>BSBK01002619.1:2500-1378018 GCA_027943335.1 Chamaecyparis obtusa | reverse complement strand
CTCAATGAATGGGGGGCCTTATGCACTATCATTGAGAAACCTCTAGGATTTTAGAAGTTGAATCTTCATGCTTGGGGGGAAAGGGGGAAGAAATATAATCCTACTAAGGAAAAATGCCAAGATTTTGGAACACTTTAAAATCAAAATGCATAGGCTATTTCAAGAAATGAAATCTTAAGGAAACTTTGCAACATATAGGCCCAGACAAAGTTGCAAAAATATGTTAACACCATAAATAAATAAAAGACATAGAGTGAACCATGCATTACACTCATAGAATAGAGAAGCTATAATGCATAATCTATTTAGTAAATCTTAAACTTAGATGCACTAAAGTCTGAGATTAAATTTAACCAACACATAAATATTCATGAGCACTAAAACTCTAGAATCAAAGGGTTGAAAGTACTATCAATTTGTATTAAGAATTCAAGATACCTATTACAGTTCAAGACTTACAAAATAAAATGAAAATTTTTTAAATACTTATGCAAGAGTCCTATTCTATATCTGCCAAAATTTTAGTCTAAAGTCTCCCTTTCTAACATTACAATTCTCTCTCTCTCTCTCTCTATATATATATATATTTATATATATATGTATATATATATGTATATATACATATATATATATATACATATATGTATATATACATATATATATATACATATATAGATATATATATATATATATATATATATATATATATATATATATATATATATATATATGTATATATATATATATGTATATATATATATATGTATATATATATATATATATATATATATGTATATATATATATATATGTATATATATATATATGTATATATATATATATATATATATATATATATATATATATATATATATGTATATATATATATATATATATACATATATATATATATATATATATATATATATATATATGTATATATATATATATATATATGTATGTATGTATGTATGTATAGCTAAGGCATTGTATGAAAATTCTAATAGAAAGAAGATAAGATAGAGTGTTGTGTGTTCTATTTATCCAAGCTTTATACATTGGGTCACATAGCTCACACTAGAAAATGAAAATCAGCCAATATTCTATAAAAAGAAATGGATTATCCATTATTATGCTCATCTTCCACTCCTTAGTAATCATGAGAGTAGTTTCACTGAGAACTATGACAAAATGAAAAGAATAATGAGTATGTAGAGTTGGACATGTGGAAAAGTATAGTTACAATAGAAAAGGTACATGGATCACAAGCCTTGAGGTCCCTTTCAAAAAAATATGAAAACTCACGAACCCCTGTGAGATGTCCAAACATCACATCTAGAATGTATCAAGACCCACCAACCAAAAAAAGATTCACTTGGACAAAGAACAACACACAAAACTCAAGTAGGGAAAGTGCCCCCAAAATAAAACCACATGTTCTTTGATTTCCAATGAGATGACCACATGCCATGTTCAAAAGAAAAAACCTAGGCCCACTAGTAGAAGAGAAAAATCATTTAGCACCTAAAGGACATGTGGAACCTTAGTGGGAACTCTAGTGAACAATGTTGAAAGCCACAAACAAGATGTATGACGTGCTGATAGATGGAAAACAATGCTTCTATGAAATAAACCTCCATGGGAAGGAAAATGGTAGTGCTAGTATAATTTCCTAACCCATGACATTATGGATTTTTTATTCATAGTTTAGGTGGCTCCTAGGGTAATCTTGTTAGTAGGATGTTGACCCAAATCCTTGGTTTCACATACCAAGGTCCTATCCATTGGACTCATATCAATAAGAGACTCAAAAAAAGAGAGGGTATAAAATCCTCAAAAAGAATGCACTTGGAGGAAAATAGGAAACTACAACATTCATTCCCTTAAGGATAATGAATTATGTATAGCAACAGTTCTTGGAAAATAAAAACTCCTAACCTACTATGTACATATATTTACATTGCAAGATATAAAAAAAACCATTTACTAGTTTGTTCAAATAGGTTCTCTTTCTAACTGGCCTTTGATATATTACATATTTCTAGATAGCTAGCTAGAAAAGAAAACTTGAAAAGCACTTGACATGCTAGGGTAACCCTTGAAGAGATAAAATAAATAAAATCACCCATGTTGGAATGTCATCTACTAGTGGAAGATGGGTGGGATTCTTCTTTTCTTTGTGAAGCTTGTCTTCATGCTCGAAGGTGAGCATGACCAATGGTGACTCATAGGTCTAGGCTAGATGTCTGATGGGACATCCCCTGATTAGTTCTACTGACTCTTTTTCCCTTAGCTAACCATCAAAAATAGAGTTTTATGGCTTCTTTACTATGGAGGAGATTTATTTTGTTTGTTGTATCTCTCGGTCTGAAGGCCCAAAAGTTTTTGAATCAAGGTTCATAGATGTACAAATGGTATTGACTTCATCCAAAAATTCATCCTCAACATTGAATTCTTCTAGGATCCCTTTAAGGCCTAGAGATGCCTCTGTGACATAGCCTAGTACAAAAGGAAATGCCTTTTCTGAACTATCCTCTTTACTATGTTACCAACATTTTTCTCGATCTCCTCCATATCAATGAAGAAGGGAAGCTCGACAAAAAGTGGGATTGAATCTTCCTCCTCTTTTCTTCCTTCTTTTTTCCATCCCTATAATGAGGTTCATTTGGGAACAAACTTCTCAATATCCTCTTGCAGATCCTCTTTTCTTCCTTTTTCTTTTTCTACCTCTTCCTCCGAAGCCATTTTATCTAATCCATGAGAAAAACAAAGCCCATGGCTAGATGAGTCTACCTCTTTCTTCAAAACTAGTTTCTTAGTCATTTACTCTTGGGAAAAGACTTGCATTGCAAGGAACTACTCTTGTTGCATCTTTAGAACATCAGCTTGTGGCTACAACATATAAGCTTGATAATCAAGCTCTTCTCTCTGGTAGAAATACTCTTGTTCCTCCTTTATAACTTTCAGTTGTGTCTAAAGATTTAAAAAATGTCTCAATAGATGATATCTTCTTGTATCCCCACATTTTGGTTGTGGGTGGGAGGGTCAGAATGTTGATAAGAGTTAATAGGAACCTCTTTTAGCTAGAAGGTATATGCATGGGCACATGGGTAGTAGGCATTAGGGTTTTTCTCATAACTAGGTGTAGAAATGGTGTATGGAGAAAAACTATCATCAATCCTAGCCTGATATTGTTGGTAGGAAGGTCAAATGCATGAATCTTCATGAAAAGGAGGGGAGAGATATTTCTTGTCATAGTATCCCTCTATTTTAACTCATAGGGGAAGGGGAAATATTTACAAGGGAAAAGGGTGCATAAAAATAGGAATTCGGATCATACCAACAAAATCTAGCCCAAATATGGCTTTCAAGTTATCGGGTTCTAAGGATCTGCCTCTTGAATATTGAAAATACTGAAGAAGTCATCTCTTCTATAGTTGTGAAAACTCATTCCACATGCCAAAAAAGAGTTTTTGACACCTAGAATGTCTTCTAGGTGAACGACCTATAAGAAGCTCAGTGAATGGGTACCTTATGCACTTTCACTGAGAAACCTCCAGGATTTTAGAAGATGTCTCTTCATGTTTGGGGGAAAAAGGAGAAGAAAGATAATCTTGCTAAGGCAAAATGCCAAGCTTTTGGAACACTTTAAATTGAAAATGCACAGGCTATTTTAGGAAATAAAATCTCAAGGCAACTTTGCAACATATAGGCCTAGGAACAGTTGTAGAAATACGTTAACACCACAAATAAATAAAATACATAGAGTAAACCATGAAATACACTCATATAATAGATAATTCTAAATGCATAATCTATTTAGAAAAGCTTAAACATAGATGCACTAAAGTTTGAGATTACATTTAGCCAGAAAATAAACATTCATGAGCACTGAAACTCTAAAATCAAAGGGTTGAAAGCACGATCAATTTGTATTAAGAATTAAAAATACCCATTACAGTTCAAGGCTTACAAAATAAAATGAAATTTTTTGTAAATATTTCTACAAGAGTTTTATTCTATATCTGCCAAAATTTAAGTCTAATGTCCCCCTTTCTAACATTACAATTCTCTGTATATATAGCTAAGGTGTTGCCTAAAAACTCTAATAGAAAGAAGATTAGATAGAGTTCTACATGTTCCATTATGTGAAGCTTTACATGTTGGGTCAAATCGTTGACCCTAAAAATTGATAGTTGGCTTATGTTTCATAAATAGAAATAGATTCTCCATTATTATGCCTAGCTACCACTCCTCAGTAATCATGATAGTAGTTTCATCGAAAAGCATGCAAAAATTGAAAGTATGATGAGTAGGAAAAGGTAGACATGTGGCAATGTATGACTACAATAAAAAAAGGTACATGGCTCATGAGCCTTGAGGTCCCTTAAAACAAAATTTGAAGCCTCACCAACCCCTACAAGACACCCACATGTCACACTTGGAAATTATCAGGACCCACCATCCAAATAGAGATTCAACTTGCAAAAGAAGGACACACAACACTCAAGTAGGGAAACTTCCCCCAAAAGAAAACAACACCTTCTTTGATCTCCCATCAGATGATTGTGTGTCATGTTCAAAAGAAAAAACTTGGGCCCAGCAGTGAAAGAGAAAAAATGTTTAGTTCCTAAGAGACATGTGGCACCTTAGTGGGAAATTTGGTGAACACTATTGAAATCCGCAGACAATATGCATGTCATTCTGATAGATGGTAAAGTGTGTTTCTATAAAACAAACCATTGTTGAAAGGAAAATGGGAGTGCCAGCATAAAGTGCTAACCAATGGCATTGTAGATTTTTTATTCACACCTTCAATGGTTCAAAGACCCTCTTCATTTTTCATTCTCAAAGATACCCATGCACCTACAAAAAGAAGTTATCTAGGAAATGGATACAAACTTTGGTATAGATTGGTTTGTAAAGAAGATAAATCTATGAATGTCTCAAAACTATAAGTGATTTTGATGCAACCAAAAATAGAAGATAAAAAAATCCCTCCCAAGCTAAGGGTCAAAAAAATGTCAATTCATGTAAGTGTGGAAGTATGGAAAGAGCTTGTAAAAGCATATGAGAATTCTGAGGCATGGAGGAACTCAGGTGAAGGATTATGTATGTATTTGAATTTTCCCTTAAGATTATACCAAATTTATTAAATGATTCTTCAATTTTATTCTTTCATAGTTAAATTGAATTAGTATATGTTTTAAGATAAGGCCTCCAAGGCTAGGCTTTCCAAACTCCATATCATGCATCACATTGTCCATAAAGGTTTACATGTCTTTATCTATACATTTGTAAGTATTTATAATGTATTAAATGATTTTTTTATTTCCCAAGAAAAAGTAAATGGTTTCATATCAGTTAGTTTAACTAGTCCATGTTCCATGTTTTGATAGAAGGAGAAATATGGCCAACATCCAACACAATTTGAAAAGGGAATGTTACCAAGAAAAAAGTGGACTGATTTTGTAATTTGGATGGAGATTGAGGTAGAAATAGTTGATTTTAAATAATTTATTTTGATATTGTTGTGTTAATATGTCAATTTTCATTTCTTTTATTGATTTTTTTATTGATGTGTAAGATGAGTTCTAAAGTGCTTCTCTGTTAGCCCTAGATCTCACTCAATTGTCCCATTATTTCATGTTCAGGAAAAACATAAGGTTTACCTTAAAGGGAAGTGGGTTACATTAATATCATATTTTCATTGCATCTTTTAATTAATTACTATGGTCTTTCAATACCTATTAAATATCCTCATTTAAGTTATGATTTGTATCATTTGATTAATTTGTCCCATGTTGATTTGATTTATCTTCTTTTTTCTCAAATGTGGTATCTCAAGGAGTGCTTCCTTGGTATCTTAAGGAATTCTTCTGTGAATTCATGTTGTCATTCTACTTTAGTGATCCACATGCATCTTTTCCATCCTTCCTCATGATGCTACCATTATTTTAACATGTAAGAATTTTTTGATGCATCTTGATAGGCATCCTATAGATCTAACACATCCTTCTAGAACTCCTTTTGCACCAAGGTCAAGTCATCATGGATTTCTAATGTGTATTACATGAAATCATCTATGGAATACCTTGTAGAATTTTAGTATTCCACTTGATGTTTCAAGTGCTCAATTTACTTCATATTCCCTTCTATTTATAATTTAGAGGACTTATTCAAAAGACAAGGACACAATAACAAACTGAAAAAAGTCTCAAAGGTGACTCCTCAAATGGGCTTTTGTCACTATTCCTATTAGACATCTTGACAAAGGCTCCTAAAGCCAATCTTGTGTCTAATATGAAATTATTCTTCTCAAAATATTACTATTGTCTTAAGGAATTCCTTTTATCCCCATTAACCCAATCAAAGACCCTGCAAGGCCACTTGACAAGTTTTATTCACACTTCATACATGGCAACTAGGCCTACTAGCCATATCTAATTGGTTTTTGGGCTTTAATTCTTCAAACTCTAACCTTATGCACAAAAAAAGGACACATTGGAATAACCTTTTTTTATATTTACATGAAATATCCAAAAAGGACACATTGGAATAACCTTTTTTTGTATTTACATGAAATATCCAAAAAGGACACATTGGAATAACCTTTTTTTATATTTACATGAAATATCCAAAAAGGACACATTGGAATAACCTTTTTTTTGTATTCATATGATTTACAGTATACAAAGCTAGAGACAACTTTATGAAATTAGAATTTATAATTCTATAAAATAATTAGCACTACTCATGAGATTATACTATCTCATAATTACATTCACCTTTAGTGACCTAAAACTAAACACTTTCCTAGTTACAAGCTAAAGATAATTTTCAAAACTAGAACCCTCTTTTTTATGGCCTTGGAATTCCTTTTATATTTAAGGAATGCAACAAGCTTTAGGAAAAAAACAAATATTTGATTATACTTCCACTAATATATATCCTAACATATTTTTTTAACACTAATCTTGTCATGAAGTAAAATTGCTTGGCTGGTATACAAGGTTGCTATGGTGACAAGGCCAATGGTTTCAGAGAGTCATCCAAACAAGGGAGTCATGCCAATATCAACCATGCATAGTTATAGAATTTAAAATTTTTAAAACTCAAGACTCTCACTATATTTCCTATTAGGAGAAAAATTTTACACTTCTTCCCATGGATATATAGGTGGCTCCAACACCTCATATTTAGTACCTACACCCATACCAATCCGTATCACTCTGATTCAAGATAATCAGAGTGGTAGCTTCAAGGATTGGAATAATTTTTCAAACTATATAAAAATCCTATAGCTACAATGAAGTCTTATAATATCCCTATAAATACAAACAACCCTTCTAATATCCCTATAAATACAATAGTAGCATCATGTTTCTTCATTTTTTTTAATCTTTGTATGTTTCCTGTAATTGAATAATGTTAAACCATGTCATCCTATACCAAAAAACACTTATGTTCTCTACGAACTCCATCCTCAACCTCCTCAATTAAAGGAAAACCAACCTATTGGAAATATTTGAACCAAGAAGTGCCATTTATAGCCTTATTGCCTTGGAAATATAGTTCACATTCCTCAAAATGTTAAATGGCAGCAACTATTTACCGAATTTGCAAAATTTTTCTCATATACTTGCACAGATAAGATAGTCTACATAAAATAGATTAGGAAGGATCTAACTATTTTGATGTCAAGTACTTAATCAAGAAAAATTTAAATTGTGAGCCCTACCTGACAATCATAGCTATACTGCTTTTATTTCCATGCTTTATGTACTTATTTCAAAGATGTACTTGACTATTTGAGACACTTATGTATTAGAGAATCTATTGAATCCTATGCTATATGTTCAGTACTTGATTATGTAATCAGGATACACTCGAGATACTATATGTTTTGATTCAATTTTAGTTTATGATGATGTCATATATGATGTACTATACTGTTAAATACTATTGTGATGAAAGTTGGTTTAGGAAACTGATGGTATGTTAGTTAATTCATTCACAGACATAGTTTTATACCATGCAATATTGATAATGTATTATGTTTTATATCATGTTGATTTGGACCTAATGATGTGTGTAATGAGTGTGTAGGATTAGTTGATCATGGATCTAAATGCAGGGACCCAATATTGGAACCTATGTTTATACCGTGCATTCCAAGGTCCTCTTTGTATAAAGAAATGTGGACCTCATTGTATAGTCATTATTTCATAAATGTGGTTTGCATGTGTGTATTTCAATTACTTAATGTGTATGTGAATTAGCCATGTCATTTTTTTAATTAAATGTGCCAAATTTGGAAATTGTTGCATAAATGTTGGCATGGTTAGTAAATTGTGTTTTGGGTTGGGTCAAGGGTTGAGTAGGGGTTAACCATAGTGTAGTATCAAGTTATCTTGGGTTGGGAAGTTTCTAGATAGTCAACTTTGACTTGTAATCCGTAGGTAAACTTTAGGTGGAGTTTAGGAGGGTCATTTGGGCTCCCATGGGTTAACTAGGGTCAGTTTTAGCTATCCAAGTTGGTACCTTAGGGGTTAGGGGTCATTTTCAGCCCATTAAGAGCCTTAAATCTCATTTATGACACCCCTAAAGTCATGATTTCAAAGTTGTACGAATTTGAAGAGTTGTGAGATTTTGGTTAACCTCTCTCTTCTTCCCAACTTGCATTCAACTTCATATATGGAGAAGGAAGGAAAGTGGGAATAAGGGAATGGAAGTTCCTTCCCCTCTTGTGATAGGTTCCTAGATTTTAGGAGTTTAGCCTATATAGGGAAAGTCTTGGGAAGGGTTTGAGTGTTCACCCAATCTCTAGTTTTTAGAGACCATTCACATTGGAAGGAGCTTAGGGAAGGGCTAGCTTGGAAGGATTTTCAACTTCCATATTTTCAAACCCTTGCTTGGATTAAGGTAGGCTCTTGTGATATTTTTGCATTTCTTGCATGTGCATGAGCTTGGAGCTCTATTAATGGAGTCCATGGCTTTTTATGGTTCTTGTTGATAAATTCTTGTTTTGTAAATCTATTGTTTTCTATTTGTAAAATTATTTTTGGGATGGGATTCTTCAAAGCTCGCTCACCCTAGGGAGGGTGGAGTGACCTTGAAGGGGGTAGTAGGAAGAAGACTCAGGATTGTGTAGAGTCTCCCATGTGTGGAGGGATAAACATGGGGTTTCAAGATACCCATGTTTCCAAGTATGGCCTATGGGTACCTAGGGGGCATAAGGAGATCTAGACCACATCTTTTGAAGATGGTCTACCCAAGTCCATGTGTGGCTTGGGAAATTTGTATTTATAGTATGGCTTCTCCTCATTGTAGTTCACCTCTACGCTATTTTCAGGAAGGTCTCTTGGAGACCTTCCTCTTATTAAACCCTGTTGGGAAAATCCTTTGAGTGTCTTCATGTTCTAATTGTTTCCTTCATGTTTTAAGTTTACTGTTTGTATCTCATTCCTTACTAGATCCCCCAGCTCGGGGGTGGCCTTGAAAAGGCCTATGTTGGGAGGTGAGCCTCCATGGTCAACCTCGCATTATCAAGCACTCTGCTGGACGTAGGATTTGATAGATTTGTGGACTTAGAAAATTTTTAGTTTGAAATTTGATGTAACTTATGTTTCATGTGAATGTTTAAAATTGGAATCAGGGATTCCCATGTAATCTAAACTTTGATTTTAGTAATGCATATGAAAAATTATTTTGGAGAAATTACGGCTTTGGGGAAATTGGGTCATTATGATAATGGTGAATTTGAAAATTTCCATTAAATTTATATGTAAGAGTTATTTGAACTTTAGAAAAATTTATGAAAAGATTTTACCATATTTGTGAAATCCAAATAGTGGTATGTTTTGACATGAATTCGATTATGTATCGTTATAAAAAAATTTAGGTTCACTTATATTTTTGTTAGTATTGTCCCAATTAGCAATCCACTAAATTGGTATTAGTATGTATTGTTTGGTTATTGATTAAATAAAATAAATTTTATTTGTGGGAAAACAAATAAGAAATTTATTTGAATTTTTGTACTTAGAAATTTTTTTTAAAAAAATTTATCAAAAAAAAATTGCCAAAAATTAATTTCTAATTTGCACAAATTGCTAAGCCTATTTAATTGATTGCAATGATGTATTTATTTTTATAAAAAAAATAATCCTACTATTCCATTTTTTGATATTCAGGAAATTATTAATACACCAGTAATAAAAATAGTATTTATATTTATTTTTCTTGATTAAATATATATAATATAGACTATAAACTATATTAAATTTATTTTAAAATATTTTTTAGGCCTTAGCCTTTAGCATTGGGCACTTAGGGGTTTTAAAAAAAAATATAAATTAAAATTTTAAAAGGTTAGGGGCAGGCCGAAGCCCTAACCCCTGCCCCTGTGCAGTGGTGGGAGGGTGGAGGTTGGCATTGCCAGCCCCTCACGCCACCACTGTGTAAGCAGTGGTGGTGGGAGCGACACTCGTGCCAAACTCCCCCCCAATCACCACCTCTTCTCTCCTCTCCCCCCTGCGTGCATGCTACAACATTTGGTCCTGGGGCATGGTGGAGGTCGGCATTGCTAGCCCCTCACGCCACCACTGTGTAAGCAGTGGTGGTGGGAGTGACACTCGCGCCAAACTCCCCCTCCAATCACCACCTCTTCTCTCCTCTCCCCCCTGCGTGCACGCTACAACATGTGGTCCTGGGGCATGGACTTGGGCTCACCCCAAAAAATGGGTTTTATAATTTTTTTTAATTTTTACTTAAGATTTTTTTTGTTATATATAAATATTAATTTAGTTAATTCAAAAAACAAGTTTGCATTTTGAATTTAGTTTTATTTCATTTACATTTAATAATATGTTTATTAAATTATTGATTATCTTGCAAGTTTTTAACTTTTATTAGTTTAGTAATTATTTCGATAATTTAGTTTAGTATTAAATTAAATTTGATATATTTAACTGGGTTTATTTTCCTTTAACAGGGCTAGGACCTTTAATAGGGTTGATTCCTAAACATGAATCTTATTGTATACATCCCCTAGCAGGGATTTTCCTATATTGTAATAATTAGCTCCTAATAGGCCTAGAATTCCTAACAGGGTTTCAAGATTCATAGTGCAGAATTTAATGGGTACCATCCCCATCGGGGTTTTTCCCTTAATCGAGTTTCCTCGAAAAATAAAGATGGTGTTATGAGTTCTTCTATGTTTATCCTTGCTGCATGGCTATTCATTTTCTACTATATCTTTATCCATTGGTTCAAGAAGTTAAATAATTTAATTGAGCATTGTAACATTGATTCACCCCCCCTCTTAGTGTTACCAAATCCTAACAATTGGTATCAGAGCCTTAGGCCCCTAAAAGAAAATCTTAATAGATTTAGGGAGATCAAGATGGATTTGGAAAACTTGAAGAAGAATTATGAAATGGCTTTGGAAGATGTGGACATTGCTAATGAAGATAGAGTAGATCTGAAGTACAAGCTAAGGAAGGCATATGACTTTATCAAGAAATTGAAGCAACAACTTGACCATGAGAGAAAATTGAAAGATGATCTTATGGAAGCACAAACTGAAGAATTATCAAACCACAATTAGATTGAGCAGCTAAAGCATGAAAATGATTCCTTGAAGGATGAATTGGAGATCAAAAAATTGAACCTGGTGATAGAACTTGATGCTAAAAATGGAGAAAATTAAAAATTAAAAAATGAACTATCAAATACAAGGGATAGGTTACAAACTTTTGAAAGTGAATTGAGTGCACTAAAGACAAAAAATAGCAAGGTAGAGAAATACTGCATCGCCATTACTAGTGAACTTGATCAGACTAAAGTTCACATAGAAAAAATTCATGAGAGCAGAAATAAATTGGATGAACAAATTGACATGTAGAAGCCTGTTGGAGATAAGACAGGAGTAGGATTCAATGAAAATTTGGATCAGAGGAAAGATAGAGTTGTGGAGAATCTTGATTCACCTAAGAAGTCTGAATTTGAGGTTATGATAGTAGAACCTAAGATGCCTTCTTGCAAGGAAAATGAGAAGGATTGCAGCCATGAAGATCAATCAAAGAAACCAACTGAAAAAGGTATTCCTAAGCCCAATTTTACTAGTTTTTGTTTTAATTTCTATTTGTATGGAAACAAGATGGGAGATTTTAGAAAACCAAATATGAGATCGAGTAGACCTACATATGATCACATAGATGATTTCCTTAAGAAGAAAAATGAGAATAGTTTGCATGAGGCAAATATAGAAAAAGGTGAATGTAGTAAAGATGCAAAACATAGACAATATGAGGATAAGGAAACAAGTAAAGAAAATGATATTGTCCAAGATGGTGTTTCTAATCAAAATGATGACAATACAGTTAAAGAAATTAAGAAACCTATTACCAGACCTAAAAAGATTGTATGTTACAAATGCAATAACTTTGGTCATATTGCCAAGTATTGTAAGTTACATATTGATTATAGCCAATTGAAACCTAAGAAGAAGGTGATATGTTTCAAATGTAATAATGATAGACATGTGGAGAAGTATTGCATATTTAGAGGACCAGTGAAGAAGTCTTTTAGACCATTCAAAAAGGAAAAAGAGGTAGATGAAGAAGATAGAGAGCTAGCAGAACTAAAAGAAGACTTTAAAGAGAAATGGGTCAAATAGAATGAACCTATGGAATTTTAAGTTAAGAAAGATGAAGGGAAGAGTGTGAGCATTCAAAAGAATCCTAAGAGTCTTGTTGAATCATTTCTAGGGTACATTGTTTTACCATCTCTATGATGGGAAATGTATGCCTTAAGGGGAGCATGACCAATCAACACCAGTCAACTACAGAGCCCCTATATGGATGAGTTCATCTATGTGATATTGAAGTTAAATTATTTATTATATCATGGGATCTTGGACAAGATTGCATTAGTTTTGGAGATGTCTATGAGAAGGTCTACTAGTTTGAGATAACACTGGTTTCTTGTAGCTTTATGGGAATTTTTTTGGACTTGTGACAAATTATCTATAAGGGTAATACTATGGTCAAATTACCTACCATTTATACTGAGATCAAAGAGCATTAAAGATCTTGGAGAAGTAGTTGGAGCTTCAATTATTTGTAGCTGTGTTTGCAAAATCCTCACACGCCCGTGTGAGCTAGGTATTTGTGATTATCTCAAGAAATCTTTGTCAATTCCAATAAAAAATTAATCAATATGGATACACCTTAGATTTTCAATGTACTTGAGAGGAATAGATACAAATTTAAGAGTCATCCTTTCAAATCTACCAAAGAGGATAAAGAGGGTGCATTTTCGAACACCCTAGTTGGTGTTCTTCATGTTGAAGATATTAGGGAAAACATACACAATAAGATTAAAATTTATAGGCACATCAAAGATCTATGCTGAAACGATAGGGTTATACAATGCATAAAAAACCCTAAGATAAGAATATAGAGAAGTTCACAGGTCTCCAGTATTCAAATACATGGAGAGATTTGAATTTGACAAATTAGACTATATTAAGATTGTGTTAAGTAGGATTCATGATGAATTCATATGGATTAGTAGAACCCCTACCAAGATTACCAAGGAATTATTACATGGAATCATTGGATTACCTATGATAGGTAAAATAACTACTACAATGAACAACATAAGGTTTGAAGTGGAGAAGTTAACTAAAAGAAAGTGGAACAAAAGATCCATGACTTTAAATGACATCACACAAGAAGATGCCAACCTAGTAGCAATGGTATTAGGATACAAGTTCCAATATAGCAGTAGAATAAACAATGTGTCAGAAATTTTTGTTCACATGGCTTACAAGATGGTAATTGAGGATGAATAATATGACCTATGTGAGTTCTTAAGGCAGCATGTGATGGAAAATCTAGCAAGAATAAAGAGAAATAGGACAACGCATTTTAGATTTGGATCACTGATTATGTATACATTCTTTCATCTTATGAGAAGATTTCCTAAAATGTACCTATTGAGATCTAATATATGCTCAATGCAGATGATTAGCGATTGTTATAGAAGAAGTGATGAGAAAAACATGTATGTTGAGATTGCAGGCATGATGAAACTCTTTCAAAAACAAATGCATGAAAGCGAAAGAGTCCCTTGAAGACTAGTTGACAAGTACAAAAATGACATTTGTTTCATGGTGGAAATTGATAGCATATTCTTTGAGGTAGTGGAACCTAGAACTTCATGGAATACCCCTATGGGCTATAAATTTTACTACACCATTTTAGAGTTTCACATTCAACATGTTTAACAGTCCCCTAAAGACCTCAATGATCCTAGATGGGACACATATGAGGAAAAAATACACAACAGTAAAATAAGAATTGGTAAAGGGGATATGGGAGAAGAAATTTGAGTCCCTTGTTGACAAAATTGTAGGGAAACATGGAATATCAATAGAAGAGATGAAGATTGTTAGGGGAAAAGTGGTAGAACTTCGGGAGAAATATAATATTCCCCCTCCTCAACCCAATTTTGAGGCATCTCAAGTGGTGGAGGTTGAATAAGAAGAAGAAAAGGACAAAGATGAAACTCCTACACCTATTAGGAGAGCATCATAGAGATAGGCTTCTAGAGAAGATACAAAAGGTCAAAAACCTCCTAGAGCTAGATCAAAGGCCATGGCCAGTGGACTAGGAAGGAAAATAAAAACACTTGATACCCCTGCATCTTTGTATGGGAAGGAAAAACAATAAAAGATTGTAGGACAAGAACAAGAAGATGAAAATGATAGAAAACTTCAAGAGGAAAACCTAAGGGAACTTGAAGAAGATAAGAAGAAAGCAGAAGAAGCAGATCAAAAGAAAGGCTAGGAAGCACAAAGGTATCTATTTAAACCCTTCTTAAAAGTTCTACAAAAGAGAGTAGTAAATGATGGCAAGATTGCCTCTATTGAAAAATAATTTAATAGATATGATTAAGAAGAGAAAAATAAGATAGAAGATATAGTGGTGGAGCACATGCTTGCCCTCAAAAAGAATCTAATTGAAATAGAAGGTCAAATTAGTAAGGACCTATTTGAAAGATTAGAGGAAAGAAAGAAGAGAGCCTTGGATGAGGACACCAAGATGAGATAGGATATTCTTCTATAGAATATTCCTACCATGTTAGGAAGTGAGATGGTAGAATGGCTTGAGAAGTTAATGCCAAAACTAAGAACCAAAACTAGAATTATAAAGTTTATGGCCCAAAAATATGAAGAGGTTGAAAAAGAGATACATGACAAGGTTGGACAGCTACTCCTTGAGGAGAGACTTGATCTTGGCATGTCTACAAGGACCCCAACCCCAGTAATAATCTCCAAAGAGCCTACAATTTCCAAAATCACATAAGAGGATGAAGTTGCAAAGGAGATAGAGGTAGTTGATACTACCTTACCTGATTTCTACATTGACAATGTGGGGATTTCATTGGGTACAAAGAAGGATACATCTTATCCATTTCAGATAACTGAAACTTTAGCTAACATTGATGAAATAGTAAAGAATCTTAAGCCTCCCAAGATATCTCAAGTAGAATCAGTTGAGAAAGAGAAACAAAAGGAGAAGACACTTGCAAAAGAACAAGTGTTAAAAGAAAAAGATGAAGAAAAAGAAATAGAAAAGGAGAAGGAACAAGAAAAGGTAGAGGAACATGCAAAAGGATTGCTACCTATCACCCCTTTTTCTACACTTAGTTTTTTGTCAAGTGGATCTCAATAACTTCCAACCAACTTAAAAGATATGGATATCACCGATCTTATGTAGTGGTGAGTACTTGCTTTTCCCAAAGCAAAGGAGAAATTAGAGAAAAATACTGTTAAAGCCACAAAGACAATCCAGTGAGCAACAACAGTAATGAGCAAGTTTTTGACTACTCATCCTATAGATATTGGAGATCCTATAAATAGTCTAGACAATATTCTAAGTATAGTAAAACAAAATTTTGATACATTAGAAGAAGCAACAATAATAAAAGTAGTAGATGAATTTTAAAAGGATAAGGATGAAAGATACTCTTGATGGGATCAAGAGTGACCTCAATACATAGATTTCTGCTGAAAGGGAAATCAAATCTTGTCTTAAGGATGGACAAGACCTATTTAGACTTTGCATGACTTCAGATAAGCTTGTAAAGATCATATTAGATATTATAGCTCAGGATGAAGAGGCTTTGGCAAACCTCTCTAAGGATTTTGAAAGTAATAAAATTCTAGGGACCTTCAGCTTGGCCTCAAAACATTTCAAGGAAGCATACATTTTTTCAAGACATTATTTGAATGCTTTTAGATTTTTTTAGGACATTATTTGATGAAACTGCCCCTAGTCTAGTGAACCAATAGAAGTCATGGATAATTGTAAAGGCTTGACAAGTTATTCTTGTTGGTTTTGGGTTTAGTGTGTGCAACAAAGTTTTATAGTTAGTACAAATTAATCATTTAGATTCATTGATGGTGGAGTAGGACTTCAACACTTGGCACCTATTTGCTAGGTTTTCACTAAGGTGCCTACCCAATAGAACCCGTTTTACAGGTTTTCACCAAAGGGTGATTTTCTTCTCTTTACTTTTTTCTATTTTTCTATTTTTAATTGTTTCCAAGGCACCTGTTTGCTAGGTTTTCACCAAGGTAACTTATTTTTGTATTTTTGTATTTTTTTAGGAAATTTTAAGATGTGTACACTTGAACTTGGGATATCAGGTAAAATACCTTTTTAGGTTCATGTTGTTGATTTAGCCATGGAGTGGATCTCCCACTTGGGTTGCTAATTGAAATGTCACATTTTCTAAGGATCCAATAATGACATAGGGTACTAACTAGCTGGCTTCAAATTTTCCAGGCTTCTCTTGATCTGTGAGATTTCTATTATTCTCTTTTAGGACCAAGTCACTTGCCTCAAATTTCCTTGGTTTGAATCTTTTGTTGTAACTTTTGTGAAGGAAGTTCTGATAGCCTTGCAAGTGGTTTATTTTATTTTGATGCTTCTTATCCAATAATTCATGTTCTGATAATTTGGCTAGCCTAGTCTTCATCTAAAATAAAGTTCTTCAATGATATCCCGAGTGAGGAAAGCTCAACTTCAAGAGGTAGAAGTGCTTCTATTCCATATAAAATGGAAAAGGTAATTGCTCCTATTGGATTCCTTATGATAGTTTTGTATGCCCATAGTGTAGGACTAAGATGCAAATGCTAGTCTCAGCTAGTTTCATTGACAAATTTCTTTAAAATTTTGATGATTTTTTTTTAGTTGCCTCAACTTGACTATTTCCCTAAGGATAGTAAAATGATGAAAAGTTTTTTTTAATTTTAAACTTCTCACAAAGATCCTTAACATATTTTTTTTGAAATGGTGATCCATGGTTAGTTAGTATGGTTTGTAGAATTCCATACTAATAGATGATATAGTTAAGGATAAACATGGATATCTTCTTGCTAGTGATGTGTTTTAGGAGAATGGCCTCCATCCACTTAGTAAAATATTCTATTGCTTTGATTATATACTTGTGACCATTAGAGGAAATGGGTGTAATATTTCCCACTAGGTCAAATAGCCAACTTGAAAAAGACCAAGGTGAAGTAAGGGGTTGGAGCTCTTGAGCTGGTGCATGTATGAGATCTTCATGTCTCTAACATTGTCGACATATTTGTACATACTCATGTGTATCTATCTCTAGAGTTGGAAAATAATATCTCATCCTCTGGATTTTATTTGCTAGGCTATTACCACCTAAGTGGGTTTTGAAAAAACCTTCATGTACCTCCTACAAGGATTTCTTGGATTCTTTGGAAGTAAGAAACCATAGGAGTGTAGCATCTAGACATTTTTTATACATAGTATTAGCAAGAAGGATATACCTAGAGGCTTGTCAGATAAGAGACTTCTTTTGGTTTCTGGACAAGTCAGGTGGAAGGTGATTATCTTGAAGGTAAGATACATATATGTCTTTGTACCAAGGAGACTCTGGACCAACAAGGACACATATTGATTCTATTATGGATTCTTCATGCATTGAGATCATGAGATGTTCTACCAGAAATTGGAATTTGGTTTCATTGCATGGCATGTCAATCAAGGATGCTATGGTATCCATCACATATGAAGCTTTGTTTTGAAATCTTGGAACATGTTCAAAATAAATGTATTGAAAGGAACTACATAGTCATTCCATTAATTTTCTGTATGGGATTAGTTTTTCTTCTTTTTTCATGTAGTCATTGTTGACTTGACTAATGAATAACTGTAAATCACCATAAAATTTCAAATTCTTTATCCCCCATTGTATAGCCATTTTTATTCCCATGACTAGAGATTCATGCTCGCCTATATTTTTGGTGCATGGAAAATTGAGGTGAAAAGATTTGTGAATTGCATCTCCTTCCAGAGTGATGAAAACAATTCTTGCGCCTGCACCATGGTTTGTATATGATCCATCAAAATATAGTTGCCAAACTAGTATTAATTCTTCTATGTTGAAAATTTATTCATCAATAAAGTCTGACACAATGGGTTGGTGATCTAGTAAAGGAGGTTTTTCCAGTTGGTCTACCATAACTTTTCCTTTTATAGATTTACGATCCACATACTCAATGTCAAACTCACTCAATATCATGACCCATTTGGTGAGTCTTCCACATAATGTTTCTTTTCTCAATAAGCACTTTAATGGATCTATATGAGAAATAAGTTTGGTTTTATGACTCAACATGTAATGTCTCAACTTTTGAGAGGAAAAGAAAACTACTAGACATGACTTTTCAATGGGTGAATAGTTCAATTCATATCCTACTAAGGTTTGAATGATGTAATATATGGCTCTTTCTTTTCCATGATCGTCATGTTGAGCTAAGAGAGCTCCTAGTGTTGACTTTGTTTTTGAAATGTGCAACAAAAGTGGTTTGCCAAGAGTTGGTGGAACTAGTACTAGAAAAATCAATAGATAGTTTTTGAATATTTGGAATGCTTTCTCACATTATTATATCTAGATACATGTGACTCCTTTATGTAATAAGTGTTAGAAGGGATGAAACTTATCAGTGAGTTGAGATATAAACCTCATAATTGATTTGAATATTCCTTGGAGTCCTCTAAGTTGTTTCATATTAGAGGGAGGAGGCATGTCTAGAATGGCTTTGACTTTCTCAGTATCAACTTTGATAGTTCCTTGTTGTGAAACAATGAACTCTAGGATCTTTCCTGGTGTAACACCAAATGAAAACCTTTTTGGGTTTAGTTAAGCCTTGTACTCTTATAACCTATCAAAAGTAGGTCCTAACATTTGAAGATATTCCCCTCTGAGTTTAGATTTTTCCAATATATCATTTACATAGTCTCCCATTGTATTATGGATCATGTCATGGAAGATAATTGTCATTTCTCTTTGGTAGGTGGTACCTACATCTTTGAGACCAAATGGCA
The DNA here is from genome assembly GCA_027943335.1 of Chamaecyparis obtusa. Taxonomy (NCBI): domain Eukaryota; kingdom Viridiplantae; phylum Streptophyta; class Pinopsida; order Cupressales; family Cupressaceae; genus Chamaecyparis; species Chamaecyparis obtusa. The sequence goes on along the minus strand of BSBK01002619.1, from coordinate 1,358,581 downwards.
TCACATTATAACAACATGCTCCCCAAGCACAAGTAAATTATATTTTATGTTTATCCTCAGGAGTTATTTTGATATGATTGTACCTTAAGAAACCATCCATTAATGATAGCATCTGATGGCCTATAGTTAAGTCCACTATCATATCTATATTGGGAAATGAGAATTCATCCTTAGGACAAGATTTATTCAGTTCCCTGAAATCTATACATATGAGGATATCTCCTAAATTTTTTTGATAGGAACTAAATTTGATATCTAGTCTTCATAAGGGATAGGTTTGATAAAACTAACATCCAAAAGTTTCTTTAACTCAACCTTGACTAGTAATGCAATGTGTGGATGCATTTTTCTTACTTTTTGTTTCATAGGCTTCAAATTTGGCAATAATGGAAAGTGATGTAATACCAATTCTAGATCAAGTCCTGGCATATTATCATATGACCAGGAACAAAATACTTTCCTTGCTTTGATGAATTCAATGAATTTTTCTCTTTCCTCAAGTGAGAGAGATTTAGCTAAAGATTTTCATAGGATGGAGTTCATCTCCTAAGTTTACTTTAATGGCGTCCTATGCCAGTAATGCTTTTTTTATTCTTCTAAGGGGAGGAGTTCAAACTATCCATATTCTGAAACCTTAGAAAGGTTTTCACCAAGAGATGTCTTTATTTTTAATTTTTTCATGGTCAGGCGAAGTGCCTTTCGGTTTTCACTTGATGACCGATTTTATTTTTTCTCTTTTTTCTTTTCATTTTTACTTTTCTATCGGGAAAGAGAAGCTTCCTCCCTAAAGTATGTTGACCTGTCTAAATCAAAGGAGAATCCAACCTCATGGTATCCTGATGGTATTCCTTCCTGAAGCCCTAGAAATTCTACAATGGCCTCATCATTGTCAAAAATATATAGATCCAGACGTCCTTGTTGGTCCCAACCTATTAATTCAGAGTGGACTAGGAAAATCTTTTCATTGGGTGATGGCTTAGTTTGGAAAAAGGGAACTACAATAATAGCTCCAAAAAATCTAGAGTTGTATGTGGATGCACCATTTAGGGAGTGTACATCGACATGTTTGTCAATACAAGGTTCTTCCTCTAGGTTTAGTTGGTTGAATAGTTCATTTATGTGCATGGTGTTGGTTCAATAAGGGGAAGGCCAAGGGGTATCTAGTTTGGACTTATGGAGGGATAACCAATCATACTCATGTGAATCGGTCACACTAGAATGCTCATAGGGTATCTCATTTTCCACAGAATCCAAGACTTCCTGTTCAAGGGGAAATTCAGTGTTCATAGTTTTTGCCTCTTGTGGAAACAACTGTAGAAGTATATGAATGATCTTGGCATGCCCATAAAGTTTCCCCCGACTTGAATTAGTGACTTCTGGAACATCTCTCACTCCTATTATAATTATAGATTGACCATACCCTAGACCCTTTTTGTTTCTCTAGGGTAAGTGGTAGTGATAGTTCTAATATTACCTGTTGTCTTTTCCCCAGACCCGTGATTCCATAATATCCAAATTGTTGTAACATGGTGAAGACATGTCCATATCTTTTCAAGGGTAGTTGGAATGGTGGTGTATATTGAGAGTCTCAATATAACCATATGTTTACATCTATATCAAAAGGATTTTCTTCACTTACATCACCCCATCTAATGAATGTTGTGGGTGGGAATCCAAGATAATAAGTTTTAGTACCTCAACTATCTTGAGGGGTCTAGGTCAACCATACAATCTTGGAGACAAGTGTAATTGAGTGATGGTGAATGCCTCTTCATAGCAATATTTTCCACAACCTTTATCTTGGAATGATATTTTAATTCCAATCCTAGGTATGTATTTGGGAATATAACTAGAAGTAGAAGGAAGATTAGCTTCTTGGTTTAGAGGCACTTTGGTTTTCAGAAGTAACCCTTAGGTTAGAATAGTACTGGAAAGGTCTTGGATCACCTTCAATAAGGACCTCGATACCTTGATGTGAAAACTTAATGAATTGATGATAGGTGGAAGGTACGACTTGCATATCATGTATCTAGGGCCTACCTAACAACATGTTATATCCTAGCTCCAGATCTAGGATTTTAAATGTGGTATCCTTTACTGCTGGTCCTACTCTAATTGGTAGAATAAGAATGACCTTGGATGAAATTTCCTCTTCATTTTAGGCTCTAATATTTTTCTTGGGGGTGAGATCAACACTAGATTCTCAGTATCCTAAGAGTTTTATGACCTTTAGAGTACATATGTTTAGTCCCACCCCACCAGACCCATCTAATCATATATTTATGTACTTGCACTAGTAGGTACAAAGGGTCATTATGCAGTGGCTTATGCAGAGGCACATCCTACTCAGTGAATGTGGTATGTTTATGGGATGCGATATAGTTTACCATTATTTATATATTCTTACGAGTTATGTTACATGGGATAGTAGCATTTTGAAGAGCTTGGTCAAGAACTTTCTTATGCTGGGGAGATATGTGAAGTAGCTCAAAAATGGAGATCTATGTGGGTGTTTTCTTAAGTTGATCCACAATGTTGGGATGTGGATTAGGAAGTGGCATAGAATTTGTAGGTGCAATGGAAGTTGAAGGTTTCCCCACTAGGATGACCTTGGAGTGGTGGGTTGTGCCTGGACATTTTGAATTGTTATCTCTAATAGTAATCTTACCAATTTGGTTTTTAGCAGGATTAACATAGTTAATCATGTTATACGAGGCTGAGTAGGTATAGTTGACTTGATTGGATTGGTTACCAGACATTGGGAACTTTCCTTTGTTATGATTTTGAAATTGATCCTTAGAAACAATGTGATCTATGGTGTCTCAGGGTTTGGGATTATCAACATTGATTTATCCTTCCTCAATTAGCTCTTGGATACTATTCTTCAATTGATAAAAATTTGAGGTTTATGACCTTTAACATGATGATATTCATAAAATTCATTGTCATTCCACCACTTAGGTTTGAATGCACCATGTTCAAATTCTTTTATTTCTGGTAAAGTGATCATATTGTTCAATATTAACTTCTTCAGTGTTGATTAAATTGGTTCACCTAGTGGGGTATACTCATGTTTTGGAAAAGGTTGTCTTGGAGGATGTGGTACATTGAGTTAAGGTTGGGAGACATGGATGATTTAAAGCTTGGTGTTAGGGATTCGATTGTTCACCAATGGTGTGTGTATTATTTGGTTGTATTTTACATAGGCTCCCCTTTTAATGAGATCTTTGGCAGGGCATAATTGATTGTTTTAACATCAATGACACTGTCGCTAGTGACATTTTTGTTCTTGTTCCACCATTTTTATTTTTCATTATTCTTCTTGGTGGTTTTGGTTTGATGAGGATCAGAAAGGACTCCTCTCTTGATCAATTTTTTATTGCATCTAATACCTCACTCAATGAATTGTTTAAAATTAGATGTCAGTTGAAGTTTGAAAGTGTAAGATGTATCTAGGATAATGTTGTCAAGAAATATGGCTATTAGATCTTGTTCTAGGACATCATAGGATATCCTATTAATATTTCTTCTCTATCTTTGCAAGAAGTTGTCAAAGGACTCACCTCCCTTTTGTTTGGTATCACATAGGTCTTTGATGTTGACCTTATGTTCAATGTTATGGTGGAAGTGTGCTATGGATTTTTCAACTAGTTCCTCCCAAGACTAAATACCATGGGGTTATGTGAGAACTATTCCATTGTTGGGTTGGCCAAGCATTGAAGGAATATTCTCATAAGGTATGATTCATCATGAGAGACCTCTATGTATCTAACAAAGAAATCTCTGATATGTTCTATAGGATCTGTCTTTCCTTTGTACTTGTCAAACTTTGGCAATGCAAAGTGTGTAGAGAATGGAGGCATCAGAATTGGATGATCAAAGGGGTAAGGGTATAAATATTCTAAGGTATAAGACTTGGTTTTCCCTTGATTTTGAATTTATGACACCTCATTTCATAATTTTTTCAATTCTTGAATCAAGAGGTTAGTTTTATCTTGAGGGACATTTCTAAGGTTGAGTGGTTGTTTAGTAGCTAGTAGAGGAGCTTGTCTTAGATTCTGGGATTGTGGCACATGTATATAAGATCTATCAGGAACTTAGTTATGGATACCAAATTGTACGTTCTATTAGATACAAGGTAGAATCCGATTGGATTTTTTTTTTTGTGATCTTTGTTGGAACAAAGATCTAGCTCTCGGGGTTGGTTGATTAAATGTAGGACCAACTGAGAAATATCCTAATTGTCTTGATTGGGTTTTATAGATTCATCCTATTGGAACATTAGAAAAGGGGTTATAGTGACCTTGGCCTACTGAGGATGTAACAAAGATTCTTGTAGTCATGGTAGCCGAAGGCATTGTTTGAGATAAGCTAGACATGGCAGAAGAGACAATATCATTTTGGAAGGTGGGGATCCCTTGAGATGTCATCTAGTTTTGGTTAAGTTTCCACATTGAATAATAGCCATCATGTGTCGATGTTTGGGATATCATTATTTGTGAGGTTTTAGGCATGGCCATGACTTGAGATACCATAGTATTTGGCATAAGTTGGGAAGTAGTGTCATGTGATGCCAAAGGGATCTCATGCCATATTTTAGAGACATAAAACTCAAAAGGAAGTGTGACTCCTTTTCTTAGAAGCATTTATAGGTACTTCTAGGGATTATGTATGACTATGTTCTCTATAACTAGAGATGAATACACATCCTGTTCAACATCTTCTAGCTCTTCTTCAATTATATTTTGGAATAACTTTGATCCGTGAGGTTGGGACGATTGAGGAATGTTTTCATAATACACAGATGGATCAACTTGTTCATAGGGATTAATCTCTAGTTATTCCTCCCATGGAAGGAAGGGGTTGATGAAAGATTCCTCTAATTTTTGTTTGGATCTATGGGTCCACAACCGAGAGTATGCATGGGAAGACCCAAGAGTTACTCATTGAAAGTGTGTAATTTTGTCTTAAGTTGATGATTTTTGTAGAATGTTCAAGTGTGTTTTTATATGAAGTATTTATAGAGGAAGATGTACCTCTATGGTTTAAGACTTGTTTGAAGGCTTTAAATCTTTAGCTCTAAGGACACACAACCCTTGATGTCAAACTTAATAGAGTTGGTTGTAAAGTTTTTTGATGAAACTTGTAAAAAAAGTATTTAAATAAAAGAACAAAATGATAACCAAACACAATACACACTTCAATCAGTAATTCTAAAATATAACACCAAGTGTATGTTCTCGATCATTTCCACTAGTCTTGCATAAGAAGAGATACCAATCCATCTACCTAAGGACAATTTGGTTCAATATGACTAAAAAAGGCAGGTTTCTAATTAACAAGGATTTAGTTGGGATTTTCATTCAGATAGAGTTTGATTTTATCCTCTATTACAGGGGCCTCCCACATGCATAAAAACATTATTTTGCACAATCTCGAAAGACTACTAGAGGATATTATCATTCCCAAACTCTTTGTGTCCTCCACCTCATTAAGAATGAAGATGTTTCTTTTTACAGTGGGTTAGAATACTGCGGCTAAAGTAGTTATATCCCACTTAGGGTCATCCCTCTCAATGTTTCAGTATGCTAGAGAATTGTGCTTATTGAAGCTAATTAGAGTGGCTTTTCAGATTCAAAGTTGTCTTTGCACTAGTTCAAAGAATGTCAAACTAGGATCTTTCTTGGAGGATTAGTAGTGTTTTGGGTCAACGAGTGGCTTTTTGAATCTGGGACTTGTAGAAAGACAAAGAATGTGGTGTTCCAGAGCCTTTCACATGCCAAATTATGATGAATAAACTCTCAATACATCCTTTTATGTGGTCAAATGTGGTGTTCAGACTGGTTTTTTGGTGACTTAGTATCACACAACTTTTATCAATGTACCTGCGGACAAAAAAATAGTGACAAACAACACAACCACAATATGAAATGCAAAATGATTATGTAAATGATAAATACTTTGATATAAAAAAAATAAAAAACTATTGTCAGATGATTAGAAATTAAAATGTGAAGCCTTATGATAGATAGACCAAATGGAACAAGTAGTATGATAACTATGAATACGAAATAATGTAAGATAGGTGAAAAATAAATAGCCTTGGTCATATGGCCAAGACTGAGAATAATGGTTTGGTTTCCTAGAAGAATGTTAGTAGATGTTATTCACGATGGGCTCACCAAATGTCATAGGGGTAAATCTCCAAGTCTTAAATAATATGGTTAATAACACCAATTAAATCAAATGACCAAACTAAAAAACCTGTTTAATCCTATAAATAATGAAAATTAATGCATGACTAATTAGAAATAAGAAAATATGTATTAAACAAGTAATATCTAAATGCAGGAAAACCAATCGATGCCTCAAGATTTCATTGCTTCTCTTTGTTCGGTATGAAGTGTGCACTCAACTATGAATCTCGCAACACTTACACTTCGAGATCTAAGAAAAAATGATAATTATGATTTTCTAAAGACTTGATTGACAAATTGACATAGGTTCGATGCATAAATTTGTGATCAAAATGTGAAGATTGAAGGTTGATTTTATAGAAAATTGGGTCAAAACGAACAACCGAGATTGATCAAAGAAAATCATGATTGGTGGATGAGAAGAAATGAGACTAAAGAGATTTTGGGAAAGTTCCCATTTTGAACTAAAAAAAATAGAAGAAAGTATCATAATATATTTTTAATTTTTGGAGAGATAAAGTTTCCAAAAATTAAAAAATAGAAAAATAGAAACTTTTAGATACTTTCTGATTTTGGATTTTTTAAAAAAATCATTTTTTTTTGAGATTGTGAGGCTTTTGAATTTTCAAAATTGATAATTCCTTAAAAAATTTATTTAATGAATTTTGAAGATTTAATTAAATTAAAAATTCAGATGGAATTAGTTGAAATTAAATGCAATTAAAAGGAAATTGAAATTGAGGAAAATTGAGATTAAATTAAATTAATTTTGAGAATTACTTTAATTCAGAGGAAATAAATTAGCTAATTTATATAATTTAATGATAATTATTTAAATTATGGGACTTTAGAAATGGATTTTAATTAACTAGTGAAAACTAATTAATTAAAGGTGATTAATTAAATAAACTTAATTACTTAATTAATTTAGGGAAATGATTAAATGATAAAAAAGATTGAAATCTTAGAGAACTATTAATTAATAGTAGAATAATTAGTGTATTAAATGTGTATTTACAAGTTTGTTCATTTTTGGGTGTCTATAGTTTTACAATATCCCAACGCTACAGGTGATAAATATAATGCTTGCACGAGCTGTGCAAGATACCTCAATTCAAGAATAATAAATTTAACCCAATGTTGTATTGATTTAGCCTTTGGTATTTACCAGAGGTCGTGCAATGTATGAACAATTTGTCAGGTGCTACGAGGTCCTGTTATCACTTGAACCAACAAAAGCCTCTCTCAGTTTTGGGAGATTTGAAACTATTCGAAAGAGACAACTACTTTTTAGTCCTTGCCAAATCTTGCAATGTCTATTAATTTAAAGTTCCAACTTTGTGTATCTATGAAACTACTCCTCATGGCCTCAAACCTTCTATGCTAATAAATTTGGTTGGGTGGGTAGGACTTAGGGATTTGAGTGTACAAAGGGATATAGTGAGAGAATGAGAGAGGAACATGGGGTTTTGGGTTGAGAGAGAGAGAGAGAGAGAGAGAGATGGGGAATAGTTTCAATGGAAGTAGTTTCTATGCCAATCCTCTCTCTTTGATCATGATTTTTCAAATTTTCCTATGTTTTAGTAAACTACATTTTTTAGGGTCTTCGATGCATTTCTAGGCTTGGATGCCTCCCGAAGGTATTAATGGAGTGTTACCTTTAAATTTTGATCCTATATTTATTGAATACCTTTCCAATGAATTAAACAGTTCGTAATTCAGAGTCGGGACTAGGAAGTTATGCCTTCTCCAAGTGGACCTAATTTTTATATATAATTTTTTGATAATTTTTTATAGTTTGAATAGTTTATTTGTAATAAACATTATGGTGACTCTTTATTTCATTTCCAAGGGATTTTGATGACCCTTGGGATCCATCGGATTTGTATAAACTCTAATATTCAAGTAGAATGGATCAATTTTTGGTTTGCAATCTTATTGTTAATCTTCTCAATTTTCATGTTGAATTTAACAATACTACAGGTATCACACCAGGTATTGTAATCTGGTTTCATAAATCAGATCTCTCTCTCTCTCTCTCTCTCTCTCTCTCTCTCTCTCTCTCTCAAAGACCTAAGCCCTCAACCCCAAACCCTATACTAGTCTCTAAACACTATATCATAAGCCATGTACCCTTAACACACACACACTCTCTAAGGTCAAAAACCAAAGCCCTCAACCCTAAATCCCTAAGCCCATATCTCTCTCTCTCAACCCTAAAGAGTAGTTCCTAAACCATAAATCCTAAGACATGAGACATAAACCCTAAACCCTAAATACATAGCCCTAATCCCTTAAGAAGAGGGATATAAGGTTTAGGCTTAGGGATTAGGGTTAAGGGACTACTATAGGGTTTATAGATTATGAATTAGGGTTTATGGAGAGGTAGAGAGGGAAAATGTGAGAGACGGGGAAAGAGATATGCAGAAAGGGAGAGATGGAGAAATTAGGAAAGAAGGAGAGGGAGGGACAGATAGATGGGAGAGAAGGTTTAGGGATTAGGGATTTTAATTTTTGGTTTTGTGCTTTGAGATTAAAAATACAGATAGAGTGAAAATGAGGGATATAGGGAGAGAGGTGGGGGGATGGAGAGAGTTGGGTGAGGGAGAGAGAGAGAGGTTCCTGAAAGATATAGAAGGAAAATACAGAGATAGTTAGAGAGGGATAAAAAAGTGAGGGTTTATAGTTTATCATTCAGGGTCTAGGTTTTGAGAGAAAGAGAGGAGGATAGAGATGCAGGGAATATGAAGACAAAGAAAAGAGGGAAAGAGTGAGAGGTAGATATAGGGATAAAGGTAGATAAGGCTTAGGGAAAGTATGGTTTAAGATTTTAGGTTTGAATAAAGAGAGAGAGGGATGAAAGGGGGAAAGAGAGATGTGGAAAGGGAGAGGGGGGAGAGGGAGAGATTAGAAGAGAGGGGGGGAGGGGAGACAAGGTTTAGGGATTATGGCTTATAGTTTAGGGTTTAGGGACTTAAGCTTAGAGAGGGACAAAGTGAGAGATGCAGAGAGAGGGAGAGAGGTGGGGGGGGAGGTGGAGAGAGGTGAGTGAGAGGAAGAGAGAGATGATAAATATAGAGAAGAGAAAAAGAGAGAGAGAGAGAGAGAGATTAGGTCTTATCATTTAGGGTTTTGGGTTTAGAGAAAGAGAGAAGGGGGATAAAGATGGGGGGGAGGTGGGGAAGATAGAGAGAAGGAAAAGAGGGACACAATGAGAGCTTGATAGAGAGAGAAAGGGAGACAGGGTTTAGGGCTTAGATTTTAGGGTTTAAGGCTTAGAGTTAGGATTTTGGATTCGGATAAAGAGATATGGAGTGAGGCAGGATGGATGGATAAGGGAGTGGGGAAATAGAGAGAGCAGGGAAAACTTAGGACGTTGCATACATTGGGAAAAAGGGAAAGAGGCCTGAGAGATGTTGGAAAGAGAGGGAGAGAGGGTGATAGAGAGTAGGGGAAGGCATAGAGGGGGGAGGGAGGTGAGGGGAAAAGGAGAGAAGGGAGAGGGGTGAGATAGAGTGAGTTGATAGATACAAAGATATAGTTTATAAAGATAGGTTTGTAGGAGGGGAGTTAGAGAGGTGTAGATGCAAAAATAGAAGTTAGAGACCTAATCAGATAGAGATACAAGGTTTACATGAATAGGTGATGATATAGGGAGCTAGGGTAATGAAACATAGATCTAGAGAAGTGAAGACGTAGACAAAAAGAGAGAAATCAAGAATGTCAAAGCCATGACATGCACCATATATATAGTGTGCTCCATATATGGTACACACCATGTTTAAAATATTTTCTACATATGGTGCGTGCCATACTTAGTACATTTTTATACATGGCATGCACCATATTAATAATTCTGGGAAAAACCAAGCCTTAGGCTTGGATTTTCCTTGGGCATCCAACCCAAAGGCTTGGACAACTATAATAGGTCTAGGATGTCTTAATTAGAAAACATACAAAATATTATCATATTTTCGTCTGTGCTCCCCACCAACTTTGCACATGGTTCAATGTAGAAAAATTAGAAACCATGATATTGTCAATCTTTGTGTTAACTATCGAACCATATAATTTATTTTTAGTTTTGATTATGTTATGATTTCCATCTCTAATTTCTTCAATAAGTAGATTCAATATTTTCCAAAAAACCTATGTATAGTATTTTGGGAAGATATTTTGGCTCATTCATCAAATTTTGACACAAATTACATTTTTAGAAACTAGACTCCATTCTACATAAATTAAAAAAAAATCATTTTCAATTAGTTTTCAACAATTTACAAGGGAAGTGCACTCAATATTTCATGTTTTTAGGATGTGTCCACTTTGAAAATTCATAAAAAAATCACATGTTCATAAAAAAATCACTCAAAAATCTAGGATAAACCACATGGTTTTAGCTAACTTCTCACCATGAAGCAATTAAAAAATTTCCAAAAAAAAGTTGAAATTTTAAGGAGACAACTCCAAATGCTATGTTATATTTTTTTCGTAAAACATATGACCACTTTGTGTGCTCCCCTTTTTTGAGGCCCTTAATATCAACCAATTTAAAAAAAATGTAGTTTGGAAACTAGATTTTGAGTAAGTTACAACTCTTGTTTTTGTCACATCTTCAAATTTTGATTGTAACTATCTTGATTTTCTTATCAAAGTTTAGAACTTGTCGATTTTAGAAAATAAGTGGCATATTACACCCCCTTTTTGGTCCCCCATCTTTGTGTACATACCAACTGAACATACTTATTGTGCATTGAGAAAATGTCTGAATTGATTTTGTCATTTTATTTTACCTAACCATTTCATGGACACTTCCATTCAACTACCTAGCACCCAAGAAAAATGACATTTTTTTGTAAAGTAACAACATGACTACAATGGGTTTTCAATGGTGACATTGTGCTAGTATTTTGATACATAATGCTTAGCATCACAATATTATTCTATGTGGATCTAACGAGAATGTTTAGGACATTGATGTTTGTCCTCAACTCAATTGGTTCATGATTTGGAGACCCACAAGTAATTTTTCTCGGATGGCATTCATTGTTGTTAGTGTTCTTGAGGTTCAGTATATTGATGTTGATGCTTTTAGTAATTTGAGATAATGTGGATGTTGTTGTGACATTTCATTATTCTTATGGATGTTTCTAGATCATGTTCCTATTGTATTGCTTATTTGCATTGATCATGGTTCATTGCAATTGAATATTTTAGTTGGTGAGTTGGTATTCTTCATGTTCTTGGCTAACATGATGATTGCAGCATGTAGTTGTTGGATTCAGGTGTGGAAAAGTAAGTACTGAAAGGGGAGAGGTGAATTAGTACTTCAAATCACTTTTAAACTTTTCTAAACTATATTCACATTCATTTACTGATTACTTAACATTTGCATGCATCATATGAAAATAAAACATATAATAAACATTACACATAACACAATGATTTTGGTACCATAGAAATCTTTGTTAGAAGATAAAAACTGCAGTGGAAATGACACCCACAACACTTCACTACTACAAGAATAAAGTTGTTCGGTTAGAACTACAATGCTTAGCTATTTCTAATAGCTTACCCTATTAAAAATATTAACCTTTAACAATATATCACTATACAAAATCATATAAGAATATTATTTTAGCTAAAATACTGGAAAATACACTCTTATTACAATGCCAGATTTTCAATTAGAAAACAAACACTACTACTCGAATAGCTCGTGGCAGCATTTCTAGGTGAATAGGAAAAAGTACTTTAAATGGATGGAGGAGATGATAAAGTTTTAGTTGTGCAAGCTGATGGGCCCAATCGCTCTCTCAGAATTCTGACTCCCATGTATCTGCAAATCACAAGAAGCTATGTGCATTTAATTCTACAAAAAGTAGAAGAGGAGTATGAGAAGGTGTTGAGAGTAAAGGAAAGCAGACCTTCCAAGCATCATGACTGTAGCCTGAGGATTGGTGCCCGGAGAGAAGAGAAAAGTGGATCCATCAATGACTCGACCACCCTCTACTCCAAGGATTTTATACTCCCCATCAACAACACTGCCCAGCTGACATCCTCCATGATAATGCCAAATTGTTGTAACTGTTTCTTTACAGAACTGCTCTAATGATCCCCCCCACCCTCCAGGCTTCCTAGGAACCAGATTTATAGGAGTTTGAAAGCTTGAATTCATTATCTTGGTGAGACTCGTGGTGGGAGAAATGATTTTTTTCATTGGGTGGGATTTAATGATCTTTTGGATGGTCCTTATTCCTTTCACACACCTCTGTAGATCCATCGGGTTATCATAGTAATTGAATTTCACAACTGGATTATCTTCAGCATTGGTACTGTTATTCAATCTCAGATAACCTCTGGAAAGAGGACCCTTCACCTTTTGTAGAATAATTCCATCCTTCTTCGGTACACTCTGTTTTCCACCACACATTACATCACTCCCCATCATAATAATAATATACATGAAATGAATAATGTGTATATATATTTACCTTACCGAAGAAATTGAATCCACTGCATGTCTCTATGTAGCTTCCAAACTTTGTGATACCCACTGCTTGAATGAGAGAGAGTGGCATAGCAGTTGCGAAGGGAATAGAAATGGTATTCATGGGATTGTCAGCCATGCCTCTCCCAACAGCAGGCTGGTCCATAACCACTTGTATTTCCATGGGCTTCAATTCCTCTGCAGCCCCAATCCCACTCAGCATAAGCAACTGTGGGCTTCCCAGAGCTCCAGCACATATTATAACCTCACTTTTACCATCTTTCAAAAGGACTTGCTGCTCTCTTCCATCACCATCTGTGAAAACAACCCCTCTCACTTTAGGCCTTCTTTCCTCTGAAAACAAACACGGTATATCAAGTGTTAACCTGACATTTCATAAGATGTTTCATCTTAAATCAATAAGACCAATATATTCATATGATTTAATCTGAACTATCTTAGCATACCAAAACTTAGAACATGTTGTACTAATTATAGTCCCTAGATACCTTTTGTAACGAAAAGAAGACGTTGAGCTGTTGCAGGGAGCAAAACTGTGAGTTTTGTTGGATTGGCGCGTTGAAGAAGAATATCAGCTGCTGTAGAGCGATACCCTGTCTGATTAAAGATCGTCCCACCAAACTTGGTGCCAGGGATGTGATCATATGTGAAGCCATTGTAAGGGGAAATGCCTGCTTCCATTAGACCTTCCACTACTGCATTCTGCCATTCATTTGGAGGTGGGCGATGGGCTACCACACTTTCCACCCATCGATACGACTCCTCCACCTCCCCTGCCTCCAACCCCATCGCCTTCACCTCACTTGCACTCGCCCGTGTGTAAAACCCTGCATTCAGACACGTGCCTCCCCCCAACACTCTTGGCCTTACATTTATCACCTATGTAGCGCGGTTCATAATATTTGCATTCATATTAGCTACATCTAGTAGTTGAACAAATCTTTGAGACTTCTTAAAACCAGTAGCTCTACACCAAACTAAATCTCAAAAGACATAAAGAAAATTTGAAAAAACATAAATAAAAAAGCTAAGTGCCTCCTTGGCAAGCTATTCTTTTTAGTTTGCTGTTTAGACATTGCCAGCATTACCCCATCTTCAGATATAAAAAGCTGACTGGTTGAGCTATTTGAAGCAATGTCGTCCAAATTTGCTTCAAAATTCTCTATGTTCGATATATTTTTGTTACCAAAGGGAGATCCACCTCTTTCCAAGATGAGTACAGACATGTTCTGTGAGAGAGTGGCAGCAATACTACACCCAGCGGTTCCTCCTCCAACTATTATATAATCGTACCCTGACTTCTTCCACTCCCCATTCTTTGCTTCTTTCACAAATGAATGCTCTCCTTCTGAACAATATTTACAAAGAAAAAAGAAAAGGTCTTTCAATTTTCTTATGTTGTTATATTTTGAAATATAAATTATAGAGTATGATTTGAAATGTTGATGATAAAAAGTTTATATAATCAATCATAAAATATGATCTAAAGAAAGTTTGCCTAATCATTTTAATCATAGATTATAGATCATGATCCTTAACATTAAGGATAAAAATGTTTACATAAATCAGAAATATTAATGATAAAAATATTCACATAATTATTTTAATAATAAATTATAAAATATGATGGTAAAAATTTTATATAATCATTCTAATAATAGATTATAGAATATAATCTAAAATTTAATGATAAAAAACTATGTGATTAATAATAGATTATAAGATATAATCCTAAATTTTAATAATAAAAAAATTACATAATCATTTTTGAATAATATTCAGATTTCATAAGTTATTAACCTTGTGCAGAGATGCAGAGAAAGGCATGGAGGAGACATATGAAGAGCGTGCTGAGTTGAAGGCCCATATCACCTGCACAATTATCCCCACTTACAAACTTCTAACAGTGTTTCTGCCTTCGCAGACAATTAGCTTCATTAAATAATCTGAAAATTACTGGGTAGTTGATATGTTTTAATACTTAAAAATCAATACCGAAATGGAAGCTGATGATGACAACTATGGTTGAAATTATTACGACTGTATCTGCCTTACGGAGCTTTTGTCGTGTGGGTATTATCATCTGCACAATGTTTCTGCCTTAAATAACCTGAAAATTACAATCATGGCGTGACTCACGAAATTTATGATGTTTACCGACCAAACAGGGTAGTTTATATGTTTTAATTCTTAAAAATCAATACCGAAATGGGTAGTTTATATGTTTTAATACGTTATTACGAGTGTATCTCCCTTACGGAGCTTTGGTCGTGTGGATATTATTCATTTGGTAAAGGTTTATTTAAATGTGCAATTTTTTTAATATGAATTGAAAATTGGTTGAAACTTATTTAATAATTCTTTTCTACATCATAATTATTCTTATATTTCTTGCTTTTGTACAGCTAAGGTACAGCTAAGCAAAAGGTTTAGAATTTAGATCAATTAGTTTTTTTTAAAAATAAAGATTATTAATCATAGTAGATGGAGGTGGAAATTGTACGTATATGGTTTTTAATTATTTGTTTGTTTCACAGTTGGTCTCGTCATAAATATAGTAGTTTGATGATCAATTTGTTTAGTTTTAGAAATAAATATCATATTGAATGGTAAGACGAATGAACAAAATAAGAAGTAAAGAGTTTATGAGTTCACACCATATAAAATCTTCAACATGTGCTTTACACTCATTCAATTACATTTTTTACAATACTTTTGGTTTTGATCTAGCTAACCACCAACAATCAATAATAAAGAACACATAATAACTTGAAACACATAGATGACAAACACACCTCCTCTATCACATGTATGATTGTGTTTTGTGCTCTCTCCTATGTATACTGTAAATTGTCTCTAGGTAGAAAATAGAATCCTTTTGGGCAAAAATGAAAGGTTTAGCACAAAGTGTGGTGGTCAAGCAATGTTTATGTTGTTGTTCCCACCAAGGTTCAAACCTTGGTTGGGCCATCATTATTATAGATACTCTAGTCAAATATATTTCATAAGAAATGCAAAATTTGACTTGCATTTACTCTGCATTTGCATTGCGGCTCTTAATGGAGCCAGGGTCGGATGATGCATTCACTGCACCGTCCTCCTTCATTCCCGCTTCTACTAGCTTCTACACAAAACCAAAACCTAATTCCTCCCCAACAAAGGCCTCCTACAGAGACACTGTCGCCAATGTTGCTCAGGTGATTCCCGAACAAGCGAGGTTCATGGCGTCTCATTAAGGTGAAGAGCATCCCACAGGTAAGGATCCCTGCGATGATCTTGATTCCATCTTCATTCTTCCCAATGACTGTATGCTAAATGAAATTAACCTGGAAAAGAATAGGCTAAAAGATTGTGCCATCTTCTTTGTCACTGCGGAGGTTGATAAATGCCCTCCAAGGAAATTCATGGATGATTGGTTCCACAATTATTGGAACCTTAAATTAGGTCTTTGTATCTCCTTCTGTCATCAATTACAAAAGGTTTTGTTTGTAATCTTTTTTGACAATCACTCTATGCATCTTGAAGCCCTTAAAAAATAGTATTGGGTTGTTGGTAAAACCTCCTTTTGAGCCCTCAGCTAGACTCCAGAGGCTATCTCTGAGGAAGTTTTGGCACTTTTGTGCCCCAGGTGGATCCTAGTTAAAAATATCCCCCCCTTCTTGTGGCGCTTCATCCCTCGAATGCTCAAACCTCTGGGCAAGGTTATTCGTATGGTGTTGGCGATTTGGTTGAGTAGGATATCAAGTTGTTGTCATTATGGAAACATATAATTAGTATGAAGATTGCACTATGATAGCAAGCATTTATGTTAGAGCGCAAGTAAAATTGTCTAAGTATAGTAGTATTTTCCAGTCTAACCAGAGACAGTTTTGGATAGTGATGTTGACAGAAGCAGGTTCAGTGTGCATGCGCACTTGAACATGGATACTTCTATGTATGAAAAAGACACATGTGAAAGCGCAAGTCTGTACAGCATGTACACAAGGAGTTATTTCAAGATTACTAAGACAAAGTCAAAAGTTGACTGAGCAGAGTAAGAAGAAACAACACGTATAATAGTTAAGGGATTATTTTGTTTATCAAAATAATGACTTAACCATACAAAGGACGACATCCTAGATGTTAACTCTTGGGAAGCAAAAGTTAGTTTTGTATTTTGGAAAGACTTTATGTTTTGTAAAGCCGATTATAAAGTTATTATTCTTAATAACTTGTATAAATGTAAGAAGTATGAAATGCAAAGATATGCATGATGTAATAAGATATTGTAATGATATGATGTGGAGATATATGTTGTAAAAGAAAAGCAAGAAGACTTTGTATATGAAAGCAAAGAAGCTAGAAAGCTAAATCAGAATAGGAAAGCTATTCGGCAGCAGTGAAAGGTTATGTACTTTACCTTTTGTAATCAAATACCATTGTATATTACATGTTTGGGTAGTGAGCTCATCTTGTAATCATTCTATTCTATAATACAAACTCTTAGCAGGGTTGAGGCTTCTAACAAGGCGTAGAGTCCTTTAATCAGGACAAAGACACTATATGTATGTAATAGACTTCTAACAGGGTCAACATCCTTAACATGATACTTTTGATTAGTGGATCAGTTGTGGATATCATCCCCACCGAGGTTTTCCCTTGGCCAGGGTTTCCTCGAGAACAAACAATGGTGTTATGAGTTCATTTGCTTTATTGCTTTGCATGTTATTTAGTTTACTTTGTTTTGCAAGCATCAAGTTAATTTGTTATATCCATAATTGGGCGTAAGTAAAAGTTTGTATAATATTGATTCACCCCCCCTCTTAGTATTCCTTATTTCTAACAATTGGTATCCGAGCTTAGTTACTTAGAAGAAAATTATTTAGAGAAAGCCTAGCAGTTTGAGTAAAATCTCTATGGATAAAGATAAATTACAGAAGAATCTTGAAGAAGCTCTTGAACAGATTGATATTCTTACTGAAGAAAGAGATACTCTGAAAGGGAAATATGATGATGCAAAGAACTTCATTGAGAAGATAAAAGAAAAATTGGAATAACTGAAATCAAATAAAGAACCTACAATTCAAATTGAAGACTGTGATGAAATTTTAAATTTGAAGAAAGAAAATGAGATCCTTAAACATGAATTAAAGATTGTAGATCTGAAGTTAAGTTTGAAAGATGGAAATAGAAAGAATGAATCAAATATGAAATCTAAAAAATGAAGATCTGAAGTCTAAACTTTGTAAAGTGACATATGAACTTGAGAAAACCAAATTGCAGTATGCTGAACTTGAGAAGTATAATACAATTGTGAAAGTTGAATTGACTCAATTTAAACAACATCTTGAAAAACTGTATTCCACCAATGAGAAGATTGATGAACATTTATGTCTTATCAAAAGCCCTATTATGATACAATTGGTCTTGGATTTAACTCATCTAAGATAAGTGACGAATGCAAGGAACTAAACCACCAAAAGATACATAAAGAGAATTCAAAGGTAGATGTTTTGCATGTAATAATTTTGGACATATGAAGAAAGATTGCACAGGTAAGCAATTCAAACCTCTCAATGGTTATTGTTATAATTGTCATAGTTTTGGACATAGAGCTATTGATTGTAAGAAACTTAGATCTAATGATAATAATAGCAGTAGAATGTTTACAGATACTAACCATGCAGATAAGAGACCTACTGAAGATATGAACATAAGAAATGGAGTTGTGTATTATAGATGCAACAAGATTGGACACATTGCCAGAAATTGCAGATCACAAATCAACCAGACAGAACCGAGATATGGAAATAATGAAGTAGTTTGCTAGATATGTAAAAAACTTGGTCATACAACTGTAGACACCTAAATTTGATTACATCATTTAGTAATTGTATTTAGTCTTCTTCTAAGCATTTTATTAATTAAATATTATTATTTAATTAATTTATGTCATCCCCTAGTTAATTAATTTAATTAATTAACTATAGTCCAATTAATTACCTAAATGACAAACCTATAATCTGATAATTAATTAAATCCTTATTCCTCTATTAATTTAAATGGATACACTTATCTAATTAAATTAATTCATAAACCCTTTTTTCCACCCACTTGGAATTAAATAAAATATTTAATTCTAAAAATCCTAATCCTCCTCCATTAGCTAATAATCCATGCTTAGATAATCTAACCCTCCACTCATTCTCTCTCCTCCCATCACATCCTCCTAATCCTCCACTTACCCTCTAAACCAAGTCTAATCACCCCTTAAACATTTGCACAATCATAATCCAAGATTAAGGAATGCTAATCCATCACAAGTCAACCCTCATGTCACCATCACCACATCCTCCAATGCCAAATCATAAAGCCTCTTACACATCTCTTACACACTTGTCCCCTTTCACACCTTCCAAAGTGGACACATCCCTCAAGCATTTGGCATCTCCTCTTATCCTCCTCCATTGTGACACTTGTCACAATGCTATGCATTTGAGAAAGCAAAATCCATGTGCTCTCTCTTGGATGCATCTCCACCGTTGCTCATTTCCCTTTTGCCTCTTAATCTTGACCATCCATTGCATACCTCCTTTCTATAAAAGAGAAGCTCTCTTCCTTCATTTTCATCCACCATTGAAGCAAAGTTATTATGCCCATTTCTCTCTTGAAGCTTGAAGCATAGTTCATGAGCACACATCCAATTTATTGGACAAATCTTCCACATTTGGAGACTTTGAGGTTTTGAGGTTTGCATTTCCTTTTGGGTTTTGTCTTCATTTTGTGGGTCTTATCATAAGTGTTTATCTTCTTTCTTTTGTTGAATATTTAGCTTGCGCGATATTCTTAGACATTACATTTTAGGTACTTACATTTTGGCATGCCCGGTGGGACCCACTTCAAAGGTCATTTATCTTCATCTTTCTTATTTTTCTTTGCAAAACTAACCCAAATACTAATGTTTTTTATTGTTTGAGTGTTTTGCAAGGGTTTTTTGGGTATTTTGCAGGTTCAGGGCTGAAGAAGACACATTTGCATCACCATTCCCGCCATAGGATTTTATATAGCATCAACTTCTGAAAAATCCACAGTTTTGCGAGAATGCTAATTTGGCCGTAGGAACACTTGTACGGATTGTGGGAACACATTTCCGCAATGAAACTTCTATTTTTCCCATCTTTTCTTGCGTCATCATGACCTATGTCCCTATCTAGCTAGCACTTCAACAATCATCCCCAGGCCTCTTTGAGGTTCAAGTGTCTTCCATGTCTCTTGCCATAAAAATCCTAGTCTATCAATCCATCATCGGTCTTCGTAGGATGTATCCTTCCTCATACTAGACCAATCAAATTAGTCATCATCCATCATCCTCCTTATGGAAAAAAGATTTTGTGAGATACTTTTTATATCTTTGGTACTTTTGGATCTTTGTTTATCTTTTATCTTGGGCTTCATTGGTCCACCTCCTTATGGTCGCTACGATCCTTTATATCATGGTGCGTTGTGAATGGTGGAACTTGGGAAAAGGTCTTGATCTTTTTTGTCTGAGAGTCAGTCGGACATGACCCTTGCATGGTTCACTTGTGATCTTTTGGATTACTTGGTGCACTTGGAAAATGTTGTTTGTTTGTGGGTTCCCTCACATCATTTCCACCATGCTTCCTTCTTGGTGCATGCGTGATGTTGGGGTAATCCTTGCGTGTCTTTTTCATGTCAGTCCTATTCAATGCTAGAGACACTGACATCAAGTTCCTAGTAACTTTGGTTAGTCCCTTCTGTTTCTACATCAAAATAAGTCCTCAAACTACATGGTGGTGTTCCCCTTCGGAATACCCCGTGCTCAAGCTTCACTAAACATCCTCCATCCTATTAATCATCCGAAAAAAAGCTCACATCATCCCTATCCAATCTCAGCAATCATCCTAAGCCAAAATTCCCCCCCCTAAAAAAAAGTATCTCCCTCATGTCTCCTTTCACCCATCTTTCCCCCATAAGCACCTCGTCATGATACAAACCTACCCACCTCCTTTAGCATGCCTTTTTCTTTTTCGTCCTTTTTCTTTTCGAGCTACCACCCGGGCCCCTTTTTCTTTCCCCGCCATCCTCTCGAGGGGGCATTACCCATTCTAACCATCCTGGCCCATAAACTAGGGCAATTCTACTACCAAGTCCATTTCTTCATTTCGTCTATTGCTAAAAACATCTTCAAAATAATGTTATTTCAACACTATGTCGAAGAGGGGCAAAATGTAGATACCTAAATTTTGTTACATCATTTAGTAATTGTATTTAGTCTTCTCCTAATCATTTTATTAATTAAATATTATTATTTAATTAATTTATGTCATCCCCTAGTTAATTAATTTAATTAATTAACTATAGTCCAATTAATTATTTAAATAACAAACCTATAGTCTGATAATTAATTGAATCCCTATTCCTCTATTAATTTAAATGGATAAACTTATCTAATTAAATTAATTCATAAACCCCTTTTTCCTCCCACTTGGAATTAAATAAAATATTTAATTCTAAAAATCTTAATCCTCCTCCATTAGCTAATAATCCATGCTTATCTAATCTAACCCTCCAATCATTCTCTCTCCTCCAATCACATCCTCTTAATCCTCCACTTACCCTCTAAACCAATCCTAATCACCCTTTAAATATTTGCACAATCATAATCCAAAATTAAAGAATGCTAATCCATCACAAGTCAACCCTCATGTCACCATCACCACATCCTCCAATGCCAAATCATAAAGCCTCTTACACATCTCTTACACACTTGTCCCCTCTCACACCTTCCAAAGTGGACACATCCCTCAAGCATTTGGCCTCTCCTCTCATCCTCCTCCGTTGTGACACTTGTCACAATGCTATGCATTTGAGAAAGCACAATCCATGTGCTCTCTCTTGGATGCATCTCCACCGTTGCTCATTCCCCTTTTGCCTCTTAATCTTGACCGTCCATTGCATACCTCCTTTCTATAAAAGAGAAGCTCTCTTCCTTCATTTTCATCCACCATTGAAACAAAGTTATTATGCTCATTTCTCTCTTGAAGCTTGAAGCATATTTCATGAGCACACATCCAATCTATTAGACAAATCTTCCACATTTGGAGACTTTGAGGTTTTAAGGTTTGCATTTCTTTTTGGGTTTTGTCTTCATTTTTTGGGTCTTATCATAAGTTTTTATCTTCTTTGTTTTGTTGAATATTTAGCTTGCTTGGTATTCTTAGACATTACATTTTAGGTACTTACAACAACAAGATTTTGCAAAATGAACAACATGAGAAACCCTAATCCTAGAAGCTATACAAGGATAAATGAGAATGCAACAGTTAGAAAGGATGTTGTAGTAATTGAGAAGAAGTGAAATTTGTTAAAGCCACAGATCAAGCAGATACATGTAGTACACAAGGTAATCAGATATGTGAAGTATCAAATAGTAGGTGTGAATCTCTTCCTAACCCATCTCAAAGCACTTAATTCATAAAGAATGCATTAGAATAGGAACTTAGGATAATGTGGAAGTTAGAGTAGAATGAATTGAGTCTTGTGCAGTTAATGTAAAGTAGTATGTGATATAATGATGCTATGGTTAAGAGCGCATGAGCTAATATGAATGTATGCGAGTTCGTGAGAAGTATGAAGTTTTGCAGGAAAATAGGAACAACTTTTTGGAAAGAAGCGGTAAAGGAATTGAATGCAATGTCAAAATCTTGAAAGATTGAAAGCTTATGATCGGTATTATTTGATCATTCAATGGACTACAAGCGATAAGGAGATCAATATAGTGGTGATTGAGAGAAGTTTGCAGGATTTGGTAAAGAATTTCATGTCGAATCTACACAAAGCCCTAAAACATGAATTTGAGGTATTTTAATAAGCAAATCTATCAAGCAGTTAAAGCTTTTACAAAAGTCATGGATGTATCACATATTCACCATGTAAGGGATAATGTTAGACCTAGAGTCAAAAGGGAACTAGTAGAACCCTTGGAAGAAGACCCTAGTCTTGCATTGTCGTCCATACCAGACAAAGTTTTACATTTAGAGGATGTTAAAAGTTATCTAATATGCAAATTTGAGACCCTCAGTGATAGTAATCTGATTAAGGAATATGAGAAGTTATACAATTAGGATATGTCATTGAAAGTAGGGTTTGATCATTTTAAAGGAAAATAAAATTGTGAAATATTTATTGTACTATGAATTTGAAGATGATGAATGCACAAAGATCATTTTAAGTAGAATTCACAATGGGAAATTTTGGCTAGATGACAGAGTGATAGATATCACTGCAGACCTAATTCATGAAGTAACCGGTTTGTCTAAAACTGGAGTCATACCCTTTAATGAGAAAAATGTAAAGAAGACTATATTGGATAACACCAAGTCTTCCTATAATGGCAGAGGAATAGTAATCAATAAGATAACAGGGTATGTGCAGGATCATGGTATGCCAAAATAGGCCCTTAAGTGGTAATGAAAATTCAAAAGATCAAGTTTAGGAAAGTTGACATAAAAATTTGAACATGTTATAAATATTATATAAAAAATATGTAAGAAGAGAATATGTAGAAAATTGAATTTAGTTTCTAAGATACTAGGCCTTTTTTGAAAAATATTTATTCTATATGTTGAAATTTTTAAATTTCAATGTAGAAGTACGAAAATTTCAGGAAGAAAATAAGAAGTAGGTGTATGTCTGACCACCTTAAAAATAATCAAATGATAATTTTTGTTTACAATATTCTAGATATAAGTAGTAGACTCATGTCCGAATGTGACACATTTTTTTGTAATTTTTTCGTAGCAAATAATTAATTATGATTTATCTTCTACAAATTTTCCAGAATACAAAAACTCTCGTGTCTGACCACGTTAACTTAATCTAAAATTTATCAAATTAAATTTTATTTTTATTTTTCTTGTAGTAGGAAAATCATAGAATGTGACACATGTTTTTGATTTAAAAAATGTTATACAGTTTGAAAGTTATAGATATTTTTCAATAAGTCTATCAATGAGGACTAGAAAGATAACATGTAGGTGTATGTCTGACCACATTAAACAAAATTAAATGATAATATTTTTTTATAAGATTATAGATAAAAGTAGTAGACTCATCTCCGGATGTGATGTATTTTTTTGTATTTGTTTTCCAAGTAAATAATTAATTATGATTTTTTTGCTACAATTTTCCTGAATATAAAAACTTTCATGTCTGACCACCTTAACTTAGTCTAAATTTCATCAAATTGAAAGAATTGTTTATTATTATTGTATTAGGTGAAGCATAGAATGTGATGTATATTTCATATTTAAAAAATGTTATATTATTTGAAAGTTATAGTTATTTTTCAAAGAGTCTACCAATCAAGACTTCTTTTTCACATCCCCACTTTTTGGCATACCATGATCCTGCACATACCCAACACAAGATGGTGTTAGATTTGTATGCAAGATTTTAACATCTAAGTTTTGTACAAATTATAGAGAAGGTGACATGACAGCTAGAATGGTTCATGCAACATATTTGATGTGTGTTGAAAAATTTCAAGTTGATATGTGAGAAATTTTAAGAATTCAGTTGTTTGAGAACCTTGAAAAGATTAAGAAAACCAAGAACTCACAATTTAGATTCTCATCTTTGATTACATACATTTTTTTTCATTTATTGAGAATATTTCCATACACTATTGGAGATGATTGGAATGATAACATGACTTCTATGGACATAATCAATAAGGTGTATCTCAAACACCCTATAGACAAGGTTAATGAGAGAGCAACCTTAGTAATTAAAACATTTCAGAATCAAATGAGAAAAAGGTCAAGAATTCCGGCTATAGTAGAGAAACACAAAAATGATATATGTTTTATGGTTGACACTGATTTCATTTTTGTTTCAAAGCAGTTGAACCTAGAGTGGAATTTATAGATCCACTTGGATATGAACTTTTAGAAGTTGAAATAGAAGAGTATGTAAACAGATTGCTTAAGAGCAAGTTGGATGTGAATTGTTCTATATTTGGAACCTATGAGAAGAACTTTAACTCTGGGAAGTCTCTACATAAAGAGAAATTGGCCAAGAAGAGAGTTGAAAACACTATTAAGAAGATTCTTAAGGACATAGGCATGTCAGAACATGAATTTCTAGTTGCAAAGAAGACAACAACAGTAATAAGAGACATTGCACAAAAATAATTTTTATTTTTTTCACCCCTATCATCAATTACAGGTCAGACTAAAGATGTTTGGGATTTAGAAGAAGTGGTTAAAGTTGAAGAGGTGCAGGAAGTAAGAAAATCTACTAGATCATCCACCACTCCACCAGTATAAAGAGTAAAGGAAATGGCAAGTGGGATAGGAAAAAGACAGAAGACCATATTCACCCCAGCACATAGAAAGGTATCTGAAGTAAAAGATGATGAAGAAATTGGAGGCAATAAAAAGAAATAGAAACCAAAGATAGAGAAAGTAAATGCCTTAATCATTAATGAAGGAGATTTCTCTAAAATGAATAAATACTATGAGCTGTACAATTATTCTAAGAAGTTGAACTTAGAAAATGCAGTTGTCAGGCATATGGTACTGGCAGATAAAATTTTTGATGGTATTCAAGGAAAGATTCCTGATGAAATCTTTGAAAAGTTAATGAATAGAAAGAAAAGAGTAGTTGAAGAAGATAAAAACATAAGAGAAAACTATGTGAGGAAGCTCTGTGACATTAAATATGAAAATCATTTCAAGGAAATTATGAAAAATCTTAATACTCATTTAATAATGAAAAGGAGAACTATCTTGATAATGGGAGGAATCTATGAGGAAATAAACAAAGAGACTCAACAGACAGTTATAAAGGTAATGACCTCTGGCCCTAGTGAGCACACAAGTGCATCAGATCAAGTATTGGAAGCTGAGCATTAGAAAAGTCCTTCACCATCATTTCCACCATCAAACAAAATTGCAGATGAAACCATGAATGTGGAAGGAACAAATATCACTTTGGATAGTGAAGATAACCCATTCAGTAATCTTGAAAACATTGTTGACAATTCGGCTCCTGAGTAGTAGGATATGACAGTTGATGAGGAAGAAGGAAAGGAAACAAGAAAAGAAGAAGAAGCAGAACAGACACAAGTAGAAACACAAGTTAATACAGAGGCATCAGGATAGGAAGAATCACAAGAGCAAGAAGCAATCAGTCCCACACCCAAGAAAGCAATAGAGAAGCCACATATTGAATCCATCTTTGCTAGTCTTGGATAGGAAGTTGATGATGATGATCAAATAGAGTTGATCTCATCCTTGAACAAAATCATTGGCAAGAATAAGAAGGTAAAAAGCCTTGAAGGATCATTGCTTGAAGTAACAGAGAAATTGTAGAATATTATAACCAGTCAGATAATTGAAGCAGATCCACAGATCAAGGAAAAAGAAGTTGTGAAAGCATTTGACAATGAATTCACAAACTTATCAGACATGGCTATAGTCAAAGCTCAAGCAGCCTATGAAGCAACGATATTTTAGGATATATGTCATAATATCATAAATGATATTGATAATTTGGATGTTTGCATAAAGGAACTGAGAAGAAGTCTAGAAACAGGAAAAGCTTTGTACAATCAGTGTACAAAATCTGAGGATCATGTATCTAAAATAACAAAGAAGATGAAAGCAAAAGAGGCAGAAATTCAAACAAAAACAAATCTCTTATCAAGTCCGAATGTGAAGATCTCAGATGTTGAGAAGAATATAAGTAAATTGTATGATGAAATAAGGATTCTAAATGATGAAAATAAAAATAAATTGAGGAGATTCGCTCTATTAAGAGAGCATGTTTTAATTAAGATAAGTATTGTTGAAAGTCAGCTAGAAGAATGTCTTACCTCTAAGACATCTTATGAGAAATTTCACTATGCAAATCTTTAGGCATGTGAAATAGCATGTTATGGTTTATGTGCACTCCTTAGTGTCTTATATTCCATTAAGAAATCATGGGAGGAGATAGAGAGCATAAAAATAAATTTTTTAGATTGTGTTGCAAGCCTACTGGCTTTGCAATTTTGAATCCAAAGGTAAACTTTTTTTTGAACAAGTTTTGGCACCCTTTTTTTGTCATTGTTGTCAAAGGGGGAGTGATAGAAAAAAAATGAATAGAGAGTATGATATATTGTATAGATAGTATGGAGGCATACTCCTAGGGGGAGTATATATATTTAGTAGATATTCAGAGATATAAGTATATTGAAGAATTTTTGTTATGGTCACAATTTTGAAGTTTTTGTAAGACTTAGCCAATTTTCTTATATGTTGCCACCAATGACAAAAGGGGAGATTGTTAGAAATTTGGCTAAGTATGATATCAAGTTGTTGTCATTATGGAAACATATAATCAGTATGAAGATCACACTATGATAGCAAGCATTTATGTTAGAGCGTAAGTAAAATTGTCTAAGTATAGCAGTATTTTCCAGTCTAACCAGAGGCAGTTTTGGATAACAATGTTGATAGAAGCAGGTTCAGTGCATGCGCACCTGAACATGGATACTTCTATGTATGAAAAAGAGATATGTGAAAGTGCAAGTCTGTACGACATGTATGGAAGGAGTTATTGCAATATTACTAAGACAGTGTCGAAAGCCGATTGAGTAGAGTAAGAAGATAGAACAAGTATAATAGTTAAGGGATTTTTTTTTTATCAAAATAATGACTTAACCATACAAGGGATGACATCCTAGATGTTAAATCTTGGGAAGCAGAAGTTAGTTTTCTATTTTGGAAAGAGTTTATGTTTTGTAAAGCCGATTGTAAAGTTATTATTCTTAATTTAACTTGTATAAATGTAAGAAGTGTAAGAAGTATGAAATGCAAAGATATGCATGATGTAATAAGATATTGTAATGATATGATGCAAATATATATGTTGTAAAAGAAAAGAAAGAAGACTTTGTATATGAAAGAAAAGAAGCTAGAAAGCTAAATCAGAATAGGAAAGTGATTCAGCAGCAGTGAAAGGTTATGTGCTTTACCTTTTGTAATGAGATATCATTGTATATTACATGTTTGGGTGGTGATCTCATCTTGTAATCATTCTATTTTTTAATACCAACTCTTAGCAGGGTTGTGGCTTCTAACAAGGCCTAGAGTCCTTTAACCAAGACAGAGACACTATATGCATGTAATAGACACCTAACAGGGTCAACATCCTTAACATGATACTTTTGATTAGTGGATTAGTTGTGGGTATCATCCCCACCAGGGTTTTCTCTTGGCCAGGGTTTCCTCAAGAACAAACACAGTGTTATGAGTTAATTTGCTTTATTGCTTTGCATGTTATTTAGTTTACTTTGTTTTGCAAGCATCAAGTTTATTTTTTATATCCATAATTGGGCGAAAGTAAAAGTTTGTAGAATACTGATTCATCCCCCCCTCTCAGTATTCCCTATTTCTAACATATGGATGACCCTACTAGGCTTGTTACCAACATGGATGCTTGTGTGCTTATCTCTCTAAAACCTGGTATTGATATACCTAACTCCCTCAATTTCTCCATTGAAAATGAAGTTGTAGACACCTAAAAATCCATTAGAAAATAAAAGTATTTTCTATTTTTCAAAAACCCCTAATGACATCATCATTTACTAATTAATTAATATATTTTTATGTCATTAAATTTCTTTATTTTAAATAAACATCTTTAATTAAAAGATCTCTCCCCAAAACATTTAAATCAATTTTAAGTGAGTTTCCTCTCTTTATTGAATCAATATTCAATAAATGATGTCAGAATCCCTAAATAAATTTTATATTTATTTAAAGTCTCAAAACCCTAGAACCTTCTAGACTTTCCTAAACTTCCCTAAACATTCCCTAAACCTATTTAGGAGATTTTTCCTACATGTCCTAATTTAATCCAAGTCTCATTGACTTTTAGTCAAACTCATTCATTTATGAGCCTTATAGACTCATAAATAGCCTCTTACACACTCTTTAAGGCTTTTTACAACCTCATAAAGAGCCCCATGTCTCTTCTTCCACACTTGTTCCCTTTGCACACTTCCCTAGTGTTTCTCACACATGTGTGAGTAACCCTAACCCAAGGTAAACCTTACCTTACCCCAAACCTTACCCCTAACTCTACCCAAAACCCTGACTATGAGCTTGAGTCTTCTTCCTAACCCAAGCCCTTCCCAAAATCCTATAAATACTCCTCCTTCCAAGAGAAAAGTACTACCTTATTTTTTTAATCTTCAATGCATTTTTATCATGCTCATTTACTTCTAGACTTAGCATAATCATTCCTAATTGTTAGATTTCATGCTTTCTAAGACATCTTAGCTTAGCCTAACAAATTAAACCTAGTTTATTTCATTGTTTTTCATAGCATATAGCATAATATAACATTGCTATCTAGTTAAAAATAATCTTAGCATAAATATCATGTAGCTTAATCTACATCTTAGCTCTATTTTGGTCCCTTGGGCTCTAGGGGAAAATCAGGTCTTATATACCCGATTCTGTGCCAATATAGAGTATCCATGGTCCTTGAATGATCCAAATCCCCCATAATCATCATTAGGGATATGCTCTATGTGATTCAAGAGCACACCCACATCCCTAAAGAAAGAACAAATCAAACGATGATAGGGTGCTCCCATTTCTGTTCTATCTGAGTGTCTTTGCATTCATTTTTCTATTTAAGATTAGGAATATGCTGTTAGATTCATGTTCACTAATTTTTAATGTCTACACCTATTTTGAGTAGGTTAACTTTACACTGATCATAGTTTGGCATGCCTGGTGGGACCCTACATGCTTTCTAAACTACATTTTTTAGGGTTTTCCAAGAAAAAAGCTCACTTATTAAGAAAATCATCCTATTCTAGGTGAATACTCATACGACTAAACTCCTTGGGATAATTTCTCATATGAGAAAGGACCTTGACTCGTAGTGGAGCCACCCACCACTCGTATGGCCTCTTTCTAAGAAATTATGGCTTATTTTTAGCCCATTGGCTTTGTTTTCTCATGCCAAAGAGCATCCTCACTCATACTATCCCTACCCATCACTCGTATGAGTAAAGGCATGAAAATACCCTTCCCTATTTAATTTTATGGGAAACAGGGGGCATGTGTAAGACCTTAATCGGGGTTTCAATTGGTGTTTTAGGTTTTTGAGGCCTTCCTAGGGCTTCTTGGCTCCAAATCTCATTTTTTAACCCCATCTTTTGCATGTGCTCTCAAAATAAAGTAAAACATCAAGAAAACCCAAGTCCTTAAGGCCCATCAATGTTTTTGATCAATTAGGAACTTTAAAGATTTCATTTGGTTGCTTAAAATGAACACTAACACACTCTTGAGTGCCTTAAATCAAAGAATCTACAAATCTCTCCTATTTGTTCCTAATAAATCCTAATCAAATTAAAACCTTCCTATTTGGTCCTAAAATAAATCAAGATCACTTCTAAGGTCTTTTAGTTGGCTAAAATGAACTTCAAATCTAGGGCTTTAGAATGCATTCATGCAAAGTAGAAACACCTTGTCTTTTTGGTGCATAAAAAGAACCTCAAATTTGCATCTCATTTCTAAATGGTTCAAAATAAATCCTAAGTTCATGAAAATAGTCCTAAATCCAAATCAATGCTTTGTTCTAAAGTTGGAGTGAATTTCTTTTGCAAAATCTCAAAGTTCTTTCAATGTTTTATGCAAATCTAGGAACAAATCTGTAAATCTTTTCTAAAGGGTTCCTAAATGGTCCTAATCATTCCTAAATGTTCCTAAAAACATCCTAAATGATTTTGTGCTTGGTTAAAACAAACTTCATTTTTCAAAATCTTGAATGAAAAACCAAGGTCCAAAAGAGTCATTTTTACTTTGTGTCCAAATAAAAAAAACTCTCGAGTGACTTAAACGGTGAAAGAAAAGTACCTCTATTCCCTTCTTTTTTAAAAAGAAATTTGAAAGTTCTTAAAACATGCAAACTCAATCTTGAATTCCCAAGCAAAGAAACTGCACTTGCTTGAAGTTCTTGTTTTCAAAAGGGAAAGAAAAAATCAAAGCCTTAAACACTCGTATTTTCAAAATTTCAATTCAATCACTTAATCAATTTGGGAAAAGAACCTTTGTTTGTTGTGCTTTCTAGGAGTCTTCAAAATTCTAAAAATCCTTGTTAATCTAAGTGACATAAAACACTTGAACTCAGACAAGCTCACTTGTTTTACTTCTAGAGAGGCTCGTCTAGAGAGAAAAGTGCTTCCTCTTTGGAGAACCACCTCAAACTGGTACCTTCGCTGACCAGTATAGAAATAAAGTGCTAAGAAAAATCTCTCTTACATCCCCTCAAGTTTGGGTAATGCATGTTGATAGTAGCCCAGGGTAGGTGAATAATCCCTACTATTTTGACATGGTCAACTAGGCTCTTAAGTGAGTCACATGCATACAAATCGATTGGGAGGACTCCATGGATCAACTACAAACTTGATAAAGTAGAAGCTACCCTATATACACCTAAAGGTATTAGAATATTTATGTAAGGACCGATCCGAGGGGTTTACTAGATCACCTTAAGACACTTACCATTTGTATTCCTTTTTGGGATATCAACTTGTGGGAAAAGATTTTGATACTAGCTTGACTTCTAGGTAGTTGTGCTTGATGTTTTTTTCAAAGTTTCAGACTCAGTGCAAAACATCTATTGAAACATACACAAACAAAGATTTCTACAAATCAAATCCTTGTTTCCATGTTGGTCAAATCAATCCAAAATCCACAAGTCAGCCAAGCTTTTAGAATCTTGTCATCCTAGTTTCCCAAAAACATGGTCTTCCAGTCATCTTGCATCCGGTCTTGTCCTCCCCATTTCCTAGGTTAGTAGAGTCATCTTGGTCATCCCCCATTCCCTTTCTATCTTCCTCTAGAGTCAATCTTTCCTCATATCGTGAGCCAAATCCAAACTTAATCCAAAGCCTTAGTTTTCCAATCCATCTTCATTTGTCATTCAACTCATCCACAAATTAGCATGTCTCAAATCTATTATGATGACTTTGGTTGTCATTTATTTTCTCCCACTCCATCCGATCCCAATAATGATGAAAGCCTTTTAGATCACAATAAATACTTTAAAAATATTAGCAAGCTTTCCCCAAGCACCTTCCAACATCCAATCATTCCTCCAAACTATCCTATCATACCTTCACGCTTATCCACTAGAAATCCCTTTCATGTCCTTGGCAAGGGAAATCCATTATCCTATCCATCAATGAATTCTTCCTGTCTTAAACCTACATATTCTCCATATGCATCCTTCATGCCTCCACCTCTGTTTGTGGTCATATCCCAATCACCATCATCCCATAGAAACACTTCACGCTACTTCCCTTATCTAAAACCTCCATCCACTCATCCTCCAAATTAATTTCAAAACCAAAATTGTATTCTTCCCATCATGTATCCAAATCCTCCATTTACTTATCCTCCAACATAGTTTCAAAACCAAAATCCTAGTCTTCCAATCCATTACCCCAATCTTCCATCCTATCTTGATCCACCATCTACCACATCCTATCCCAATCCTTCATCCTATCTTAAATCACCATCTACTATATCCTATTCAAATCTAGCATCTTCCATTCTTTCCTATATTGCTGAAAACCTCCTTTCACAAAAATAATGCATCCCCCAATCTGCTTCATATCCCATATCTCAACCCATCACCCCTATCTCACCAAAAATTCCATCAAGTTCACAAACTTCCTCAAAACCTACCTATATGAACTATCTAATCCCACCATCCTCCAACTCCTTGTCTGCACCATCATCCCCTCAAGAAGGTTCTCCATCTTCCACCCCATATTCATGTGAGGCCTATCCTAGCTCTCCATCTCCTCCACATTCCACCCTTCACCTTAATCTATTGTTGGAGATTTACCAACAAGTCAGTGTTGACTGTATGTTTTTCATTGATGACAACATATGGTAAGTAGCATGCATGGAAGACTTATGTAGTAAGCTTCTAGTATATACAATATGGACATGTTATCAACATGATATCATGGATGTAGAGGTTAACTGTTAGTACAGATAGTTATATAGTAGCTTGTGTCAACAGTGTTCCTCATAGAGTTACAGGCAGTGTTATGTGAATAATTGTCTATATAGTTATCATGGAGCCTTGTGCATTTGGATATGTGATGAAGACATGTTAGTGATGTTACATTCATGGATGTAGAGTCTGATGATCAGTAGAAGTGAAGATATGCAATCACTATTCACCAGTATCAGTTTCCTATGTTTATTCAGAAGAGCCAACATAGATTATATTGGTTCAGGAGTTGCACCTATCATTTCAGTATGCACCCTTGGATTAGTGCTTGGAGAAGAGTTAGTAATGTTTGGTTAAGATCATATGATGTAATTCAGTTTGAGGAGAAATTTTTAGTTACTTTGGTAGAGACGATAATGTGTAGTGTGCGTCTACATTTATTAATATTGGATAGGTCCCAGAATGTGTTGCGTGCTTAGTAGAGATGACAAAATTACTATTGGAGTATGTTATGGTTTCTCTAATATGATTTCAAGGTGGTTCTAATAGGCTGACTTGATTATATCATTTAGTGGAAAGATATTTATAGGCAGTCATTTGTGATTGCTAAGGTATGGTTCAGAGTTGATTGTGAAGAGAAAAGTAGAGTGTGTGAAGTATTGAGCCATCAGTAGAAGGTCTATGTGACCAAGTAAAGTGTTTGTGCTATACATTGGAACTGATCTAGATAGTAGGTCAAAGCATAGTTCACCAAGATCTAGATATAGTGTGTATATGTTATTCAGAAGGTTGTAGCCTTCACTCAGTTGAGTAGTGTGCTCTCAAACAGTGCATCCTCACCCCTAATAGTGTTAATTGTAAAAGACTCCTAACAGGGTTTGACCCTTGACTAGGTCACTATACTAAATATATTGTAAATTAACTCCTAACAGGGTTAAGGATCTTCTAACAAGGATCATAATACACTAGTGTA
The DNA here is from genome assembly GCA_027943335.1 of Chamaecyparis obtusa. Taxonomy (NCBI): domain Eukaryota; kingdom Viridiplantae; phylum Streptophyta; class Pinopsida; order Cupressales; family Cupressaceae; genus Chamaecyparis; species Chamaecyparis obtusa. The sequence continues at coordinate 1,324,866 of BSBK01002619.1, read as the reverse complement.
GATTATTAGTGGGTGTCAATTCCCACTAAGGTTTTTACCTATTTAGGTTTCCCCATAACCAAAATATTGGTGTTGTGTTCAAGTGTTCTATCATTGTGTTTATACTTTATGTTTAAGTATACTTAATTGGATAAAGAATTGAAACTTGTAGATAACTGATTCACCCCCCCCCCCCCTCTCAGTTATCTCTTGGGACTATTCCTAACAATTGGTATCAGAGCCAAGTACCTCAGAGAGAAATTTTAACAACTTGAGGTTGATTAGATGGCATTCTTCAGAAAAGAAAGTCCTAAGTTTGATGGAGAGAATTATCTTGACTGGAAGAACAAGATGGTGACACATTTACAATGGATTGCTTTTGAAGTTTTTGATGTAACTATCAAAGAAGTCAAGATCCCTACCTTAGAAGACCTTGCAAAAGATGATGCTACTAAAAATCAAAAGGAATTATTTCATCAGAATGCAATAGCCAAAGAAGCCCTTATCAGTGCCCTATCTGATAGTGAGTTTTGAGAAATAAAGAAAGTAGATACAACCCACAAGATATGGAAGAACCTAGAAGACATATTTAGAGACAAACAAGAAAAGGATGCACACAAAAAAACTTGGAAGAAAAGATACAATGCATTAGAGATGCTACCTGAAGAGAACATCAAAGCCTACAACCAAAGGATTAATGAAGTAGTTTCAAGAATCAGGAACAATGGTGGAGAGATCTCGGAGGAAGACATTATGGATAAGTTGATGACCACTATCATAGTAGAGTATGAAAACAAGATCAACATCCTTGATGAGACCATGTAGTTTACATAAAATTTCAAAAGAGAGACCTTGATCAACAAAATTTCAGCTTTTGAGATTTCAAGATTGAAGACAGAACCTAAAAGTGAAATAACCTTCAAAGCATCAATCCATGGTAAAAAATCTGCAATCACTTCTGGTAATTTTAATGATGATGATGAAGAGAAAATACTATATGATTTCATTTTTATGATTGCTAAAAGATAAAAGAAAGGAAAAGGTAAATATGAAGGTCAATTTCCATTTAAATGCTTTTCATGTAATAAGATTGGTCACTTTGCATCTAAGTGTCCTACAAGAGTCAAAAGGTACCAAAATAACTACAAGCCTAAGTATATAAAGTAATGCTACTATGCTGGAGATGGAATATCAGATGAAGAATCAATAGAAGAGGAAATTGGATTCATTGCTCTTGAAGATAACAAGGAATCACAAGAATTAGCTCTGATTTCACAAGCTGACATCAGGACAGATTGGATCATTGATAGTGGTTTTTCACATCACATGACATGAGACAAAGATAGATTTGTTCATTTGGACAGATACAAAGGAGGCATGGTTAGATTTGGAGATAACACTCCCAAACCTATCATTGGTAGAGGAGCCATCACCTTGGATGGAAATAATAGTACTGATGATGTTCTTTATGTTGATGGTTTGAAACATAATCTACTAAGTGTTGGTCAGTTACTTGACAAAGGTTACAAATTGGAGTTCAATGGAGACAAGTATACCATTAAAAATAAAGAAGGAGAAATGATTGCATCAGGATCAAAGACCAAAGGTAATGTTTTTTAGCTTAATCCAGAAGTAATTTGTTTTGTTGCTAATGTAGATGATAGTTGGTTGTGGCATAAAAGACTATGTCATATCAATTTTGATAATATAGTAAAGATCAGTAATGTTAAGGTAGTAAGAGACCTACCTAGCATAGCAAAGCCAGTTGATACCATCTGTAGGGAATGTGTAATGGGAAAGCATGTGTGGAATTCATTTAGGAACAAGCATAATTCAACAGAGAACAAGTTGGATCTAATTCATATAGACCTATGTGGACCAGCTCAAACAAGATCATACTATGGTGAAAGGTATTTCATTTTTTTTTAGATGATTATTCTAGAATGATGTGGGTTGCGTTCTTGAAAGATAAGTGAGAAGAATTTGAGAAGTTCAAAATATTCAAAGCTAAGGTTGAGAATGAATCTGGATTAAAGATTAAGTTTCTAAGATTGAATAAAGGAGGAGAATTCACCTCTGACAGATTATATGAGTACTACAAAGAACATGGCATAAAAAGATAGTTAACTGCACCTAGAACCCCTCAGCAAAATGGGATTGTAGAGAGAAGAAACAAGATTATCCTTGATACATCATGCACCATCATGATTGAAGGAAAAGTTGCACACACCTATTAGAGAGATGTGGTCAATACAATAGTCTACACCATCAACAGAATACAATTGAGACCAGGTGTGGATAAGACACCTTATGAGCTATGGTTTGGCAATGTTACCATAGTAAAATATTTCAGAATCTTTGGAAGCAAGTGCTACATCAAGAGGGATGAAGCAGTATGCAAGTTTGATGCAAGAAGCGATGAAGGTATTTTCCTTGGTTACTCTACTAAAAGAAAAGCTTGAAGATGTTTCAATTTAAGATTGAAGAAGATAATTGGAAGTGCTCATCTTAAGATTGATGAAAATTTTATGGTTCAAGAAGGATATCATGATTAATCACCTATGATTGAAGAAGAACCCAGACCCTCCACTAGTGAGACAATTGTTGAAGAAATGTTTGATAGTATTGATGTGTTATTTAATGACCCTGAGACAAGTGAAGAAGAAACTCCTAAGGCAGATGAGACAGTATCACCTAAAGCTCCAAAATTCACATCTAGATACCATTAAAAGGATGACATCATTGGAGAATAGAGTAGCAACATCACAACAAGATAAAAATAAAAGAGTTCTACAAGTAATGAGGCAGTATGTTTACTTTCTTAGATTGAACCCTTAAGTGTTGAAGATGCATGCAATGATTTAGATTGGCATGATGCTATGAAAGAAGAACTAGATTAGATTATCAAGAATGATACTTGGGAACTGGTCCCAAGACCTAGTGATAAGAATGTGATTGGAACAAAATGGATATTCAGAAATAAGATGAATTAAGATGGTAGAATAGTAAGAAATAAAGCAAGATTAGTATGTAAGGGATATGCGCAAAGAGAAGGTATTGATTATTTAGACACATTTGCACCAGTGAGAAGATTAGAAGATATTAAGTTGTTTCTAGCTTATGCAACATTTAAAAAATTCAAAGTTTATCAGATGGATGTTAAGTCAACATTCTTGAATGGAGAATTGAAAGAAGAAGTTTACATTGAGCAGCCAGAAGGATTCACCCTGTCAGACAGATCGAATATGGTATGTAGATTGAAGAAGGCCCTCTATGGACTTAAGCAAGCCCCTAGAGCATGGTATGAGAGACTGGATGGATATCTAACAAAGATTGGATTCAAGAAAGGTGCAGAAGATTGTAATCTATTCACAAGAGAGACATCTAAAGGTTTTACTTGTAGCTATATTTGTTGATGACATTATCTTTGGAGGTAATGAAAAACTTAGTGCTGAATTTTATAAGGAGATGCAAAGAAAATTTGAGATGAGCATGATTGGACCTATCAAATACTTTTTGGGATTGAATGTGCAACAAACAAAGAAGGTATTTTCATCAATCAGTCCAAATATATGAAAGAGATATTAAAGAAATTCAAGATGGATGATTGCAATCTAGTAGGGACACCTATGATAACTGGATGCAAGATTACAAAAGAAGATGAATCACCAGTAGTAGATATAACATTGTACAAGTCTATGATTGGAAAAATCATTTATCTTACTCAAACTAGACCTAATATTTCCAATGCAGTTGGCATAGTTGGAAGATTTGCAGTAGAGCTTAAACAAAGTCACCTTATGGCAGTAAAAAGAATATTTAGATATCTATAAGGCACTATAGACTATGGTCTATGGTATCCTAATTCATAAAATGTTGAGCTTCATGTATATATTGATGCAGATTGGGCAAGATGCATTGATGATAGAAAGAGTACATTAGGAGGAGCAGCGTTTCTTGGTGACAGACTTGTCACTTGGACAAGCAAGAAGAAAAATTGTATCTCTCAGTCAACAACAAAAGTGGAGTATGTTGTAGTAGCCCTAAATTGTTCTACAATTGTGTGGATCAAGCAAATGATAAAGGATTTTGGAATTCAGATTGATTATCCTATTGTTATTCATTGTGATAACACTAGCACTATCAACATGTCAAAGAACCCTGTGATGCATGCAAAGACAAAACACATCGAGATCAAGTATCACTTCCTAAGAGAGAAATTGGCAAATAAAGAAGTCAAGGTGGACTATGTGAATACTAAAGATCAGTTAGCAGACATATTCACAAATTCCTTGCCAAAGGATACTTTTGAGTTTCTCAAGGAGAATTTGGGAGTAATTCCCTTCCTCGATTCTTCTTAGAAGAAAGAAGAAAGAGCATCAGTCCTCGAGGACTGATGGATGGTTGACTACTCTACTTCAGGAGTAGTACCAATGCTTAAACTGATTGGCACCCTTTTCCATTGATGTCAAAGGGGGAGTAATATATAGTCATGAAAAACAAAAGTAAAAGAAGGAGTAATATACTAAGGAGGAGTAGTATTCAGTTATGGAAGCAGTTCAATTGAGGAAATGGATAATGTTGAAGAATATTGCATCAGATAGAGGATTCATTCTTGGGGGAGTTTTTATGAGGAAATGGAGAATGTTATAAAATAAATGTTCATTTGGATTGGTGGAGTTTTTCATTCCATATGTTGCCATCAATGCCAAAGGGGGAAATTGTTGGAGATTTGCCAGCAAGCCAATGCTGACTGTATGTTTGTCATTGATGACAACATATGGTAAGTAGCATGCATGGAAGACTTATGTAGTAAGCTTCTAGTATATATAGGATGGACATGTTATCAACATGATATCATGGACACAAAGGTTAACTGTTAGTACAGACAGTTATATAGAAGCTTGTGTCAGTAGTGTTCCTGATAGAGTTACAGGTAGTGTTCTGTGAATAATTGTCCATAAAGTTATCATGGAGCCTTGTGTGTTTGGATATGTGATGAAGACATGTTAGTGATGTTACATTCATGGAAGAAGAGTCTGATGATTAGTAGAAGTGAAGATATGCAGTTGTTATTCACCAGTAGCAGTTTCTTGTGTTTATTCAGAAGAGCTGATAGAGATTATATTGGTTCAGGAGTTGCACCTATCACTTCAGTATGCACCCTTGGGTTAGTGCTTAGAGAAGAGTTAGTAATGTTTGGTTAAGAGTGCATGATGTAATTTAGCTTGAGGAGAAATTTTTAGTTACATTGGTAGAGCTGACAGTATGTAGCATGCATCTACATTTATTAATATTAGACAGGTCCCAAAATGTGTTGCGTGCTTAGTAGAGCCAACAGAATTAATATTGGAGTATGTTATGGTTTCTCTAATATGATTTCAAGGTCATTCTAACAGGCCAACTTGATTATATCATTTAGTGGAAAGATATTTATAGGCAATCATTTGTTATTGCTAAGGTATGGTTTAGAGTTGATTGTGAAGAGTAGAGCAGAGTGTGCAAAGTGTTGAGCCATCAGCAAAAGGTCTATGTGACCAAGTAAAGTGTTTGTGCTATACATTGGAATTGATCCAGATAGTAGGTCAAAGTGCAATTCACCAAGATCTAGATATAGTATGTATCTATTATTTATAAGGTTGTAGCTTTCACTCATTTGAGTAGTATGATCTCGAACAGTGCATCCTCACCCCTAATAGGGTTAATTGTAAAAGAATCCTAACAGGGTCCGACCCTTGACTAGGTCACTGTACTAAATATATTGAAAGAAACTCCTAACAGGGTTAAGGATCTTCTAACAAGGATCATAATACACTAGTGTAGATTATTAGTGGGTTTCAATTCCCACTAAGGTTTTTCCCTATTTAGGTTTCCCTGTAACCAAAATATTGGTGTTGTGTTCAAGTTTTCTGTCATTGTATTTATGCTTTATGTTTACGAATACTTAATTGGATAAATAATTGAAACTTTTAGATAATTGATTCACCCCACCCCCCCTCTCAGTTATCTCTTGGGACTATTCCTAATATCTACATCACAAAAGTTTCCAAGGAGTTTCAAAAGGAAGTGAGAAAAAGATCCCACTCCTAACGCTGAAGAGTCATGCCATCTAAATCTTTCATATGAAGCCATCATTGATGAGGCCCATCAAAATATCACATCTATTATCTTTCTTCCATATATCCCACTTATTGATCCCCTTCCATCTCCTAGCATCATTGAGTCCCTTCCATCCATTGACTCCATCCAAATCCCATCGACATCTCCCCCTCCTAGCATATCCAATGAGCCTCATGAGTTTATCCATCTTCCTACAATTAGAATTGAAGAATATCCCATCCTTCCATTCACTCCATCTAAAGAATCCATCCATACATTCCCCATTACTCTATCCACACCGATCCTATCTAGTGAAGATCTTGTCCAAAAGCATGTTGAAGTACCCATTGATAAAAATCAAGATCCAATCCCTCCACTTCCTCTGTTGCATGTCCTATTACTTCCATCACCCCTAATCCAAGAGCTTATCATTTCAATTCCTCCAATCCAAGATCCTACAATCCCTATTCCTCCATCTCAAGATTCATCACCATCCCCCAAACCAAGTCAAGTTTCCATCATCCTATCCTCTCCACTTGAGGATCCTCGAATAAAAAATATCCAACTACCATCACTTTATCATGTTGGTCCACTTACATTTGTCAAAAGTAGCCCACTTGAAGTAGAAGTAATAAGCTCCATATCTTCCATCAGGGAACCAGAAACTAGATGTTTATCATATTCCCCAGGTTAGAAATACCCTTGCTTGGATAAAATGCTCAAAAAATGGAATTATCAAGGAAAAGGCCTAGGTGCTCATGAAAAAGGAAATTTGGAGCCCATCCAAGACAAGAAACATCTGAAAAAATTTAGAATTGGTCACACACTTGAAGAAAGAACTTCCTCCAAAAATGTTGGTACAACTAAAGAAAAATTCAAGCATGCTTCCAAACACACCACTACATCCTCCCATCATCCCTCCAAAGCATACAATGCCATTCCTCCTCCTCCATCCTTGCAAACTAAAACAACCTATCACATTCCTCCTTCATCCTCTAAATCCATTTTGGATCCCTATGTCCCAAAATCTACCAGCACATATCCTCTACATACCAAATCCATTTTGGGCCCTTACATCACAAAATATCATCCCCCATCTTATCCTACTTAGTCTTTTATCCAAAATCAAAACATTCCTAGTCAGGATCAACAAAGGCACATTCCCACATCTCCTATCTTCCAATCTCCTTTCATCCCTCCATCCATATTTCATCTATCTCGCACATCTCTACATATTCATTCTAATGCCCCTTGCAATTTTGATGTCATTTCAAGAATGCATAAAGGGAAATATCCACACAAAGATCTAAGTATTGTCATGTCCAGTCTAAATGACATACTCAACCAAAGCAAAATCCCATGAAGCAATCCAATGCATCCTAATGGCCACAAAGGCCCATCAAAGAAAAAGCAACATCCAATGCATCTCAATGGCCACAAAGGCCCATCAAAGAAAAAGCAACATCTGAATCATCCCAATAGCCACAAAGGGCCATCAAAGAAAAAGAAGAATCTGATGCATACTAGTGGCCACAAAGGCCCACCAAAGCTAAAGTGAAGATGATATGGATCCCAAAGAAAAAAGATGAAATGTGTCTAAAAGAAACATCCATAATGGCATCCAAGGTTGCTAATCCACCAGCTACTCATTCTCATTCTGCATCTCCTAAACCCATTTTGGGCCCCTATGTCCCAAGATCTCCTAGCACAAATTCTCCATCATTTCCACATCTATCTTCTACATCCCATCCACTTCATCCACCTTCTTCACAACATGTGCCAATTTTGGTCCTAACAACATCCCCCTATCATGATCAATTCCCATCCTTCCATCCAAATACTTTCTACCACCATATGTCCCATCTACCCCATCCAATATGTGACTTTGCATAATCCATCCATTCTAATCAAGTTGTAGCAACATCCAGGCAAATCAGTAGATCAACATCTAGCTAGCAAACAAGTTAACAACGAAATCACAAGACAAATTAGAAGACTAGCAGAAGATCAGTGAAGAAAGTCAACAACAAATCAAAGTTAGTAGAAAATCAGAAAAATCCATAAAAATTGGAAAAATCAAGAGAAAAATATCAAAGAAGAAAACAAAAGAGAAAAACATTCATCCAATCATGAAAACTTGGCAATTCGAGCACCTTGGACAAGTACCATGATGAAAACCTAGTGAATAGGTGTCATGCATAGACTCCCCCTAATTCCTTTCTACAATTGGGGGCCATTCCCTTCTATCACATCTTATCTAGCATCTCATCCATCCCATTTGTCTCTCACCTCCATCCTCCTTTGGATCTTGATATAGAAACAAAGACCACCAGGTATACATTCTTTTGGGCATCTTTCAGTATCCATCCTTCCTATCTTCCATCTAAACATCCTCATCCTCTTGTAGGCATATCTTCCATCGAATCATACCCCATCCTAATGCCTCTGAATACATGAATTATCCTAAGCGGAGGGCATCTAATTCCTTGGTGACATATTCCTTGGAGACTATCTTTTATCCATCTTTCTATCTCCCCATCCAAAGCATTCCTCTATCTAATCCTCAATCAAATTCGCCATCCAATCTCCCAGTAGTTCCTCTATCCAATCCTCAAGAAAATCCTCAATCCCATCTCCCAAAGAATTCCTCTATCCAAATCCTTAGCAATCCACCATCCCATCTCCCTCAACATTCCTCTACCCAAATCCTACGCATTCCTCTATCTGGATCCCTTAGCGGTTCCTCCAGCATCCATCTTACAATCCTCAAGAAAATCTTCCATCTAATCTCTCCAAATCTTCCTCCAATCCAATCCTCAAGAAATTCCTCATCTACTCCATATTTTCCTCTAATCTAAATCTCCTAGCAGATCCTCTATCCAAATCTTCCAGCAGTTCCTCCATTTGAATCATAAGCATTTTCTTCCAGCATTCATCCCTCAGCATTTCTCTCCAACATTAATCCCTAAAGCATTTCCTCCATCTTTCCATCACTTGGTATCTTCCCTTGTCATTGGTATCTAGCTATAGGCTACCCCCATGAGATCCAATGCCATTCATCCATATCCAAACTTCCTAGCAATCTTCCAACATCTTGCAATCCTATCCACATCCTCTAGCTATCCAAAATACAACATCCAAGATCAAGCCAAGCCATCCAATCACATCCTTAGTCTTGTATCAAGCCTTGATCTCAATCCAATCATCATCATTGGGATACATCCTTCCCAAATCTATGTCATTTTAGGACACATCATCCATCATCAGCCTATCTACCATCAGTCCATCTTGGCTTTCTAGCCCAACTGGGGCATCATCTTACATATCTTTGGAGCTTCAACTTCATCACCAGACCCCTTGTACATCCTATCCTGAGTCTTGTACCATAGTGTCAGTCATGTCTCCATCTAGGCTCATTTGTATATATGTATTTTTAGGTCTCCAAACCCTTGCGTTAGTCAACCCTTGAGTCATCTTGACCAAGCCATCTCAGTGCTTTAGCAATCATGTATTGGTCCTTTTGAGGTTCAAGAATCTTACCTATCTCTTGTCATAGGAATCCTTATCCAGTCATCCGCTTCTAGCCAATCCTTTGAGTTGCTTAATCCTTATCGTAAATCATAATCTATCCCAGTGCTACCCTTGGACATAAACTTTGTCTAGAGAATCTTGTGCTTGTCTTTGTAGGCCTCATCATCTTGAGCAAGAGATTAGCATGCACTAGCAAGAATCCCATAATTCCAAAGATCATCAATCTATCTTAGGTTGACAAATACAATCCTATCCTATCTTATCCCACCTCAGGAAGCAACAACTAATTCCCAAAGCTTTTCAATCTCCCACCAATCACACTAGGTCCATGATGATGAATCCTTTATCATGTTCAGACCAAATCTTCCCACCATCAATCCAATCAATCATAACCAATCATCCTACCTATGGAAAAAGGCTTTGTGAGATACTTGTTATTTCATTTGGTACTTTGGATCTTTTCTTATCTTTTGAGCTATCTTGTACACATCATCTCATCTTGTTCTACATATCCTCATCAGTCCTACGATAGCATTTGATCAAAACTCTTGTCCCACTTAGCCTTGTACTTCAGAAACATCAATTGTTGACTATTCATGATCACAACTATTATCCTTGAACTTCATCATTTTCTAGTGAACAACAAACACTCATTCTCCCCATCAACATGGGTCCACACATATATATGCTTTTGTATTGTCCAACCTAAGACTAGTCATGGGTCCACACAAATGTATCCTTTTGTATTGTCTAACCTAAGAAATCAAACCAGGTCCATGATGATGTATCCTTCACCAAGTTCAGATCTAATCTCCCTCCTTCAACCATCAATCTCTCTCCTTGGAAAAGGATTTCTTTTGGAGTTATCATTTTGACCTTGGATTTTGTCCTTTGGGTCTTGTTAATCTTTTATGGTTTCTTGTTGCCCTCTACTCAAAGTTGCCATGATCCTTTATATTGTGGTGGGCTGCAAATGAGGACAATCTGGGGTAAGGTCTTTTGATCTTTTTCTTCTTCCTGTGAGTTAGTCATGTGTTTTTGGTTTCTCCAGCATTGTTTCCACCATGCCTCCTCCGAGTTTCATGTGTGATGTTGGGGAAACCCTTTGTGTGCTTTTCTTTTAGCATCAGTCATATACAACACTAGTGACAAGGCCTTGTGATCCTAGTATCCTTGTCAGGTCTCTAGCATTGCTATATCAAACTAGGTTGTACTCTCAAAAATATCCAAAGAATGGAGCTCCCTAAATCCCCCTTCCTACATCATATAGATTAATCTTGCATCTTGCATCTTTCATGTAGCTGCATCCTGCATTCCTGCATCTTTTCTCTTGGAATTTTGGTTATTTATCCTCCCTTCTTCCTTCATTCCCTTTTCCTTCTCTCTTGTGTTCTTTTCAAGAAAATTCCACAACATTTCCTCTTTGCATTGTTTTCTCGAGGGGGCACAACCCCTTATTCCTCTAAATTCTAGCCTAGGGCATCATATTTTCTTGTCTTTGATGCTATGCCACATGTGGCATCACATCAAAGAGGGGAAAAATGTAGACACCTAAAAATCCATTAGAAAATAAAAGTATTTTCTATTTTCTAAAAACCTCTGATGACATCATCATTTACTAATTAATTAATTATTTAATTAATTAATATATTTTTATGCCATTAAATCCCTTTATTTTAATTAAATATCTTTAATTAAAAGATCTCTCCCTAAAGCATTTAAATCAATTTTAAGTGAGTTTCCTCTCTTTATTAAATCAATATTCAATAAATTATGTCACAATCCCCAAATAAATATTATATTTATTTAAAGTCTCAAGACCCTAGAACCTTCTAGCCTTTCCTAAACTTCCCTAAACCTTCCCTAAACCTATTTAGGAGATATTTACTACATTTCCTAAGATAATCCAAGTCTCATTGACTTTTAGTCAAACCCATTCATTTATGATCCTTATAGACTCATAAATAGCCTCTTACACACTCTTTACGGCTTCTTACAGCCTCATAAAGAGACCCATGTCTCTTCTTCCACACTTGTTCCATTTGCACACTTTCCTAGTGTTTCTCACACGTGTGAGCAACCCTAACCCAAGGTAAACCTTACCTTACCCCAAACCTTACTCCTAACTCTATCCCAAACCTTGACTCTGACCTTGAGTCTTATTCCTAACCCAAGCCCTTCACAAAATCCTATAAATACTCCTTCCAAGAGAAAAGTATTATTTGATTTTTTATCTTCAATGTATTGTTATCATGCTCATTTACTTCTAGACTTAGCATAACCATTCCTAATTGTTAGATTTCATGCTTTCTAACACATCTTAGGTTAGCCTAATGGATTAAACCTGGTTTATTTCATTGTTTTACATAGCATATAGCATCATATCACATCTCTATTTGGTTAAAAATATTCTTAGCATAAGCATCATGTAGCTTAATTTGCATCTTAGCTCCATTTTGGTCCCTTGGGCTCTAGGGGCAAATCAAGTCTTCTATACCTGATTCTGTGCCAATATAGAGTATCCATGGTCCTTGAATGATCACAATCCCCCCTAATCATCATTAGGGATATGATCCATGTGATTCAAGAGTACACCCGAATCCCTAAAGTAAGAACAAATTAAATGGTGATAGGTTGCTCCCGTTTGAGTTCTATCTGAGTGTCTTTGCATTCATTTTTCTGTTTAAGCTTAGAAATATGATGTTATGAATAGGTTAACTTTGCACTAATCACATTTTGGCACACCTGGTGGCATGCACTGGCAAGAATCCTGATATTCCAAAGATCATCAGTCTATCTTAGGTTGACAAATCCAATCCTATCCTATTTGATCCCACATTAGGAAGAAGAAACTCATCTCCAACACTTTTCAATCTCCCACCAATCATACCAGGTCTATGGTGATGTATCTTTCCTCACATTCAAACCAAATCTTCCCACCATCGATCCAAATCAATCATCCCCAATCATCCTACCTACGGCAAAAGGTTTTGTGAGATACTTGTTATTTCATTTGGTCCTCTAGATTTTTGCTAATCTTTTGAGCTATCTTGTAAATATCTTCTTGTCCTTTGTACATATCTCCTCATCCTATTTTACACAATCCTCCTTAGTCCTATAGCCACATTTGATCATAAATCTTGTCCCATCCAGCCTTGTACTTCAACAACATCAATTGTTGACTATTGTTGATCACAACGTTTATCCTTGAACTTCACCATTTTCCATTGAACAACAAACACTCATTCTCCCCATCAAAATGGGTCTGTATAGATGTATGTGTATGTATTGTCCAGCCTAAGCCTAATCACGGGTCCATACAGATGTATCCTTTTGTATTGTCTGACCTAAGCAATCAAACCAGGTCTATGACAATGTATCCTTCACCATGTTTAGATCTAATCTCCCCCCATCAACCATCAATCTCTCTCTTTGGAAAAGGATGTATTTTGGAGTTATCATTTTGACCTTGGATTTTGTCATTTGGGTCTTGTTAATCTTTTATGGCTTCTTTTTTTCCTGTACCCAAAGTCACCATGATCCTTTATATCATGGTGTGATGCAAATGAGGACAATATAGGGCAAGGTCTTTTGATCTTTTGTTTCTAAATTCTAGCCCAGGGCATCTTTTGATCTTTTGAGCACAACCTAGTTTGATATAGCAATGCTAGAGACTTGCCAAGGTTATGAAAGAACACAAGGCCTTGTCACTAGTGTTGCATAGGAATGATGCTAAAAAGACATGCAGGGTTGCCCCAACATCACACATGATCCCAAGAAGGAGGCATGGTAGAAACAATGCTGGAGAAACCACAAAAAATAACATTTCCCAAGTGCACCATGTAACCCAGAAGATCACATTTGAACTGTGCAAGGGTCATGTCTGACTGACTCATAGGTAGAAGCAAGAAATCAAAAGACCTTGCCCCGGATTTCCCTCATTCATTGCACTCCATGATATAAAGGATCGTGGTGACTTTGAGGAGAGAACAATGAGAAGTCGTAAAATATTAACAAGACCCAAAGGAAAAAATCCAAGTTCAAAATGAATACTCCAAAGACACCCTTTTCCAAGGAGAGAGATTGATGGTTGATGGGGGGAGATTAGGTCTTAACATGGCAAAGGATACATTGTCATGGACCCAATTTGATTGCTTAGGTCAGACAAAATAGAAGGATACATCTATGTGGACCCATGATTAGGCTTAGGCCAAACAATAGATGTTGCTGAAGTACAAGGTTGGATGGGACAAGATTTCTAATCAAATATGGTTGTAGGATAGAGAAGATTATCTACAATAGGATGATGAGATAGGTACAAAGGATGGGGAGATATTTACAAGATAGCTCAAAAGATAAGCAAAGATCCAAAGGACCAAATAAAATAATAGGAGATGTTTCCTACATTTCTTAGGCTAATCCAAGTCTCCTTGACTTTTGGTCAAACCCTTCCATTTATGAGCCTTACAGAATCATAAATAGCATCTTACACACTCTTTAAGTCTTATTAAATCCTCATAAAGTGACCCATGTCTCTTCTTCCACACTTGTTACCTTTTCACACTTCCCTAGTGTTGCTCACACATGTGTGAGAAACCCTAACCAAAGGTAAACCTTACCTTACCCCTAACTCTACCACAAACCCTGACTCTAACCTTGAGTCTTATTCCTAACCCAAGCCCTTCCCCAAATCCTATAAATACTCCTCCTTCCAAGAGAAAAGTATTAGCTTAGTTTTTATCTTCAATGCATTGTTATCATACTCATTTACTTCTATACTTAGCATAATCATTCCTAATTGTTAGATTTCATACTTTCTAACACATCTTAACTTAGCCTAATGATTTAAACCTAGTTTATTTCATTTTTTTTCATCACATATAGCATCATATCACATCTCTATTTGGTTAAAAATAATCTTAGCATAAGCATCATGTAGCTTAATTTGCATCTTAGCTCCATTTTGGTCCCTTGGGCTCTAGGGGAAAATCAGGTCTTTTATACTTGATTTTGTGCCAATATAGAGTATCCATTGTCCTTGAATGATCCAAATCCCCCCTAATCATCATTAGGGATATGCTCCATGTGATTCAAGAGAACACCCACATCCCTAAAGCAAGAACAAATCAAACAGTGACAGGGTGCTCCCATTTGAATTCTATCTGAGTGTATTTGCATTCATTTTTCTATTTAAGCTTAGGAATACAATGTTAGATTCAAGTTCACTAATGTTTGAATGTCTATGCCTATTCTGAATAGGTTGACTTTGCACTGATCACATTTTGGCATACCAGCCTTGTCCCATCCAATCTTGTACTTCAACCTTGTGTTCTTTCGTAACCTTGGCAGGTCTCTAGCATTGTTATGGATTGCTAGCAATGGTGGATATGGATGAATGACATTCAATTGCATGGGGGTAGCCTATAGATACATACCAATGACAAGGGAAGATACCAAGTGATGGAAAGATGGAGGAAATGCTTTAAGAAATAATGCTAGAGGGAAATGTTGAGGGATGAATGTTGGAAGAAAATGCTTAGGATTCAGATGGAGGAACCGCTGGGAGATTTGGATAGAGGATCTACTAGGAGATTTGGATTAGAGTAAGATGTGGATTGGATGAGGATTTTATTGAGGATTATATTGGAGGAAGATTTGGAGAGATTGGATGGCATATTTTCTTGAGGATTGGAAGATGGATGCTGGAGGAATTGCTGAGGGATCCAGATAGAGGAATTCTTAGGATTTGGGTAGAGGAATGTTGAGGGAGATGGGATGGAAGATTGTTGAGGATTTGGATAGAGGAATACTCAACAAGATGGGATGGAAAATTTTCTTGAGGATTGGATACAGGAACTACTAGGAGACTGGATGGAAAATTTGACTAAGGATTAGATAGAGGAATGCTTTGGATGGGGAGATGGAAAGATGGATGAAAGATAGTCTCCAAGGAATATGTCACCAAGGAATAAGATGCCCCCTACTTAGGATAATTCATGTATTTAGAGGCATCATGATGGGGTAAGATTGGATGGAAGATATACTGACAAGAGGATGAGGATGTTCAAATGGAATCTAGGAAGGATGGATGCTGGAAGATGCCCAAAAGCATGTATACCTAGTGGTCTCTATTTCTATATCAAGATCTGAAGGAGGATGGAGGTGAGAGAAAACTAGGATGGAGTAGATGTTAGATAAGATATGATAGATGGGAATGTCCCCCAATTATAGAAAGGAATTGGGGGGAGCCTATGCATGACATCTGTTTGCCAGGTTTTCATCATGGTACTTATCCAAGGCGCTTGAATTGCCAAGTTTTCATGATTGGATGAATGTTTTTCTCTTTTCTTTTCTTTTTTGATATTTTTATCTTTATTTTTCAAATTTTTATGTATTTTTCTTATTTTCTATTAACTTTGATTTGTTGCTGACTTTCTTTGTTGATCTTCTTCTAGTCTTCTGATTTGTCTTGTGATTTGGTTGTTGACCTCTTTGCTGACTAGATGCTGATCTACTGATTTTCCTAGATGTTGGTACAACTTTATTGGAATGGATGGATTATGAAAAGGCATGGATGGGATGGGGGAGATGGGTGATATGGTGGTAAAAAGTGTTTGGATGGAAGTATGGGAATTGATCATGATAGGAGGATGTTTTTCAGGATCAATATTGGCACATGTTGTGAGGAAGGTGGATGAAGTGGATAGGATTTGGAAGGTAGATGTAGATAGGAAGGAGGATTTTTGCTAGGAGATCTTGGGATATAAGGACCCAAAATAGATTTAGGAGATGGAGAAGGAGAATGAGTAGCTGGTGGATTATCAACCTTGGATGCCATTGTGGATATTTTTGTTAGATGCATTACATTTTTTTTCTTTGGGATACATATCATCTTCACTTTAGCTTTGGTGGGCCTTTGTGGCCATTGGTATGCATCAAATTCTACTTATGCTTTGATGGGCCTTTGTGACCATTGGGATACATTGGATTTCTTGATGGGATTTTTCTTTGGTTGAGCATGTTGTTTAGACTGGACATGACAATCCTTAGACCTTTGTGGATATTTCCCTTTATGCATTCTTGACATGGCATTACAATTGCAAGGGGAATTGGAATGAATATGCAAAGATGTGCAAGATGGAGGAAATATGGATGGAGGGATGAAAGGAGATTGGAAGATATGAGATATGGGCATGTGCCTTTCTTGATCCTGACTAGGAATATTTGGATTTTGGATAAAAGACTGAGTAGGATAAGATGGGGGATGATATTTTGGGATGTAAGGGCCCAAAATGGAGTGGGTATGTAGAGGATATGCGTTGGAAGATTTTGGGACATAGGGACCCAAAATGGATTTGGAGGATGAAGGAGGAATGTGATAGGTTGTTTTGGGTTACAATGATGGAGGAGGAGGAATGGTGTTGTATGCTTTAGAGGGATGATGGGAAGATGTAGTGGTGGTTTTGGAAGGATTCTTGAATTTTTCTTTAGCTATACCAAAATTTATGGAGGAAGTGCCTTCTTCATATGTGTGACCAATTCCACATGTTTTCAAATGTTTCTTGTCTTGGATGGGCTCTAGATTTCCTTATTCATGAGCACCTAGGCCTTTGCCTTGATAATTCCATTTTTTAGCATTTTATCCAAGCAAAGATATTTTTGACTTGGGGAATAAGATAAACATCCAGTTTTTGGTTCCATCGTGGAAGATATGAAACTTATTTCTTCTACTTCAAGTGGGCTACCTTTGACAAATGTAAGTGGACCAAGAGGATATAGTGATGGTAGTTGGATATTTTTTATTGGAGGATCCTCAAGTGGAGAGGATAGGATGATGGAATCTTGACTGGGTTTGGGGGATGGTGATAGATCTTGAGATGGAGGAATTGGGATTGTAGGATCTTGGATTGGAGGAATTGGAATGATAAGCTCTTGGATTGGGGTTGATAGAAGAAATAGGATGTGAAACAGAGGAAGTGGAGGGATTGGATCTTGATTTTTATTTATGGGTACTTCAACATGCTTTTGGACAAGACCTTCATTGGATAGGATTGGTGTGGATAGAGTGATGGGGAATGTATGGATGGATTCTTTAGATGGAGTGAATGGAAGGATGGGAGATTCTACAATTGTGATGGTAGGAAGATGGATGATATCATGAGGCTCATTTGATATGCTTTGGATAATGCTAGGAGGCATGCATGGGATCTTATTTCTCTAAATTCTAGCCTGGGGCATCTTATTTTCTTGTCTTTGATGCTACGCCACCTACGACATTGCATCAAAGAAGGGTAAAATTTAGACACCTAAAAATCCATTAGAGAATAAAAGTATTTTCTATTTTCTGAAAACTCCTAATGACATCATCATTTACTAATTAATTAATTAATATATTTTTATGCTATTAAATCCCTTTATTTTAATTAAACATCTTTAATTAAAAGATCTCTCCCAAAAGAATTTAAATCAATTTTAAGTGAGTTTCCTCTCTTTATTGAATGAATATTCAATAAATGATGCAACAATCCCTAAATAAATTTTATATTTATTTAAAGTCTCAAAACCCTAGAACCTTCTAGCTTTTCCTAAACTTTTCTAAACCTATTTAGGAGATGTTTCCTACATTTCCTAAGCTAACCCAATTCTCACTGACTTTTAGTCAAAACCATTCATTTATGAGCCTTATAGACTCATAAATAGCCTCTTACACACTCTTTAAGGATTCTTACAGCCTCATAAAGAGACCCATGTATCTTCTTCCACACTTATTCCCTTTGCAAACTTCCCTAGTGTTTCTCACACATGTGTGAGAAATCCTAACCCAAGGTAAACCTTACCTCACCCCAAACTTTACCCCTAACTCTACCCCAAACCCTGACTCTGACCTTGAGTCTTCTTCCTAAACCAAGCTCTTCCCAAAATCCTATAAATACTCCCCCTTCCAAGAGAAAAGTATTAGCTTAGTTTTTATCTTCAATGCATTGTTATCATGCTCATTTACTTCTAGACTTAGCATAATCATTCCTAATTGTTAGATTTCATGCTTTCTAACACATCTTAGCTTAGCCTAATAGATTACACCTAGATTATTTCATTGTTTTGCATAGTATATAGCATCATATCACATCTCTATTTGGTTAAAAAAAATCTTAGCATAAGCATCATGTAGCTTAATCTGCATCTTAGCTCTATTTTGGTCCCTTGGGCTCTAGGGGAAAATCAGGTCTTCTATACTTGATTCTGTGCCAATATAGAGTAGCCATGATCCTTGAATGATCCCAATCCCCCCTAATCATCATTAGGGATATGCTCCATGTGATTAGAGAGAACACCCACATCCCTAAAGCAAGAACAAATCAAACGGTGACAGGGTGCTCCTGTCTCAGTTCTATCTGAGTGTCTTTACATTCATTTTTCTATTTAAGCTTAGGAATATGCTGTTAGATTCATGTTCACTAATGTTTGAATGTCTATGCCTGTTCTAAATAGGTTAACTTTTCATTGGTCACATAAATATTCTCTTGTTTGATCAAAATATTGGGGGGCCTTAATGCTTTCTTTCTTTGTAAAAGAGAGGGACACCTATGCAAGGATTTCCCCATTATTTTTTACCACAAGAACAATTGTGCTCCTAAGGTGAGTAACCCTAAGCCTAATTCCACTCTGGCTCAACCTTCTCATGTGAACCCTAATGTGGACTCTATCCCCCATGGTGGGAATGACATTTCTACAAGTAACCCCCCTAAATTTTGCCCTAATTTTGATCACTCCTCTATGTCCCCCCCACCCACTCTCCTCTAGAGAAAGCACTTGCTCCATGTACTGATCATGCCCAAGGGGATGACTTTTATCTCATCACAGGGAAATAAAATAGCATAGGAGGAAAAATGCTCATCAATTTTCTCTAGATAAAATTAACTCCATTAATCAGAAAAAACTCTTGAATAGAGTAAGCTTAAGAAATAGGATCCCCCCAATTATAAGATGATCTCTAGGTGATTGGCTAGTAAAACTAACCCTAGATTTGTGGTTAAGACTATTTTTTAGGCTATAGAAGATGTCATACACACTAATATTGACATCACTATTGGAGAATGCCCTAACAAACGTCCAATAATTTATGACACCTCTACATCCAATTCCAAAGTCATTGGATGTCTGGCTAGACCTTCTTGACTATTGATGGTAGTAGTAGTGTGGTCTAACAAGTTGGCTCTAAAATGTTTAATGATATTGTTGAAGATCATGTCATTGAATTTATCCATGCTATTTCTAATGGAGATGATATTTTCTCTCAAGTTCCTTGCATTTCCATTACTTAGGATCCTACATACTCTGGGCACGATCTCAACCCGCATCTTATTGTTTCCCTTATGGAGTTTGACTCTGAGGGTGAAGATATTGATTTGAAAGACATTCCTAAATAAAGGGGGCAAGTGGTTGGTTCTAAGAACAAAGGCCCTACCCAAAAAAAGAAAGTGGGGAAACAAGATCCCACTAGTACCTCTTTCAACCCTTTGGGGGCTCAAGACCATCAACTACCCAGTTCATCATGAAGTGTATATCTTGGAATGTGCATGGTTTGGAAGCACCAAACAGAAAGGATGTTGTTAAAAATTTTCTTAGCTCTATATATAACATAGATTTCCTCATGTTACAAGAGCTCAAAGCCACTAATTTCACCCTTGAAGTTAATCTCAACTTTATTTGGAATGACTCAATTAAGATTATTTCCAATCATTCTAGGGGCTAATGAGGTGTGGCACTTCTCCTTAATCCCAAATGGGAAAAACTCATCATTCAAAAAGGTCTCCCTCCTATAATAGGGTTGTGTGGGCTATCTTGAATTATAATAACTCTTGCTTTGGTGTATGCTCTATTTACGCCCCTAATGATTACAAGGAAAGAGCTGGTCTTTGGAAATACTTATCCTCCCTTTGTGACATCCCTCGGTTCTTTGGGGGAGACTTTAATATGATTGAGTCTCAATCTGAAAAAATTGGTGGAAACCCATTTGACTAGAAATCTAATGAAAAACCCCATTGGTATTGGCTCAAAAACTCCAAACACCTCTTTGATCCTCTAGCGGATAACAAAGATAACCATCGTGGCATCTAGCATACCTAGTGCAACTTTCAAAAAGGGGCTAACTAGATATACTCTAGATTGGACCTCTATTATGCCAACAAAAATTACTTTTCCTTTGTCTCTGATGAATTTGGCAACTTTGTTTCTACCTGGCCAAAAACTCTCTTTGACCACCACCCTATTATCTCATAGTTCAAGATCTTCAGTCCCTTGGCTCACTCTCCTAGCTCTAATAAGAAATTCATCCTCAATACCTCTTTTCTTAAGGAACCTATTGCCCTTGCTACTTTAAAGATGATCAGATTTCTCGATTTGAACAACCATAGCCTCCCCTCCCATTCCTCCATGTGGATTTATAATGTTTCCACTTGGAAAAAGCTTCTCTAAACTATTGGCCAATAGAAAGGTAAGGAACATAGAGCTACTAAAAAATCTCTCACTAATCACCTGTAGCTCCTTGAAGTTGAAACCCAACACTCTCCTAATAACATCTTGCTAGTTTCTAGGCTCTTTAAAGCTAGAGATGCCCTTTGTACCCACCAACAGGTTAAGATCCAAGGGGCCATGATACGTGGCCTCCATTAATGGCTCCAACATGGTGATAAAGACTCTAAATTCTTCTTTAACCTCCTTAAACAAAAGAATATCTGAGAAAATATTGACAGGATCTTGATTGAGGATAAGATTATTACTCACCCTAGTGCCATATCTGAGGTCTTTTCTTCTTTTTATCAAAAACTCTTCACTTCAAAAGATTCTGATCACTCCAAAGCTATGAGAGATAGATGCCAAGCTATCATCCCCCCCATGTCTTTGTTTAAGACTTTTATTCTCTTAATCAAAAAATCTCTATTGGGGAGATTGAAAGTGTAATACCCCTCTAACCCTAATATAAGTTTTGTGTTTTTGAAAGAATTAAGATCTTTTGATGTTTTCTTACAGCTTAAGTTGTACATGATACTTGTTTGATCTATTCCTATAGTTTGTTTATAATAATTTCATAAGCTAGTACTCAATGATTCTAATATCAGACATACTATCTAAAGGTATCATTTTTGTATGTATTTATCTCCATGTATGTATTGAGTACCTTCAAGACCTTTATGAACATAGTTAGGATGTTATATGATATGTACTTGATAGATATATATAAGTGGTTATTTATATTTTCTTCTATTAAGGTTACTTTAGATGAATCTTGTATCTCACTTGATGATTTGATTATGTTGATTTATTATTAGTATTGATAAGAGACTAACACAATGCTTGAGATTCTAACCTTCGTTATGATGATGCTACATGCTTTGAGTGTATATATATACATGATGTGTTTTCATGATTCAGGATGAAGTCATAGTTACTCACATAGCTGAGGTCCACACAATTTATTGATCCTGGTCATCTGTCTACAATGTTTTATTTTATATGTATATCCGTGCATATGTATTTCTTCTTTGTGATGCAGGCTTGCAGGTACCAGGCATTGACTTCACCTGGCTTCACAGGTCTGAGCATGCCCTCAATCCTCGATGGTTGTTGTTATGGAGATAGTACTAAGACCCCTACATGAGTCTTCCTTTGTCATTATTCCAATTTGGGAATATTAGGGTTCCTTCTTTGTTAGTCAACCTTTGGGTCAAAAATCCAGATCCAATGCACCCGGTTGAGCATGGTTGTAGTTAGTGCATTGTGGCCACTTGAATTCATTTGGTTGTATGATTTGTTTACTCATTTTATTTATTTCTCCTTCTTGGTATGATTCTTAGTTAATCTTTCTATGTTGTGTTTCAGGAGTTTGGTTTGACTTTCCTTGTTGACTTTGGTTGACCTTGTTTGATCTTATGGTTTTCTCGATATGTTTCATAGATGATTTGTATGGCCTCTTTGGATGATTAGATTTATTTTGAGGCATGTGATTTTAATCTACCTCAGTGATTATATCCTATAGTAATTATAAATAGGTAATAATATTGTGATCTATTACTTCATAATCTTATAGATTATAGTGTTTGGTATTTGGCATGTATCTATATAAATATAAATATATATATATATAGAAATATATATATGGGTGCACACATATATGTATTTATATGTGATTATATGTTAATTATTGTAGATATTGTTGATGATGTATATTTTGGGGTTAATGTAAAGTATAATATTATTAATAATTAAATATTAAATAATGCGAGGTATATTATTCTCAATTGTTAATTATTAATAATGAGGATAGGTTATATATATAGATGTTGATGTAATTAATGATGGCATATGCATATATGTTAGGATAATATTACATATGTGTATGAATGAATACAAATAATCTTTTATTGTATATTTGAGTAATATAGTTGTATGATATTAAGTTATTTTATAATACCCTTTAGTTAAGAGTTAGTTGGGAGTTGGTTACTTTTCCTCTCAACCTTTGGAAATATATTTATATGCACTACTTTCTCATTTGAAGAGAGGAGATTTTGGGGCTGAATCATTGAGGAGAGGATGACCTTACTTTTCATGGAGATTTTGGAGAGAAAACTTGGAGATGTGAGGGAGAGTTTGTAAGCATATGTCTTTAAGAATTTTTGGTTATCTTTGCTTTTGGGAGAGAGACATTTTTGTGAGAATTTCAGTAGTTGAGAGAGGGATTCTTTTCTGTGGAATTATTTCTTTCTTTCATGGAGATTTCTGAAAGTGGATAGGGTTTTAGGGATGCATCTCAAGTTTGGATTTGTCTTCTCTTTTGTTTCCTTCCTTCTTCAATTCAACCTTCGTAGGACATGAGGTATGGATTGAATATATTAGTTACTTTATGTCTCTGATAGATTATCAATCTATTTATATATTATCATTATTTATTATATCTTTACTTTTAATTTCTATGGTTATTTTAAAGTTTTGAGTTTTTATTTGTAAGAATTGGCATGTGTTTTCCTAGGGTTTTTAGCAACCCATTTTTGGAGATCTATTATTATAATAATTTAAATTGCATCTATGGTTTTACTAAATTGATTTTCTAGAAGTAAAATTCATAGATCTCAAATGGGTATCTCTCTGATTTTATTTTTAGGGTCGAATTAATGCCTTATTTTTGACATTTTGGAAAACTATGCCTGTCCATTCTTGATTCTGAATTTTCTGTCAAATGTATTGATATGCTACAGGATGATATGATCATATAAAAGTTTGAATTTGATATCAGAGATTCTCCTAAGTCTTATATTTCATTTAAAATTTTTTTGGTGAATTTTAATTATGTTTTGTGAAAATTACAACCATTTTAGTGAAGGTAGGTTTGAACCCTAACCAGAATTTTTTGTTTTAAACCAGAAGTCATAACTTTCTTTCCCACCATTGGATCTTCCTAAAAATAAAATTGAGAGTTGATAATTATGCTATATAAATCTCCACCAAAGATATTTCATTTATTATTTGTTTTGTGGAAGATATGGATGACTGTTCTATGATGACTATTCTTTGCATTTAATCCTTGCTTGAAATAATTTAGTTTAAGAACATCATTAAGTTTTAAGGTTTCGTATGGTTACCAGAGGCTATTAGAATTTGTTTTTGGTTAATTGGATCTATGTATACTCTGAATATGTTTATAATATCACTTGGCTGTCTTCTTATATGTTGGGAACATTCTGAATGCCATATTGGGTTTAGGGTTGTCAAGTGGACTAGGGACAACATATGTTTTCCTAAACTCAATCAAATGTTGTTATGGAATTGATATGAATTTTTGATGATGAATCTATTATGTTCTTATGATTTTTATATGTATGTTAGGGAACCTAATTACATTAGATGAGTGGCTCATAGTGAGGGGTCGGGGCCCTAAGTGGCTAATACCAGGATAACCTACTATGAGTTATTTAATCAAGTGATAACCTAAATAAATGAATTGGGAATGGGAGATTATTGGAATGGGAAATTACACACTAATCAAGATTAATTGTTCCTCACCCATGCCTTTAGTGCTAGTAAAGACTAAGGATGGGAGTGGGAGAAGGTACCTATGCATAGGTACGACTGAATGACCTTGTCTGTACGAGAGGCATTCAGTTCCGCATGTGCCTACTTGGGGGCCGGGGCCAAGAGTGGCTAGTACTAGGAAAACCCAAGGGGTGAAGGCTATGTGATGACACTCACCTAGCTTGTAGCTTAGAGTCTCTACCAAATTTGATCATGCCTCTGGTAGTCCTTGTGGTCTTCTTGTCTTTTCTTTTGTGTTGTGACTTTGGGGAAATTTTATCACCACCTTAGGAATTTCCTAGTTGTTACCTCTTGTATGGGCCTTTGGTTCTATCTCCTAGCTCAAGGGAGTGGGCCTATTGGTTCCATGTGGTTGGGTGGTTAATATTTATATCGAGGTATTGATCGTGATTCTTTGGATGATCCTACCATATATTCCTTTCCAGATCTGCAGTTGAAGATTTCTTATTGGATATTTTAATATGTTGAGATGTACTTATGTATTTGTATTCATGTAATTTTTAATCTCCTAAAAGGAGTCTTGTAGTATTGATGTAATCTCAATTCAAAGCAATGCATAAGGGAATGGATAGTTCTAGGTAAAAGAAAGGGAAAAGAATGTGGAATATTGGACATGTTACTAGCATTAAAAGAAAGTGTTTATGTTATTTCTCCTATCCTCTTATGTTGTCCACGTGTAAAGGAAATAATCTTAAATATAGTTATATATAATGATGTATCACAACAATAATGTATTCTCTCTTGATGAAAGAATCCAAGGAAATTATTGAGAAATGATAGATTAGTGATTGGAATTATTAACAATGAATGGTTATGAAACAATGCAATAAAATAGTAATTTGATTTTAATGTTAATACTTGGTTCATGTTAATGAAGTACCTAGGATGATGCCTACCTTAATGAATATTAATCTCTTACCTAAATTATTAGAGAAAAGTGATATAAAGGATAGTAGATGTAGATGAAATCAATATGAATTTATGGAATGAGTTGATAAAAGGAATAATGATGTTGGATGATTAACTTATGTTTAACAAAAGAAATAAGTTAGGGACATTTAACTTGATGCATTAAAATGAACGTAGATCTTTTAAGCTCATGATTCCATGAATATCTTATGCATGTAAATGGTTTATATGATGTTGCTTTAGTAGCGATGTGAGGGGACCCGTGAGGACTTAAGTTGTATAAATATTACATTCAAGTAGTAGAAAATTATTTCTTCTTTTAGAAATATGAAGTGTAATGATGAATATTATTCTAGTTAAAATTAAAAAAAAAGAAATTTACTACTTGCATTTTATAGAGGTTTATGTCTTGTCCTCTTGGGTTTCCTGGTGGGGTGTTATAGAAAGAGCTATCATTTACCTCAAGGTTGGTAAAGCCCCTGGGCCAGATGGACTTCTTGTGGAATTTTATAAGGCCAACATAGATTGGATCAATAAGGATCTATTGGAACTATACTCTGAAGCTATTGAGTGTGGCTCTCTAGGTGGTGACATCAACCTGGGAATCATTAAACTTGTCCCCAATGATGGCAACAAAGCCCTTATTAAAAATTGGCATCCTATCACCTTGCTTAATGTGTCCTACAAGATTATGGCTAAAATTCTTGTTGTCAGACTTCTGAAAATCCTCCCTAATTTCATTTTCCCCACCCAAACTGGCTTCATCAAGGGAAGGTACATCCTTGAGAATCTTATCACTAGCTGGGAGGCTATGGAATGGTCCAAAAACTCTGGACAAAATTTTTTTATGCTCCTTCTAGACTTTGAGAAGGCCTATGACAAAATTGAATGGGATTTTTTTTAACTATGCTTGTTGCTTTTGGATTTCCTAAGTTGTTTTGTGATATGGTTAAAGTCCTCTTCAAGAATGCCTCTTCCCTTTTTGATGTGAATGACTCCCTCTCTGACCCTATCTACCTCTCACACTCTATCAAACAAGGTTTCCCCTTGGCCCCTTCCCTGTTTGTTATTTCCTCCGATGCTGTATTTTACTTTCTCAAAGATAACTCTTTGTCCCCCAATATTAAAGCCCTAAGGCTTCCTAATGAATCCCAGCTCCTAAACATTTAATTTTCTGATGACACAACCCTCTTTCTTGAGCTCTCTAGAATGAATTTTGAGGCCCTCAATTATCTCTAGGGCCAAGATCTCCCAAACTAAATCTATCCTCCTTGGTTGGAATGAAACCCTTCCTAACTGATTCAACATACTAGCTATCAATGGGGAGGTCCTAATAGGATTGTTAGATACCTTGGTATCCCTTTTGCTATCTGTCCTTCTCTCAAGGATCAAGGAAAACTTTAAGAAACCCCCTCCCTAGAAAAGTATAAAATCTTGGCGAATCCTACATTTTTTTGGGTCAAAAATAATAATATTGTTGGCGAATTTTTTTAATTTGAAAGGAAAAAATATTATTTGTACTGGCGATTTTTTTTTAATTATATGAAAATTCTATAAAATATTGGTGAATCTTTCATTATTGAAGAAAATCATGATGATAGGAACCTATACCTAAATCAATGGAAGGAATTCTATTTTGGGCCAAGGTTTTAAAGGACACAAAGATTCCCCCGAAAGTCTCTACAATAGAGACATGTGTCAAATCTATTTCGGGCCAAAGTTTTAAAAGCCATAAAATTTCAATGAAAGTCTCTGGAATAGAAACACATGTCAAATCTATGTACTTAACCCGTACTCTAACTTAAATTTTGACTGCATATTGGCGAATATGACCATCGATTAAGACAAGCTTAGGAAATTGTAGGCAAAAATATTCAATTTATTGTGTGGAAAAATTAATTCGATTAGCGAAGTCATCGCTGAAATAAAAAAAATTCCATGTCACTATTGGCGATTTGCCTATGCATGGGATCCAATTTTTATAAAGCGCGGGTGACATGGCCACCCCGAAAGTCTAATTTTTTTCACCAAATTTTAGGTCCCCAATAAGTGAAATTCACCAATTGGTGAATATTCACCACTAAAGTTATCCCTGTCAAGGATATGTGGGCTTGGGTGAGGGAGAAGATAGTCCAAAAACTTGGCAAATGGAATCATAAATTTCTCTCCCTTGCTGGCAGAGTCCAGGTTTTCCAAAAAATCCTTTCATCCTACAACATCTACTACTCCTCTACCTACATGTTTAACAACTAACAAATTTTTTAGATTCAAAAGGCCATTAGATAGTTCCTTTGGTCTGATGGTAGGGGGGTAGGAAAAAACATGTTGCCAAATGGAAGTGGTGTTTAATTGAAAAAATGCTTGGGGGGCTGGGTCTCAAGGATCTTAAGACTTAGGGAATCTCCCTTCCTGACAAGTGGATATTCCATTCCCTTGAAGGGAAAGAACCTTGGAAAGTCCTTATTAGGAACAATTTGGAAAGGGATGTCCCCAAATTTTCCAAATCTTGGAAAGGCCTCCCCCTTAGTGACATTATTGCTAGCATCTTTCCTATATTTTTTCATGGCTCCCCTATCTTCAAATATCTTTGGAAATCTTGGGAGGTTGTTAGGAAGATCCTAACTGATATTGGTTACTACAATGATTCCCTGATTCATGGGGAAAGGTCCATCTGGTGGAATTTCACACACAACTCTAAACTTCTGGCCCTCATCTGGGGCTTCTCTACCTGATCTTGGGCTCTCAAAGGCATCACTCACCTAGTTAATATTCTAGAAGAAGATACCCTAATATCTTGGGAAGAACTTAGAGCCACTTTTGATCTCCCTCTCTCTTAAAAAAGAATCTACAAGATTATCCCATTTGCCTATGCTTGCATTGGTCTACCTAAGTAATGTTATGTGGATTCTCATATCTTTCTCTCCTACAAGTGGCCTAATGGCTCTCTCCTTCATAAATTCAAAGCTCGTAACATCTACTCTGCTCTCACTTTTGATCATTCTATAATCCACCATATTAACTCTCTGGTATGTTGACCTTAACATCTCCCGATGGAAGAAAGTTTTTGACAGGTTCTGGAAAAGATCTATTTCTCCCAAAATTAAATGTTTTAACTATCAAATGCTTCTTGATAGACTTCCTCTGAGAAAGGACTCCTCTGAACTTAATATTTTCTCTATTTGTAGAATGCCTAAAACTTGCAGACATATTTCCTTTGATTGTGTTATTACTAAGGAGGTCTGGCTCCTCTTTGGTTACCAGATTCCTCATCTTGTTAATACTTTGGAGATTATTACTAGTTATATTCATGGGCTCAATAAAGATGCTAACTTCTTCTGGTCTATTCTTTCAACTAATATTATTTGGTACTTGTGGAAAATTAGGAATGAGGAGTTGTTTCAAGGGCAGGTAAGGACCCTTACTGAGTCTTTTTGAAGGCTTAAATTTTACTATGTTGCTATGCAGATCTCTATCATATTAGACATTGAAAGGAACAAGCTCCTTGGATTCATGAGGGATGGAGCTGATACTATGTTTTTTTACGAGATGAGGGATGGCTACGAATGGATGAGATGTGCTCAAGACTTGGTTTCCTTCAACAAAGCTCTCAATAAGTTTCTCAAAGACATCAAGGATTTCAAAGAGCCTTCCTAGGCTCAGTTTCAAATGTTTTCTAAGAATCAGGAAAGGAAAAATATTATCTGGATGGAGGGTCCTAATGGATGGATCACCTGGATGAAGATGCAAGACCATGTCCTACACTAGCTTTACTCCCTTGCCTCTACTTTTTTTCTTGTTGTTAGATGTTTGGACATATACTCTATTTTTTTTCTTATGTAACCTCTTGTGAACTTCATGGTTGAGGCAACGCCTCTTTGGTTTTTTGTAAACTTCTTGTTGAAAATTGATTTCTAATATAAAAACCTTGAAACTAGAAGCTAAATGAGTGCATCTATGGATTGATTATATTATGTGTGTACCTTATTTATGACTCTTTTCTCTAGTAGATATTAAAATTCTTCTACTTTTATTTATATTACTTTATTTTGTAAGGTCTATTTAAGTGTGCAATTTGTTTTCATATGAAGTTGAAAAAGGTTGAAACTTATAAACAAGTACAAAATTCCTTTTGGTGTCACATTGTATCTTATTTCACCTACTTATTTTATTGGTAAGAAAGTCTTTAGAATTAGGACCAAATGTTTTTCAAAACATATGAGATTATTAATTATCATAGAGGAAAAAATCACACGTCTAATGTTTGCATTTATTTCCTTGTCACATTGTTTATTTTATCATAAATTTAGTAGTTTGATGGTCAATTTATTCAATTTTGGAAATAAATGATGCTAACATAAAGTTTATTATTCATTAGCCTACCTCCATTTTTAGTAGTCTTAGTAATCACTCACATGTCCAAAAATTTAAGCCTTGTCTTCCTAATTCAAGAATCTCTTCCCACTTTCTCGACACACCATTTTCAAAGGATTTGGTTACGCATCCACTTGCATGCTAAATATTTTGACTTGATTAATAAGGATATTATATTTAAATGTTAGCCTTGAGTCACTAGTTTATAATGTTGAATCATATATCTTATGAAAAAATAGCATTGCATTAAACTTTGTAATTTAGGAGGATCTAAGAACATTAGTTTGTTTAAAATATTAAGACCATGGTCTATAACATATGAAATCCCCTCCACATGAAATCCCCTCCCAAATTCCCATGATATAAATAATACCATCTTCCTAGCTTGTATAGATTTCACACATACTCCAACAATGGCACATGGAATGTTGCATAAGATTGGGTTCCATGATTATCATAGTTTCACCAAGTATTCTATGCAGTTAGTAACATAGGTTCAATAAGGATCTATCTCACACCACACATCATCTTAATGTTCTAAGTTTGCTAACACATTATGATACTACTTTCCATAACACTTGACCATTAAGAGATGGTAAGTCACCTGAAAACAACTCAACTTCCTTAATTACTATGAACATCCACAAAATGAAATCTATATATACATATCTATCACATATGTATAGATGTTTAGAAGAAGAAAATATATTCCCTAACACCTAAAATATAGTGTAACTAGATTTTATACCTAATTGTAGTGTTAAAAATAAATTACCACGAAGGATAATCAAACCCCTTGATGATTTGAGTCCCAACTATCAACTTGGAACAAACCCTTGGGTAACTATGATCTCTGAGCTTTCTCATTATTGAGAGAAATGAATGTTTAGACAAAATAAATGAAGTAATAAATAAAATTAAAGTAGTGATTTGACATAGAGAAAATAAGAGAATATTACTAGAATCCATGAGATGAATCTATATAACAAAAGCAATGTCCTTCCTCACTAGAACCTATACAAAGAAGACCAAGGTAAAATGTTGGGAAAATTGTGTTTAGAGGTTTTCCACAAAAAACCCTCACTTTAGTATTTTTATATCCACTACAAAACTATAGAAATGACTATAGATGAAAAGATGAAGTAGATAAAATTTAAGTAGATTGATGTGCTAATGTAAAGATAATTGATAAAAAAAAAAACCAAGAAAGTTACTCTCCTTCATAACAAGAAGAGATCATGTAGATTTTAGGAACTAGGAACAACAACCTATGAGTTAAAAAAGATTTGTTGGACAATAATAGCATGTGGAAATATAGTAGAGATTCAAGAGCAGAAGAAAAATGATAATGGTAGACTAGTATGCTACTGTGAATGCTCAAGAAGTGCAAAATGCAAGAGAAATACCCAAGAATGCAACACATGATTTTCTATAGAGAGAGAATGATAATAAAAGGTAGTTTTTAAGCACTAGAAGTTATCCCAACATTGGTGCAAGTGAAGATGGTTCTATACTATAGAAGAAAAAAGTTTAACATCCTAACATCTAAATTTAGTCACAAATATTTGTGTAATGTTAGCATGGCATGAAAATGTCTCTACAATGTGTACACATCCAAGCTCAATCTAGATGGTCAGTGAATCAGGTATAATGAGTGGAAAGGATGGTTTTTGATTAAATATTAAGCTTAAGGTTTGATAACTATCTTTAATTTAGCTAAAGAGAAGACTCATATAAAGTGAACTTGCATAGGGTGCAATTTATGAGGCTACATTGTTCCCCCACTTTAATGAATATACACACATCTATACATACATACATATGTGTGTGTAGATTTGTATACATGTATATTTGTACATATGTATACAATATATATGTATATATAAACATACATATACATGTATGGGTGCCTATATACATACATACATATACAGGTACATGCACCAAGATGGGAGACAAAAAATGGGTCTTATGATGCAAGTTTTTTTAAATTCTAAAAAAAAAATGAACTTTGATGAGAAAATAAAGATAGTTACACTCAAAATTTGAATTTGCAATGAGGACAAGAGTTTAAGTCCTCTAAATCTAGTTTTTAGACTACTAATGTATTATAAAAATGATGGAGATTAAGGGTCTCAAAAAGGGGGTCACACAAAGTGGTCTTTTTTTTCAAAAAAATATAACAGTGTCTGGTGTACTCCCCCTAAAATGCCAATTTATTTTTATATTTTTAAAATAATGAGAAGCTAGCTAACACCATTTAGTTTATCTTGGATTTTTTGGCTATTTTTTAATGAATAGGTTTTTTAACTAATTTTCAAAGTAGACACATTCCAAAAAAGTGAAATTTGAGCTTGTTCACCCCCTATTTTTTTCAAATTAATTGAAAACCAAATTTTCTTTTTTCTTAGGTGTTTAGAATAGAGTCGAGTTTCTAAAAATGTAATTTATTTCAAAATTTGACAAATGAGCCAAAATATAGGCCCAAAATACCACACATTAGTTGTATACAAGAAATAAACACATTGACAAAAGAAATTAGAGATGAAAAACATATCATGATCAAAATTCAAAAAAATGTATATAGTTAGATAGCTAACAAAGATCTAAACAAAATTGTGGTATTTTTTTGTCTAAGTTGAAACACGTGCAAACCTAAAAAAGAACATGAACAAAAATTTGATAATTTTTCCTATCTTTTCTAAAAATCCACTTCTCAAGCCTGTAATGCTCATCCAAACATTTGGTTTTTATGCCCAAGGAAAATCCAAGCCTAAGGGGTGGTATTTCCCAAGATTGTTAATATGACATGCACCATATATGGCGTGTGCCTAGCATAAAAAATACACACCATATGACATGTGCTAAATACAGTGCACACCAAATATGGCACTAGCCAAATATCTTACATTTCCAATTAGAAAGTACCTCTTTCTCTATGTCTCCCAACTTCACAAAAATATAGATCCCCCTAAGCCTTCAGGGTTCCTAGTAATTAAATTTAAATAGGAGGTTAAAAGCTTGAATTCATGATTCAGGTAAGACTCGTGGTGGGAGAAATGAATTTTTTAACTAGGTGGGACTTAATGATTATTTGGATGGTCCTTTTCCTTTCACACACCTCTGTAGATCCATTTGGTGATCTTAGTAATTGAATTTCACAATTGGATTATCTTCAATAGTGGAAATGTTATCCAATCTCAAATAACCTTTATAAAGATGATCTTTCACCTTTTGTAGAATAACTCCATCCTTCTTTGATACACTCTATTTTCCACCACATATTACATCATTCACCATAATAATAATATACATGAAATGAATAATGTGTAAATATAGGCCCAAAGCTTACCTATTGATCAAATAGAGGATTGTTTTTGGTGATGGTGATGTACAATTTTAGAGATGAAGGGATAGAAGTCTATTTATTAGGGGTTGATGTAGCATTGTATGACCCCTACCTTCTCCATTCCCATTTTGGTAAGATTCCTCTTATGTCACCCAATGGGTTCTCAAAAGAGGTCATTGTGTGTGTTGGAGCTCTAAATTTCTAGCAAAATTTAGAGTTCCATATAGTGATAAAACCCTAAAACTAGCCTCTTAAACTCCATGCCCAATAATTGATGATATGATAGATCACATGACATGGGCTACACAATTATATTATTTTAAATTAAAATATAAAAGATTAAGGAAATAAGCTTTGCAAGAGGAACAATTAGAATTTTGTGAGTGAAGGTTTCAAAGATGCTAGAATTTTGACCTGCTGCAAAAATAGTATCAGTAGAGGATGATAATGATAGAAAATTTAAAATCTAAAAATGACTCAGTTCAGAAAATTAAATTTCCAAGCTCCATTTTAAATATTATCTTTTCAAAAGGTGTTTTGGATTACCAATGAAACCCGAACCTGAAAGATAGGTAGTTATTATTTCATTAGTTGATTTTTTTTAAAAAAAAAGTTAATAGGGTGGTGTCTTTTCACACTAAGGGGTGTGAAAACTATTCAACCAAAAATATATGTGTGGAGTAAAATGTAAAGAGAGAAGAAATCATACCTGAATACTACTTTATATATACTACATTTCTGCAAGTTATTTTTGTACACAATGAAGACTTTTCATTTTTAATATATATCAACAAGTTCTTTCAATTTGAAGTTAAATGGATCTGATCATTTTGGATTAATCAATCATTTTTTATTTTACTTCCAAAAGGTAAAGCTACTTTCAATCTTTGTGTGTTGAAATTATTTATATTATTCTACAACTTGATCATTAGATTTAATAAGCATTATTATCTCTATCTTATTAGTCTCATTAAGTTTGGGTTAAATTCAATAAGACAAATTATGTAATGATAAAGTAATTAAAAGCATCAAAAGAAAGTAGTTGATAGGAACATTTTATTTCCCATCTCACATAAGTTGTACATAGGATTAAGAAGAGACTGTCTCTATAGTCCAATTGAAGGAGGAACTATTCTATCGTATTTTAAAGTCATTGTTTGAAAGATTACAAGCAGGAAGTAGTAATACATATTCAAAATAAACAAGATATCACTACATAAAAGAATTCAACATATTCTAAACACAACAATAAAAAGATAATTTTAGTGATATCACTCAAGACCCAATTGACATCTTGAGAGATCACCCTAATTCAAATTATAGCTAGAGATCTTTTATTAAAATCCGTAAGCCTAGAGTTTGGGTTAAGAAATAGGTACACTACCTTGCTCCTACAAAGCTTAAAGTGTAGGAGAAGAGGATCATAATTGATAATTCACATTCATTGGCCAAGTAAGTTGGAAATTTCAAGCATTGAGTTAGGAAAGCTCATAGGATTTCCAATCTATTGATTTGGGAACCAAAAGATTAGCGACTTCACTCGGGAAGTTATTTTTAAAATAAAAATTCTAGAATATTTGTACAAGTACACTCTTATTGAAGGAGGAACCCAGAAGAACTGAAAGTAATATTTCCTTGAAGAAAGGTGTTGAATCTATTATTCAAAATGTTAGTGACTCTACTGAGGGAGAAGACCTAAAAAGAGATGCATTTTTTTCTCTTTGAAATAGGAAACAATTTTATAATAATTTTTTTCTTTAGGATGTACCAACCATCTTAGAGAAAACTATTTATTCTAGATGGCAACAGACTGTTGGGTCTCAAAAGGTTTCAATGCATTCCTAATAAGTTATTCCCAAAGCTTTCACAACTTGTACCAAAGTTTTATGGAGAATACGATGAATTATTACTTGAGCTTTTGGATGCATTTTACACATTCATAGAGGATAATCAGATTTGTGCAGAAGATTAGGTGATGAAGCTATTTTTTAGGACATTAAAGGATAGTGCAAGAGAAGCATATGAATTACTACTTGCACAAGGCATCTCATCATGTAGAGATTTTGAATAGTGGTTTCTCAAAGTGTTTCATAGTGCAAGTGAAGAGGAAAATATGTACTATGAACATGAAAAAAATTAGAATTACATAATGGAAGAAGAGTATTACATGTCTCTCTTAGATGCATTTCTCAATGTAGAAAGACACAAAGATGAATCTTTAATACATCTATTCATAAGGATGTTTAAAATTTATGAGGAAATACCTTCAGATGTCAAGCCCCCATTTCATGAGCTATTCAATAAAATATATGAGTTAGGAATCTTGCATGACCCTCAGTTGAGAATTCTTCTTAAATGTGTACATGAAGATATACTGGCAAAAGATGATGAATATAGGGAAAAATGTACAGAAGTGAAACAAAAACCTAATGATGTTTTAGATTTGAATAAAGAATAATTTTGGATTAGTTTAAGGAGAAATCTGTACATGTGGAGACTTGTGTCAAAATAAATATCAATGAGTGTAATAATGAGGAAAAGGATCTTCTCAGTACAAAAGAAATATTAGATTTATTATACATAGAATATAAAATACATTTTTTGTAAAAGTGGTCTCAATTTTTATCAATCCACTAGAATAAAAAAATTAGTGGATCATTGCATATTCAAGAGGTATTTGATGAGGAAGATGATAGTTTCCAAGAGGATGACACATCTAATGAATTTAAACATTATGGTGAATATGTTGAAGAAAGTGCATATAGAAATGATTTTGGATCTTTCCAAAATCCTTTATATAATGTAATTTCAAAAAAATGTGAAAGGCTTCATGGAGTACATGAACAAGATGAAATTCCAAAAGATAACCTTGATGAAGACATTTGTTTGGTAGATGAAGAATCTCAGGAGGATGCATTATGTGAAGGTATGCACTATGATACACTAGATGATCCTTCTATAATAAACCACAGGAAAGCTTCTAGGGAGGAATATTGGAAGATAATTTTTATAAGTTCTCTAATCTGCTATATGAGGAGGAAAATGGGTTTGCAAATAACCAAAATTTTAAGTCATCTTATTATGAAAATCATATGGAGTTGAGATGAAGACACTTGATAATAATTTTATGGGATTGATTCTTGTCGAAAACAATGATGACATTGACCATCACTTTCTTGATGATACGAAGAATGATGATACTACACATAGTGTTTCATATGATGACATGGAAATAGATCTAGATTTTGATTGTGAGCCAAAGAATTGTGATGAATAAGAACCAAAAGAAATATTCATGCATCCAAAGGAGATATTGTATTCAGATAAACATCATATTGACCACGCTAAACAAATTTCATTCAGAAATGGGAGTTTGGATAATATTGTTGGAAACATTCCTTATGATCAACATTCAAAAGAAATAGGAAAATATAATTGCTTAGAGAAAGATATGTCAGATAATGCATCAAATCTTACTTTGAGTTATAATCGTGATAAAATAAATGATAAGGAAGTTAGAGAAGTGTGTTTTTTAACTATTAAATACGTTGAATATCATAAGAACATATGTAAGGATAGTTTTAAGTTTTCATATTTGACACAACTGGGTTCCAATAATAATGAAAACCTTTATGACTAGAAGGAAGCAGGGTGTGATAAGTATAATAACATACAATGTAGCAATAGTACTAGTTAAGGAAATAAAAGTGCAGGTGAGTTTGTAGACACATTACCAAATTTAGATGAGCTTTTTTTTGAATATCCCTAAGATCATACTGATGCATATTTATACAATAGGAAAAACCATTTACAAATATAGGAGCAAGTCATATATGGTCATGATAGAAGCATGGGTATTTTTAGACCTAGTTCTGAGATATTTAATAATACTGGGCATAGTAGCTTAAGGAAAGATATCAGCATGCATTATAAAACATATCCTAGTACCATTTTCAGATTGTTTCTATTGTAGAGTGATGAAAATAAGATTTTTGACAAATGAAAAATACAAAGTTTGGGGATGATAACTACCCAATAAGGTTGTGATGTGATTTTTGAACATAAATATTCAATGATTTCATGGCATTGGGTCTGCTTCTACCAAAGATAGTTGGATTCTTTCTATTTCCATGGGGAACATACATCCCTAGAAAGCTTGTTGGAGCTCTAAATTTATGGAAACATTTAGAGTTCCATATAGTGATAAAACCCTAAAATTAGCCTCCTAAACTCCATGCCCAATAATTGATGAAATGATAGATCACATGACGTGGGATACAAAACTAAATTATTTTCAATTCAAATTTGAAAGATTAAGGAAAGAAGATTTGCGACATGAATAATCAAAATTTTGTGAGTGAAGGTTTCAGAGATGTTGGAATTTTGACCTTCTGCAAAAATGGTATTGATAGTGGATGATAATGATAGAAAATTTAAAATCTAAAATGACACTGTTAAGAAAATAAAATTTCCAATCTCTAGTTAAAAATTAGCTTTTAACAAGGTGGTTTGGATTTCTGACCAAATCGAAATCCAAAAGATAGGTAGGTATTATTTAATTAATTGATTATTTTTTTCAATTTTTTTTTAATAGGGTGGTGTCTTTTCACCCTAAAGGGGTGTGCAAACTATTCAACCACATATATCTATATGGTGTATAATGTAAAGAGAGATAATCAATCATATCTAAATAATACTTTATATATACTACATTGAACTACAAGTTATTTTCATAAACAATGGAGACTTTTCATTATTAATATATATGAGCAAGTTCTTTAAATTTGAATTTATGGATCTGATCATTTTGGATTAATCAGTCCTTTCTGATTTTACTTCCAAATGGTAAAGCTACTTTCAATATTTTTGGGTGGAGAATATTTATATTATTCTGCAATTTGATCATTAGATTTAACAAACATTATTATCTCTATCTTATTGGTCTCATTAAAGTTGGGTTAAATTAAATAAGACTAATTGTGGAATGATAAATTAATTAAAAGAATCAAAAGAAAGAAGTTGATAGGAATATTTTATTTTCCATATCACATAATTTGTACATAGGATTAAAAAGAGTTTGTATCTATAGACCATTTGAATAAGGCACTACTCTATCATA
The DNA here is from genome assembly GCA_027943335.1 of Chamaecyparis obtusa. NCBI lineage: Eukaryota > Viridiplantae > Streptophyta > Pinopsida > Cupressales > Cupressaceae > Chamaecyparis > Chamaecyparis obtusa. The sequence goes on along the minus strand of BSBK01002619.1, from coordinate 1,286,419 downwards.
TTTTAAAGTCATTATTTGAAAATTAAAAGCATGAAATAGTAATACATATTCATAATAAACAAGATATCACTACATAAAATAATTCAACATATTCTCAACACAACAATCAAAAGATAAATTTAGTGATTTATAAATTGTAAAGGATACAATTTAATCTCCCTCAAGATCAAATTTACATCTTGAGAGATCAACCTAATTCAAAGTACACCTACAGATCTTCTATAAAAATACTTAAGCTTGGAGCTTGGGTTAAGGAATAGGTACACCCACCTTGGTCCTGCAGAGACTAAAGTGTGGGTTGTTGGTGCCTAAATGAACAGATTGGAAATCCTATGATCTCTCCCTCTCAATTCTAGGATCTCCAATTAGACTTGGTCAACAAATAAGAATGATCAATTTTGATCCTACTCCTCTACACTTTAGGCTTTGCATGACCTAGGTGGGTGAACCTATACCTCAAGACTAATCTATTTAGTTGAAGGACCTAGGTGGGTGAACCTATACCTCAAGAATAATCTATTTAGTTGGAGGAATTTTATAGTAAATAATAGTATATGAAAATTTAGTGATCTCTTAAGATAGAAAGTGGTTCTCAAGAATGATCAAATTACAACTTGAAATTGTTAGAGTAATAAAGTGTTTTCTTATTAATTAAATCATGTTTGATTTAATTAATAAGTCACTTATTATCTCTTTATACTTAAGCTAAAATTTAGGTATATAATAATTAATTTCTTTATTAATTATTATTGTGTAACCTAGGTTTTACCCTTTTAGGGTTTCGATCTCCCTTTACAAGGATTGATCTCTCTTGTAATATTATTGAGAAACATTCATTTTATTGAATTGCAACTTTTGTTTTTACAAATCAAGAATGTATCCTCTTTCATGGATCTATGCATTTAGGCCTCTCTAGCTTCTTGCTTCTCTCTCTTTCTGTGACAGGTATTTGCGTGCAGGTGTTCTTGGGAGCTGTGGATTGTTTACCCATCAACTCCAATAGAAATAAATGCTAAATTTTTTGAATTTATTTATTTTGAGTGATTTAAAATAAGAGGGGTATGATTTTTATAAACTATGAGTATACTTGACAAAACAATGAAGTTTGCAATTTCATAAAATATTCCCTAACTTAAAAATAACTCTCAGACTAGTCTCTTATCCAATTTTGGGTAGATAGAGTCAATCCTTTATCAGATCCTTTGCATAAAATACTGAGAGACAATATTCACATACCATCCACTATCACATATAGGAGAAATATATCTTACAACATAGATCTCAGTCTAATTGAATCTAATTTCTCAGAGAAAACTAATTAGACAAAGTTACATTGACAACACTTCATATGTAATCTTCGATGATACAAGATATATATTGCAACTTAGTTCTTCACAAAATATTTAAATGATAGTAATTGATTATGAATCAATAATCATAAAGGACTAACCTGATCAAATTTAAATGAACTAACAATCTCCAGATTGGACATAAAAACATGGTCTTTTGTATTGATTTCAAAAAGTAGATACAATTGATCTGTTCTTCAGTTGCAATATCGTGCCTAACATCTTTCCACAATAGTTATAAGTATAATTTAGATATTCTATCTCTATATATCCCTTGTGAATGGTCGTGGCATCCTTTTTATACAAAAATGAAAGGATACAAACAAGCTTCAGACCATCATGCCTATTCCTAACTAATAACTAACAACAACCAAAAGAAATTAAATTACGATCCAAAAAAATAAACTTAAAACTAAATAATTAGAGAAACTAATCCGAAAGGATTGCATAATCCTCACTATCCTTCTCTAGAACTTCTAAATCCACCTCTAGGGTCTTCAATTAGTCATTCAGCCATTTTGCAACCTATGAATGAGAGGGCCATTTAAACTATGGAACTTCAGAAACATTAATGAGGAGATCAAGCCACTTCTTGCTAGTTTTGGAATTGTAGATCCATGTCCTAGCTTTGATCCTTCAGCTCCAAACTATTTTGTAGCTCAAATTTCAATGCTCCAATAGATATCAATTTAACTCCTTTGTATTCATATAAGAAACTCAATTTAAAGTGCATTAAATAAAAACATCACTTCACAATACTTTGGGCGTGTGAAAATATAATAGTGCATTTTAATTGTCAAATCTATCACCTTTGCATTAAATGATCACCATTTCACCATTTCACAAACATCTTTATTCTTTACTTGTGAAATAAAAGAAAATCATTGTTTTGCATTCCATTGATACTTGTCTTTGTGTGGTTGTGAAATTTTCACCATTTCGCAACCCTTTATTTTATGCCTTGTGAAATAGCAAAAAATGCCAAAGATTGTGTGTACTAAAGGATAACTTTCTTTGAAATATTCAATATGATTTTTATCTTTGAACCAAGACTATAACCATGTCATTCTAATGCCTCAGAATGGAACTGTTGAGCATCATTTTTACTCGAGATAATGGCTAGGAATTTGTGTGAGAAAATTCCCCTCTTGGAAGAATGATGTAAATCAATCTCAAGGTTCCTTCTGGGTTAGGTCTCAACCACTTAGATAGCTAAATTCAAGAAAAATATGAATTTGTTCACAAGGAGGCCTTTGCTAGTTCAATCTTTGAGGGACTGCAAAACAAATATTAAAACACAAATAATCTTTCTTTCCTTTTTTATGTTTTTTGGATCTTTAAATGAAAGCAATGTAAATCTAATTTAATCTAGTATGACTGATTTTGTAAGAAAATGAGAAAAGTAACAAGGATAAGGTGACAAGAATTCAAAATTAAATTGCAGAAAGTAAACTAATGGACATAAACCAATGCTACATTGCTTTGCAAATTAAAATACCAAGAAGATGGAGAAAACCCACAAAATAGAGATCTGAACAAATCACAATCACAACTTAGCAGATGCAATCATCAAGGAAATAAATACAGATGTAAGATGTGTCAAAATTCATTAGATTACGAAGCCACTGTGAATGTGCACACACATGAGACAAATTTATCTTGAAGTACCAAAGAACAATCTTCCCAATAATTCATCACAACAAAGCAATGCAACAATGATAAACACTAGACTAATAGAATCACAGATCAAAATCACCATACAATCAATTGACTATTTGAAATAAATGAATGAGAAAACACACATTCATATATTTCACAAAGATAGTAGAAAAATCACACCATGATTGAAGCACCAAGTGTAATTATTGTATTGCAAGGTAATTTACCTTAATTACATTGTTTTCATACAATTTATAGAGCTGGGCTCTTTAGGGAAAGCAATTTTGCAACTAGGGTTTCAGTTTCCATAAAACTTTAAAAAAAATATAAACTAGATTTTACATGAAAGAAACTATCCCTAAGACAAGTTTAAACTACTTAGCATGGAATTAATCCTTGTGCATTACAATTTGAGAGAAAAATATGTATTAAACAACTCAAAATTTATTCAGGAACTCCTCCATCTCCATGCATGTTCTTCTTTGAAAACTTGTAGTTCTTCCTTTTATTCCTTGTTGCAGCTCTCCTTCGTAGATCCAATTGGAAGACGCCCTCAAATCATGCAGAAACAACTCTATAGAAGTGATCAATATGACTAAAAAACAATTGAAGAAGACTGGAAGTTGTTGGCGGTGACAGCCCAGAAATGTCAGACCCTAACCCTTCCTCCGAAAAAATGGAGTTGGAAAAAAATGCTAAGTGTTTGAACAAAATTTTCACAAGTTTTGGAATTTCGGAGGCCAAAAATCTAGAAAGGCTGAAAGGTCAAAAATATTGGAACTCAAAATTGGCTAAGTATAAAAAAGTTTTTCCTTCATGCAAAATTGGCTAAGTCCAAAACTAGACACTTAGCGACTTGGGAGGATTTCTAGATGTGCCTTATGGAGCATGTCCATGATGTCCTATATCTCTTCAAAGTCTACCATTTTGATGCCTTCTAGGAATTCTTGTTGCTTCTCTCAGAAGGTGAATAATTCATTGGTGAATCCTCTTATTTCCTCCTCCCAATCTAGCATTTTTTGCATCTCCTTCTGATAAAAAAATTGGTTGGCGGTCCTCCTTTTTCCTTACTCCATTAAAGATGTCTAAGTATTAATTTACAATATCTTTAATGGGATGCATTATCTACTTTTCATCCTCATCATACAAATCTAGGTCCAAGCCTTCAAAAAACTTGTGCATCACTTCGACCCAAAGTAGTGCTTCATCCCTTGTCTTATCAACTTTACTCATGGATTTCTCCTAGACATTTAGAGCTTCAGTGATATCTCTAATGCATTCTTCAAAACTATCTAATTTTGATCCCTCATATATTTTAACCAAAACTTGGAAGCGTTGCTTCCATATTATTACAAGATCATCGAGGGCCTTTTGCCACTTAAGAATTTTCTCCTCGAGACCATCCTCTCCACACATTAGATCCACCAATTTGGTGATCCCCTTAAGAATACCCCTGAAGGGTATCAAAATTTCCCTAAGAGTTATCCTGGAAAACTCCTCAAAATCAGTCTTCCAATCTAAACAAGCATGAGTAAAAGAATGTGGAATATCTGCTGACAACTTTGAAGTACCCTTTCTCTCCAAAATAGCCTATAATGAGGCCTCAGGGTTACTTGGGTCAATGGGACCCGCTATTTTTAGAATGAATTTCTTCATAGCCTCATTTTTCACCATCAAGGCTTTTATTTTCTCTTCATCCTTATCCATGAAGCCTACGACATGCTTCAATCCTAGTATAGCCAATGTTTTACTTCCTTTTCTCATCGGCTCCCCTAGGTCTACCTCCTAAAGTACATAGTATTCAGGAATGATTTCAGCCATACTAATATTCATTTTTGGTATGACTACTTGTGCCTTCCATCTTCCCCCTTGCTCTTGTGTTACATATGACAAGGTCCTTGCCCAGGCACTATATTTTTCTAGATGGAACAATTGTCTAACCACTACCATGTTTGTGTCTTCTTCACTATGTATACCCTCACCCTTGGTTGTATTTATTTTGTGAACCAGGTGGGTTTAGAGAAGGCATTAAACTGCTCATATGTTGCGATTGAGATGGAGGTAGCAGATGTATGTTCTGGCTCAGATTCCATCTCTATCTCCTCCGGCCTTACCTCTTCTTCTCCCACTACTATTTGTTCCTCCTCTTTATTTTGTTCTTCAAATCTTATTTGTCCTTCTGACCTAGTTTTATCTTCTGACTGAACCTCTTTTACTACCTCTATTTCCTTTTCTAGCCCTTGGGGTCCTTGCACAATAGTCTCATTATGAGAGGTTGGAGGAGTAGGTACTAATAGAGTGGGGTTATGTGGTGGACACATGGGAGCAATATGAGGGGTAGGTGAAGGCATCAAAATTTGTGTAGGAGGTGGAGTAGGCATGGATATATGAGAAGGTAGGGGTTGTGATAAAGGATGACTAGTTTGAACTAGTGGTGGAAGTGGAGTGGTAGAAGGTAGATTGGTTGGGATCTATAGTGGAAGTGAAGTGGTAGATTATGGTGGGACTGGTTCTTGAGGTGGAGGCATAGCAGGAGCTTGTTATGGAGGAATTGGAGCACTAATGTCCTCCTCTAAAGTAAACCCCATAGAAGAGTCCTTAGATTCAGTGGTCCCTTCTTGATCATTTTTCATCACTTCCTTGGTTGATTCTTGGGATTGTGGTTGAACCTCCTCTCCTACATTGTCTAAAGGATTTGTAGCCATGAATTATGTTGGGAATGATGAGAATGAGAATGAGAATGTTTCTCCATGGAAGGTCCTTCTACCAGGATTTTCTCATTTTTTTTGAAGCCCTCAATGTTAGATACATAAAAATTTTCATCACCTAGAGCATCCATTAGGTTTACTTGCTCTCCTTGGGCTCCCTCTTTAACATTTATCTGTACATTCTCTTCCCGCAACTTCCTTTTCTTTAAGAATCCCATAGATCAAGTTCTTCGACTAAGGGGTATTTCATCCTCCTCATCTTTCTCACCTTCCTCATCTTCTTCAAAAATAGTCTCCATTCGAGTTGGTGTTGAGGATCTTTTCCTCTTAAAAACATGTCCTTTAACCACCCTGGCAAGCCTAGGTCCAGTTACCTTCATCCTTGGTGCCTTCTTGGGTACACCCAGTGGTTCTAAACTACTTGAAGATGGAGCATTTGGTGGTTCTATAATCCTAGTCATCTTAGTATTTGGATGTTTCAAGTGAGGATTTGATCCATATGTAGTTGGGCATTCATGTCAGTATACTATCTAGCCTAAGTAGTGTAGCCCCTTTGAATTGTGGCATCAACACTTTCTCCCCTTTCTTCTTTTTCTCTTTTGAGGGTTGAGTCAGTTGTTGTTTCATGGGAATGAGATCCATTTGAAATGGATGGGCAATTCATGCCTTTGTCACTTTGATGACATGTTGAGTCTTGAAGTTAATATCATCATTTTCATCCCTGTCCACCTTGGTGTTGAGGATAGCCTTGGTGTATATTTTGTCTTGGTTATAGATAGGATCAAAGATGTCTTCTAAATCATCCTCTCTCACCTTTTGGGGTACATGTAGTTGTAGAGTACTATGTGCCAACTCTAGGCTCATCTAGTAGTAGTCATGGATTCTAATTTCATAGTCATCAGTGCAATTCATCCAATGATCCTCAATATGAGGTTCATGCATATAGTTCCTTCCAATTATATGGTTGTAGTTGCCAATGGGGTCAAACTTGGTCTTGATTAGATTGAAGTTTTGTAGTGGGAACTCATCCCACTCGAAAGACAAAGACTTAAAAATATTCATATCTTGTAGACATTGGGGTCCTATCAAAATAGGGAAGTCCCAACAATGCTTCTTCTTATGCCTATATTCTCATGAGCATCTGACAGCTGCCTAGCTATTTATAGCAAAACAATCCTCTCTCAAGGATACATTGGTAGTTTCTTGGGGGTGAGAGTGCTCCCTACCACCCTTATGTACGTGAAGGTTTTGAAATGGATATAAAATGCCCCTAGGTCCTCCACTTTGGTAGTAGCCTCTTTTGAAATCCTTTTGTCATAATCAACCTCTATCGATCGGATGATAGCGAACACAAAGGAATCATTCACTATGTGGTATTCCGAGCTATCTTCTGTGAGATACTATTTTTTAACCAATTAAGGATATACCATGAATGACAAAGCATTTGGTTGACCCATGGCCTTGACCTTTACCAATCTTGGGTATACTACCCTTGCAACCAGTAGATACACAACGTATGAAGTCATGTAGAAGTGAGGGTCACTCTTAACCATGATTAGTTGCTATTCAAGGTTGTCACTAAGGATGGTTTCCCAGTCAAACCTATCTTGCCTCTCCTTTATCCTTTCTATGAGAAGGATCATCCATGGCTCTAGTTGAATTGATTTTTTTAGTCCATACACTTGGCTGATCATAGTGATGGTTTCTTGGATGTCTTTCTTCATGTAGCCTCTCCTCATGTCTATTTTATCAATATTTTTCTTTGGTAGAGGTTGCATGAGGTAATTCCTATTTTCAATTTCATGGGATAGCTGGATATCTTTATTGTAGAAATTCATCCCTTTGCCTATCAAGAAACCAAAGAATTTGTCTATCCCTTTTGGTAAATGGAAGATGTCTTTGATATTATCTAGTCAGAGGTCCAATACCACTTCTGCCATGTTTTTCTTTACAAGTCTTTCATCTGTTACATAGTGGTTCACTAGTGTGACTATCAAATCTAAAGAGAGGATGGACATAGGGTGTGTTGCTGCATTCACTAGTGAACAACATACTAATGAATTGCAGTCCTCAGATCTTCCTTTCGGCTAGGCACATTTCACCAAGTAGTCATTCCAGCTAAGATTCCCAATGTCAATGTCTGTGATCTCACAATGTAGGTTCCCCACCTTAGATGGTGCATGGTAACCCTTGAATTGGTACTTCATGGAAGGGGATCTCACCTTTTCTGACATTATGCAAAATCAAAGGGACATGAATCAAAAAAAAAAACATGATATTAGGAAAAAGTACTAATGAAAAAGCATGAAAAACTAGGATATCCCAAAAAAATCAAGCCTGAATGCTTCAGAAGGGAAGTTTTGGCATTTTGGACCTTCAGCCTCTGAAAGGATATGGCCCCTCCAAAATGCTGAAATGCTGAAAAAGGTCATCATGCAGTTAGAGCTTTATCCTTTCAGAGGGAAAAATGTCATGGAGTTTTTGGTTTTTGAAATGCTAGAAGGGTGAGGTCCAAAGCTCATTTATGGTTATTCATCATCTTTTGGCACTTTGGAGTGATAAATGTTTCAGAGGCCGAAACCCTGAAATGCTAAAAGTGGTCTTTGTGAAATCTAGGGAGTCTAGTTTTTTGGTACTTTCAGAGTGCGAAAGTCCAAAAAATTTAGAGCCAACACAAAAAAAAGGGAAAAAAAGGTTTGCAAGATTAAAAATGAGCACAAATCAAGTTTGACCACAAACTCAATGCTAAGGAGTCCAAGGGGACAACCCTGCGACCCTGAAGAGACACCATAATGAACCAAAACCTCAAACCCTAGTGAAAAACCCTAAAAACTATAAAAAAAACCAAAAGAAAGACAAGTAAACAAAGGACAATGAAACCTACCTTAATGATCACTAGAGATCTAAAAGCACTAAAGAAACTGGGTGAACGATCAACTAGCTGACAATTGGACACAAAGTGCGCTCGAAAAGCTCCAAAAATTAGATGGAAAGAAAAAAGAACAATTAGGAAAAAAGGCATGCTCTCCACCTTATTTAGGCTTCTAGTGGGGGTGATGTCAGCCACCCTCACTCGTTGTCCTTTTAGATTTTTGAGGGTCTCAAACCTCTGAAAGGCTGATTCTTAACTCAGGAAATCAGAGTTTTAGTGTTTCAGACCGCTGAAAGGCTGAAACCTCTGAGAATGCAAAACAAGGTTCATCAGTTGGTAGGTGTAAGGCACTTTCAAAATTTTGGCCTTTCGCACCTAGGGAACCTCCGAAAGTGCGGAAGGCCAAAACTTGACAAAGAATGTAAAGAGATAGTCCTAGACAAGGGTCTAACTAATAGATAGAACTTGAAACAAGACAAAAGAAGGGGGGCCCTTGGCCAAGTGGCCTAAAAGGGGAGCATGGTTATGGAACCACAACAAATAGCCTTGACAAAAAGAAAAGGAAAAAACATAGGTATCCCCTAGTCATCCCATTATCAAAAGATCCTATCTTGCAATGAGCTGGACACAAAAAACCTTCAGCGATAGTAATTCTCCTATCATCATATCAAGATGGAAAAAATATTTGCCTTCACATCCAGTGTGTGCATGTGTGTGTTCTTATTCTCCAAATTATTCATCAAAGGTTTCTCGGATTCTTAGCCAGTCATAATCAAGTCTCCACCCAAAGCCCTAGATTTGGTCAAAAGTCATTTTAACTTTGCTCTACTACCAACTAGGCATTTATAGACCTAGTAGAGGTTGCTAAAGTCACCCTTCTCCTCCTCTAGAAGATCTTTTTTTGAAGTTTTAAACTTCTTTGGAGGGATCTTATACTCAACAATTATCATACAAAAAGTGATTTTCTTGAGTTATTGTATTCATGATATTTTGTTTCTACTTCTATTCCAGCTCTAGTGGTCTTTATGAACTAAGGCAATGTTTAGGTTGTGCCACCTCTTCAATTGCATTTATGATTTTTAAAACCAGGACAATGATTAGACTGTGCTACCCAAGCATTTGAACTTTTCTCTTTTCTTGTTGACTTTGTCTTTATGCATTCCTTCTTTTTTCTTTCTTTCTCTTTTCTTTTAGTCTATATTTCAGGTAGGAAAGGGTTTTGACTTCTAACTTCTTCCATGACCATGGCCATTACTTGGTTATGACTGAAATCCTATCCAAGAAACCTCTGGTTCAGAATCTTTTAAGATGTGTGTTAGTGTCAAGGATGGTTAGCTCCAAAAATCTGCTCGATGAATTTAAAAGGAAAACACCTCACTTTCAACCATTGTATCTAGCTCCTTGCAAGAAAAAATCTAATTAAAAGTGTTCGACAAATAAATACCTTCACCCTTTTTCCAAAACTACTTGGTGTAGAGCACTTAGTTAAAAGAAAGATACCCCTTGAAAGATACAAACTACTTGACTAGAAGAAAAGGATACAAGACAAGACATTAAACTAGGAGAATGTACAAGAAAAGATCAAAGTCCTTTAAGATCCAAAGTAATGCTTGAGATACTAGTCATTGACAGGAAATGGGACCAGTTCCCCTGTTGGTGTCCAAAATGATGCTTATGCCATAAGGCTGCCAATATACCCTCAGATGGATGTTAGCAATGGTTAACTCCAAAATGTAATGAGGTCTTAGGGTAACTGGACCAACTATAGGGACTTAATATGCCCTCTTCTACTTCTGGCTCTGGAAAACCAAGGCAAGTGCACCTAATCTAGTACCTTATGGCATTTTGGGACTTTGGACTGGATTAAACAAAGTAGATGATAGCAAGAGACTACTAAATGCTAACCAGGCATTCATTGAATCTCTAATGCTATGAAGGGTAAAATGGCCTTGTGACCTCAAAACTATGAGGGATTGCAGGATTAGAGATATTAAATATAATTGGGTTTCCTGCAGGATGCAGACAACCATGCAACACTTTGCATTAGCACAGGGATACTGGCTTAAGATCAGTGCCTTATCCATTGGGCATCACACCTGAAGTGAACATGGAACACAAGGAAAACTACTAGATTCATCTGAGAATCCAAGCCATAAACATAGTTAAACATCTCTTACACTACTTACAAGTATCCTTACTGATTGAACCAAATGAACCTATGCTTCACTCAGAGACTTTTAACCTGATTCTAAACAGAGGCTGAGAGATGAAACATATACATAAGCAATGAAATGCAATGAGCCAAAAAACTCAGAATTCATTAAGAGCAACTAAAGGAGAGATCCAAGACTGAGAAACTATATTAAGTATGTGGATTCAGATCCTTGCATTACAAGTTGATTTAGAAAACACCGTAGACAATATGCAAAAGATACATGAGGTTTTTCCCTAATGTTGATACAACCACTAGAACTGACAAAATTTAGAACCATTACACAGTCAAAATTTCAACCATTTATACCACTGGTTACCTTGGAATCCTAAACCAGTAGGATGCAACAAGCTACGGGTAACCAGGGTTAAGATTTCAACCACCCAACCAATCAAAAATTCAACAAAATTCAAAATCTCCTGCAAAATGCCTCGAACACCAAAATTTGTCCACCACTACATGACAAAACATCCCAACTCACTGGACCACACTGCAATAGCAAGAGCCACCAAACCAGTCAAATCTGGTCATGAAAGCATTGAATTCTGGTACCTTTGGTAGCTGCAGATCCTTAGGAAAATCAAATTCAAAATGCAACAGTCACCATGCAATTCACGGGCTTTGTGTTCCTTAATGTTTTTCCCTTATTTATGCAGTCGCGTGGTCATAAACTTCACTACCATAGGAAATGGGCCTCATTTTATGCTTGGTCACATGATCGCATGGCTCCCAACTCACCCTTGCGATCATGTGACCGTAGACTATTAGCTGTGGTCGACAGTCGGTCCAAAACCTTTGCAAAGTCCTTGGCCCCACCACTAGTCAGTGACCAATTGAAATCGAGCACACTAACAAGATAGGCATCGTGGACCCACTTTTAACTCTGCACCCATGACGTTCAGTAGTTAGTCACATGATCGTATAGCCCGGAGATGGCCTATGCGAACATGCGACAACCTGCACCTTAACCACCAGCATAACCACCGCCGCTACCCACCACCATGGCACCCTTTTCGCATGATCACAAAGTCAAAAAATGGCCTTTGTGATTATGCGACAAGGCAACAAGACTGCCACCTCACCCCCTTTACCCTGCCACATACCCTGTCACAAATTCATCGGCATCCAATCGAACAGTGGGCACATGATTGCATGGGGTGAGAATATTCCATGTGATCACACGCTGATCATAGCATCAAGAATCTTTTCAAATGAACTGGGACCACCTGCCATCCTACCACCTCAAACCAATCAGAAGATGCCAAATCACCACCTACAACTAGGCCCCAGGGACACATGTCAATCGGTCGCATGATCACATAGCCAAAAACTGGGCTATGTGATCATGCGACAGCCAACCAAAGGCCACCACATCATCACCAACAGGACCACCAAACAACAACCACCACAAATGGGCCCACGACATGTCCATATAAGAAAATCCAACAGCCATCACAAAAGTGCGAAGGATAAACACCACACATCTTCACCCTGCAAACAAGCGAGAGCCATAGATCCTATCTGATCATTAACCATGTTGGGTAACTGTGAAGAACCGAGACCCACACGGACAGGTGGCAAGCAGTCACATGATCACATGTCAAAAAAGTCTGACATGTGGCCATGTGACAACCAATTAGGAAGAGCCTTTGAAGACCCGGGCCCACCACCCAGTCGGACTTGCGTAGTTAGAGAATGCCAACAAATAGGGCAGAAGTGCAAGGTCAAAAACACACAGGGTTTTTGGCAAAAGATCAAAAACACACAAAGTTTCCATAATGGTGAATGATTGAAAACACATAGGATTATTGACAGACTGAAAGATAGCAGAGAAGCTGAAAACATCATGGATTTTCAAAAATACTGTGGGTTTTTGACACTGTGGTAGATTCTAAAAACATTTCCTACGGACCTTAGAACTCGAATAACTTTCTAGGTTTTGCACTTTAGTACATGTGTTTTGGACTAGAGCAAGGTGACACATGAAGCACACAGGGTAGGACAAATTTACAAAAACATTTGTAGGGAAGAGGCCATTTTCATAGGATTTTGCTATGACAAGAAAATGGATTAACAGTGGCTCTAGTTGGGGATGCGTGGCTCTTCTAGGCATGGCAAGGATTCAGAATCACTGGGAGAAGTAGACCATACCTAGACAAAATAATTAGGCCCTCACCCCACTTTTAATCCCAAACTTCACAGACTGGCTCCTTACAAAAACTCAGCACCATTTGTACAAAATATACAGAAAATACATAAGCAACATCTAGATGCCAAAGGAGTACCATCCTTTTCCTCTATCAAAAACTTTGTTTCTACTCACAAAATCAAACAGACTGAAACCTTTACCACATGCATGATGATAGAGATCACTGTTAAGCACAGAATGTAGAACAACTCTGGATTTACCATCACCAATGCCTTCCTTCACATGTTCCCCCACAAACTCACTATTTGGAAAACATGCATCATCAAAATCATCATGGATTGAAACATATGAAAGGGGGCGAGAAACCAATACTTGCTCTTCCTGGCTACAATCATCTAGCTCATCTCTAATGCATTCTTGCATATCAAAAGAAAAGCAACTATACTCACTTTCACTTACCTCAGCCAAGACAACTGAAACATGCTCATATATCAGGTTACTCAAGTTTATCAAGTCTGATTTCTCTTGATAAATCACACCTTTATCCTCATAAGGATGATTCACATGATCAACATCATGAACTAGATTATCACCATTATTCTCACTACTTGGTGGTAGAAGAAAAACACTATCCCAATGTAATGCATCTTCACCAACAGAGCAACATTTGTCCTGCATTACCTTTCTTTCAACTGGCCTCATTGGTAAGGGAGACTCTAGATCAACTGTATGTGAAGCTTTAAGTGCAGAAGGTGAGTAATCCTCAACAAATTCCATCCTCTGAGCACACTCCTCAAATAGTGGGTTAGAAACAACATGGAATTTTTTCTCATAGTAATTTAGACAAAGCTCCATCTGGTTCTCACTAGTGTCCTCATCAAATAACTCATTGGAAACCAAACTATATATGTCTTTATTTCCATCATCATACACATCTTCAAAAGAAGAAGAGAATTTAGAATCAAAGCTAGAGCATGACTCACCATCACTACTGTCAACATATGAACAATCAGTGTTGTACTCATCAGAAGAACCATCCCATGGATTTCCCCACAAACCTTTGACTTCCAAGACTTTGCAATCAGCATCATTACCACCCACTGACATAGAAGACTACAAAGAAAAAGCCTCTGCAACATGAGAGAAACCCTGTGACATATCATCAGAAAGTAATTCATTCTCAACCTCATCCATGCTCCCACAATCAACACCTTTCTCAGCATCTGTATCAATATCACTTGGTGGCAAAGAATTTTCACCATTATCATCACTATTCTTGGGAAAATCATGTAAAGGGAAAAGTGTATCCTCTATAATTTGAAAATGTTCATCACCACCACTGGATGACAAGGATAACAGCAAAATTCATTTCACCTTCACATACAACACTATGATTAATACAACAATTAGAGGGATGAGAGCACTGATGTTTCTCAACCTCCTCCTGATCATTCCCCCTACTCTAAAAATGCAAACTGGTAGAGGCATGTCTTCTTATGACTCCATACATCAGATTGCACTCAATATCCAATGCAACTTCAAAAGCCTGATGTAGACTTTATGGTTGTTTATCCCTCAGCAAGAAACCCATTTTTTGGTCAAATGCACTCAAGTAAATGACTAAACAAATCTGATCATGTGGTCTGTAGTTTTTAAGGATATCCAATAATGTCCTAGTGAATCTGCTATTAAATCTTTAAATCAACTCACCTTCCTCAATCTGAATTCCCATCAAATTGTCCAACATTGATTTTACATCTACCCAGCTATCAAAATAATCAATGAAGCAAGAACTCAACTCATCCCATGAAGAAATAGAGGCTGCAGGCAAACATGAAAACCACTCCCTTTCATCTCCCTCAAGAGTCTGCACAAACAACCTCATCCACAAATCCTCATGGATGACATCAAAATTACACATTAAATCAGAAAAAGCTTGCACATGCTTTCTTGCTGATGGACACTGATTCCTATTGAACTTTGGTAGATACTCTCTGATTTCATTAGGGACTTTGTTGGGGAAACCGGGTATGCCATCATAACAAAATGGTGCATAACCCCTACCAATAAGACCCCTAAGCACATCCATCACTGATATACAACCTTGTGCCTTTACACTTGATTCTTTGTAAATCAAAAATAGGAAATCAAAACTCTTGTAAATGACTCCCACCTCTGACTTAGCTATTTTGAGATACTTCACACTTGTCCTATCCCTTTAATGACACAATCATTTGATTAGGACCATGCATACACATAAAATTTTAATGGAGAATACCTAGATTACCCTATTGAATGCTGCTGCCTTCTTCTCAGCTAAATGAAGTCCCAACAAAACTTCACAACTCAAGTTCTTTCTAGCATAGATTCACCACCTCTCTTCAGAGGACACAACTTTACTGATTTGTCTTGAAACACCAATAGACTCTGAGCACTCCCACAGCAAAGCCACATATAAATCAATTAGCAAATCTAGGTAGCACATTTGCAAATCTGAAAAGAAATTTTTAGATTAGAAAACATATAAGACTCTTCACCAAAATGAAAATAACAAGACTCTGGGATACTCTTATTAGTAAACTTATTTCATTTCCCTAGTAGAATTGCCATCTTGTTGGTGTCCAAAATGACGCTTATGCCATAAGGCTACCAATATACCCTCAGATGGATTTTAGGAATGGTTAACTCCAAAATGTAATGAGGTCTTAGGGTAACTGGACCAACTATAGGGACTTAATATGCCCTCTTCTGCTTCTGGCTCTGCAAAACCAAGGCGGGTGCACCTAATCCAGTAACTTATGGCATTTTAGGACTTTGGACTGGATTAAACAAAGTAGATGATAGTAAGAGACTACTAAATGCTAACTAGGCATTCATTGAATCTCTATTGCTATGAAGGGTAAAATGGCCTTGTGACCTCAAAACTATGAGGGATTGCAGGATTAGAGATATTAAAAATAATTGGGTTTCCTGCAGGATGCAGACAACCATGCAAAACTTTTCATCAGCAAGGGGATACTAGCTTAAGATCAGTGCCTTATCCATTGGGCATCACACCTAGAGTGAACATGGAACACAAGGACAACTACTAGATTCATCTGAGAATCCAAGCCATAAACACAGTTAAACATCTCTTACACTACTTACAAGTATCATTACTGATTGAACCAAATGAACCTATGCTTCACTCAGAGACTTTTAACCTGATTCTAAACCAAGGCTAAGAGATGAAACATATACATAAGCAACCAAATGCAATGAGCTAGAAAACTCAAAATTCATTAAGAGCAACTAAAGGAGAGATCCAAGACTGAGAAACTATATTAAGTATGTGTATTTAAATCCCTGCATTACAAGTTGATTCAGAAAACACCATAGACAATATGCAAAAGATACATGAGGTTTTTCCCTAATGTTAATACAACCACTGGAACTGACAAAATTTAGAACCATTACATAGTCAAAATTTCAACCATTTATACCACTGGTTACCTTGGAATCCTAAACTAGTAGGATGCAACAAGCTACGGGTAACCAGGGTTAAGATTTCAACCACCCAACCAATCAAAAATTCAACAAAATTCAAAATCTCCTGCAAAATGCCTCGAACAACAAAATCTATCCACCACTACATGACAAAACATCCCAACTCACTGGACCACACTGCAACAGCAAGCGCCACCAAACCAGTCAAATCTAGTCATGAAAGCATTGAATTCTGGTACCTTTGGTCGCTGCAGATCCTTAGGAAAATCAAATTCAAAATGCAACGGTCACCATGCAATTTGCGGGCTTCATGTTCCTTAACATTTTGCCCTTAGTTTCACAGTTGCGCGGTCATAAACTTTACTGCCATAGGAAATAGGCCTCATTTTATGCTTGGTCACATGATCGCATGGCTCCCAACTCACCCTTAAAATCATGTGACTGTAGACTCTTAGCCATGGTCGATAGTCGGTCCAAAACCTTTACAAAGTCCTCGGCCCCACCACTAGTCAGCGACCAATCAAAATTGAGCACACTAACAAGATAGGCACCATGGACCCACTTTTAACTCCGCACCCATGACATCTAATGGTTAGTTGCATGATCAGATAGCCTAGAGATGGGCTATGCAAACATGCGACAACCCACACCTTAATCGCCAGCATAACCACCGCCACTACCCACCACCGTGACACCCTTGTCACATGATCGCAAGGCTGAAAAATGGCCCTTACGATCATGCGGCAAGGCAACAAGACTGCCACCTCACCCCCTTTACCCTGCCGCATGCCCTATCACAAACCCGTCGGCATCCAATCGGATGGTGGGTGCATGATCGCATGGGGTGAGAATATTCCATGCGATCACACGCTGACCATACGATCAAGAATCTTTTCAAATGAACCAAGACCACTTTCCATCCCACCACCTCAGACCAATCAAAAGATGCCAAATCACCACTTGCAACTGGGCCCCAGGGACACGTGTCAACCGGTCGCATGATCACATAGCCAAAAATAGGGCTATGCGATCATGCGACAGCCAACCAAAGGCCACCACATCACCGCCAGCGAGACCACCAAACAACAACCACCACAAATGGGCCCATGACATGTCCATACAAGAAAATCCAATGGCCATCACAAAAGTGCGAAGGATAAACACTACACATCTTCACCCTATGAACAAGCGACAACCACAGATCCTATCTAATCATTAACCGTGCCAGGCAACTACGAAGAATCGAGACCCATGTGAATAGGTGGCAAGTGGTCACATGATCGCATGTTAGAAAAGTCTGACATGCGGCCATGTGACAACCAATCAGGAAGAGCCTTTGAAGACCCAGGCCCACCACCCAGTCGGACTTGCACATTTAGAGAATGCCAACAAACAAGGCAGAAGTGTGGGGTCGAAAACACACAAGGTTTTCGGCAAAAGATCGAAAACACACAAAGTTTCCACAATGGCGAATGATCGAAAACACATAGGATTATCGATAGACTGAAAGATAGCAAGGAAGCCATAAGCATCATGGATTTTCAAAAATACTGTGGGTTTTTGACACTGTGGCAGATTCTAAAGACATTTCCTACAGACCTTAGAACTTGAATAAATTTTTGGGTTTTGCACTTCAACAGGTGTGTTTTGGACTGGAGCAAGGTGACACATGAAGCACACAGGGTAGGACACTTTTACAAAAACATTTGTAGGGAAGAGGCCATTTTCATATGATTTTTCTATGACAAGAAAATGGACTAACATCCCCATCGAGAGAACTAATTCTGAAAGTGTTCTCTCCTAAGATCTCTGCTATTTGGAAAGGGCCTATCCATAAATGCTATAATTTAGTTTGGCTTCTCAGTTTTTATTTCTCTTTATCCCACATCAAGACTAAATCAAAAATCCTAAAAGCCTTTATTATTTCTCTTTTGTCAAGCCAACACTTGATGATAGCTTGATTTTTGGCCACATGTTCTAAGGCTATGGTTCTCATTTCTTCCAAGTCTAAAAGGTTCATGAGGTGAACCTGCACCCTATCCTCTCCTTCGATGTATTGATCCATGAATTTCAAGACTGGTATTTTTAGGTTCATAGGAAAAATAGGTTGTAGGCCATAGACTAACTAGTAAGGGGAAGTCCCCAAAGCATTTTTAATTATCACTTGGTTATTCCACAAGGTGTACTTCAAGTGTGTGTGTGCCAATCTTGAGGATTATCATCCCAGAGGCATTTGATTATAGTTGTCAATTTTTTGTTCATCAATTTAGAAACCCCATTCCCTTGCGGATAATAGTTAGATGAGAATTTGAGGATTACCTAATTTCCAAATGCCCATTGGATAAGAGATGTAGATGAGAAATAGGGTACATTTTCACATATAAAAAATAAAGGCATACCAAACTATGTGATAATGAACTCCTCAAAGAATTTGGTTATGATTTCCATGGTGCAATTTCTCAGAACTTGTGCCTCCGTCCACCGTGTGCAGTAGTCAGTTGTAGTCAAAATTTATCTATTCCCTAATGATGAAGGAGGATTGATAATTCCTACAAAATATATCCCCCATTGCATGAAAAGATGTACCTCATAAACTGGTTGTAGGGGCATTTTAGGACGTCTCTCATGAACAACACTAGGGTGGAAAACATGGCATGAACGTACGTGCTCATGTGTATATTTGAATAGGGTAGGAAAATAATAACCAGACCTCAATATCTGATGTACAATAGCCTCATCTGACCCATGGCTATTACCACACTTTTTATGAAACTCTGTGAGAACCTGTTCAACTTCTATCCTATCCAAAGACCATAGATAAAGACCATCGTAATTGCACTTGTAGAATTTTCCATTTTTTAGCATATAGGATCCACTCTTATTCTTTAGGGCTCTCCTTTGGGAGCCATTCGATCCTTCAAGGTATTGGTTCCAGAGAAAGTAGTAAACTATATCCTAGTACCATAGTATGTTAGTTATGATCCCTTCATTGGTGTACACTTGGCATATTAAACACTGCTCCATTTCAACTATCATTTTGGTGAGGCCTTGGCCTCTTACCAATTTCATCAACTGGATTTTGATATCAAATTATTGCAGTATGGCCATCCATTTTCCCCTTCATTCTCCCAACTCATTTTTCATCAACAAGGACTTGATAGCAGGATCAAGAACAATAGAAACAACTTTGCTCCTGAGGATGTAGTGTGTCTGAACTTCTTGACGGCCTTAACCAGTGTGAAAGACTATTTTTCAAGATTGGGGTATTTGAGTTCAGCATTTTTTAAAGGTAAAATCATGAATCCTATTGGTCTTTCATCTTCTTCCTCTTTCTTTGGGTGAGAATTCCTACACATGAGTTCTATGATGCAAAAGAGTAGACCTTGAATGGTAAAGTGTAATCCGAGCTGACCAAAATCAGAGTGGTAGCAATGGAAGTCTTGATCTCTTAGAACACTTCTTTAGCTGGGAATTCCATTCTATCTTCACATCCTTTTTTAACATATCATTCAGGGGATGTACTATCTCATCAAACCTACTAATGAACTTGCTGACAAAGTTGATCTTTCCAAAGAAAGATTTCAGTTCTTTTCAACTATTGGGGGGAATCAGTTTAAGGATAGCCTCCACCCTTTTAGGATCTATTGAAATACCCATCTATGAGATGATATGTCCCAATAGCTTGCCCTAAGTTACCCCAAAAACACACTTTTTGGGATTCAGTGAAATTCCATAACTCCTGCAACTTTTCAACACTCTATGCAAATCCTCAATGTGGTCTACATGGTTTTTGGAGAACACTGTAAGGTTATCCATGTATATGATGATGCAATTGTTGATGAGGCCCTTAAATGCTTCATCCATGGCTTGGTAGAAATTCACTCCAACATTGCTCAAACCAAAAGGTATACGATGATAAGTGAATGTTCCCCACTTAGTAGTGAACACCATCTTCAAATGGTCCTCCTCTTTCACCATCACCTAATTGTACCCAGAATAACCATTGAGAAAGGACATCATTTGAGAATCATTTACAATTTGCAATACTTCATCAAGAGAGGAAAATGGGTAGTTATCCTTTTGAGAAGATCTATTGAGGTTCCATAAATCTACACAGAGTCAAACTTCTCCACTCGTCTTTCTTACAGGAACAAGATTCGTGACCTAGGTTGAATGTCAGATAGGAAATATGATCTTTGCATCAAGTAACTTATGTCCTTCTTTTTGAACCAATGGCTCAATCACAGGGTTGATCGGCATTTTCCTTTGACAAAAAGGCTTGGCATTTGGGTTTAGTGGTATGTCAAGTACGATAATGCCAGGGTCGTAGGTTTTTAGATATTCATAGCTCCAAGCTATAAAATCTTTCCATTCTATGAGTAACTCCACCATTCACCTCTTTTCCTCATCTGTACCAATTTTCTCGATACAAATCTCCCTAGGTTCAAGTTGTGTGCCCATATTGTAGATTTCACAATCATCACCTCGCACAGCTGGTGCCTTCCTCTTTTCATGAGCATAGTCATCTTTGTCAAAGATCCTTTCTAAAACCACCATTCCTTCTTGGATGGAGTTTATTTTCAGGTTTAGGATTCCCAAATCATTTGACTCCTCAATCTCACCAGCCTCTTCATTTATGGTTTGTTTTTCAAAGATCCTAGCACTCATGATGAATTCAAGTATCTTATGGTCATCCTAGAATACCTGAAAGTTCATGATGTAATCTGGAATAGCCGATATTGCCATGAGATCCACAGAGAATTTCTTTAGCTTTGATTTCTCTAATCAGTGTAGGGAACTTGCTGACACTAATAAGGCATCAACGATACTATTTTTTCTTCTTGGGACACTCTTGATATGAAACACTTCAAATTCTTCAATTAAATCCCATATGTGATTTCAGTATGAGGCTAATCACTTATCAGTGCATGAATATTGGCTATGAATCTTCCTGACCACTAGCTGGGAGTCTTCTTCTACGATCAAGACTTTTATCTTCTTTTCATGTGCCATGAGGAGACCTCATACTAATGCCTCATATTCAATGACGTTCTTGGTAGAGTAAAAATGTAGCCTATAAGTAGTGTAGTATGAACCACCTCTGAGGTTGATTAACTTGATTCTTGCTCTTGCTCCTTGCTTACATTTGGAGCCATCAAAGCTAAGTTTCCATACAAGATGATTCTTGTGAGAATGAGACTTGGTTTGCAATTTTGACATAGTCCTAGGTAGATGTATGTTGATCTGGGGTTCAGTAGGGCTCTCCAGTGGTGATGGGTCTTCATTGGTTAGAATCTCCACATTGTCTATTTCTAGATTCTCCCTTGTAGAGAGAGGCAACCATTTCATTTTCTATTTTTCCTTTGTCTCACACCATACTTCATGGCATGGGGGTAAGAAACCATCATCTAAGGAACTCTACTCCTCTTGAGTAGAGTTATCTTCTGAGAAGACCGAAGGTTCTTCATGATGAGAAAGGCTTTCATCATCTTATTGTGCAGTCTCCCCTTTGGTAATTTTAGGTACTTGGGACATTTGATTCATTACTTGAGCTACCACATTTTGGAAAGCATGGCATTTGAACTCTAAATGAATCACTTGCTATAAATTACAATACCCTGGAAACATTAATATATTTAGATCAACATCTTGCCCGAGATGTTTTATATTCTTCATCATATTACTTACAAAATCTATGAGGATTTATCAGGGACTTGGGCATGTATCAGCCTTGTATAGGGCTATTGTCAAAATTTTCTTCTTCCTTGATATCGAATGTTATGATTCAGTCAAATTGATATACTCCTAGATCAGCTTGTGAGAACAAGACTTCATTTGGGGCACTGTATTCAGTTATCATTTGTTTGAGCTTTAGTTCAACATTAATTTTGATTTGTTTATTCAATCCTTTCTAGGGCAACCAAATTTGGGTGAAATATGTGGAGAACCAGTCACTCAAAAACCTAGTCCATTCTCTCCTAAGAAGCATGCCATATGTCTCAAGGATATCTACTATATGTATATCTATGCAATCTTGGATCCTGGGGTCTATGGTTAACTATATACAGGTATCTTTCAGGACTCCAATGACCTTGACTTCTATCTTGTTAAGTTGAATCACAACCCTATTGGTTCGTTGGGGGTTCATTCCCAATTTTTGGCATATGGATAAGAGAATGGTGTTTCATGAAGCCCTTGAATTAATTAGAAAGTTGTGTAGATTATTTCCAAAGATATTGAGGCTAAGTAAAAATGGCAGCACTTCAACCCGATCTTTACACATGGTTGGCATTACCTCAACGGTATTGACATTTGATGAATTTCTAGTATTGTTTCTTGACATAACTAACTTAGAATGGTCCAGGGATTTTAGGAGTACTTCTCTCTATGAGGGGAATTTTTTTATCATGTCATACATTGACATATTAGCTTTAACTCATTTCAATTCCTCTAGTGCATTGTATCTTTCAGTGGCCTAGACTGGGCTCTTTAGTATGGTGGGCTGATGTTGTGCAGTTGGGGCAACAATGGTACTGGGGCTCATAAGAGGTGAAGGGTTGTTGTGTACCCATGGGTCTAGAGGAGTGGACTACATTCTAGGGGAATGCCATCAATCAAGGTCTCTCTCCTTATTCTCAGATTATAATTTCTTTGGTTATTTTTATGAAAAACACAAACCTCATAATATTCAGGTTGACTCTATTAATTAAATGAAAAAAAAAATTCTTCTTCAATTGTATTATTAGTAGGACCTCCCTTAGTAATCGGTTCATATGAATAAAAGACCATGGCATTGAAATGTGTCTGGGAGTTGTTAAAATTTTGACTTTGTTGATTATCCAACTCCCCCCTGTATTCATTTTTTGATTCATGTGCATTAGAGGCTTCAGTGAAGTTGGCCTAGATGAACTAAAGGTATTGGCATTGTCATTAGGTATACTACCATTGTTAGGGTGTGTGTCCCATGGCCTATTAGTTCACTACTACCCAAATTGTTTATCTTATGTGGTATTCCCATAACTCCCATTTTTGTTGTTATTGTAATTTCCATAATTACAATTCTAATTTTGGGGATAGGTGTTCAGGGCAGCAGCAAGTCATTGGTAATTCCCTTGTTTTGAGATGGATTCAACTTCATCCTGGTGATTTCACTTGTCAAATGAGACAATGTTTTCTTCATGGCATCTAACTCATTCACTAAGGCATTATCGGGTTCATTTGGAACATCAAATTTTTTCTCACAAAGGGATGCCTTCTGTGCATCGTATCATAGATACGTGATGGTGAGTGGTGGGGTAGTGGTGTATGAATTTGGTACTGGGTTGAGCTTTGGAGTGTGATGCACCAGAGGCTGATTATGTGCCACAAATGGACCAATCATGGTAGCATTTCCTAATGTAGGTGAAACACCATATTTTCCACCTACTTGTGGATCCATCTTTTGTGTGAAAGTGATGGCTTCATTGCACACCTTTTCCAAAGTATCTATGTCACTGAGGGGTAACCTTTTCAAGAATATGGATGTTAAATGATCCAAGGCTTGCAGGTATACTTGTATAGTAGCCCCGATAGGTATGGTGTAAGGAAACTCTAACATCTAGTACATCTTATGGAAACTATGATTAAACATTGCAATTGGTTCATTATGGTCTTTCCTCACTGAGATGAATTGATGATGGAGATTGGCAGGATCTACATATAGCTTGAATTGATTGAGGAATTTTATTTCAAATTTACCCATCCTGGGATGGACCCCATGGAAAGTTCAAGTATAAATTTTATGAAAAATCCCCCAATGTGTAAGGAAAAAGATGAAACACAACATCTTGATGTGCAATCTCTTCGCAATTGCATAATTATTTAAAGGCACAAATGTGTTCTTTTGCTATCCTTGATTCACCGTAGATGAAGCGTGGACAAAGTTTTTTGGGATTTTTGGATAGCTCATGGAGCTATCATTGTAGAGCCAATGGGGAACTTTGGACATTTCTAAAAAAAGCCATTAGAGGTGGTAATGGAACAAAAACAAGTGGGGCAACGATATGCAGAAATGGGGGAAGATTATGTGGATCTGGTTGATGAGAAATGTATTCCCTTTGTTTTTCTTTACTGCTGCAAGGTCTGTGAACTTATTTGAGTTCTAGGAATTCCCCTTTATTTGGTGATGATCTGAGGACTCATTCAAACCTTTCGAGAGAGAATGATCCAATATTCTAGGGTTTCCCTCTTGAGGGCCCTCGTTCTAGCACCACTTATGTTGAGCATCATTTTTACATGAGATAATGACTAGGAATTTGTGTTAGAAAATTCCCCTCTTGAAAGAATGATGTAATTCAATGTCAAGGTTCCTTTTGGGTTGGGTATCAATTGCTTAGATAACTCAATTGAAGATAAATGTGAATCTGTTCATGAGGAGGCCTTTTCTAGTTCGATCTTCGAGGGACTACAAAATAAATCTTAAAACCCAAACAATGTTTCTTTCCCTTTTATGTTTTTTGTATCTTTAAATGAAAGCAATGTAAATCTAATTTAATCTATTCTGATTGATTTTGTAAGAAAATGAGAAAAGTAACAAGGATAAGGTGACAAGAATTTGAAATGAAATTGCAGATAGTAGACTAATGGACATAAACCAATGCTATGTTTCTTTGCAAATTAAAATACCAAGAAGATGGAGAAAACCCACAAAACAAAGATCTAAATGAATCACAATCACAACTTAGTAGATGTAATCATAAAGGAAATAAATGCAGATGTAAGATGTGTCAAAATTCATCAGATCATGAAGCCACTATGAATATGTGCACACGTGAGACAAATTTATCTTGAAGTACCAGAGAACAATCTTCCAAATAATTCATCACAACAAGGCAATGCAAAAATGATAAACACCAGACTAATAGAATTGTAGATCAAAATCACCATACAATCAATTGGATCTTTGAAATTAAAAAATGAGCAAATACACATTCATAGATTTTACAAAGATAGCAGAAACATCACACCATGATTGAAGCACCAATTACCAGTATTGTATTGTAAAGTAATCAACCTTAATTACATTGTTTTCATATAATTTATAGAGTTGGGCTCTTTAGGGAAAGCAATTTTGCAACTAGGGTTTTGGCTGCCCATAAAACTTGAAAATAAATCTAACTAGAGATTACATGAAAGAAACTATCCCTCAGACAAGTTTAAACTACTTAGCGTGAAATTACACCTCATGCATCACAATTTGAGAGAAAAATATGCATTACAAAACTCAAAATTTATTCTGGAACTCCTCCATCTCCATGCATGTTCTTCTTTGAAAACTTGTAGTTCTACCTTGTATTCCTTGTTACACCTGTCCTTCGTAGATGATGCAGGAGCATCCTGGGTGTAAGAGCAATCTTGCATCACCCAAAAATATTTTTGGTTTCTTTTCAATAAGGGCTATCTTGTGTAGAGCTGCTATTTATGGAAACTTTCTATTTTTAGTAAGTTGGTCATACGATCTTAAAATATTCTGATTTCATAGTTGGAGGTTCATCTTAGTCATATAAGCCTGCCTGTAAAGTTTCATTGCTAGATCAAGTTTGGTTTTGAAGATATTGAAACTTTTCAATTTTGGAAATAAGGTATAGAAACTTTGAACTCAATTTTGAAGGCTTTAGAAGCCCTAGATGAGGTCCAATTTTTGACTAAATGAAGCTGGATTGATTTAGGCATTGCAGAGCTCATCGTACGCTTTCTGAAATGGGGTTATAATATTCAATCAGGTCAATGGGTGATGACTTATGGTCTCCGGAAGTTGGGTCACCTGAAATGGTAGAAAATGATTTTCCTTCAAAATTTATGTTCAGGTTTCAAAAGTTATTTTGATCCGACTTTGATGTAATAAAATAAAAAATAAAATAATTCTAAGTTTGGTCGGCCTTGTTGGCTAAAAATTTTGGAACCTTCCCAGGTGGTGGAAAATTGCGTATATAAGGAAGGTTGTAGTGTTGTCTTAGGGAGTTCGGGACAGTTCTGGGTAGTAGATCTGGGTATTGTTTCGAGGCTTTGTCCTACAGAATATTCTAAGGGAATGCCCATGTGGCTTTGCATATTGTAATTCTGAAACCTTGTAATTCCACATTTGTGGAGATAATAAGAAGCCAATTTTCTATTCTTTCATATTGTTTTTATTTCTCTATTTTTGTTATGTGTTTGTGGTATTAAGGGGAGCACCCTTCATCAAGTGGTATCAGAGAAGGAGTTCCTGAGTGTGTAAACAGATTGCTAAATGTGAGGCTATTTGCACTAGGACTGTGGTTAGGGTTTTAGCGCGCATCGTGAAAATGCCTCCATGAAGGGAACGTGGCAGAAGAGCCAGTGTTGTAACACTTGAGGTTAGAGCACTCTAGAGACAAGTGTAAGCATTGCAAGAAGAGATTCGTAGAGGAATGAATCTTAATGTCAGAGATGAAAGCGAGGATGAAGCTGAAGAAGAAGATCAAGAAGGAGAAGTCAAAGTTGTGAACCAAGAGGAAGAAAGACTTTTTTGGGCCATTTTCAAGATTGAAAAAAGACCTAAGATTGAGGTTCCTTCATTTTCAAGAAATCTTAACCTAGAGGAGTTGATCGACTGGATCAATGAATGTGAAGAATATTTTGAGTATGAAGATATTGAGGATCTTGATAGGGTCAAATTCACAAAGGCCAGACTGAAAGGTCATGCGAAGATCTGGTGGCAAGAGATTCAATTGAAGAGAAATACAAGAGGGAAAGATAAAATCACAAGATGGGATTAAATGGTGGATAAATTGAAGCGGCAATTCATTCGTGTTGATTATGAGCTTGACCTACTGAAGAAGATGCAAAGTTTGAAGCAGGCAGGAAGATCTATTCAAGAGTATACAAAGGAGATCTATCGAATCCTCATCAGAACAAGCCATGCAGAAGTTGACAAGGAGAAAGTTTCCCATTCCCTTAATGGGTTAATGCTGAGCATTCAGGAGGAGCTAAATCTAGTTCGAATGAACAATATTGAAGAGGCATACCATTTTTTCCTAAAAGTAAAGGAAAAGTTAAACAAGAAGTTTGAGAGCAGACAAAATGGAAGAGGTCACCGTGGATGATTTGGTGGATGGTCATATGGAGGCCGAAATGAAGATCTGAAAAAGAAGGATGAGGCTAGTAGTAGTCAAAATCAGAGAGGAAACAATTCCAATCGTTTCCAAGATTAGAACAATAGAGATCAGAGAGAAAGGGGAAGAGGACAAGGTTCAGGAAGAGGAGGCTTTCGTGGAACATGTTTTCACTATGGAGAAGAAGGTCATAGGGCATTTGAATATCCTTGATGCCAAGGAAGGATAGATAGGAGTAATGAAGGCCAGGCTAGAGTGGCACATGTAGATGAAGATGCTAGATCCTCAAATTTCAAAGATGTTGAAAGAGGAGAAACATTGATTAACAGAAGAGTCCTATTGAGTGGTGAGAATGAACCTAAACAAAGTAGGAGCCTATTTCCCACCAGATGCAAGTGTGAGGGTAAATGTTGTGATATGATTATTGATAGTGGAAGCACTGACAATTTGGTGTCAGAAGATATGGTGGCAAAGTTGAAGCTCAAGAGACAGAAACACCCACATCCATATCGGATTGCCTGGGTGCAAGATGACCACAAGGTCATGCTTAGTGAATAGTACATAGTAAAGTTCAAGATTGGTGGGTACCATGATGAGGTAGTATGTGATATCATACCTATGGATGCATGCCACATGTTGTTGGGTAGGCCGTGGTAGTTTGACAGATGTGTTGTACATGATGGTTGTGCGAATACTTATTCCCTGACAAAGGATGGAGTGCGACATAAGCTAAAGCCATTAAAGGAGACCAAAGAAAAGGTATGTGGTAATGCTAGAATAATTTTTGTTGATGGGAGAAAATTCCTAGATGGTATGAGGCATGAGCATGTGTGTTTTTCTTTAATTCCAAAAGCTGGTAAAGAGGAAATGGAGGATGCACCTGTAGAGGTTGTAGATTTGTTGAGTGAGTTTTAGGATATTGTATTTGATAATGTACCTAATGGATTACCATCAAAAAGGAAGATAAGTCATCAGATAGATTTGATTCCAGGAGCCAGTTTGCCAAACAAGGCAACACACAGAATGACACCAATAGAAAGTGAAGAGTTGAATACACAAGTACATGAGTTTTTGCAAAAGGGGTTGATTTGAGAGAGTTTGAGTCCCTGTGCTATACCAGCGGTATTAGCACCAAAGAAGAATGGAGAATTGAAGATGTGTATAGATTCTAGAGAAATAAACAAGATCACAATCAAGTACTGGTTTCCATTTCCACAAATGGATGATATTATGGACTGTTTGAGTGGCGCTGTGTAATTCTCAAAGATAGATCTGAAGAGTTGATATCACCAGATTTGGATTAGAGAAGGAGATGAATGGAAGACTGCCTTCAAAACAAAAGAAGGATAGTATGAGTGGTTAGTCATGCCTTTTGGGCTAACCAATGCACTGAGCACTTTCATGTGGTTGATGAATGAGGTTCTGAAAGAATTTCTAGGTAAGTTTGTCATTGTTTACCTAGATGATATTTTGATCTTTAGCAAAACATTGGAGGAACATATGATGCATATTCATATGGTGTTTGAGAAGTTGAGAGATGAGAAATTGTTGATTAATTTGAAGAAGTGCAGTTTTGTGAAGAAGGAATTAGTGTATTTGGGATTTGTAGTTTTAGCAGAAGGTCTGAAAATGGATCCAGAGAAATTACAGGCTATCCTTGAATGGCCTACTCCAAGGAATGCTACTGAGGTAAGATCTTTTCATGGTTTGGGTAGCTTTTACAAAAAATTTATCAAAAAATTTAGCAGTATTTTTGGACCCTTGCCTGAAACAATGAGAGGGGATAGAAAAGAGTTCAAGTGGACTAATGGGGTAGAGAAGAGTTTTAAACTGTTGAAATAGAAAGTTATAGAATAGCCTGTTTTAGCACTTCCAAATTTTAATAAGGTGTTTAAAGTAGACTGTGATGCTAGTGGTACTACAATAGGAGCTGTTATGAGCCAAGAAGGTAAACCTATTGCTTATTTGAGTGAGAAGTTGAATGATGCCAAGAGAAAATATTCTATTTATGATCAGAAATTTTATGCTATAATTCAAGCATTCAAGAAGTGGAGACACTATCTGCTTCCTAAGGAGTTTGTTTTGTATACTGATCATCAAGCTTTGCAATATTTGAATAGTCAAGGAAAGTTGAATCAAAGGCATTTGAAATGAGTTGAGTTTTTGTAGAGTTATACATTTTCTTTGAAACATAGAAGTTGAAAGTCTAACAGGGTTGCAGATGCACTTAGCAAAATGCAACTATTGCTGACGGAGATGCAGATTGAGGTGGTTGGGTTCAAGGAACTCAAGAATTTGTATCCAGAGGATCTTGATTTTGGTGAAGCTTGAAAATCTTGTAAAGGACCTGTTATTCTAGACAAAATGAAGTGGTTGGATTTTATCATACAGGATGATATGCTATTCTGGGAGAGTCAGTTGTGCATTCCACGAAGTTCTATGAGGGAGAATCTCATCAAAGAGAAGCATAGCAAAAGATTGGCTAGACATTTTGGTCATGATAAAACCCTTGCTTTGGTTAGTGGGAATTATTATTAGCCACAGTTGTAGCAAGATGTGAAGAAGTTTGTATAGAGTTGTAGAGTATGTTAGATGGAGAAAGGAGTGAAGTAGAATACAGGGTTGTATCAGCCATTACCTATATTAGAAAAGCCTTGGGAGGATATCAGTATGGACTTTGTTCTTGGTTTATCGAGGAATCAGTGGGGACATGATTCAATTTTTGTGGTGGTTGACAAATTTTCAAAGATGGAAAATTTTATTTCCTGCAAGAAGACTAATGATGTTGTTCATGTAGTAGAATTTTTTTTCAAAGAAGTAGTGAGACTACATGGTTTGCCAAAGACCATAGTTTCAAATCGAGACACTAAGTTTGTTGGATATATCTAGCATACATTGTGGAAGAAGTTGAAGATAGATTTGAAGTTCAGTTCATCACATCATCCACAGACTGATGGATAGACAGAGATGGTGAATAGGAGTTTGGGTAATTTGCTAAGATGTTTGATTGGAGATAAGCCAACTGGATGGGATTTGATTTTACCACAGGTGGAATTTTCATATAAGAATTTTTTCAATAGGAGCACTGGTAAATCACCATTCTAGATTGTATATGGAAGTAGTCCCCAAAATGTATTTGAGTTGAGGAAGATAGATAAAGGAGAAATAAGTAGTGCTGAAGCTGAAGATTTTGCAGAACATTTGAAGAACATCCATGAGGAGTTGGGGAAGCACATTACCAAGATGAATGCATAGTATAAGGCTAAGGCAGATGAGAAAAGGAGGCATAAGGAATTTCAAGTTGGAGATGAAGTCATGGTTCATTTGTAGAAGGAGTGATTTCCAATTGGTAAATACAACAAGCTGAAAATGAAGAAGTTTGGGCCATGTAAGATATTGAAGAAGCATGATTCAGGAAATGCATATGAGGTAGAATTTCCTAGTGAGATAAATATTTCACCAGTGTTTAATGTTTTACATTTGATAGAGTATCATGAAGGAGGTGTTGAAGATGAGATCACAATAGCACAATGGAGTATTCCAGCAAATAGTTCAAATATTAAGGAGATTTAGGATATACTGGACAGTCATGTTGGTAGAAGCACAAGGAACAGGACATATGAAGAATATCTGGCCAAGTGGAAAGGATGATCTATTGAAGATTCATCATGGCTAACAAAGAAGGAGGTTAACCATCTTAGTTTCCCTCTTCACACCTGAGTCGTGACAGGGTCACTCCTTAAATTACCCTGGGTGTCTGATGCAAGAGCATCCTAGGTGTAAGAACAATCTTGCATCACCCAAAAATATTTTTGGTTTATTTTCAATAAGGGCTATCTTGTGTAGAGCTACTATTTATGGAAACTTGATATTTTTAGTAAGTTGGTCATATGATCTTGGAATGTTCTAATTTCATAGTTGGAGGATCATCTTAGTCATATCAGCCTACCTGTAAAGTTTCATTGCTAGATCAAGTCTGATTTTGAAGATATTGATATTTTTTGATTTTGGAAACAGGGTACAGAAACTTTGAACTCAATTTTGAAGGCTTTAGAGGCCCTGGATGAGGTCCAATTTTGAACTAAATGAAGATTTTTTGATTCAAGTGTTGTAGAGCTCCTCGTGCCCTTTCCAAAATGGGGTTATAATAGTCAATCAGATCAACGGGTGATGACTTATGGTCTCCAGAAGTTGGGTCTCCTAAAATGGCAGAAAATGATTATCCTTCAAAATTTCTGTTTGGGTTTCAAAAGTTATTTTGAGCCAACTTTGATGTAATAAAATGAAAAATAAAATAATTCTAAGTTTGGTCGGCCTTGTTGGCTAAAAATTCTAGAACCTTCCCAAACGGTGGAAAATTGCGTATATAAGGAAGGCTGTAGTTTTGTCTTAGGCAGTTCGGGACAGTTTTGGATGGTAGATCTGGGTATTTTTTTGAGGCTTTGTCCTACATAATATTGTAAGGGAACGCCCATGTGGCTTTGCATATTGTAATTTTGAAAGTTTGTAATTCCACATTTGTGGAGATAATAAGAAGCCAATTTTCTATTCTTGCTTATTGTTGTTATTTCTCTATTTCTGTTATGTGTTTGTGGTATTAAGTGGTACACCCTTCATCAAGTGGTATCAGAGTAGGAGTTCCTAAGTGTGTAAATAGATCATTGACTGTGAGGTAGTTTGCACTAGGACCGTAGTTAGGGTTTTAGCGTGCATCATGAAAATGCCTCCACGAAGGGAGCATGGTAGAAGAGTTGGTGTTGTAACACTTGAAGTTAGAGTGCTCCAAAGACAAGTGCAAACATTGTAAGAAGAGATTCATAGAGGAATGATTCTTAATGTTAGAGATGAAAGCGAGGATGAAGACAAAGAAGAAGATCAAGAAGGAGAAGTTGAAGTTGTGAACCAAGAGGAAGAAAGACTTTTTTGAGCCATTTCCAAGATCGAAAAAAGACCTAAGATTGAGGTTCCAACATTTTCATTAAATCTTAACCTAGAGGAGTTGATCGACTAGATCAATGAATGTGAAGAATATTTTGAGTATGAAGATATTGAGGATCCTGATAGGGTCAAATTCACAAAGGCCAGACTGAAAGGTCATGCAAAGATCTAGTGGCAAGAGATTCAATTGGAGTGAAATAGAAGAGGGAAAGATAAAATCATAAGATGGGATCAAATGGTGGATAAATTGAAGGGGCAGTTCATTCCTGTTGATTATGAGCTTGACCTACTGAAGAAGATGCAAAGTTTGAAGCAAGCAGGACGATCTGTTTAGGAGTATACAAAGGAGTTCTATCGAATCCTCATCATAACGGGCCATGTAGAAGTTGACAAGGAGAAAGTTTCCCATTACCTTAATGGGTTAAGGTTGAGCATTCAGGAGGAGTTGAATCTAGTTCGAATGAACAGTATTGAAGAGGCATACCAGTTTTCCCTAAAATTAGAGGAAAAGTTGAACAAGAAGTTTGAGAGCAGACAAAATGGAAGAGGTCACCATGGATGATCTAGTGGATGGTCATATGGAGGCCAAAATGGAGATCTGAAAAAGAAGGATGAGGCTAGTAGCAGTCAAAATCAGAGAGGAAACAATTCCAATAGTTTCCAAGATCAGAACAATAGAGATAAGAGAGGAAGGGAAAGAGGATAAGGTTCAAGAAGAGGAGGCTTCCATGGAACATGTTTTCACTGTGGAGAATAAGGTCATAGGGCATTTGAATGTCCTCAATGCCAAGGAAGGACAAATAGGAGGAATGAAGGCTAGGCCAGAGTGGCACATGTAGATGAAGATGCTAGATTCTCAAATTCTAAAGATGCTGAAAGAGGAGAAATATTGATTAACAAAAGAGTCCTACTGAGCGGTGAGAATGAACCTGAACAAAGGAGGAGCTTGTTTCGCACCAGATGCAAGTGTGAGGGTAAATGCTCTGATGTGATTATTGATAGTAGAAGCACTAACAATTTGGTGTCAGAAGAGATGGTGGCAAAGTTGAAGCTCAAGAGACAGAAACATCCACATCCATATTGGGTTGTCTAGGTGCAGGATGACCACAAGGTCATGGTCAGTGAACAGTGCATAGTAAATTTCAAGATTGGTGGGTACCATGATGAGGTAGTATGTGATATCATACCTATGGATGCATGTCACATGTTGTTGGGTAGGCTATGGCAAGGGATGGAGTGTGACATAAGCTAAAGCCATTGAAGGAGACCAAACAAAAGGCATGTGGTAATACAAGAATAACTTTTGTTGATGGGAGAAAATTCCTAGATGGTATGAGGTATGAGCATGTCTATTTTGATTTAATTTCAAAAGGTGGTAAAGAGGAAATGGAGGATGTACATGTAGAGGTTGTAGATTTTTTGAATGAGTTTTAGGATATTGTATTTGATAATGTACCTGATGGATTACCATCGGTAAGGAAGATCAGTCATCAGATAGATTTGATTCCAGGAGCGAGTTTTCCAAACAAGGTAGTACACAAAATGACACCAATAGAAAGTGAAGAGTTGAACAAAAAAGTACATGTGTTATTACAGAAGGGGTTGATTCAAGAGAGTCTGAGTCCTTGTGCTATACCAATAGTATTAGCACCAAAGAAGAATGGAGAATGGAGGATGTGTATAGATTCTAGAGCAATAAATAAGATCACAATCAAGTACTGATTTCCATTACCATGAATGGATGATATTATGGACTATTTGAGTGGGGCTGCGTATTTCTCAAAGATAGATCTAAAGAGTGGATATCACCAGATTTGGATTAGAGAAGGAGATGAATGGAAGACTACCTTCAAGATAAAAGAAAGACTATATGAGTGGTTAGTCATGCCTTTTGGGCTAACCAATGCACCGAGCACTTTCATGGACCTCATGAACGAGGTTCTGAAAGAATTTCTGGGTAAGTTTGTCAATGTTTACCTAGATGATATTTTGATCTTTAGCAAAACATTGGAGGAACATATGATGCATATTCATATGGTGTTTGAGAAGTTGAGAGATGAGAAATTGTTGATTAATTTGAAGAAATGCAATTTTGTGAAGAAGAAATTAGTGTATTTGGGATTTGTAGTTTCAGCAGAAGGTCTGAAAATGGATCCTAAGAAAGTACAGGCTGTCATTGAATGGCCTACTCTAAAGAGTGCTACTGAGGTAAGATCTTTTCATGGTTTGGCTAGCTTTTATAAAAAATTTATCAAAAATTTTAGTAGTATTTGTGGACCCTTGACTGAAACAATGAGAAGGGATAGAAAAGAGTTCAAGTGGACTAATGGGGCAGATAAGAGTTTTAAACTGTTGAAACAAAAAGTTATAGAATAGCCTATTTTAGCACTTCTAGATTTTAATAAGGTGTTTCAAGTAGACTGTGATGCTAGTGGTACTGCAATAGGAGCTATTATGAGCTAAGAAGGTAAACCTATTGCTTATTTCAGTTAGAAGTTGAATGATGCCAAGAGAAAATATTCTATTTATGATCAATAATTTTATGCTATAGTTCTAGCATTGAAGAAGTGGAGACACTATCTGCTTCGTAAGGAGTTTGTTTTGCATACTGATCATCAAAGTTTGCAATATTTGAATAGTCAAGGAAAGTTGAATCAGAGGCATTTGAAATGGGTTGATTTTCTGCATAGTTATACATTTGTTTTGAAACACAGAAGTGGAAAGTCTAACAGGGTTGCAAATGTGCTTAGCAGAAGGTAACTATTGTTGACAGAGATACAGATTAAGGTGGTTGGGTTCAAGGAACTCAAGAATTTGTATCTAGAGGATCCTGATTTTGGTGAAGCTTGGAAAGCTTGTAAAGAACCTGTTACTCTAGACAGAATGAAGTGGTTGGATTTTATCATTCAGGATGATATGCTATTCTGGGGGAGTCAGTTGTGCATTCCACGAAGTTCTATGAGGGAGAATCTCATCAAAGAGAAGCATAGTGGAGGATTGGCTGGACATTTTGGTCATGATAAAACCCTTGCTTTGGTTAGTGAGAATTATTATTGGCTGTAGTTGTAGCAAGATGTGAAGAAGTTTGTACAAAGTTGTAGAGTATGTTAGATGACGAAAGGAGTGAAGTAGAATACAAGGTTGTATCAGCCATTACCTATACTAGAGAAGCCTTGGGAGGATGTTAGTATGGACTTTGTTCTTGGTTTATCGAGGACTCAGCGGGGACATGATTCAATTTTTGTGGTGGTTGATAGATTTTCAAAGATGGCAAATTTTATTCCCTATAAGAAGACTAATGATGTTGTTCATGTAGCAGAATTGTTTTTCAGAGAAGTAGTGAGACTACATGGTTTTCCAAAGACCATAGTTTCAAATCGAGACACTAAGTTTGTTGGATATTTCTGGCATACATTGTGGAAGAAGTTGAAGATAGATTTGAAGTTCAGTTCATCACATCATCCACAGACTGATGGATAGACAAAGGTGGTGAATAGGAGTTTGGGGAATTTGCTGAGATGTTTGGTTGGAGATAAGCCAATAGGATTGGATTTGATTTTACCACAGGCATAATTTGCATATAATAATTCTATCAACAGGAGCACCGGTAAATCACCATTCTAGATTGTATATTGAAGTAGTCCCTGAAATGCATCTAAGTTGAGGAAGATAGATAAAGGAGAAATAAGTAGTGTTGAAGCTGAGGATTTTGCAAAACATTTGAAGAACATCCATGAGGAGTTGAGAAAGCACATTACCAAGATGAATGCGTAGTATAAGGCTAAGGCAGATGAGAAAAGGAGGCATAAGGAATTTCAAGTTGGACATGAAGTCATGGTTCATTTGCAGAAGGAGCAATTTTTAGTTGGTACATACAATAAGCTAAAAATGAAGAAGTTTGGGCCATGTAAGATACTGAAGAAGCATGATTCAGGAAATGCATATGAGGTAGAATTGCCTACTGAGCTAAATATTTTACTAGTGTTTAATGTTTCAGATTTGACAGGGTATCATGAAGGAGGTGTTGAAGATGAGATCATAGAAGCACAGTGGAGTATTCTAGCAAATAGTTCAGATACTAAGGAGATTGAGGATATACTGGACAGTCGTGTTGGCAAAAGCACAAGGAATAGGACATATGAAGAATATGTGGTCAAGTGGAAAGGATGACCTGTTGAAGATTCATCATGGCTGACAAGGTAGGAGGTTAACCGTCTTGATTTCCATCTTCACACCCGAGTCGTGATAGGGTCACTACTCAAATTACCCCAAGTGTTTGATGCAGAACCATCCTGGGCGTAAGAGAAATCTTGCATCACCCAAAAATATTTTTGGTTTC
Organism: Chamaecyparis obtusa; assembly: GCA_027943335.1. Classification (NCBI taxonomy): domain Eukaryota; kingdom Viridiplantae; phylum Streptophyta; class Pinopsida; order Cupressales; family Cupressaceae; genus Chamaecyparis; species Chamaecyparis obtusa. Next base: position 1,249,596 of record BSBK01002619.1, on the reverse strand, counting down.
TTTTCAATAAGGGCTATCTTGTGTAGAGCTGCTATTTATGGAAACTTTCTATTTTTAGTAAGTCATTCATACAATCTCAAAATGTTTTGATTTCATAGTTGGAGGTTCATCTTAGTCATATCAACATGCTTGTAAAGTTTCATTGCTAGGTCAAGTCTGGTTTTGAAGATATTGAAACTTTTCAGTTTTGGAAACAGGGTACAGAAACTTTGAACTCAATTTTGAAGGCTTTAGAGGCCCTGAATGAGGTCAATTTTTTGGTTGAATGAAGCTTGCTTGATTCAAGTTTTGTAGAGATCCTTGTGCCCTTTCTAAAATGGGGTTATAATAGTCAATCGGGTCAATGGGTGATGACTTATGGTCTTCGGAAGTTGGGTCACCTGAAATGGTGAAAAATGATTTTCCTTCAAAATTTTTGTTTGGGTTTCAAAATTTATTTTGAGCTGAATTTGATGTAATAAAATGAAAAATAAATTAATTTTAAGTTGGGTCGGCCTTGTTGGCTAAAAATTCTGGGACCTTCCCAGGCGGTGGAAAATTGCGTATATAAGGAAGGTTGTAGTGTTGTCTTAGGTAGTTTGGGACAGTTCTGGGTAGTAGATCTGGGTATTGTTTCAAGGCTTTGTCCTATAGAATATTGTAAGGGAATGCCCATGTGGCTTTGCATATTGTAATTTTGAAAGTTTGTAATTCCACATTTGTGGAGATAATAAGAAGCCAATTTTCTGTTCTTGGATATTGTTGTTATTTCTCTGTTTTTGTTATGTGTTTGTGGTATTAAGGGGAGCACCCATCATTAGTAGATCCAAGAGGAGGATGCCCTCAAATCATGTAGAAATGACCCCATAGAAGTGATCAATCTAACTAAAAATCAACTAAAGAAGATTGGAAGTTGTTGGTGGTGACGGCCAGAAATTTCAGACCCTGACCCTTCCTTTGAAAAAATGGAGCTAGAAAAAATGGCTAAGTGTTTGAAATTTTTTTTCACAAGTTTTAGACTTTCAGAGGCCAAAAATATAGAAAGGAAAAAAGGCCAAAAATCTTGGAACTCAAAATTGGCTAAGTCCACAAATTTTTTTCCTTCATGCAAAAATTGGCTAAGTCCAAAACTAGACACTTAGTGACTTAGGAGGATTTATTGATGCACCTTATGGAGTCTGTCCATGATGTCTAGTATCTCTTTGAAGTCCACCATTTTGATGCCTTCTAGGAGTTCCTATTGCTTCTCTCAAAAGGTGACTAATTCATTGGTGAAACCTCTTATTTCCTCTTCCAGATCCAACATTTTCTGCATCTCCTACTGCTAATAAAATATTTGTTGAAGGTCCTCCTTTGTCCTAACTCCACTAAAGATGTCTAAGTATTCATTTACAATATCTTTAATGGGATGCATTGTCTGCTCATCATCCTCATCATATAGATCTAGGTCCAAGCCTTCAAAAAACTTGTGCATCTCTTTGACCCAAAGTAGTGGTTTATCCCTCTTCTTATCAACCTTACTCAAGGATTTCTCATAGAAATTGAGAGCTTCAGTGATATATCTAATCCATTCTTCAAAATTATGTAATTCTGATCGCTCATATATTTTAACCAAAACTTGGAAGTGTTGCTTCCTTATTATTACAAGATCATCGAGTGCCTTTTAACACTTAATAATTTTCTCCTTGAGACCATCCTCTCCATAGATTAGATCCACCAATTTGGTGATCCCCTTAAGAATACCCCTAGAGGGTCTCAAAATTTTCCTAAGAGCCATCTTGGAAAACTCCTCAAAATTGGCCTTCCAATCTAAACAAGCATGAATAAAAGAATGTAGATAATCTGCTAGCAGCTCTGAAGTACCCCTTCTCTCCAAAATAGCATGTAATTGTTAGGATTAACAAGGCAGAAATAACAATTATGTGCAAATATAACTAATATCAAAAAATAATAAACCACACAAAATAGAACACAAGACACACAGATTTAACGTGGTTCACCCAATCCCTGGGCTACGTCCACCAACAGCGAGTCCAATATTATTATTATCTAGTGATTACAACCTAATTACAATCCATAATCTCTTACAGCCCAATTCTACCACAAGTACTAAAATCATACATGATGAAAATCCCTAACCCTAAGCCATATTATACAATGTTTTCCCGCTTTAGGGTTAGAATGAGTTATAAGTAGTCGGCCCAAATAACTGAAAAGTAGTCGGCCTCAAAAAAGGTTAGGAGGAAAAGTGTACAATACTTTCCTGGATAGTACTTTCCTGATTAGTCACCACAAGCTAACAATCTCCCACTTGGTGACTGATTAGTATCCACACTATACTAAAAAAAACCTCCCACTTGGAGACTGATCCTGTAGCAATACCGCTACCCACATGAGGCTCCCACTGAATTGAACCACCTTGGACTCAGCTGTTCCTTTATTTTGTTCAGTCTAGAAGACCAACTGAAGCTGACCATGAGTTCAACTTCTCCCTTGTTACTACCTTTGTAAATATATCTACTGGATTATCATCAGTATGAATCTTTTCCAGCCTTAACTATCCATCATCCAAAATTGATCGAATAAAATGGTACCACAACTGTAAGTGTTTTGTCTTTGAGTGCAAAGCAGAATTCTTTGCAAGACGAATGGCACTTTGGCTATCTATATGTAGAAAATTATCCTTTTGTGGATGTCCCAATTCTTCCATGAAGAATTGAAGCCATATCATCTCCTTGGCTGCCTCTGTAGCAGCAACATACTCTGCCTCTGTAGTGGATAAAGCAATCACCTTTTGTAGTCAAGAAATCCAACTCATTGTTGTCCCACCAATAGTAAATATATAACCTGTAGTACTCCGCCTGCTATCTATATCTCCTACCAAATCTGAGTCAACATAGCCTTGTACAGTAGTAGTAGAACCCCCAAAGTGTAAACACTTATGGGATGTGCCTCTCAAATATCTGAGAATCCATTTGACTACATTCCAATGCTCAATACCAGGGTTACTCATATAATGGCTAATGACTCCACTTACGTGTGCAATATCTGGCCTAGTACATACCATAGCATACATTAAGCTCCTTATAGCTGAAGCATAAGGTACCTTAGACATTTTAGTCTCTTCTTCTAGTGTCTTGGGACACATATCGTTAGTCAATTTCAAATGACCAGGCAAAGGTGTGCTGACAGCTTTGGCATTTTCCATAGAGAAACGTTGCAACACCTTCTCAATATAATCAGCCTGAGATAGAGACAATTTCCTATTTTTCCTATCTCTACAAATTTTCATACCAAGGATTTTTTTTGCTGCCTCCAAATCCTTCATAGCAAAAGATTTTGCTAACTGTTGTTTCAACCCCTTAATGTGATCCATGTTAGACCCAACTACAAGCATATCATCAACATATAAACATAAAATAATGTAGCTGTCATCATCCAACCTCTTAAAATAAACACAATGGTCAGAATGACACCGACTATATCCATGCCCATTCATAAAAGTGTCAAATTTAATATACCATTGCCGAGGTGCTTGCTTCAAGCCATATAAACTTTTCTGCAATCTGCACACCAAATTCTCCTTACCCTTGACCTCAAATCCTTGTGGCTAAACCATATATATTTCTTCATCCAAATCACCATGAAGAAAGGCTGTTTTAACATCAAGCTACTCTAAATGCAAATCTTCAGTAGCCACAATACTTAAAACAGTACGAATAGAAGTCATTTTAACAACTGGAGAAAATATCTCATCAAAATCAATACCATGTTTCTGTGCAAATCCTTTTATGACTAATCTGGCTTTAAATCTTTTCGTACCTCCATCCTCTTCTTTTATCCTGTAAACCCATTTATTCTATAAAGCCCTTTTACCTGCAGGTAACTTACATAAATCCCATGTCTGATTTTTCAGCAAAGAGTCCATTTCATCTATCATTGCAGACTCCCATTGAAGCTTTGGATCCACCTGCACAGCTTCATTATAACATTCAGGTTCATCAGCATCTGTTAACAAAATAGAATACAAAGATGGAGAAAATCTTTCTGGAGGTCTACTTAGCCTTGTTGACCATCTAACACTCATTGGGGTGTGTGGTATTTATTGTTGCTATTGTTGCGGAGCATAAGGAACTACTGGAACATGAACTTGTGGAGTATCATCTAGTACTACATAGTCATTTTCTTTCTTCTCATGCTGCAGCAACAGATCTTTGTACAATACTTTCTCATTGAATATGACATCCCTACTTCTTACAATTTTATGATTTTCAAAATTCCAAAGCCTATAACCAAATTCATCAATGCCATACCCAAAAAATACACATTTCTTTGACTTAGCTTCCAGCTTGGTTCTATTTTCAGAATCTATAAGTGCAAAAGCTTCACAACCAAAGGTTTTGAGAAAAGAATAACTCACCTTCTTACCACTCCATGCTTCCTCTGGAATACCACAGTCCAAAGGAGTAGAGGGGCCTCTATTGATTAAATAAATAGTAGTGTTCACTGCCTCTGCCCACATATTTTTGGGCAGCCTAGCATGCAACCTCATACTCTTTGCACGCTCCATTATTGTCCTGTTCATGCGTTCAGCCACTCCATTTTCTTGTGGAGTGCTTGGTACAGTTTTCTGCCTATGAATACCATTAGAGGAACAATATTCTTCAAATGCTATGCTACAATACTCACCACCATTATCAGATCTGAGACATTTTAACTTTTTACCAGTCTCATTCTCAACCAAGCATTTCCATTACTTAAAAGTTTGAAATACATTAGATTTCTATCTAAGGAAATAAATCCATACTTTTCTTGTTGCATCATCTATAAATGTAACATAATATAGAGAGCCACCAAGGGAAGATACCTGAGCTGGTCCCCATACATCTGTATGCACAATCTCTAATCTCTCATTTTTCTTTTCCTTCCCACTCTTCACAAAACTAACTCTCTTTTATTTTCCATAAACACAACTTTCACAGAAATCCATATTAACACATTTCAGACCAGGTAAAACTTTCTTTGAATGAAGTAATTTCATACCTTTTTCACTCATGTGCCTGAGTCTGTTGTGCCACAGTGCTGTGTCAGAATCTACAGCAACAGTTTGATGTTCTTCCTGCTCAACTGCAGCCACTGTTCCTGAACATTCATTAGCTTCTGAAACAATTAAAGTAGAAGGAACAGTATGACCTGTACAAAGATATAAGGTGCCTACTTTCACACCTTTTGCTACTACTAAGGAACCATTTGAAACCTTCCAATTTTTATCATTAAAAGTGACTGTGCAACCCTCATTACCCAGTTGCCCTGCTGAAATTAAATTCCTACTCAGCCTTGGAACATGTCTTACCTCTTGTAGTAGCCAATGATTCCCATTCTGTAACTTAATCTTAATTTTTCCCTTTCCAACAATCTGACAGGGTTCATTATCTCCCAAATAAACTAGCCCAAAATCCCCTTGGACATAATCAACAAAATAACTTCTATGGGGTGTAGCATGAAATGAAGCCCCAGAATCTAAAACCCATGAATCGTCAATACTTTCTAAGGACAAGAGCAAAGCATCCTCCTCGGATTTGTTACTTACCACATTTGCCTCCTTGTTTCCATCATTTTTGTCTCCTTGATCTTTCTTCCGAGACCAACAATCTTTCTTCTTATGACCTGGTTTTCCATAGTACCAGCAATCATTTGGCCCTTTAGATTCAGACCTCTTTCCCTTTGATTTTCCTCTTGATTTCCCATGATTTCCAGAGTTGTTTCCTCTATCTCTTGTTCTGCCTCTGCTTTCTGTGTTCAATACACTACCCAATGTGGATGCCCCTAAGCTTTTCCTATGAATTTCCTCACTCAATATAACACCAATAACATCATCATACTTTAGGGTATTAGAACCAGAAATAGAATTACTAATAGCCATTACCAAGCCATTCCAGCTTTCTGGCAAAGAACACAAAATCAAGAGAGCCCTAACCTCTTCATCAAAAGTAATTTTAACTGAGGTTAATTGACTTGTAACTATATTAAACTCATTCAAATGATCAGTAATTGATCCACCTTCTACCATTTTCATATTAAATAAACGCTTCATAAGAAATACCTTGTTTGAAGCTAAAGGCTTTTCATACAACTTCGCTAGGGTTTCCATCAGATCTTTAGCTATCTTTTCTTTAGTAATATTGAATGCCACCGATTGTGCCAGACATAGACAAATAATCCCCAGTGCCTTCCTATCCAAAATATCCCAATCCTCCTGAGACATTGATTTCTCTTTCTTGGCTACTCCCTCTAATGGCCGCCATAGATCCTTCTGATAGAGATAATCCTCCATTTGCATCTTCCATAACTGGAAGTTCTGCCCATTAAACTTATCAACCTTCAGCCTACCCTCGTCTGCCATTTCTCCCACTTAACCGAGAGACTCTCCCACTAACTCGTGAGACCTACTTCAGAGAATAGATGAAAGAACAAATGAAATAACCTCACTCTGATACCACTTGTTAGGATTAACAAGGCAGAAATAACAATTATGTGCAAATATAACTAATATCAGAAAATAATAAACCACACATAATAGAACACAAGACACACAGATTTAATGTGGTTCACCCAATCCCTGGGCTACGTCCACCAACAGCGAGTCCAATATTATTATTATCCAGTGATTACAACCTGATTACAATTCGTAATCCCTTACAGCCCAATTCTGCTGCAAGTACTAAAATCATACATGATGAAAATCCCTAACCCTAAGCCATATTATACAATATTTTCCTGCTTTAGGGTTAGAATGAGTTATAAGTAGTTGGCCCAAATAACCGAAAAGTAGTTGACCTCAAAAAAAAATTTCCCCAAACCCCAGCGAGGTCGGGAGGAAAAGTGTACAATACTTTCCTGATTAGTCACCACAAGCTAACAGTAATGAGGCCTTAGGGTTACTTGGGTCAATGGGACCCACTTTTTTTAGAATGAATTTCTTCATAGCCTCATTTTTCTCCATCAAGGATTTTGTTTTCTCTTCATCCCTATCCATGAAGCCTAAGGCATGCTTCAATCCTAGTGCAGCCAATGTTTTACATCCTTCTCTCGTTGGCTCTCCTAGGTCTACCTCCTCAAGTACATATTCTCCAGGATTGATTTTAGCCATACTAATATTCATTTTCAGTATGGCTACCTATTCCTTCCATCTTCCCCCTTGATCTTGTGATACATATGTCAAGGTATTTTCCCAGGCATTGGATTCTTCTTGATGGAACACTCATCTGAGCACCACCATGTTTACGTCTTCTTCATTTGTGTATACCCTCACCCTTGGTTTTATTTCTTTTGTGAACTAGGTTGGGTTTAGAGAAGGAATTGATTGGCTCATATGGTATGAATAAGATGGAGGTAGTAGCTATACATTCTAGCTCAGGTTCCATCTCTATCTCATCCCACCTTACCTCTTCTTCTCCCATTTTTACTTGTTCCTCCTCTATATTTTTTTCTTCTCCTCCTATTTTTCCTTCCAACCTAGTTTTCTCTTCTGACTAAACCTCTTTTACTACCTCGGTTTCCTTTTCTGGCCCTTGGGGTCCTTGCATAATAGTCCCATTATGAGAGGGTGGGGGAGTAGGTACTAATGGAGTGGGGTTTTGTGGTGGAGGAGTGGGAGCAATAGGAGGGGTAGATGAAGGCATTGGAATTTTTGTATGAGGTGGAGTAGGCATGGGTATATGAGAAGGAGGGGGTTTTGATGGAGGCTAACTAGTTTGAACTTGTGGTGGAAGTGGAGTGGTAGAAGGTGGATTGATTGGGATCTGTGGTCTAAGTGAATTGGTAGATGGTGGAGGGACTAGTGCTTGAGGTAGAGGAAGAGCATGAGCTTGTTGTGAAGAAATTGGAGCTCTAATATCCTCCTCTAAAGTGACTCCCATAGAAGAGTGGTTCTCAGATTCAGTGGTCCCTTCTTGATCTTTGTTCACCTCTTCCTAAGCTGATTCTTGGGATTCTGGTTGAACCTCCTCTCCTACATTTTCCAAAGGATTTTTAGCTATGAATTGCATTGGGAATGATGTGAATGAGTGAGAATGGTTGCTATATGGAAGGTCCTTCTGCCAAGACTTTCTTAGCTTCTTTGAAACTACAAAGGCCCTCAATGTCAGATATATCAAATTCTTCATCACCTAGAGCATCCATTGGGTTTACTTTATCTCCTTGGGATCCCTCTTCAACATCTATCTATACATTCTCTTTATGCAACTTCCTTCTCTTTTAGAATCTCATAGATCAAGTTCTTCAGCTAAGATATATTTCATCCTCCTCATGTTCCTCATCTTCCTCATCTTCTTCCAAGATAGTCTCCATCTAAATTGGTGTTGAAGATCTTTTCCTCTTATACACATGTCCTTTAATCACCCCGATAGGCCTAGACCTGACTACCTTCATCCTTGGTGCCTTCATGGGTGCACCCGGTGGTTCTAAAATGCTTGAAGATAGAGCATCTAGTGGTACTATACTCCTAGTCATCCTATTCTTTGGACATTTCAAGCAAGGATTTCACCCATATGCAGTCAGATGTTCATATCAGTATATATTGTATTTGGCCTAAGCGGTGCAACCTATTTGAACTATGGCATCAACACTTTCTCCCCTTTCTTCTTTTTCTCTTTTGAGCGTTGATCCAAGTGTTGTTTCATGGGTATCAAATCCATTTGAAATAGATGGGAAATCCATGCATTTGTCACTTTCATCACATGTCGGGCCTTGAAGTTAATATCATCATTTTTTACCCTATCCACCTCAGTGTTGAGGATAGCCTTGGTGTGTATTTTGTCTTGGTTATAGATAGGATCCAAGACATCTTCTGAATCAGCCTCTCTCACCATTTGGAGTACACGAAGTAGTAGGGCACTCTATTGCAGCTTTGGGCTTATCTGACAGTATTCAAAATTTTTGACTTCATAGTCATAAGTGCAATTCATTGAATTATCCTCAATATGAGGTTCATACATATAGTGCCTTCCCATTATATGGTTGTAGGTGTGAATGGGGTAAAACCTAGTCCTTATTAGATTGAAGTTATATAGTGGGAACTCATCCCACTTAAAAGACAAAGACTTAAAAATATTCATATCTTGGAGACAATGGGGTCCTATCGAGATAGGGAAGTCTGAGAAATGCTTCTTCTTATGCCTCATATGCTCATGAGCATCTGGAAAATTCCTAGCCATTTCTAGTACAATAATCCTATTTGAAGGATACCTTGGAAGCTTCTTGCAAGTGAGAGTGCTCCCTGTCACCCTTCTCTATGTGAAGGTTTTGAATTGGATATAAAATGCCCCTAGGGCCTTCACTTTGGAAGCAACCTCTTCTGACATCCTTTTGGCATAATCACCCTCTTTTGATCGGATGATGGTGAACACAAAGAAATCATTCACTATGCAGTATTCTGAGCTATCTTCTATGAGATACTCTTTTCTAACCAATTGATGATATATCATGAATGACCAAGCATTTGGTTGACCCATGGCCCTGACCTTTACCATTCTTAGGTATACTACCTTTATAGCCAGTAGATACAAAATGTATGAAATCATGTAGAAGTGAGGGTCACTCTTAACCGTGATCATTTTCTGGTCAAGGTTGTCATTGATGATGGTTTCCTAGTCAAATGTAGCCTTCCTCCCTTTATCCTTTTGATGAAAAGGATCATCAATGGCTCTAGTTGAATTGATTTTTGTAGTCCATACACTCAGTTGATCATAGTGATGACTGCTTGGATGTCTTCCTTCATGTAGCCTCTCTTCATGTCTATTTTATCAAGCTTGTTCTTTGGTAGAGATTCCATGAGGTAATCCCTATTTACAATTTCATGGAATATATGGATATATTTATTGTATAAATTCATCCCTTTTCCTATCAAAAACTTGTAGAAATTATCTCTCCCTTTTGGTAAATGGAAGACGTATATTCGATATTATCTAGTCAAAGGTCCAGTACCACTTCTCCTATGTTGTTCTTTACCAGCCTTTCATATGGTACATAGTGGTTTACTAGTGTGACTATCAAATCTCAAGAGAGGATGGACATAGGGTGTGCCACTACATTCACTAGTGAACAATATACTAATGAAGTGCAGTCCTCAAATCTTCCTATCGACTGGAAACATTTCACCAAGTAGTCATTCCAGTTGATATCCCCAATGTCATTTTTCATGATCTTAGAATGTAGGTTCCCCATCTTGGACATTACATGGTAACCCTTGAATTTTTACTTCATGGTAGGGGAGTTCACCTTTTCCAACATTCTACAAACACAAAGAGACATGAATCATAAACAAATACATGATATTAGGAAAAAGTAGTGTGAAAAAGCATGAAAAACCAAGATATCCTAGAAAAATCAAGCCTAAATGCTTTAGAAGGGTAGTTTTGACATTTCAAACCTTTGGCCTTTGAAAGGATATGGTTCCTCCAAAATGTCAAAATGGCAAAAAAGGTCATCATGCAGTTAGAGCTTCATCCTTTCGAAGGGTGAAACATCATAGATTTTTCGGTGCCCAAAACACCAAAAGGGTGAGGTCCAAAGCTCATTTTTGGTTGTTCATCAACTTTTGAAACTTTGGAGTGCTAAATGTTTCAGAGGCCAAAACCCCAAAATGCTGAAAGTGGACTTGGTGAAATCTAGGGGGTCTAGTTTTTCGGCACTTTTAGAGTGTGAAAGTCCAAAAAAATTAGGGCTGACATGACAAAAGGGAAAATAGGGTTTGCGAGCTCAGAATCAAGTTCAACAACAAATCCAATACTAAGGGGTCCAAGGGGACAACCCCATGACCTCGAAGCAATGCCAAAAGAGACCAAAACCTTAAAACCCTAGTGCAAAACCCTAAAAACTACAAGAAAGACAAGAAAACAAAGGAGGACAATGAAACCTACCTCAACAAGCACTAAAGAAATAGGGTGAATGAACGACTAGTCGAAAAGCTCCAAAAATTAGATAGTAAGAAAAAAATGCAAGTGACCAAGAAGGCATGCTCTCCACCTTATATAGGCTTTTAGTGGGGGTGATGTTAGCCACCCTCACTTGTCAGCCTTTTGAACTCCGAAAGGCCAAAATGTCAAAAGGATGATTCCCAACTTAGGAAATTGGACTTTTGGTGGTTTAGACCCCTGAAAGGCCGAAACCTCCGAGAATGCAAAACAAGGTTCATCAGTTGGCAGACATAAGGCACTTTTAGACTTTTGGCCTTTCTCACCTAGGGAACGTCTGAAAGTGTGAAAGGTCAAAACTTGATAAAGAAACTAAAGAGACAATCCAAAACAAGGGTCTAACTGACAGATAGAACTTGAAACAAGCCAAAAGAAGAGGGGCCCCTTGGCCAAGTGGCCTAAAAGGGGAGTGTGGTTGTACAACCATAATAGGAACCTTTTGATTGAACCATTGGTGACTCTCTCTAAGGATGTATGCTCCTTGTGAGTATAACAAAAAATTAGTTATCTCTAGAGAGGAGAACAATGACCAACACCATATAAAATAAAAACAAGACCTAAACTAATTTGTACAAAAAAGAAATACTCCCTAAGTTCTCTTTAAAATAAAAAATGCTTCAGATATTGGCCATGCATCGAGAACTCTTGAGTGTGTCCATCAGTATCCTATAAGAAATAATAATTTTCTCCTCCCTCTCCAATAATAATATATGGTCCTAACCATAGGGCCTCAAATTTTCCATGCTTTCCTTTGTCTTGGTCTTTGGCATTCTACTTCAAAACCCAACCTCCTTCTTGAAAAATCATGTTACTAGCTTTCCTATCATGTAACCTGAGTTTATTTGTTGTTTCTTCTTGATATGTTGTCTCTAAGAATCCCTTTTATTTTATTCTAGTTCAATTAATGCATTCATTCTATCCCCCATGGGATCTAAATCATTCAACTGTTCCTTTGTGATAAATTGATAAATAGGCAATAAATTGTGGAGAGGAAATCTATCTTTCTTTCCATATACCAATTCATATGGATTATACCATGTTGAATTTTTTACTATGATTCTTTCTACCCATACTGCCAAGTTTAACCTAGAATCCCAAGCTCTCTAATTATTGTCAAGCATTCTTGTGATTATCTTCAATATATTTTTATTGCTGGACTCAGCCTGTCCATTTCCTTGAGGGTGATATGGTGAAGAGTAAGATACTATGATCACATATGATTTGCAAAAATCAAAAAATTCCTTTGACCTGAAGTACATCCCATTATCTTCTATGATTTTATTTGGCACTCCAAATCTAGTTAGGATATTTTCCATTAAAAATTTAATTACCACTTTGCTAGTAGATTGTCTCACTGGCATGGATTCTACCCATTTTGTGAAATATTTTGTAGCTATTAGAATCCATTTATGTCCCCCACTAGATTTATCTTCTATTTCTCCTATAAAATCAATTCCCCATATCTGAAAAGGTTCTTCAATTTGTAATGGTCTGAGAGGCAATGTCTCATTGTATTTTAATTTTCTTGAAATGTTTTGACATGCTTCACATTTTCTATTGTATGCATGACAATCCTTGAAAATAGATGGTCAAAAGTAACCTACTCTAAGGATCTTATGAGTAGTGGTTTTTGATGAGAAATGTCCCCCACATACCCCTTCATGAAATTATTTGAGAATTGACTCAGCTTGGTGCCAAACATAAAAGAAAAATACCATCCCTATTTTTCCAATACAAGTCTCAAATAAGTACATAACTAGTTTCTTGAAGCTTAATGGTTCTTTTTTGACAATTAGATAACACCTATCTTCATTTCATATTTTTTAAATAGTAAACAATATCTGTATACCAAATACATCTTTCAATACTCATCTCTTTATTTTACAAATATTCTTTCACAAAATAATCCATCTCTTATTGGTTCATAAGTTCTATAATCTAAAGTTTGTTCTAAATTCACTTGTCTAACTCTTTCTCCATTAGGTAATTTTCTTTTAGACCAAGAGAAAATATTCTTAGGAGAAACTAATAAAATTTGAAGTTGTTTGTGTTTTTTCTGGTTACTCATAAAAAATAAATTTTGATTCATTTTGATCAAACATACTTCTTATCTATCTAAAAGTATATCTCAGATAAAATAGTATGATTCAATTTTGTGATGTCTAAGCATGACATACCTACATCAAGGGAACCTTTCTAAGCACTTTGATATCAACCTAATGTATTTGAGTAGCCTCCAAATTAGATTCAGCCATGAGCTTAGAAAGGCATTGTCCTCTCACCAACTTAGTTATTTGAATATTTATATTCAACTCTTGTACATTATTTATCCATCTACATCTTTTTATAGTAGTTTTGGATTGCCTAAAGATATCTTTTACTATTACATTTTGCACATAAGCTACCACATTTTCTCCTACAAGGTATGGTTTGAAAGACTTAACTTCCTTCACTAAAGAATATGCATGGTTTTTAACTATATCATAATTTAACTCTAATGCTTGCAAACACTTACTAAAAAATGCTATAGGATTCTCATACCCATCTTCATTTTTCTATAACATCACTACCACTATAGTGTGGTATGAGGCAAAGGATAAAATTTAAAAAGGTTTTGTGAAATTAGGAGATTTAAGGACTGGAGTATCTTTGATAGATTTCTTGATGTTTGCAAATGCTTCCAAGGCTTCATTAGACCACTTTATTTTTTCTCCCTTTTTAGCATTTTGGAAATGGGTTTAACATTTCATATAAGTTCGAGACAAACATCCTTAAAAAATTAATTTGCCCCAAAAAGGAATTTATAGCCTTGATTATCTTAGGGATTTGAATCCTATCAATAGAAGATATCCTTTTAGGATCTATTTTTGCTCCTTACTTGGACACAATATGTCACAAAAGTTTTCCCTCAATAACTCCAAAATGGAACTTCTTAGGATTTAATACTATTCCATATTCCAGTGCTCTTATAAAAATCTTCTCTAGGTGCTTGCAATGATCTTCTACACTTTTTGAATATGTAGTGAGATCATCCTAATATGCAACATGAATGAAAATAATTAAACCTTCAAATTCTACATCCATGGCCCTTTAGAAAGTATCCCCAACATTACTAGGCCCAAATGGAATCCTTGCATACACATAAGTTCCCCATGGAGTCATGAAAGGTGTCTTGTATTATTCTAACTCCTTGACTTTCACTTGGTTATAACTAGAGAACCCATCCATCATAGACATCAACACATTTCTAGTGACTTTCTACAATAGTTCCTCCATATTAGGTAATGCATAATTTTCCTTCAAGGATGATACATTTAAGTTATTGAAATCTAGACATAACCTTATATCACCATTCTTCTTTTTTACTGGGACTAAGTTAGACACCCATGTTGAATATCTAATAGGCTTAATTATTCATGCATCCCTTAGCTTTACCAGCCCCTCCTTCATCACAGGGGCCAAAGTTAGGTTTATAGGGTGTTTCCTTTTCATAAAAGGTTTAGCATTAGGTTTTATAGGAATTTCATGCTGGAATAGATCCTCCTTGTATGCTTTAAGGTCATCATATAACCAAGAAAATATATGGTGGTACTTCATCAAAAAATAAATCAAATTAGATCTAATCTTGGGAGTGATTTTATTGCCTACAAAAACCCATTTTGGGGTGTTCTCACTTCCAAGGTTGACCTTCTCTACTTCCTCAGAGTCTGCAGAACCCCTTTTCACTTGGAAACTCTAGTTATTATCAAATACTTTTTCCAATGCTACCAACCCTTTTGGAATTTTATGTCTTTAATTGCACTATCTCCTTTCCAAAAATAATCACTTCTTTCTCATTCCTTCCCACATATGCATTCCCATCAATACATTGATCCTCATACCAGTCTTCACAAGTGATAAATTTTTGCAAGTCTTTATCATCTTCAAATATTTTCCAATTCTAAATAATGATAGGCACTTCTAGTCTAGATTTAATTTCAACTTTAACTACTTCATCAAATGGAATATCATTTCTTCTAATAGAAAGGTTAGCCATGAAATCAGCCACAAAATTCTTTGACCTATCAATCCATTTAATAGAAAAAGCATAACAAAATTCCAAACTATCCCAAACCTAGTTTCTATACATTTTTAACCTTGCATTTCTTATGGAAAACCAATCTCTTATTTGTGACACAACTAGTTCTGAGTCACCACGCATAGATAATATCTTTATTCTATGTTTGATAACAATATTTAGTCCTAATATAAGAGCTTCATACTTAGAAATATTATTAGTACAATTAAAAGTTAACATAAAAGAATACTTGAAAGATTTACCATGTGGAGACACAAAAACAACACCAGTGCCATTACCTTCCTTGCTACATGATCCATCAAAGTACATGTGCCAAATCATTTATGGATTCTCTTTTGTAGGAACTTCTGATCTAGGGGCATTCTAGGGTACTTGGAAAATCTGAATGGTGGTGTGTTGTTTTGGTTGTGTTACTTAGTTGCAACTTTAACCAACAATCTCGGTTATTGAAGGAAGCTCGATCACTGAAGGAACTCGGTGAAACCTCTTGCACTCGGTGGAACTTGTACTTGGTGATGCCTCTGGTTCTTAGTTGATGTGCTTGCTTGGTGATGTCTATATTTCTTGGTGTTTCTTGGCGTACTCAGTTGTTTCACTAGTGCTTGGTTGTTTCTCTGGTGCTCGGTAGTTTTGGTTTACCAACTGGAGTTCCTGGAGATTTAGTTGGCCAACTTGATGCATTTATTATTGGTAGCTTTTGTTGTATTCTCCTATGTAGATCTAGAGGCCAACATGGAGAATTAATTATTTGTAAGGCTATTTAAGAGCTGACTATTGTTGCATTTAATATTTTTTTGTAGTAGAAGCTAACTTGGCTCAGGAGTTAATTATTTCTTCCAGATGACTTGTGGCTGAGGAAATGTATTTAAGGAGTGTTTGGGTAGATGTTTAGGACTCAATAGATTGGTAGAGAGATAAGGATAGACTTGGATCCTATGAAATCTTGAAGATCATATTTTTTATCTAATAGTTTGTAATAGCAGAGCTAGTGCTTTGCATGCTTGGAGATAAGGAGATTGCTTAGAGGCTTGCGAGCTCAAGTTTAGATCTACCTTAGTGTTTCCATCAGTTACTAATTGTTTTAGAGATGGACTAGCTGGAAGATTGCATAAATAATTTGATTGTATTTGGCTCTAACCCAGAAGGCCTTATCGCTAGGCATGTTAATGAAAATTTAGTTGAAAACATTGTCTTGTTGTGTTATTCCACATTGTGGTGTTTGGCTACTTGTTCAAACTATCCTTAATTAGACCCTCCTTATGTGTCTTATGTCAAGTGGTATCAAAGCTTGAAGATCTTGAGTGTGTAAGACAATCTTTGAATTGAGGTTGTTTGCACAAGGACCTTGGTTGGTGATTTATTTCTTTGGGTTTTCAAAAATCTTGAATGATGCCTCCAAGAAGATTGGACCCTAGAGCAATTGCAGATCTCTATGATGCTATGGAATCAAAGATTACAGAGAAGGTTAAAGTTGATTTTAGATCTGAGATGGAATTGATGAAGAATGACATGATCGATGAGGTCATGAGAGCTATTACTGGTATGCTGAGGAATCTTGGTACTGCTGATGGTTATGAGGAAGCTGCTGAAGACTTTGAAGCTATTGGATCTAGTGGAGATGACTAGAGAGATAGATCTAGTGAAGACATAACTGGTCAGTTACATAGATCTAGAGCTCAATTAAGTACTAGTTATTGAATGAAAGTTTCTACTTTCTCTAGTACTTTGAGACATTTGATTGATTGGATTGGTGAATTAGAAGATTACTTTGAGCTTGAAGAAATTGAAGATCCTCTTAGAGTAAGATTGGCACAGACTAATCTAAAAGGACATGCTACTCTTTGGTGGAAAGAATTACAAAGAGATAGAGAAGATGAAGGTGAAATGAAGATCAATCGGTGGAGGTTGATGGTGACTAAATTGAAAGCTAAGTTCATACCTGCTGACTATGAGCTTGACTTATTTAAGAAGATTTAGAATCTGAAGAAAAAATATTTGACTATGGAGGACTATATCGAGGAGTTCTATAACTTGACTATTTGGTCTGGAAATAGAGAACTTGGTAAAGAAAAGGTAGGTCGGTATGTGAATGGTTTGAGATTCAATATTCAAGATGAGCTTGGTATGCTAAAGATTGATTCAATTGAAGATGCTTATGAGTATGCCCTGAAGGCAAAAGATAAGTTGAAAAGAAGATAACATAGTAATCTCCAAGGGAAGGAAAATATTCATCACTCGGTGAAGGACAAAGTGACTATTGAAGATGAACTGAAACCTGTGGAATTGAAAAAGAAGATAGGTAGAGTTATCTTTAAGGGTACTTGTTATAATTGTGGTGAAGGACACCAATATTTTGAGTGTACATAGAAGAATTTTGGTGACTGAAGGACTATTGTAATAAATGAGAAAATTCAAAATGAACCTAAATCTAAGAACTTGCTGGTTTAGAGAACATTTCTCAGTGCAGAGGAGGAACCTTGTCAGAGGAGTAATTTGTTCAGAAATCGATGCAAGTGTGGAGGTAAAAATTGTAATGTAATTGTTGACAGTGGTAGTACTGATAACCTTGTTGCCGAGGAAATGGTTTAGAAACTTAGTTTGAAGAGAATGAAGCATTTATATCCTTATAGGATTGGCTGGTTACAAGATGTTCATGCTCGGGAAGTGAGGGAGAAGTGCTTTGTTGATTTTTAGATTGGCAAGTATAAGGATCTGGTGTTGTGTGATATTTTGGAGATGAATAGTTGTCATATATTGCTCAATAGACCTTGGAAAGATGATTGCAGAGCTATGTATGATTTTGTCAAGAATGTGTTTACTATTGAGAAGAATAAAATGAAGCTTTCCCTGATGTCTTTGCTGGATACAACACTCAGTAGGAGAAACCTAAGTTTTTGTAGTTGAGATGAGTTCAAAAATTCTAAAAGGATGGATCAGTATGGAGAACAAGCATGTGTGTTATCAAGGAAAGATTTGAAGAGACAGAGGAAGCAAAAGTGGAAGAATATGCAAGGTGAAGAGTTGAAGGGCTTGTATGTGAAGAACTAGTTTAGGGTTTATGTGCTAAATCTTAGAAGATGTTTTTCTATCTTGTGAGAATATCTTTTCAAACCTAGGGTGTTTGGTGTAGGGTCATTCTAGGGTACTCGACACATCTGTATGGTGGTGTGTTGTTTTGGTTCATTGTTACTCAGTTGCAGCTTTAACCGATGGTCTTGGTTATTGAAAGAAGCTCAATCATTGAAGGAACTCAGTGAATCCTCTTGCACTTGGTAGATTTTGTACTCAGTGATGCATGTAGTTCTTGATCAACATTGTTGTTTGACAATGCATGTGTTGTTCGATTTTGCTTGGCATGCTCGGTTGTTTCTCTAGTGCTCAGTAGTTTTTGTTTACCGATTGGAGTTCTTGGAGATTTAGTTGGCTGACTTGAATGCATTTATTGTTGGTAGATTTTTTTGTATTCTCCTGTGTAGATCTAGAGGCCGACATGGAGAATTAATTATTTGTAAGGCTATTTAAGAGTCATTTATTGTTACATTTAATATTTATTTGTAGTAGAAGATGACTTGGCTTAGGAGTTAATTATCTCTTCTAGCCAACTTGTGGCTGATGAAATGTATTTAAGGAGCATTTGGGTAGATGTTTAGGAGTCATTAGATTGGTAGAGAGAGAAGGCCAGACTTGGATCCTGCGAGATCTTGAAGATCAGATTTTTTATCTGATAGTTTGTAATATAAGAGCTAGTGGTTTGTATTCTTGGAGACAAGGAGATTTCTTGGAGGCTTGCGAGCTCAAGTTTAGATTTTCCTTAGTGTTTCCATCAGTTTCTAATTGTTTTAGTGCTAGACTAGCTGGAATATTACATAAATACTTTGATTGTATTTGGCCCTAACCCAGAAGGCCTTATAGCCAGGCATGTTAATGAAAATTTAGTTGTAAACATTATCTTGTTGTGTTATTCCACATTGTGGTGTTTGGCTGCTTGTTTGGACTGTCCTTAATTGGATCCTCCTTACTTGTCATGTGTCAACTTCAATAGGGTTAGTATTATTAATAATAGGCTTAGTGATACTTGCCTAGAAATTATCCATGTTTGAGTAGAAGAAATTAACCATCCTTTGTAGGTTATCCTTTTCAATTATGTAAGGAGATCTTGATTCCCTATCCATCCTTACCTCTCTTCCATGTATAGGAATGTTTGTATAGGATAAGTGCAATTGGACATGTCCACCCACTAGATTTGGCCATTGTCTAGATAGGATCATTCCATAGTTGGTAGGGACCTCCATTACTATGATATTAGTTTTATATGATGCATTCAGACATGATGGAAATTTGAACTCAACATATTTCATAAATCCTACCATAGGAACTAATCTATTATCCATAGTATAACACCTTCCATATGTGGTATCCATAGTCATCCCGAGTTCTCTCATGACATTGGCTATCATGATATTTACTATCACCCCCGAGTCAATGTGAAGAGCCTACCTAGATCTCTCTAATTTAATTGCACTTAAAATAACTTTCAGAATATATGAACAATAATTTTGAAATTTAATGAACACTTTCAGATTTTCATCATTTATTAGAATGATATCATAAATTATAACACCACTTAATTGCTTAAAAATATCAGAATTAAAGCAACTATTATAACTGATTTCATACTACAACTAACAAATTAACCTGGCACTTTAAAATGAATCCAGCTACAGGTGTATGAAACTTATGGCTGGTTGTAACAAATGGGAATCTTTGAATTATCACAAGTCTGATTTTCTAACACAGCTACAAATAATGAAATATGGAAATGGACGCAAGCCCCTTCAATCTCAAACAGCTCCTGTTGTGCATGTTTCTCCCCAAACATTTATCACCTTCACCTAATAAGCATCACATGACCATCCAACCAAAGAAAAAAAACTCATGCAACATGCCTGAATTGATGGCATACGACAGGCTGGAAAAATATGAAGTCTTTTAATTTTGTACGGCTGCACTTAGGAATTCTGGAATAGAATTCTTTGTCTTTCAACTCTCAACCTATAGCATTCATTGTAGATTTCCCCAATCAATTCTAATCCTCAGCAAGAAGACAAATCAAATCCCATAATGATTAAATTGATTTTCCTGTAGAAAAAACTTCTCAGAATTCTAGTATACATCAGCACTGGATTAAAATTCAAAATTAGAACTACAGTTGCAAAATTCACCATCAACTTGTAATGGCTCAAATTACCAGAAGAGGAATCAATCCTCAAAACCCTACTCGGGTAAACTCTCTCACATCTTCAATAAAATCATAATTCAATAATGGATCCTTTTCCTTTCACAAAGCATTGCTTTTATAATTCAAAAGTGTCTTCCCTCACACACTTTTCACTTGGCTCCAAAAAAGGCCTTTTCACCAATATCATGAATTTATGACATGCAAGGTCCCTGTTTCTTGTGCCCAAGATTTAAAACTTTTCATCCTAGTTCCAATGAGCTATAACACTAAGGTATCCAACATATAATACCAACAAAAATGGCAACCTTAGCAAATTTAATTAAATAATAATAATAAATCACCCGTCTTGCGAAAACAATTGAAGAAGCATCCAAATCAAAATTTGTCTACACAGGATTGATCCAAATGATGAAAGATGATGAATGAACTTGACAGGGTGACTTACTAAAAATATACGCTCTCTCTAAGATTCTTGGAGCCCAAACCGGAAGCCAGAAATGAAAACCAAGAGCATCATTTCAACTCCTCTAACTCATCTGAGCTCATCAAAACTATCCATTGACTTACTATAAATAGTAATTTCACACCAAAGACCCTCTAAACACCTCACTAGACCACGAGGATCATAATAATGACCAGGCACCATCAAATCAATGACCTACAAAAGATGGGGACATTACAGTCCTCCCTCACCAAGATTTCTTGTCCTCAAGCAATCACCAGAACAAGAAACATCACAGTCCACTTGGATCCCATAGAAAAGAATATACCATGCCACTGACATCAACTGTAGGCTTCTGTAACATCACCCAAAATACAAATTGGATAACTCTATAAAGAGACCCAAAATAATCGCTCACCCAAACTCCTGTACTGAATCTGTCTCTGCCCGGATCCTGAAAGAAGTGAACTTCAGGATCATAAAAAACCAAGATGTATGGGAGACTCAGATCCCATACACACTAAACTCCCTTGTGCTCGCAACTAACCTATACTGAGTGTGTAGACCATTTTCACAATAGTGATAAATACCCCTGAACAAAGCTATACCAGGACCTAGATATCCACACACTGCATAATCTCTGCAGTCACCATAACTCTACAAGTCACCTGCTACTGACTTTTAGCCAAAACTCCCATCAACTACTGATGGCGAGAACCCATTGCATAATGGATGATAAGGACTAGGAGCCAAAATACCCATGCGAGAGATGAAATCTTCTACTTGTGGGTCAAAAAACAAATGATGAACATTCCCCACTGTATACACCCAGTTGAAAACCCCAATCTATGTCAATAGGTCATCATTACCAAACTAGGGGTCATGAGATGGCTCCAATCTCTAACTTCACATAACTGTAGGCTGGGTAGGTCCCTGAGAAACTCTCTCAAAAAACCCAACCTCAAAATCCCTATGGGGAAGCATTGTAGATAGAGTCTCCACAATCTTCCCTACCAACCTTCGAATACCACAAGAGCCTTGGATGAGAGTAGCCTCAGACACTCTATAAGAATCATGTCACACATTTGCACTCTCAAGTAAATACTCCATAAATAACCTAGTGTAGTAGAAATTATACATGGAAGCGTCAACTTGCTCCCCTATAATCCATAGTTGATCCCTCTAAAAATTTGGCACAACCAACTATCCCATGCTATCAACTATGTGAGATGATGAAATAGATTCACTCCCAACTAAGGGAAGCAAATCAACTTGAGAGCTTGAATCCACTGGTACTCCTACCTCATTCAAACCTAGAGCTCACATATCTTGAACATCTATGTTTTCCACATAATCATGTTCCTCATAACCACTCATAAGAGAAAAATCACCACTAACCACCTCAATGTGCAATCAAACTGGGTCTGGGGTTGGTGTGGACCGCAAATGCTCCAACTCCATAGTCACCTCCTCTAATTGGATCTGTGACTCCTGAAGGGCCCATTGAGTGTCCTCTAAAACCTTATTAGTCACCATGAGCTCTTGGGTAAGCTCACTCACCTCCTCCTCTCTATCCATCAGTGCCTCATAAGTTGTACTCCCCCACTCCACCAGGTGATCTCGGTCGACTACCATCTGTAAGTAGTTCTGTCTCAAAATCTTGATAGCCTCACACAAAGAATGAATCTCTATCAATGAGAGGTAACCACCACTAGGCTCATCTATCATAGGAGCACCTTAACCATAAACAACCAACAATTGACGAGTGACATCAAAATGCTTGAGAGTAGAAGTAATATCTCTCTCATCAACTCGCAACTGGCTAGTCACGTGATGACTCTGCACAATAGGCCTCTAATGAATAACCTCAAATGCACTATCTACACTATAAGAGGAAACTATATCCAACAAAATCCTCTCAAGATCACCCTCTCTCTATGTACTTTCATCTAAGTACACATCAACAAACTGATTATAGGCATCAAACATGTCCTCATCTAAATTTGGAGAAGTTGCCACTGAATCTGACTCAACACAATCTCTAGCTACCACATCCTTTGAAACTATCTGATAGTCTAGATCTTGAGATACATCCACATGAAACACTGAAAAAGTAACCCCCTCTCCAAAAGTGGAAGCCCTGGCTGAAACAAACTCCTGCCACTCATAAGCTTCCCTGTCCTCATGTATGGGTCCATATAACACAGAATCCTAGAACCCACCTCCACCAAATGAAAATGTTGAATCTACACCCAAAGTTAGATATAGAAAGCCAAAAACACTATAGCACTCATCATCCTCACTCTCAGCATCATAGATATCTATAATTCTAGTGCCCTCATCATCTATCCATGTCTCCTCTAGTAACTCTGGCTGCAAACATGACTCAATGTCATCATGTGAATCAACTATATTGTGGCATGAAACTACATCACCCAAATCAACTGAAACACTCCCATCCTAAGTGTCATCACTAGAAAGATCTATGCACACATCCTCAACATAGGAAGAAACCACTCTCCTATACTGATCCCACATTATAATTGCTATCATAAATCTCTGAGATGTCAGATCTCATACGCTCCTCATAGTCATCACCCAACATCTCACAGGGGGTGTCATCTCCAATGCAACTCACATCATCCTCAAAAGTGTTATCAGATGTGTCTATACTATCAACTCCCACATCTCCTACTAAAATCTCATCTACAAACACATGTCTCTACACACATGACTCAACGTCAAGTTGTGCACCAATAATGCTAGAGAATGAACTGTCATCAAGTGACCCCGATGTAATGCGTAGATCACCAACCTCACCACTAGGAGACTCCATGCATGCCTCATTCCTATCTGAGGAAGAAACTTCCTCCTGAACTAGAGCAACACTACTACAACTAACATAAACATCTCCAATAATAGCTCCCTCCATGAAAGAGTCTAAACACTCAGTGATAACTGCAACATCAGCTGCCTCTGTACAATCCTTAGTGATTTCTTTGGGAGCCTCAACCCATTGATGCTCACCACTGTTGTCATCCAATGGCACTAAAACATCCACTGGTTCTAGTGCAATAAATCCATCATTAGCACTATGTATGGGAATAGGAGGTGCTGAACTAGATGTAGGAACTTTAGCATCATAGACAATTGTCCAAGAAAAATCTAGCCTTCTCCCCTGCAAACTCAATGTCAGCCTTCTAAAGGTAGAGACCATATATCTCGCTGCCCTATCTACTATAACTAGATCTGACAAACTCTCTACCAATCTCTGCTGATGCAGTCTAAGTCTCTCCATGCTTTCTACTAAAGCATTTAATTCCTCTCTATTTCCTTTACTGCTATGACGACTTCTAGAGCTAGATCTCCTGTATTTATCCATAGCTAGGAAAAATGGAAGTGCTGGTCCCTTTTAAAATACTTCAAAAAATAAATGAATCCAGACCCCATAGGATGGCGGGAAAAATGCTCCGATACCACTACGAAGAGCCTTCTTGGATCTCTCTAATTTAATTGCACTTAAAATAACTTTCAGAATATATGAACAATAATTTTGAAATTCAATGAACACTTTCAGATTTTCATCATTTATTAGAATGATATCAAAAATTATAACACCACTGAATTGCTTACAAATATCAGAATTAAAGAAACTATTATAACTGATTTCATACTACAACTAACAAATTAACCTGGCACTTTAAAATGAATCCAGTTGGAGGTGTATGAAACTTACGGTTGGCTGTAACAAATGGTAATCTCTGAATTATCACAAGT
Organism: Chamaecyparis obtusa; assembly: GCA_027943335.1. Lineage (NCBI taxonomy): Eukaryota > Viridiplantae > Streptophyta > Pinopsida > Cupressales > Cupressaceae > Chamaecyparis > Chamaecyparis obtusa. Next base: position 1,225,108 of record BSBK01002619.1, on the reverse strand, counting down.
CTAATTTTTTAACCCCACTACAAATAATGAAATTTGGAAATGGACGCCAGCCCCTTCAATCTCAAATAGCTCCTGCTATGCACGTTTCTTCCCAAACATTTATCACCTTCACCCAAAAAGCATCACATGACCATCCAATCAAAGAAAAAAAACTCACAACATGCCTGAATTGATGGTGTACGACAGGCTGGGAAAATATGAAGTCTTTAATTCCGTACAGCTACACTTAGGAATTCTAGAACAAAATTCTATCTTTCAACTCCCAACTTGTAGCATTCATTGCAGATTTCCCCAATCAATTCTAATCCTCAGCAAGAAGATAAATCAAATCCTAGAATGAATAAATTAATTTTCCTGTAGAACAAACTTCTCAAAATTCCAATATACATCAGCACTGGATTAAAATTTAGAATCAGAACTACAATTGCAAAATTCACCATCAACTTGTAATGGCTCAAATTGCCAGAAGAGGAATCAGTCCTCAAAACCCTACTCAGGTAAACTCTCTCACAACTTCAATAAAATCATAATTCAATAATGGATCATTTTCCTTTCACAAAGCATTGTTTTTATAATTCAAAAGTGTCTTCTATCACACACTTTTCACTTAAAACACTTTTTATACTTAGGCACATATTGAATGATATAATTTATTAATTCATTTGGCTCCAAAAAAGGCCTTTTCACCAATATCATGAAATTATGACATGCAAGGTCCTTGTTTCTTGTGCCCAAGATTTAAAACTTTTCATCCTAGTTCCAGCGAGCTATAACACTAAGGTATCCAACATATAATACCAAAAAAAATGGCAACCTTAGCAAATTTAATTAAATAATAATAATAAACCACCCATCTTACAAAAACAACTGAAGAAGCATCCAAATTGAAATCTATCTGCATGGGATTGATCCAGATGATGAAAGATGATGAATGAACTTGACGGGGTGACTTACTAAAAATATACGCTCTCTCCAAGATTCTTGGAGCCTAAATTGGAAGCCAGAAATGAAAATCGAGAGCATCATTCAACTCCTCTAACTCATCTAAGCTCATCAGAACTATCCATTGACTTACTATAAATAGTAAGTTCACACCAAAGACCCTCTAAACACCTCACCAGACCACAAGGATCACAATAATGACCTGGGACCATCAGATCAATGACCTACAAAAAATGGGGACATTATAGTCAATCATGTAATTCTTGCCCAACTTATTTTTTATTCACAAGGTGAAACAAAATGGGTCAACTTGAGATGTATTCTTATTTATAGTAGTTCCTAAATAAATAATTGGTGGTTCTTCATTGTCTTGTTTTTTGTTAGAATCTTCTTTAGGAACTTCTACACCAGATAATATTTTCAAAGTTTCCTTCCTATAATCATGGAATTTCATAATTTTCATTAGAGGAACAAAAATCTTTACCTATGATAAATAATGCTTGAGACATAAAGGAATTACAGTTAGAAATTTTCTTACCAAAAACTTTCTTGTCTATAGGCTTGGTTAACTTTGGAAGATGAAATTGTTCTACCTATTGGTTTGAAAGATCTTCATTTCCCCTCTTTGTTGTGCTTTCTTTTCTACTATATTCCTTTGGAACTTTTGCAAACATCCCTACATGTTTTCCTTGATTAGGATTTACTGTCTGATTCCTAAGGTGGTAATTGCTACAATCCTATTCTACTACTGCCACTTTATATTCTCTTCTTTCTTCATTTGTCAACCTTTCTAGCATAGAGATTTCTTCCTCGTCAGAAAAAACTTGTTGACCATTCTTCTTCCTTGTCCTCATCATGTTCATATTTGGTACATAGTCATTCTTGGAAGAAACATCATCCCCACCCCAAAAGGGTTCTGATGATAAGGCATTCACTGTAGGTTTCTCAACATCATGCTTATTCTCTTCTTCTAATATGCTTTGTGTAATTAAATATTGTTTAGGTGCATGAGGTAATCTAAAAAATTCACACCATGGACCATCTTAAACAAAATGAGTTTCCTTCCTCAAAGGATCTAGAATTTCTTCATATTTCTTTATACTCATTGGCTTTCCATCTTTCCATGTAGTATTGTATGGCATATCTTGCAATCTGAATCTGATGCAGGAGCATCTTGGGTCCTTGGCAATTTTGTATCATCGAAAACATGTTTTTGTTTTCCTGTGTTGCTCAGTTCCTACTTTGACCAAGTTGGCTCGGTAGTTTCTCAGTTTCCTTTGTTAACTGAGTTAGTCAATTATCTCTCTAGCGCTTAGTTAATTCCCTGACACTCGATGATGCTTGTCTAGCACTCAGTTATCCTTTCTTACCGAGTTGTTTGTTTTAGATTTTTGTTGAGGCCTACTTGTGTAATTAATTATGGTCATAGATTTAATGCTGGTATCTATCATTGGGAAGTGTGTGGACCTAGATCTGGTCTTTCCTTCTATTAATGATGGATCTAAAGGCCGACTTGTTTACTAGCCTTTTGTATATATTGTAATCTTTGGTTGTAGTTTAGAACAATAATTAGGACATTAGTAGTAGAAGATAGAAGATTGAGATAGTTTCAGATCCTCCATGTTGGAGGACTCCTTTACTTGAAATGTAATATCTGGCCCAAACTAGGAAGTCCTTACAGCCCGCCATGTATCAGTAAATTTGAATGAATATAAAAAGTTGATCTACATTCTCTCTCTCCCTTGTGTATTTATTGCTTTTGTGTGTGATCTTCGCAAGGTGCATCTGGTTAGGGTGTGCCCTTGGACCCTCTCCCCTATCATCCCTTGCATCAGGTGGTATCAGAGCTAAGGTGAGATCTAGATCTAGGTTTGCAAATCTAGGTTTGAAGGTTCCTTCTTGTCAAACCCTAGTTGATTTTTTGTGGGGTAGAAGATTACGATTTGGCCTACAATTATAGAGGGTTTCATGATGGTTCGTGGGAGGTGAGATGCAGATCCATGATTGGTAGACATGTTGAGATAACTTGCTGCTAGATTAGAATCTATTGAAATAGCTTAGCGAAGAGGAAGACATCTCAAAGATGTTAGTGATGATGAAATGAGGAAGAACAAGGTGATGTAGAACCTGCACCGGTGATGGATCAAGGTGAGGAAATATTATTGAAGGCTTTGACAAATATGAAGTCTACACGACACTTTAATCCTCTTGAGTATAGTGGAAAATTGGATTAAGATGAATTGGTGGACTGGATCATTGAGATGGAAAAGTACTTTGAATATGAAAATATCCCTGAGGAAAAGAAGGTGAAAATTGCAAGCACAAAGTTGAAAAGTCATGAATCCTTGTGGTGGGAACATCTGCAGTTGGATAGAAAGAGGAAAGGAAAAGAAAAAATTAAGGTATGGAATAAGATGGTGAATAAATTGAAAGGAAAGTTCTTACCTTGTGATTATCAGATTAAACTAGTTAGGCGAATGCAAAGTTTGAGGTAGAAAGATAGCTTGGTAAAAGAGTATACTGAGGAATTCTATAGATTAGATATCATATCTAGACATGATGAAGATGATGTAGAAAGAATTTCTAGGTACCTGAATGGATTGAGAGTTTCCATCCAAGAAGAAATTAGTTTGGTTAAGCTAGAAAACATTGAAGAAGCTTATCAATTTGCATTGAAGGCTGAGGAGAAATTGAACAAAAGAGGTAGAGGTGGTAGATTCCCTAGAGAAAGAGGTAGATCTTATGGTGAAAATAGTAGATCTGAACCAGAAAAGACAAATATGGATAAAGGCAAGACCGAGTGGAAAAGTGAAAGTTCATCTAGAGGAAGAATCAATAACTACTGAGGTGGTTATAACAGAGGTGGTTTTCGAGGAACTTGTTACAATTTTGGAGAGTAAGGACATAGATCATTTGAGTGTACACATGCAAGTAAGAAGGTTGGTAGCATTAGAAATGCTTTGGTGCAAGAAGAGTCACCGAATGAACCTGAGAAGGAAAATAACTTGATGGTAAGGAGATCACTTTGGAGTGAAAGTAATAAGGAAGATCCAGTAAGGAAAAGTTTGTTCAAGACCATATGTAGAGTTTCTGATGAAGTGTGGAAGGTAATCATTGATAGTGGAAGCTCAAAGAACTTGGCATCTGAGAAAATGGTTATAAAGTTGTAGTTGAAAAGGATGGAACACCCAAAGCCCTATCAAATTTCATGGATCAAGGATGAGCATACACTCTTGGTAAGTAAACAATGTTATGTGAATTTTAAAATTGGAAATTACTATGATAAGGTGTTATGTGATATCATGCCTATGGATTGTTGTCATATTTTGTTGGGTAGACCTTGGCAATATGATAGACATGCTATATATATATGATGGGAGATTGCATAAATATACTATTTGGGCTAATGGGAGAAGAAAAATCTTGTTACCTTTGATTGAAGAACCTATTAGTAGTGTTTGTACATCTATGAAAGTTTTCTTGATGGAAGGAAGAAAATTTGTTAAGGATTTGAAGAGGGATGATGTATGTTTTGTTGTGGTTCCTAACAAACTGAGTAAGAAAACAAAAGATAACATACCTGAAGAGATTGATAAATTACTCACCTAGTATAAAGAGATCATTTATGATAATGTACCTGATGGTTTTCCACTGAAGAGAAGTATTGATAATTGCCTGGATCTAGTCCCTGGAGCTAGTTTACCGAATAAGGCACCACATCAGTTGACACCTATCTAGAATCAAGAATTGAACCAATGGATTGAAGAATTGTTGCAGAAAGGTTTGATCTAAGAAATTTTGAGTCCTTGTGTAGTATTGTCTGTATTGGCACCTAAGAAGAATGGAGAATGGTGAATGTGTATGGATTCCAGAGCAATCAACAAGATAACAGTGAAATATAGGTTTCCTATACTGAGAATGGATGACATAATGGACAGTTTGACTAGAGAAAAGTATTTTACCAAAATTGATTTGAAAAGTGGGTATCATCATATTAGAATCAGAGAAGGTGATGAGTGGAAGACTTCTTTTAAGACAAAAGAAGGTTTGTATGAGTGGTTGGTTATGCCTTTTGATTTAACTAATGCACCGAGTACTTTTATGAGGTTGATGAATGAAGTTTTGAAGAAATTCTTAGTTAAATTTGTGATTGTATATCTAGATGATATTTTGATATTTAGTAAGACTAGAGAATAACATTTGTTACATATTAAACAAGTATTGCAGAGGTTGAAAGAAGAAAAGTTTCTAATAAATCTGAAAAAGTGTTCTTTCATGCAAGAGGAGATTGTGTATTTGGGATTTGTGATTTCAGATGATGGTCTAAAAATGGATCCTGAAAAGGTTGAAGCTATTTTGAAATGGTCTACACCTGAGAATGCTAGTGAGGTAAGATCATTTCATGGTTTGTCAATTTTTTACCGAAAGTTCATTAGAAATTTTAGTTCAATTTGTAATGATATGAATGAGACTATGAGAGGAGATAAAATAGAATTCAAGTGGACACATGGAGCTGATTAAAGTTTTGAGACTCTGAAGTAGAAGGTTGTTGAATTGCATGTGTTAGCATTGCCTGATTTCAATAATGTTTCTCAAGTGGAATGTGATGCAAGTGGAAATGCAATAGGAGTTGTGTTGAGTCAAGAAGGTAAACCTCTTGCTTTCTTTAGTGAAAATTTGAATGATGCAAAAAGGAAATATTCTATGTATGATCAAGAATTCTATGCTATTGTTCAAGCTCTAAATAAATGGAAACATTATTTGATACTGAGTGAATTTGTGTTTTATACGGATCATAAAGCTTTGCAGTATTTGGGTAGTCAGAATAAGTTGAATCAGAGACATATGAAATGGGTTGAATATTTGTAGAGACAACCTCCAAGTTGTATGTGAGTTAGGTCAACCTACCACCATGCATGAACAACTAGGTCAAGATTCCACAAGTTCAGTGCCACAGATTCGCAACTCAGATCATACAATCTCTTTGCCAATAAGATCAACTTCGCAAGATCAGCCTTGCTAGGTCAACCTTCACTCAACTAGATCAACTTAGCTCTGATACCACCTAACATAGTTAAGGATAGTGGATCCAATGAAGGACAGTCCAAACTTGCAGCCAAAAAAAAACACACCAGAAATAACACAACAAGAAATGCTCAAATAAGATTTTTCATTAACATGCCCGGTTGTAAGCACTACTACTTTTGGGGCCAAATTTCAACAGAAGTTTTCGACGGGTAACTTTTTCTTACGAATTTGGTGCTTTTTTTTGTAATAGGCCCCAATGATGTCAGTATTCTGATGGGTGTTTAATTGACCATCGGAACTCTGATAGATTTGGGGTATACATTTTAAAAAAAAGTGAAACAACCTCATCATTTTTATTTCGATTAGAGAGTGGGAGAAAAGGAGCAAAAGCTGAGCGCGAGAGAAGGTATGTGATTTCTTCATCTTTCGAGCCTTTGGCATCATATTCGAATGCATTTCATTTTATTGTTGAGGGATTTTCTCTTTGAAATGACTACATTCTATTGGTGTTGTGCCCTAGCCAGTGTTATATCTTTATTATTTGATGTTATTGGTGCTTGTGCTCAAGGATATCAATTCACTATATTCAAATGTTTGGATTCACATTTGTTGATATTACTGGCATATGTGTTTAATGATGCCATTGTATATTTTTGTCACTGAAATGACCGCATTCTACTGGTGTCATGCCATAGCCCATGCTTTAACTCCATTATTTGATGTTATTGGTGCTTGTGCTCAAGGATATCCATTTTTTTGAAATGTTGACTATGGTTATCAAATGGACAGCCTGTGAGCTTTTAGCTACGCATCATTTGTATTGATAGCTTAGGGCATCAAATGTATTGTATCATTGATAGTTGAGACTTTGTTAAAAGGAAATAGGACAAAGAACAATTTTTATTTAGTTTCTCTATTTTGATCTCTAAGTGGCTTACAACCCTAGAGAAGTATATGCAGATTTACGGATCCAGTTGCAGGATACATAGCAGCTGATAATTCACAAGAAATCCATGCATCCAATTTGAATAGAAATTAATACAAAGAACTAGGGTCCTCCAATGGCCCAATCATTTGGCCCTTGACTATCCCCTCAACCAGTGACCCTTCAAAATTGGGTTATCATGCAATCAGTGAGTGATCCTTCATTCTCTTGGTCTACCCTGCATCCAAATATATTGTAAATACACAATACAATGATAAAAAGTCTTTCACAATCCCCCTTCCCCCAAGGAACACTATTAACCATCCCTTCCACATATAATTTCACTATTTTATGAGTGGATTGTGCAGGAACAATTAACATTAAACAAGAAGCAAACTCCTCAACACATCTTGGAAACCATTGAATTCAATAATAAATGAAACCTAACACCAACACTATTCCTTTCATAGTTGCAGGATACATAGTAGTCGATAATTCATAAGAAATCCATGCATCAAATTTTTATAAGGATATCCTGCTAATGAATAGGAATTTTCTTGATATGACCAATGATTATGCATTTTGATGGCAGTGTGCTAGTTCAAAAGGATAATATAAATCTGAAATAATTTTTTCTAATTTTCTCAAACTATAAATGTGGTTAAAGGGAAAATATTATGTGGAAAACCCACAAACCAAGCTAGAAAATGATTGTACATCAAATTATTCCTATATCCATTCAAGTATTGCTATGCTTCAGCTACCTGACCTTTGAGCTTCATCTAGAGGAATGTGTAGCTTTAAGATAGAGTTACTTCTTGGGCCTTACAATAGGGTGGAATATGATCAAGATTTGTTTAGGGTGTATCTTTCTTAGTCCCATTATTAGGTTCTTACGGTTTATGGTTTGAATATATTATGGTTGTGTAAGGGATTTGTAGATGCTTTTTCTAACATAATTATTGGACACCATGATTGGAACAACTGGTTGTTGGCTATTGTACACATGAATCATAACTGTCAATGGTTCTTTATGTTCAAGAATTCGTTGATCAATCTTTGAGATTTATTGTCCCAACTATAAAAGAGTGATAAAAGATATAGTGAGTGCTATCTTTTCCAAGTGTTTTGTGGGTGCCATTATCTTCTAGGAGTAATTGCTGGAGCCAAATTATGTTCTTTTCCTCTAGTAAATATTGTAGACACAATCATCTTCTTGGTGAAGGGTTGCTTCCATCCCCATGAGGCACTATTGCATGGTTTCCATTCTCTTGTAGTATAGTGAAGCTAATTTAATACAAGTGTGCACTATTTTGGGATCCATACTTTTATTGGCATTAAGTATGATTGTCATCAGTGACAACACTTATTTAGACTCTATGTGCTTACCAAGCAGAACAGTGCTTACCGAGCAAAATAGTGCTTACTGAGCAAAACGGTGCTTACCGAGCAGAATAGTGCTTACCGAGCAGAACAGTGCTTACTGAGTAGGATAGTGCTTATCGAGCAAGATAGTGTTTACCAAGTGCCACTATATCTACCGAGTCTCCAGTATATATCATGTTCAAAACTACAACCGAGTGGTTAGTATGGACCGTGCCTCCACTTCTACCGAGTGCATGATGATGCCGAGTAACGTAGTGGATGCCGAGTATCAAAAAGTCACTGAGTTAGTTTGTAATAACCGAGTCACTATATTTGGGCTGACTTAGTAATATTTGTGTTAGCTTGTTTAAGAGCCAACTTTGTAATTATGTTGTAATTGTTTTAGATTGATATATAAACAATGTTTTATATCATATCCAGAAGAAGAATAGTGAAGTATGAAAAAGAGAGAAAGGTAGAGATAAGCGAATTACAAAGGGCTACAGTAGTATAAGAAGCAACAAAGATCTATCCATCACAGAAGGTGACTAGTACATCAGAGAATCTCAATCATCAAGTATAGTGGCAAGTAAGAGATCTACTGTTTCATCTTAACAAGTGAATCAACTTAAAATCCTTTAACCAGGTAGACTTAACAGTCTTTGTAAAATCTCTTAACCGAGTGCATACTTCATTGTATGTTTGTAAATCCTCTAACAAGGTGGACCTAGTAGTCCTTATTGCTCCTAACAGGGAAGATCATCAGAAGTAATCATTGTAGGCCTTAATCGACAAACTTTATACTGTAGTATTGAAGTTTTGTGGGTATCATCCCCACCCTAGTTTTACTTTCTACTTGGAAGGTTTCTGGGTCACCAAATCTCTATGTTCAAAGTGTTATGAATGTTTTATTCTTTCTATTACTTATGCATGCAGTCAGATTATCAATCTAATATTATTAAAATCTGAATCTATTAAAAGTTTTGAAGTTACTGATTCACCCCTCCCCTCTCAGTAACCTAGATAGTCTTGAATATTTTCAACATACTTTATGGCCCCTACACTATGGTTGTTAGCCTAAGATAGGCCTACCTTTTCATATAATAAGAGGCCAACATGAAACAAACATCCAGAAGTTAGGGGGTTGTTTCCTGTCCATAATTTATTATTTAAGTGCTAAGTGATGATGGGTATATCATGTAATTCATACCTAGTGTGTCTCTTTATTTCTCTCCACATTTCACATTAGGAGTATATGCTATAAAATACCAATGAAATCAACTATTGGTCAAATCTAATCAAAATTATAGTTTAAAGATTAAAATAGATCTTGAAGAAATATGGGAACCATTTTTGATAGATATTGTACAAATGAAGAGAATACTCCCAAGAGGAAATGCTTCAATGTGGAACAATTGAAGGACAATATTTTACTTTTATATGTACATTTGCAATGTTTTTGATATATTTCTAAGATAATAAAACCATAGAAAGAATAACATATAGAAGAAAGTAAAGAATAATGATCATATTTTGAGATATTGTGGAAACTTAAAGGAAAGAATGCTTGGTGGGGTTATCATGCAATCAGTGAGTGATCATTCATTCTCCTAGTCTGCCCTACATCTAAACATATTGGAAATACATAATACATTGATAACAAGCCTTTCAAAATCCCCCTTCCCTCAAGGAACACTATCAATATCCAGACCTTGACTGTCCCCTCAACTAGTGACCCTTCAAAACTAGGTTATCATTCAATCAGTGAGTGATCCTTCATTCTCCTGGTCTACCCTACATCCAAACATATTGGAAATACACAATACAATGATAACAAGTCTTTTACGATCCCCCTTCCCTCAATGAATTACTATCAATATCTAGACCTTGACTGTCCCCTTAACCAGTGACCCTTCAAAATTGGGTTATCATGCAATCAGTGAGTGATCCTTAATTCTCCTAGTCTTCCTTGAATCCAAACATATTGGAAATATACAATATAATGATAACAAGTCTTTCACAATCCCCCTTCCCTCAAGGAACACTATCAACAAGTGACCCTTCTTCTTATCAGCCATATCAAATGTTTCATTGAAGTCACGACCAAGAATGAAGGTCACCTTACCCATACCATTGATGGATTCTGAAATGTTTTTCCAAACTCCTGAAAATTTTTCTATTGCTTCTTGTTGCTTCTTTAAATACTTATTCTACCACAATGTCCTCGTGCCCCATCTTCTTGATCTTCCTGGCTAAAGCAGATGAATCCACACACAATAACCCAAAATGAAGGGTTTTGTATCCTTTAATGAATCTCAGTCATTGGTAATGCATGGATAGTCAAACCAATAGTCTCCAAAGCATTCAATAAGTGAATATGAATATTTGAAAACTTTCCTCTCAACTTCCCCAACCACTCCTAATCAGTTAGAGGGATATTTCTAGAATCTCCACTATTCCTATCCTTACCAACAATTCTTAAATATACTTTATTTGATATGATAATAACATGCTAAACTGAACCAATGGCATGTTCTTTGTGTGGTACAAGGAAGATTTGGCTATCAAATCTTCCTTCGTGCAAGCTGAGCATGAGAGAAGGTATGTGATTTCTTCATCTTTGATTGGTATCTTTGATGGGCAATGTCTTTCAAGCCTCTGGCATCATATTTGACCACAAATTTCAAATGCTTTGCATTTTATTTGATCATGGATGCTCACCGAAATGATTGCATTCTACTGGTGTTGTGCCCTAGCCCATGCTTTATCTCCATTATTTGATGTTATTGGCGCTTGTGCTCAAGGATATCGACTCACTATTTTCAAATGTTTGGATTCACATTTGTTGATATTACAATTCATCATATCAGATAAAGTATGTTTAAGAAGTTTTAGTGTCTAAACACTCAACTAATCCCTCTAATCGATTAGGAGTGGTTGGGGAAGTTGAGAGGAAAGTTTTCAAACATTCATATTCACTTATCGAATGCTTTGGAGACTACTAGTTTGACTGTCCACGCGTTAATGTTTAGAAGAGATCAATGAAGTATTTAAAGGCATTCTTACATGTTTGGAGAGGTTTAAGAGGCACTTATCATGACTGTACCCTCACAAATAGCGGCATAGACTGGTTTTACTAAGTTTCCATTCTCTATTTTGAGGTTTCCTTTCTCTACCGCAGGGGTACAGTCAGAGGGTTCATTGAAAAAATGATCCTTTGAAGGGTTACTATGAATATGAATGATTTGATATAACATATTGCTCATTTTACTTGAAGTTTGGAATAGCTTGTGCAAGGGTGAAAGTAGTTTTGATTGTTTTGGTCATGACTGTTCCTCTACACAGTCAGAAAATGTAACTATCTAATGATTATATGTAATGTTGAATGGATTAAATGTTTTATTCTTGGTAGAAGTGAATGGAAGGAATAGTGTTGGTGTTAGGTTTCATTTATTGTTGAATTCAATGGTTTCCAAGATGTGTTGAGGAGTTTGCTCCTTGTTTAATGTTAACTGTTCCTATACAATCCACTCATACAACAGTGGAATGCTATGTGATTGACAATTTCATACAATTGGTCCTTTGGTGTGTATTAAATAAAATCCAATCACTTATTGAATGCTTTGGAGACTACTAGTTTGACTATCCATGCGTTACCAGTGTCTGAGATTTATTAAAGGATACAAAACCCTTTATTTTGGGGTTATTGCATGTGGATTCAAATGTAGGTTTGATTTGGTTAATGTTTAGAAGAGATCAATAAAGTATTTAAAGATAATCTTACATGGTTGGAGAGGTTTGAGAGGCACTTATCATGACTGTACCCTCAAAAATAGTGGCATAGACTAGTTTTACTAAGTTTCCTTTCTCTATTTTGAGGTTTCCTTTCTCTGCCGTAGGGGTACAGTTAGAGGGTTCATTGACAAAATGATCCTTTGAATGGTTACTATGAATATGAATGATTTGATATAGCATATTTCTCATTTTACTTGAAGTTTGGAATAGCTTGTACTTGAAGTTTGGAATAGCTTGTGCTTGTGCTGGAATTCTCGGTAGAAGTGAATGGAAGGAATAGTGTTGGTGTTAGGTTTCATTTATTATTGAATCCAATGGTTTCCAAGATGTGTTGAGGAGTTTGCTCCTTGTTTAATGTTAACTGTTCCTGCACAATCCACTCATACAATAGTGAAATACTATGTGATTGACAATTTCATACAACTGGTCCTTTATCATGTATTAAACAAAATAGAATTTTCAGCATATTATTATAATTCTATTTCTTTGTTGTAAACATGCCATTGGTTTAGTTTTGTAAAAAAAAATTTGTGTACAATTTTTTTCTTTCTATTTTTTCCATTTGATAACCACAGTCAACATTTTAAAATAGTGAATAACATCAAATAATGGAGATAAAGCATGGGCTAGGGCACAACACTAGTAGATTAAAACCAAACCAATGACATGTTTACAACAAAGAAATAGAATGATAATAATATGCTGAAAATTCTATTCTATTTAATACACGCCAAAGGACCAGTTGTATGAAATTGTTAATCACATAGCATTTCACTGTTGTATGAGTGGATTGTGCAGGAACAATTAACATTAAACATAGCCAGTGTTCTCTTTACTTTCTCAAATCTCTGCAAGTCAAGAAAATTAGAGTTGTATAATACATTGTTAGTATCCTTTTTCCATGGGTCCTAGGTCTTTGGGTCCATGGAAAGGAAATAGATTACAAAATACACTTCAAAACAAAGGAAAAACTTAGCAAATTCAGTCTAACTCATTGTAGATGAAGGAACAGTCATGCTAATAGTTCCTCTAAGTCTTCCAAAACATTTATTGAACTCCCCTAAAGTCCTATTGGATCCCCAAATTGCTTAATCCAATCAACTTACATCAGGATCATGAGAAACTTCAAAGGATTAAAAACATTACTTGGAACAATCAAATCATTATGCTTTCAAATCAATTACCTATCGACATATCCCTTGCGAGGGAGAGAACATGCACATAAACATAGTAGCTAAAAAACTTAAATGGAATACACCAAGAAGTACCAAATGATGAATGCTCAATTGTTGTAATGGCAAAGCATCAGAACTGTCCATTTCTAGAACTTTATTTTATAGTCTAAATGATTTTTCTATAGTCGTAATGATTTTTCTAAAACTTGATTTTGTAGTCTTAATGATTTTTCTATAGTCCTAATGATTTTTCTATAGTACTCTTAATGATTTTTCTAGAACTTGATTTTATAGTCTTAATGATTTTTCTATAGTCCTAATGATTTTTCTATACTCTTAATGATTTTTCTTTCATCCTAATGTTTGTTGCTCTTGATAAATTAGGCCTTGAATTTGAATTTTTGTTCACTATTTTATTTCAGCTTGATATTTCATTCATTTTTCATATACACAGAGACTACACATGCTGATAAAAAAATGAGCTATTTGATTAAGGTTAACTATTCATGATTGTAAATAGTCAATATTTCTGATGGTACTCCTTGGTGTATTCCATTTTAAAATAATCATGTTTCTATGGCTATGATAAATGTCCCTTTGTGTTGAGAAAATTAGAGTTAAAAAAATGGTTGCAAACAAATCATCCTTCTTCCACCAACATTCTAGTCAATGTACAAGTAACAAGTCATTCCATTCAAGAAAGACCATGTCTGACAATATCAACACAGAACAAAATAAGGAGTATGCAAAATTTAGTGATTGTATCTTCCATCTAGGCCACTTCATATGCACAGGTGATGCATATGCATATTTTCTTGAGTGCTATTGGGAGCTTACCCAACAACACATGTACTATTGTGAAAATCACCACAAATCTATTTGCTACTGGGTCTACCATATACCTTCTATGATCAACTCTAATATGCACAGGTGATGAACATTTAGATTTGCCTAAGTAGTACTTTGAGTAGTCCTCCTACACATGTACTATTGTGAAAATCATCACAAGTCCATTTGTTGGAGGGCTACTCAAAGCACACATGTTTGGAGGTCTGAAGGAAACAAGAGAATTTGAAGAGTCACGAGTCTTAAGATTGTACTTAATATAGCCAAGCTTCATTCAATGGTACATTCAAACATGAAACAAACCATTCTTAAACCAGATTAAAATAGTAATCCAAAGGACATACTAATTATACGTAAACTAGTAAACCAAAGGACATGCTTTTTCTACTAAGTCTCTATTTTTTGGGCATACTGATTATAAGTACTTGACATATATCATAAATGTTGCTAATTAAGGTTGGCAGGATGATTACGCCTATCCTGAAAAAAGATTGTCAAATTATTATACTTTCAAATCAATTACCTATCAACGCATCCCTTGTGAGGGAGAGAAGCCAAACACATAAAGAACATGCACATAAACACGGCAACTAAAAAAATTAAATGGAATACACCAAGAAGTACCAAATGATGAATGCTCAATTGTTGTAATGGAAAAGCAATATCAGAACTGTCCATTTATAGAACTTGATTTTTCTATAGTCCTAATGATTTTTCTTATTTCTTGTCTGTGCTTGGTGACAGGATTTTGAACATTGTTGACATACTTAAATGGAATACACAATACCAAATGATGAATGCTCAATTGTTGTAATGGCAAAGCATCAGAACCGTCCATTTCTAAAATTTGATTTTGTATAGTCTTAATTATTTTTCTATAGTCCTAATGATTTTGAAAATTTTTGACAAAGAGTGTTTCTTTTTTTGATTATAGTATAAATGATTTTTCTATAGTCGTAATGATTTTTCTTATTTCTTGTCTTTTGTCCCTTTTTGATTTCCTATGTCTGTCCTTCATGACAGGATTTTGTCACCTTCTTTTGATGGTATATTTCATTCAGTCTATGTGGAATACTATTTTGTTCACTATTTTATTTCAGCTTCATATTTCTTTCATTTTTCATATACATAGAGACTACACATGCTGATAAAAAAATGAGTTATTTGATTTAGGTTTACTTTTCATTATTTTAAATGGTTAATATTTCTGATGGTACTCCTTGGTGTATTTCATATAAAAATAATCATATAAAAATAATAAATGTAGTAATGATTGTGCGGTGCATTATTGATATATAGGCTTGATGACTCTTGTCAATGTGCCAAACTATCAATGTGGTGGTGGGCAGTGTGTGTTGAAGACTTCACAGACACCAAACAACCCTGGATGACAATTTTGGTGCTGCCCAAATAGAAAAAAGGTTGCTGAGGTGTATATATTTAATGTTTCTAATGTAAATACTATTCATTATAATATAAGAACTAATGTAGACTGGGCATCACAGGGAAATAATGGTTGCAGATACTTTAGTTGGGTCAATGAAAACTCATCTGCATCTATCCACCCATCTCCACTTATCTGAGATGAAGGATTTGAGTGCAAAACATGTCAAGCTAGGGAAAATTTTGAAAGTATATTTTTACGATGCCTTCTCTGTATTGTAATTGCATATCTTTGTTGCGACCATATGCAGAGATGAACTTAGGAATTAGTTAGTTTAGTATTTTCATATTGTAACTAATATTTTAATATGGATATGATGTAACTTCTCTTTGCCTCAAGTGTGCATATATATGGTTTACATCTTTTTTTAGAATAATTCTTCATGTTTATGGCTCAGGTGAGCCCCAATCTACTATCAATCACATGATTTAAGGTATAGTGTTTTCTTGGTTGTTCCATTTGTTTCTTGACCTTGACTATGGATTGACTATCATTTTCAAGCTTGAGCGTGGCTTCGTACCATGCACCGTCCATAGATTTGTATGCAACGCTGATTTACGAACGTAAATAACACATTGAACGTAACCTATGAATGTTGTGTGTATGAAGTCTTGCTGAAGTTTGAGCATCCTCCCTTTATTCCAGTGAGGGATTGGAATGAGTTCATTTTGGATGCAAAGGAGAAAGGGGATACTCAAAGAGGAATTACACCAGCAAATGGGAGAAGGTATAAACATTTTAATAGATTTTTATTATTAAATAATGAAATTTGCATATACTAGTGTTCTAAGCATCCTCATTACATGATTTAAGGTCTTAGTCCATGGACAAATTAAATTAGACTTACTATCCAAAATACATAAAAAACATGCACATAAACACGACAACTGAGAAACATAATTGTAGATTTCACAATAGCTGAGAAACATAATTGTAGGCATCATAGTCACAATCTTTTGGAGACAATGTAATTGAGTTGTGTACCTAAGCGGGGTAGAGAAACTTCTACACCCCCAATTCCAAGTTGAATACATCTGTTGGAGGACCTTGTATTCATGAGCAACAGATGTAGTCAACTTGGAATCAGAGGTGCAGGAGTTGCTCTCCACCATCTGGGTATACAACTCAATTACGTTGTCTCTAAAAAATTGTGACCACGATGCCTACAATTATGTTTCTCAACTTTTGTGTCCCAGGACCCCTTATGACCCTTTACAACCATTTACGATCCCTAAGAATACATCTTAGAGGTCTTAAAATGTTGTAAAGGGTCATAAGAGGCTCCTAGGAGGGGTTAGATGAGCTTCCACCTTCACGTGGTTGGCCTTGTTAAGTAGAGAATGTTTAACTATTCTCAAAACAAAGAGAAGCTCAATAATTTAAGGTCTCAGTCCATCGAGATGCTAAAAAAATGACAGGAATCAACGATGGAGAGTTTTTAGATTCTGAGAAGACGTATATGGAGTGGAGGCCAGATTGCATACCAGTGCAGAGTGTTAATAATTATAGCATTTCAACCAAGATCAAACTGATGAAATAAATACCCTTGTGTGATTTATAATAATGAGATTATTATTTCATTTATATATATATGTGTTGTTTGAATTAGTTAAGGGCCTAAGGTCGGCCTCTTGGCTTTAACATTAAATATATTTAATAAGACTAGGTTAGCCCCCTTGAAGATAATTCAATTCATATATATATGGTGTTGGATTCTAGGGAGAGAAGCACCAAAAACATAATGTGCTTCCCTCCCCCAAAACCTTGATTCTCTACCTTAAGCAAACTTAGATCAGCATATATTGGTGTGAAAGATAAGTAGCTTCAGCTAATAGATAAGAACAAGTCTGAGCATGAATAAATATCAGATTATGATCTGAAACATACAACCAGCAATTATTGGCAATGTTAACTACGAGTTGATTAGGGATAGAAGCCTCTGTTAGGAATGGACTCTTCCTCAATACACTAACACTAAGGTACTAATCAGGTTCTCCTCAGCACCTTTATTAGTACAGTTTGGAGGCATATAGACTGGAGTATACTTGGTTGATATCTAGGTATCTTCTATCCCTTCTTGTTTACTTTATTCTATGTTTAGCCATGTTAGATCTCTATAGTTTGTTCATTCTGGAGTAGAATCTGAAATATATCAACAAGAGATGATGATTCAGTAACCTACATCTAGAAAACCTTCACAATTATCCCTTCTTTGGCCTCCACTTTTTCTTCTTCTCAAAAATGGTTATCTAGAAACTTTGGAGCCTGCCAATTCTTACCGTACACAACCTATGCATGTTGATGACAATGAGGACATGCATCATAGTAATAAAAGTAAAAATCTTAAATTGATTGGTGTAGTAATACAAATTTAATTACAATTGGTGTTTGGATTAATGTAACAATTTGTATTGTAGCTGTAGAGAGTGTAGAGGTCATTGTTAATGAGCAGGTTGAGGTTGAGGCTAAGGCCAGACAAACTGACCTTGATGTTGATGATGTGACTAGATCAGGTAAAGAGCTATACGATTATGAATGTTGTCAATGCCTTTATTACCTAGGAATCACTGCCCACCATTAATGAATATTAATAAACACTTACACTATGAAGAAGACAAATGATTAAACAGAAAGAGAGGACCAACTGAACCATCTTGTGGTCAGTCTATATCACATTGAGAAACAACATCAAGACTTGAGAATCAAAACAATCAAAAGTTTCTTCAAGACCATGAATGATCAACATCATTCCATCAGAAAACAAAACACTAATCTATGGTATCATTAAGCCATAAAATGTCTTTAAAGTTTAGAAGCATCACAAAAACTTTCAAGAAACATAGTACTATCCAAAATATGTTTTTAAAGTTTATTTCTAATGATTATGATGATTTCTATAATTTATTTCACTTACTGATGCTTACCTAGATTGAATTTTGAATTGCTAGGTTGGAGAATGCTTTCAAAGTTTAGGGTCTATTCCACATGATATTTTTAGTTATAGCTCAAATGCAACTCAACATATTTTTGATGCTAGGAAACCCACTGCAAAAACTCATCTGTAGGTGAAATTTAATGCTATGAATCTTGGCATTGTTAATGTTATTACTTTTCCTCACGTTTCATATTTGTGAAAATGTTTCTTGGCACTATCTTATTTTTCAATTCCTATATTTGTAGCTTTTTAGATCATTAACTTAAGCATTACATGTCTTTTTTCAAAGTTTATTCTAACACTATATTATATCTTATTCTTATTACAATGTTCTTTGTTGTGGGGTAGGAGGTCAATCTTCATTGTCTTCATTGTGGGGGACAGTGAAGATTTCTCTGACAAATAGTAGGTCTTCTTTAGTATCTTATAATAACATGCTAAACTGATAAAGGTGTTATGGACATTTAATCTATAGTTACTAATAGATTAAGCATATTATTACTATGCTTAATGTTCCATTTAAATGCATTTAACACAAAAAACAAATTTACAAAACTGAACCAATGGCATGTTTACAACAAAGATGTGTTGAGGAGTTTACTCCTTGTTTAATGTTAACTGTTCCTACACAATCCACTCATACAACAGTGAAATGCTATGTGGAAGGGATGGTTGATAGTGTCCCTTGAGGGAAGGGGGATTGTGAAAGACTTTTTATCATTGTATTGTGTATTTCCAATATGTTTGGATGCAGGGCAGACCAGGAGAATGAAGGATCATTCATTGATTGCATGATAACCCAGTTTTGCAGGATCACTGGTTGAGGGGACAGTCAAGGTCTGGATGATTGGGCCATTGGAGGAACCTATTTCTTTTTATTAATTGCTATTCAAATTGGATGCATGGATTTCTTGTGAATTATCAGCTGCTATGTATCCTACAACTGTATTTTTAAATCTATATATACTTCTCTAGGGTTGTACGCCACTTAGAGATCAAAATAGAGAAACTAAATCAGAATCATTCTTTGTCCTATTTCCTTTTAACAAAGTCTCAACTATCAATGATACAATACATTTGATTCCCTAAGCTATCAATACAAATGACACCTAGCTAGAAGCTCACGAGCTGTCCATTTGATAACTACAGTCAACATTTAAAAAAAATGGATATCCTTGAGCACAAGCACCAATAACATCAAATAATGGAGTTAAAGCATGGGCTAGGGCATGACACTAGTAGAATGTGGTCATTTCAGTGACAACAATATACAATGGCATCATTAAACATATATGCCAGTAATATCAACAAACGTGAATCCAAACATTTGAAAACCAATGACATGTTTACAACAAAGGTCTAATAGAACTCCCAATAATTCTTAAACATACTTTATCTGATATGATTAATTATTAAACAATTAAGGTTGGAGTAGACATAGTTATCCCACATTTTTTTTCTATGGTACAAGGAAAATTTGGCCAGGTCAAATCTTCCTTCGTGCTAGTAGTCTACAGAATTAGACCTTTATTAACAATTGATCATAGCAGATAACTAGTATGTTTAAGAATTGTTGGGACTGGTCCTTTGACGTGTATTAAACATAATATATAGAATTTTCAGCATATTATTATCATTCTATTTCTTTTTTGTAAACATGCCATTGGTTCAGTTTTGTAACTTCACTATTGTATGAGTGGATTGTGCATGAACAGTTAACATTAAACAAGGAGAAAACTCCTCAACACATCTTGGAAACTCCATTCACTTCTACCAAGAATAAAGCATTTAATCCATTCAACATTACATATAATCATTAGACAATTACATTTTCTGACTATGTAGAGGAACAGTCACGACCAAAATGACCAAAACTACTTTCACCCTTGCACAAGCTATTCCAAACTTCAAGTAAAATGAGCAATATGCTATATCAAATCATTCATATTCATAGTAACCATTCAAAGGATCATTTTGTCAATGAACCCTCTGACTGTACCCCTATGACAGAGAAAGGAAACCTCAAAATAGAGAAAGGAAACTTAGTAAAACCAGTCTATGTCGCTGTTTGTGAGGGTAAAATCATTATAAGTGCCTCTCAAACCTCTCCAAACATGTAAGATTGTCTTTAAATACTTTATTGATCTCTTCTAAACATTAACCAAATCAAACCTACATTTGAATCCACACACAATAACCCCAAAATGAAGGGTTTTGTATCCTTTAATGAATCTCAGTCACTGGTAACGCATGGACAATCAAACTAGTAGTCTCCAAAGCATTCAATAAGTGACTGGATTGTATTTAATACACACCAAAGGACTAGTTGTATAAAATTTTCAATCACATAGCGTTTCATTGTTGTATGAGTGGATTTTGCAAGAACAGTTAACATTAAACAAGGAGCAAACTCCTTAACACATCTTGGAAACCATTGGATTTAATAATAAATGAAACCTAACACCAACACTATTCCTTCCATTCACTTATACCAAGAATAAAACATTTAATCCATTCAACATTACATATAATCATTAGACAGTTACATTTCCTGACTGTATACTAGAGGAACAGTCATGACCAAAATGATCCAAACATTTGAAAACAATGAAATGATATCCTTGAGCACAAGCACCAATAACATCAAATAATGGAGATAAAGTATGGGCTAGGGCATGACACCAGTAGAATGTGGTCATTTCACAGAGCATTCATGATCAAATAAAATGCAATTCATTTGAAATTTGCGATCGAATATGATGCCAGAGGCTCGAAAGATGAAGAAAACACATACGAAGAACATGCCATTGGTTCAATTTTGTAAATTTTTTTTTTGTGTAATTAGTAATTGGTAGATTAAATGTAGATAACACCTTGATCAGTTTAATTAGCATGTAATTATCATATTAGATAAAGTATGTTTAAGAATTGTTGGGACTGGTCCTTTTGCGTGTATTAAACATAATAGAATTTTCAGCATATTATTATCAATCTATTTCTTTGTTCTAAACATGCCATTGGTTCAGTTTTGTAGATTTGTTTTTTGGGTTAAATGCATTTTTCATGAGGAGAGGTCTTGTTCTAAGGAGATTGATGAAGATTGTGCACCTCAAAAACTAATCCATGTTTCCTATTCACTTATATTTTTGGTTTGGTAAATCTCCTTATAAGTTTCATGTCCTTTCTTTTGATTACTATGGATGAGATATATATCTTACATTTAACATTCAACTTCTTTACATTTTAGAACATGTAGTGTGTTTTTTGAAGATTTTACCAAATCAACTTTTAACATAAACCAAAAAAACCAAACTGATATCTTGCCCTTGCAACGTGACAAAATATTTATATTTGACCAATAATTGCAAGCAATTGAACGATAAATCCACATACCTATATCTTTGTAAAATACCTGGAACATCAAAAGGATGGCTAAGTGGCTACCACCATGATTTTTATCTACTAAATATGTGAAAAAAAAACACCAAAAAGAATCGAATAGAAAACATGATTGGTCATTTCAAAGAGCATTTATGATTAAATAAAATGCAATGCCTTCTCTCACTCTTGATCAACTTTCACCCGCTCATTTTATCCCACTCCTTTTCTCTACAATTGAAATAAAACTAATTTGGCCATTTCAAAATAGTGAATTGATATCCTTGAGCACAAGCACCAATAACATCAACTATTTTGATATGTGGGTACCCTAATGTTGGCAAGAGTTCTTTTATTAATAAGATTACTCTGCAATCTTGAAGAAGCGATATATTTTGGCAAATGAAGAGTGGAAAGATGATGATGTTCCTAAGATCATGGATGGACACAATGTTGCAGATAGAGTGGGAAGACATCTTTTGAGCTTGGCCCTGGATCCTTCAACAATTGGGGTAGGATCAAGACCCAGGCTAAAAAGATGTCTTCCTTTTTGTTGTGGAATATAGGCTTTGCTGCTGCAACAATGACAAATTACGATGTACATATCACAACAGCTAAGAAACATAAATGTAGGCATCATGGTCATAATTTTTTGGAGACACAATATAATTGAGTGCTATTTCCAGATGATGCAAAGCAACCACTACTTTTCATCATCTTGAAAAACCACTCAAATATGTTGTGTCTCCAAAAAATTGTGACCATGATGCCTACATTTATGTTTCTTAGTTGTTGTGTCCCAGGACCCCTTATGACCCTTTACGATCCCTAAGAATACATCTTAAAGGTCTTTAAATGTCATAAAGGGTCATAAGAGGCTCTTAGGAGGGGCTAGGTGAGCTTCCACCTTCACGTGGTTGGCCCTATTAAGTAGAGAATGTTAAACTATTCTCGAAACAAAGAGAAGCTCAATAATTTAAGGTCTTAGTCCATGGAGATGCTGAAAAAATGATGAGAATCAATGATGGAGAGTTTTTAGATTATGAGAAGACATATATGGAGTGGAGGCTAGATTGAGTACTAGTGCAGAGATGATGATTCAGTAACCTACATCTATAAAACCTTCACAATTATCCCTTCTTTGGCCTCCACTCATTCCTCTTCTCAAAAATGGTTATCTAGAAACTTTGGATAGTGTTTTGTAATCCATGCATGAAATGTGCTAGTGATAATATAAAATTACTTTAGGCCTCCAGTATTGATGAGATGTACAAGTGTAAAATGTTTTTGCGAGACTGTGATCAATTTTTACAGTGTACATAAATGCAAGGCGGTGATTATTCTCGACGATCGACAGGTAGCCAGGACTAAAGATAGCACAGCTTAAGAGACCATCATAGGTTGTCTCTTTCTTTGGTCTATATTATTGATAGAATGTTTTACCTTTCATTAGCTCATCAAATCTATGGATTTGAAAGAATTTAATAGAATATTTTCATGACAACGTATATTATTTAAGTTGACGTTGCATGAATTTATTACTTTGCGCACTTGTATACTATGAAGACGGTGATAAAGAAGCATCTCCTCCCATGGCAATGCTTCTTTATCACCATCCTCATAGTCTACAAGTGTGAGAAGTAGATAAATTCGTGCAATGTCAACTTAAATAATATATGTTGTCATGAAAATATTCTATTAAATTATTTCAAATCCCTGGATTTGATGAGCTAATGAAAGGTAAAACATTATGTCAATAATATAGACCAAAGAAAGAGACAACCTACGATGGTCTCTTGAGCTGTGTTAACTTTAATGTGCATATCCATTGGTTTTTAACACTTTATCATTAATTCAGATGGAAGCACTATGCATTCCACAGACAAAATGTCAAAAAAAAATAATTTATGACATTTCATACGATAGTAATGCTATATGTTCAACAGGGTAACCTGTCAGAAAATACTACAGAACTATCGCTATTTCGACAATTAAAGTGTCATAAATAGAACATATTCGACAGAACTTTTGATAGAATATTTGACAATGAGGCCATATCACCAACAGGTAGATCTATCAGAATTTGATGCAAACTATCAGTATTCCAATAGTTCTAATGTCGGAAAGAATATGGTTTCGATAGTATGTTTTGATAGAGATTTAATATTTTCGATAGGTCTTGTTATCAAAATTCTGATGGAGGAACCACAGGAAATGCCATAATGAAGTTGTTGTCATGTGCAATTTTTTGACATGACATGGTGTCAGTAAATCGACAGATAGGTCTTCTATCACAATCTTCTATGCAAAAATGTTGACGGACTCAGGTGTCGAAAGTCTGACAAATGAGCATTGCAAATCTGACAAATGGTTGTTGAATTTTGGCCCCAAATGTAGTAGTGAAGGCCTTCCGAGTTAGGGCCAATTAAAAATAGAAATAGTTCTGCAAAATCAACAAGATCCAATCCAACTCTAGCTAGTCCAGTTTTGAAATAATCAACAACTGATGGAAACCCTAAGGCAGATTTGAACTCATGTTCGCAAGCCACCAAGAAATCTCCTTGTCTCCAAGCATGAAAACCACTATCTTTTCTATCACAACTATCAAAATTCAACCTGATCTGCTAGATCTCGTAGGATCCAAGTCTACACTATCTTTTCCACAACTTCACTTTTCATCTACTACCCCAGACTTTCTCTAAAGAACTACCCAAACACTCCTTAAATACTATTCTTCATCCATAAGTTGGTTGGATGACATAATTAACTCCTACCGAACAAATATTAAATTAATACAAGTCGGCTCTTAGATAGCCTTACAATTATTTAATTATCCATGTTGGCCTCTAGATATACATAGGAGAATACAACAAAAGATACCAGTAATAAATGCACCAAGTCGGCCAACCAAATCACCAAGAACTCTAGTCGATAAACCAGAACTACCAAGCACCTGAGGAACAACCAAGCACTAGTGAAATAACTGAGCAAGCCAAGAAATACCGAGCAATATAGGCATCACCAAGCACCAATTCCACTAAGCATAAGAAGTCTCATGGAGTGCCTTCAGTGACTGAGCTTCCCTCAATTAAATCTGCAACCAAGTACCATAGAACCAAAATAGCACACCACCATGTAGATTCATCAAGTACCGTAGAATGCCCTTGCATCAAAACCCCAGCCAGCCAAGAAAGAACGCTGCCAACAAAAAAAGGGAAGCAACCAATGATAAGATCTAATATTTTCCTTCACCTCCCTTCTTTTGGGAGTGGAGAGTCATATCAAATTATAGAGAGGACTTTTTATAATGTTTACCAATAAATGTGTTCCACCCCTCCTTTA
This sequence comes from Chamaecyparis obtusa, assembly GCA_027943335.1. NCBI lineage: Eukaryota > Viridiplantae > Streptophyta > Pinopsida > Cupressales > Cupressaceae > Chamaecyparis > Chamaecyparis obtusa. Next base: position 1,199,933 of record BSBK01002619.1, on the reverse strand, counting down.
TCAAAAAAGCCATCTCCTGCCAATCTTGAGAGGAAGGTCTCAAGAAAGAAGTAGTAGGAGAAGTCTAGATAGAACCAAAAAATGGGGCATGCTTCTATACACACAGAAGAAACACCAGATCCAGATGTCTATGCAGTAATAGAAATACCAACCGAAATAGATCTAGCTAGAAGGAAACCAACAGAACCAATAGGAACAAAACCAGTAGAAAAGATACCTGCAGACTGTCCAACACCATAGCTACTAGTAGAAATGATAGTAGATCTAGCAAGATGAGAGCCAATAGGAGGAACACCATCAATAGAAGAATTAATAGGAGCATTAAATCTAGTAGGAACAGTGCCAGCAAAAGCACCAATAGACTGTTCAGTGGACCCAGCAAGAACAGAACAAACAAGAAGAACCCCAACAGCAACAAATTTATTGGGAGAAATACCATTAGACACAGTAGAAGTAGTGCCAGAAAAATAAACACTAGCGGTCTAAACAACCTTAGAATTACTAGCAGTGGTGATAGTAGACCCCAAAGAAATAATTCCTACATGAGAAATATCCTTAGGTCCAACAGTCTTAGCAAGATCAATATTTTCTTAACTACTGTATAATGATCAGAAGAAGTGCCCTTCCACCAAGAAGCACACCTTTTGGTCTTAGTCCTCTATAATCCACATTGCACCACCAAGTGACCCATTTTAAAACACTTCCTACATCTAAAAGGAAGCCCTTCATAGTCCAAAGTTTGAATCTAGGAAGTCTTTGAGTACTCTAACTTAATCTCTTCTAGTAACCCCTTAGAGATATCCATCTCTACTAATAAACGTGTATAAGTTGAGTGCATAATATCATATTACTCTTCATCCACCATCAAAAAGTCTCCAAGAGCCTCTCCCACTTCTTCAAATAGGGAGTCAACTCAAAATAAAGGGGGAGATAGGGGAGCCTCTCCCATCGCTTAGTTATTTTATTGATTTAGCATTTTAGATTCATTTATTGCATCAAACTAAGATTGGAACATCTCATTTTTTTAATTGGATTAAATCTTAGCTAATTAAATCAATCTTTCATTTTCATTTATTTCATTCAAATCCCTTGTTTATATTACATTGTGGTCACTGAGTTTTCAATGATCTAAGGGAAAGCTCATACTTGGATCTATTAGAAGGCAATGAGTCGCCTTAGTTAGTCTTAGTTTAGATCAATTTACTTTTGTAAATTCAGGTTAACTATTTAAGGATTCATTGAGGTTTTGTGTTAGTTTAGATTGCATATTTTCATACACATTTTTGTCGCCCACCGTGGGGCTGAAAAATCATTTTTTTGTCTCCACAATTATTATTTTTATGAATATCAAGATTATGTTTGTACTCTAGTCCTATCTTCTCATAAAAGCATCCTCACAAGCCAGTACAAGTTTGGATTGAAACTCAAATCAGAAGAAGGTGATTCTTGTACTGAACCCTCTAGATTCTCATATTAGAATATGGTCTAGTACTGCGCATTTTGTTATAGATTCCTAACATTTTGATCATGCCATGTCTTTGTCTTCTTGTACGAGCATCCTCACATGATAGTATCAGTCAGAATGGTCACTCTTATGAGAACATAGGGCTACTCGTATTGAACACAATATATTATTATACAAGTCTATGTTAGTCATTTTTTGAAAAAAAACAAGGATTCTTCTCTTATTTTTGGATTTATGCAACTGGTTTCTTTAGCTAAACCTAAAAAATAGTATTATATTTTATTTATGTGTTTTCTTGGTATCTTAACAAATTCATGCAGGGTGTTTGAGTTGAAGACATTGATATCATATCTAAAGCCTTTTGTAGGACATGTGTCAAAGGAAAAGAGCACAAAAATAAACTATTGATGAGTTTTATATAGATTTCCTATGATGAAATCAACTAAGCATTCTATTTTCTTTAATATTTTTAGGAACTTTGCATGCTAGACTTTCTAAGAAGATCAATTTCTTGATGTGATTGTGAATAGTGAAAAGGATAGGAGACTATTCTCTTTTTCCCTTAAGGGAAAATAAAAAATCCAGACCCTTGTAATTATTCTTTTCATTTTTTGCAATCCTTTAGATGGGCTTGTCCAAGTGGGAAATGTTAGGATTAGGTAATACTGAGAGGGGGGGTGAATCAGTATTACTGAACTTTGATCTTTTCCACTTTAAACAATTATAAACAATCCAAAGTAATGCATAAATGAAAATAACATATAAGCATAACATATTACTCATTACACCATGATTTGTTCTTGAGGAAACCCTAGCCAAAGGGAAAACCCTTGTGGGGATGGTACCCACAAATATGCACTAAAATATAATATCCCTGTTAGGAGATCTAGCCCTGTTAGGGGATGATTGTTACATAGTACATTTTCTTGTTAGAGGAATACAAAACCCTGCTAGGGGTGTACAAAAAACCTAGTTAAAGGTGGTGAGCACACTACTCTTACAATCAATACTTGTCTCAAAAGAGTTCTCAAAAGAGGAACAATACAAGCACTTATCTTTCTTAGATAGTTCCAATTATAGCTTGACCTCTTACTGATCTCTACTCTTACATTTGCAAACTTACTCCATCATCATAATCATAACCATACTTCACTTTCACAAAAGCAATCTATACTTATACAAAATCAGCCTTCAAGTTGGCTTCACAAATACCATACAAAACATATCGATAACTTATGAAAATGATAAAGCCCGGAAGAGGAAGGTTTGGCTAAGCTGAAAGATAAAGCCATTGATGGGGTCAATATAGAAGAATCCATGGTGCACAAATCCCACAACCTGGAAGATCTTGTGGACACTGCTATTTAGTATGCCAAGAAGCACAAAACTGATAGAGACTTTCACAAAGAGGAGGTCCCCATCATGGACAATTTTGTTGATATTATGAGGCATGATGTGCCCATATCCCAAGCCTCTCAAGAAAATATACATGATGGTAATGAGGATTCCAGTGAGAGGAGAATCAGAGAGTCCTCCATTAAGATGATTTTTGAGGACTTTGATGACAAAGAGGAAGTCACTACCAATGTCCTGTAGAATACCAAAGCTGAAGCTCTCTAATCCATATTTAGCAAGTGGTGCTTCCATGAGATAAAAAGGCTCCACCTGAAATGCAGGAAACTTAAAGCAAATAATGCTAACCTCTAGGAGAAAGTGGATTCCTTTCTTAAAGAGGGCACATCTAACACCCCTCCTTCTGACATCTATGAAAGAATGGATAAAATTGAGGGCACTCTTACTGACATTCTCTAGCATAGAAAGTATAGCATGAAAGCCTCCAACATCAATCTCAAGGCCTTGGTCAACTTGCTAGATGACACTCCTGAGGAGGGAAGTGATCACAAAAATGACTTCCTAGAGGATAGCGGAGGTCCTAGTTCCAGAACCCAAGGGAGCAACAAGAAAAAATTTCCTACTCTAAAGAAGAATGTTGATGAGTTGAAAAGTGTCATAGGTCAGATGGACAATATCCAAGCCAAAATAAATAAGACTCTCAATGAAAAAGTAGAGATTATGTATGTGGCTGTTTAGGCTGGATCTCGTGCTGGTTTTTTGTTGTATTTCATGCTGGTGTTTTTTTCTATCTTTTCTATTGATGCCCTTGTAGCCCCTTTTTTGGGTAGTTCATTGCTGTAGTTTATTTTTTGTTGTGCTCTTTCCTTTCGATCTTTTGCTGCCAGCTTTGTAAAGGGTTTCGGGTCCCTTCAAAACCTATTTTTTCCATTAATCACAACTGATGCAAATGATAATTATGGAGTCAAAAATCTTATATTACAAAAGAGTCAGCAATATGTTTTATTCACTTGTCTTAGAACATTACCATATCTACTATGCTCTCCTTAATCTTTGCAATTGTTCATATACCCTGTTACATTGTTTTACTGTCTTCGCATACCTTCCAAACACTGTATCTCACAGATCTAGTAACCAAAACTTATGTTCTTTTAACTAAAGCATGTATACATCCTAAAATACCTCTAGTTAACTTTTCAATCCATAATACCTCATATATCTTCATTACTGACCAAAAATGTGGCACTGTACCTGTTATCCTAATTCTGGACTTATTCATTTTTATGACTGTGACTCCAATGACAATCTCCACAATATGCAATCACTCCAACATAAGTGTTTCCATAAATGACAAACCTCAAGTGATTCCTAGTGCTCCAAAACATCACATGCCAATAATCTCTCCCTTTGGCATTGATGGCAACACTTAGAAAAATGACTAAGTGTCATAGTGCAACTTTCTTTTTCTTTTTCTCTTTTCTATTTTTTGTTTCTTTTCTACATCTTTTCTTTGTTTATTACTCCTTCATATTTATTTCTCTTCCTCATTTTTCCTTTATCTTCCTCTCCCTTTGACATAAATGGAAGAGGTACTATCAAAATTTCAAAACTTAAGCACAAATGGCTTAGTGCTTACTCACCATATTTAAGACATCTTGGAAAGAGTTTTCCAAGGTCTTAACTTCTTCAATCCATGAATTTATTAACAGCTCACTGACATGGATTAATCCATTCAATGCATATAACATTGTCTCTACTGTCTTAAGCTTAGTAAGAGTAGGTACAAACATTGAGCCTTCAACTTTAATCATCTCTGAAAGATGAGTCTCCAACATTGTGAGCTTAGGAGTCAATAGGCTTCTCAATAAGCCAAATCTATCTACAACTCTCCCTTTCTCCATTTCCAGTATTCCTATCTTATCCAATAGCCTAGATATCTCATTATCTATTTCTTCCATAGTTTATGAAGATGATTCAGAACTGTCCATTAGACTGTCAAGGGTAGCCCTATCATTGGCTATGGTCTCCTCAATGTGCTTTAAATGTGTGTAGTGGTTTATACAATAGCTATAAATTTTCCTACCTTGTTCTTGTTGGAGATTTGCCAGCAGGTTAGTACTAACTGTATGTTTGTCATTGATGATAACATATGGTAAGTATCATGAGTGGAAGAATTATGAAGTTAGCTTTTAGTATATGTTGCATGGACATTTTATCAGCATGATATCATGGGTGCAAAGGTTAACTATTAGTACAAACAGTTATATAGAAGCTTGTGTTAGTAGTGTTCCTCACAGAGTAACAGACAGTGTTCTGGGTATGGTTGTCTATATAGTTATCATGGAGCCTTGAACACTTGGATATATGATGAAGACATATTAGTGATGTTACATTTATGGACAGAAAGTTGGATGATCAATAGAAGTGAAGTTATGCAGTCGCTATTCACCAGTAGCAGTTTCCTATGTTTGTTTAGAAGAGCCAACATAGATTATATTGGTTTTGGAGTTGTACCTATCCTTTCGGTATGTGCCCTTGGATTTAAGCTTGGAGAAGAGTTAGTAATGCTCAATTAAGAGTGCATAAAGTAATTTAGCTTGAGGAGAAAGATACAATTATTTTGGTAAAGTCAATAGTGTGTAGCGTTCATCTACAATTATCTTATTAGATAGGTCCTAGAATGTATTGCGTGCTTAGTAGAGCTGACTAAATTATTATTGGAGTTTTTTATGGCTTCTCTAATATGATTTCAAGGTGGTTCTAACAGGCTAACTTGATTATATCATTTAGAGGAAAGATATTTATAGGCAGTCATTTGTGATTGCTTCAGTGTGGTTCACAGTAGATTGGGAAGAGCGGAGAAGAGTGTGCAAAGTGTTGAGCCATCAGAAGGTCTATGTGACCAAGTAAAGTGTTTGTTCTATACATTGGAGCTGATCTAGATAGTAGGTCTAAGTGCAGTTCACCAAGATCCAGATATAGTGTGTATCTATTATTTAAAAGGTTGTAGCCTTCACCCATTTGAGAAGTGCACTCTCAGAAAGTGTATCCTCTCCCCTAATAGGGACTATTGTAAAAGACTCCTAACAGGGTTTGACCCTTGACCAGGTCTACTGTACTAAATATATTGTAAACAAACTCCTAACAGGGTTAAGGATCTTCTAACAAGGATCATAATACACTAGTGCAGAATAATAGTGGGTGTCAATTCCCATCGGGGTTTTTACCTATTTAGGTTTTCCCGTAACTAAAATATTGGTTTTTTGTTCAAGTTTTCTTTCATTGTGTTTATGCTTTATGTTTAAGTATACTTAATTGGATAAAGAATTGAAACTTGTAGATAACTGATTAACCCCCCTGTCTCAGTTATCTCTTGGGACTATTCCTAACAATTGGTATCAGAGCCAATTGCCTTAGAGAGAAATTTTAACAGCTTGAGGTTGATCAAATGGAATTCTTTAGAAAATAAAGTCCTAAGTTTGATGGAGAGAATTATCTTGATTGGAAGAACAAGATGGTGACTCATTTGCAGTCCATTTCTTTTGAAGTTTTTGATGTAACTATCAAAGCAGTCAAGATCCCTACCTTAGAAGACCTTGCAAGGGATGATGTTATTGATAAGAAAAAGGAATTATTCCATCAGAATGCAATAGCCAAAGAAGCCCTTATCAGTGCCCTATCTGATAGTGAGTTTTCAGAAATAAAGAAGGTAGATACAGCCCACAAAATATGGAAGTACCTAGAAGACATATTTGAAAGAGACAAACAAGAAAAGGATGGACATAGAAAGACATGAAAGAAAAGATACAATGCATTAGAGATGTTTCCTAAAGAAAACATCAGAGCTTACAATCAAAGGATCAATGAAGTAATTGCTAAAATTAGGAACAATGGTGGAGAGATCTTAGAGGAAGACATTATGGACAAATTGATGAGTACTCTCAGTCCAAAATATGAAAACAAGATCAACATCCTTGATGATACCATGCAGCTTACATCAAATTTCAAAAGAGAAACCTTGATCAGAAAAATCTCAACTTTTGAGATTTCAAGATTGAAGACAAAACCTAAAAGTGAGACAACCTTCAAAGAAATAGTTCATGGTAAGAAATATGCAAACACTTCTGGTAATTTTGATGAAGATAATGAAAAGAAAACACTCTAGATGATTTCATTTCTATGATTTCCAAAAGAGAAAAGAATAGAAAAAGAAAATATGAAGGTCAATTGTCATTTAAATGCTTTTCATGTAATAAGATTGGTCACTTTGCATCTAAATGTCCCTTAAGAGCTAGAAAGTTCAAAAATGACTACAAGCCTAAATACTCTAAGGAATGTTACTATGCTAGAGATGGAGTTTCAGATGATGATTCAGCTAAAGAAGAAATTGGATTTATTGCTATCATAGAGAAAATGAACAATAAGATAGATCATGAAGATGAGAAAGAGAAACAAGAGCTAGCATTGATTTCAAAAGATGATATAAGGACATACTAGATTATAGATAGTGGTTGTTCACATCACATGATAGGTGATAAAGATAGATTTTTTCATCTAGACAAATACAATGGTGGCATGGTTATATTTGGAGATAACACTCCTAAACCCATTTTTGGTAGAGGAGTCATCACCTTGGATGGAAATAATAGTACTGATGATGTTCTTTATGTTGATGGTTTGAAACATAACCTACTATGTGTTGGGTAGTTACTTTACAAAGGTTACAAATTGGAATTTAATGGAAACAAGTGCATCATTAACAACAAAGAAGGAGAAATAATTGCATCAAGATCAAAGACTAAAGGTAATGTTTTTCAGCTTAATCTAGAAGCAAGTTGTTTTGTTGCTAAAGTAGATGACAATTGGTTGTGGCATGAAATACTATGTCATATCAATTTTGATAACATAGTTAAGATAAGCAATGTAAAGGAAGTAAGAGATCTACCTAGCATAGCAAAGCCCATTGATACTATATGTAGGGAATGTGTGATGGGAAAGCATGTGAGAAACTCATTTAGGAGCAAGCTCAATTCAACAAAGAACAAGTTGGATTTGATTCATACAGACCTATATGGACACCCTCAAACAAGATCATACTATGGTGAAAGGTATTTCATTTTTTTTGTTGATGATTACACTAGAATGATGTGGGTTGCATTCTTGAAAGATAAGTCTGAAGCATTTGAAAATTTCAAGATATTCAAAGCTAAGGTTGAGAATGAATCTAGACTAAAGATAAAATATCTGAGATTGGATAGAGGAGGAGAATTCACCTCTGACAGATTCTATGAGTACTGCGAAGAACATGGCATAAAGAGGTAGTTAAGTGCACCTAGATCCCCTCAGCAGAATGGAATTGCTGAGAGAAGGAATAGGATCATCCTTGATACAGTGTGCACCATTATGATTGAAGGAAAAGTTGCTCACAACTATTGGAGAGATGCGATCAATACATCAGTCTACACCATCAATAGAATTCAATTAAGGCCTAATGCTGACAAAACACCATATGAGCTATGGTTTGGTAATGTTCCCATAGTAAAATACTTCAGAATCTTTGGAAGCAAGTGCTACATCAAGAGGGATGAAGTAGTAGGAAAGTTTGATGCAAGAAGTGATGAAGGTATTTTCCTTGGTTACTCTACTAAAATTAAAGCTTATAGATGTTTCAATTTAAGATTGAAAAAGATCATTGAAAGTGCTCATGTTAAGATTGATGAAAAGTTCATGGTTCAAGAAAGATATCATGATTACTCACCCATGATTGAAGAATAACCCATACCCTCCACTAGTGAGATAGTTATTGAAGAAATGTTTGACAGTATTGATGTGTTATTCAATGACCCTAAGACAAGTGAAGAAGAAACTCCTAAGGCTGATGAATCAGCATCACCTAACATTCCAAAGTTTACATCTAGAAACCATTCCAAGAAAGACATCATTGGATATCAGAGTGGTAAAGTCTTAACAAGATCACAAGCAAAGAACTTAGCTAGCAATAAGGTGGTATGCTTACTATCTTAGATTGAACCCTTAAGTGTTGAAGATGCATGTAATGATTCAGAGTGGCATGATGCTATGAAAGAAGAACTTGATTAGATTATTAAGAATGACACTTGGGAACTGGTCCCAAGACCTAGTGATAAGATTGTGATTGGAAAAAAGTGGATATTCAGAAAGAAGATGAATGAAGATGGTATAGTAGTAAGAAATAAAGAAAGGTTAGTATGTAAGGGATATGCGCAAAGAGAAGGCATTGATTATTCAAACACATTTGTACCAGTGAGTAGATTAGAAGCTATTAAGTTGTTTCTAGCTTATGAAACATTCAAAAACTTCAAATTTTATCAGATGGATGTCAAGTTAGCATTCCTGAATGGTGAATTAAAAGAAGAAGTATATATTGAGCAGCCAGAAGGATTTACTCTATCAGATAGACTTGATATGGTATGTAGATTGAAGAAAGCCCTCTATGGACTTAAGCAAGCCCCTAGAGCTTGGTATGAGAGACTTGATGGATATCTAACAAAGATTGGATTCAAGAAAGGACCAGCAGATTGTAACCTATTCATAAGAGAGACATCTGAAGGACTACTACTTATAACTATATTTGTTGATGACATTATCTTTGGAGGTAATGACAAACTCAGTGCTGAATTTGCTAAAGAAATGCAGAGTGAATTTGAAATGAGTATGATTGGACCTATCAAATAATTTTTGGGATTGAATGTACAATATATACAGAAAAGAATTTTCATTAATCAGTTAAAGTATGTGAAAAAGATATTGAAGAAATTCAATATGGATGATTGTAAGCTAGTAGGGACACCTATGATAACTGGATGCAAGCTTACAAAAGAAGATGACTCACTAGCAGTAGATATAACATTGTATAAGTCTATGATTGGAAAACTTATTTATCTTACTTAGACCAAACCAAATATTTCCAATGCAGTTGGCATAGTTGGAAGATTTGTAGCAGAACCTAAAAAAAGTCACCTCATGGTAGTAAAAAGGATATTCAAATATTTGCAAGGCACTATAGACTATGGTCTATGATATCCTAATTCAGAAAATGTTGAGCTTCATGTGTACACTGATGCAGATTGGTCAGGATATGTTGATGATAGAATGAGTACATCAGGTGGAGCAGTGTTTCTTGATGATAGACTTGTCACTTGGACAAGAAAGAAACAAAATTGTATTTCTCAGTCAATAGTAGAAGCAGAATATGTTGTAGCATCCTTGAATTGTTCTAAAATTTTTGGGATCAAGTAGATGATAAAGGACTTTGGAATTTAGATTGATTATCCTATTTTTATTCATTGTGATAACACTAGTACTATCAACATGTTGAAGAACCCTGTGATGCATGCAAAGACAAAGCACATTGAGATCAAGTATCACTTCCTAAGAGAGAAAGTGGTAGAGAAAGAAGCAAGGTGGACTATGTAAGTAGTAAAGATTAGTTAGCAGACATATTCACAAAGCCCTTGCCTAAGGATACTTTTGAGTATCTCAGGGAGAAGTTGGGAGTAATTCCCTTCCCTGATTCTACTGAGAAGAAAGAAAGAAAAGCATCAGTCCTTAGGGACTAATGGATGGTTGACTACTCTACTTCTAGAGTAGTACCAGTGCTTAAACTGATTGGTGCCCTTTGCCATTGATGTCAAAGGGGGAGTAATATATAGTCATGAAAAATAGAAGTAAAAAGAGGAATAATATACTAAGGGGGAGTAGTATTCAGTTATGACAATAGTTCAGTTGAGAAAATGGAGAATGTTGAAGAATATTTGATGAAGGGTACTCCCCTTAATACCACAAGCACATAACATAAATAAAGAAACAACAACAATTTGTAAGAATAGAAAATGGGCTTCTTATTATCTCCACAAATGTGGAATTACAAATTTTAGAATTACAATATGAAAAGCCACATGGGCATTCCCTTTACAATATTCTATAGGACAAAGCCTTGAATCATTACCCAGAATTGCCTAGACAACACTATGGGCCTTCTTTATATAGGCAATTTCCACCACCCGAGAAGCTTCTAGAAATTTAGCCTTTAGGTCCGACCAAAATTAGAATAATTTAATTTTTCAATTTATTCCATCAAAGTCAGCTCAAAATAACTTTTGAAACCCAAACAAAAATTTTGAAGGAAATTTATTTTCTGCCATTTCAGGTGGCCCAACTTCCGGAGACCATAAGTCATCACCCGTTGACCCAATTGGCTATTATTACCCTAATTCAAAAAGGGGGTGAGGAGCTCTACAACACCCAAATCAAGCAAGCTTCATTCAGTTGAAGTTTCAACCTCATCCGGGGCCTCTAAAGCCTTCAAAACTGAGTTTGAAGTTTCTGTACCCAACTGCCAATACCGAAAATTTTCAATATCTTCAAAACTAGACTTGATCTAGCTATGAAACTTTACTGGAAGGCTGATATGACCAAAATGAACCTCCACCTATGAAATTAGAACATTCTAAGATCGCATGACCAACTTACTAAAAATAGAAAGTTTCCATAAATAGTAGCTCTACACAAGATAGCCCTTATTGAAAACAAAATCAAAAATATTTTTGGGTGATGCAAGATTACTCTTACACCCAGGATGCTCCTGCATCAGACAATCGAGGTAATTTGAGACATGACCCTATCACGACTCAGGTGTGCAGAGGAAAACCAAGATGGTTAACCTCCTCCTTTGTTAGCCATGATGAATCTTCAATAGGTTGTCCTTTCCATTTGACCAAATACTCTTCATATGTCCTATTACTTGTGCTTCTACCAACATGACTATCCAGTATGTCTTCAATCTCCTTGATATTTGAACTGGTTGCTACAATACTCCATTGTGCTACTGTAACCTCATCTTCAACACCTCCTTCATGATACTCTATCAGATCTAAAATGTTAAACACTAGTGAAGTATTCATCTTAGTAGGAAACTCAACCTCATAGGCATTTCTTGAATCATGCTTCTTCAATATCTTACATGGCCCAAACTTCTTCATTTTCAACTTGTTATATGCACCAACTAGAAATCTCTCCTTCTACAAATGAACCATGACTTCATCTCCAACCTGAAATTCCTTATGCCTCCTTTTCTCATCTTTCTTAGCCTTATACTACACATTCATCTTGGTAATATGCTTTCTCACCTCCTCATGGATGTTCTTCAAATGTTTTGCAAACTCCTCAGCTTCAGCACTACTTATTTCTCCTTTATCTATCTTCCTCAACTCAAATTCATTTCTGGGACTACTTCCATATATAATCTGTGGATGATGTGATGAACTAAACTTCAAATCTATCTTCAGATCTTCACTTTCTACTAGTGTCATTTTGTGTCCTACCTTATTTGGCAAATTGGCTCCTGGAATCAAATCTATCTAATGACATATCTTTCTTACTAGTGGTAATCCATCAGGCATATTATCAGATACAATATCTTGAAACTCATTCAATAATTCTACAACTTCTACAGGTACATCCTCTACTTCCTCTTTCCTAGCCTTTGGAATTAAGGTAAAACACATATGCTCATGCCACATACCATCTAAGAAATTTTTTCTATCAATAAAATTTATTCTTGCATTACCACATACCTTTTCTTCTGTTTCCTTCAATGGTTTTAGCTTATGTCACACTCCATCCTTTATTAGGGAATAAGTATTCACATGAACATCATGTACAACACACTTGTCAAACTACCATGGTCTACCCAACAACATATGACATGCATCTATAGATATGATATCACACAGTACCTCATCTTGGTACCCATTGATCTTGAACTTCACTAGGCACTATTTACTGACCATGACCTTATGGTCATCCTGTACCCAGGCAACTTGATATGGATGTGGATGTTTCTACCTCTTGAGCTTCAAATTTGTCACCATCTCTTCCGACACCAAATTATTAGTACTACCACTATCAATAATCACATCACAACACTTACCCTCACACTTGCACCTAGTGCAAAACAAGCTCCTCCTTTATTTAGGTTCATTCTCACCACTCAGCTGGACTCTTCTGTTAATCAACATTTCTCCTCTTTTAGCATCTTTATAATGTGATGATCTGGCATCTTCATCTACATGTCCAACTCTATCCTGGCCTTCATTTCTCCTATCCATACTTCCTTGGTGTTGAGGACATTCAAATGCCCTATGACCTTCTTCTCCACAGTGAAAACATGTTCCACAGAAGCCTCCTCTTCCAGATCCTTGTCCTCTTCCTCTTCCTCTCTAATCTCTATTATTCTGATAATAGAAATGATTGAAATTATCTCCTCTCTAATTTTGACTGTTATTGGCCTTATCCTACTTTTTCAGATCTTCATTTTGATCTCCATATGACCATCCACTAGATTTTCCATCATGACCTCTTCCATTTTGTTTTCTCTCAAACTTCTTGTTCAACTTTTCCTCTACTTTTAGGGAAAACTGGTATGCCTCTTCAATATTGTTTATTCAAACCCAAATTAAGCTCCTCCTAAATGCTCGGCCTCAACCCATTAAGGTAATAGGAAACTTTCTCCTTATTAGCTTCTGCATGGCCTATTTTGATGAGGATTCAATAGAAATCCTCTGTATACTCCTAAACTGCAAACTTTGCATTTTCTTCAGTATGTCAAAGTCATAATCAACAGGGATGAACTGTCACTTCAATTTATCCACCATCCACTCCCATCTTGTGATTTTATCCTTTCCTCTTCAATTTTGCTCCAATTGAATCTCTTACCACCAGATCTTCACATGACCTTTCAGTCTGGCCTTTGCAAATTTGACCCTATCAGGATCCTCAATATCTTCATACTCAAAATATTCTTCACATTCATTGATCTAGTCGATCAACTCTTCTGGGTCAAGATTTCTAGAAAATGTTAGAACCTCAATCTTAGGTCTTTTCCTGATCTTTGAAATGGCTTAGAAAAGTCTTTCTTCTTCTTGATTCAAAACTTCAACTTCTCCTTGTTCATAATTTCCTTCTTTGGCTTCATCCTCGCTTTCATCTCTCATTAAGATTCATTTCTCTGCGAATCTCCTCTTGCAATGCTTGAACTTTTCTCTACATTTCCCTAACCTTAGGTATTACAACACCAACTCTTCTACCACGTTCCCTTCCTAGAGGCATTTTTGAGTTGCTCACTAAAAACCTAACCATGGTCCTGGTGCAAACTACCTCACAGTCGTAGATTTGTTTACACACTCAGGAACTCCCACTCTTATACTACTTGATGAAGGTTACTCCCCTTAATACCACAAGCACATAACATAAACAAAGAAACAACAACAATTTGCAAGAACAAAAAATGGGCTTCTTATTATCTCAACAAATGTGGAATTACAAATTTCAGAATTACAATATGCAAAGCCACATGAGCATTCCCTTTACAATATTCTATAGGACAAAGCCTCAAATCATTACCTAGATCTACTATCCAGAACTGCCTAGACAACACTATGGGCCTTCTTTATATAGGAAATTTTGACCACTCGAGAAGGTTCCAGAAATTTAGCATTTAGGGCCGACCAAACTTAGAATTATTTTATTTTTCAATTTATTATATCAAAGTTGGCTCAAAATAACTTTTGAAACCCAAACAAAAATTTTGAAGGAAATTTATTTTTTGTCATTTCAAGTGGCGCAACTTCTGGAGACATAAGTCATTACCCATTGACCCGATTCACTATTATGACCCCAATTCGGAAAGGGTGCGAGGAGATCTACAACACCTAAATCAAGAAAGCTTCATTTAGCTAAAGTTTTGACCTCATCCAGGGCCTCTAAAGCCTTCAAAACTAAGTTCAAAGTTTCTGTACCCAGCTGCCAATACCAAAAAATTTCAATATCTTCAAAACTAGACTTGATCTGGCTATGAAACTTTACTGCCAAGCTGATATGACCAAAATGAACCTCCACCTGTGAAATCAGAACATTTCAAGATCACATGACCAGCTAAATAAAAATAGTAAGTTTCCATAAATAGCAGCTCTACACAAGATAACCCTTATTGAAAACAAAACTAGAAATATTTTTGGGTGATGCAAGATTGCTCTTACACCCAGGATGCTCCTGCATCAATATTGCAGTAGATGGAGGAATCATTTTGGGGGGAGTCTTGAAGAGGAAATGGAGAAAGTTGTAAAACAATTATTCATTTGGATTGGTGGAGTTTTTCATTCCATATGTTGCCATAAATGCCAAAGGGGGAGATTGTTGGAGATTTTCTAGTAGGTCAGTACTGACTGTATGTTTGTCATTGATGACAACATATGGTAAGTAGCATGCATGGAAGACTTATGAAGTTAGCTTTTAGTATATGTTGCATGGATAGGTTATCAGCATGATATCATGGGCATAGAGGTTAACTATTAGTACAGATAGTTATATAACAACTTATGTCACCAGTGTTCCTGACAGAGTAATAGGTAGTATTCTGGGTATGGTTGTTCGTACAGTTATCATGGAGCCTTGTGCGCTTGGATATATGATGAAGACATATTAGTGATGTGAGATTCATGGATGCAGATTCTGATGATCAATAGAAGTGAAGTTATTGCAGTCGTTATTCACCAGTAGCAGTTTCCTATGTTTGTTCAGAAGACCTGACAGAGATTATATTGGTTATGGAGTTGCACCTATCCTTTTAGTATGCACCCTTGGATTAAACTTGGAGAAGAGTTAGTAATGCTTAGTTATGAGTAGATAAAGTAATTCAACTTGAGGAGAAAGATACAGTTATTTTGGTAGAGCCAACAATGTGTAGCATACGTCTACAATTACCTTATTGGACAGGTCCCAGAATGTGTTGTGTGCTTAGTAGAGCCGACTGAATTATTATTGGAGTTTGTTATGGATTCTCTAATATTATTTCAAGGTGGTTCTAGCAGGCCAACTTGATTATATCATTTAGATGAAAGATATTTATAGATAGTCATTTGTGATTGCTTAAGTGTGGTTCATAGTAGATTGGGAAGAGTAGAGCAGAGTGTACGAAGTGTTGATCCATCAGAAGAAGGTCTAAGTGACCAAGTAAACTGTTTGTGCTATACATTAGAACTGATCCAAACAACAGGTCTAAGCACAGTTCACCAAGATCCAAATATAGTATGTATCTATTATTCAGAAGGTTGTAGCCTTCACCCCTTTGAGTAGTGTGCTCTCGAAAAATGTGTTAATATGATTTAGAACAACAAAGAGGGGGGGTGAATTAGTTGTTCTCAGGTCCTGATGTATAAAAAAGTCTCATAAACTTATCCTTAAATTAGATCCAAAACCAAAACAAACTTGGTCATCACTGATTCAATAATAGAAACATCTAACAATGCAGTCCACTACCTAGTTGTAACTTAACTTGTAAAACATAGAAATGTTCAGATCTAAACATTCACACAAGTATAAACACTAGGTTTTATAGTGGAAACCCAATTTGGGAAAAACCACTTTGTAACATGCTACTATTATTTTCACTCTTCTGAAGTGAGCTTAGTAAAAAGCCAACCCTATCAAAGGTTACAATACACACTGTCAAATGTGACCCGGTTAAAGGATTTCAATCACCCTATTAAAATTGAGCCTAGTCATAGGACTTACATACACTCCATTAGAATGCAACCTTGTTCAAAGGATTTAACATATGACTATTAGGTCAACCTCTGTTAAAAAGGATTTTAACTGTTACAAAGGTTAGAAAGTAGTAGCAGTATTATCTAAAAAATATACAACTCACTTTGCAAATATTAGATCTGATTCCATACACTAATGCCGGTTTACTGACTTTGAAAATTTTCCATTTCCATCTCTAATCTGCTTGGAACTTTTCTTCAAGCAATCACCACCATTCTCCTTCAGCCTTTTTTGCTTAGTCAGTCAATTAAAATTTCCTCTTTTAGCATTCTCTGTTCACCATGTACATACATATCACAATGTTCAGGTTCCCTTATATTTTCCTCAATTAGGTTAACTCATCTTTTGCTTCTCAATCTCATTCGTAGATCTTAGGGTTAGGTCAGATTCATTGAATCTACCCACTTTATGTTCTTTGATTCCTTTTCTAGAATCATCTCAAATATCTCAAAGATTTATAATAAAACATTTTACAATGTATTAAATGCTTCCAAAAAATCAATAAATAAAGTCAACACAT
The DNA here is from genome assembly GCA_027943335.1 of Chamaecyparis obtusa. Classification (NCBI taxonomy): domain Eukaryota; kingdom Viridiplantae; phylum Streptophyta; class Pinopsida; order Cupressales; family Cupressaceae; genus Chamaecyparis; species Chamaecyparis obtusa. Next base: position 1,182,951 of record BSBK01002619.1, on the reverse strand, counting down.
TTTACATAATCCAAGAATTCAACAATGTCGGCTCCAAAATTAAATTCTCTTCAAATATAAAATTGCTGATGCTCGGTCAATATTGTGATTGTTCACTCGGTCTTCATGTAGATCACTCGGTCAATACTAAAACTGTCTCCTTGGCAATTTACTGGTGCTCAGTCAACACTATAATTTTCTTGGCATATACTACTTGGTCGACACTAACATTACTCGGCTTAAACATGATTTTTCCATTCTTTGCTCGGTTAAGCCTACCAGTTTAGTCTTTAGTCTTACTAAGATAAATAATACATTATCTCATCATAGTGCAACATAGTCAAGTACACTTTGTAGTATCAAGATAACTCAACCTTGCTTAGCCCTTTTAGCAACACTCAAATAGATATAGTACTTTCCTAAGTAGCAACAATCTTACCAATTAAGGTTTGACATCAATGACAATACAACAATTGTTTCAATTCAGTTTCCAACACAATGCATCCTCTCCCTTAATAGGGACTATTGTAAAAGACTCCTAACAGGGTCTGACCCTTGACCAAGTCTATTATAATAAATATATTGTAAATAAAATCCTAATAGGGTTAAGGATCTTCTAACAAGGATCATAATACACTAGTGTAGAATAATAGTGGGTGTCAATTCCCACCCGGGTTTTTACCTATTTGGGTTTCCTCGTAACCAAAATATTGGTGTTGTGTTCAAGTGTTCTTTCATTATGTTTATGATTTATGTTTAAGTATACTTAATTGGATAAATAATTGAAACTTGTAGATAACTGATTCACCCCCCCCTCTCAGTTATCTCTTGGGACTATTCCTAACAGTGCTACACAACTCTTGGCCTTAAGAGTAGTAGCCTTAAGAATATTTAAGTCCCATGAAATGGTCTTACAAACTTCACTCAACTTCTTGTCCAAAAATTTCTTTTAAGCCTTTTCCTCTACTATATTTAGAAATGAGTCAAAATAACTATCAAAGTTATCCAATACCATACCAAGGTTCTCATCTTCATCTTTGTCTTTGACGATAAGTGGTGAGGGGAGTAGCTTGTTCACTATTTATATAGCCCTGACCATTACCTTAGCTCTTTTGTCTCCTTTCTGAATTGATCTCTCCTTACCTTTAGCAAAAGCTATAAATGATAATCTCATCAACTCATCTTCATCCAGGTTGTCCAAATTAGAACTGACAGTCTAGCCACACTTGCCAACAATAAAGATGTGTCCAATCTAACCTCAAAATTTTTTTTTGATATTATCTATTCTTCTTTCTTTTCCTCCTATTGTATTTCCTTCTCCTGTGATTTTTATTCTTGTTTCTCTTTTGATTTTCCTTTCTCTATCTTCTCATAATCTTCAACCTTCATTGCAATATCCACATTATCCAAAAATGGATCATTTACATCCTGCGAAGTGTTAAGGCTAACAGGCACACTAGTGACAAAGAAATTTGGTTGCATGCTAACTTGAGCACTTTCATTTACTGCCTTGGAACTCTCCTAAACCCAAACAAATAGTCTTAGAAACCTTGGGAGGTGAAATATTCTTAGGCATGTCATATATTAGAACTTAGTCTAATGCCTTTTGAGTATCCTCAATCACCTCATCATACTTCCTAGCCATAATCTTGACTAGTCTGGCCTTTGTCCTTAGTAGGGGTTTTAGTACTTTTATGATTCTTTCTCTTTCCTAAATTGACACAACCGGAAACATATCATCAATTTTTTTGTTTCTTATGTTCTCATCCTTCGAATGTGCTAACTGCTTCCTAATTTCTAGTTTATTATATAGGTCCTTGGGAATGCTTCCTTCAACCTCCAACAAATTATTCTTAAAAACTAGTAGATGCTCAATGATAGTGTCCTCAATGATTGGTTGGTCATCAGGTTTATATCTTTCATAGTATTTGTTCACTATAAATAGATTTTCATCTTTGATAACTCTTTTATGTAGTGATTTAAGGTCTGGTTTCCACAAAGATTGTGGATTCTCAACTACCTTTTCTTCCTTCTTCTTCCTCTTCACCTTTGTCTCTTTCTCCTTAGGATTGTCCTGCTTACTTGTCCTTTTGGATCTTCTGGGAATAACTACAGGAACCACATCTTTTGTTTCTTCCTCTTGAGAGGATGACAAATCAACAATATCAATAGTAGGAGCTACTATCTTTTCTATCTCCAAAAAAGTAGGTGCATCAATGGCAATGCTAGAAGATGCCTCCATCTTATTTCTGATATCTATTAACCATGTTTTTGTGATACCCACCTTCACAGTGATATCTTAAAAAATATTGTTGAGTTTCCTTTTCCTTTTTACCTTTTCGTTCTCTTCTCTAACTTTCTCATACTTCTCCCTATATGTTCCCCATCTTTCTTGGGTAGGGTCCTTTTCTATTGCCAATATATGCTCCACTTGTATAGTCAAGATTTCAACACTTACCTCATATCCCATAAGATAGCACCACTTTTTTCTAGGCTAAACTGCCTCAAAGTAGACACAATCAATTTCAACCATGAAATAGATAGTGTCCTCATATTTTTCCACTAAGTTCTCTGGTATTTTGTATCTTTCTTTCATTTGTCTCTACAGTATCTTGATCATGCCAAACAATTCACCATCTACCCAGTCCTTCTTTTATTTTCTATAGCACTCTAAGATCTATAGTCTAGTGGGTTTATTATCTTTCCATGCTCTAGGATGCATGCCAAGAAACTTGTGAATGATATGAATGTACATGTGAATCAGCAATGAACCAAACCTAAATGCCTTAGATTTATCCTTCTTTATAGCTTTCACATTCTCAATAAATTGTTGAGCTAGAACTTCACAAAGATTATACTTCTTGTTCTCTTTTACCATTTTGTATGCCATCATGATGACTCCAGTAGATACAGAATTAGGTCTTCTATTGTAAAACAACTTTTAGCATAGAAACATAGCAACCAATCTGACATCTTGCAAATAAATATCATTTATTATCATTGCCCTCTTATCCCATTTTGAATGTGTTAGAGTTTCAACTAGATTTCTTAGGTTCTTTTCTTGTACAGGTAGGGCTCCTTCATCATCAAGGCCTATGATCTCATGTATCAATTGTGCACATTTTTTTATAGGTTGGTCACCAATCCACAAGAACTAGTCATGAACTCTACTGAGAATGATCTTGAACCATTCAACTTTCATGAATTCTGTGAGTAGGGTTAACTTCAGGATTGATTGATCTTGTAGGTGCTTAAAATATTCTACCATGGTTCCATTTTCTTCTACCATACCATCTAATTCACTATATATGTTAACCTCACCAATGATATCATATTTGCAGTGTATGTAAGCCCTAATGTCTTCTACTTGCAATACACCTATAGGGGTTTGTGAAAATGCTCCCTCCGGATCATCCTCATAGGATTTTTATGGATGCCTCTTGAAAATATACCTAGGTTTGTCTACAACATCATAAACTACTGGTGCATCCATTACTTCTCAAAGAGATTAGGTCTAAATACCTTAACACGCCTGAATTTGATGCTTTGCTTCATGCAATCACATAACCACTCTGCTATATGATTGATAACCTTCTCTACTTTGTTCTCCTTAAGCGCTGATCAACAAATGGTGTAGATTTTAGGTCTTTTAAGTCCTTTTATCCATCACAAGTTGAGTATGTGCATTTAAACATGGGTAGCTCAACTTCGCATGCCATCCAATCAATAAAACTCATGAACATAGAAGATGAATCTCCAAGTGTTTCTCTCTCAACTACAGACTCCTTAGTGTTTGAAAACATCATACCTAAGATCGCATGAGATTACTCCCTATATATAGGGGCTGGATATTTTCTATTCACTACATCCAATGCTCCCCATAAGGCCATGCAACCTTCTAGTTTGATACCTCAAAGAACTCATCATACGAAGACATGACATCATCTACTATCTCTCCTTGAACCACTTCTTTGTTTAGAACTTTCACTTTCCATATCTGGTCATCCTTCTTGCTCTCTGATTTCTTGAAATGATTCTCAAATTCATCCATGTACTCATTAAGAATTTTACCACTGTCACCAACATTTTTCCTTATAACCACATGAGGTGGTCCTCTTGGTTCACTAGATTTTCTTGGTCCTCTTATGTTGTCTTCTCCATTATATCTGCAAAACTTTGCAATGTGACCTAGATTGTTACATTTTTAACAAGTAGGTAGTCTCCTTCGATCTTGATTAGTCTGTAATTTACAATACCTTGTTGTATGCCCAAAGTTATTACATTTTTGACATGTGATCTTAGTTGTTGTCTCTTCTTTGATATAGTCTTGCTTATACCTGGACTAATCAAGTTTTCTACAATCTTCTTTCTTGTGTCCATATTCATAGCAATTAAAATAGTAACAAGTAAAGGGCTTAGAGTTACCTTTACTTTTGTAATATCTTTTCATGTGTCTAACTTTTTTGCATTTGAAACATCTACCTCTGAAGGGTTTGAACTATTCTCTAGGTTCTTCATTAGTAGGTCTCTCTTTAGGAATAGGTCTTTCCTCATTCTTGGCTTCATTTGATTCTTCCTAGGTTTTTGAAATTTCACCTTCATTGAATCCAACTCCAGTCATAGCTCCTTTAGGCTTTTGTTTTTCTCTTTGCTCATTAATCTTGTCACTTCTCATGTGTAACTTCTCAATGTGTAATTTGGGTTGAGTAAGTTCACCTTTGATGATCTGATTGTATTTTTTGAATTCCTGATATTTATCTTTGTAATTTCTTAATTTTGTATGATGTATCACTGTCTGAACTTTCTTTGATCTTCTCCATAAGGTCTTGTCTCTAACTCTTTGCAATCTCAAGTAGTTCTTTTAGTTTCCTCATGAAACCTTTTTCTATTCTTAATTTGAATTTTAATTTGTCATTCTCAACTTTCATCTTATCCAGATCTTCAAGAGAAGATTCAAAGTTCTCTTGGAAATCTTCTGAATCCATTCTGATATCCCTTAAGCTGTTAGGCTTTCTCTCCAAGGGCCAATAACTCTGATACCAATTGTTAGGATTAGGTAATACTAAGAGGGGGGTGAATCAGTATTACAAAAATTTGATCTTTTCCACTTTAAACAATTATAAACAATCCAAAGTGATGCAAAAATGAAAATAACATATAAGCATAAAACATTACTCATTACACCATGATTTGTTCTCGAGGAAACCCTGGCCAAACGGAAAACCCCGGTGGGGATGGTACCCACAAATATGCACTAAAATATTATATCCCTGTTAGGAGATCTAGCCCTGTTAGGAGATGATTGTTACATGGTAAATTTACTTATTAGAGGAATACAAAACCCTATCAGGGGTATACAAAATACCTGGTTAAAGGTGGTGAGCACACTGCTCTTACAATCAATACTTGTCTCAAAAGTGTTCTCAAAAGAGGAAAAATACAAGACTTATCTTTCTTAGATAGTTCCAGTTATAGCTCAGCCTCTTACTAATCTTTCATATGGTCTTCACTCTTACATTCACAAACTTAATCCATCATCATAATCATAACCATACTTTGCTTTCACAAAGGCAATCTATACTTATACAAAATCATCCTTCAAGTCAGCTTCACAAATACCATACAAAACATATCAATAACTTATGCAAATGATAATTATGGAGTCAAAAATCTTATATTACCAAAGATTCATAAATATAATTTATTCACTTTTCTTATCATGTTAACATATCCATTATGCTCTCCTTAATCTTCGCAACTATTCGTATACCCTATTACACTATTTTACTATGTTCGCATACCTTCTGAACACTGTATCTCATAGATTTGGTAACCAAAACTTATGTGCTTTTAACTAAAGCATGTATACATCCCAAAATACCTCCAATTAACTTTTCAAGCCATAATACCTCATATATATTCATCACTGACCAAAATAGTGGCACTATACCCCGTTATCCTGATTCTAGACTTAGTCATTTTCATGACTGTGACTCCAATAGAAATCTCCACAACATGCGATCACTCCAATATAAGTGTTCCCATAAATGAAAACCCTCAAGTGATTCCAAAACATCACATGCCAATAGGAAAAGATACTCATCCTTGGAGAATGAACCACGTGAGCATGAGGTGTAAGATACACCACTCCAACTCATGTTAAATAAATTTCTTCTTTGAGGCCATAACCTCACAAGCCAAATTTCATTTTAGCTTATACAAGACTCTTGTCTAACCACATAATAGGGCCTTAGGGTCTAAATCATGTTTATGTGACTATTGGTGCAAAGGTTCTTTGTGGGGATATATGCCTAAATCTTTCTTGCACAGACATAGAGAGTGAGTTTGAACAAGAGACCCTTACTAAAATCAATAGAGTAATAGCCACCCAATTCACCCACAAAATTCAGATAATCCAAGTGAAAGGGAGATAGTAACTCCCCCAATATACTTTTCATATCATGCCTCCATTATTATTTGGAGTTAGATAGTACAACATCATTAAACCCATTGTGTGGTTAGTGGTGGATGTATTCTGATTAGCTATTAGGTGTGTACCTAATTTTATGAGCAAGGATTTTCTCACTCACCCAATTTGACTATAGGGCTCATGAATTGTTTTTTTTTGCACATGTTCTTGGCATGTTTTTCTACCTTGAAAGATTTGACAAAAATATATTTGCAAACAAATTGAAATAAAATTATCAAAACCAAAGAATGACCCTATCAAAAATTTCACAAAATGATTTGGAATCTTGTCAATTTTCTTTTAGATACCCAGTTCAGAGTTGTCCCACATTCCATACATATACCCTCAATATTGTGATATTTTCTTAATCAACCATAATCATGGTCACTCAAACTTACACTATTGTGATTTAAATCTTGTTAACCTTGTCCTTTGATCATTCCCATCATGAGAATCTTCAATCATCCTTATTAGCTATCTCTTTTGAGTTGGGAGTGCATAATCATCTAGGTTCCTTAACCTTGCCTTGGATCTAAGTCATTTACACCTCCTTCTTAAGAGGTCATTATCGTGTTTCCATCACCATCTACCTTAGACTTGTTCAAACATGATTTTTCTTTCTTCAACACCTTTTTGACAAATTTTTGAGTTGTGCTTATCCAAACTCGAAGCTCTTTTAGATGATATCCAGGAGAGGAAGAGAGACCCTAATTATTTGAGGAAAAACCTCTTTTCAAAGAACAACCTAAAAATTCTAGAAGATTGACCCATCATCAAGACAAATCCTCTGACCCCAACATGTCTAGAAGAGGTAAAGGACACAAATATTTTTAACACACCAATCGAAGTGTCAGTGCTCATGAAACTAATAATAATAGTTCTTCAGGCAAATCTGAGCCTAATTAGGTTATTATTTCTAGGTGTAAGGTTGAAAAAGAATTCCTCAAGATGATTAAAGTCATCATGGCTCAAGATAAATAACAATACTTTCTTGAGCTAGAAAAACAAGGAGTGCAACTTCCTCCTCAATACAATGTTGAGGATCTCATTGCCAAAGAGGAAGAAACTCCTTTAACACATGTAACCAAACAACTGCAAGCCATGCAAGAAGAATTACAATAAATGAAGTAGAGTAAAGACAATCCAACCACAAAGTATTCTATAGACTCTATACATCCATTCTATTTCGATAAGGACTTGTACTTAACTCCATTCTCGGGTGGAGTGGAGATCCAAAAATTTGACAAGTACCTTGGGAATTTTAACCCTCAAGATCATGTTTGGGAATTCTATGCCTAGTGTATAGAATTTATGCATGAAAATAAATATCTTATGTATCTATTCCCCTGGATTCTAGGTGGTCAAGCCATCAAGTGGTTCTCAAAGTTACCTACTAGAATAAAAAAATTTGATGAACTTTTCAAGTGATTTTTGTAACACTATTCCTATAACATCTAGAATCTCATAACAATGACCGATTTGTGTAGCACAAAAAAAATGAGAGAATCCTTTTTGACATTTCTCTAGTGATGTAGGAAAGTCTTTTCTTGATATCCATGTTTCATTCCTGAGTCCGAGAAGATGGATATATTCATTAGTGCACTGATCCCATAAATGAGTTTTCCTATTCAGTCACAAGACCAAGACAGCTTCAATAGGTTGGTGAAGAATGAACTGAAAATAGAAAATATTCTTTTTAGAAAGGTTTAAATCACCCTTTAAAAAGAGAACAATTATAATTCTAGTTCCAAAGAAAAGAATAAATATTGGAATAAGAATAAGAATGTAGTAAATGATGGGGTAGTTGACCAAGTTGCCCCCATCCAAAACCAATAATTTTTAATCTGACAAGTGGCACCAAGGCCCTTAAAGTTGTTGAGACTACCACCAAGGCTCCTTCCAAAGGAACAAGCAATATTCTAAAAGATAGACCATGGACTAATCCTTAGTGTTACTTCACTCCCCTAGGAGAATCATATGGATCAACACTCAAGACTCTCTTGGAAAATCAACTGATCATATTTGCCAAAAACTCCAAACCATATGAGATGGAAGTGAAACCAAAATTGTGGAATGAAAATGACTACTACAACTTACAAAGAAATAAGAGACATAAGACCAAAAACTGCATGAGAATCAAGCATGAGATCTAGGATCTCATTGATAACAAAGTGATCATGGTTGATAATCACACCAAAAACACTGATCACAAGGAATTCAAGGACCCTTTACCCAAGTATGAGAAAGGGGAAAGTTATAACTGAAAGATAGTGCCTGCATTAGTCACATATATAGAACCAATGATAAAAACATCATCAATATTCTTGTGGCAATCCCTTATGAACATTGCAATGTCATTATCATCAAGAAGAAAGAAAGAGAGTCGCAAGGTACCAACGCTATGACCCAATCACAAGAAAAGGTCACCCTGGGAGGAGTAAAACCTTCCAAATCTGGTAATCAACCATCATCATCAAAGCCCTCCACATCCAAACAATAAATAACTACAACCATTTCTAATTCATCAAATTCTAAATAGTTGGTTTATTCACATGTTGTTGAATACAAAATCATCAAGAACTTACAAAATATGACTGCTTAGATATCGATCTTTGAGTTACCCAAAATATCTCTAGCTCATAGAGAGATCCTAGACAAATCCTTGTCAACTTCCAATGTCCCTAAGGACTTGGATTTAGATAAATTCCAATCTATGGTGGGCGATTTGACCTCACCACATTACCTGTCATTTTTTGAAGAAGATGATAATTCTTAGAGTCACCTCCATAATCATCCCCTACATATCAAATTTATGATCCCCAAGCATCAGGTCAAATGAGTGTTGATAGATGGAGGCATGAGATGTAATATTTCTACATACAAGCTGATTGAACAAATGAGATTTTTAGAATCTTCTATTGATCCAAAGATGAAAATAACTATAATAGCCTATGATGAACAAGAGAGATCTTCCAAGGGTCTCATATTTTTACCTATTAGAGTGGGACCTATTGAAATACAGGTCATATTCCAAGTCCTCGATCTCCCACTTGCATGTAATATTTTTTGGGGACAACCATGGATCCATGAGATGAAAGCAATTCCTTCCATGTACCATTAGTGTATAAAGTACCTATTTAATGGGATGGAAGTCACTGTACTTCTAGACACCAGATATATTTTCAATGTGCTAAAATAATTAGATGAAACCCTTATACCTCACAATAGGGAAGCTTCTACTTCTTAATATGAAAGAAATATTATGATAGAAATTAAGAAGAATATAAAAATTAGAGATACAAGGATGGGTAGGTACATGAATGAACCTATCCTATCAATGACATCATTGCCCATATCTCCCAGATCTCATGGAAGACCTTCAGAGGCAATGAAGCTGACATATACACCACCATAAGTCATCTATGACGATAGCTTCATTAAGGAAATTGTGCCTCTAGAATACAAGAATGAAGAGAAAGCCATTCTATCATGGCTTGATAAACAACCCAAGGATAATGGTCTCAAGCATTGTGAGATATCCCCTAAAAAGTAAAATAAGGGATATGACCTAGTAAAAAAAATTGACAAGGGAAAAGGACCTTAGGGATGACTGAAATAGGACTTGTGGAACCACTTCATGTGGAGTTTAGGAATCCTAGAGATAAAACTAATGTTGGTTTTAAGGAAGCTAAATTTCATCCCATCATTGATTAGGGAGGACCTGCATTTGATTTAGACAGTGAGGAAGAAGTTGAAGTTGAAACTTTACCCTTTGAAAGGATACTTCATATTGGAATAGAGGATCCTAATTATCAGGGGGAACCATATCTTCCATACTCATGGAGAGACATCCATGGATCCAGTCCACTAGTAGAAGAACCCTTGGTCACGCAACATGAGCAAGACATCACCTCTACTACAGAAGAAGAATTGACCCAAAGACCTGTTGCAATAAGTTTATCTCTTCCACAATGGTGTAGAGATATCTTTGGATCAAGTCCACCAAGTCCACCAGTAGAAGAATTTGATACAAAAGAGAATGAGGTTAACCTAGGATTAGATGATACACATCCTAACTAGGGACAACTAGTAACTACATCACATGTACTAGATCTTCTCTACTTTATTTATCCTAGTGAGTTTTCCATATCAACATGGGAAGAGGAAGAAATAAGACCTATGCAAGAGGAAATACAATAAGAGAGAAACAATCAAGGTGAGGATGAAGGACCTCCCATGACCCTTGCACAATACCTAGGAAAATCTGATGACAACTAGACTAATTTTCATGAGTATTAGTGGGACTTCTCTCAGATGCTACAATGGATATTGAAGTAAATGTAATACACAAGTATGACACTACTACAAATGTTGAAAGAGGATAGAGCTCAAATTATCAAGAACAAACCAATGATGAAGATCCCTCTATTCCTCCCATGGAAATCATCCCTATGGCTCCTAGGCCATCTTCTTATAATCAAAACAATACTCCAAATGATCAAGGAAACCATGGGTATATTAGACCTCATCCCACAACAACTACATGGAATTTAGGAATGTCTAGGATTGAGACTATGGAACAAGGAGAAATCTTGAATCAAAGAGCTATAGAAAATTGGAATCTTGGAGAAGATGATAACTCTTTAGAACCTTTAGCACAAATAACCTAGAGGTTCTCTAACCTAGCCACTTAGGGTGAAGATGAGATAGCTATAGATAGTAAGGTGATTATAGGAGAATCTAAAAGATTTTCTATAAAAAGATGTTAGAAAGTAAATTCCACCAAGATAACTGAGAGGGTGACGGGGGGGGGGGGGGGGGGGTGAATTAGTTATTAGATAATTATAAATTTTATCATCTTCAATACAATTAAACCATATCAACAATATAATTACTAAGTATAGAAAGATATTCATACATAATAACACAATGACACAAGATATGTTGACTAGGGAAACTCTTGATCAAAGAGTAAACCCCAGTGGGAATGATGACCACAAAAGATGCACTAATATGAATATTCCTTATGAGAGGATGGAATTTTCTAGGATTCTTATGAAATACATTCAGTACATATGAATCCCTATTAGGAGATTTTGAATCCCTGTTAAAAGATTCTAACCCTGTTAAGAGTTATGGAAGACAGAAGGACCCACTGCCCAAACAGCTTCAGGGTAAGATCACTGAACACACTGTCCAATTAATCTTTTCATTACTCAATAGAATAATATGTTACCTCTTCTTTAACTGTGCCAAACTACACTCACTGTTACATCAGATCTCAATTTCATATCTCTGAACTTTGTATGTCTTCCTTCACAAATTCACTTTCATACTTAGCTCTTTTCTTCACTTCATGCATACAGCATCAGAACCACTACTACCATATCATAATTACACACTTTCACATTAAAACTACCCTTACAACAAGGAAATACATTCCTTCCTTTATACCACACTTAAATAATTACAAATGAGTCGGCATACAATTACAAAATAAAAGTTTCCACACGCTACATCAAAATTACACAAAACTGTCAGCTTCCAAATATATTAAATCTTCACTCATGCTACTTTGAAGTCTATGCTATCATCCACATCACTATCAATGTGTCTTTAACTTCCCTTTAACTACATAAAACCAGATTCCATCTTGATTAGGAGATATCATCCAATTTCCACAAACCGCTACTCAGGAACACTGCCTGAATACTGCTTCCACCAAAATGAGCATAACTTCCATGAATAAATGAATTACTATTTGCACTCTTAACCATAGAAATATGACATATCAAAGAGTATAACCTCAACATCACATAGCTCCAACTATAATAACCCACATGTGCTAATCGAAACTCTATCTACTTCTCTGCAAGTCTTCAGTAAATCACTGTGTTGACATCAATGACAATCATAGTCATGAATGCAACAACAACTGCTATAGAATGTCTGCCAAACATTTAGCATTCATTCCTAACAATCTCCCTCATTGGCATTGATGGAAACATAGATGAAAAACATCCAATGTTCCAAAAATCCAATACTACAACACTACTTCTTCAAATCCTCTTCATCAATCAAATCTTGCTTCGTTATCCTATTCAGTTCTCTCCAATAGATGTTCTAGATTTTTTTTAATGTATTTTTCTCCCCCATTGACATCAATGACATAAATTTCATCACTATGTCAACAAAAATTCAATGTGAAAAGAAACTTTTCAGAAAATACATTTACTAGAGTCCTCATGACTCAAATCAGATACACATACTCCCCCATAGAGGAAGTACCAACATCTAGTCTAGAAGAAAGATAAAGGCTCATATACCACTGGACAAATGCAACCAACTGCATCACTTCTCAAAAGTAGGCTGGGGCATAACCCCAAGCATACCTCTCAGATACTCAAATGTATCCTTAGGTAAAGGCTTTGTGAATATATATGCTATCTACTCCTTTGTACTTATGTACTCAAGTCTAACTTCTTTCTCAGAAAATTTCTCTCTTACAACATGATACTTAATCTCTATATGCTTTGTCTTAGAATGTAATACATGATTCTTAGACATACTAACTATACTGGTGTTATCACAATGTATAACAATGGGTTCAACAAATTTTATACCTATATCCTTCAACATCTACTTCATCCAAATTATCTAGTTACAATTGTTTGCTGCTGCTACATATTCTGCTTCTATTGTGCTTTGTGAGATACAATTTTGCTTCTTGCTTAGCCAAGAAACCAATCTTCCTCCAAGGAAAAATGCTCCACCACTGGTGCTTTTCTTATCATCAACACTACCTCCCCAATCAACATCTTCATCACTTCTAGGATCAAACTTTCCAATATCATCATCTCTCTTTATATAACATTTGCTTCCAAAAATTCTAAAATACTTAACTGAGGGTGCATGTCCAAACCATAATTCATAAGGTGTCTTGTTTGTGTTTGCTCTAATTTTTACTTTGTTCATTGTATACACTATTGTGTTCACTACTTCTCTCCAGAATAACTTCACCAAATCATTCTCAAACAACATAGCTCTTGCTGCTTCAGTCACTGATCTGTTCCTTCTTTCTACAATGCCATTTTGTTCAGGTGTTCTAGGGGCTGAATACTATCTTTTAATGCCATTTTCTTCACAAAAGTTGTTAAAATATCTAGAAGTAAATTCACCACCTCTATCAGATCTCAAACATTTAATCTTCATTCTAGATTCATTCTCAACTTTATTCTTAACAATCTTAAACTTATCAAATGCTTCAGATTTTTCTTTAAGAAATGCAATCCACATCATTCTTGTAAAATCATCAACAAGAATCATGAAATACCTTTCTCCATAGAATCCTCTAGTCCTGGTAGGACCACTCAAATTTGTATGAACAATCTCAAGATTCTCTGTAGATGTAAACTTCTTGCTAGGAAAAGAACTTCTCTTTTGTTTAGCCATTACACATTCTTTGTAAATCATGTTAGTAGGCTTCATAATTTTAGGTAAATCTCTTACTTCAAGTGTAGTACTTACTTTCACAATGTTATCAAAGTTTATATGATAAAACCTTCTATGACGTAACCAACTGTCATCAATCTTTGTAATCAAACATGTCATCTCAGTAGGATTTAACTGAAATACATTACCTCTAGTTCTAGATCGAGTTCCAATCAGATTTCCATCTTTATCCTTTATCACACAAGTTTTCTCAGTGAACCAAACTTGATATCCCTTATCAACTAATTGTCCAACACTCAAAATATTATGTTTCAATCCATCAACAAAATAAACATCATCAGTATTAGTCTTTCCATCAAGAGTAATAGATCATATACCTTTAATCAAACAAGGTGCATTGTTTCCAACTCTAACAACTCCTCCATCATATTCATTAAACTTTATGAACTTTTTCATGTCTCCAATCATATGATGTGAACAACCACTATCTATAATCCAATCAATTTCTTTTCAACTTGAGAAACTAAGGCTTTTTCTTCCTTAACATCAGTTTCAGGATTTTCTTCTTTAATTGCTACAAATCCTATGTCATCATTATTTTTAGTATCACTTTCACTTAAAGTTCTTTCTATACTAGCTTCAAGATCTTCATCATTACCATAATAACATTCCTTAGATCTTTTAGGTTTGAAATTGCTTCTATACTTTTTAACTCTCTTAGGACATTTAGATGAAAAATGACCATATTCTTGACAAGTCCAACATTTAAATATTTTCTTACCATCTGGTTCTCTTTTCACAAGAAAGGAAATACCTTCTTCAATCTTCTTGTCTTCTTCATTTCTAGATCAGCTGCTACCAGCATAATCTTCGCTCACATTGATGCTTCTTGCAAAAGTAGGCTGAACACTAAGAGCACTAAATGTTGTCTCCATTCTAGGTAAGTCTCTTGATAATCTCAGGTTCATTTCTACTACTTCCAATCTTCCAAGAAGAGTCTCTCTTGTAAAGTTTGTTGTACAAGGTATAACTTGTTCAATCATCTGTGTTGTCTGCTTAAATGCAGGAGTTAATGTCCTTAGAATTTTCCATATCACTTCATTCTCTATCTTTGCTCCTCCACAAGATTTTATACCTGTAATGATCTCTGACATTCTACCAATATAACTTCTAATAGATTCATCTTCCAAAATTCTTATATCTTCAAATGCACATATCCAATTATGTAATCTAACTCTTTTTGCATGTTCATCACCTTCAAAAGTAGAGTGTAAAGCATTCCAAATTTCATGAGTTTTTTTCAAATATTTTACCTAACTGTACTCATTCTCTGTAAGTGCTGTCAAAAGTGCTTCTCTTGCAAGTATGTTACACATGAATAGATCTCTCTCTTCTGCAGTACATGTTTCAAGATTGTCTTCTTCAATGATAGTCTTATTATTCTTTGTAATCAACCAATAGCCTAGTCCTAAACATAATAGGTGTGTCTTCATCTTTTCTTTCCAGCTGTCAAAATTGACTCCATCAAACTTAGGGCTTTCTTTCCTAAAATTTTCCATGGATCTCCTTAAGCTATTAAACTTCTTTTTCAAGGACCTGCCACTCTAATACCAATTGTTAGAAAGTAAAGTCCACCAAGATAACTGAGAGGGGGGGGGGGTGAATTAGTTATTAGATAATTATAACTTTTATCATATTCAACAACATTAAACCATATCAACAATATAATTACTAACCATAAAAAGATATTCATACACAATAACACAATGACACACGATATGTTGACTAGGGAACCTCTTGATCAAAGAGTAAACCCCGGGGGGAATGTTGCCCACAAAAGATGCACTAATATGAATATTTCTTGTGAGAGGATGGACTTTTTTAGGAGTCTTATGAAATACATTCAGTACATATGAATCCCTATTAGGAGATTTTGAATCCTTGTTAAAAGATTATAACCCTGTTAAGAGTTATGGAAGATAGAAGGATCCACTGCCCAAACAACTTTAGGGTAAGATCACTGAACACATTGTCCAAATAATCTTTTCATTGATCAAAAGAATAATATGTTACCTCTTCTCTGACTATGCCAAACTACACTCACTATTACATCAGATCTCAATTTTAGATCTTTGAACTTCGCATGTCTTCCTTCACAAATTCACTTTCATACTTAGCTCTTTTCTTCACTTCTTGCATACAGCATCACAACCGATGCTACCATATCATAATTACACAATTTAACATTAAAAATACCCTTTCTATAAGGAAATACATTCCTTCCTTTATACCACACTCAAATAATTACAAATGAGTCAGCATACAATTACAAAATAAAAGTTTCCACACCCTACATCAAAATTACACAAAACTGTCAGCTTCCAAATACAATAAATATTCACTCATGTGACCTTGAAGTCTACATTGTCATCCACATCACTATAAATGTGTCTTCAAATTCCCTTTAACTACCCAAAACCAGATCCATCCCGATTAGGAGATATCATCCGATTTCCAAAAACCGCTACTCAGGAACACTGCCTGAATACTGCTTCCACCAAAATGATCATAACTTCCATGAATAAATGAATTACTATCTATGCTCTTAACCATTTATCAACATCAACTTCAATATCAACTTCAATAGCTTTAAACCATATAATCAATGTAGTAACTAACCATAGAAAGATAATCATACACAATGACACAATAACACAAGATATGTTAACTAGGGAACCTCTTGATCAAAGAGTAAACCCCAGTGGGAATGATGCCCACAAAATGATGCACTAATATGAAATTTCCTTGTTAGAGGATGGACCTTGTTAGGAGTCTTATGAAATACATTCAGTACATATGAATCTCTATTAGGAGATTTTGAATCCCTGTTAAAAGATTCTAACCCTGTTAGGAGTTATGGAAGACAGAAGGACCCACTGCCCAAACAGCTTCAAGGCAAGATCTTTGAACTCACTGTCCAACAGACCTTAGGATTATTCAATAGAATAATATGAAATATGTTACCTCCTTCACACTATGCCAAAACCACACTCTCTACTACACAAGATCACAAATCCAAATCTGTGTACTTCGCAAGTCTTCCTTCATCACTGAATTAGCTCTTTTCTTCACTTCATGCATACATTCGCATCACAAATTTCATAATTTCATATCACAACTATTACAATCCACACATAACAAGTAAAAAATTCCTTCCTTTATACCACACTCAAATAATTACAAATGAGTCGGCATGCAAATACAAAATAATAATTTCAAGACGCTACATCAAAATTACATAAAACTGTCAGCTTCCAGATACAATATCTTTCTAATCATGTGACCTCAAAATTTTCAATATGAACCACATCACCACCAATGAGTCTCAAACTTCCCTTTAAGTGCATAGAATCAGATTCCATCCTGGTTAGGAGATATCCTCCAATTACCAAAAACTGCTACTCGGGAATACTACCAGAATACTACTTCCACCAAAATGCTTATAACTTTTATGAATAAATGAATTTCCTTTTGCGCTCTTAACCATAGGCTAATAACACACCAAATAACATACCATCAACTATGCATAACTCAATCTACAATAAAACATGTGTGCAAAATAAAACTGTTCCTGCTTCTCTGCTAAACTCCAGAATATCATTGTGTTGACATCAATGACAATCATAGTCATGAATGCAACAACCACTGGTATAGAATGACTGCCAAAGACTTTAGTATTCATTCTTAACAATCTCCCCCATTGGCATTGATGGAAACATAGATGAAAAATATCCAATGTTCCAAAAATCCAATCACTGTTGCTCAACTGCTCTGCTACTCTTCATCAATCAAATCTTGCTTCATTATCCTATTCAATCTCTCCAAAAAATGTAGTTCCTCAATGTTTTTCATGATTCTCTCCCTTATTGACATCAATGACATAAATTCCATCACAATTTCAAACAATATCTCAATGTCAAAAGACACTGTGTAGAAAAAATAAAAATATACACTAGAGTCCTCAATGACTCAGTGCAAATACACATACTCTCCCATAGAGGAAGTACCAACATCCAATCCAGAAAATAGATAGGGCCATATTCCACTGGACGGATGTAACCAACTACATTATTACTCAAAAGTAGGTTGGGGCATAACCCCAAGCATACCTCTTAGATACTCAAATGTATCCTTAGGCAAAGGCTTAGTAAATATATCTGCTATCTGCTCCTTTGTGCTTATGTACTCCAGTCTGACTTCTTTATCTGCAACTTTCTCTCTTACAACATGATACTTGATCTCTATATGCTTTGTCTTAGAATGTAAAATAGAATTCTTAGACATACTAACTGTACTTGTATTATCACAATGTATGACAATAGGCTCATCAAACTTGATTCCAATGTCCATCAACATCTACTTCATCCAAATTATCTTATTACAATTGTTTGCTATTGCTACATATTCTGCTTCTTCTATACTCTATGAGATACAATTCTACTTTTTTCTCAACCAAGAAACTAATTTTCCTCCAAGAAAAAAGGCTCCACCATTGGTTCTTTTCTTATCATCAACTTTGCCTCCCCAATCAGCATCAGTATATGCACATAGGGTAAAATCATCAGAAGTTTCATACCACAATCCATAGTCCATTGTTCCTTTAAGATATCTCAATATCCTCTTTACTGTTGCATAGTGTGACTCTCTAGGTTCAACTTGAAATCATGCTACCATTCCAACTGCATGTTGTATATCTGGTCTAGTGTGTGTCAAGTACTGCAATCCACTAATCATAGATCTATATTTCTTTTGCTCAACTGCTGGTGTCTCATCTTTACTAGATAGTTTATGTCCTGTAACCATAGGTGTTCTAACTGGTTTACAATTCTCCATACCAAATCTTTTTAACAAATCATTCAAGTACTTTGTCTGACTTATAAAGATACCATCTTTGTTTTGTGTTATTTGTAATCCCAAAAAGTATTTCATTTCTCCAATCATACTCATTTCAAATTATGTCTTCATTTCATCAGCAAATTTGTCACTAGCTTTATCTTCTCCTCCAAAAATAATGTCATCAACAAAAATAACCAAAACTAACAATCCATTATCAATTTCTTTTATGTATAAGTTACTATCAACTGTTCCTTTTGTAAATCCCAATTTTAACAAATACTTATCTAATTTAGCATACCAAGTTTTAGGTTCTTGCTTTAGTCCATACAATGCTTTCTTTACTTTACATACCATGTCTCCTTCTTGAGTCAAAGGAAAACCTTCAGGCTACTCAATGTAGACTTCTTCTTCTAATTCACCATTCAAAAATGATGACTTCACATCCATCTGATACACTTTGAATTTCTTAAATGCTGCATAAGCCAAAAATATTCTTACTACTTCAAGTCTTGCCACAGGGGAAAAATTCTCTTCATAGTCAATTCCTTCTTGCTGTGAGTATCCCTTACATACTAATCTTGCTTTGTTTCTAATTACTTCTCCTTGTTCATTCATCTTGTTCCCGAATACCCATTTAGTTCCAATCACATTTTTGTCTTTAGGTCTAGGGACCAATTCCCATGTCTTATTCTTTTCAATCTGAACCAATTTTTCTTTCATAGCTTTAATCCAATGTTCATCTTCACAAGCTTCATTAGTAGACTTAGGTTCAATTTGAGAAATCAAACATAAATGTACCTTCTTTCTAGTCATAACTCCTTTGTCCAAACTTCCAATAACTTGCTCAATAGGATGATGTCTTGATATATACCTGTTAGGTGTCATAGTCACTGATCTTTCTTCAACTATAGATTCTTCTCTATTTTCTTCAACATGACTTTCATTCAAAAATTCACTATCAGTCTCAAAAAATTGTTTAGTAGTTTCAATGTTAGGCTGAGGGTTAGTTCCTTCATCAGATTCATAATCAAGCATTCTTTCCTGAATTTTAAACTTCTCATCAACTTTTACATTTTCACTTTCAACAATAGTTTTAGTTCTCTTATTGTAACATCTATATGCTTTGCTTTTCAAAGAATATCCAAGAAAAATTTCTTCATCACTTCTAGGATCAAACTTTCCTATATCATCATCTCTCTTAATATAACATTTGCTTCCAAAAATTCTAAAATACTTAACTGAGGGTGCATGTCCAAACCACAATTCATAAGGTGTCTTGTTTGTGTCTTCTCTGATTTGTACTCTGTTCATTGTATATACTACTATATTCACTTCTTCTCTCCAATCTTTGCCAAATCACCTTCAAACAACATAGCTCTAGCTGCTTTAGTCACTGATCTGTTCCTTCTTTCTGCAATACCATTTTGTTTAGGTGTTCTAGGGGCTGATAACTATCTCTTAATACCATTTACTTCAAAAAAAGTTTTGAACTCTTTAGATGTAAATTCTCCACCTCTATCAGATCTCAAACATTTAATCCTTATTCCTGATTCATTCTCAACTTTATTCTTCATGACCTTAAACTTATCAAATGCTTTAGATTTTTCTTTCAAAAATGCAATCCACATCATTCTTGTAAAATCATCGACAAGAATCATAAAATACCTTTCTCCATAGAATCCTCTAGTCCTAGTAGGACCACTCAAGTCTGTATGAACAATCTCCAACTTTCCTGTAGATGTGAACTTCTTGCTAAGAAATGAACTCCTTTTCTACTTAGCCATCACACATTCCTTGCAAATCATGTTAGTAGGCTTCATAATCTTAGGTAAATCTCTTACTGCAAGTGTAGAACTTACTTTCACAATATTATCAAAGTTTATATGACAAAACCTTCTATGCCATAACCAACTATCATCAATCTTATTTATCAAACATGTCATCTCAGTAGGGTTCAATTGAAATACATTACCTCTGGTTCTAGATCTAGTTCCAATTAGATTTCCATCTTTATCCTTAATCACACAAGTTTTCTCAGTAAACCAAACTTAATATCCCTTATCCACTAACTGTCCAACACTCAAAAGATTATGTTTCAATCCATCATCAGTATTAGTCTTTCCATCAAGAGTAATAGATCCTATACCTTTAATCAAACAAGGTGCATTGTTACCAACTCTAACAACTCCTCCATCATAATTGTTAAACTTTATGAACTTTCCTTTATCACCAGTCATATGATGTGAACAACCACTATCTATAATCCAATCAACTTTCTTTTCAACTTGGGAAACTAAGGCTTTTTCTTCTTTAACATTAGATTCAGAATTTTCTTCCTTAATTGCTACAAATCCTATGTCATCAAATTTATCATTATCACTATCACTCAAATGTCTTTCAATTCTTGCTTCAATTTCTTCATCATTTTCATAATAACATTCTTTAGATCTTCTAGGCTTAAAATTGTTCCTATACTTCTTAACTCTCTTAGGACACTTAGATGCAAAATGACCATATTCTTGACATGTCCAAAATTTAAAGATTTTCTTACCATCTGGTTCTCTTTTCACAAGCAAGGCAATACCTTCTTCAATCTTCTTATCTTCATCAGATTTGGATCTGCTAATACTGGAATAATCTCCATTCACACTTGTACTTCTAGACAAAGTAGGTCTGATGCTAAGAGCATTGAATGTTGTCTCCACTCTAGGTAGTTCTCCTGATAATCTCAAATTCATCTCTGTTGCTTCCAATCTTTCAAGAAGAGTCTCTCTTGAAAAGTTTGGTGTACAAGGTATCACTTGTTCAATCATTTGTGTAGTCTTCCTGAATACTGGTGTCAATGTTCTTAAATTCTTCCATATTACTTCATTCTCTATCTTTTCACCTCCACAAGACTTTATTCCTACAACAATTTCTAACATCCTACCAATATAGCTTCTAATAGATTCATCTTCCATCATTCTTATGTCTTCAAATGCACAAATCCAGTTATGTAACCTATCTTTATTTGCATGTTCATCACCTTCAAAAGTAGAATGTAAAGCTTTCCAAATATCATGAGATCTAGTTAAACCTTTTACCTGACTGTATTCATTCTCTGAAAGTGTTGATAAAAGTGCTTCTCTTTCAAGTATGTTACACATGAATAGGTCTACCTCATCTTTAGTACTTGTTTCAAGATTGTCTTCTTCAATTATAGTCCTTTCATTCTTTACAATCAACCAATAACCTGGTCCTAAACACAAGAGATGTGTCTTCATCTTTTCTTTCTAGCTGTCAAAATTTACTCCATCAAACTTAAGGCTTTCTTTCCTGAAATTCACCATAGATCTCCTTAAGTTGTTAAACTTCTCTTTCAAGAACCTGCCGCTCTGATACCAATTGTTAGAAAGTAAAGACCACTAAGATAACTGAGAGGGGGGGGGGGGGTGAATCAATTATCTGATAATTAAACCATTTATCAACATCAATTTCAATATCAAATTCAATATCTTTAAACCATATAATCAATGCAGTAACCAACCATAGAAACATAATCATACACAATGACACAATAACACAATATATGTTAACTAGGAAACCTCTTGATCAAAGAGTAAACCCCAATGGGAATGATGCCCACAAAATGATGCACTAATATGAAAGTTTCTTGTTAGAGGATGGACCATGTTAGGAGTCTTATGAAATACATTCAGTACATATGAATCTTTGTTAGGAGATTTTGAATCCCTGTTAAAAGATTCTAACCCTGTTAGGAGTTATGGAAGACAGAAGGACCCACTGCCCAAATAGCTTCAAGGCAAGATCTTTGAACTCACTGTCCAACAGATCTTAGGATTATTCAATAGAATAATATGAAATATGTTACCTCCTTCACACTATGCCAAAACTGCACTCTCTGCTACACAAGATCTCAAATCCAGATCTTTGTACTTTGCAAGTCTTCCTTCATCACCGAATTAGCTCTTTTCTTCACTTCATGCATACATTTGTATCACAAATTTCATAATTTCATATCACAACTATTACAATCCACACATAACAAGGAAAACATTCCTTCCTTTGTAACGCCCTGCTAGGGACCCCAAGAGAATTTAACCTAAACATGCTACTAAGTTTGGTGAATAATTTTTTTTTCTTCTAAAGTTAACATACAAGATAAACAATAGTGCATAAGCAAATACCATTTACTCACTTTGAAACAACACCCAACATATATTACAAGACTCAAGGGTTCCATGACATAGAATTATGTAAGAATAAAACACAACTAGAACTAACATCAATAAAAGATTCCATAACTTATAAATCGCAATTACATGATAACAATAAATACCATTCTCATGGACTTCCATGATATCCAAATAAATTGACATCCACTACACATGTTGCAGGGTATGTAGTAATAAATCTAACTATAAAAGTACAATGTCCAGATTAGGTATCACATGCAATACTCTAATACAAGATTACAAATAATGAAGATAAGAAAGAAACATCAAAGAAGAAGCATCATAACAAAACCATCTACAGAGTCACCATCAAGCATCAGCACAAGGATGTTGAATCTCAAATGGTAAAGAATCACTACCACCCATCCGTGTAGAACCACAAAGGCCTACCCCACCATGTTGAGGAGATAATCACAAACCCCAATCGGATAACCAATACAAAACAAGGATAAAACTCTAAGCAGAAGGATCCTGAAAAGCACTCTAGCTCAAGATACACATGATAAAGATAAAGGTACAACTCACTAAACCAGAGGCAACCAAAACATGTAGAATAACCAGACTATGCATAGGAAGGTGTCATCATGTACATCTAACCCTTGAGTTTTGTCCTAGTAATCTCTCTGGATCCTGGCACCCAAGTGACCATACATGGTATCAATGACCTCTCATACTGATGAAGTCATCAACTATGCCAACTCATCCCTTAAAAGGGGGCTAGTCATCTTCTCAACTCCACCTTAGTCTGTACTAGCACTCAAGCATGGGTGAGGACACTTGTCTTATTAGGTTCAATTAAATACCCTTTAATTATATTAGGTTATCACTTGATTAAAGAAACTTAACAATAAGTGATCCTGGCAGCCACTTGTGGGCCTCGACGCTTATTGCAAGCCACCTCCTACTACATGTCCAGGTAAACTACCCTAGGCTCATAGATCTCTCCTAGATCTAATCAGGTATACAACTACGTAACCTCATATCCATTTTCACATAGAAGAACTAGATATGGTTATAGAGATACCACAAATAGAATATAGTATAACATGAGCCCAATGGTCAATAGGAGTGATAATCAGATAGAGTACGCACACACCAAACATAACTGATAACATGAGCATCTGACTCAAACCCCAGCCTCTGTATTCCCTTAGGTCATCTAGAACCCGACAACCCATATTGTAAAAGAGAACACGAAGAATACAACACTCACACCATTTCAAACTCAAAAAAAACCATAATCCAATATGTTTCATATTCATCATGAATGAGTTCAAGAAAAAGGGTCCACTAAAAATTCTCACAATAATCTTGTCCAATAATAACTTAAGCAAATCAATTTACCTAAGAAACACCATAGAATCCATCATAATGAAAATACCCAATTTCGATAGAAAATAATCAAAATATTATTCTATGAATGACAATAATTAAGTTTCAAGGTTAAAAGTCTAAGTTCCCTATAATTGACATTCTTATGATCGATTGATTAAACAAAAATTATAAGAATTATTTACCACAGACCATCAATAAAAATTCACTAACAAAACTGTGCTTATGATAAAAAGAAATTCATTAACCCAAAATTGACAATGTTATATGAAAATCCATTACCAATATTAAACAACACATATTAATAAAATTCATTAACATTTTAAAAAAATGTATTAATAAATTCTGTTAATATCAAATAAAATTTATTAATATTTAAATATCACATATTAATAAAAACTTATTAATATTAAATAAAATTAATTAATATCAAATTTAACATAATAATAAAATTTATTAATATTAAAAAAAATTATTATTTGAAAAAAATTAATATCAAATAAAATACCAACTGTACAATAACAAAACTTTTAAATAACCAAAACACTGCAACAAAAGTGAAAAAGCACTTTGCGCTGGTTAATGTGCCATGCGGATTGAGGGGGACCACTGTGACGGACGGTACTCAAGGTACCACCAGCAGGGTACTCCTTGGCGATGGTACCTTGAGTACCGCTCAGCAGGGGGATCTACCATCCTCGGGGACAGTGGGGGGTGTGGTGGCCCCCACTTCCCTTAATCCAAAAACTTTATAAAACAAACAATTTTTTTTTTAATAAAACTTTTCCAATTTTATATTTAGCTTGCTAAATTTTATTTGTATAATAAAATTTCGTTTAGTATGATATATATATATATATATATATATATATATATATATATATATTGTTAACCCTTTTTTTTAAAAAAAGAAATGAAATACTAACACACATAATAAAAATCTATATTTTGACAGGTTTGTTTATTTCTAAAAATGGAAATAACAAACTATGTCTTTTTTTTCCAGAAATGGAAATATGGGTAATTCACACATTTTTAAAAAGCATATTCTAATCTTTTCTAACCAGTCTTTTCCTCTTAACATTATTGTTTCAAATATACAACCAATTAAAACATAGAACACTATGTTTTTTTTTGTCTTTTATGAAATATTTTTGACAATATTTTTACATAGAGAAAGTGATTTTTTTTCCAGATTAAGGAATTTTCACCCAAATTGAATTTTTGTTAACAACCCACTAAATTATTTTATTCAAACTATAGATCTAACTATATAGAGATTGATTTTTCATTTTCTATGTGTTCTAGGATGAATTTTCTCTCCAAATTTGGACAGCATAACCCTACTGTGCCAAGTTAATATAAAAATATGAAACAACATTCTAATGAGTTTTCTAACTCTCAAATTTAAATCATAATAGAAAATAGATCTTAATCTATAAATTGAAACAAACATAGAGAAACTGCAGAAAGAACTACTGATGAATTCACAAGAAAACTCCACAAATCGCTACCTCAATTCCAATGCTAAATACTAAAAAAAGAAGGCCTATAGAATGCTGAAACCCTCTAATTTGACAACATAAAAGCTCCACCTGCAGATCTAAATCACAGTGCATACAATCCCCAAATCCAAGTGCAAACAACCTTCACCCAAAATTCAAGCACAATCTCCAAAAGCTCAAGAACACAAGCGAGCACAAAACTCCAAAAGCTCTCTCTCCAAAATTGCTCCAACAAAACTAATTGAATCAAAATGAATGCAAAATCCCCCTATTAGGGATTCAACTCCACTAAACATGCAAAACCCTAGATGACTCACACAAAGAACTCCTAATCAAACTCTCCCACTTTTGTTGAGAGAAATTACTAATTAATAATTAAAAATAAATATAATTGTGCACAACTCAATAAAGCACATGTTGATAACAAATCTATTATTAAATAAATTAAATACTTAATGCATCATAAATTCATGCAATTAATTATTTAATTATTTAATAATACTCACAAACATAATAAAATCCAATTCTCAATAAAATATTCAATTAAATCCAAATAATCAATTATTTAATTTTTTATTAAATTTCATCATAATAAACTTAGGACATAATCAATATTAATTTCCAATACTAAAATATTTAACTTTAATTTTAATTCCCTCAATTAAATCCTAGAAGAATAATTAAACATTAAATTCAACTATGCACCTAACATTGATATTCACATAAAATAATCTAAATTAACATAATTCAACTATAATCAATAAATTAATAATCACCCACATAATCATAAATCAACTGAATCACGTAGAGTAAAAATCAAACACAATAAATCAAACAAACAAGGATAAAGGATCCACGAATTCATGCCAACCAGGTGAATTCGAGTAGGGTAGTAAGACTGACACTTGTCTAATCCTAGGACAATAAGGCTTAGGTTTAGGGTTTGGGTCTGTGTATTATCTCCCCTCTTTACCATTGAGATGAATGTTTGTGGGCACGCTCACTCCTGCCAATTCAAGGAAGATGATGCCCTCTACCTGTGAACCTGTCACCACAAGATGAAACATGTATATACAATAATATATTTCAAAAAATGATAGGGTACGATCAGTCGTGTGGATCTCGACTAAGCGAGTAACTATGCCTCCGTCCTCTACCAAACAAGCATGTCAAACAAATGCAAACACAAGATAACCATACACATGCCAGTATGGGATTAGTACCATGAATCAATATAAAACATAAACACAACATCAAATGATATCATCATCTAAACTATGCAATAGCCTGATACACTTCAATGAACAGAAATCCATAATCATCATTAATCAACATAATAATTGATCACATCAAAAGTGACCTAAAAGAATTCGGCCAAAAATTGAAACATAAAGAAACCTAAAAGTGAACTATGGGCGGGGTACTACATCCACCCCCCCTAGAATTAGGCTTACTCCTAGAAGCCTAGAACAAGTAGGGATGTAAGTCCCATAAACTTCGCTACTCTAAAAAGAAAACTAAAACAAAAGATCACTGAGTAGGCCCCATCAGACCTTTTCCTGCCTTAGGGTTCAAACACTAAGGATCATTCCCTATTGCAAAGGCTCCATGAGATCTACTAGCATCTCCCACTATAGGCTCAGAAACCAACGGCCTCTGTCCTGAATGCTGAGCTGAAAACTGGGGACAATCATATGACTTATGACACTGTTGGCCACAAGTGAAGCAATCCCCCTTGAAGACTCTCCTTACTGCAGGAGTACTGGGCTACTGAAAACTACCCCCACCAAAATCTTGATGTGAATTTTGAGTGGGCTGACAATCCTGATTGCGCACACTATGCTGCCAATTGTGATAGTTCTTTGAGTTGGCATGCAAATACAAAATAATAATTTCAACACGCTACATCAAAATTACATAAAACTGTCAGCTTCTAGATACAATAACTTTCCAATCATGTGACCTCAAAGTTTGTGCTATGAACCATGTCACCACCAATGAGTCTCAAACTTCCCTTTAACTACACAGAATCAGATTCCATCCTAGTTAGGAGATATCCTCCGATTACCAAAAACCGCTACTTAGGAATACTGCCAGAATACTGCTTCCACCAAAATGCTTATAACTTTCATGAATAAATGAATTTCCTTTTGTGCTCTTAACCATAGGCTAATAACACACCAAAGAACATACCATCAACTACGCATATCTCAATCTACAATAAAACATGTACGCAAAACAAAACTATGCCTGCTTCTTTGCTAAACTCCAAAATATCACTGTGTTGACATCAATGACAATCATAGTCATGAATGCAACAACCACTACTACAAAATGACTACCAAAGACTTCAGCATTCATTCCTAACAAGAGTATAACCTCAACATCGCATAGCTCCAACTGCAATAACCCATGTGCACTAATCCAAACTCTGTCTGCTTCTTTGCAAGTCTTCGTTAAATCACTATGTTGACATCAATGACAATCATAGTCATGAATGTAACAACAACTGCTACAGAATGTCTACCAAACATTTAGCATTCATTCCTAACAAAAGAAACTCAGACTAAATAAATGGTGACATTAGTAGATTCCTCTCAAGAATGTTCAAGATCTAGATAATCACTCTTAGAACATGGCTTTAGAAAATAGATGCAATAGAGACTAGAATGACACAAGAAAGGAATTTGCATCCTAGGGTTAGACCAAATGAGTTAGATACACATGTAGAAAGTACAAATTTATATGAGAATGATGAGATTCATTTTGGTATAAACATGCTATTCCAAAGTGATGCTTTTATATCTTCACTTGTCAATAAAAATTTATGATGAACATACAATGAACTCCCTAGAACCATCTAATGACCTATCCCTTATACATCGTGAGGTAATTGACTGGATACAAGAAAATGAAACACTTGGCCTCCCCACCTTTCCTAATGACTATTCCTTGGCCTTTTAGCTCAATGTTGTCAAACCAGTTACTTCTTCCACCAGTGAATCTAGTATGAAAATGACTAAAGAAAATATCAAGTACCTCAATCATAAATTAAAAATGGAAGAAACTGAGGTTCTGAGGGAAAAAACCACATTGTGGTGATCTCAAAATAGAAAATAGTAAAAAGAAAAGATGCATCTAATGGTGAAAAACTCTCTGAGGTGCTGAAGGATGGGATACTTGATATCATTCCTAGTCACTTTCACAAGTGACCACCAGTTTTGATAGAACCCACACAAGAATTAAACATCAAAATTGGAGAGCATTCATAAGTGATCCATCTAGAATAATCATTGTCAACTGAAGAACTTGTAGAATTCACTCTATTCTTCAAAGAGAAAAGGATTAACTTTGCGTGAACCTACTAAGACATGCCAAGATTGGACCTGGATCTAATAATGCATCACCTTTCAATTGCACCAAGAGTTAAGCCTATCAAATATAAGCTTTACAATATGCATCATCATGTTTCTCTCTTAGTAAAAGTTGAGATAGAAAAATTGCTTAAAGTATGGTTCATCAGAGAAATTACATATGCTGAATGGATCTCCAACATTGTACCTATGACTAAAATAGATAAGTCCATCAAAGTATGCATGGACTTTAGAGATCTCAACATGACATGTCCTAAGGATGACTTTCCTTTACCCAATATCAACATGATTGTGGATATGACAACCGGATATGAGATGTGTTCTTTAATGGATGGATTTTTTGGATATAATCAAATCAAAATCACCCTAAAAAACTAAGAAAAAAATCTTTACCTATACTTGGGGAGATTTTCATTGGAACATCATTCCAATTGGTCTAAAAAATGCCAATGTAAGTTCCCAATGAGAATTTACAACTACCTTCCATGATATGATCCACAAGAACATGGATGATTATGTAGATGATACCATTGTTAAAATAAGAAAGAGGTCCACACATCTACATGACCTAGGATAGATCCTAGATAGGATAAAATAGTTTAGGTTAAGGTTGAATCGTAAGAAATATGCATTTGGTGTAACATTTGGAAAGCTATTAGGCTACATTGTCTGAGACAAAGGAATTGAGGTGGATCTAGTAAAAGTACAAGCTATTATTGAAATGCCACCACTGAAGAATATCACTCAAATGAAAACCCTTCAAGGGAGAATTCAATCAATGAGGAGATTCATCTCACAATTGGTAGACAAAGAATAACCATTTACAAAGCCTCTTCACAAAGAAGTATCATACCAATGGGATGAATCATGTGCCCAACACTTTAATAAAATCACGGAATATTTAGAAAACCCACCAGTCTTGATGTCCCCTATCTAGGGTAAGCCACTCATTTTGTATATCTTAGCTATTGATACATCACTAGAGACACTCCTTGGACAACAAGATGAGAACAAGAAGGAACAAACCATTTACTACATCAATAGGACTTTGGTCTCTTATAAAATGAACTACTTCATGATCGAGAAATCTTGTCTGGCAGTGGTATTTGCATCACATAAAATGAGACATTAAATGTTGGCACATCCTATATAGTTTGTCGAAAAAATTACCCACTTAAGAATCTTTTAAGTAAAGAAACCTTGACAGGCATGCTAGCTAAGTAGGTTATGATTTTGAATGAGTTCGACATTAAATATTTTGAATGAAAGGCTATTAAAGGACAAGTAATTGCAGATCAGTTCACTAGTACATTTGAGACCTTTTTCTGATGGATTTCTATTGGCATTCTGATACTATCCTGTCGATCAAGAGACCCCAACCGCCATTGTAGTTTTTGAGTCAAAATTATCGATGGCTAGGATAGTTGGAGTCATAATTATGATGGACATGATCATCACAATATGCATCCAAAGAGGTCCTGCCAACATGGTGAACAAGTCATCGGATCTATTTTCTTATGTCGCAATTCTGACGAAAATGCTGAATTTGTGATGGATATGTTGTACATGTGACGTCTATCTTTCCAACATATAGTTGTCTTTTGTAGTGTTTTTTCATTGGTCATTCTCTGGTTACCATTGTAATTGTGATGATTTTCTTTATTTTAAATATATATATATATATATATATATATATATATATATATATATATATATATATATATATATATATATATATATATATATATATATATATATATATATATATATATATATATATATATATATATATATATATATATATATATATATATATATATATATATATATATATATATATATATATATATATATATATATATATATATTTTGTACGTGGAGTGAGACCTTAAATTATTGAGCTTATCTTTGTTTCAAGAATAATTTAACAGTATCTGCTTAACAGGGCCAACCATGCAAAGGTGGAAGCTCATCTGGACTCTCCTAAGAGCCTCTTATGACCCTTTACAACATTTTAAGACCTCTAAGATGTATTCTTAGGGATCATAAAGGGTCATAAGGGGTCCTGGGACACAACAACTGAGAAACATAAATGTAGGCATCATGGTCACAATTGTTTGGAGACACAACATAATTGAGTGGTATAACCAAATGATGCAATGCAGCCACTACTCCTCTAGTTCCAAGTTTACACTGCAAGATCCAAAAACCATAGATAAGGAATAAATTTAGAGAGTGGAGGAGGAGGGCCATAATGACTGAAATAATATAGGGACCCTATATTATTTTGGTCATTACAGCCCTCCCCAACTCTCTAAATTTATTCCTTATCTATGGTTTTTGGATCCCGCAGTGTCAACTTGGAACTAGAGGAGTAGTGGTTGTGTTGCATCATCTGGGTATACCATTTGGTTATGTTGTGTCCCCAAATAATTGTGACCATGATATCTACATTTATGTTTTTTAGCTGTTGTGATATCTACATTTATGTTTTTCAGCTGTTGTGATATCTACATTTATGTTTTTTAGCTATTGTGATATCTACATTTATGTTTCTTAGCTATCATGTTTATGTGCATGTTCTTTATGTGCTTGGCTTCTCTCCCTCACATCCAAAGTAATATTTTCCCACTCTGACTTGAGAATGCACATGCAACACAACCAAAATATGCATGGATAATAGGTGGAGCTCAGAAGACTCACGACATTTACATTTTTTAATCGGTCAAAATTACAATGTTCATGATGGTCTATAAATTAAAATACCTAATTAAAGACCTCTATAAAATATGCAAACCTGTTGCATCTTTCAGCTCCACCTAATATCCTATGCATATGAATTAAGATTGCATATTGAACTAGGTGCCTCCTTTTGCATTGCCTAAAACCAAGAGATTGTCATAGTTAACATCTAAAACCATTATTGAACTTTTTTTATAATTAAAAACTACATTAATACTTATTGTATAAGTCTGAACCAAGTGAATCACCAAATGGCTGATGGTGATTGATGAAGAAGATTTGAAAATGATTATTGATCTAATTTAGATTGGTGCAAAATTTTTAAATCTTCTTCATAATCATCATCAACATGGCCAATTTTATGGTGGTTCATGAGAATATCCATTCCTTGGAGAAATCAAGAAAACAAGTCTTCCTGATGAAGCTTGACTTATCCAAAGCCTATGATCGAGTGGACTGGGAGCTGCTTTCCAAAATTCTTTAGGCTTTTGGTTTTGATAATGGAGTGGTCAAGCTAATTATGCAATTGGTTTCAACTATTTCCTCTTTTGTGATTGTGAATGGCAGCTCCTCTCCCTTCTTTAGACCTTCTAGAGGTTTGAGGCAAGGAGACCCAATCTCCCCTATCCTCTTTGCCATCATGGCTAAAAGTCTTGGTAGATTCATTAAGAACCAAGTTACTCAAGGGTAGATCAATGGCTTGCAACCTTCTTCAATGGAGATTAAATGTTCTCATGAACAATTCATTGATGACATGATTCTTATGGGGGAATCTACTGTCAAAGAGGCAAGGAATATTAAAAAAGCTCTCAATGTTTATTCTAATGCTACAGGTCAACTTATTAATTGGGAGAAAAGATTTCTGTATTTCTTTAACACACCTGAAGCTAAAATGAACAAAATATCCTCCATTCTTGGGTGTAAGATAGGGAGGATTCCTACCCCTTACTTAGGACTATCGCTGTCCTTGAAACCAAAGAATAATTTTTGGAATGAAATTCTTGATAGTGTTAATCTCTATTGAACATTTTAGGTTGTCATTAGTATCAAAGGATAGTAAATAGGTTAGTTGGCTATTTACATTGAGACAGTCAGTAACTAGAAGTAAGACCGAGCAATTGGTAAAGCCTTATACTAAGCATCACATAGTTAACTAAGCACCAGCGACACCAACACCGACGGTCAGCAAACACCGAGCAGATTATACAGTGTTTACCGATGATCATAGTAAATGGCATAGTAATCAGAAATGGCACATTATTCTATGCAAATGGTTATAATAGATCATAAAATGGTTTACCAAGATCGAGGAGCATTTATTGTAAAATATATTCATTAAATGAAATGATTATCTTATTTGTATTAGTTGATCTAGGTTATTTTGCACCGTAGATCTTAGGGTTATGATTTTTCTTTGTAACCTAATTTTTCTTTAAGCGGCAAAAACATAACACTATATATTGTATATGTTTGCACCATTTTATGGGGTTGTTGAACTGATATATATGAATCATGGAGCACTTGAAAAATTTCCTATCTTCAAGACAATCAGTTTACCAAGTAGAACAGAGTACAGAGGTTTTCAAATTGAGCAGAATCAGACAAGGCTACCGAGTAGAACATAGCAGAGAACCATCATAGATAAGGTGATATTCTGATAAGAACTTATAGATCTATTTTAGACAATTGAGTTGTCAACTAGCAGATAGTTACCTATTACTTTCTAACAATTGTGATAGAGTTTTTGTGAAATCTCTTAATAGAGTAGACTTAACAGTCTTTGTATAAATCTCTTAACTGAGTACACACTTCATATAGTGTTGTTAAATCCTATAACTAGGTAGATCTAGCTGATCTAATATGTTACTCCTAACAAGGTAAGATCACCAGAAGTGATCAAAACTTGTAGCCTTAATAGGAAAACCTTTTCTATCTATAGTAGTGAAGAATTTGTGGGTGTCATCCCCACCGCAGTTTTTACCTTCTAACAAGGGTTTTTGCATTACCAAAATACGTGTGTTATGTGATTGTCATATTGATTTCATATTTTTTACTTTCTTAAGTTAACTAGATGATTGATTTATGCAATTAGATTCAAGTTATTTTGATCGGTTAGCACAGTATTCAGTCATAGATCAGAAAGGTTTTTGTAACTAAAGTTTTGAAGGCACTGATTCACCCCTCCCCTCTCAATACCTATCTCTCCTAATTCCAACAATTGGTATCATAGCTTAGTCCTCTTGCTGAATATTTTAACCACTGAAGGGAAAAGATCTAAGTCATGGAGAGATATAAGCTTAACAAGACTATTGAGAATCAGAAGATACAAATGTAAATGTTTGTGGAGCAATACAAACAAGCCAAGGAAGAACTAAAGAAATTATTGGTTGAAAGAAAGAACCTTGCAATTTAGTAGAATGAAATAAGTTATCATGCAAAACCTATTGATGACATATTTGATCATATTGAATCAAGCTCTGGAAGCATCTCTGATGGATCCGAAAGCATAATCTCAGAGCTATCTGAAAAGAATCAGCATCTATTCGAGCAAGTGAAAGCACTTCAAATCAGTCATGAATCTCAAATGGTGAGAATGGTGGAAATCATGAACAATGGTAGACAAGCTGAACAAGATCAGAATCTGGCCATTGAAGACCAGAGACTGGTGACTAAACAACTTCAAGAAAAAGAAAGTGAAATCCAGAGACTCACTGATCGTCACTTCCAAATGTCAAATTAGATGATGACAGTTAATCAAGAAATGAACTAAGTTAATGGAGAATTATCAAGAAGACTTGAAGATGTAGCAACACTTAGAGAAGATAATGAAAAAATAAGAAATGAAATAAAAACACAAAAGCAACACAATGAGATGATGAAGATAGCCAAGGACAGCTCTAAAAAGATTGATGATTTTCTGACCAATCAGAGGAGATTCGGAAGCAAAGCCGGTATAGGCTACACCGGTGAAGGAGAATCATCACAACAAGCTAAAGGAGTCAACAACCATCAAAATCAAAAACCTAAAGTATTGACATGTTACCACTGTGGAAAACCAGGACATACATCTAATGTGTGCAGAAGCAAAGCACAAGGTAAACCTCCTATCATTCCTAAGTTCAATGGATATTGCTATTACTATGGTAAGTTTGGACATCCAACTTATGAATGCAGAGCAAAGAAGAATGACTTTTCCAATAACACTATTGAGGATAAAATATGCGATACTTGTAATAAGCATGGACACACTGCAAGGGACTGTAAGGCAAAAATGAAGCAGGTCTGGACACCTAAAGAGAAACTACAACGAAAACAATATCAACCGAAGAGACAAGGAAACTCATATGTTTGGGATTATAATACATGGACTAATTGTACTACATGTGGTCGGTATGGACATATTGCAAAAAATTGTTACAGAAAGAGTCAGATTGGACAATCAAGTAACTGGACAAATGCATGAATGGCATGTATGCACTGTCACAAGGTTGGTCATGTAAGCAAGAACTACAAAGACCGAGCACCTAATGAAAACCATATATTTGAGAGTGGATATAACATTGCAGAAATTACAAAGTTAAGGAACACAATGTGGAAGAAGGCATCTAATGAGAATGCTAAGTCAAGTAATACTGTCGGTGAAACCTCATCCACTGGATTGGGTGACATCGGTACCTCCACTTAAGATGACAAAGGTATGTATGGAACTGACATTTCAAATGATCACATTTTACATACAACTCCTTATATGTGATGTACAAACACCAAAACTAGATGAATGAAGATGCACTATGGTCTATACACTATCAGTTTGCAAATGACATCTAGTCGGTAAAAGGGAAACATGAGTTGGTTACCCATCGGTAATCACTATACAAGGTTAACCGACAACAGTTCAAATTGATGAAGAAACTCTATGTTAACCAAGCAAAAGACTTTACCGAGATGACAGCCATCTCGTACCAAAAGTTAGGTCATGCATTTAATGCATCAAATTTTGAGCAGGAATTTTAGAAAACCCTATATATACGTGGAAACATAATTCATTGTTACATCATGATTTCGAAGAAAGGAGATTTTACAAAGAAGAGTTCAAGCTAACAATACTCAGAACATATTCAAAGAAACTAGATTGAACCGATGACAATTCTTCGATGAAAACTAGTAAGTTCATCCACCTACCGAATATTGATTATCTATTTACTTGCCGAAAACCCTAGAAACAATTTATTGCATCATCTTCGACCACAAGAAAATCATAGAACATTGAGGAGGAAGTGGAACTAATTGTTAGGGCACACTTTGCCGAGGAGAAATTCAAATCGCATCCTAAGGTCGCAGCACAAACAGATGATATGGGCACATTTTCCAGTATTCCTGATAAGGTTTTGTTAACAAAAGATGTTAGGGCTTACATTCACTGCAAGATTGGTGAAGTATGTGACTTTGAGACTATAGTAGCTTATCAGCAAGTCTGTGGACCAGATGGTAAGATCAAACCCAAGCATAAGAAGATTGAGAAATCAGGGGTACAGTGTTTCACATACTTCCTACAATCATTTCACAATGACTGGATACAAATCATGCTTAGCAGATTCCATGATGGAAAATTATGGCTAGACAAATCGGTTGAGGTCACCAAGAAGATTATCAGTAGGGTTACTGGGTACCCTACAGCTAACAAAGCCAAAGCATTTTGAAGTTTTTCTCATCCCGACATAGAAAAGAACACTAGAGCTCAATGGGATGGTAGGGCACTAAAGATTTCAACTATCAAAGATCCAGCGGTAAGATTTGCAACTCATGTCATCAGGTACAAGATATTTCAATCAAGTAGACCAAATAGTGTACCCTGTAGTGCCATGGACATGGCTTACAAAATTGTAAAGAAAGATCACTAGGTTGATCTTGTCGAGCTACTAATGCACCAATTGCATGACAACATGAAGACAATAAAAGCAAAGAAGTCCAATACTTGTAAGTACGGATCACTACTTGTCTGTACATTCCTCTATTTACAAAAATATGTACTGGGTATTGGAAAAGTTAACTGGCAATTGGACAGACCAATAACTACCCAAATTGGTGATATGATGAGAAGTCTAGGAGACAATTTGAACAAGGAGTTCCATGCATATTTCAAGGAATTTCAAACAAGAATGCAACAAAGAAGCAGAATTCCAAAAGAGTTAGTAAGCAAATTTGAAGATGACATATGCTTTGTGATAAGCACGGACCACTCAATGATAAAGGTAGTAGAACCGAGAACAAAATGGCTAGAACCAATGGGTTATGAAATAAATCATGATTTCACTCTGAAATCTATCAATGCATTGCTAGCATTACCGATTAACATCACTGCAAGTAGGTTTGGAGTGTATGAGAAAGCTAAGTCTAGAATCACAACAGACATTGAGATTGGTAAAATGTCAAGAAGGGAAAAGAAAATGAAAAAGGATCTCTCAGCAAGATATGGAACTACATCTGACTCACATAAGGAGTCACTAGTTGATGGAGTAATTGAAGATCAATTATAGCTGGCTGATAAACCCTATGATAGCGAGGAGACCAAGTCCAACAAAGAAAAGGATAACACACCAATTCCTCCCACCAATGATGAAGAAGAAACTCAACTTCCCACAACTGATGAACAAGATACTTAGCTACCAAAACTTGAAGGAAGGAGGACACGATCAGCAACTGTAGCCCAATCAACTAAGCAGAAAGAAGCAAAAAAAGTTGCAAAAAGGAGAGCAGCCACACCGAGAAAGAAATACATCAAAAGAAAGAACAAGAAGGCAGCTGAACCACCGAAGAAAAAGAGGAAATACATAAGGAGTAAGGAAGACATAGAGGAGACTGACACTGAAAATGAACCTAATCAATTTCAGCTAGTTCATAATAGGGACAGTACCATAGAAGAAATAATTGAAGATATTATTGAGAATGGAAATCTTAATGATCCAAGCATAGGCAAATTCAACAATATGTCAATTGAGGACAAGACAAAGATAGAACATGCTATTGTTCAAATGATGATCAAGTTCAAAAGAGTACCAATGGAATTTTCATGTCAACTGCCGAAGGAACTTGATGATAAAATAATTGAAAGATGGGGCTATTGCTTTAGATACAGAGAAAAGGAAAAGAGAACGCTCTCTAGGCCATGTAGCCAATCACTTTAGCTATGCTAAGGTAAGTGAATACATGACAAGGTATCAGCCTAGAATTTTAGTCAAGAATAGAGCTATGCAGATTATGGATGAAAATATAGATGATATGGATGTCGTATGTGACTCCCTATGGACATCAATTTTGAAAGTAGAAGAGAAAGCTAAATAGGAAGCATTCTTGAAACTATCTAAAAAGAGACATAGTTCAAAAGGTAAAAGTATTTTCATTCATGACAATAAAGGAAAGAAAATAGAAGACACTGGTATATCAGTTACCAAGGTAATTGATATCACCAAGCAAAAGGAAGCGATCAAAGTTTCCCAGGATGCACGAGATCAAGCTAAGATCCACTTGCAAAAGAAAATAGATGATGATGCACTCATTGAGGACATCACTAATGGTGATCCTGATGATAAGGATGATGAAGATGTAATAATTACACAATACAAAGATGAAACATTCAACACTGACAATGTGTGTACATCTCTACTGGGTGAACTACCTGTACTTGCAAAGGCCACTGAAATAATTTCACAAGTACTACCCGATGTCTCTCATCCTAAGCCAACCAATGATACAATTGAGATTCAAGCACTTGAGCAACCTGTCGATACAAATGAGCTTGTCAAACTAGAGGCATAGTCTATAGAATAGAAGGACCCTGAAGAAACCAAGTCAACTGAGGTGAACCAACCTAACACTACCACTGAGACTCCCACTCAATCTACCGAGGAGCAGAAGAAGGATGAAATAGTGTCAGCTGGCAAAGACACTCTGAGGAGTGAAGAAAAAGCTATTGTTGTAACTAAAAAGAAGTCACCTCTAGCCCTGAAGAAGAAAAAGAAGAAAGCCAAAGGGTTGGTCACCATTGATGAAATTATTGTTATACCTGAATGTAACCCAAGAACTCTAAGCCCTGAGGAACTAAGTTGATATGGGGAGTTATGTTCGAGGAAAGTGGCACAAGAAAAATTGAGGCAAGAACAAAAATGTAAAGAAGTGTTAAATGATGTAAGGGATATTCTACAACAAATAGTACCAGAAACAAACATTGATGAGAATACTCCCATTTTAGATCAACTTGCCAACCTTACTGATAGAATCAATGCCCCTGATACAGACATAGACAAAAGAATAGAAGAATGGGCAGAGTCAAAGATTCAACACAAATTAGCAGAAAGGATTAGCACTAAAGTGGCACTAAACAAGGTGAAATTATCTAAGGTCATTACCGAGGTAAAATCTATCACCTAGGTAATTTGTCAACTGCTAATAAAGCTTTGTACCACAGACACCTTCACTATAGAAATCAGTGAAAAGATAAAAGGTTTAGAAGAAGAAATCAAGGTGAGTACACAAGTAGCTATTGCTGAGCCAACTACTTTCTTAAAGAACATTAACCGAGTTCAGGAACTCTAGTGGCTGATAGCAGACTTAAGGAAATAGGAAGAGCACATCACCGATCAGGTCATAGAGTTACAGAAAGAACTCACTCCTTACCTGAAGATTTTTGAAACACATACTGTCAAAGCCGAGAAACTTGTGGCAACACTAGAGATTTCGGTGTTGGAAAATATCTTTGACATGCATGCACAAGTCAGTCTTGAGAAAATTGCTCTTACCAACTTGATAGAGGAATGGGAAAACCTCTTGGAGTTTGTGAAGAAAACCCATCAACACATTTTTGATAAGATGTAAGTATACATTACATATTTCTTTTGGTATTTGGCATTATTATCAAAAAGGGGGAAAACATGTATATGCCAAATAATATATTTTTGATATGTATATTACATAATATCGAGAGCATGCACCGAGGGGGAGTACTTTTGTACTTAGAAGTTTTTGTAGTAGATATGTATATAGCGGAGATATAAGGGTTATATAGATACAGTTATAGTTTGTCTATATACATTATGAAGTTTTGATACTAATGCCAAAGGGGGAGATTGTTAATCTCTATTGAGCATTTTAGGTTGTCATTAGTATCAAAGGATAGTAAATAGGTCAGTTGGCTATTTACATTGAGACAGTCGGTAACTAGAAGTAAGATAGAGGAGTCGGTAAAGCCTTATACCGAGCATCACATAATTAACTGAGCACCAGCAACACTAACATCGATGGTCAGCAAACATTGACCATTGCAATGTACATCGAGCAGATTATATAGTGTTTACCGATGATCATAGTAAATAGAATAGTAATCAGAAATGGCACATTATTCTATGCAAATGGTTATAACAGATCGTAAAATGGTTTACCAAGATCGAGGAGCATTTATTGTAAAAGATATTCATTAAATACAATGATTATCTTATTTGTATTAGTTGATCTAGGTTATTTTGCACTGTAGATCTTAGGGTTATGATTTTTCTTTGTAACCTAATTTTTCTTTAAGTGGCAAAAATAGAACACTATATATTGTATATGTTCACACCATTTTATGGGGTTGTTGAACTGATATATATGAATCATGGAGCACTTGAAGAAATTGCCTATCTTTAAGACAATTAGTTTACCGAGCAAAATAGAGTATAGAGGTTTTCAGATTGAGTAGAATCAGACAAGGCTACCGCGTAGAACATAGTAGAGAACCATCATAGATAAGGTGATATTTTGATAAAAATTTATAGATCTATTTCAGACAATTGAGTTTTCAACTAGCAGATAGTTACCTATTACTTTCTGACAATTGTGATAGAGTTTTTGTGAAATCTCTTAACAAAGTAGACTTAACAATCTTTGTATAAATCTCTTAACTGAGTACACACTTCATATAGTGTTGTTAAATCCTATAACTAGGTAGATCTAGCTGATCTAATATGTTAGTCCTAACAGGGTAAGATCACCAGAAGTGATCAAAACTTGTAGCCTTAATAGGCAAACCTTTTCTATCTACAGTAGTGAAGAATTTGTGGGTGTCATCCCCACCATAGTTTTTACCTTCTAACAAGGGTTTTTGCGTTACCAAAATACTTGTGTTATGTGATTGTCATATTGATTTCATATTTTTAACTTTCTTAAGTTAACTAGATGATTGATTTATGCAATTAGATTCAAGTTATTTTGATCGGTTAGCATAGTATTCAGTCATAGATCAGAAAGGTTTTTGTAACTAAAGTTTTGAAGGCACTGATTCACCCCTCCCCTCTCAGTACCTATCTCTCCTAATTCCAATAGATAGATTCCACACAAATTTGGTAGGTTGGAAAGGGGCGATTCTCAGCCAAGCTAGAAAAGTTCAACTGCTGAAGGCTACTCTTCAAAACCTCCTTGTTTATGCTCTAAGTCTGTTCAAAATTCCTTTGAAGTATATTGACCTTATTGAGAAAATTCAAAAAAAGTTCCTATGGACTGGTGTGGAAGAGAAAAAGAGACTTAGTTTGGTTTCTTGGGAGAAGGTTTGTAAACCAAAGAAGTTGGGGGGGCTGGGCATAAGAAATTCACTAATACCAATAAGGCCCTTCTAGCTAAACAATGCTAGAGGATATTTGAAGAGGAAAAAGAATGGAATGCTATAATCAAAATTAAATACCATCTCACTTCTCTTGAAGGAATTCTTTGATCTCAAAATGATATCCATGTATCATTTGTTTGGAATAGCATAAGAAAGGGAAAGAACCTAATCAGTAAAGGGGCTAGATGGAAGCTAGGTAATGGCAGGAAGATTCAATTTTGGGATGACAAATGGATCTCAAATAAACCTCTCATACAAAATGAGGAGTGGAATTTAGTGATTCAGGAATGTAAAGAGACCATTGGAGAAAAATTGAGTGACTACTGGATTAATGAAGAATAGATCAACTTGAATTTGAGGGACATCATATTAAATGAGGTTAATAAACAACTAAACAACTGGTTTATTATAGATAATGAGCCTGATGATCTGATATGGGGTCCTACTATCTCTGGCAATTTCTTAGTTGCCTCTGCCTCGGCTCTTCTCATCCCTTTGGAGGATTAGCCTTTCTATGCTCAGGTATGGAATAAAGATCTTATCCCTAAAATTAATATGTTTTTTTAGTTGCTTATCCAAAACAAAATCCTTACCATGGATAACCTCATGAGAAGAGGGATTCAAATTCCTAATAGATGCATCTTGTGTTGTGAAGAATTTGATTCTTGTAACCACCTAATGATCTATTGCTCCTTTTCTAGAGAGGTGTGGGACTCCATCATTTTGTCTCTAAATCTGAAGTGGATTAAACCTCACAATAACCAGGACTTTATTCAACAATGGCAGAGCCCTTTCATGAAAAAAATACGAAGGATCTCTAGAAACTTGTTTTACCTCATTTTACCTAGCAGATATGGAAGGAGATGAACAACAAAATTTTTAGAGATAAAAAAGCTACCCCCCTTTTGGTTGCTAACCCTGTTTCCAGAAGCATTATGGAGAACTACAAAAGTATTGGTAAGATGGATACCAATTTATGGAACCCTAATCTTAAAAAGGATAATACCATTTCATGGGAGATCTTGAAGAGAAGAAATGATCTGAATCCTAGAGAGAATGTTATGTGGTTTGCTCCTCCCTTGGGATGGTTAAAAGGGAACTTTGATGGTTTTGCTAGAGGAAATGCTGGAAGGGCTGGAGGAGGAGGCCTCTTAAGAGATTGGGCAGGAAATTTTCTTGGAGATATTATTGTTCCATTGGAGATTCAAACCAACCACATGGTGGAAGCTGAGGTAGCTCTCTATGTGGTTAAGTTGGCCAAAGATATGAGATGCTCAAAACTTTGGCTCAAGGGTGACTCTCTCAACATTGTGAACTGTATTAAAGGGAATTCAGTCAGCTCCTGGACTACAACACATACAATAAAAAAAATTAATATGATTATCAACTCATTTGAGGAATGCCATGTCACTCATATTTACCATGAAGGTAATAAGCTGATGAACAGGCTGGCAAATGAAGGTACCCAAAGTGATGTCATAAAATCATGGAGAGGGGAAGGAAATCTTAATGTTGAGATCATAAGTCTAATCACTTATGATAAAATAAATCACCATGAAGGGAAAATCACTTAATATCATGATGACAAGGACAAAATAATTTTCAAGGAGGGTTGCATGTAATGTAAAGTGTGGGAAAATTATTTCGGTGTTAATGATATACAAATCTTGGGTTATCTTAAGTAATCAGGAAAATGAAAGGAAGCGTTATAGTGAGAAGAAGATTACTAGAAAGGAGCCAAACCAAAAAAGTAGTAGAAAGCATAAAATGGGAGGTGGTCTGAGGAGAGAGGAGCCCACCAACTATGAGAAATGGAGACAAGAGAGGAAGGTTTGGAAGAAGCTAAGAAAAGGAGGGGTCTCTCAGGACATGGAAAAGCTCCACGACTATGACAAATAGGTTACTTCCTTGTTCACTGATGGTTGGGTTAGAGGTAAAGTCAATATATGGGGAAAATCTTTCCCCCTTACTCTTTCTCTTTTGGCTAATATTATTGGTTTACCCCTGGAGGGAACTCATTTCCATAGAGGCAACCATAGGCTTGGTACTGAAGCTTTTAACCTCTTCCCAAAAATTGCTGATGAAAAAGCTCTCATGACAAAAGGAAAAGGGGATTATGTAGATATAACTAAAATTAAGGATTTCTGGGCCAAAATGATGAAGGTTATGATCGAGTACTTGACACTGGATGGGTGCTATTCCAAAATCTACAACCTACATATTGTCCTGGATAATCACTTTAGACATAATAAGCGGATTTATTTCTCATAATTTCTTATGAGCTCTTTGAATAGTAGCATAACGGAGCATAGGAAGAATTTGAGTAACCCTGTGTTGCATGAAGGTTTGATTCTCCTCATTTTTTACTACGCCAGAGACATTATCATGCACCCAATTCCTAAAAGGGTAATTGGAAAAAGGAAACAGTCCAAAGTGGTTGATAGAAAGGCTAAACCTAGCAAGAAGAGGAAGAAAAACAAGGAAAAAAGTAGTGAGGAAGAAGGAAAAAAGAGGAAGAAAAATAAAGAAAAAATCGTTGACAGCAGTGAGGAAGAAGAAAAAAAAGATGAGGAAAAAGAAAGGGTTAGCGGAGATAACACTAATGAACACAACCCTCTTTCTCAAGGAGAGGGATTTTCTAAGGAATACAATGTGGAGGT
This sequence comes from Chamaecyparis obtusa, assembly GCA_027943335.1. NCBI lineage: Eukaryota > Viridiplantae > Streptophyta > Pinopsida > Cupressales > Cupressaceae > Chamaecyparis > Chamaecyparis obtusa. The sequence goes on along the minus strand of BSBK01002619.1, from coordinate 1,138,676 downwards.
GGATTCTGGTAATGAGGAGAGAGCCCAGGAAAAAGAGGGCAGGGACATTGATAATACTGAGCAGGAAGAGGACATGAATGACATCATGGATGATGATAAGGAGGAAGAAGAAGGAAAAGATGAGGATAATCAAGAGGAAGAAAAATATGAGGAAGGATTTGAAGAGGAGGAAGAAGATGCCCAGGACTCCCCTACTGAGGATGTCAAGGATGACACTCTAGAGTTCCTTGCTGAAGAAGAAAAAATTGAAATTCATTCTGACACTCAGGATGGTTTAAACCTGTCTAGTAAAGAGGATGGTAAAAACCAAAAGGAAAAAAATTTGGGCATTCTGGAGGGCCAGGTTGAAAAGGTAATGGAGGCTGGTCATAACCCCCTATTGTGGATGAAAAAGAAGAGGATCACAATGATTCTGGTGTGGGCTTGGACCAGGTTATCATAGAGGAAGGAAAGAGCTACAAGGAGGACACCTTAGAGCCCCTATTGGGTGCTACTATGCAGGATGAGGTTAAGAAAGATGATGGTCTAAGTACTTCTTTGGATTGGATCAAGTGGGAGATGCAGGAGATGAAGCTCCACCTTTAGGCTATGGAAACAACTATGATCACCCTAACCACTAGGCTGGAGAAGCTGGAGTATAAGGTTTTCGATAAGGTAAATAATAAAAAATGGAATGAGGATATAGTTGTTGAGGTTAATAAGATTGTTGATAACAAGGTCAAAGACATAAAGGCTAAAGTCAACAACAATGGGAACATGATTAATGAAGTCCTGAGTCACAGCAATGAGGGACTTGGTGCGGCTGTCATGAACCTCAATATGCTACACAACTTCCTGGAAAAAAGCCAGCTAGAAAATACAACTATAACCATTGAGGAGGATGCTGGGAATGTTGGTCTAGGAATGAGAACTCAGAGGATAAGCCTAAGGAACTGAAGGACCTAAAAGACGCTATCCAGAAGATGGAGGACCTGAAGATGAAGGTGTAGAAAATGATGAAAAAAAATTAGTATGGTCTGGTTGGTAGCTGAGTGTTGCTGGTAGTAGTTCTAGTAACTATTTTTCTTTGCTTTGTTGTCATATTTAGGTGTTTTTTGGGTCTTGCTTGTGTCTTTCCAGTAGGCATTTCTTTTTGGTTAACTTTCTTGCTATATCTTTATGCTTTAATGTAAATGGTTTCGGGTTCCATTCAAAACCTATTTTTACCTTAATAAAAAACATGGCCAATTTTGCAAAACTAATTTTCTAGAATGTTGGTGGAAGAAGGATGATTTGTTTGCAACCTACAGATATAGACACTGAACAACCATTTTGTCAACTCTAATTTTCTCAACAGAAAGGGACATTTATCAGTCTTAGAAACATAATTATTTTTAAATAGAATACACCAAGGAGTGCCATCATAAATATTGACCATTTACAATCATGAATAGTGAACAATCAAATAGCTCATTTTTTTATCAGCATGTGTAGTCTTTATGTATATGAAAAATGAATGAAATATCAAGTTGAAATAAAATAATGAACAAAAATTCAAATTCAAGGCCTAATTTATCAAGAGCAATAAACATTGGGATGATATAAAAATCATTAAGACTATAGAAAAATTATTAGGAATATAGAAAAATCATTAAGACTATAGAAAATCAAGTTCTAGAAATGGACAGTTCTAATGCTTTTCCATTACAAAAATTGAGCATTCATCATTTGGTATATGAATAGGTGAAAAACATGAAGATTGGACCAAAGACCACTAGGAATGACCCAATAACAAATGGACTTGTGATGATTTTCACAATAGTACATGTGTTGCTAGGTCAGCTCCCAATACTGCTTAGGAAAATCTACATATTCATCACCTATGCATATGAAGTGGCTCTAATGGAAAGAAATAAGAAAAATTAGTAGGACTATAGAAAAATCATTAAGACTAGAAAATCAAGTTCTAGAAATGGATGGTTATGATGCTTTTCCATTACAACAATTGAGCATCCATCATTTGGTACTTCTTGGTGTATTCCATTTAAGTATGTCAGGCACAAAGTATTCCATTTAGATATGTTCAAAAATTTTCTAGTAATGATTTGCGGAATGCAATCATGCAAAGTATTCTCTAATCATACAAGTACCAATCAACATCCCTTGTCCATCCCTGCACACAAACATGTATGGAAACATATGGTACATATTATAACAATTGCCATTACAACAATTAAACATTCATCTTATTAATTAGCATTCATTAACACACATTCATTAGCAATCATAAGACTCATTAATTAGCATTTATTAACACATCATAACATTTATTAACACATACGATTAAAACATCAAGACATAAACATCAGTCATTATCAAATAAGTTGCATAAATGAGAATCATTTATTTATTTATTTTTCTTTATTTTGTGCTTCCCTAAATTATTGTAGAGGCATATCCATGTCGACATCATCATTTCTTCTCGGTTGTGCATGTGATCTCTATGTCCTTTGCAAAGCTGGGTCCTCTGCAATAACAAATAAAAGGCTTAAATTAAAAACATATTAGCATTATTGTTACAAGCATTTCAGTACTTTAAAAAACATAAATGCGATGCTCTTTACCTTGTCCAACCACATCATCTTGCCTGATGACTTGAACCTCAACATGCTCATCGGGAACAACCTCTACATCATGTGCAACTATAATACAATATGTTTTATTAGTCCCAACACATTATATTTAAATTTTTATTAATACGCCAAATTCAATTTAAAATGTTTACTTGTATTAAATCTTCAATAATCAAAATTCAAATAGAAAATGTATACCTTGAGTACTACAATTCACATTTGAATCGATGCCTCTGTCGTGCTCAGATGGTGTATCAGGGTCAGTAGGTTGCATTCCAATATAAATAATTAGTGCATTTATCGATAATATATACATATAAATACAAGAAAAATACTAAGAAATGTTAATTATTCAATTTAATACATATAAATATATTCACTTTATGTTAGAACTTAACATCAAATACACTAATTGGTAAAGTATTCAACTTGAAATAAAAATCAATTTCCTTATTTACCCGATCGACAGATCCACCAGAAGAACCTTGTGCACTAATTGATCGAAATCATTCAACCATGACCATATAGCCTTGTTTGTAGCCTATTTTATTGTCCTCTTCTATAATCTATTTTTTTAACTCCAAGGCCTATATTTTTTCTTGGTATCATGAATTTTTATTGTAGTGAATTTCATCAAAATAAAATTGATTGCAATTTATAAATATTTCCATACGGTTTTTCATTTATTAATACTTACAACTCATGCAACAAATTTTGAATATCCACCCAAGACAAGCTTGTGTTGGTCGTGCTTTTGTTTTCTTGCTTCTGTTGCCTTTGATGTGTCAGGAAACCTATGTGATGTTTGAAATATGTTAGATCACATAATTACAAAGAGTAAATAGTACATAATTTCATTATTAAGATTATCACATACCTTCTTTCCTCAGGTGATAGTATTTGTCCACTATATCTTTCTCTTCTCTCAAGTGCATCCTTTTTAAGATTCTCCCACTTATTAATAGGAATATAGGGAGGTCACTCGTAATGAGGGTTGTGTTCTATTTCAGACCTATAGTTGTCCCTAATATACTTTAAAACTTGGCATGCTTTGTCAAGGAGCCTAAGTCTTTGAAAGACGTCGGGTCCAAAAAATTTTGTCATAGAATCAATGAGTTTATCCTTTAACTCTTTATCTTGTAATTGTCACCTTTTAAGAAAAAAAATTGTTAGATTCATAAATGAAGTGAAGCTACCTTTTAATATACTTGAAGAAAGGGATGAAATGAAATCTGAGCTAGCAATGAAATCAAAATATGATACCATGTGCGTATGGTCGACCCAAAAATGTGCAAACATTCATCATTAAGTTTTTCATAAAATAGATTATTCCTTGCAAAATAATAACAGGATTATTATAATTAGTTATTATAAGAGACTACACAGGGGGTTAATGCATTATATTATGAGTATAAGACTGTATAGTAAAAGAAAGGATCAATCTTTAAAGTACCTGGAAGCTAGGCTACTCAAGGGAAGTCCATCTTCTATGCTCACCAGCAATTAATCACAATTCTCTATTGTTCCCGTACATGGGACATGAGTACATCTATGAATTTCCTCATCACCTCCTACATAAAATGAATCCAATATTACAAAATGCCCCTTAAAAAAGAATAGTTCAAATGAAATAAACACATGATAAATGAGAGAGAAAAAGAGGAATCTACTTACCAATAGGTGTTTCCATCGCATATGTGGCCATGCTACGTGTTGTTGACATTACAGGTGGCAGTACCTCTATGATTTTGATCCTCGTAGAAGGTAGCATACTCACCATAGGATCAATAGTAGGTGCCAAAAACTAATATTGTTAGAGCATAAAAAAATGTGGACAACCATGGACAAGGTGGAGGATAGAACATGCGATGTACTTGAATCACCTGAAGTTCCTGCATCTGGGGCATGGCCCTTTAATTTTTTTTGCATCCTCTATAAAAATAACACATGTATTTTAGTTAATGACATAAATAAAAGAGTATAATATAAAAACCATTATTGAACTTTTGTTATAATTAAAAACTACATTAATACTTACTATATAAGTCTGAACTAGGTGAATCAACTGATCCTCTCTCATCTATATTTGAGGAATCTGAGGTTGAATCCTTGCCAATTGAGATAACTCTCTTGATAGTGTATAGAGGACCTTTTAGAGTGCAACCACATGATCAATGTTTGATGCAAAATCAATAATGAATGGATCCTGCTCATCCTACAGCTCCTCATGAACTACTTGTTCCTTTCCCTTTTTCTAATCAACAATCATTTGTGATAACAATATTATTATCACTTTATTTAAAATAAATCCTAAATAGTAGTGAAGAATAAAACATAGCAAAAAATACACATTAACATTTTTCTTGTATGTGCATTTGTACAAAAACAATGAGTTTTACCTGTTAGGAAGAAGAATTCCCATGAGAACCATCATCATCGTGCATATCATGTAGCTCTTGATCCATACTATAGCCCTGTATTTCAATAAAAAAATCATTGAGACATGTTAATGTTAGAAAGTAAAGTCCACCAAGATAACTAAGAGGGGGGGGGGGGGGGGGCGGGGGGGGGGTGAATCAGTTATTAGATAATTATAACTTTTATCATCTTCAACAACATTTAACCATGTAAGCAATGCAATTACTAACCATACAAAGATATTCATACACAATGACACAATAACACAAGATATGTTGACTAGGGAACCTCTTGATCAAAGAGTAAACCCCGGTGGGAATGATGCCCACAAAAGATGCACTAATATGAATATTCCTTGTGAAAGGATGGACTCTGTTAGGAGTCTTATTAAATACATTCAGTACATATAAATCCCTGTTAGGAGATTTTGAATCCCTGTTAAAAGATTCTAACCCTGTTAAGAGTTATGGAAGATAGAAGGACCCATTGCCCAAAAAGCTTCAGGGTAAGATCACTGAACTCACTGTCCAAATAACCTTAATATTATTTATCAAAATAATATAAAATATGTTACCTCCTTACTGTGCCAAACTGCACTCACTGCTACATCAGATCTCAATTCTAGATCTCTGTACTTCACAATTTCGCTTTCATAATGTCTTAGACTCTTTTCTTCACTTCATGCTTACATTCGCATGCAACCAAAACCATGATCACACTTCTTTAATATTATCACTACATACAATAAAGAAAAAAATTCCTTCCTTTATACCACACTCAAATAATTACAAATGAGTCGGCACATAATTACAAAATAAAAGTTTCCACACGCTACATCAAAATTACACAAAACTTTCAGCTTCCAGATGCAATAACTCTTCACTCATTCAACCTAAAAGTTTGCATTGTGAACCAAATCACCATCAATGTGTCTCAAACTTCCCTTTAACTGTACAAAACTAGATTCTATCCTGATTAGGAGATATCATCTGATTTCCAGAAACCGCTACTCAGGAACACTGCCTGGATATTGCTTTTACCAAAATACTCATAACTTTCATGAATCAATGAATTACTATCTACACTCTTAACCATAGAAAAATAACATATCATAGAGTATAACATCAACATCGCATAGCTCCAACTATAATATCCCACGTGTGCTAATCAAAACATTATCTGCTTCTCTGCTAGTCTCCAGAAGATCACTGTGTTGACATCAATGACAATCATAGTCATGAATGCAACAAAAACTACTACAAAATGACTACCAACATCCAACATTCATTCCTAAAAATCTCCCCCATTGGCATTGATGGCAACATAGATGAAAAATATCCAATGTTCCAAAAATCCAATACTACTACACTGTTGCACTGATACTCTAAAAATTCTTCAAATCTTCTTCATCAATCAAATCTTGCTTTATTATCCTATTAAGTTCTCTCCAATAGATGGTACATAGGGTTTTTCATGTACACTTCTCCCCCATTGACATCAATGATAGAAATTTCATCACTATGTAAACAACAACTCAATGTCCAAAGACACTGTTTCAGAAAATACATTCACAAGAGCCCTCATGACTCAGCTCAGATACACATACTCCCCCATAGAGGAAGTACCAACATCCAATCCAAGAAAAGATAGGGATCATATACCACTGGATGGATGCAACCAACTGCATCATTACTCAAAAGTAGGCTGAGGCATAACCCCAAGCATACCTCTTAGATACTCAAATGTATCCTTAGGCAAAGGCTTTGTAAATATGTCTGCTATCTATTCCTTTGTGCTTATGTACTCCAGTCTGACTTCTTTCTCAGCTACTTTCTCTCTTACAACATGATACTCGATCTCTATATGCTTATTCTTAGAATGCAATACAAGATTTTTAGACATACTGACTATGTTGGTGTTGTCACAATGTATGACAATAGGCTCAACAAACTTAATTCCAATATCCTTCAGCATCTACTTCATGCAAATTATCTGGTTATAATTTTTTGCTGCTGCTACATATTCTGCTTCTGTTGTACTCTGTGAGATATAATTCTACTTCTTGCTCAACTAGGAAACTAATCTTCCTCCAAGGAAAAAAGGCTCCACCACTGGTGCTTTTCTTATCATCAACACTACCTCCCCAATCAGCATCTGTATATGCACATAGGGTGAAATCATCAATTTTTTCATACCACAATCCATAGTCCATTGTGCCTCTTAAATATCTCAATATCCTCTTTACTATTGCATAATGTGACTCTCTAGGTTCAGCTTGAAATCTTGCTACCATGCCAACTGAATGTTGTATATCTAGTCTAGTGTGTGTTAAGTACTGCAATCCTTCAATCATGGATCTGTATTTCTTCTACTCAACTGCTGGTGTTTCATCTTTGCTTGATAGTTTGTGTCCTATAACCATAGGTGTTCCAACTAGTTTACAGTTCTCCATTCCAAATCTTTTCAGCAAATCATTCAAGTACTTTATTTGGCTAACAAAGATACCATCATTGTGTTATCTGTAATCCCAAAAAGTATTTCATCTCACCAATCATGCTCATTTCAAATTATGTCTTCATTTCATCAGCAAATTTGTCACTAGCTTCATCTTCTCCTCCAAAGATAATGTCATCAAAAAAAATAACTATAACTAACATTCCATTTTCAATTTCTTTTGTGTATAGATTACTATCTGTTGTTCCTTTAGTAAATCCCAATTTTAACAAATACTTATCCAATCTAGCATACCAAGTTGTAGGTGCTTGCTTTAGTCCATATAATGATTTCTTCAGTTTACATACCATATCTCCTTCTTGAGTCAAAGGAAAACCTTCAGGCTGCTCAATGTAGACTTCTTCTTCCAATTCACCATTCAAAAATGTGGACTTCACATCCATCTGATACACTTTGAATTTCATAAAAGCTGCATAAGCCAAAAACATTCTTACTGCTTCAAGTCCTACTACTGGTGCAAAGGTTTCTTCATAGTCAATTCCTTCTTGCTATGAGTATCCCTTACATACTAGTCTTGATTTGTTTCTTACTACTTCTCCTTGTTCATTCATCTTGTTTCTGAATACCCATTTAGTTCCAATCACATTCTTGTCTTTAGGTCTAGGAACCAATTCCCATGTCTTGTTCTTTTCAATTTGATCTAGTTCTTCTTTCATAGCATTAATCTAATGTTCATCTTCACAAGCTTCATTAGTAGATTTAGGTTCAATTTGAGAAATCAAACATAAATGTACCTTATTTCTAGTCATAACTCATTTATCCAAACTTCCAATAACTTGTTCAACAGGATGATGTCTAGATAAATACCTATTCGGTGTCATAGTCACAGATCTTGCTTCAACTATAGATTCTTCTCTAGTTTCTTCTCTTGTTTCTTCTGTAGTATGATTCTCATTCAACAATTCACTGTCAGTCTCATAGAATAATTCAATAGTTTCAATGTTAGGTTGAGGATTAGCTTCTTCATCAAATTCATAATCAAGCATTCTTTCCTGAATTTTAAACTTCTCATCAACTTTAACATTTGCACTCTCAACAATAGTTTTAGTTCTCTTATTGTAACATCTATATGCTTTTCTCTTCAAAGAATATCCAAGAAAAATACCTTCATCACTTCTAGGGTCAAACTTTCCAATATCATCATCTCTCTTTATATAACATTTGCTTCCAAAAATTCTAAAATACTTAACTAAGGGTGCATGTCCAAACCATAATTCATAAGGTGTCTTATTTGTATCTATTTTGATTTGTACTTTGTTCATTGTATATGCTGTTGTATTCACTACTTCTCTCCAAAATGTCTTCACCAAGTCATTCTCAAATAACATCGCTCTTGCTACTTCAATTACTGACCTGTTTCTTCTTTCTGCAATACCATTTTGTTCAGGTGTTCTAGGGGCTGAAAACTGTCTCTTAATACCATTCACTTCACAAAAAGTGTTAAACTCTCTAGAAGTAAATTCTCCACCTCTATCAGATCTCAAACATTTAATCTTTATTCCAGATTCATTCTCAACTTTATTCTTAATGATCTTAAACTTATCAAATGCTTTAGATTTTTCTTTCAGAAATGCAATCCACATCATTCTTGTAAAATCATCAACAAGAATCATAAAATACCTTTCTCCATAGAATCCTCTAGTCCTGGTAGGACCACTCAAGTCTGTATAAACAATCTCCAACTTCTCTGTCGATGTGAACTTCTTACTAGGAAATGAACTTCTCTTCTACTTAGCCATCACACATTCTTTGCATATCATGTTAGTAGGTTTCATAATTTTAGGCAAATCCCTTACTACAAGTGTAGTACTCACTTTCACAATGTTATCAAAGTTTATATGACAAAACCTTCTATGCCATAACCAACTATCATCAATATTAGTAATCAAGCATGTCATCTCAGTAGGGTTCAACTGAAATACATTACCTCTGGTTCTAGATCCAGTTCCAATTAGATTTCCATCTTTATCCTTTATCACACAAGTTTTCTCAGTAAACCAGACTTGATATCCCTTATTCACTAACTGTCCAACACTCAAAAGATTATGTTTCAATCCATCAACAAAGTAAACATCATCAGTATTAGTCTTTCCATCAAGAGTAATAGATCCTATACCTTTAATCAAACAAGGTGCATTGTTACCAACTCTAACAACTCCTCCATCATAATTGTTAAACTTTATGAACTTCTTCATATCTCTAGTCATATGATGTGAACAACCACTATCTATAATCCAATCAGCTTTTTTTTCAACTTGGGAAACTAATGCTTTTTCTTCTTTAACATCAGATTCAAATTTTTTTTCTTTAATTGCTACAAATCCTATTTCATCATTATTCTCAGTATCACTTTCACTCAAAGTTCTTTCTATACTAGCTTCAAGATCTTCATCATTAGCATAATAACATTCCTTAGATCTTCTAGGCTTGAAATTATTTCTGTACTTCTTAACTCTCTTAGGACATTTTGATGCAAAATGACCATATTCTTGACAAGTCCAACATTTAAAAATTTTCTTACCATCTGGTTCTCTTTTCACAAGCACAACAATACCTTCTTCAATCTTCTTATCTTCTTCATTTTTAGATCTACTGCTACTGGCATAATCTCCACTCACACTCATACTTCTTGACAAATTAGGGCGAATACTAAGAGCACTTAATGCTGTCTCCATTCTAGGTAAGTCTCCTGATAACCTCAGGTTCATCTCTGCTGCTTCCAATCTTCCAAGAAGAGTCTCTCTTGTAAAGTTTGTAGTACAAGGTATAACTTGTTCAATCATTTGTGTTGTCTGCTTAAATACAGGAGTCAATGTCCTCAAAATTTTTCATATCACTTCATTCTCTGTCTTTGATCCTCCACAAGATTTTATCCCTACAACAATTTTTGACATTCTACTAATATAGCTTGTAATAGATTCATCTTCCATCATTCTAATATCTTCAAATGCACATATCCAATTATGTAATCTAGCTCTTTTTGCATGTTCATTGCCTTCAAAAGTAGAGTGTAAAGCTTTCCAAATTTCATTAGATTTCTTAAAATATTTTACCTGACTGTATTCATTCTCTGAAAGTGCTGTCAAGAGTGCTTCTCTTGCAAGTATGTTACACATGAATAGATCTACCTCATCTTTAGTACTTTTTTCAAGATTGTCTTCTTCAATTATAGTCCTATTATTCTTTGTAATCAACCAATAGCCTGGTCCTAAACACAATAGATGTGTCTTCATCTTTTCCTTCCAACTATCAAAATTTACTTCATCAAACTTAGGGCTTTCTTTCTTGAAATTTGCCATGGATCTCCTTAAGCTGTTAAACTTTCCTTTCAAGGACCTATCGCTCTGATACCAATTGTTAGAAAGTAAAGTCCACCAAGATAACTGAGAGGGGGGTTGTGAATTAGTTATCAGATAATTATAACTTTTATCATCTTCAACAACATTTAACCATGTAAGCAATGCAATTACTAACCATACAAAGATATTCATACACAATGACACAATAACACAATAACACAAGATATGTTGACTAGGGAACCTCTTGATCAAAAAGTAAACCCCGGTGGGAATGATGCCCACAAAAGATGCACTAATATGAATATTCCTTGTGAAAGGATGGACTGTATTAGGAGTCTTATGAAATACATTCAGTACATATAAATCCCTATTAGGAGATTTTGAATCCCTGTTAAAAGATTCTAACCCTGTTAAGAGTTATGGAAGACAGAAGGACCCACTGCCCAAACAGCTTCAGGGTAAGATCATTGAACTCACTGTCCAAATAACCTTAATATTATTTAGTAGAATAATATGAAATATGTTACCTCCTTACTATGCCAAACCGCACTCACTGCTACATCAGATCTCAATTCCAGATCTTTGTACTTCGCATGTCTTCCTTCACAATTTTGCTTTCACAACCTCTTCGACTCTTTTCTTCACTTCATGCTTACATTCACATACAACCAAAACCATGCTCACACTTCTTTCATATTATAACTACATACAATAAGGAAAAAAATTCCTTCCTTTATACCACACTCAAATAATTACAAATGAGTCGGCACATAATTACAAAATAAAAGTTTCCACACGCTACATCAAAATTACACAAAACTGTCAACTTCTAGATGCAATAACTCTTCACTCGTGTGACCTTGAAGTTTGTGCTATGAATCACATCACCATCAATGTGTCTCAAACTTCCCTTTAACTATACAAAACTAGATTCCATCCTGATTAGGAGATATCATCCGATTTCCACAAACCACTACTCAGGAACACTACCTGAATACTGCTTTTACCAAAATACTCATAACTTTCATGAATTAATGAATTACTATCTGCACTCTTAACCATAGAAAAATAACATATCAAAGAGTATAACATCAAAATCACATAGCTCCAACTATAATATCCCACGTGTGCTAATCAAAACATTATCTGCTTCTCTGCTAGTCTCCAGAAGATCACTGTGTTCACATCAATGACAATCATAGTCATGAATGCAACAATTGCTACAGAATGACTGCCAACATCTAGCATTCATTCTTAACATTTAAAACACATGTGTTGTTATTCTAAGTTATGTTGAATAATAGACAATTATTAGAATGTGTACCACCTCGTCCATGATACTCATGGGTTTTCTGTATCTATGCAATTTGAATTGTAATTGATAAGAAGCTCTTCACCTCCATGTATTGATTTGATCTCACATACGTGCAATTTCCCTCACACGCCTCAAATATGCAATTGGATTTCTTCTTAGTTGATGTAGGTCATGTACTATTTATTAAACCTACAATATTCCCTGATGCTTTTGACCTTTCGTCAACGTATATAGCTACTATTTTAGTTTGTTCACTAACTTTTTCTTGTATATAATTTACCACGAGTGCATACCTACACATATTTTTTTTCTATTTAACAAACTACATCAACTACTGTAATCATAACAAGGTCCGACATACTCCATCGGTTCAACAATTTTTTTTGTAAGAGACCTTTATGCCATCCATGGAAAATAGGCCCAAACCATGTAATGAAGATGGTGCTATGTGATATATCCTCTCTCTAACACAAAAATTAGTATTTATTGAAGGAAGTTCATCAGGCACCCATTGTTTTCGTAGATGTTTGTACCTAAAGGGAACCTAGGAGTCACCTTTTCTATCATTATTCTAAGAACATGACCCCCCTTGAGCAAGGAAAAATTCCATGCATTTATTGAATTTCTTTTTGATCTTTTGACCTCGAGTTGATCTCCTTGATTTAGACATGCTAAATATCTCACTTTCTTCTTCCATTCCTACATTTTCCTTGCTTGATGAAGACAAATCTAACAAATACCTATTCACTAGTACCTGGACTTCATGAAAGATAAGCAAAAATGAGAGAGAAATTTTACAAATGGTAAAATACATTGATCTCTATGGGGTGTATTGACTTATACCTGACAATCCATGAGACTGTGTGGGATACCTGACAAAATATAATCAGACAAACATAGTTCACTCTATATTTTTATTACATCTTGTGAAGGACATTATACATTTGTTAAAATTATCTATTTCTCCTACAATATTTTGAATATATCAACATTTCATATAACTGAACATATTAGCATTGCATGAGACACCACTATTGTGGCATTTCGTCAAACAGCTCTAGTGCCTTACCAGTGTTTTTATTACATCTTGTGAAGGAAATTATACATTGTTAAAATTATCTATTTATACTTTCAGAATTAGCTCACTCCATTGTAGGGAACAAACATAAACCCCTTTTATTTAACATCATTGATGTGCAAGGAAATAGAAAATTATTAGAAGAAAATCTCATAAGATAGTATTTAGCTTAAATGCATTGATATAAAAAAAAATACCCCAAAAAATAATAAAGAAAGGTAATTTGATTAATCACATCACTAATTTGTGCATGTCTAAATACTGGTGTCTTTCAAGTGATTTGATTCTTGTCATGCCCACTAGAAATGAGAATAGTCTTAACTAGTGAGGCTGTTTAATTATATAGAGATTAAATACACTCTTTTAGAATGAAATTTCTCTTAAGAAAAGATCAAATATATAAGTAGGACATATAAAACAAGGTGAATAAGAGTAGTTAGATATTAATGCTAAAACCAAAAATGCCATTAATATGAAACCCTAAGCATATTAGTGGAAAAAGTGTAGATTTCAACCCAAAAAAATTATTAAAACATGCCAAACATTTGGCATAATTGTACATTTCATTCATGTCATTGATATTCTTCTTCATCCATCTCATCATCAAGATCATCATCATCAATGACATCATCACCACCACTATCATTGTCATCATCATCATCATCATCTTCATCATCATCATCATCGTTGTCATCATCATCTTCGTCATCATCATCCTACTCATCATCATCATCATCATCATCATCATTAGTAGCAGCATCATAGTCATCTTCTTCTTCATATTCTTCTTCAACTAGCTCTTGATCGTGATCATCATCTACATCATCCTCCACTTCTTCCTCTTCCTTGGTATCTTCTTCTAAAATTGCTTTATACTTTATCAGCCTTCCTCTTGGATCATGTTTAACAACAAATGACCAACCCAGTTTATGTGGAACCTCTGAGTAAAATACCTACTCACATTGGCTAGGAAGAACATAGGGCTCTTCTCCAACTGGCTCAAACAACCTTGTATTAATCATTGGAAATCCATTTTCATGTTCAATAATAGTTTTATCAAGATCATTTTGATTAAGTCATACTCTATACCATTTCATGATGAAGATAACTAATTTGAAAGAATTAAAGTCATAGTCAAGTATATCAAACAAAATACCATAGTATTGATTTTGTGAATCTCGAGTATGTAAGTTGTTTCTAGATGAAATATTAGTCACCTGGAAGACTGCACTTATCCTAGAATCACAAGTTCTCTTCGTGTCATCCAAATTTTTGATGAAAAATTTATAACCATTGCATAACATAGCCTTGTGGTGTTTCACCTAAAATAATGTCAAACATGTATAAATTATTGCATCACGAGTTGAAAAACATACGGTTGATTAATTAACAAATTTAAAAGTACCTGGTGATCTCTTAAACCATATGCTAAATCTATTTACTTTTGTGTATCATTGGGATCTCTATTACGATGAGCTTGTAAAACCAATGAGTACATGGATTCCCATTTTAATCTATGACCATAATGTTGACATCATTCAATCCATACTATCATTCAATATTGATTATTTGCAATAAACAAATGTATTGCATCCCACTCTTTAGCAATTGTAAAAAAGTAAATAGATGACTTACAATAGATTTATTTTGAAGATTAAGAATAAATTAACTATAATAACCCTCTCATAATTTATTACCTTTTAGTTTCCTAAATCTACCATTGCCCACCAAGTTACTCCCTTTTGAATTTTTTAATGGAGTTGAGATCCCAAATGCAATCTATATGGGTCTTTGTTGCAAGATTAGGAAGATATTAAATAACATACACCATCATCTAGTATACCATATATCCCTCAACCATAGAACCCTTAGGACATGCTCTTTGTCATACCAAACCCTTAAAAAATTTCAAGTGTCTCTCAACCATCTGCATTGACCTAGCATGTACAGGTCCACACAATTCAATCTCCTTAACTTGGTGTATGAGGTAGTGTTCTTTTGCATTGAAAAAAGTTGAAGGTAAACACTTTTGCATTTCACACATTAGTCGACAAATTATTTTCTTCCAATATTTTATATCTTCTTTATGGATTTATTTAGATGACAACCACCTACAAGGGATTCAAGACACAAAAATATATAAATACGAAACTTTAAAATATATTACTTGTTTGATATATTGAACAAATATCACTGCTTCCCTCATGTATTTTCCAAGATCATATATCACTTGTTTGATATTATTGTCAAAGTTCTCTGGGAGTGATAGAGGTAGAAAATTCTACAACAATTATCAACTGATCGTTTAAAATATTAAAAATTGAATGCATTTACAAAAATATATTGTAAATACAAAAGACTATGACTTACCTTAATGAAGGTATGCCAATCATGTGTTTTCATCCCTAACCCAAAATCATTTTTCTTTGATATGAGATTGCTTATTTTCATAGAAAATTCTATAGGAAATCAAATTTTTCATATGACTTATTTTATGGCATTACTTTTTTTCTCTGTTAATAACCAAGGAAGAGCACTTGCATTAATCTGGTCTCCATTGCTATTTGATTCAATGATATTTTTCATTGCATGATTGGAATCATGAATGTCACTACAAATTTTGTCAAGTTTTTCTTTGTCACGCCTTCCATCCAATATTTTCTACAGTGTCTCTATTACATTCTTTCTAATATGCATAGTATCAAACAAAAGTACAATTTGTAGCTGCTCATAATAGGGCAGCCTACTAAATTCTTTGGGATAACATTTTAGTCCCTTTGGAAGCTGGTCAGTGATGCCTTCACGACCTTCAAGATCATCAACTACATAATTAGCCAACAAAACATAATTGAAACATATAATTTTCAATTATCAACCATTAGGTGGAATGATATTACCTCAAATTCTATTATATTCCAACTACCATAGGTGAGGTGTCATTCTTCAGGGCTTTGATGTAGTCTTTTTTTTCCCATTGAAAATATATTTTTCCGCACTTTGATACTTATGATTTCTGGGGAGGAAGTTCCTATACTCATCAAACAACTACTTTCTTAAAATTTTGGAATGACATGATTTCATCTTTGGACCACACATTGGACATGCAAATTTTTCCTTTGTTTGAAGACCTACAAGATAACAATAAAATTGGATTAAACATGTAGATTTTTATAATTAGAATTATCACGTACAATTAGAATTCACCATAACATACCATAGAAATTTGTCAACCCTAGAGCATCATGAATTGTCCACACAAGCATTGCATGAAATTGAAATTGTCTTTGTCTAGTTATTCTAGAGATGTCATACATAGTGAAACCATTCCATAACACCAACAACTTATCGATAAGAGGTGCAATATATACATTCATATCTTTCACTTGGCACTTACCTAATTGAATTAATAACAACATCAGATAAATATTGTGGCCATTTCAATAGAAGACTTATAATTACATGTAGATAACTATAAAATAATAAAATACCTAGAACAATCATTGCCAACATAATGTGCTCCTTCTTTATTGACATCCATGGAGGAAGGTTATTGTTGATAATAAAAATAGGCCACACCAAGTAAACAGATCTCATCTCTCCATATGGATTGACACCGTCTACTACTAGATGAAGCCTAAGATTTCAAGGTTCTTCTTTAAAGTTTGACCACTTTTCCTCTATGTCCATAAATGATGAACCATCCACAGGCATTTGAATAATGTCATCTTGACTTCTACTATGTGCATGGTAATCCATAAATTGTGCCAAGCTATTGCACCTGAATAATCATTTCAGATGTGGAATAATGGGGATGTAACGAAGAACCTTGCAAGAAACCTTTTTTGTCATTTGATCATCTTGATATCTACTTGTATGACATTTGGGGCATTCTGTTGCATTTTTGTGTTCTTTATGATAAATAATATGATCTTTGGGATAAGCATCTATTGCTTGATACTCCATTCCAATATGTTTCATAGTGGAACATAATTCTTGGTACGAGCAAGGGAGAACATTTGATGGTGGTAACATAAACTCACCTATCAATCTACAGAAAAAAAATATAAGTTGTTAATAGAAGCAATCTTAATGGTACATGTTTCACCTTTTATTGACTATAATGACATATATGACAAACCTTAGCATACACAATATTGCTATGTTGGATAAACCATTCATAACCTTCAAATTCACCAACAACAATACAAAAAAGAGAAGAGTAGATTATGAACCTTTTTAAAGGGCCATGCTCACCTTCTCAAGTGGAGGTATATCATGGATGATGTCAATTTCATCCTCATCATAATCATTATCATCATCATCGTCAGCACCAGCAATACCAGTACCAAATGTGTCAATGATCAATACATTCATACCATCATCTTCAAATGTGTTTTCTAGTGCATGATTGTCATCTTCCATGGGATCATGATCTTCATCTTCAATACTCACACCTCCATGTTCCTCTATATTTACACTGGGGAAATTGACCTATATAAAAATGATGATAATCAAACCCCCTTCATTGTGATAATCAAACCTCTTTCCATGGTTCATATGTATATTAATTATGAAAATAATATAACAAAAAACTTACCACTGGATGATAATCAAACCCCCCTTCAATTTCACCATTCTCCCTATAATGTCTCTTTGTAGTTTTGATTTTGATTCTTCTTATCTTTAAGCCATTACAACTCTTGCATGGACAATAACATTTGTCATTGCCTTCTCTTTGAAAGTTAGACAATAAACTAGTGATTGTCTCCCTATTTTGATCGAATTTCTTTATATTATATAGCATGATCCTTAATGTGTATATCTACAAAAAAAATTGGAGATGCCTCCTTTCATTAGCTTCATGTCACCTTCTCATAGCTTCTCATAGCTTCCTATGAGTTTCATCCTTCATGTATACACTTACTTCAACCAAAATTTTAATTTTCTGACAAATTTTGCCAAAGGCTTTGTAGGAAACCAAGTAAGGGGTATTCTTGAGTTCAAACACATTGAGCTACTATAATTTAATTATAAATCATGAATTCACAATAAAATTAATGTATTTCTCTAGATTTCATATGGACATTTTGTCAAATGGTTGGCATGTTTGTAGGAAATCGAGTAAGGGGTATTCTTGAGTTCAAACACATTGAGCTTCTATAACTAAATTATAAATCATGAATTGACTATAAAATTAATGTATTTCTCTAGATTTCATATGGACATTTTGTCAAATGGTTGGCATGTATGTTTATTCAAATGAAGTTATATCATTTGGAATGGATATATGATAGGTTAATATCGAATTCTATGTCAAGATTTATAGTATTAAATTGATCATAGTTGGAAGACTTGGACACAAGAAGAATATGAGTATAACCAATTTTTAGAAGAATATGAATGAATAAAAACACACATAAGTGGATGAACATAAATAATAAAGGTACTAGATATTGCCTGAAGTAATGAAGTGCTGACCCGGGGTTCAATCTAGTATGCTCATGTATGATCCAGAACCTGTAAGGAAGGAAAATATGGGGTTAGATCCAAAGGATCTAAGAAATGCTTGAAACCCTATTACTAATCATCATCGACAATTATGCATGTGCATAGTTAAGTCATACACTTCTAAAAGGAACTATGCTATAGAACATGTGCACTTAGGAAAATGTACTCAGGAACATGTGCAGTGTATAGATGTTGGAATCCAAATGAAGCCCTACATTTATGTCTCTATCAACCCCCAGTGAATCACTTTTGTGGCTACATTTATTTCTCTATGAACACTTGGTGAATCACTATTGTGACTGCACCATCCAAATAGTGCAACAACAACACTATATGTTGTTGTTCCATCTAGTATTACTATGTCATCATTCCAAATGATGTATCAACAATAGTAACCCACCATGCCCATCAACACAAGGAATTCATGATCAAGCATAAGAAATGGGGGGGACGTTATCAAGGTCAAATCAGAGGTCAAATTTCATTCCTTGAAATTTTGTATATGTTCAATTATAAAATTTCATGCCTTGAAATTTTATAATATAGCTCCTTAGCATTTGATCTTCATATGGCAGCCATGACTTGAGGTAGGCATTCAAGATTTATCTTCTCAGTAACTCAATTTCATTTTGATGGAATTTTTTGATTTAATGGCACAATATGAATGTTAATACTGGTATTGTTTACATCTTTTCATTTGGAATGCTTGATGACCCGTGAGCTTTGAGAGCTAGGACATCGTTGCTATTACCTTCAAGGCATTTTTTGAAGTGTTTTATCTCTCTTTATTTGTTTTTTTGTTGATATTCACTATGTGGTACTCCCTATTTATGATCATTTCATGAGAAAATGTCTTGATGGCTCATGGGCTGCAAGCTAGGGTATCACGCATTGTTTATGAGTTCATCATTTGAGCACCTCATGTCCCTATTTGATTGGACGGTGCTCTATTTGTTATATTGATGCTATTAGATCAAATAGGGACATCAGTAATAAAATAATACACTTACTATTTTGAATTTGATCTCACACATCATGCAATGATATTATTTTCATTGCATGCTTGTTGTTGTTGTGCACCATAACAAAAATAAGCATACAATGTTATTGCCTATTATCGTGCAATGTTTATGACTTCAAAGGTTGAATTATGAAATATAGTTGTAGGTAGTTATCTCTTCTATAATGATGGAGGAGTCAAAGGTAATGATCAATGAGGTTGTTGCTATTAGATCATACATTAATATACTTACTCTTTTGAATTTGAACTCGGGCATCATGCAATGTTATTGTTGTCATTGCATGCATGTTATTTTTGTGCACCATATATTGTTTTATACACTATTTATTTCATTGAGACTGTGAGCTTGGCATTTGTAATGTATTTTCTATTATTGGATCAATGCTACCATGTTGTTGAGGTTGTAGATGCATTGAATCACCACTATCATTCTATTTTGATAGCAACAATATAACAAATAGAGGACCATCCAATCAAATAGGGACATTAGTAAGACATTTAATGCATTATTACTTCATCATGATGATAAATATTTCATTGGCTCAAAGCACATAGAATGTGGGTAGATGCATTGAATCACCACTGCCATTCTATTTTGATGAAGAGGAAATATGTTATAAAATTTCAAGGCATGAAATTTTATAACTGTACATATTTTATGAGTATAAATGTAAAATAGAATAGCACCCACATGCCTTAGTTGTGATTGGTCTATGAAAAGTTTTGGTTTTCCTTTCCCAATTGAGATGTCATCCTAAGATTCAAAAAGACCAAGGTAATAATAAGTCTTGAACATAAATGCATGATTGTGGATCCTCAAGTAGGAGTTTTGATGAAAAGGAAGAACACTTATATGGGTTTACCCACATAAGGACAATGGTTTCATTCATCTTTCTTTCAAGTTCTCTTGGGTACTTTCCTTGGCCTCTAGGCTTGGGCATCCTATAGGGGTTGAACCAAAATTATGAAGGTAATAAAGACACATAGAACAATAGTTTTGGGGACTTTTAGACTTATGCTCAATCCTTAGTAATGGTTTGGGGACCTAATTACTAGATAAGTGACTACAATATTCTAGTTTTCATTATTAGATGATCTTCTTTAATTTGTGTTCATTTCATCAAAAGATATATGCGAAGGAAAATAAATTTTTGGATCTAAAAATTACATGTATATATATGGAAAATAACTTGTATATACCATACAAGGAAAGGAATTGAAAGATAAAATCATCTGGGCTCACATAGGCCTTGAGCATAACCAACTTTCAAAAGAATATGCAAGAGTATAGAAATACATAAGAAAATGAACATAAATAATAAGGGTACCAAACATTGCCTAAAGTGATGAAATTTTGACCCAAGTATGAATCTAGTGTGCTCCTATGTGATCCAGAACATGCAAAGAAAAGAGAGATTGGGGTTAGATCAAAAAGATCTAAGAAATGAATGGCATCCTATTACTGATCCTCATCTACAATTATGCGTGTGCATAGTCAAGCCATACACTTCTGAAAGAAAAACCATGCTACAAGACATGTGCACTTAGAAGAATGTTGCAGAAAGTAAATGGCTACATTTATGTCTGCATAAACACCTGGTGAGTCACTATTGTGACTGCATCATTCAAATAGTGCAACATTAACACCAGACGTTGTTGTTTCATCTGGTGTTGTTGTGACATCATTTCCAAATGATGCACCCAATACAGTCACAGACCATGCCCATCAACACAAGTTAGTCATGAGCAAGTATGAGTAAGCAATGTAAGAGGTAAAAAAATCTTCATCATCTATACATTAATGTTATGGCATGGAGTATATTTGAATCTGCATTTTAAAGGATAAGTAAGAAAGCTGCATGATGCTAGTGAAATTAACAAAGGTACAGATCTAATGAAGTAATAAAGCTACCCACATTCTATGTGTTTTGAGCCAATGAAATTTTTATCATCATGATGAAGTAATAATGCATTAAATTTCTTACTGATGTCCCTGTTTGATTGGTTGACACTCTGTTTGTTATATTTCTACTATCAAAATAGAATGGCAATGGTGATTCAATGCATCTACAGCTTCAACAAATGGAAAAATTGATCCAATAACATAAAATACATTATAAATTCCAAGCTCATGGTCTCAATGAAATAAATAGTGTATAAAACAATATATGGTGCACAACAGCAGCAAGCATGCATTGACAACAATAACATTGCATGATGTCCAAGCTCAAATTCAAAATAGTAAGTGTATTAATGTATGATCTAATAGAAACAACCTCATTGATCATTACCTTTGACTCCTTCATCATTATAGAAGAGATAACTACCTACAACTATATTTCATAATTCCTCCTTTGAAGTCATAGGTTAGTTTAAAATGGAGAAAGTATACAAACTCGTCAATTTAATCCAAAACATCATATAACTGGAATTAATCACATCTCAAAAATGTATAGATTATACTACATACCATTGTATTATATATATCAAGTACAATTATGAGTTTACATCATATATTTAGTCTTAATAAAATCTTATAAAAAAACATAAAACTAACCTAAAATACTTCAAAAGACGTAGATTTTATATAGAGAGTTTGGACTTTGAAGGGGTAAAAATACATATTAATTTTGATGTATATTTTCTTACAGTGGATTGTAAGAGAGGTCCTAATGATCATGCTAAAAAAATCCCTAAATCATATCATGAGACTACCAATCAAAGTGATGCTCAAAACTATTGATCTTATCACCTACAACTT
Source organism: Chamaecyparis obtusa (assembly GCA_027943335.1). NCBI lineage: Eukaryota > Viridiplantae > Streptophyta > Pinopsida > Cupressales > Cupressaceae > Chamaecyparis > Chamaecyparis obtusa. The sequence goes on along the minus strand of BSBK01002619.1, from coordinate 1,116,150 downwards.
GGTTAAACGAGTCTTTCAATATCAAAGTGTTTAAGGTTTGAATAGAATGAATATTTTGGTTGAGGTATTGATTTTTCCATTGATATAAACATATTTTTGTTGTCATTAGTGACTGATTGTTGCAAATGTTATTGAGTTTTCTATGTAGTGGTGCTAAGAGAAATGTTCTATTTATAAACAATGTATAAAACAATATATGGTGCACAAAAATAAAAGCATGCAATGACAACAATAACATTGCATGATGCGTGAGCTCAAATTCAAAATAGTAAGTGTATTATTTTATTACTAATGTCCCTATTTGATATCCCTATTTTATTATTGATGTCTCTATTTGATCTAATAGCAACAATATAACAAACAGAGCACTGACCAATCAAATAGGGACATGATCAGTAATAAAATAATGCCAATCAATGATGCAGACAGCTCACGAGCATGGAAAAATCAATGAGCATCAATATCAGCATAAATAAAATGCCTAAATACTCCACATGGTTCCATGATAGTAGTAGGGTCATGAGGTGCTCAAACAATGAGCTCATAAAAAATGCATGATGGCCTAGTTTGCAGCCCATGAGCCATCAAGAGATCTCCTCATGAAATGATCATAAACGGGGAGTACCATATAGTGAATATCAACAACAAAACAAATAAAGAGAGAGAAAACACTTCACACAATTCCTTGAAGGTAATAGCAATGATGCCCTAGCTCTCAAAGCTCGTGTTTCATCAAGAATTCCAAATGAAAAGATGTAAATAATGCTAGTATTAAACAGTGAGCTCATAAATAATGTATGATGCCCTAGCTTGCCACCCATGATCTATCAAGAGATTTCCTCATGAAATGATCATAAATGGGGAGTACCACATAGTGGATATCAACAATAAAACAAATAAAGAGAGATCAAACACTTCACACAATGCCTTGAAGGTAATAGCAACGATGCCCTATCTCTCAAAGCTCACGAGTCATCAAGCATTCCAAATGCAAAGATGTAAACAATGAGAGTATTAACATTCATATTATGTCATTAAATCAACAAATTCCATCAAAATTAAATTGAGTTAATGGGAAGACAAAGCTCAAATGCCTACCTCAAGTCATGGCTGCCATATGAAGATCAAATGCTAAGGAACTATGTTATAAAATTTCCTGCCAAATTTCAAGGCATAAAATTTTATAATTGTACATATATTTTCTTTTACTCCCCCACATTGTAAACTCAATGCTAACGAGAAAAAAGTATGATGTCAAAAAGTATAAAATTTCATGCCTTAAAATTTTATAACATAGCTCCTTAGCAGCTGTCATATGAATATCAAAAGGTTCCAAGCTTCCAAATCAAGCTCGAGCTTCACAACAAAAGAGTAGTGCAAAGTGGAAAATTTCCCATTTTACCATAGTTAGGGCCCTCTTTTACCGTGCTTTATGAGTTTTATGTTTTTTTTAAAGTGAAGACAAAGATTATCTTAATTTGTTGTTTAAATTTTATTCATTTTATGATTTTAAAAATTGAAATAAAAAATATTTCAATTATATTTGGAGTCATGGTTGGTGGCACCTAACATCCAAAATGACCAAAACCAACTTGCAACCAATTTGCAAAAAAATTTCAACAAATGAAAATGTTTTCATGACAACATGACAACTTTTAAGAAACTTTTACATATTTTCATCAAATGATCCAAAAACATCAAGAATGGTCATATATGGTCACTAATAGACAACTTTTAAAAGAATATGAATGAATGAAAACATACATAAGTGGATGAACATAAATAATGAAGGTACCAGAAATTGCCTGAAGTAATGAACTATTGACCCAGGGTTCAATCCAGTATGCTCTTATATGATCCAAAACCTGCAAGGAAGGAAAAGGTGGGGTTAGATCCAAAGGATCTAAGCAATGCATGACACCCTATTACTGATCCTCATCTACAATTATGCATGTATAGAGTCAAGCCATACACTTCTAAAATGAACTATACTATAGAACATGTGCACTCAGGAAACATGTGCATGCAGTGAGTAAATCAAGACCAAAATAGAGCAAAAAGTATGATGTCAAATGTGTTATCAAGCAACGCCTCATGGGATGTGAGTCAACATGGTATATATGTTGTTTATACAAGATCAATAAAAAGACATCTACAGCCTCAACAACATGGCAACATTGATCCAATAACAACAAATATATTACAAATACCAAGCTCATGATCTCAATGAAATAAATAGTGTATTAAACAATATATGGTGCACAAGAGCAGCAAGCATGCAATGAAAACAATAACATTGTATAATTCCCGAGATCAAATTCAAAATAGTAAGTGTATTAATGTATGATGTAATAGCAGCAACCTCATTGATCATTACCTTTGAATCCTCCATCATTATAGAAGAGATAACTACCTACAACTATATTTCATAATTCCTCCTTTGAAGTCATAAACATTGTAGTATAATAGGCAATAACATTGCATGCTTGTTGATGTTAAGGTGCACAACAGTAGCAAGCATACACTGATAGCAATAACATTGCATGATGCCTAAGCTCAAATTCAAAATAGTAAGTGTATTATTTTATTACTGATGTCCCTATTTTATTACCAATGTCCATATTTGATCTAATAGCATCAATATAACAAATAGAGCACTAGCCAATCAAATAGGGATGTGAGGTGCTCAAAAAGTGAGCTCATAAATAATGCATGATGCCCTAGCTTGGAACCTGTGAGCCATCAAGATATTTCCTCATGAAATGATCATAAATGGGGAGTACCACATAGTGAATATCAACAACAAAATAAATAAAGAGAGATCAAACACTTCACACAATTCCTTGGAGGTAATAGCAACAATGCCCTAGCTCTCAAAGCTCACAGGTCATTGAGCATTCCAAATGCAAAGATGTAAACAATGTCGGTATTAACATTCATATTGTGTCATTCAATCAACAAATGCCATCAAAATGAAATTGAGTTAATGAGAAGACAAAGCTCAAATGCCTACCTCAAGTCATGGCTTCCATATAAAGATCAAATGCCAAAGAACTATGTTATAAAATTTTATGCCAAATTTTGAGGCATGAAATTTAATAGTTGTACATATATTTTCTTTGACTCCTCCACATTGTAAACTCAATGCTAAGGAGAGAAAAGTATGATGTCAAAAAGTATAAAATTTGATACCTTAAAATTTTATAACATAGTTCCTTAGTAGCTGCCATATGAAGATCAAAAGGCTCCAAGCTTCCAAATCGAGCTCAAGCTTCACAATAGAAGAGTAGTGCAAAGTGGAAACTTTCCCATTTTATCACAGTTAGGATCCTCTTTTACCATGCTTTATGAGATTTATATTTTTACCATGCTTTATGAGCTTTATGTTTTTTTTAAAGTGAAGACAAAGATTATCTTAATTTGTTATCTTTAAATTTTATTCATTTTATGATTTTAAAAATTGAAATAAAAAATATTTCAATTATATTTGGAGTCATGGGCGGTGGCACCTAACATCCAAAATAACCAAAATGAACTTGCAACCAATTTGCAAAAAAATTTCAAAAAATGAAAATGTTGTCATGACAACATGACAACCTTTAAGAAACTTTTACATCTTGTCATGAAATGACCCAAAAATATCAAGAATGGTCATTTATAATTGCTAATAGCCAAATTTTAGAAGAATATGAATGAATGCAAACATACATAAGTGGATGAACATAAATAATGAAGGTGCCAGACATTGCCTAAAGTAATGAAGTGTTGACCTAGGGTTCAATCCAATATGCTCTTGTATGGTCCAAAAATTGCAAGGAAGGAAAATATGGGGTTAGATCCAAAGCATCTAAGAAATGCCCGACACCCTATTATTGATCCTCATCTACAATTATGCATGTGCATAGTCAAGTCATACACTTCTAAAATGAAGTATGTGTTGCAAGTAGTAGTGGTCGTTGCACCAAAAGATCGACATGTTAATGCTTGATACAACCACTAGACTTATAGAAGACACAAGAGGCTGTTAAACCATGTCATGAATCCCAAGGGGAGTGCTGACCATTTTTCCAACAATCTCCCCCTTAGCGTTACCTGAGGGGATTCAAACCTGTGACCAAGCTTTGATACCACTTGTTACAAGTAGTAGTTGTTGTTGCACCAAAAGATCAACCTATTAATGCTTGATACAACCACTAGACTTATAGAAGACACATGAGGCTGTTAAACCATGTCATGAATCCTAAGGGGAGCATTGACTATTTTTTCAACAGTATGCTACAGAACATGTGCACTCAAGAAACATGTACATGTAGTGAGTAAATCAAGACCAAAATTGAGCAAAAAGTATGATGTCAAATGTGTTATCAAGAAACACCTCATGGGTTGTGAGTCAACATGGTATATATGTTGTTTATACAAGATCAATAAAAGAACATCTACAACCTCAACAACATAGAAACATTGATCCAATAACATCAAATACATTACAAATGCCAAGATCACAATCTCAATGAAATAAACAATGTATAAAACAATATATGGTGTATGACAGCACCAAGCATGCAATGACAGCAATAACATTGCATGATGCCTGAGCTCAAATTCAAAATAGTAAGTGTAATAATGTATGATCTAATAGCAACAACCTCATTGATCATTACCTTTGACTCCTCCATCATTATAGAAGAGATAACTACCTACAACTATATGTCATAATTCCTCCTTTGAAGTCATAAACATTACAGGATAATAGGCAATAACATTGCATGCTTGTTGCTATTAAGGTGCACAACAATAGAAAGCATGCAATGACAACAATAATATTGCATGATGCTTGAGCTCAAATTCAAAATTGTAAGTGTATTATTTTATTACTAATGTCCCTATTTGATGTCTCTATTTGATCTAATAGCATCAATATAACAAACAGAGCACCATCCAATCAAATAAGGACATGAGGTGCTCAAACAGTGAGCTCATAAATAATGCATGATACCCTAGCTCACAATCCATCAAGACATTTTCTCATGAAATGATCTTAAATGGGGAGTACCACATAGTGAATATAAAAAAATTAAAATAAAGAGAGATCAAACACTTCACATAATGCCTTGAAGGTAATAGCAATGATGCCCTAGCTCTCAAAGCTCATGGGTCATCAAGCATTCTAAATGAAAAGATGTAAACAATGCCATTATTAAACAGTGAGCTTATGAACAATGTATGATGCCCTAGCTTGCAGCCCATGAGACATCAAGACATTTCCTCATAAAATGATCATAAACGGGGAGTACCATATAGTGAATATCAATAGAAAAACAAATAAAGAGAGATAAAACACTTCACACAATGTCTTGAAGGTAATAGCAATGATGCCATAGCTCTCAAAGCTCATGGGTCATCAACCATTCCAAATGAGAATATGTAAACAATGCTAGTATTAAATAGTGAGCTCATAAATAATGTATGATGCCTTAGCTTGTAGCCCACAAGCCATCAAGACATTTCCTCATGAAATGATTATAAATGGGGAGTACCACATTGTTAATATCAACAAAAAAACAAATAAAGAGAGATTAAACACTTCACACAATGCTTTGAAGGTAATAGCAATGATTCCCTAGCTCTCAAAGCTCATGGGTCATCAAGCATTCCAAATGCAAAGATGTAAACAATGTCACTATTAACATTCATATTGTGCCATTAAATCAACAAATACCATCAAAATGAAATTGAGTTAATGAAAAGATAAAGCTCGAATGCCTACCTCAAGTCATGGCTTCCATACACCAAGCTTCCAAATTGAGCTTCACAATAGAAGAGCCCTCTTCGCACAAGCAAATTAATCTAACATAGTTAGGGCCCTCATCGCACATGCAACTCAATCACAAAAATTAGAAATGAGCCTTTTTTTTTTGTTTTTTTTTGTTTATAATCACGTGGGTGTCGATATTACGATGGAATCATCGCTATTACGACACCATCAGGGGAACTTGCAAAAAAAAATACAAAAATAAACACAAATGGTAGCACTGTTGCAAATTGGGGTCAAAATTCAAACCAAAATGTTGTAGTGGTTGGCCTAATGCTCCACTATAAGAGAATCAACCTATCAATGTGGAGTTCCCAGATGGGTCTATCATGCATATCACTCACCATTCCTAGAAGATGTTCTTTGATGGCTCATTCACTCAATAGGATTTAGGAGAAGCTATCCTGTTCATTACTCCTTAAAGTTACTCCATCTCTAAGGTGTACATGATGTATTTTCCTTGTATAAATAACATTTATGAATATGAGGCCTTAATAAATGGGATTAAGTTTTCTCTAGAATGGAATATCTCTGTGTTACATATCCATGGTGACTCTCATCTAGTGATCAACCAAGTTAATGATCTGTACCAAACAAGGGATGATAAAATAATACCCTACAAGAAAATGGTTGATAATTTCAAGAAAAATTTCACTTTTATCACATTCTAGAAGATCCCAAGGATAGAGAACAGAGCCACCAATGTAATTTCTACTATGTCTTCCTTACCTTAGCAAGAAGAGGATTTTTTCTATGAGTTCCTAGTGGAAGAAATCCATTACCCTACATAAAACTCCCCTGAATCCTAGATGATCTATACCATCATAAGAAATGAATCTTCTTTCTATAGCCATGTTTACTCCTACCTTCAAGACCAAATTATCTTGGATAACTTAGCCAAAAATGAAAGAAGACACCTTATCCACAACCCCTCATAGCATGTCATCATTGCTAACGATTTGTATAGGAGAGGTTTAGACAAAAAATTTATTAGGTGTTTAGAAGAAGAAGAGTCTAAATGTGTTTTAGTTGAAGTTCATGCTAGCATATGTGGATCTCATTCTAATGGTTTTACCTTAGCTCGTAAACTCCTAAGAGTTGGATACTATTGGCCAGACATGTAAAAAGAGGCAATAAGATATGCAAGAGCTTGCAAGAAATGTCGCTGCATGTAAATCTCATACACGCTCTAGAAAAGGATCTTATTCCTTTTATAAAATACTCACCCTTCCAAAAGTGGGCATCTGATCTCATTGATAAGATACATCCTTCCTCCATAAATGGACACAAATTCATTATAACCACCATAGAATACTTCACTAAGTGGGTTGAAGTAGTATCACTCACTACTACAACAAGGAAAAAGGTGGCTCTATTTATTTTGAATTACATCATCTATCAATACAGTACTCCTTCCTCCATCATAATTGAAAATGGAGGACAATTCAAGAAAAATGATATCTCTGAGCTCTGCACCAAATGCAAGATTAAAAAACATTGTTCTTCAATTTACTACCCACAAGGCAACAACCATGCTGAAGAAATTTCTTGTCATGATAGTTAGTCAAATCCTCATCCAAAGAAAATTAGAGTCAGTTCTCTAAAAACCATTGAAAGGTTCATCACTGATGACGAATGGTGTTTCACAACACCTAACAACATGATAGTATTGACCATGAGTGTTTCTCAACACTTATTTGAAACACTTCAATCATCCATCCAAATGAACAATAGACTTGATAGATCTATCATTGTTTCTTTACACTACACACTTTAACAAGCTAGAACATAGACCAAAATGTAAACAACACTTAAAACTCTTTGAATTGATGCTAATCACATCTCTATTGTGACTTGATGATGGCTCAACAACTAGATAAGTAATGAATTTTTTGAATTTTCTCGGTATGTTATTTGTTATCATTCAATTTAGTGATTATCCCTTTCTATGAAACTCGACAATGTCTAAAATTACTAGAGGAACATAGACTAGGGGCATAATCATTTTCTTTGTCTTCTACTTGTCAGTGTGGTTTCAATGATCCTAAACTGTTCAATAAATTGGGTGTTTGTGGTAAGAGCCTCCATCTCGATTGAATGGCCACACATACCTTGACTTGTTTTATATGGACACTAAGGTGATGTCAAAACTATCTCCTTGTATGTTATTATGTTTTTTTATGCCAGAACCATTCATGTTATCTTGGACTCTTATGCCTTGATGCTTATGGTTACTTTCCACGTCAACTAGATATGATGCTTAGGTCATCTCATATTTTATGCCTTGATGCTTGTGTTAGTTTTCCATATTTATCTGATATAATCCATATTCATATTCTCATGGTCATAGTGGAACCAGTGAGAATTCTATCGGCTATGATGTCCCACAATGCTCAATGATGAAATTTTTTAAAGAAACACTGAGTGACTCGATCCTAGGGTGCATTCATGTTAGTTTTGTATTTTTCATTTGGACAATGTTACTCCATAATTTTCTCCTACATGGAATGTGAGGCCTGTAATCGATCTCATCATCTTGTTTTCTCACCAAGTGGTCAACTGTGTCATCGGAGATATGACCGAGTACCTGTGTATTAGCAAGATGATTTCCTACAAAGAGATGTTAGAAATCATTTCATATATAAGCATATTCCATAAACCCATTTACATTTAATCATATAAGCATAAATCCATTTGCATAACCATTGAACATAATTTCATCCATTTAAACACCATTGTATACATAAACATAATTAAATTCATTAAATAATCATTTTATATACATCTAAGATATCCATGACATAAACATCAAATAAATATTTGCATTCATACATGAACATAATTAAAACATCAATATAAAGTGCATCCATAAAATCATCATAAAGAAATAAGTACATCTCATAACAACAACTGATACATAAGTACAATGAGATTGAATTGTATATTTCTATATATTATCAAATGTCAAATGTGCTACATAATGTCATCAAAGCAAGTCATCGCATATAATACCAAAATGGGGTACAAAAATGGAGTATCAAAATATCAAATCGGGAAGGCTAACTATGTACCATATCCTCAACATCATCTAGAACCTGTGGAGGTGGTGGTGGAGGAGGTACAACCTCATATTCTTGGGGTATCTGTGCACCCTCTAATCTTTCTATATACTCAAAAAATGGTTTCACCTACTGACCAACTAGTACAACTACACTATATTCACCACATAGTATGTTGATCAACTGCTCTGACAAGTGGCCACATGTTGATGGTGGTCTCACTCTACAATGAGATCTACTACTCTTTGATCTCACTTAGCTATGAGCTTAGCCACTCTCCAATCATGATATGATAATCTCACTTGTGTTATAGTGATCTCAACCTGTAAGGCTCATACATGATTGTGGATAGATCAAATCAAATCTTATGGAGTCATCTATTGGTGAGCTTCCTACTCTCCACCTATAGCTGCATTCCTAGCTCCCACATCTCCCTCAGCCCTATGTCTCACCTATCAAACTCCTCTTCTAGGCTACTCCCTCTATCCTCCATGTATCTCAGTTGTACCACTAGGTCATGCATCTGCTAACCCTTTTCTATCTCTCCTCCTATGATTTGGTACTTCTCTTTCAAACTAGCCCCTACATCTCCTCTTTTTCACCTCAGCCCTATATCTCACTATCCATGTGGTGGTGGAGGTAGGGGAGGCACATCACCCTCATCATCTATAAATGGAATGGGAGATACTAGATCTATAAATCATGGAAATGGGTGACAAAAAAATGCTCCCTATACTCAAGTGTTAGGCCTACATCTTCCATAGCCTCTAGGTAATCTCATTGAGCCCTCCTCACCAAACCCAAGTCCTATAATGTGGTCACTACCACCAACCTTGATCCCCATCCTACTATGATCTCATCTACATACCTAGTGTATGTTGTGAACTCCTATGGCATGACCTATGGATGGCTATACTATCATAATATTCAGGATAGCACTAATCTCTCAAGAATAATAGAAGTACACCCAATAAATGGATAAGTAACAAACATGGCACACTGTTGAGATCTCCAGTCTCCCCACTCCTCTGTACCTAAATAGGGTCTCCATGTAACTACTATCATGTCATCAATCTGACATCTCTAGTAGGTGGTCTTCCCCAAGTCGGGATACACAACATACCCCATATATCTATATATAAATGGATGCTCTAATGTCTTTGCATCATCACTTATAAGCTGATAGATAGAGAGATGCTCCCAAGCCTAGATCTGAAGGATCAAACTCCTATAGCTAAAGTCCTCATCCCCCGGTATACTATCTCATGTAGCTCACGATACATATGAGCCAAGATGTAGGATCCCCACCCTAGTTTTACTAGATAAGCTAGAAAGCTCTCTAATATTGATCCCCACCCACACTAGAATTTGTATTTCCCTCTAATAGGAATAAGAAAACAAGCTAATACCCTACCATAATGCATGCTAGGGGAGAGTCATGACCATATCTCAATACCATGGTGTCCTACCCTACCCATCTCTACAAGATGTCATCATCCTAAAATACCCTATGGAAAGCTAACATCCCAGGACACTATGATGCCTCATACTCAACTAGAGGACCACCAAATGGAATGAAAAGGATATGATATATGTCCTCTAGGGTCATGGTCATCTCACTAGTGGGAAAATGAAACGTGTTTTTCTCATTGTGGAATCTCTCCAAAAGATAAGTCAATAGTCCTGATTCACAAGGATATTAGGAAGCCTGCCCAACCAACCAAAAACCACACTCATTAAGAATACCAAGCTCATGCTTAGATAGGCATGGCTAAAATCTCATCGTTGACAGGTAAGTAATCCTAAATTGGACACTTGAGAGCAGCTCCTACAAGAAATCAACAAGCAATCATCACTACCATGTTAGAGAAATATGTCCAAAAGCTACATAAAATGTTAATGAATGCACATTGACAATGAAAAAATTCAAATTTAGACATTTTGGGCCTTAAAAACACTCGTTATTTTCATGAGTAAAGAGAGATATTTAGTTTTCTCATATGAACATTCTCACTGCATAGTATGAGTAAACAATTTGATACAAGAAAACACAACATACAGTATGAGCATAGGGGCATAATGGTGTTTACTCATAAGAGTCAAGGGTGGCTCTAGTATGAGCATTCCCATAGGCCCATACAAACAAACAATTGGGACTGATTACTCGTACAAGCTTTCTCACAGGCTCATATGAGAAACCATAAACTTGGCTCTAAAAACTTAAAAATGTGCTTGAAAATGGACAAATTTCACTCAAACAAAGGCAAAATTGATTACAATACATAGTAACCTGGCCAAAATAACCCTGGACAAAATAACCTGGCCACAATAACCCGAGGACAAAATAAGCCAGGGTCATAATAACCCAATCCAAAATAACCCACAGTCAAAATAACCCATGGACAAAATAACCCCATAAGATTATAGAGAAAGGAAAAAAAAATTTATAAATTACAAGTATATTTCTAAAAAAAAATTTATTCAAATTTTCAATTAAAGTGTCAAATTATGAGCAATGCCTCTTATATAATCTAAATTATTATTATTCTTTTCCTTCGAATAATTTTGGATAATGCATTGGTTGATCATGGTATTGCTCCTGCTATCGGTAATGAAATATCAGAACATGTAGTAGAAATGATATTTCTTGTAGAGTCTTGAGTCTAGAACGCCATGTCTTTCATTTCATTCAACTTTTGTTTGGTAGTGATCATCATAGTTTTTGGAGCATGATTATGTCATGTACTACTAATCACATCACCAGATTCTATTTTTTGTAGTATAGCAGTGACTTGAACATTTATTTGTAAAATATTTTGCACACCCCCCAGATCATTTTATTGACAACTTCTCAATGAAGCAAAAATGTGTCGCCATTTAAAATGAGTAATTTCTTATTTTTGTGACTTGTTAAAAATTGAAGAGGCATTGTATATATTAAAAATTATGAATAATTTCTTGATTCCCTAAAAGTATATTTATTTTTGTATACTTTTATAGAAACCCCTAGGAAAATTTAATATAATGTTCAAAAAATTATATTAAAAAATATATTTTTTTATAAATTTTGATTTCTCTTTTTCTTATCACTCTACACTCTTAATTATTCTCCCCTTCTTCCTTCCTTTACTTCTCTTAATTATACCACTTTATATATCCTCTTAATGCCTCTTCATAATGTCTTTTGACTTATATCTTTTCATAATAAATCTTATTTAGCTTATTCCCATGAATTTGTCTTTATTTTTATAATTATTTACCATTTTATAAGTTATTTAATAATATTAAAGATGTTTTAAGGCTATTTTAGGGGTATATAATGGATATATGGTCTAAAAATGACCTAAATATCCTCTCTGGTGCCTCACAATCTCTTTTTTAGCATACTAACTTGATCTAAAATGACCATGGGTTATTGTGACCCTAGGTTATTGTGTCCTCAGGTTATTATGGCGGGGTTATTGTGTCCAGGGTTATTTTGGTCAGGTTATTATGTCCGCTTATCGAAAAAATTCAATGACTTTCTGCTGGTCCATAGTTTCTCAATCGATTGTACACCTGTTGCCTCTCAAATTGATGCATTTCTATCAGAACCACCATTTTTGCTCAGAGAAGGTTTTGAAATTTTGAAATTTGAGGATGTAAAAATGAATTGAAAATGACCCTTTTGGCCCTTATATAGGTTTTTGACCCATTTTTTAACTTGCTTTGTCGTAAAAATCACACCCCTGGCTAATTTGACCACCTTGATTTTATTTTTAGGATCAAAATCAAAATTCAAGATCATTTAAATTTCCAAAGTTGTAGTTTGAATTTTTTCCCTAATTATAGTTGACTGCTTGCGCAATCACTCATTTGTCTTCCAAACTAATGAGATTTCTTTCTTCTCAAGAAAATTATTATGCTAGAATATTGGTCAACCCTTATCCAAATTTTGGTCAAAATTGGTCAACTAAACCTAAAATCAAGTACAAACTATGCTCTACTTGCTTACAACCTCATCAAGATCAGATCATCCTTTTATCAATAAAAATTACTTTTGATCAATGGGGCACATATCCATATTTTGATTTCGCTCCTAAGGGGGAATCACCTTGACATCAATAATTTAGTTATCACATCATCAAACATCGAGAATCTTTAATCAAGAAATCAAAACATCAAATAAAACAAGACCTCATTTCTAGGGGCATCTCAGCTTCATCGCATCACATCAAATTGAGATTCTTTGTCATCAACAAATCTCTAGGCACATTGATGCAGGAGCATCTTGGGTCTTGAGCAATCTTGCATCACCAAAAATAGTTTATGTTTCCTGTACCTATTTGGTGTTTATTTTAGCGTCGATGTTTCTGTTGGTTTCACGACTTGTGAAGTTAAGGTCATGCCTTGGACCTATTCTTGGACCTTCTCCTAAGAGCGCACATCCTAATTCATTTAGGACTTGGAAGATATCACCATTTCCCTCAGGTATTGATTTACCATCAGTTTCACATGAGACATGTGGTATTTTTACTTGTGCGGTTTAGTGCAGGGAAATTGGATCTTTCACCATTGAGGATATGTTCTTGGATCATGTGTGGACCTAAATCTTAAGGCACATTGTGTTTTGTTGTTTCTAGATTTAGTTTTGGTTTCTCCTCCTAAGTGGACCTATAATGTAATTAAATGCTTGATTGGCTGACTTGTGGCTTTGCGAGCTATATATTGGAAGCTTGGGATGTTGTAGAAGATAGCTTAGAGAGATTAGAAGAGAGAAATCAGAAGAACAAGTAGAAGGATGTGAATTGTGATCCTGATTTCATAAATTCATTGTATAAGACCGAAACTTGGAAGGCCTCACAGTCAGGCATGTTAATATAACATTTGTTTGAGTATTGTTGCTAGTTGCTTGTCTCATATCCACCATGTTTTACTACTTTATTGCATTATTTCATATTTCTTCTGTGTGTAACTCTTCACAAGGCTTGTTATGGGTTTAAGTAGAGTCAATTAACCCTGATTCTGCCTTTACCTTCCCTTCCCCTACATCAAGTGGTATTAGAGAAATTTCTTTCTTGTGGATTGGATCGTGGAGAACCTTAAAGATTGGTTGTAGGGTGGCGGATCTGAGATCTAACCTATAACTTGCAGAAGGTTATGATCTTGCTGGAAACTAATTGTTAAGATGGTTCATGGTAGAGGAAATGATAATGCTCTCATGGATATGTTGAGGCAGATTTCAACTAGGCTTGAAGTTGTAGAGATAACCCAAAGAAGAGGCACACATCTTGAAGATGTTAGTAATGAGGAAGAAGTAGCACCTAACCCTGAACCTAAAGTTGAATAAGATGAGGAAAGACTCTTGAGATTTTTCTCTAAGGCTAACTCTAGACCGGTTGTGGAAGTTTCTTTATATGATGGCAGACTTGAGATCGATGCACTTTTGGATTGGATCTTTGAGATGGATAAGTATTTTGAGTATGAAGGTACTCCTGATAATAAGAAAGTGAAGATTATAGTCACAAAGTTGAAAGGTCATGCATCTCTTTGGTGGGATAATTTACAAACTAAGTGTAACACCCTACTAGGGAACCCAAGAGAATTTAACCTAACATGCTACTAAGTTTGGTGAATAATTTTATTTTTTCTAAAGTTAAGAAACAAGATAACATCAGTGTGAAAGCAAATACCATTTACTCACTTTGAAACAACACCCAACACAGATTACAAGACTCAAGGGTTCCATGACATAGAATTACGTAAGAATAAAACACAACTAAAACTAACATTAATAAAATATTCCACAACTTATAAACTGCAATTACATGATATAACAATAAATACAAATCTCATGGACTTTCATGATATCTAAATAACTAACATCCACTACACATGTCATAGGGTATGTACTAATAAATCTATCTATGATAATATAGTGTCCAGATTAGGTATCACATGTGATACTCATTCAGGATTACAAATAATGAAGATAAGAAAGAAACATCAAAGAAGAAGTATCAAAAGGAAACCATCTACAGAGTCACCATCAAGCATCGACACAAGGACGTTGAATCTCAAATGGTAAAGAATCACTACCACCCATCCGTGTAGGACCACAAAGGCCTACCCCACCATGCTGAGGAGATAACCACAAACCCCAATCAGATAACCAAACAAGACAAGGGTATAATCCTAAGTAGAAGGATCCTAAAAAGTACTCTAGCTCAAGATACACATGATAAAGATAAAGGTACAACTCACTAAACCAGAGGCAACCGACACATGTAGAATAACCAGACTATGCATAGGAAGGTGTCATCATGTACGTCTAACCCTTGAGTTTTGTCCTGGTAATCTCTCTGGATCCCGGAACCCAAGTGACCTTACATAGTATCAATGACCTCTTGTACTGACGAAGTCATCAACTATGCCAACTCATCCCTTAAAAGGGGGCTAGTCATCTTCTCAACCCATCTTAGTCTGCACTAGCACTAACACTTGGGTGAGGATTCATATCTTATTAGGTTCATTTAATTCCCCTTAATTATATTAAGTTATCACTTGATTATTGAAAACTTACAATAAGTGATCCTAGTAGCCACTTGAGGGCCCCGATGCTTATTGCAAGCCACCTCCTATTACATGTCTAGGTAAACTACCCTAGGCTCACAGATCTCTCCTAGATCTAATCAGGTACACAACTACGTAACCTCATATCCATTCTCACACAAAAGAACAAGATATGGTTATAGAGATACCACAAATAGAATACAGTATAACATGAGCCCAATGGTCAAACAGGAATGATAATCAAATAAAGTACACACACACCAAACATAACTGATAATATGAACATCTGACTCAAACCCCAACCTCTGTATTCCCCTAGGTCATCTAGAACCCGACAACCCATAACATAAAAGAAGACACAAAGAATACAACACTCACGTCATTTCAAACTGAAATAAAACCATGATCAAACACATTCCATATTCATCATATTTGAATTCAAGTATATAAACAGCAAGATCTACTAAAAAATTCTGAAAATAATCATTCCAAGAATAACCTAAGTAAAGCAAATTTCCCAAGGAGTACCTAAAAATCCAACATAGTAAAAATGCCCCATTTCACTATAAAACTAAACACTTGTTAAGTTCCTTTGCCAATATGATTCACAGTTAGATATATTACAATACACAAAATATATGTATTTCCAATAACCTAGGCATGTATGTACACACGTAACATTTGAGTAGTAACACATTAGATCTGATTTGATTGAATTCTAAAATTATAATTCAAAAATTATAGAAATATAATCATATGAAACTATATGCTAAGTCTTACCAACTATCGACCAAGATCCCTAAATGTTTATTATATTCAAACTAAATCATATAGTTCCAATCTAATGTTAGATTTATATAAAATCTAAATTTTGAATTCCAATTCAAATAACTAAATTAATAATCTATTTTACTAAAATAAATTGCAAAATGATTATATGAGCCAAAGTTTTCTAAACTACATTATGAAATAAAACAATTAATAAAATTAACTAATATTAAAATAATATTTTAAAAAAATATATTAATAAATTTCATTTATATTAAAATAAAATTTATTAATAACAAATAAAACATATTAATAAATTTCATTAATATTAAAATAAAATTTATTAATAAACAAATAAAAAATATTAATAAATTTCATTAATATTAAAATAATTTATAAAAAAAAAATAAATGTTAAAAGAATTTAAAACTTTTTATAAAAACTAAAACTAACGCATGAGAAATGCGCTTTACCTCTTTTCGAGGCTTTGCGCAGGGTCCACTAACGGACGGTACTCAGAGTACCGCCGATAGGGTACGCCCTATCGATAGTACCTTGAGTATCGTTCGGCAGGGTGCCTATGACCATCGGGGATAGTGGGGGATACGGTGGGCCCCACTTCCCACTCAAATAAATTTCAAAACAATTTTAAAAAAATAAAATAAATGCTTTCCAATTTTTTAACTTTGCTAATTATTTTTTAGATAGTATAAAAAATTTAGCTTAGAAGATACTTACATCTCTTAAAAACCCATATAATAAAATAACATACTAATAGTATATTTATATCAAACTTTGTTTGACAGGTCTATTATTTCTAAAAATGGAAATAACAGACTGTGTTTCTTTATTTCCAGAAAAGGAAATATGGGGAAACCACAATTTTTTATGGGCTATTTTATTTCTTAAA
Organism: Chamaecyparis obtusa; assembly: GCA_027943335.1. NCBI lineage: Eukaryota > Viridiplantae > Streptophyta > Pinopsida > Cupressales > Cupressaceae > Chamaecyparis > Chamaecyparis obtusa. The sequence goes on along the minus strand of BSBK01002619.1, from coordinate 1,099,049 downwards.
ACTAAACAGACTTTTCCTTTTAAACAATAATGATTAAACAATTCAACCAATTAAAATAAGGAAAGCTATTTTTTTGTCCTTTACTAGTATTTTGTTTTAACTGTAATTTTTTTAATAGAATGAGATTTTTTTTTTTCCAGAATAAAGAATTTTCACCCAAATTGAATTTTTAACAACCCACTAATTTATTTTAGCCTCTCTATAGTTCATACTATAGACAATTTGATTTTTCTGTTTTCTAAGGTTTCTAATGTGAATTTTCTCTCAAAATTTTGACAGTATAACCTTACTATGCCAAGTTATAAAATAATCTAAGAAATATAATTCTAAGGGTTTTTTCTAACACCCCAAAAAGAAATCATAATAGAAAACATATCTACATCCTCAAGTCAAATCAAGCACATTTAAATATTGAAAATTCTACAAATAAAATTACAGGGAAGTTTCTCAATCCCCTACCTCAATCCAATGCTAGAAATGAATAAAATTTCCTATAGAATGCTGAAACCCTCTGATCTGACAGCAGAAAAGCTCCACCTGCATATCTGAATCACAATGCATACAATCCCCGAATCTAGATGCAAACAACCTTTACCCAAAAATCCAAACACACACCAATGCTCAAGAACACAAGGAAAGCACAAAAACTCCAAAAGCTCTCTCTCCAAAATTGCTCCAACAAATTGATTGAATCAAAATGATTGCAAATTCCCTCTATTTGGGAATCAATTCCACTAAACATGCAAAACCCTAGATGACTCACACAAAGAACTCCTAATCCAACTCTCCCACTTTGTTGAGAGAAAATACCAATTATTAATTAAAAATAAATATAACTGTGCACAACTCACTAAAGCACATGTTAATAACAAAATCTATTATTAAATAAATTAAATACTTAATGCATCATAAACTCATGCAAATAATTATTTAATAATACTCTCAAACATAATAAAATCTAATTCTCAATAAAATATTCAATTAAATCTAAATAATCAATTATTTGATTTTAATTAAATTTCATCATAATAAACTTAGGACATAATCAATATTAATTCCCAATACTATAATAATTAACTTTAATTTAATTTCCTCAATTAAATCCTAGAAACATATTTAATCATTAAATACAACTATGCACCTAACATTGATATTCACATAAAATAATCTAAATTAACATATTTCAACTATAATCAATAAATTAATAATCACTCACATAATCATAAATCAACTGAATCATGCAGAGTAAAAATCAAACAAACTCAGGAGAAGGGATCCACAAACTCATGCCAACCAGATGAATTCAGGTAGGGTAGTAAGAATGACACTTGTCCAATCCTAGGACATTAAGGCTTAGGTTTAGGGTTTTGGGTTTGTGTATTATCGCCCCTCTTTACCATTGAGATGAATGTTTGTGGGCATGCTCACTCCTGCCAATTCAGGGAAGACGATGCCCCATACCTGCAAACCTATCACTACAAGATGAAGCATGTACATACAATAATATATGACAAACAATGATAGGGTACGGTCAGTCATGTGGATCTCGACTATGCAAGTAACTACACCTCTGTCCTCTACCAAAAAAACACGTCAAATAGATGCAAACACATGACAACCATACACATGCCAGTATGGGATTAGTACCATGAATCAATATAAAACATAAACATAACATTAAATGATATCAACATCTAATCTATGCAATAACCTGATACACATTCAATGAACAGAAATCCTTAATCATCATTTATTAATATAATAATCGATCACATCAAAAGTGACCTAAAAGAATTTGGTCAAACATTGAAACATAAAGAATCCTAAAAGTGAACTACGGGCGGGGTACTACATCCACCCCCCCTAGAATTAGGTTTACTCCTGGAAGCCTGGAACAAGTAGGGATGTAAGTCCCATAAACTATCACTGCACTAAAAAGAAAACTAAAACAAAAGATCACTGAGTAGGCCCCATCGGACCTTTTCCTACCTTAGGGTTTGAACATTGAGGATCATTCCCTATTGCAAAGGCCCTATGAGATCTACCTACATCTCCCACTGTAGGCTCAGAAACCAACAGCCTCTGTCCTAAATGCTGAGCTGAAAACTGGGGACAATCATACAACTTATGACCCTGTTGGCCACAAGTGAAACATTTCCCCTTGAACACTCTCCTTCCTGCAGGAGTACTAGGCTACTGAAAACTACCCCCACTGAAATCCTGATGTGAATTTTGAGTGGACTGATCATCTTGATTGCCTTTCAAAAAGGTAGAAGGATTCTAAAACTTCCCCTTCCTCTGGGACCGATTCCCCCTGGAACCACTAGGCTGGGCACCTCTCTGACTTCCATGACCTAAAGAAAGGTTCATCTCTATAAGGGTGGCCTTAATGACCGCCTCTTGAAGAGTCTTAGGCTCAAATAGTAGGACCTCTCCAATGATACGTGCATTTAGTCCCCTCACAAAGTGTTGTACCAAGAGAGCCATATCCTGTCCGAAGCTAGCATATTGTTTGAGCTCGAAAAATTGATGCTCATACTCTCCTACCAACAGGGTCAACTGTCTCAGACTATGAAACTTATCTACTCTCTGATGCCTCCACTGATCTTATAAGAAGTGATCTCAAAAGTGTTGAACAAACAACTCCCATGTAACAGTGTCCATCCAAAACCCTAACTTCTACTCCTCAATCCTCCACCATATAGCTGTAAAATCTGTAAGCTGCATAATTGCATACCTGGCTTTAGTATTGCTACTAAAGAGATGCATGGAAAAAATCCTCTCTAAGGCTATCAACCAAGTCTCTACCTCTAAACTAATACCTTTCCCATCAAAGGGAATGGGTCTCCCTCTCATCAGATCCCATATGTGGTTAGCTACCACCACTGTAGGATCAACTGTGAAGTTCCTCCTGGGAGGACTCCTAGACCTCTCTCTAGCCCACTCTACTCTGACCTACTTAGGACCAAGATGATTAAGAATAGCCTATAAGAGTTTCCTCATAGTAGGATCATCCTGACGATCCTCTCTCTACTGACCCCTAGACTACTGTTGGTGCTGACTCTCTTGACTGACACTGGTAGAAGGGCTAGGCTATCTACCCCTTCCACAGTTACCAGCATGACCTCTACCTCAACCTCTAGTGGATCTAGTCACAGCCATAATTCCTGCAACATCAGAGATCCAACAACAACTCTCAACAAAGCTCTTAAACAAAAACAAAGGAAAACATAATCATAAAGCAATGGTCTGAAAACAAAATGTTTTATGTCTATGTTTAGTTTTCAAGTTTAGACCACACAAAACCTAATAGGCATACATAACCAGAGTTCCCAGTGTAGAAACTCTGCTCTGATACCAGATGTAATGCCCCGCTAGGGAACCCAAGATAATTTAACCTAACATGCTACTAAGTTTGGTGAATAAATATTTTTTTTCTAAAGTTAACAGACAAGATAACAACAGTGCGGAAGCAAATACCATTTACTCACTTTGAAACAACACCCAACATAGATTACAAGACTCAAGGGTTCCATGACGTAGAATTACGTAAGAATAAAACACAACTAGAACTAACATTAATAAAAGATTCCATAACTTATAAACTACAATTACATGATATAACAATAAATACAAATCTCATGGACTTTCATGATATCCAAATAATTAACATCCACTACACATGTCGCAAGGTATGTAGTAATAAATCTATCTATGATAATATAGTGTCCAGATTAGGTATCACATGCGATACTCTAATTCAGGATTACAAATAATGAAGATAAGAAAGAAACATCAAAGAAGAAGTATCAAAAGGAAACCATCTGTAGAGTCACCATCAAGCATTGACACAAGGATGTCGAATCTCAAATGGTAAAGAATCACTACCACCCATCCATGTAGGACCACAAAGGCCTACCCCACCATGCTAAGGAGATAACCACAAACCCCAATCGGATAACCAAACAAGACAAGGGTATAATCCTAAGCAGAAGGATCCTAAAAAGCACTCTAGCTCAAGATACACATGATAAAGATAAAGGTACAACTCACTAAACCAGAGGCAATCGACACATGTAGAATAACTAGACTATGCATAGGAAGGTGTCATCATGTATGTCTAACCCTTGATTTTTGTCCTGGTAATCTCTCTGGATCCCGGCACCCAAGTGACCTTACACAGTATCAATGACCTCTCATACTGATTAAGTCATCAACTATGCCAACTCATCCCTTAAAAAGGGGCTAGTCATCTTCTCAACCCATCTTAGTCTGTACTAGCACTAACACCTAGGTGAGGACTCATATCTTATTAGGTTCATTTAATTCCCCTTAATTATATTAAGTTATCACTTGATTATTAAAAACTTACAATAAGTGATCCTGGTAGCCACTTGAGGGCCCTGACGCTTATTGCAAGCCACCTCCTATTACATGTCTAGGTAAACTACCCTAGGCTCATAGATCTCTCCTAGATCTAATCAGGTACACAACTATGTAACCTCATATCCATTCTCACACAAAAGAACAAGATATGGTTACAGAGATACCACAAACAGAATATAGTATAACATGAGCCCAATGGTTAAACAAGAATAATAATCAGATAAAGTACACACACACCAAACATAACTAATAATATGAACATCTGACTCAAACCCCAGCCTCTATATTCCCCTAGGTCATCTAGAACCCGACAACCCATAACATAAAAAAAGACACAAAGAATACAATACTCACGTCATTTCAAACTGAAATAAAACCATGATCAAACACATTCCATATTCATCATACTTGAATTCAAGTATATAAACAGAAAGATCTACTAGAAAATTTTGAAAATAATCATTCCAAGAATAACCTAAGTAAAGAAAATTTCTCAAGCGGTACCTAAGAATCCAACATAGTAAAAATGCCGAATTTCACTATAAAACTAAACACTTGTTAAGTACCTTTGCCAATATGATTCACAGTTAGATATATTACAATACGCAAAATATATGTATTTCCAATAACCTAGGCATGTATGTACATATGTAACATTTGAGTAGTAACACATTAGATCTGATTTGATTGAATTCTAAAATTATAATTCAAAAATTATAGAAATATAATCATACGAAACTATATGCTAAGTCTTACCAACTATTGACCAAGATCCCTAAATGTTTATTATATTCTAACTAAATCATATAGTTCCAATCTAATGTTAGATTTATATAAAATCTAAATTTTGAATTCCAATTCAAATAACTAAATGAATAATCTATTTTACTGAAATAAATAGCAAAATGATTATATGAGCCAAAGTTTTCTAAACTACATTATGAAATAAAATAATTAATAAAATTAACTAATATTAAAATAATATTTAAGCAAAACATATTAATAAATTTCATTAATATTAAAATAAAATTTATTAATAACAAATAAAACATATTAATAAATTTCATTAATATTAAAATAAAATTTATTAATAAACAAATAAAACATATTAATAAATTTCAATAATATTAAAATAATTTATAAAAAATAAAATGACTGTTAAAAGAATTTAAAACTTTTTATAAAAACTAAAAATAATGCATGATAAATGCACTTTAACTCGTTGCGAGGATCTGCACAGGGTCCACTGACGGATAGTACTAAGAGTACCACCAGTAGGGTACGCCCTGTCGATGGTACCTTGAGTACCGTTCGACAGGGTGCCTGTCACCATTGGGGATAGTGGGGGATGCGGTGGCCCCCACTTCCCACTCAAATAAATTTCAAAACAATTTTAAAAAAATAAATAAATGCTTTCCAATTTTTTAACTTTGCTAATTATTTTTTAGATAGTATAAAAAATTTAGCTTAGAAGATACTTACATTTCTTAAAAACCCATATAATAAAATAACATACTAATAGTATATTTATATCAAACTTTGTTTGACAGGTCTGTTATTTTTGAAAACGGAAATAACAAATTGTGTTTCTTAATTTCTAGAAAAGGAAATATGGGGAAACCACAATTTTTTTATGGGCTATTTTATTTCTTAAAACTAAACAGACTTTTCCTTTTAAACAATAATGATTAAACAATTCAACCAATTAAAATAAGGAAAGCTATTTTTTTGTCCTTTACCAGTATTTTGTTTTAACTGTAATTTTTTTTAACAGAATGGGATTTTTTTTTTTTCCAGAAAAAATAATTTTCACCCAAATTGCATTTTTAACAACCCACTAATTTATTTTAGCCTCTCTATAGTTCATACTATAGACAATTTGATTTTTCTATTTTCTAAGGTTTCTAATGTGAATTTTCTCTCAAAATTTTGACAGTATAACCTTACTATGCCAAGTTATAAAATAATCTAAGAAATATAATTCTAAGGGTTTTTTCTAACACCCCAAAAAGAAATCATGATAGAAAACAGATCTACATCCTCAAGTCAAATCAAGCACATTTAAATATTGAAAATTCTACAAATGAAATTACAGGGAAGTTTCTCAATCCCCTACCTCAATCCAATGCTAGAACTGAATAAAATTGCCTGTAGAATGTTGAAACCCTCTGATCTGACAACAAAAAAGCTCCACCTTCAGATCTGAATCACAATGCATACAATCCCCGAATCTAGATGCAAACAACCTTTACCCAAAAATCCAAACACACACACCAATGCTCAAGAACACAAGGAAAGCACAAAAACTCCAAAAGCTCTCTCTCCAAAATTGCTCCAACAAATTGATTGAATCAAAATGAATGCAAACTCCCTCTATTTGGGAATCAATTCCACTAAACATGCAAAACCGTAGATGACTCACACAAAGAACTCCTAATCCAACTCTCCCACTTTGTTGAGAGAAAATACCAATTATTAATTAAAAATAAATATAATTGTGCACAACTCACTAAAGCACATGTTAATAACAAAATCTATTATTAAATAAATTAAATACTTAATGCATCATAAACTCATGGAAATAATTATTTAATAATACTCTCAAACATAATAAAATTCAATTCTCAATAAAATACTCTATTAAATCTAAACAATCAATTATTTGATTTTAATTAAATTTCATCATAATAAACTTAGGACATAATCAATATTAATTCCCAATACTATAATAATTAACTTTAATTTAATTTCCTCAATTAAATCTTAGAAACATATTTAATCATTAAATACAACTATGCACCTAACATTGATATTCACATAAAATAATCTAAATTAACATATTTCAACTATAATCAATAAATTAATAATCACTCACATAATCATAAATCAACTAAATCATGCAGAGTAAAAATCAAACACAATAAATCAAACAAACTCAGGAGAAGGGATCCACAAACTCATGCCAACCAGATGAATTTGGGTAGGGTAGTAAGACTGACACTTGTCCAATCCTAGGACAATAAGGCTTAGGTTTAGGGTTTTGGGTCTGTGTATTATCTCCCCTCTTTACCATTGAGATGAATGTTTGTGGGAACACTCACTCCTGCCAATTTAGGGAAGACGATGCCCCGTACTTGCAAACTTGTCACTACAAGATGAAGCATGTACATATAATAATATATGACAAACAATGATAGGGTACAGTCAGTCATGTGGATCTCGACTATGTGAGTAACTACGCCTCTGTCCTCTACCAAAAAAACACATCAAATAGATGCAAACACATGACAACCATACACATGCCAGTATGGGATTAGTACCATGAATCAATATAAAACATAAACATAACATCAAATGATATCAACATCTAATCTATGCAATAACCTGATACACATTCAATGAACAGAAATCCTTAATCATCATTTATTAACATAATAATCGGTCACATCAAAAGTGACCTAAAAGAATTCGGTCAAACACTGAAACATAAAGAATCCTAAAAGCAAACTACAGGCGGGGTACTACACTAAGAGACAAAAGAGAGGGAAAAAAAAGATCAAGACATGGATGAAAATGCTTGGAAAGATGAAAAAGAAGTTTCTTCCAGCTGATTACCAAGTTAGTTTGATGAGGAGAATGAAAAATTTGAGACAAAGGGAATTGAGTGTGAAAGAATATACTGAGGAATTTTACAAATTGGATATCAGATCTAGACATGTGGATTATGAAGTTGAAAATGTGGGTAGATATCTAAATGGCCTAAGGACATCTATTCAAGATGAGATCAGTTATATGAAGATTGATAGTGTGGAAGAAGCATACCAATTTGCTTTGAAAGCTGAGGAAAGATAGACAAAAAGACATGACCAAAGAAAAAGATGAAGAGGTGGAAGATTTCAAAGAAGCAGAGGTAGATCTTATGGAGAAAGTATCAAATTTGACAATACAGTACAAGATAAAGGATGGAAAGATGACCCTACTAGTAAAAGAGGTAACTACTCTAGAGGTAGCTATACTGGTTACTCTAGGAATAACAATAATTGAAAGAGAGAAGAAAAGCCTTGGTTTAAAGGTACTTGTTATAAATGTGGGGAAGAAGGACTTAGAGCCTTTGAATGTACTAACTCTAGAAAGAAGATTCGAGGTAATAGCAAAAAAAATTTGGCTTGCAAAGAAGTTGAGGAATTGTTGAATGAAGCTGAACATCGTGAGAACTTAATGCTAAGAAGGATCTTGTGGAATGAAGAAGCTGATGAGGAACCTATTCTAAGGAAAATTTTGTTTAGAACTAGATGTAAGGTTGCTAACAAATGTTGCAAAGTAATCATTGATGGTGGGAGTTTTGATAATTTGGCATTCAAAGAGCTAGTTAGAAAATTACAGTTGTAGAGATTGAAACATCCGAAGCCTTATCACATTGCTTGGATCCATAAGGAGCATAAACTACTTGTAAGTGAATAATGCCTCGTTAAGTTTAAAATTGGGAATTATCATGATGAAGTCTTGTGTGATATTATGCCTATGGATTGTTGTCATATTCTTTTGGGTAGACCTTGGCAGTATGATAGGAAAGCTTTGCATGATGGTAGATTGAATCAATATACTATTTGGATGGATGGAAAGAAACAAGTATTGTTGCCTTTGATAGAGAAGTTTGATGAAATTCATTGTACCATAGTCAGAGTATGCTTTGTTGATGGTAAAACGTCATTTTCAAGAGACATGAAGGAACAAAATATTTTATTTTCTTTAATATCAAGGAAAATTGGAAAACAAGATGAATTAGAACATGCACCTAAGATTGAATCTTTATTGACTGAATTTAGTGATATCATTTATGATAATGTACTTGATGGTTTACCACCTTTGAGAAGTATAAGTCATTGTATGGATTTGATACCTGGAGCTAGTTTTCCTAATAAACCACCACATAGGTTGACACCTGATGAAAATACTGAGTTGTATAGACAAGTACAAGAATTTCTTGAGAGAGGTTTGATTAGGGAAAGTTTGAGTCCTTGTGTAGTACCTAATGTGTTAGCACCTAAGAAGAATGGAGAGTGGAGAATGTGTACTAATTCTAGAGCCATAAATAAGATCACAGTGAATTATAGGTTTCCCTTACCTAGGATGGATGACATAATGGATAGTTTGAGTGGAGCAAAGTATTTCTCAAAGATTGATTTGAAAAGTGGAAATCATCAGATTAGGATCAGAGAAGGGGATGAATGGAAAACTTCTTTCAAGACTAATGAAGGTTTGTCTGAATGGTTAGTTATGCCTTTTGGTTTGACTAATGCACCTAGTACTTTCATGAGGCTGATGAATGAAGTTCTAAAAAGATTCTTGGGTAAATTTTTAATTGTATATCTTGATGACATTTTGATATTCAATAAGACTAAGGAAGAACACCTTGAGAATATCAAACAAATATTGCAGAGATTGAAGGAAGAAAAGTTACTGATTAACTTGAAGAAATGTTCATTTATGAAAGAGGAGATTGTGTACCTTGGTTTTGTGATTTCAGTTGATAGATTAAGGATGGACCCTAAGAAAGTAACAACTATTCTTGATTGGCCTACACTAGAGAATGTTGGAGAGGTAAGATCATTTCATAGAATGGAAAGTTTCTATAGAAAGTTTATTAAAAATTTTAGTTCTATTTGTAATGCTATGACTAAAACTATGAGAGGAGATAAAAGGGATTTCAAATGGACACATGGAGCACAAAAGAGTTTTGAAACATTGAAACAAAAGATTGTAGAATTGCCTACACTTGCTTTGCCTGATTTCAGTAAAAATTTTCAAGTTGAATGTGATGCTAGTGGAAGTGAAATTGGATCTGTTTTGAGTCAAGAAGGAAGACCTATAGCTTTCTTTACTAAAAAGTTGAATGATGCTAAGAGAAAATATTTAGTTTATGATCAGGAATTCTATGCTATAGTTCAAGATTTGAAGAAGTGGGGACACTATTTGATGCCTAAAGATTTTGTGTTATATACTGACCATAAAGCTTTACATTATTTGGGAAGTCAAAATAAGTTGAATCAGAGACATATGAAATGGGTTGAGTTCTTGCAGAATTTCTCATTTTCATTGAAACATGAGAGTGGATAGTTGAATAAGGTTGTTGATGCCTTGAGCCGAAGAAGAAGTTTGTTGACTGAGATGAAAGTTGACATACTTGGTTTTTATTATCTAAAATATTTGTATGAGACTGACCTTGATTTTGCAGAATGTTGGAAGGCTTGTAATGAGCAAATAGGGAATGACAAGTGGACTGATTATTTCATTCAGGAAGACATGTTGTTTAAAGGAATTTAGTTATGTATACTGAGAGGATCTATGAGAGAAAACATCATAAAGGAGAAGAATAGTGGTGGACTTGCTAGACATTTTGGGATTGATAAGATAGTAAAGTTGATTTTAGAGAGATACTTTTGGCCATAGATTTATAGAGATGTACAGATAATGGTAAGAAGTTGCAGAGTTTGTCAAGTAGCAAAAGGAACTAGTTAGAATGTGGGATTGTATACACCTTTTCCTATACCTGATAGACCATGGGAAGATGTGAGTATGGATTTTGTTCTTGGATTGCCTAGCACTCAGAGAGGTAATGATTCTATTTTGGTAGTAGTTGATAGATTTTCAAAAATAGCACATTTCATACCTTGTAAGAAGAAATTTGATGCCTTGCATGTAGCTGAATTATTTTTCAAAGAAGTGGTAAGATTACATGGTTTTCCTAAGTCTATTGTTTCAGACAGAGATACTAAGTTTACTGGTTATTTTTGGAGAACACTTTGGAAAAAAATGAATACTAAGTTGAAATTTAGTTCTACATTTCACCCTCAGACAAATGGACAAACTAAAGTTGTGAACATGAGTTTGGGAAACTTATTGAGATGTTTACTTGGAGATAAGCCTACTATTTGGGATTTGGTTTTGGCGCTAGCTAAATTTTCATATAACAATTCTGTGAACAGAAGTACTAAAAAGACACCATTTGATATTGTTACTTGATTTCACCCTAAAGGAATTACAGAGTTGAGAGACTTACCTACTGAGACCAGAAGAAGTACTAAAGCTGATAATTTTGCAAAATACATGAGAACTTTTCATGATGAAGTTAAGAGGAATTTGGAGGACATTAATTTGAACTACAAGTAGAGAGCAGATAAGAGAAGGAGACATAAATATTTTGAATTTGGAGATGAGGTTATGATTCATTTGAGGAAGAACAAATTTCCAGTTGGTACCTACAATAAATTGAAGATGAAGAAATTTGGACCTTGTAAGATTTTGAAGTTTGAGAGTGGAAATGCATATGAAGTAGAATCACCTGGAGACATGGATATATCACCTATATTCAACATTGTAGACATCTTTGAGTAATTTGAATCACCTTATGAGACTGAAGATAACATGGATTTTCCTAAGAAAGACAAGGATATAATTGTGAAGATTCTCAACAGTAGAGTGAGAAAGAGTACCAAAGGAAAGGACTACATGGAATACCTAGTTCAGTGGAAAGATAAGCTGATCAAAGACAGTTCATGGATTACAAAAGCTGAATTGGATCTTTATGATTTAGGTCAGAATATGAGTAGTGCATGATGTGGACAACAATTATTTTGTAACCCCATGTGTCTAATGTAGGAGCATCTTGGGTCTTGAGAAATCTTGCATCACCAAAAATAGTTTATGTTTCCTATACCTATATGGTGTTTGTTTTAGTGCCGATGTTTCCATTGGTTTCATGACTTGAAAAGTTAAGGTCATGCCTTGGACCTATTCTTGGACCTTCTCCTAAGAGTGCACATCCTAATTCATTTGGGACTTGGAAGATATCACTATTTCTCTTAGCTATCAATTTACCTCCAGATTCACATGAAACATGTGGTATTTTACCTTGCGCAGTTCCATGTAGGGAAATTGGATCTTGCACCATTGAGGATATGTTCTTGGATCATGTGTGGACCTAAAACTTAAGGTGCATTGTGTTTTGTTGTTTCTAGCTTTAGTTTTGGTTTCTCCTCCTAAGTGGACCTATAATGTAATCAAATTCTTGACTAGATGACTTGTGGCTTTGCAAGCTACATATTGGAAGCTCGAGATGTTGTAGAAGATAGCTTAGGGAGATTAGAAGAGAGAAATTAGAAGAACAAGTAGAAGGAAGTGAATTGTGATTCTGATTTCATAAATTCATTATATAAGGCTGAAACCCAGAAGGCCTCACAGTCGAGCATGTTAATATAACATTTGTTCTAGTATTGCTGCCAATTTCTTGTCTCATATCCACTGTGTTTTACTGATTTATTTCATGTTTCATATTTCTTTCATGTGTAACTCTTTGCAGGGCTTGTTGTGGGTTTAAGTAGAGTCAGTTAACTCCGATTCTACCTTTACCTTCCTTGCCCTTTTGTTAGACATATCAGTTTTCACATTAAACTGATATTGTACTTTTTAATCCAATTGACTTCATCACATCAAATCAAGTCAATGGCACTATCGATCTCTTAATGATGATCAATTTCATCACTTCAAATCAAACTAGTTATTCATTCAAACCAATACAATGGTTTAAGAGTCATTCTGACATTAATCAATTTCATTACTTCACATCAAATTGGTTAGTTGTCATCATAAAATCATACATGTGCTCAGTTCCATTGCATCACATCAAACTGAACATTCTAGTCTTCATATATGTTCTTGTCCAATAAAGTTCAAAATCAACATCTTTTGAATCAAATGACTTTAGATTAGTTTCATCACTTCACATCAAACTATTCTCGGTCTTAACCTCTAACTGTTCTTTGAATTAATACATTGATCACACATCAATTCAAAGAGAGGAAAATGTAATCACCTAAAAATGGTCACCAAAACCATAAGCCCCTAACCTTGATTATTCACCAAGAAAACCTTAATTTCAATCAAATTCCCTAAGTCCTAACCTAAGGCAATTCAATTCACCAACTTGATATGGTCTGTATCCCATTTGATTATTACACTTGATCATTACTTAATTAATTCTCAAATCTTAATTTTATTGGCCATAAAATTAAACATTATATCATTTTTTTTATTAATATTTTGGGATATTAATTAAATAAATTGAAGTTGTCAGTTAATTACAAACAAAAGAATTAAATTGAATATTATTATCTCATTTTGAGGAAAATGCATTAAAATCATTTACTAATTCTAAAAATGCATTTATGTCATCATCCTTTAGTTAACTAAATCCGATTTTGGAAATAGTTCAATTAACCGAGTCACATTTGGAGTTAACTAATTCTTTGAAACAATCTCCACCGCTCGTCTCCAATCAATCTCAACTATTCACCCCAAAAGGGATTTCTCTATAACTAGGCCTCATTTCTTCACAAAGGATCCAGATTTTGAATTAGAGTTACGCTGTTGGTTTTTTATCATAGCTATTTGTATATTTCATAGTTGGTTATTAATTTTCTTAGTTATTCTCTTGGTTTATCATTGTAGCTTCATTTATTGCATCAAACTAAGATAGGAAGATCTCATTTTGTTTAATTAGATTAACTCTTAGCTAATTAGATCAATCTTGCATTTGCATTTAGTTCATTCAAATCCTTTGTTTAGATTATGTTGTGGTCACTAAGTTTGCAATAATATGAGAGAAATCTTATACTCAGATATACTAGAAGATAATGAGTTACCTTAGTTAGTCTTAGTTGAGATCAATTTACTTTCATAAATTTAGATTAACTATTTAAGGATTCATTGAAGTATTGTGTTAGTTTAGATTGCATATTTTCACACACATAGAAATAGATTTTAAGTCATCTCTAACCATTTGAAGTTGAAGAAAAGAAAGAGATAATAGCCATATCTCAGGAAGAAGTGACTATGACAATATCCTAACCAAAGAGAAAGAACAAGAAGAGTTGGAAGCACTACTGGCTAAGAGGCTAGTGAGAGGAAAATGAAAGCATAAACGTAAACTACCTCTGAAATATTTTAATTGCAATAAGATTGGTCACATTGCATCTAGATATCCTAATAATAATAGGAATGATAAAAGTGACAAGAAAGAGAACCGATAACAAAGTTTTAGAGACTACAAGGACAAAGGAAATAAAGCATGCTACCTAGCTGAGGAAGGAGTAACCAATGATGAATCTGATGACACAAAATAAAGTGTGGAAGTTGTCTATGTTTCTATGAAAGATGATTCAAAAGAAGAGAGGTATGAAGATGAGAAAGCCCTTATTTATCATGTTAGAAAAACTAACCCATGGATTATTGATAGTGGTTGTTCACATCATTTGACTAGTGATATTGATAAGTTTGAGAACCTAGAAGAGTATGATGAAGAATTTTTTAGATTTGGCAATGATGCTTCATGTTCTGTAAAAGGAAAAGGATCCTTTATATTGAATGAAAAGATCGGATGTGATGATGCTTATTGGGTTCAAGGACCAAACTAGAACTTGTTGAGTGTGTCACAATTTAAAAATATTAGTCCCTGAGTGGAGTTTCAAAATAGAAAAGTGAAGATTCATGGTGCTGATAGAGACTTGATTGGAACCGATGAATAATGTAAAGGTAACTTATTCTACCTTGATACTTCTGCAAAGATTTTCTTGTTTGTTAAATTTGAGGATTTTTGGTTGTGGCACAAAATACTCTGTCATGTAAATTTTGATAACATGATTAAGGTGAGAAAAAAGAATAGAGTCAGAGGTCTACCAAAATTAAGAAAACCTGATAAAGTGATGTGTAAGGAATGTCAAATTGGTAAGATGAGAAAATAAAGTTTCTCAAGAAAGTCTTACTCATCTAATGGTATTTTGGAATTATTTCAAACTGATCTTTGTGGTCCTATGAGAATTCAAAGATATTATGGTGATCGGTATTTCATTTTGTTTGTTGATGACTACTCAAGAATGATATTGGTAATGTTTCTAAAAGAAAAGTCTGATGCATTCCAAATGTTTAAATGGTACAATACAAGATTTGAAAAGGAAACGAGTAAGAAGATTAAATTTTTAAGATCAGACATAGGAGGTGAATTTATATCTGATGAATTTACTGTCTTTTGCAATGAGAATTGATTAATTAAAATACAACTATCTACACTGAGGACTCCACAAAAAATGGCATAGCTGAAAGAAGGAATAGATCAATAGTTGATTGTGCTAGAAATTTTTTAATTGAAAAAGAGGTTGCACAAATATTCTAGAGAGAATCCATTAGTACTGATGTCTACACTCTCAATTGAGTACAATTGATGAAAGGTACAAACAAAACCCCTTATGAACTCCGGTATGGGCACACACCGAATGTTAGTTACTTTAAAATATTTGGAAGTAGGTGTTACATACAGAAATATGCTAGGAATGAAATTTTTTATTCTAAAGGAAATGAAGGTATACTCTTAGGATACTCTTCAAAGAGAAAAGCCTATAAATGTTTGATTAAGGCTACTTTAAAAATTATGGAAAGTGTAAATGTGAGGATTGATGAATTTGAAGAAATAAATGAAGAAGATAGAAAAAAGAAACCAAAAGATTAGCAAAGATTTGTATATGTACAAGAAGGAATTTTAGGTACAGTACCTGAGCGACAAGAATAAACCAAGGAGAAAGTTGAGCCTCCATCAAGAGATGAAAATTTTAAAGAACAATCTACCAAGCATGTTTTAGAAAAATATGTGAGGAGACACCACTCACTAAGAAAAATTATTAGAGACAAGAATGCAGGAGTCATGACAAGAAGTAACTTGAAAGATAATACATGTTTGATTTATGAATTTGAGCCAAGATTAGTCAAGGATGCAATTGAAAATGAAGACTAGATGAATGCAATGAGATAAGAGATTTATTAGATTGAAAAGAACAATACTTGGTCATTGGTACCAAGACCTAAGGATAATGATGTGATTGGAACAAAGTGGATTTTCAAGAATAAACTAAATAAAAATGGAGATGTGATTAGAAATAAAGCAAGAGTAGTTTGCAAAGGGTATGCACAAGAAGAAGGTATTGACTATGAGGAGACATTTTCCCCTATTGCTAGATTATAAGGTGTAATAATTTTACATGTATATGCTTCCTATAAATGATTCAAATTTTATCAAATGGAAGTTAAGTCTACATTTTTTAATGGAATTCTTGAAGAAGAATTTTACATTGAACAACCTGAAAGATTTGTTGAGAATTCTAACAAGGATATGGTATGCAAACTACACAAGGAACTCTATGGTTTGAAGCAAGCACACCGAGCATGGTATGAAAGATTACACTCATATTTAATTAAAATTGGATTTCAAAGGAAAAGTGACAACAAAAATTTGTATCTGAAATGTGATAGTACTGATCAAATTTTTATTTCTGAATTTTTTGTTGATGATATTATATTTGGAGCAAAGGAATCAATGTCTAAATCATTTGATAAAGAGACGA
Organism: Chamaecyparis obtusa; assembly: GCA_027943335.1. NCBI lineage: Eukaryota > Viridiplantae > Streptophyta > Pinopsida > Cupressales > Cupressaceae > Chamaecyparis > Chamaecyparis obtusa. Next base: position 1,082,214 of record BSBK01002619.1, on the reverse strand, counting down.
GAAAGGAATTTGAGATTTCCATGATAGGAGATATTAAATTATTTATTGGAATACAAATTCAACAAGTCAAAATGGGATCTACATAACACAATCAAAGTATATCAAGGAGATCTTAAAGACATTTAGTATAGAAGAGTCAAAATTAGTTGGTACACCGATGGATACTAGTTTTAAATTATCAAAGGAAGATGAAACAAAGGAAGTAAATGAAACACCCTACCAATCCATGATTGGTAAGCTACAATATTTTGTACACAATAGGCCTGATATTGCTCATGTTGTTTGTATTATTACTAGATTTTCTACCAATCCAAAGGAAATACTGGTGCAAGGGCACCCTTTTAAGGGTTCTCACCATCACCAATTTTGTTGTGAAAGAACTTCTTTATGAAGGTTTGTAATTAGAATAAGATCTTTAAGCTCACTTGGTGTGTATAAGCCTAGTTGAGGTCCTAGAATCTTAGTTTAGTCTTCTAATTTGATTGTACAGTGACTTAGGGCATGATGTCATCCTAAGGTCTCTTCTTCTTTAGATGGGTCAGAGTCTTAAAATAGGGGTTTGGGAAGTAGTAGCACAAGTGTTCCTTTTAATAGACCTAAGAATGATCTTAGGAGGTAGAGAGAGCAAAAGTTGCTCAAGCAAGAAAAAGTTGCTCAAAAAGTTGCTAGCAACTTTTCTTAATGAAGGTCTAAACCTTACCAAAGCGGCTCTAAGCCCTAACCCAGCTCTAATCCCAAGTAGGAGACTATATATGACTTGAAAAACCCTAATTCAAGGGTTGGAAATCATTTTGTATGGCCTAGAGTTGGAAAGACCTGACTGTGACTGTAAAAATGTGTGCCAGTCAAGCTTCATGGCATGAGTTGATATGTTAATGGCTTACACATAGTATCTTAGAAATTGTACAATTGATTTATTGTTTTTACTTCCATTTATGTGTGTTTAGAGTGTTACTTTGTTCATTTTTTTGTATAAAAGTTTTTCTTTTGAATATGCTAGTCCCTTGTCTAATTTGAAGGGGTTTGTAATGTAGGGCCTGTAACTCCTATCCCCACCATGGAAACACCGTGGTTATTTGGGATATGGTAGTACATACCCTAAATTATACATACATGTAAGAAGGGCCCTAGATTGTGAGTGCAAGGTATTTATTGACCAAGCCCTAGGCGAGACTAAGTAGTGCCCGACTAGGTATGGTCAGTCTTTGAGAAGCTCTAGAGGACAAGGGAGAAAGTTTCAAGCCAAACCCTTTCGAGGAGTTCAAGAGGGATGTATGAAGGTTAGATGGTGTGTAAGAGAGATCCACACTAATCCAACTAAGGTGTTAATGCAAATATACTAGCCCTGTGACTCAAATCGGCCTAAAAAGCCCTAGCAACCCTCATTTCTAGTTGAGGCATTGTATGGACAGTTGGAGACCCAAAACCATAAAAATCCTTGAGGCTTGGGAATTTGAATAGAGGTTCTTTTGGAAATATAGCCTTGGTTCTGTGGAAGAAGTGGGTCAAAAGTCTTTAAAACCTAGAGAGGAGGCCTAATAGGGGCTCTTTCTAGTAGCTCTATTTTGTGAAGAAACTTTGAAATTGGGTAACAACCCAACTTCACCATTACCTTGGAGTTGTTTTATTTGATGAAAAAAAACCTTGGAAGTTAAAATTTCCCTTTTCAAAGCTTGTGGAGTTGATTAAGCCATTAAAACCCTTATTGGTCTTTGTAAGGGAATAGAGCTAGGAAGAGTGCAAATTAGCTAAGTGGAAGGAAATCTTACTAATGGTGGGAAGATTGGGTTATGTCAGGGGATCCTACTAAGAAGAGGAGTCTTATAGACCAAGGTGTGTGTGTAGAGCACACTAGGATCCAGGATAAGGATCAGGGAGCATAGACTAAGCTAGTTTATCCCAATCTCCCCGTTAGATTGGTATCAAAGCCTATAAGGCTTGGGAAGTGGATAGTTGGAAAGTGAATGTTTCAACCTCTAGAGGAATTAGTTGGGTCATCTCAGAAGAAAAAGATGGTGACAAGTGTAGAGTTAGCCAAAAAGGTAGAAGATTAGGAGGAAACCAATAGATTCCTACAAGAAAGATTGTATCAGATGGAACAACTCTTGGATGATGTCCAAGCTAAGTAGATAAAGTGAAAGATAGAATGGAGGAGTAGGATGCTAAGGAAAAAGGAGTGACTATAGATAATGAAGTGCCTACACCTAATCCTCCTACTCAAGATGAGCAGTTCTTGAAGGCACTAAAGGCCATCACTAGCAAGGCACTTGAAGGTGTTCCACTTCTTACTGGTAGGATGGACACCGAGCTTGTAATGCAATGGATGGAGGGTATGGAGAATCACTTCAAGTGTGAAGGGCTCTCTGAGGCACAAAAGGTCAAAGTGGCCAAAGAAAGATTGAGAGGTTAAGGTTTAACTTGGTGGAACTATCTCCAAGAAGAAAGGGAGAAAGAGGGAAAGAACCGTATTACCAATTGGAAAGCTATGGTAAACAAAGTGAAGGAAGCATACCTACCTGTAGTTTATGAAATCTAGTAGCATAGAAGAAGGTTAAACCTCAAGAAAAAATAGATGGATGTAGCAACCTATACCGAAGAGTTCCACAAGTTGAGTCTAAGTTCCAAGGTGAAAGAGGAGGAGAGCATCAAGGTGGCAAGGTATTTAAGTGGACTGCAATCGAGTATAGTAGAGGAGATGAATTTGTTTATGCCTACCACAGTCCTTGGATGTCAGCACATGGCACAAAAGCTAGAAGATAAGAAAAGAAAGAAGTAAGAACCCAACTCCAAAAATAGAGGCACAGGTAGGGACTCTAGAGGGGGTAAAAGAGGAGGTTCTAGTGGTAGAGGAGGTGACTCTAGAAGCCAAGGAGAGAGCAGAGTCCTAGAGTAGGTTGCAGAGACTAGTTCAAGAGGAACATTTCATAGAGGAAGAGGATCTCAAGGTGGTAGAGGAAGAAGTAGCTCCTACTTTTCCACAATGAAGTGTTATCAATGTGGACAGCTTGGACACCCTACTTATAGGTGTCTTGACAAACCTACAAGCTCTAGTGGTGAAAAGAGGGTAGCCTATACCCAAGAAGATGGCAGTAGTTCATGTACTAATGAAGTAAGCAAGCTAGAATTAGAAATGGGGGAGAACTTGATGTTTAGGAGAGTACTAATAAGGAAACCTAACCAAGGATAACCCAAGCAAAGGAGGGCTCTTTTTAGAGTTAGATGTAAGATCCAAGGAAAAGTATGCAAGGTGATAGTTGATTCAGGCTCAACTGACAACATCATATCAGATGAAGCAGCTAAGAAGCTAAAACTTGTAAAGATTCCCCATGAAAACCCTTATAAGGTGACTTGGTTGAATAAAGAGAAGAGTGTCTTAGTGAATGAGTAGACATGGGTGGATTTTTCCATAGGTGGTTATAAGGACAAAGTGCTTTGTGATGTCTTACCCATGGATGCCTACCATCTCCTATTGGGAAGACCTTGGAAATTTGATAGGAAAGTGCTATATGATGGAGAAGAGAACTCCATTTCTTTCAAGAAGGATGGTAAGACATTCAAGATTCAGTCTCTGACAGAGAGTGATGAAGGAGCCTCAAGGACACCTAGTGTGTTGCTTAGTAGTGGGAAGGAGTTCCTACACTCATTGCATGAAGATGAAATAGTGGGATGTGCCATTATGGTCAAACCTAAGGGAGAGGAACATAAGTTGCAGATAGAGACACCTATAGAGGTGAAGAAAATGTTAAAGGAGTTTAGGGACATTGTGAGTGATGGAGCACCTGCAACACTTCCTCTAAGAAGGGCTATAAGTCATCAAATAGAATTTGTACCCAATGCATCTCTGCCTAATAAAGAAGCCTACAAGCTTACCCCTGATAAAAAAAAGAAGTAGCAAGGCAAGTGCAAGAGTTATTGGATCAAGGACTGATCAAGAAAAGTATTAATCCATGTGCTATCCCGGTGGTGTTGGCATCCAAGAAGGGAGGCAAATGGAGACTTTGCACTGATTCAAGGGCCATCAACAAGATTACCATCAGGTATAGGTTCCCAATTCCCAGAATAGAAGACTTGATGGATTGTTTAGGGGGTGCTATGTATTTTACAAAGTTGGATCTCAAGAGTGGTTATCACCAAATAAGGATTAAGGAGGGTGATGAGTGGAAGACCACTTTTAAAACCACAGATGGGTTATATGAATGGCTTGTGATGCCATTTGGGCTTACCAATGCCCTAAGCACCTTCATGAGGTTGATGAATGAGGTCTTGAAGGACTTCATAGGAAGATTTTTTGTGGTGTATCTAGATGACATACTCATCTATAGAAAAACTAAAGTAGAGCACCTTGAGCACTTAAGGTTAGTCTTGAAGAGGCTACATGAAGAACAATTGGCTATTAACCTTGAGAAATGTGAGTTCATGTAGAAAGAACTAGTTTACTTGGGATTTGTGGTGTCCAAGGGCAATTTGAAAATGGACCCAAGCAAGGTGGAGGCAATCTTGAATTGGCTTGCCCCTAAAATAGGGACTGAAGTTAGAAGTTTCCATTGGCTGACCCAATTCTATAGGAAATTTGTGAGAAATTTTAGTGATATATGTGTACTAGTACTTGACACCATCAAGGAAGGACTTAAAACTAAGTTCAAATAGATTGAGGTAGTTGATAAGGCATTCCAAACCTTGAAGCAAGAGGTAGCTACCAAACCTATCTTACTCCTACCTACTTTTGACAAATTGTTTACCATTTAATGTGATGCAAGTGGTGTTGTAGTAGGGGGTGTATTGAGCCAAGAGGGAAGGCTTGTGGCATTTTTCAATGAGAAACTCAATGAAGAAAAGAAGAAGTATTCAGCCTATGACCTAGAACTATATGCATTAGTGCAATCCCTCAAGAAGTGGAGGCATTACCTCCTACCCAAATAATTTTTGGTGTTCACAAATAATCAGGCCTTGAGCTATATTAATACTCAAGAGAAGCTTAGCAATAGGCACTTGAAGTGGATGGAGTATCTCCAATCCTCTACCTTCACTATCAAGCACAAGAAGGGGTAGCTCAATAAGGTAGCAGATGCCTTAAGTAGGAAACTCTTGACTGTCCAGGAAGTTCAATTGGAGAGCATTGCTATAGAAAGTTTCAAGGATCTTTAGGAGGAGGATGAAGACTTCTCAAAAGCCTACAAGGTGTGCCAAGAGTTTGAGAGCCATTTCCATGGTGAGTATGCAGATTACACCCCACAAAATGGACTCTTGTTCAAAGGAAATCAACTATGTGTGCCTAGGGGATCCATGAGGTAAAATATGATTCAAGAGAAGCATAATGGAAGCCTAAGTGGACATTTTGGCATAAACAAAACTATGGAGCTAGTAAAAAGGTACTATTTTTGGCCTACATTAGCAAGGGATGTGAGAAGATATGTGGAGCAATGTGGTGTGTGTCAAAGAGCTAAAGGAGGTTCAAGAAATGTAGGGCTTTATCGACCCTTACCCATTCAAAATAGGCCTTGGGAGTGTGTGAGCATGGACTTTGTGGTTGGACACCATAAAAAAAAATCAGGTATGGATACCATCTATGTTGTAGTAGATAGGTTCTCTAAGATGAGTCATTTCATTCCATGTAGAACTACTCATGATGCAAGCTATATAGCACATATCTTCTTCAAAGATATTGTAAGGATTCATGGACTCCCATAGAGCATTGTATTAGATAGGGATAGCAAGTTCATGGGTCATTTTTGGCAAACCTTATGGAAAAGGTTGGGAACTAATCTCTCATTCAGTTCAACTTACCATCCACAAATTGATGGTCAAACTGAAGTCATAAATAGAGTATTGGGAAATTTTCTAAGGTGTTTGACCAAGGATTATGGGTAGACTTGGGATCTAGTCATTCCACAAGTAGAGTATGCCTATAATGACAGTGTGAATAGGACCATAGGAAGGAGTCCTTTTGAGGTTGTGTATGGGAGACACCCTAGAGGAGTGTGTGAACTAAGAGACCTTGGTTCAATGGAGATGAAGAGTGGCCAAGTAGAGGACTTCACTCAAACTATCAAGGAGGTCCAAGAACAAGTAAAGAAGGCTATCATAGAATCTACTCAAAATATAAAGGCTAAGGTAGATGAAAGAAGAAAATAAGTTTAGTTCAAGGTAGGGGACTATGTGATGGTTCACCTGAGCAAAGAAAGGATGCAAAAAGGCATGCCTACTAACCTACAAATGAGAAGAGTAGGGCCTTGTAAAATTTTGGCCAAATATGGTGAAAATGTATACAAGTGGACTTACCATCAGATTTGTCTATCTCACCAGTGTTCAATGTTGCTGACCTAGTCTTGTTCAAAGGTGATCCACCACAGCAAGCTGAAGATTAGTCAAGGGTGTTACAGGACATAGACAACAATGCCATGCCAAAGAAGAAGCAGCCCATAGTAGAGAAGGTTTTTGAATCGCAGGTGAAGAAGGCTACCAGGCATCAAGTGTATATGGAACACTTAATAAAATGGGTAGGGCAGCCTGAGTTTGAAGCCACCTAGATTGAGGAAAGTTAGTTCAAGAAACTAGGCATAGACCTATCTTTTCTTGACCCCAAAGTGCCTTAGTTTGTGCTGAGGGGGAGTATGGTGTAGGGGTACCCTTCTAAGGGCTCCCACCATCACAAATTTTGTTGTGAAAGAACTTCTTTATGAAGGTTTTTAATTAGAATAAGAGCTTGAAGATCACTTGGTTTGTGTAGGCCTAGTTGAGGTCCTAGAGTCTTAGTTTAGTCTTCTAATTTGATTGTACAATGACTCAGGGCATGATGTCATCCTGAGGTCACTTCTTCTTTAGATGGGTCAGAGTCTTAAAATAGGGGTTTGGGAAGTAGTAGCACAAGTATTCCTTGTAATAGACCTAAGAATGGTCTTAGGAGGTAGAGAGAGCAAAAGTTTCTCGAGCAAGAAAAAGTTGCTCAAAAAGTTGCTAGGAACATTTCAAAGTTGCTAGAAACTTTTCCTAATGAAGGTCTAAACCTTACCAAAGTGGCTCTAATCACTAACCTAGCTCTAATCCCAAGGAGGAGACTATATATGACTTTAAAAACCCTAATTCAAGGGTTGGCAATCATTGTGTACAACCTGGAGTTGGAAAGACCTGACTATGACTGTAAAATCGTGTGCTCATCAAGCTTCATGGCATGAGTTGATGTGTTAATGGATTACACATAGTATCTTAGACATTGTACAATTTTTTTGTTGTTTTTACTTCCATTTTTGTGTGTTTAGAGTGTTACTTTGTTCATTTGTGTGTATAAAAGTTTTTGTTTTGAATCTGCCAGTCCCCTATCCTGTTTGAAGGGGTTTGTAATGTAGGGCCTATAACTCCTATCCCCACCATGGAAACACCATGGGTCTATGGGATATGGTAGTATAGACCCTAACCTATACATACATGCAAGAAAGGGCCTAGATTTTGAGTGCAAGCTATTTATTGACCAAGCCCTAGGCGAGACTAAGTAGTGCCTGACTAGGTATGGTCAGTCTTTGAGAAGCTCTAGAGGACAAGGGAGAAAGTTTCAAGCCAAACACTTTGGAGGAGTTCAATAGGGATGTATTAAGGTTAGATGGTGTGTAGGAGAGATCCAAACCAATCCATTTGAGGTGTTAATGAAAACATATTAGCCCTGTGACTCAAATAGGCCTAAAAAGCCCTATCAACCCTCATTTCTAGTTGAGGCATTGTACAGACAGTTGGAGACCCAAAACCCTAAAAATCTTTGAGGGTTTGGGATTTGAAAAGAGGTTCTTTTGGAAATCTAGCCTTGGTTCTATGGAAGAACTGGGTCAAAATTCCTTAAAACCCAGAGAGGGGGCCTAATAGGGGTTCTTTCTAGTAGCCCTGTTTTGTGAAGAAACTTTGAAATCGGGTAACAACCCAACTTCATCATTACCTTGGAGCTATTTTATTTGATGAAAAAACACCTTGTAAGTCAAAATTTACCTTGTTAGAGCTTTTGGATTTGATTAAGCCATTAAAACCCTTATTGGTCTTTGTAAGGGAATGGAGCTAGGAAGAGTGCAAATTAGCTAAGTGGAAGGAAAGCTTACTAATGGTGGTAAGATTGGGTTAGGTCAGGGGATCCTACAAAGAAGAGGATTCCTATAGACCAAGGTGTGTGTGTAGAGCACACTAGGATCCAGGATAAGGATCAAGGAGCATAGACTAAGCTAGTCTATCCTAATCTCCCCATCAAACACACATATCAACAGTCAAAAGAATATTTAGATATCTAAAAGGGACTGAAGACTTTGATCTACTATTCAAGAAATGAGGATATTTTGATCTTAATATATACATTGATGTTGATTCGGCTGGAAAAATTGATGATAATAAAATCACAAGTGGTTGAGATTTCTTTTTAGGAGAAAGATTAATGACATTTCTAAGCAAGAAATAAAGTTGTATTTCACAGTCTACTATTGAGGCTAAGTGTGTTGCTGCAACTATGAATTCTTTAAACATTGTGTGGATCAAACAATTACTTGAAGGTATGAAAGAAGAGATTACTGATCCAACTACTATTTACTATTATAATACTAGTGCTATTAACATATCAAAGAATCTGGTGATGCATTCAAAGACAAATCAAATTTCTATCAAGTATCATTACTTGAGAGAACAAGTTCAAGACAAGCATGTGATATTGGAGTATGTGAATTCAAAGGAGTAGATAGAAGATATGTTTACCAAACCACTACTAAAGGATTCTTTTGAGTATCTTTGAGGTAAGTTAGGGGTTCTTCCTCTATCCATTATTCAAAAAGCCAAGATGCATGCAACATCAATTTAAGTATTCATTAGAATATCTATTTTGTGAGTTGATGCTAGTGTTCACTCTTTGGGTGATTCCTAAAGTTGTGAAAACTTTTTATGTAAGCAGTGATAAATCAATACATTTGAGGTATGATTCACTACCTGAGAATTTTTTTTAGGAGTATGTGTCTTTGGCATTGTTTTCAAAGAGGGAGAAGATACTAGAGATTACAAAGAGGGATAATATGAAGAGGAGATCTATATTGATGACTATAAAGAGGGAGAATATGTACAAAAGGAGATCATGAAAAGAAGATAAAGCTCAGAGGGAGTATAGGATAAAGATGGATAGTAAGTGTTACCATCATCAATTAAAAGTATAGTGAGTATTTCCATAAATGGAAAAGAGGGAGATTGTTACTATAATTGATGGTGATGATGATGAAGACCGACTAAGATCAAAGGTATAGAAGATAGTGGAAATATTAGATCAATTATTATCTTATCATTGATGTGAAGAAATTTATTTTTAAGTGATATTATGTTGCCATATCATTCAGAGTATGATATAAGTTGAATGAGTAAACAAGAAGAAGAAGTGAAATGTTGTGAAGATGAAGAACTTAACTGGGAAACTGATATAGATCAAACAATGTTAAGGTCATGATGATATAATTTTTTTCTACCAAATATTTAATTATATCAAGTCAATTGAGAATATTAGTCAAGTTGGTAAGAAAATAAGTTTAGTTATCGAGAAAAAAATGTCACTCGATAAAAGGAAACTAAGTTTTAGTAAAGAGAAAGGAAATCAAGCCACCGAGCATAAGGTTTCAGTTACTGAGCGTAGTTAACTGAAATTCAGTTTCAGAAAAGATGTTAGTCATCGAGCAAGGAACAAAAATTAAATACAAGGATCAGAATGACATTTAATGTTGAGATATGATGAGCTCGAAGATTCTTATGATGAGGAGATCCACGATCAGGAAAATTAAAGGTTATGATCTATGGTACAGGTCTAAGCGGAAAAAATAGAAGGAACAAGTTCCAAGAAAGTTCAAGTTCCAAGGTGATGATAAAATGTTTAACCGAGATCTAAATTCATTAAATTAGTGTATGAGGATGATCGAACAATTGAAATTAATCAAAGGAAAACATGATAAATGAGATTAAGTGGAAAAACAAATTCTATATAAAGGATGAATTTGTATGAACAAAAGGTTGGAAAATTGAAGCGTTAATTAGTCACCGACTAATGCAGTGAAGAAGGAAAAGGTTGAATTATGAATCAGAAAGTTGATATTAATGAAGTGTTGAAGCTAGTGGAAATTGAAGGATTGAAGTGAGGACAAAGAGTGCACAAAGGATCTGTTTATGAAAATGATTGTTGTAGATTTACAAGTCAATTTATTTATTATTTCTTAGTAACATTTGTAATAGAAAAATCTTTTAACCGAGTGGATTTAACAGTCTTATTGTAATAACAATGAAAAAGGTAGAATTATAAAAGAGTGTTTGAAGACCTTTAACTAGGCCACTCCTAACATGGTGAAGATCCTAACGGATCTGAGGAAAATCGCTTAATCGGGTCACATTTAATAATGAGTATTGTAATATTTAACTAGATTGGCTTTTAATGTAGCATACTTTAGAAGAGTATTTCTTTAGTGGGTGATAATTCCCATGGTGGTTTTTCCCAAATTGGGTTTCCACGTTAAATATTGGTGTTATATGTGTTGAATGATTAATGTGATTGTTATTGTTGATTGATAAAGTAAAAATTTATTATTGTCAATTAATGTCGATGTGTGTCTAATTGAGTTGTCACCGAGTTTGATTAGAGAAATTTTTTAAGGTACAAAGAATCAAGGATTACTTATTCACCCCCCCTCTTTGTCATACAACAACTAGTTTCTCCTTGATGCAAGGATCTCCTTCCCCACATATAGTTTATAGATAAATGCCTAGGATTTTCACTTGTCTTCTTAATAAAACACTGCATATATCAACTTATAGAATTTCCATCTCAATTTTGAGGAAATACTTAATACTTACTATTGAATTTTGTTCTTAGAGTACATAACATTTAAGGTTCTAAAAATATTCATCCTAATATCGTAACAAATCCATTAGAAAAATCTTTAACAAATACCAAAAATTTTATTTGTTACTAAAAATGTCCTCATAGAAAATCTCCCCAGAATATTTGCCAATATGTTGGTGCCCAAATAAAAAGATTGGAAATCCTATTAGATTTCCCTTAATTCTGGGATCTCCAATTAGACTTGGCCAATAAACAAGAATGATCAATTTTGATCCTACTCCTCTACAGTTCAGGCTCTCTAGGACCTAGGTGGGTGAACCTATACCTTAACCCTAATATGTTTGGTTAGAGGATTTTTCTATAAAATAAAAGTATATGAAAATGTAGTGATCTCTTAAGATAGCAAGTGGTTCTCAAGAATGATCAAATTAAAACTTGAAATAAATGTTGAAATTTTAAAATTGCTTGCTTATGAAAAAGTCACATTGACAACACTTCATATGTAATCTTTGATGATCCAAGATATATACTACAACTTAGTCCTTAAAAAAAATTTAAATGATAGTAATTGATTCAGAATCAATAATCATAGAGGACTAACTTGATCAAAATTAAATGAACTAAAAATCTCCAGATTGGACATAAAAACATGTTCTTTTTTATATTGATTTCAAAAAGTAGATACAATTGATCTGTTCTTCAGTTGCAATATCCTCCCTAACATCTTCCCACAATAGTTATAAGTATAATTTATATATTTTATCTCTATATATACCTTGTGAATGGTCTTGGTATCCTTTTTATACAAAAATGAAAGGATGCAAACAAGCTTCAGACCATCACGCCTATTCCTAACTAATAATTAACAACAACTAAAAGAAATTAAATTACAATCCAAAAAAATAAACTTAAAACTAAATACTTAGAGAAACTAATCCAAAAGGATTACATCATCCTCTCTATCATTCTCTGGAACTTTTGAATCCACCTTCGACATCTTCAAGTAGTCATTAATCCATTTTTCCATCTATGAATTGTTGGTCCATTTTCCCGTCAATGCAAAATCTTTTGAAAATGGCCCATTTCCTTGCAAGTTTTCTTGAAGTGTCATGCCCTGTGTTCTTCATTGTGTCACCTAGCTCTAATCTAGATCACATCTCCTAATTCGCAAAATCCAGAAAGATATCCAAGTTTTAAGGTTTGCAGGAAATAATTTCAGAATCTGCCACAGTGTCGAAAACCCACAGTGTTTTTGAAAATCCATGATGTTTTTGGTCTATGTGAAAACCTTTGTTTTTTTTAGCCTTGTGCCTTCCAGCTTTTGTGCACTTATCTTTTGGCGTCAAAAACCTTGTGTGTTTTTTATGTTTTCTATCGAAAACCCTGTGTGTTTTCAACCTCACAGTTTCCTGTTTGCTAGCATTCCCTAACTACACAAGTGTGATGGATGGTGGGCCCAGGTCTTCAAAGGTTTCAAAATGATTGGTTGTCACATGATCACATGTCAAAAATTTTTGACATGTGACCATGCGACCGGTTACTTCTTATGCTGGGCCCGTTGGTGGAAAAGGTGTGGTCCTGTTGGCAGTCATGTGGCAGCCTTTGGTTGGCTGTCGCATGATCGCATAGCCCAATTTTTGGCTATGTGATTATGTGACTGGTTGACACATGTCCCTAGGGCCTGGTGGTAGGTAGCGGTGGTGGTTATGCTGGTGGTTAAGGTTCACGGGTTGTCACATGTTCACATAGCCCATCTCTATGCTATGCGATCATGTGACTGACATTTTGTGTTAACCCTCAGCGGTGGTGGTTGTAGCAAGGTAATGGGGTGTGGCTTGTTGAATGTTCACAAGGGCCACTTTCTGGCTATGCGATCATGCAACAAGGGTGCCACATGTGCTGGGGCCTATTTGTACTTGTTTGGTGGTCCCGTTGGTAGGTGGTCCTAGTTCATTTGGAAAGATTCTTGATCCTGTGGTTGTCATGTGATCGCATGGAATCTTTCTAGCCCATCCGATCATGTATCTGCTATTCGATTTCAAAGGATTATTTGTAGGTGGGTCCTATATCAGTATGACTAGGTGGTATTCAGTGAACAGTGTTGTGACATGTGGCAAAAGGTGGGCCTGTTGTCTTGTGTTGTCAATGGTGCATGTCTTTCTTTGGTGGGGAGTGGTGACACGGTGGTGATAGGGTAGGTTAATCGTTGCAGTGTTGGTGAGTTGTCACATGATCACATAGCTAGGAAATGGGCTATGCAACCATGTGACTAACCTCTTTGTGTTAACTCTCACCGGCATTGTGGAGTTATGACGCGATAAAGGGTTGTAATGCAGGAGAGTTGTCAAATGTTCACATAGCCTATCTCCTGGCTATGCGATCATGTGACAACTACTATGAACATCAATGTTGCGGAGTTAGGGGTGGTCCATGGTGCTAGTCTTGTTAAGGTGCTCGGTTTCTATTGGTTGAGAGATTGATGTTGTGGCCGAGGACTTTAGAGGGTTTGTGATCAGCATTGCACGGTTTGGTGGCTACAATCACATGATCACAAAGGTTAAAATGGTGCCTTGTGATCATGCAACCAAACACAAATGTAGCCCAATTTCTAGTTGCAGTTAATCTTGCTGATAACTGGGAAAGTGAAGATCTGATGATGGAGACTTAAAGTTGGCCAAGATTTGAATGTAGACCACCAATTTACTTCTAGCGCCATGAATGTGACTGTTTCAAACTTGTAGAGAGTTTTGCGATAGGAAGTAACAGGATTGAATGCTTTCATGGCCAGATTTGATTGGTTTGGTGGCACTTGTTGTTGCAGTATGGTCCAGGGGCTCTGTGGTCGATTGCAGAGGTTGTTTTGTACCTGATGGAGTGTGGTTTTGTGCTCGAGGTGTGTTTGTATGTGGTTGATTAGACTGATTTTCATGGCAATTCATAGTTTTCTATCCTGGCTCATAGATTTTCATAATTGTAGATCTGTTTGAGATTTTCTCTCTCTGGATTGCTTGGTTTTCTACCCCTGCATTAATTTTTGGCTATGTTCCAGTTGGTTAGGTGGGTGAAACTTTGACCCCAGTCATTCATAGCTTGTTGCAACCTATTTTGGGTTTCCAAGATGACTGGTGGTATATATTGCAATTTTTTGACTTGTCAAGGGTTCTGAATTTTGTCAGTTCTAGGGAAATAGAAAACTCTGTCACATTGTAGGAAGTTGAAGAGAACTTCTTTGCATCTTTTGCAGGTTATTGAAGTGGTAGTCTCATTTCTGGTATAGACATGTACATGCCTCATCATACTTAATATAACTATTCTCATGCTTTCAAGTCTCTCCTTGGTGTTAGTCTTATGAGTTTTGGATCTTCTGGTCCATTACATTGGGTTGCCTCTGTATATGTTCTAGTCTTTAGTTCTTGATCTAGGATCAAGTGAAAGATACTTTGGATAGGGCATAGATTCATTAGATTCATCTACAGAAGGATCTTATAAGTAGTGGATGGGCTGGAATAGTTGTATTTATGGCTTTGAGTCTTTGACAGTAGTTGGTTCATGTTCTATATTTGTTTTTGAGTGCTGCCCAATGGATAATGGCATTGATCAAGGACTAGTACATTTAGTTGAGTCCAATGCTTGATGGTCTTTGGCTATTTCCTGCATCTTTGAATATCAATCACCAGTAATACCCTTCACAAGACCATTTTACCCTGCATAGTAGAGTTGATTCAATGAATACCTGGTTAGTATTTAGTAATCCTTTACTATGATCTGCTTTATGAATCCAGAAGTATAAGGTGTGTAGTGAGCTGAGTCTTATCTGGATTAGGTGCACCCACCATGGTTTTGTAGAGCTAGAAGTGAAGAGGGCAGTCTTGTCCCTATAGTTGGTCTAGTTGCCTTGCAGAGCTTTCACACTTGGATTTAACCAGTCCTAACATCAGTCTCAAGGCATATTGGCAGCCCTAAGTGGCATAAGAGTTTTCAAACACCAACAAGATGGTGACTCTTTCGGGGAAGAAGTAAAAGACAAAAAGTTCTTCTGCTTGGCTAGATCATCCCAGAGTCTGGTTAAAAGATCATAGAGTCAGATAGATAAATTAGCATTTGCTAATTTTCTCACCTAGTTGTGAGTGGCGGCTCTGATTTTCTCTGTTTGATCAGTGTTCCTTCTGATAAACAGTGAGCTACTTGGAGTTTTGTATTGGTTGGGAGAAAAAACAAAGAATATATTTCCTCTCTAAGGAGGTGGTGACTCTACATTGCAAAATCTGATGGAGTTCCATGGTGAGCTCTAGATCTGCCCTGCCTTCCAGTCAACAAGGTCTTCTGCTGCAAGACTCCTAGGTACTTCTCAAGTTTCAAATGCACCTTATTAAGTGATCAAGCACTAAGAAAGGATAAGGTGTGAATAGAGGTTGCATACTTCAAGTTTTAGTTGCATCTTTGCA
The DNA here is from genome assembly GCA_027943335.1 of Chamaecyparis obtusa. NCBI lineage: Eukaryota > Viridiplantae > Streptophyta > Pinopsida > Cupressales > Cupressaceae > Chamaecyparis > Chamaecyparis obtusa. Next base: position 1,066,941 of record BSBK01002619.1, on the reverse strand, counting down.
AAATCCTATGGAAGTATTGCATTAAGTCAAATGAATAATTAGGGGAAAAGCCAATCTGGGTTGCTTGGTTTCCTCAAGTTGGATAGACCTTTAAGCTATGTTCTTCCAGGGTCCCCTCATTCTTTCCCTGGTGAGCTTTTGGGTTTGATTCCTATTTTTTATTGCCAGTATGATTCAGTAGTGAAGCATGTCCTAACATTCTATAGATTTATTATAGAATATCAGATTTTTGATGAGGATGTTAGTATGATGTTTTTTGGGAAATCCCTCAAAGGGGTTGCATCTAATTGGTATCTAAATCTCCCCCCAAAATGCATCTTTTCTTTGACTAAATTCAACTGGCTGTTCTTAGAGGATTTTGCTGATGATGATGAATGGAAAAGGTTGCAAAGAGATCGTCAGCAAAAGGGGAATGAATGTTATATTCCAGAGCAACTTATGTCTGATGCTGAGGGTACTTCAGATGAATCTTTGTCAGAGGAGTATTCAGATTGTGGCAGTGAGTAGGAATCAAAGTCAAGGTGTGCAAGATTCTCCATTCATTCAGAAATGTTTGAATGTGATTTCAATGGTTATTCAGGTGAGAATGATGAAGGTAGTGATACTGATGTGTCCTCATGTGAATCAGATGAGGCATGGGAGGAAGAGAGTAATGATGGAAGTGAACACTCCTTCAGTGAGGAGTATGAAGATAAGGAAGTGGTAATTGAATGTGATGTTAGTGAGTTTGAACATGAAGATTTAAGTGATGGGTTATTAATAATCCTAAAATGGGTAGTGAGTTTAAAGTGTTCACTAACACTTTATATGATGAAGACTATGATGATTATTAGCCTGATTGTTGTCATGATGTTCAACATAGTGCATTGCATGGAGTTATCAATCCATTGTTTGAAGAACATGTGGAGGTCTTAGATCCAGTTGAATCAAGGTGTTCATTTTCCACCCGTGCGTATGAATCTGACTATTCATTTGAGGTCCAGCGGGTTACACATATGGAAATGCAAAGTCAAGATATGAATGAGGCCTTTTTGCAGGCAGAGTATGAGGCTTTTTTGTTTCCAATTCATAGCATGCATGAGTCAGTAGATGAAAATCAGTTTCAGTATAGTGGTACTGATCATTGGCATGCTGAATCTTTTCTTCATAGTGAACAAGATGGAGAGAGTGCAAATTTTTTTTACATGCACTATGAAGATAGTTACTTTGTTCTTCCTGATTTGCTAATTGAACATGTTGACATGCCTAGTAAAAAAGTCAAAGTAAAAAATATGGTGTGCCACATGAAGGAAGAAATGAGAATCATATTTTTGACAGAGGCAAGAACTGACTCTTGTTTGTTGCAGTAGGTTTTTTGTAAAAAATGTACATTTTGTGAATAGTTTCCCTTTCCTATCTATTCCCTATGTTTTTTGAGGTCTCTGTGTTTTTCCAGTGGGTGGTCTACTTCTTCCTAGAGATCTAGATTCTTGCCATGCCTGCAGGAGGCATGCATCCCCAAATAGAGCCACTATTGGTCCATTTTCCAATCAATGCAAAATCTTTTGAAAATGGCCCATTTCCTTGCAAGTTTTCTTGAAGTATCCTACCCTATGTTCTTCATTGTGTCACCTAGCTCCAGTCCAGATCGCATCTCCTAATTTGCAAAATCCAGAAAGATATCCAAGTTTTAAGGTTTGCAGGAAATAATTTCAGAATCTGCCACAGTGTCGAAAACCCACAGTGTTTTTGAAAATCCATGATGTTTTCTGTCTGTGTGAAAACCCTTGTTGTTTTTAGCCTTGTGCCTTCTAACTTTTGTGTGCTTATCTTTTGGCATCAGAAACCTTGTGTGTTTTTTATCTTTTCCATAAAAAACCCTGTGTGTTTTTGACCTCGCAGTTTCCTATTTGATGGCGTTCCCTAACTGCGCAAGTGCAATGGATGGTGGGCCCAGGTCTTCAAAGGTTTCAAAATGATTGGTTGTCACATGATTGCATGTCAAAAATTTCTGACAAGCGACCATGTGACCGGTTACTTCTTGTGCTGGGCCCATTGGTGGAAAAGGTGTGGTCCTGCTAGCAGTCATGTGGCGGCCTTTGATTGGCTGTCGCATGATCACATAGCCCAATTTTTGGCTATGCGATCATGTAACCAGTTGACACATGTCCCTGGGGCCTAGTGGTGGTTATGTTGGCAATTAAGGTTCATGAGTTGTCACATGTTTGCATAGCCCGTCTCCATGCTATGCAATCATGCGACTGACATTTTGTGTTAACCCTCAGCGGTGGTAGTTGCAACAAGGTAACGGGGTGTGATTTGTCGCATGTTTGCAAGGGTCACTTTCCGGCTATGCGATCATGTGACAAGGGTGCCATGTGTGCTGGGGCTCATTTATAGTTATTTGGTGGTCCTGTTGGCAGGTGGTCCCAGTTTGTTCAGAAAGATTCTTGATCCTATGGTTGTCATGTGATTGCATGGAATCTTTCCAGCCCATGCGATCATGCATCTGCCATTTGATTTTGTAGGTTTATTTGCGGGTGGGTCGCATATCAGTATGACTAGGTGGTATTCAGTGAACAGTGTTGTGACATGTGGAAAAAGGTGGGCCCGTTGTCTTATGTTTTTGGTGGTGCCCGTCTTTCTTTGGTGGGGAGCGATGACACGGAGGTGATAGGGAAGGTTAATGGTTGCAGTGTTGGTAGGTTGTTGCATGATCGCATAGCCAGGAAATGGGCTATGTGACCATGCGACTAACCTCTTTGTGTTAACTCTCAATGGTGTTGCAGAGTTATGATGTAGTAAAGGGTTGCAATGCAGGAGAGTTATCACATGTTCGCATAGCCTATCTCCTGGCTATGCGATCATGTGACAACTACTATGAACATCGTCATTGCAAAGTTAGGGGTGGTCCACGGTGCCTATCTTGTTAAGGTGCTCGATTTCTGTTGGTTGAGAGAATGATGTTGTGGCCGAGGACTTTAGAGGGTTTGTGATCAGCATTGCATGGTTTGGTGGCTGCGGTCACATGATCACAAAGGTTAAAATGGTGCCTTGTGATCATGTGACCAAGCACAAATGTAGCCCAATTTCTAGTTGCAGTTAATCTTGCCGATGCTTGGGAAAGTGAAGATCTGATGATGGAGACTTAAAGTTGGTCAAGATTTGAATGTAAACCACCGATTTACTTCTGGCACCATGAATGTGACCGTTTCAAACTTGCAGAGAGTTTTGCGATAGGAAGTACTAGGATTGAATGCTTTCATGGCCAGATTTGATTGGTTTGGTGGTACTTGTTGTTGCAGTATGGTCTAGGGGCTCTGTGGTCGATTGCAAAGGTTTTTTTTTACCTGATGGAGTGTGGTTTTGTGCTCAAGGTGTGTTTGTAGGTGGTTGATTAGACTGATTTTCATGGCAATTCCTAGTTTTCTATCTTGGCTCGTAGATTTTCATAATTGCAGATCTGTTTGAGATTTTCTCTCTCTAGATTGCTTGGTTTCCTACCCCTACATTAATTTTTGGCTATGTTCCAGTTGGTTAGGCAGGTGAAATTTTGACCCCAGTCATTCGTAGCTTGTTGCAACCTGTTTTGGGTTTCCAAGATGACTGGTGGTATATATTGCAAGTTTTTGACTTGTCAAGGGTTCTAAATTTTGTCAGTTCTAGGGAAATAGAAAACTTTATCGCATTGTAGGAAGTTGAAGAGAACTTCTTTGCATCTTTTGTAGGTTATTGAAGTGGTAGTCTCATTTCTGGTATAGATATGTACATGCCTCATCATACTTAATATAACTATTCTCCTACTTTCAAGTCTCTCCTTGGTGTCAGTCTTATGAGTTTTGGATCTTCTGGTCCATTACATTGGGTTGCCTCTGTATATGTTCTAGTCTTTAGTTCTTGATCTAGGATCAAGTGAAAGATACTTTAGATAGGTCATAGATTTAGTAGATTCATCTACAGAAGGATCTTATAAGTAGTGGATGGGCTGGAATAGTTGTATTTATGGCTTTGAGTCTTTGACAGTAGTTGGTTCATGTTCTATATTTGTTTTTGAGTGCTGCCCAATGGATAATGACATTGATCAAGGACTAGTACATTTAGGTGAGTCCAATGCTTGATGGTCTTTGGCTATTTCCTACATCTTTGAATATCAATCACCAGTAATACCCTTCACAAGACCATTTTACCCTACATAGTAGAGTTGATTCAATGAATACCTGGTTAGTATTTAGTAATCCTTTACTATGATCTTCTTTATGAATCTAGAAGTATAAGGTGTGTAGTGAGCTGAGTCTTATTTGGATTAGGTGCACCCACCATGGTTTTGTAGAGCCAGAAGTGAAGAGGGCAGTCTTGTCCCTATAGTTGGTCCAATTGCCTTGCAGAGATTTCACACTTGGATTTAACCAGTCCTAACATCAGTCTCAAGGCATATTGTCAGCCCTAAGTGGCATAAGATTTTTCAAACACCAACATGAATGAGAGAGCCATTAAATATGGAACTTTAGAAACATTAATGAGGAGATCTTGCCACTTCTTTCTAGTTTTGGAATTGGAGGCCCATGTTCTAGCTTTGATCCTTTAGCTCCAAACTATTTTTTAGCTCAAATTTCAATGCTCCAATATATATCAATTTGAATCCTTCATATTCATATAGGAAACTCAATTTAAAGTGCACTAAATAAAAACATCACTTTGCAATACTTCAGACATGTGAAAATATAACGATGAATTTTAATTATCAAATCTACCTCCTTTTCATTAAATGACCACTTTTTTCCATTGTTAATAAATCTTTATTCTTTAATTGTGAAATAGAAAAAATCTTGTTTTCATATTCCATTGATACTTTCCTTTGTGTAGTTTCAAAATTTTTACCATTTTGCAACCCTTTATTTCATGCCTTGTGAAATAGAAAAAAATACCCAAGATTATGTGTAATGAAGGATAACTTGATTTGAAATCTTCAATATTCATTTTATCTTTGAACCAAGACTCTAACCAAGTCATTCTGATGCTTCAGAATGGAAACTTTTGATTGATCCATCATAGGGGAATCAGATCATAATTGATCATTCTCATTCATTATCTAAGTCAATTGGAAAGTCCAATCATTGAGTTAGGAAAAATCACAAGATTTTCAATCTACTGATTTGGGAACTAATAGGGTGGAAAAATCCAAGGGAATCTTGCCAACTTTGAAATCCACCTTGGTCAATTTTGTTAAATCCAATGAGATGAAATTTGAGGGTAGGAAGGTTTTGTCTTCTCAATATTTCCAATCTTTTGATTATAGATCTAATTATTCTTAGATTCAAGATTATATTTAGTATGAACATGGTAGGGTTTGGGAAGAATAAAACCCCAATTTCATTCCTTTGGGGCCACATAGGACTAAGAGTTTCTAGAAATTAGTGGATTTCAATAAGGGAACAATACTACCTCATGCTCATCTATGGATATTCCAAAACATATATCATCAATGATGGAAAAACCTAGGTTTGCAATAGATTGGTCTATGCTATGATTTGTGTCTAGATCTAGAAATGGAAAGTAGAATGCTCGTAAACCTAGAGGAGGAAATGGTGTTGCATATTCCAGATTTAGAGATGAAAAATCTAATGTTCATAACCCTAGTGGAGGAAATGGTCTTGCATTCAAATTGAAAAAAATAGGGTTTTGAAATCAAATGTTATGGGTATTTCTTTGAAAATGAATGGAAATGATGATTCTAAGAAAGATCTATCCAAGAGATCAGATAATAGTAAGGTTTGGTTGTTGATCCTTCATATCCAAGTAATGGGTGGTGAAGAAAATTGGCAAGATCATGAATTGAATTTTGGAAATCATTCTCTAGGTATGGGGTGAATCTATTAATCTTCTCTCCAAACTAAAAAATGTCTCCTCTATATATCATATGTAGTTCTCTTCTTCTAGGTATTATCCTAAAAAACTTTTTTTTATTTTTATTTTGAAGAGTCAAAGATAAAATATTTACAACAAAATTTTATTTGGATATGAAATAATTGTATTTTCACATCTCCATCAAACCCTTCTTTCAAATTTCCTACACTTTAACAGAGTTCTTTCCTCAATAGTTTTTTTCTTCCGCACATCCCATATGAATTTTATGATCCTCATATTCTTAAGACTTTGGGAGATTCCTTTGGAAAATTTCTTAAAAATTATTATATGATGGTTGAAGGGATTATTTCTATTAAAATTTTCATGTTGATTTCTATCTCTTCCACCATCCCTTGATCTTATAATATTGAATTCTCCTTTGGCACTTGACATTAGGATATTATCAAGGTTCCTTTGGGGATCTCTAAGGATTATATCGTGATGGATTTTTATTTTCTTTGTAAATTAAAGAAAGATGCTTCCAAGGTTTTTGTGGTTTTTTCTAAACCTTTTTTTATAACATTTATAATGATATTTATGATGTACCCACTTCTATGGGTTCAAAACCCATTGTTAAAAATCCTCCTAAGTCAAAAAAAGAATTAGAAGAAGAGGGGAAACAATTCTCCTAATAACAAGAGGCATGTTAGTAAGAACCAACTTGACATTATCAAATTTTATATTGATATGCTTCAATAAACCAAACTATATAAATTGATTGTTTTCCATCATTTTGGTAATTGGTAACCTTATAAATTTATTACTTCACCCCTTTGGGCTCTTTTGGTGGTCTAGAAATATTATGGGATGACAATGCAGATCCATTACAATTGATTTCATCATCTCCCAATTAGATGTTGGTGCTTGTTCATAACCACATTAGAAACATGAAACTTTAGAGCTTTTCAATATATATGGTCCTTCCTCTTTTATTGACAAGAAAAGGTTATGGAGTCTTTTATCCTCTTTGTTGGGAGTTTTAAAAGAAGAGCTTAAATCTTTTGGAGGAGATTATAATGTCATTGAAAAATTAAATGAAAAAATGGAGGGGGGAAAGATCATTCCATCTAAAAAGGTCATGACTGATTTTAATCAATTTATTTCATCTAATTAGCTAATTAATGTCCCCCAAAAAGGGGACAATTTACATGGACCAATAAAATAAGTGCTTTTTCTTAGATTATTTTGATTAAGTAAAAATAGGTTTTGAAAGGACCTGAAAGCTTTTACAAAGAGATCAGAAGATAAGAATTAAAGTTCAAACCAAAATTTGCTATAGCATCCAAGGATACATAGGCCCAAGGCCCCCAAAAAAACAACAAAAAAAGATAGCAAACAAAAAACATACAACAATAGAAAAAGAAAGCCAAAAAAAAGAAAAGTAGCAACTAGTAAGTTTTCATCAGTTCCTTAGCCTGGGTGACCAGAACCTCCATGTTGTCTATAGATACCTATTAGGAATGAATGCTAAAGTGTTTGGCACCCATTCTGTAGTAGTTGTTGTTGCATTCATGACTATGATTGTCATTGATGTCAACACTTTTTTACTGAAGGCTTGCAGAGAAGAAGACAGTGTTTTGATTAGCACATGTGGTATATTGTGGTTGGAGCTATGTGATGTTGAGGATATACTCTTTGATATGTTATATGTATATGGTTAAGACTGCAGATAGTAATTCTTTCATTCATGAAAGTTATGATCATTTTGGTGGAAGCAGTATTCAGGCAGTATTCCTGAGTAGCAATTTTTGGAAATCGAATGATATCTCCTAATCGGGATGGAATATGGCTTTGCATAGTTAAAGATAAGTTAGAGACACATTGATAGTGATGTGGATGACAGTGCAAACTTTGAAGTCACACGAGTGAAGATTTATTGTATTTGGAAGCTAATAGTTTTATGTAATTTTGGTGTAGCATGTGGAATCTTTTATTTTTTAATTGTGTGCTGACTCATTTGTAATTATTTGAGTTTGGTATAAAGGAAGGAATTTTTTTCCTTGTTTTAATGATGAGGTGTGATGTGGTATGCATGAAGTGAAGAAAAGAGCTAAGTATGAGAGCAAAATTGTGAAGGAAGACATGTGAAGTACAGAGATCTGAAATTAAGATCTAATGTAGTAGTGAGTGCGGTTTGGCACAGTCAGAGAATAGGTAACATATTATTCTATTGAATAGTGCAAAGACTATTTGGACAATGAGTTCAATGATCTTACCTTGAAGCTGTTTGGGTAGTGGGTCCTTCTGTCTTCCATAACTCTTAATAGGGTTAGAATCTTTTAACAAGGATTCAAAATCTCCTAATAGGGATTCATATGTACTAAATGTATTTCATAATACTCCTAACAAAGTTCATCCTTTCACAAGGAATATTCATATTAGTGCATCTTTTATGGGCATCATTCCCACTGGGGTTTACTCTTTGATCAAGAGGTTCCCTAGTCAACATATCTTGTGTTATTGTGTAATTGTGTATGAATATCTTTCTATGGTTGGTAATTATATTGCTTATATGATTTAATGTTGTTGAAGATGATAAAATTTATAATTATCTCATAACTGATTCAACCCCCCCCCCCCCCGCTCTCATTTATCTTAGTGGACTTTACTTTCTAACAATTGGTATCAGAGCAGCAAGTCCTTGAAAGAGAATTTTAACAGCTTAAGGAGATCTATGGCAAATTTTAGGAAAGAAATCCCTAAGTTTGATGGAGTAAATTTTGACAGTTGGAAAGAGAAGATGAAGACACATCTATTATGTTTAGGACTAGGTTATTGGTTGACTACAAAGAATGATAAGCCTAGCATTGAAGAAGATGATCTTGAGACATGCTCTAATGATGAGAGAGATCTATTCATGTGTAACATACTTGCAAGAGAAGCACTTTTGAAAGCACTTCCAGAGAATGAATATAGTCAAGTAAAATATTTGAAAAAGTCTCATGAAATTTGGAAAGCTTTGCACTCTAATTTTGAAGGTGATGAACATGCAAAAAGAGTTAGATTACATAATTGGATATGTGCATTTGAAGATATAAGAATGTTGGAAGATGAATCTATTAGAAGCTATATTGGTAGAATGTCAGAAATTGTTGCAGGGATAAAATCTTGTAGAGGAACAAAGATAGAGAATGAAGTGATATGGAAAATTCTAAGGACATTGACTCCTATATTTAAGTAGACAACACAGATGATTGAACAAGTTATACCTTGTACTATGAACTTTACAAGAGAGACTCTTCTTGGAAGATTGGAAGCAGCAGAGATGAACCTGAGGTTATCAGGAGACTTACCTAGAATGGAAACAACATTCAGTGCTCTTAGTGTTCACCCTACATTGTTAAGAAGCATCAGTGTGAGTGGAGATTATGCTAGCAGCAGCAGATCTAGAAATGAATAAGACAAGAAGATTGAAGAAGGTATTGCCCTGCTTGTGAAAAGAGAACCAAACGGTAAGAAATTTTTTTAATGTTGGACTTGTCAAGAATATGGTCATTTTCCATCTAAATGTCTTAAGAGAGTTAAGAAGTATAGAAATAATTTCAAGCCTAGAAGATCTAAGGAATGTTATTATGCTAATGATGAAGACCTTGAAGCTAGTATTGAAAGAACTTTAAGTTAAAGTGATACTAAGAATAATGATGAAATAGGATTTGTAGCAATTAAAGAAGAAAATTCTGAAACTAATGTTAAGGAAGAAAAAGCCTTACTTTCCCAAGTTGAAAAGAAAGCTGATTGGATTATAGATAGTGGTTGTTCACATCATATGACTAGAGATATGAAGAAGTTCATAAAGTTTAACAATTATGATGGAGGAGTTGTTAGAGTCGGTAACAATGCACCTTGTTTGATTAAAGGTATATGATCTATTACTCTTGATGGAAAGACTAATACTGATGATGTTTACTTTGTGGATGGATTGAAACATAATATTTTGAGTGTTGGATAGTTAGTTGATAAGGGATATCAAGTTTGGTTTACTGAGAAAACTTGTGTGATAAAGGATAAAGATGGAAATCTGATTGGAACAGGATCTAGAACCAGAGGTAATGTATTTTAGTTGAATCCTACTGAGATGACATGTTTGATTACTAAGATTGATGACAATTGGTTATGGCATAGAAGGTTTTGTCATATAAACTTTGATAATATTGTGAAAGTGAGTACTACACTTGCAGTAAGGGATTTGCCTAAAATTATGAAGCCTACTAACATGATTTGCAAAGAATGTGTGATGGCTAAGCAGAAGAGAAGTTCATTTCCTAGTAAGAAGTTCACATCGACAGAGAAGTTGGAGATTGTTCATACAGACTTGAGCGGTCCTACCAGGACTAGAGGATTCTATGGAGAAAGGTATTTTATGATTCTTGTTGATGATTTTACAAGAATGATGTGGATTGCATTTCTAAAAGAAAAATTTGAAGCATTTGATAAGTTTAAGATCATTAAGAACAAAGTTGAGAATGAATCTAGAATGAAGATTAAATGTTTGAGATCTGATAGAGGTGGTGAGTTTACTTCTAGAGAGTTTAACACTTTTTGTGAAGTGAATGGTATTAAGAGACAGTTTTCAGCCCCTAGAACACCTGAACAAAATGGTATTGCAGAAAGAAGAAACAAATCAGTGACTGAAGCAGCAAGAGCTATTTTATTTGAGAATGATTTAGCAAAGACATTTTGGAGAGAAGCAGTGAATATAGCGGTACATACAATGAACAAAGTAAAAATTAGAGCAGACATAGACAAGACACCTTATGAATTATGGTTTGGACATGCACCCTCAGTTAAGTATTTTAGAATTTTATGAAGCAAATGTTATATAAAGAGAGATGATGATATTGGAAAGTTTGATCCTAGAAGTGATGAAGTTATTTTTCTTGGATATTCTTTGAAGAGAAAAACATATAGATGTTACAATAAGAGAACTAAAACTATTATTGAGAGTGCAAATGTTAAAGTTGATGAAAAATTCAAAATTCAGGAAAGAATGCTTGATTATGAATATGATGAAGAATCTCATCCTAAGCCTAACACTGAAACTACTGAATTATTCTATGAAACTGAAAGTGATTTGTTGAATGAGAGTCATGTTGAAGAAACTAGAGAGGAATCTAGAGAAGAATCTATAGGTGAAGCAAGATCTGAGACTATGACACCAAACAGGTATTTATCAAGACATCATCCTATTGAACAAGTTATTGGAAGTTTGGACAAAGGATTTCTGACTCAGAATAAGGTACATTTATGTTTGATTTCTCAAATTGAACCTAAATCTACTAGTGAAGCTTGTGAAGATGAACATTAGATTAATGCTATGAGAGAAGAACTAGATCAAATAGAAAAGAACAAGACATGGAAATTGGTCCCTAGACCTAAAGACAAGAATGTAATTGGAACTAAATGGGTATTCAAAAACAAGATGAATGAACAAGGAGTTGTAAGAAAAAAAGAAATATTGGTATGTAAGGGATATTCATAGCAAGGAGGAATTGACTATGAAGAAAATTTTGCACCAGTAGCAAGACTTGAAGTAGTAAGAATGTTTTTGGCCTATGCAGCTTTTAAGAAATTCAAAGTACATCAGATGGATGTGAAGTCTGCATTTCTGAATGGAGAATTGGAAGAAGTTTGCATTGAGAAGCTTGAAGGTTTTCCTTTCACTCAAGAAGGAGACATGGTATGTAAATTGAACAAAGCATTATATGGACTAAAGCAAGCACATAGAACTTGGTATGCAAGACTAGATAAGTATTTGTTAAAGTTGGGATTTACTAAAGGAACAACTGATAGCAATCTGTACACAAAAGGAATTGAAAATGGTTTGTTGATTATAGTTATTTTTGTTGATGACCTTATTTTTGGAGGAGAAGATGAGGCTAGTGACAAATTTGTTGATGAAATGAAGATTGAATTTGAAATGAGTATGATTGGTGAGATGAAATATTTTTTGGGATTACAAATAACAAAAAACAATGATGGTATCTTTGTAAGTCAGACAAAGTACTTGAATGATTTATTGAAAATATTTGGAATGGAGGACTATAAACTAGTTGGAACACCTATGGTAATTGAACATAAGTTATCTAGCACAGATGAAACATCGAAAGTTGAGCAAAAGAAATACAGATCCATGATTGGAGGGTTGTAGTATTTGACACACACAAGACTAGATATAGCACATTCAGTTGGAATTGTGGCAAGATTTCAAGTTGAACCTAGAGAATCACATTATGCAGCAGTAAAGAGGATACTGAGATATTTAAGAGGCACAATGGACTATGGATTGTGGTATGAAAAAACTAATGATTTTACCCTATGTGCATATACAGATGCTAATTGGGGAGGTAGTGTTGATGATAATAAAAGCACCAGTGGAGGAGCATTTTTTCTTGGAGGAAGATTAGTTTCTTGGCTAAGCAAGAAGAAGAATTGTATTACACAGAGCACAACAGAAGTAGAGTATGTAGCAACAACAAACAATTATAACTAGATAATTTGGATGAAGTAGATGCTGAAGGATATTGGAATTAAATTTGTTGAACCTGTTGTTATACATTGTGACAACACCAGTACAGTCAGTATGTCTAAGAATCATGTACTACATTCTAAGACAAAATATATAGAGATCAAGTATCATGTTGTAAGAGAGAAAGTTTCTAAGAAAGAAGTCAGACTGGAGTACATAAGTACAAAGGAATAGATAGTAGACATATTTACAAAGCCTTTGCCTAAGGATACATTTGAGTATCTGAGAGGTATGCTTGGGGTTATGCCCCAGCCTACTTTTGAGTAGTGATATAGTTGGTTGAATCCATCTAGTAATATATGAGCCCTATCTTTCTTCTGGACTAGATGTTGGTCCTTCCTCTATGGGGGAGTATGTGTATCTGAGCTGAGTCATAAGGACTCTAGTAAATGTATTTTTCTTCTAAATAGTGTCTTTTGACATTAAGTTGTTGTTGGCATAGTGATGAAATTTTTGTCATTGATGTCAATGGGGGAGAAGTGTGCATGAAAAACAATATGAGAGAACTAAACAGGATAACGAAGCAAGATTTGATTGATGAAGAGGATTTGAAGAAGCAGTGTTGCAGTATAGGATTTTTGGAACATTGGATGTTTTTCATCTATGTTGCCATCAATTACAATGGGGGATATTGTTAGGAATAAATGCTAAAGTGTTTGGCATCCATTCTATAGCAGTTGTTGTTGCATTCATGACTATGATTGTCATTGATGTCAACACAGTGTTTTACCGAAGGCTTGCAGAGAAGCAGACAGTGTTTTGATTAGCGCACATGGTATATTGTAGTTGGAGCTATGAAAAATTGAGGATATACTCTTTGATATGCTATATGTCTATGGTTAAGAGTGCAGACATTAATTCTTTCATTCATGAAAGTTATGATCATTTTGGTGGAAGCAGTATTCAAGTAGTGTTCCTAAGTAGCAGTTTTTGGAAATTGGATGATATCTCCTAATTAGGATGGAATCTGGCTTTGTGTAGTTAAAGGGAAGTTAGAGACACATTGATAGTGATTTTGATGATAGCACAAACTTTGAAGTCACACAAGTGAATATTTATTTTTTTGGAAGCCGATAGTTTTACGTAATTTTGGTGTAGCGTGTGGAATCTTTTATTTTGTAATTGTGTGCTAACTCATTTGTAATTATTTGAGTGTGGTATAAAGAAAGGAATGTTTTTTTTTTGTTTTAATGATGAGGTGTGATGTGGTATGCATGAAGTGAAGAAAAGAGCTAAGTATGAGACCGAAATTGTGAAGGAAGACATGTGAAGTATAGAGATCTGAAATTGAGATCTGATGTAGTAGTGAGTGCGGTTTGGCATAGTCAAAGAAGAGGTAACATATTATTCTATTGAATAATGCAAAGACTATTTGGACAGTGAGTTCAGTGATCTTACCCCGAAGTTGTTTGGGCAGTGGGTCCTTCTATCGTCCATAACTCTTAACTGGGTTAGAATCTTTTAATAGGGATTCAAAATCTCCTAATAGGGATTCATATGTACTGAATGTATTTCATAAGACTCCTAACAGAGTCCATCCTTTCACAAGGAATATTCATATTAGTGCATCTTTTGTGGGCATCATTCCCAGCGGGGTTTACTCTTTGATCAAGAGGTTCCCTAGTCAACATATCTTGTGTTATTCTGTAATTGTGTATGAATATCTTTCTATGGTTGGTAATTATATTGCTTATATGGTTTAATGCTATTGAAGATGATAAAATTTATAATTATCTGATAACTGATTCAGCCCCCCCCGCTCTCAGTTATCTTGGTGGACTTTACTTTCTAACAATACCTTCATCTCCTCCAGTTTAGCATCCTTCTTTCTGATACTGGCACGATGTTCTCTTACCAGGCCTTGTGCTCTACTTTATCTCCTTATTCTCCTCTCCTCCATTATCCTCCAATTTAGCAACCAGGATCTTAATGTTGTCTACAGTGCCTTTCAGAATATGGAAGCTCTTCTCACCGATTTTATTCATAGTACTTTCCATCTTCTCCACTTTACTCTCCAAGATATTAATCATGGCTTCATAGTTGTTTTCCTTAACTTCCTTGCCCAAATTATTCATCCTCTCTTCTATTTGAAGGACAGTGCCACCTAGTTCCCCGAAGGTCTCCCCTTTATGCAGAACTTCCATCCAATCTTCCAAACAAGTAGCCAGGGGCTTGTCCCCAAAGTTTTCCTTCCTGATCATATTGACAATTTTTTCCTACTCCTTAAGGTCAGCCTTAATTTTTTTAGTGTCTTGAACAATATTTTTGAGAAAATGACCAAAAGACAGAATACTCTCCTTTTGATTTTGACCAATCTAAAATTTACCTTTTTCTTTGTTTCCAGCATCATCACAAACCTGATTAGTATCCACATTCTTAGTCTGGTTACCACTAGGGGTGGTATCTTCTTCCATAATGTCATTGATAACTTTATTGACCTCCTCCATATCTTGTTGTACATTTTGGGTGTCATCCATAGTTTCATCACCTCTTCTCTTAGTCTCTTTTTTATTTTTATTATCCTTCTTTTTCTTACACTTTCTAAGGATTTCAATAATTTCATCCTCCTCATATGAGGATAGGAGAATACTCTTTTTAGTTTTACCTCCTTTAACGTTCTTGATATCTAAATTCTTCTCCTTATTTGGAGGGGTTTTTCTCTTTTTCCCCTTAGGGTTCATCTCCTCCTTATCAGTGTTGTCATCATCTAATTTGAACTCAGAATTAGACTCATCAAAATTCTTCTTATACTTACTAATTTTCTTGTAAGTACTTTCCTTATGTTTGTCTTTCCCTTTGGCATTGTCACCTAGGGTTCCTATCGACTCATCCTCAGTATCCTCCTAAAATTTGTCACCTGGCTCCTCATTCTTAGTATCTTCATCACCAGGGGCATTACCCTTAAGGATGAGTTTGTTTATTTTCTTTAATTTCAACAAGTTGTAAATCATGACCATAAGACCCTTATGGGAGGCATGGTCCCTATTAGGGTCTTTCTACAAATCCCTCATAGTTTGTCTCATAAAACTAAATAGATAGTAGGGAATGCTAATTTTTTTGTCATATCTAAAATGATTTAAAATGACAAAATCATGCCCAAAAGAAGGATAGAACCTAGCATCCAAGGTGATATAGATGAATTCCACATACAGAATGAAATGCTAGGGGTGGCTAATATTTCTGGGATTATGGTACCCACCAACCCTTTTGACAAGTATGGCCACTTCACTGTTGTTCTCTAGAAATATTTCAAGAGCTCTTTCAAAAATTATTCTGTCATGGTAGAATTGCATACCATCCATCAGCATTCATGTGGCCTCAAAAATCAAATCTTTAGTGATCTCAATATATTTCTTTTCAAAGAGGATCTTCCCATTCTTCCAGTTCTTGATGAAATACTCTATGTTGGTAGGATTGTGGCCATGAAGCCTTTCCATGTAAACTCTGAAATCACCTTTTTGTAGAATCCTCTAGACTTCCTCATTTTTTTTCCATTCTTTGCAAATCATGGGCTCATATCTCTTCTTGTACCCACCCATGTTCCTTCTATCAATTTGATTACTGCTCTTCACAATACACTTAGTTAGAAAATCCATAATCTTCTTTGTGTTTGTAACCTCCTTCAAAAACACCCATAATCCATGAGAAATAGCATTATAGGAATGAAGGATGGTGTTGGAAATGATAGAGTCATAATTATTCCTTACATAACTTGGCTTCCTTCCTATTATTAATTAATTTCCATTCCATTCTTTGAGTATCATGGATACGCTCCTTCAAAATGAAAGATTTAATATCATATGATATACTCTCTTTAGTCTTCCATGTATTTATTTTATCATTTGTGCAAGCTTGGTAGGCTTCCCAAATGGCAACTCCATTTACTTCATGGTAGGCATGGGTAATTATGTACTTTTTCATAGTTCTTATAATATCCTTAGCACCTAGCATAATGTTCTCGATCGACCATGAAGGAGGGGAAACATTGTTAAGATAATTAACAATGTTTAAGGAGTCCCCCTCTAACCATCAATTTTGGAAATTGAAATCCTTAGCAAGAAAAAGACCTTGGTACGCTGCCATGGCTTCCATAACATGATTGTTTTGGATACCTATAGGAATATCCCTAATATCTTTGTATATACCTTTCTCATCATGAAGCACAACACGACACCCAACATTGTCAAGGTTTCCTTTAGAGGCCCCATTAGATTTCATCTTCACCCATCCTATAGGGGGACATTCCCAAACAACCTCTTCCCTAGTTTTTTTATCATGATTTTTAGCTTCTATTCTCCATTTCTTTAAAATAGAAATATCCCCCACAACCCTAGTATTGGAATTGCATTCCATGATTTTATGGTTTTCAGTAATCAATCTTTTTGTTCTCTCAAATAAGATCTTGGGAGGAACAGACATATCTCTAAAGATTCTATCATTCATCTCTTTCCAAATAGCCCATATTATGTGAGGCAAAGCAATCTTCCATATCCTTTTTATCACCTTATTCACAGTGATAATATCCCATAAACTGAACAATCTTTGAACATCCAAAGGAAAAACCCAATCTAGATTGAAAGTCTTCAAAAAAAGGGACCATATATCTTCAACAAAGGGACAATGGATAAACAAGTGGTTAACTGACTCTTCCCCCTTCTTGCATAGAACACACATGTTAGGAAAATTCATACCCCTAATCTTGAGGTTATCAAGAGTAAAGATCTTATTTTGAAGGATCATCTAGAAGAAAATATTGATTTTGGGGGTCAATCCTTTCATCCAAACTTTGGCCCATAAGGGATCATCTTGATTGTCAAAATTATGATTGTAGGAAGAAGCCATAGTAAAGTTACCATCAGTGGTAAATTTACAAATCAGGTGGTCTTCCTCATTGCCCAAAATGAAGGAATTGAGGGTCATATTCAAGTTTTTAAGAGAAGGATCAATAGTGGTGAGGTCCTTCCAATGACCACCATCCCAATACTCAGAAACTTTGGACCCTATAGTGAATTTACAATGGGCAGCATAGTTTTCCCAAAGGGGATTATCAAAAAAAAATGAGTCACCATTCCAAACATCCTCCCAAAAGTCTACCTTATTGCCTTTTCCCACTTTCCATCTTACACCCCTTCTGATGAGGTCTTTAGTTTTTAGTCGGATTCTTCCAAATGCATGACCCAAATGGATTCTCTTCATTAGATAGAAAATTTTTGAGAGAGGGAAGGTCCCTTTATATTTGTTATTCCATATAGTGCTCCATTTCCCCTCTGATCTATAACCCCTCCAAAAAAATGTATCAAGAAGGGATTCATTAATATTCTTTATTATTCTGAGACCAAGACCCCCTTGGATTTGGGCTTACACACTTTTTCCCAAGAAACCAAAGCAAGTCTCTTTTTCTTTTCAACTTATGACTAGAGAAAATTCTATTGGATTTTTTCAATAGCTTCAACATATTATTAGGAATTATGAATAGGCTTAAAGCATAAAGAGGTGTGCTCTGAAGGGAGGATTTTAGTAATTAAACTTTACCAGCATGACTAAGAAGTGCACCTTTCCACCCTGCAAGATTCTTGCAAAACTTGTCAATAATTGATATTCAGAAGGCTTCAGGAGGGTTTAGACCAAGGGGAAGACCCAAGTAGATGACAAGAAGCTGACTAATCTGACAACCCAAAATTCTACTAATTTTTTGTTGTCTGTAATTAGGAGTATTGATGAGAAAAAGGGAGCTTTTGTTCTAATCAATATTTTGACCAGTGGTAGTCCCATATTTATTAAGAGATTTTTTAAGATTCCTAGCTTTGGTAACTAAAGTTTCACCCATAAAGATAGAGTCATCCACAAACTATTGGTGGGAAAAAACCTGATTGGTAGATGAAGGTATGAGCCTTTAAGATCATATTTTTGGACCAAGTTGGCAATATATCTCCCCAAACACTCTAACAGAATGAAAAAAATACAAGTGATAGGGGGTCTTCCTATCTAAGACCCCTAGAAGATTTAAATAAATGAGTAGGGGAACCATTAACTAGCACATAAAAGGTAGCTGAGGAAACAAGTTGCATCAATATCTTAATACAATTTTGATTAAAGCTAAAAGCCATTAGAGTCTTTTAAAGGAAATCCCAGTCAACTCTATCATAGGCCTTAGAGAGATAAATTTTCATGATGAAACCTTATTTCCTATCCATAACCATAGAATGAATATTTTCATGGACAGTTATTATCAAGTCCAGGATCTGTCTTCCTAGCACAAATCTAGTTTTTTGTTGAGAAATAATCCTAGGGGGAAAAACTAGGATTCTAGACATAATAACCTTTGAGATTATCTTATAAGTGGAGTTTCATAGACTAATAGGCCTAAAGAGATCCATAGCATCAGCCCTAGTATTTTTAGGGATAATAACAATGAAGATACCATTGATTTCTTTTAAGATTCTCTTTGAGCCAAAAACATTATTTGATAGCATTTGTGATATCCTTTTGGACAATGAACCAGTACTTCTAGAACATAGGATAGCCATCTGGTCTAGGGGCTTTGTTTCCTTCAAAAGAAAAGACAACTCTCTTTATTTATTCATTAGAAGGGATGGCATTAAGAAACAAGTTGTCATCTTTTGTGAGAATTTTTGGAATGCACTCCAAAATTTCATGTTGATTATTCTGATCCAGTAATTTGTCCTGAGTTAATAGAATGAAGAAAAAATCCATATCCTCTTTAGAGATTTCCTCGTCCTTCTCCAAAACTTTATCATTCACCTTGAGTTTGGACATTTTATTTTCTTCTTTGTTCTTTATGGTTTTCATGTAAAAAAATTTAGAATTTTTGTCCAATTCTTTTAGCCATACATTTATAGCTCTTTGCTTCAAGAAAGTTTCTTCTTTATGAACTATATCATCATATTTGATCAGGAATTCATGAAAGTTTCTTCTTTATGAACTATAGCCATGTTTTTGTATAGAATCTTGAATATCCTTTAATTCCAACAAAATTTCAGCCTTAGAGGAGAAAATATTACCTAAAGAATCTTTGTTCTATCTCCTGATATTATCCTTGACATATTTGAGTTTATTAGCTAATCTTTACATAGAAGATCCATCAATCTTGATCTGCCACCATTCGCTTAATCTATGAACCAAATCAGGATGAATAGTCCACATTTTTTCAAATCTAATAGGGAAATGCCTTCTCCTAGAAATCAAGTCAGTAATGAAAGAAAGAGGATAGTGGTCTAACTCGATTCTAACAAAAGTAGTCAGAGAAAAAAAAAATGTTGATACCAATCATCAGAGATAATGGCCCTATCAAGTCTCACCTAGATAAGCTCACCACCTTCTCTTCTATTGGTCCAAGTGTATTTGACTACCTTGAGGTTAATGTCAGTTAGAGCTTGCCTACTGATAAAGTTCATCAAATCAAGTTTTTTGTCCATATTTGACTGGCTACCACCATTTTTTTCCTCTACCTTCAAAGGAGTATTGAAATCTCCCATAATAAGCCAACAATCATTCACAAAAAAATTTCTAACCTGATCAAGGTTTTTCCAAAAAAAAATTCTTCCATTTTTAGTGTTAGGAGCGTAGATATTCATGAGTACCCAAGTTGAGCCATCCTTAATATGCTGAAATCTTATGCAAGCCATATTATTTTCCTAGATAAGAACTGCTCCTTTAATAACATACCCATTCTAGAAAGTGGAAATTCCTCTAGAAGCACCTTCACAGTTCCCTTCACTAATAAATCTATTTTTGAAAACATTTAAACTTTCAACCTTCTCCAAGTAGACATTTTAGTCTCCTGAATCAAAAATATATCTGGTTTGTTATCTCTAACCAAGTTTCTAATTAAATCCTTCTTATGAGGGTTATTTAACCCTCAAATTTTCCAAGAGATAATCTTCATTTCTTTTTTACTAATCTAGACTGGGTGATGGTTTTCTGAGTACCATCTACTATGTTCTTGGCAGCCTTCTGGTTTCTTTTTCTAGATTTTGGAGGTCTCCCCGGTGACAGCTAGTTTCCTCCTACATCAGGATGATTGAGTCTTTTATTCCTTGTGGATTTAGAAACATTTTTTTCTTTCCTTTTGTCCTCACTACTTTAGTAAAAGTATCTAAATCAAAATTAGGATTTTCCAACACCTTATCTATTTCTTCCTTATTTCCCTATTTAGGTATTTTCATTTCCTCATAGGAATCCTTAACAATAGATGGGGAGCTCTGAGATATATCAAAAATCCCATGTCCTAGTACAATGCCTTGTTTTGCATCTTCAAACTCTATCTCCCCTTTTTTGGGTTGCATCTCCCCATTCAAGTTGTTTGATTCTCCCTTTTCTTGGATTATTGTTTGATGCCCCACCTTCTTGCAGTGAAAGAAAGAAAAGGGGATAGATTAAAAGTCTTTTTTTTATTCCACTTCTCTATCTTTGATTCCATTTCAATTTTCTTAGGCATATTAGCTTCAAGGATAACTCCAACACATATTTTGGCATGCGTCAATCTTCTTCTTGACGTAGTAACAGTATCTATTGATAATAGTTCACCAAATGAACTTCCTATCCTGACGAAGACATCTTCATTCCAATACTCAAGAGGAAGTCTAGTGAGCTTGACCCAAATAGGGAATTGTACCACAAAATCCTCATAAAGAGCCATATTTGGGTACCATTTTTGTAACACCATTGTGCTTTTCCCAATAATCTAGGGTCCACTACTAATGATCTATTTCTTGTCTTCTTCGTAGTAAAAAAGAAAATAAAGGTAGCCTTTGTTCGTAGCAATAACATCAACATGTCCCTTTAGTGGCCATCTTATAGTAACAAAATCTCTCACTACTTCAATATTATGTCTAACCCCAATTAATCAGCCAACAAGCAAGTTCTCCATACTTTTAATATTATGGTCAATAATTTGATCAGGAATGGCAATAGCATATTTCCCCTCAAAAATATTTGAAATATTTCTAACAAGCAGATGAATGGACTTACCTATTGGCTTGACTCTGAAAAGTGAAGACCATTTTGTATCCTCAATCCTCATAATTTTTGGCACATCATGTCCTCTGGGTCCCCCTCCTAGGTCCCCAAAACCCATGACTCCATCTTTTTCCATGTACTCTGCATCTACTTTGTCTGATTCAATAAGGGTTCCCCGTGTAGAATAAGGACCTACACCTCCTGCATAGATCTTGCTCATGAAAGAATTTGAAATTTGATTTCCCACCTTCGCTCCCTGCTCCTTGCTCTAGCTCATGATGGTACACCTTGTTATATTGTTGAAAGGCTTGATAGGTTTCTTATTTACAAAAAATGGCATTCTATAGATATTTATTTATACTCATCTATTATCCTCAATTCAGGTTCTTATTATTTTCTAGTACTACTTGATCTTGTTGAAGAATTCACTTTGGTGATTGTGGTACTACCTTGAAATTTGAAATAAAAAAAATTAATTATTGTCTTTTTAATCATGCATTAAAACTAGTACTTTTCTGATGTCACCACACAATTTACTGCTCATGAGGTTGTCTCTATCAAAAATTGAGCTATCACATCTTTTAAGAACCATGGAATAAGATAAATGTGTGTAGGACCCAAAAATTGTGATTGATTGATATAAGACTATTAGAAATATGAAATACTAAGTGGGGGGGTGAATCGGTATTTCACAAACTTTCTCCCAAGTATGGATATTATTAATTAACTTGTAACTTGCATAAGAAAATAAAGTGAATAGAAAACACAAACATAAAATAATATAACTCATAACACCATATTTTTTATTGAGGAAACCCTGGCCAAGGGAAAACCCTGGTGGGGATGGTACCCACAAATGATCCACTAATAAAAAGTATCTTGTGAAAGATATTGACCCCGTTAATATTCTATTACATTCGTAGTGTCTCAGTCCTTATTAGAGGACTTAGGCCTTGTTAGAATCCTCAACCTTGTTAGGATTTGGTATTACAAAATATGAATGTATGCAAAATGAGCCCACTACCCAAACATGCAATATACAATGATAATATTTAATACAAAAGATAGAATACAAAAACCTTTTACTGTTGTTGAATATCTTTAATATTCTAATTTGTCTTTTAAGATCTTCACAAAACTTGTCATCAATTCGCACTACTCTGATCATACATCAAATTTTTCATAATACATCAATATTGTACATAATACAATTCATCATCATACATTTCACAAGTCTTGAAACTTTGCATTACAAATTACTTTCCTTTTATCCAAGCTACCATAAACATAGCTTTCCATTTGGCTTACACATTTACAAAACATAACATTACTTCTTGATGACTAAGGGTTAACATCTAGGATTTCATTCCTAACTAGTTAAGTCATTATTTTGATAAAAAAAATCTCTTAACCCAAATATTCATTTACTTGACATTGTTATGTTCCTGTCGGCTCAACATTGTTTCTACTAGAACAATAATAGCTATGCCTGTACAGGTCGTACAATTTCACACTCTTAGCTATAGCTTTTACATACTTCATAAAATTTGTACTCAAGTTCACTTGTGCTAGAAATACTTTTGTGAGCCTCGCTGATCAAAATAGTCTTTGTACTGACAGATAAATGCTATTTTTTATTAAGTAAAATAGGTTTTATAGGGACCTTGAAACCCACAGCAGTTTAAAGTCAAAAGAAAGTCATGAGAACCAAGCAAAGAAAAATAGAATAGAGTAGCTAGGACAAGCCACCCTAGGGCTAAACAAGAAAAAATAGAGAAAATTAAGCATAGAAAAAAGGAAGAGCCCCATGACCATTTATGCCAAGCTCCTAAGCATGATAGTCACATTACTTTCAAGGGCCTCCATTAGTTGAACTATGTCTTTAACATTCTGCACTTGGGAACCATGTGGATCAATTTTCTCCCTATTCTTCCTGGTTCTAGCCCTGGTTCTTTTATCTGGTCCTTCAGTTAGCTTCTTGTTCTCCTTCATAGTCCTTTGCTTGGTCTTGGGGTCCATTTTTTCTTCCATCTTTTTAATCAGTAGCTTCAGGTTCTTGTTGGACATTTTAAGGATGTTAAAATTTTGTTTTGCCACTCCCTTAAGGGTTTTTTTCTAGACTTATCATTTTGGATTCCATGTTCATGACCCTGGTTTCCAGACTTGGCTTATTCTATGTGGTCTTATCCTTGTTGTCCAAGCCTTGAATGTTTTCCTTGATATTCATGATCTCGTGGTAGAGCCATTTGAAAGATCAAAACTAATCCAACATACTATTTTTGGTATTGTTGAGAAAATCTATGTCCATCTCCCTGGCTTTATCACTGAGAACAACTAGTGTAGGGTCTATCAATTCTTCCTTATGGACTTTTCCTTCTTTGTCCTCTAGAATCTAAGGAAAGATAGCTTTCCTAATAATTCCCATATGCACAGTGTTAATATTAAAATTTCTCTAGACCATTTTACCCCTCCTGGTATCCTGAATTTTATACTCCCCCCCTGAGGCTTCTTCAGTCTCATCAATCCTTATGGGTGACTAATTAGTGCCCTTCTCATCTTTATCTTCAGTCACGGGGGCTTGATTTTTAGTGTTAGTGCCTGGGGACTGAGGAGGAAGGGTTTTTTCCTCACTGATAGTGAGATTGACCAACAAGTGGCCAGAGAGGTCCTGCATTGGTTTGGGGGGGTCCTCCTTGTCCTTTTACTACATTACAGTAGAATCCAAAATGGGGTTACCCACGTCTTCTTCTGAATCCATTTCTTCCTCCTTTTCATTATACTCTTCCTTCGAATTAGCCTCCTTCCTATCCTATTTTTTGGAAGGTAATTCATTCTTGATAGCTTTCAGGGGCTATTTCTTGGATGGGGAGCCCTTGCTCTATTTCTTTAAATCAACTTCCTCACTATCATCCAAAGGAATGCCCACATAAGAGCCCAAAGGAACATAATCCAAACTAGAGTACTTGTTGATAGCCTTGCTATCCCCAATTTCCTTTCCCATGATTTGGGTTTTAAAGAATTCATATAACAAAAGGATTAATCCTTCATGCAGAGTGGGATTTTTAATTTTCTTATCTCTAAAACCAATTATATTCTTGTTCATTGAAGAGAAGAGATAATACGGAATGGAAATCTTGAAACCATGCCTAAAATGATTAAGCAAGATGAAATGATAGGTATGGATTCTATCAAACCTAGTATCCAGGGTAATGTAGTAGATGAGGGCCTTTAGAACATACTGCCAGAGTGTCTTAAAACTCTCAGGAAGGTAGTAGGTGCCCACTTTAACAATGGCTTTCATCCCCTTGTCATCCCTCGCGAACTTTTTGACAGCAATGTTGGAAATTTTTTGGTCTTTGTAGAATTTTTTCTTAGCGGTAGGAATGTCAGTGACCATTGATAAACCTCCTCTATGACAATGAATGACTTGCCATCAATCTCCACAATCCCATCTTTCCAGTTTTTTATGAAGATTTTGGTGATTTCCTTCCTACACCCATGAAGTCATTCAATAAGAGTGGTAACATCCCCTTTTTTTAAGGTGTTCCAATTTTTTGTTCACTTCTTCCATTTCTCATTGTTGCCCTTCGGCTCCCTTCTTAACCTTTCCCCAACCATGGATTTTGTGATAGCTCTGGTAAACCTCTGGTCCTGCTAAAAATTTATGCTTGCCTTCTTTCTAACATCAACAGTGCTCTTTCTAAAAGTAGGTTTTTCGAAATGAATACAAGATATGGGGAAGGGGGCCCTAAAATCCTATGGAGGCAACGTGTTATTAAAATTCATGAAAATATTCCACAACTTTCCATGAGTGAAATAACTTCTCCTAACAAGCTTGTTGCAATAATAATTATTATTGGATAAAGCCTCGGTACTTTGAAGATCTTCTCTATCTAGAGAATCCAGCTCAACTTTATGGAAATTTTCATCATTGTGCCTTAAGTAGTAAGTTTCCTTGTTGGCAACCTGTAAGGTGATCCAATCAGCATCCTAGTTGGCAATAGAGATAAGCACGTGAATATAAAGGTCTGCCTTTGAGAAATAGTTCCAAGTGGCACAAAAACTGATGACTAATCCAAGACCGAAGCCATGTCTACAAACTTGGCCAAGGGAGAACCAGTAGTTGTTGCCTCATTGAGAATCATACATGGCTACCACTATATTTTTAATTTTTATAGAACAGAAATTTCTTCTTCTGACAATCAGCTTGTGTGATCTAATGAGGTCACTGGGGTCCTTTGAAGTGACTAACATCTCTTTTTGGGAGTCCAGGCAGCTTGGATGGTTTTCTGGGTTCCATCCGCAATGTTTCTACTAGATTCCTCTTGCCTAATCTGACTTGCTCTCTTTCTGCCTAGGGATTTGAGTTTTTCCCCAACATCGACTCTATTTTTTCTCCTTGTAGATATAGGAGAAACATGGGAGGGATCTTTGCTTTTGGTTCTCTTTTTTCTTTGAACCTTTATCCAACCCTCTTTTTCCTCCTTGTATTTAACAAAGAGATCCTCCATCTTGGTGAGTTGTTTAGGAGAGATAGAATCCAAAAGAAAATCCATTTGTTGGGCTTTGTTAGAGTCCTATGTCTCTAGGAAGTTGTATGAGTCCGGGAGGCCACCAGGTTTACCCCTAGCCAGGCTAGAATAGCATTCTTCTAGAGGGGATTCTAAGGAATCCAGGATGAAGGAGGCAAAGATAGAACCAAGGCATGATTCACCCCCTTCCCCCTGACCAATGTCACAGGTGTCGTCAATGGAATCTTGTAGAATATTGACTTCCAAGTCTATGCCTTCAAACTAGGGAGACACCTTTCTAAGAGCCAAACTCTCTTGACTTGGTTTGGTTTTCTCCTTTGGTTCCCCAACGTGAGGGTTTTTCTTGTCTTCTAGTGAGTTCGAAATCACCAGATTTTCCTTTGGTTTATCCTTTTTTTTCCATACTCTATGATTCGAGACCTTTGATTCAGAATGAGGATTGCTAATCTTCCTTGGGAGGGATTCCAAATCATTACCTGGCTTGATATTTTTAACAGCTAAAGCTTTCCTTTCTTTTTTCAAGTTCATGTGCACTGGACATGATCTGGCTTTATGTCCCACTTTCTTATAGTGGAAGCATGCAAAAGGGAGACTTTTATAATCCAACTTTTGCAAATGTTTTCCCAATTTAGATTGGAGAACAATGATTTCCAGCATATCTTGGCCCTCTTCCACCCCAATGTAGATCCTAGCATAGGTGAGGCAACTTTTAGCCATAGTCACTAGGTCTATCAAGAGCAAAGTACCAAAGGATTTGGCAATACCATCAAGGACATCTTCTACCCAGAATTCCAAAGGGAATTCTGGGAGCCAAACCCACACTGGGGCCTAGACGAAGAAAGAATCATTGAGATCTAGCTTCAGGGTCCATTTTTACACTATAAGAGTAGCCTTTCCTATTGACCAAGTGCCCACATAGAGGATTTTGTCTAGGTCTTCTTTGCAAGAAAACTCAAAGGAGAGAAAGCCCTTCGCCATGGTCGTGACGAGGACTTGCCCCTTAAGCTCCCATTTCTTTTTCACAAAGATTCTCACTATATCTATGTTAGGTATAGACCCCACAAATTTTCCTATTAGAGTGTGGTCCATTGAGGTGATATTGTGATCCACCAACTCATCAGGAATTTCTAGAATAAAATTTCCTTTCTCTTTATCAGAAAGATCCTTTATAGAAGGGGAGTAAGACTTTCCTGAAGGTTGAATGCCAAAAAGAGTTGACCATCGATGATGAGAGGATTTACCACTCTGATCCATTGTCTGAGTCTTCAGGGCTGAGGGGGAAGAGGAAGGGTTTCCCTTTCCCACCCCGTCCTCCTTACCAGGGTCTTTTTGCTTAACCCTTGGGTCCCCTTTCATGTTCTCTTCATTCCCCACTCCCTGATCTATAGAGATGCCATTACTAGCAGCATGCTCAACCTGCAGCCCTAGATTCCCTCCCACATTCAAATTCAAAAATAAACTTCCCCCTACTCACCCATTGTCGCCATCGCCCGTTGTTATACTTAGACAATTTTCTTGATTTATCATCCCAAAACTTTATCCTTGAATCATGTTGTCTTAATAGTGAATATATGTTGCCATAATGACAACATCATGATATTATACTTAGCCAAATTGCCAAAAATCTCCCCCTTTTTCATTGATGGAAACATATGGGAAAATTGGCTAAGTCCCAAAAACTTCAAAACTCAAAAACCTCAAAAACAAACTTGCAACATTCTATAACATTGTGTTACATGGCCATTACAAGATTTTCAAAAGTCTGTAGATCATACATATCTCCTTATATCATTCATTCATAGGGATACTCCCCCTTCAACTATACTTTATCCTTTCCACATATATCTATACCTTATATATGTTAACAATTTTCTCATACTATTAATCCCCCTTTGACAACAATGACAAATGTGTGACTACACACACACACACACACACACACATATATGTAGATCAAAATTTATGATATACCTCTTGACTTCAATTCTATAGAGATGGAAGGCTTGAAATGCAATCTGTAAAGTTTTCCTTAAGGTTTGTAATATCCTTATCCCATGTAGTCTTAACTAAATCTGATGCACTCAGTAGTGCACATATCCCATAAGCTGCTATCTCAACTGCTCTTAGGTTAGGATAAGCTAATTTCCTATATGATGTCTTTGAGGAAAGATATTCTTCCAATTGATTCTATACATTACTGATTTTCAATGTCAAATTTTCTCTAAGTGGTGCAAATCTCTTCAACTTCCTTCCTTTTTCATTCTCCAATAGACTTATCTCACCATGAATCTTTCTTATCTTCTTCTCAATGTCTATGATCTTTATGTTAGGATTTTGCAATTCGTTCATTGTGACTTGTAATTTTGTCTCTTTGTTCTTCAACTTCTTTATGATATCTGAGATGTGATTGTGTGGAAGGGCACACTAACCATACAATATTTTTCCTCTTTCTAGACATTTCATCAACTCCTTAATACAAATCTCAAGGTTATCCAAATCATTCTTAATATTTTGACACATTTTTTGAAATAACTATGCATCCTAAAGTGTTTGTGCCTTAACTGTTGCAATATCTGACAATGTAGTAAATTTATTATCAAAATATTTCGTCACTTCCATAGCCTTAGCTTGTGGATCAAACTCACTAATCTATGTAGATATAAAATTCTATAGCTTATCATTTACCTCAAGTAGTGATCCCTCCAAGATTTTTACTTTCTTGTTCTTCCTAATGATTTTGTTCAAAGATGAGATCAGTTCTATTTGATCATCATCATCAACTTCTGTTCCAAAATTTTCTAAAACTAATTCAATAAGTGATTTTGATGTACTTTTTGGTGTATCCTTATGTGGTGTGTCCAACTATATATGTTGTGGTGTAATCTCTTTAAGCTTCACTTCTTTCTCTTTTCTTTGTTCATCTTTTTCTCCTATATAAATTTGTGCTTTGTGTTCAGTTACAACATGCTTCAACCTAGGTAAGGTTAAAGTGACTTCTCGTTCAACTATCTTTCATTTCTTCTATAAATAAACATCAATTTTCATTAATGTCTTTTCCAATGATCCTGATTCTTCTTCCTCATTCACCATACCTTCCAAATTTCCAATATCCTTTCCTTGATCCTTGAAAGGATCTTCTTCCTTATCAATGTTGATGCTTGTGCCTTCTACTTCCATATTTTTGTCATTAATCAATATTGTTGATGGAGTAACTTTATTCTATAATGTCTCTTCCACAAGTGATGCTTCCTTTGTCTGAGTAGATGTTACCGAGACTGGGGTGTCATGTTCTGACTCACTTAATGTTTCTACTGGTGTAGATTTCATTACTCTTATGATTGCTTCCTCTCTTTCCTTGTTTATCTCCTCATAGTTTCCTCCCATAATCTAAATAGTTCTTCTTTTATTCCTTAGATGTGTACCAAGACACTTCATAATTTCCTTGAAATGCTCCTCATTCTTGACTTTACAAAGCTTTCTCACAAATATTTGTCTAATACTTTTATCTTCTTCAATTTCTCTCTTGTTTATGTTTATCAATTTTTCATATAGCTCATTTGGAATTTTATCTTTTATGTTCTCAAAATTTTTATCTACAAGGATCATATGTATGACAACTGCATTCTAAAGATTTATCTTTTCAAAGTTGTTATACATCTGATAGTACTTGTTCAACTTAGTGAAATCTCCATCATTGATAATTAAAGGGTTAACTTTCTCTATTTTGGGCTTTCATTGCTTCTTCTTGTTGTTGCCTACCTCTTCTTCTTCTTGTATCTAATTTTGAACTTGAACTCTCATTCTCTTAGCAGGTGTAGATTCCTCTTCTTGTACTCTTTTCCTTTCCACATGAGTGAAAATGGTTTTTTGTCTCTTTCCTGATCCACTAGCCATTTCTTTGACTCTCTTAGCTTTCTATTCAATTGCAGGTGTAGTAGTAAACCTTGTTGATTTTCTTGTAGCTACTGTTGGTGTTTTAGCACATGATATAATGATCTCACTTGTCTCTTTAATATCCTCATCAACATTATGAATATATGTTGTAGAGGTTGCTTTGGTTGCTAATGGTGGTACTTTCAATACTTCCTTTTGTCTAATATCTCTCATTGTTGATGTTGTATATTTAGTTTCTTTGAATTCATCTTCAGTCGTTCCTGTTTCTTTTAGAATCTTCTTTATTAATGTGTACACTCTTTTCTTTGTTGTCTTTTGTAACTAAGTCTGATATGATGTGCTTGATATTTCTTCAGATGTTCCAAATCTAGGACTCTTGGAATCTAATTTGGATTTGAGAATTATGCTCACATATCCTTCAATAGCTTCTTCTTATACTTCATAATCAAGTGGGTCTATAAATTCAACTCTAGGTTCCACTTCTTCTATATAAGTAAAAGTCATGTCAACTAGAAAACACAATTCATCCTTATACTTCTCAACCATAGAAGGTGGAATTCTTGATCCTTTTCTCATTTCATTCTAGAATATCTTAATAACTAGTGTTGCACTCTCATTAAATTTGTCAATAGGATGTCTTAGGTATACTTTATTGATTCTTTCCATAGTGCATCTTTCATCAATCCAATTGTGTAGGGAAATCTTCTCAAAAGATGGAAAAATATGTAGGTTATCAAGGATGACAATATGAATTGATAGTTTCTTGTTTTCTTGATATTTTCAAGGTTTTCAATAAGTTATATATTTATAATTTCATGCATATCCACTTAACCTATCTCAATGCACATCAAGTAGGTTGCATGTATCATTCCTACTTCTATGGCATCTTCTCTAGAACTAGCACATAGTTTAGTAGCCATTATCTTGAAAACATATCTCACATCATTCTGTTCAATCTTACTTATCACAATTCCTCTTCCATTAGACACAGACTTGGTGTTTTCTATGACTATTTTCTTCACATTTTTCTCATTTGGTGGGATTACACCTTGAATTGAAAAACTTGTCACTTCATGAATTAGGTCTGCTATGATTTCAATCACTTTATCATCTAACCAAAATTTCCCAGCATGAATTATCCTTAGTATGATATCATTCCATTCTTCATTTTGAAACTCATAATGAAACATATACTTCACAATGTCCATTTGACCTAAATTACTGCAACCTTGTTTATAAGTCATATCTTGAATGTAAAGTTGATCATACTCCTTAGTTATACTATTATCTCCTAAAGTCTCGAACTTTCATCTTAAATAAATCTTAATATCTTCCAGATGCAAAACTTTGTCTGGTGTAGACAAGAAAGCCAAACTAGGGTCATCCTCTGTAGCTTTAACTGGATCCCTTCTCACCTTAGGTCTAGGGGTATTCTTAACATTGTAAACTAGGGTTACATCCATTTGTATACTAAAAATCATAGCTTCAAAGTAAGCTGTTAGTGAAAATACCTCAATGTCACGATTTAGGGATTCTTCCATTGATATGATAAAAATATGTCTACAAATGCTTCAAACTACTTTCAATCTCCTTTGGATCATTCTCTAAAACTCTTTTAATCTCATTAATAACCTAATGTTGTCCAATAATCCTCTTTTACTCATTAAATCCTTCAAACCATTTTCATTGCATTAATTGCATAAATGTGTTCATGTCAAAAAGTTGTCTCTATCTATTAGTGAACTTATTTCACTGCATGTGATTTCATACATACCCATAATCTTATGCACTCTTAACCATAGCTTCCTTACATTATTTACTACCACATATTTACTTTGCAAGGCTTGATTTAAATTCTGCTATCTACTACTATGTTATTCTGATGCTTATTTTATCATTTAATTGATGAAACTTGATGCTTAATCAGATTGAGATGGGTTTAGAGTTGATTCCAACTTACTTTCATATGCTTCACCTTACTGACTTCCTGATACTATGGATGCACTTGCTTGATCTATAGCTTTGACAAATATAACTTCTTCCATGTTTTTGCTATTTCCTTTCTGATTGTTGTTGTTATCCATATTTCTTTTGGTGTTTTTCACATTTCTTCTAGGATTAGGATTCCTCCTGTTGTTCATTCTACAATATCTTGTTGTGTGTCCCATGTTGTTACAAATATGACAAGCTATAACATTGTTTCCATATCTCCGTCCTGACTGATTAATCTATGATCTGCAATTTCTAGAAATATGTCCAAAGTTGTTTCATCTATAACACATAACTCCATTTATTATAACATTAGTTTCTTCAATAGGTATTTTATCTATAGGGTTAGCACCTCCAAACATTATACTATTATCTTTATTACTAGATCTAGGTTTTTTACAATCAATATCTCTATGAACAAAACCATGACAATAATAACAATAACCAGAGATAGGTTTGAATTACTTACGTGTACAATCCCTTTTCATGTGTCCAAATGAATTGCATGCATGGCATCTACCTTTGAACTCATTTTGCATTTCTTTAGGTGATTTAACTTGCTTAGGTTTCTTAGGTACATCTTCATATTGGTTAAACTCAAATTTTTTTTTTTTTTCTTCTTCTTTTTTCTCGAGTTGTTGAATTACCGGATCTAGTTCTTTACAATCTTCAATATTCTTCAAGAATTTTTCTTCAAGATATCCAAGACCAATGTTATCATAAGAATATCTTTGAAAATAAATTTGTTCATTAATCATTTCACTTCTGCAATATAGTTTCTCAAGATATTGCTTAGATTGAGTTAGCTCTCCTTTCATAATAGTATTATACTTCTCAAGTTAAACATACTACAACTTTTTAGTCTCAAGCTCAGATGTTACTTTGGTAAGATTAGACCTTAGACTTGCATTTTCAGATTTCAGATCTGATTCAATTTTACTATTATCATTTTTTCAAGCTTAACTTTAGATCTACAATCTTTAGTTCATTCTTTAGGATCTCATTCTCCTTTTTCATTTTTGAAACTTCATCACTGTTTACAACTAAATGTGAACCTCTTATTCAGCCATAGAATTAAACATAGTCTTTACTCATCGATCACATACGAAGATGAATATGAATTATCCATTTTGCATGCTTGTATGAACCAACCTATTGCCTCCTATTTAGGTGGGCTTTTTGAATAACTCTCAGAATTGAGAGCCCAACAACCATAGACCGAAGTCTAAAACGGAGGATTTTAATGCTAGAAGTGAGTGCAATTGAATTTAAGCTAGAAATGAGGATGCATAATTAATCTAGAAATTTGTAGTAAAATGAGGATTAAGCTAAGAACATAGTAAGAAAACTAATTTAAGGATGAGGATGCATCAATATACTAATAAAATGGAATTACTCTAATTATGCAATGCAAAAGTAGCTTAGAATGTAAAAGTGAGACAACAATTCGACAAAAATTTGATGCTCAAAGATTGCCTCCTCAAATGAGGAAAGAGAGGTCTCTAATATAGAAGAGCCTAGGTGGAGATTGAAGAGTTTCTTGCAAAGAAACGGTCGACTCTTCATCTCCTTGGTGGGAGGTGAAACAAATTGAAGAGATTTATTTAATAAAATAAATGAAATATTGCCACATGGGTGACCTTTCTAATTTCTTGAACAATTAAATTCGAGTGAGGATATTTCATTTATAGAACTAAATAATTATTTAATTCCTTTTGATGTGTATTAGCTAAAGGGGGTAGAATTAATTTAATTAAAGTGCTAGGATTTTATAATTAAATTAATTGATCATAGGGTTTATTTAGCCAATTAATGTTGATATTTAGGAATTAAATATAGTATGTGATTAATGCAAGTTTGAGGTTTTTTGCATTTGACACCAAGTCGAATAAAGTCAATTAGGAGACAGAATTGCCTAATACAATAGGACTTTGATGATGTAGAAATTTGAAGAAATGCACCAAAATTGATTAGAATTGCAAGATGCCAAATTTGGGGTATTACATTTTGCCCCTCTTTGAATTGATGTGCAAGTAGTGCATTGATTCAAATAATAGTCTGATGTGATAGTTGATGAGGTTTTCAGGATTATCTCTAGAATAGAGCTTAACCCTTGAAAGTCAAGGTTAGGCTACCAAGACACCGATCAGATCGAGTTATAGAACCATCTCCAGAACAAAGCTTGATTCTCTGAAGTCTAAGTTAGATTGTGAAGAAATCAATTAAATTACCACTTTTAGATAAGACTGTCTCCAAAATGAGGCTCAATCTTTAGGAATCAAGGTTAGATTGCCCCAATACTTGTCAATTAAATGATAACTAATGCAAATTTTTAGGACTATCTCTAGAACGAAGCTTAGTCCCTCGAGACCTAGGTTAGATTGCCAAGATAACGATCAAAAAGAGCTTTCAAGAGCCATCTCCAGAATGAAACTTGACTTTCAAGAATTAGGGATAGATTTCCCCAATACCTAATGCAATTTTGAGAACAATCTCTAGAATGGAGCTTGATCCTTGAGGATTTGAGTTAGATTTCTCATATACCTAATAGATAGATGACAAGATGATAAGATGCAAGGCACAAAGATGCCCCTAGTGATGAGATGCCCCGAGCGATGAGGACTTTTGATTCTAATCAGACTGATTCAAGAATGATTCGATAAGATTCAATGATGTAATCACCCTGGCCCAAGATGTTTACAAATGAATGTGGACCTCTTATTCACCCATAGACTTCAACATAGTCTTTACTCATCGATCACACATGAAGATGAATATGAATTATCCATTTTGCACGCTCGTATGAACCGACCTGTTGCCTCCTATTTAGGTGGGTTTTTTGAATAACTCTCAGAATTGAGAGCCCAACAACCATAGACTGGACTCTCAAACGGAGGGCTTTAATGCTAGAAGTGAGTGCAATTGAATTTAAGCTCGAAATGAGGATGCACAATTAATCTAGAAATTTGTAGTAAAATGAGGATTAAGCTAATAACATACTAAGAAAACTAATTTAAGGATGAGGATGCATCAATATACTAATAAAATGGAATTACTCTAATTATGCAATGCAAAAGTAGTTTAGAATGTAAAAGTGAGACAAAAATTTGACAGAAATTCAATGCTCAAAGATTGCCTCCTCAAATGAGGAAAGAGAGGTCTCTAATATAGAAGAGCTCGGGTGGAGATTGAAGAGTTTCTTGCAAAGAAATGGTCGACTCTTCATCTCCTTGGTGGGAGGTGAAACAAATTGGAGAGATTTATTTAATAAAATAAATGAAATATTGCCACATGGGTGACCTTTCTAATTTCTTGAATAATTAAATTCAAGTGAGGATATTTCATTTATAGAACTAAATAATTATTTAATTCCTTTGGATGTGTATTAGCTAAAGGGGGTGGAATTAATTTAATTAAAGTGTTAGGACTTTATAATTAAATTAATTGATCATAGGGTTTATTTAGCCAATAAATGTCAATATTTAAGAATTAAATATAGTATGTGATTAATGCAAGTTTGAGGTTTTTTGCATTTGACACCAAGTCGAATAAAGTCAATTAGGAGATAGAATTGCCTAGTATAATAGCACTTCGATGATGTAGAAATTTGAAGAAATGCACCAAAATTGATTAGAATTGCAAGATGCCAATTTTGGGGTATTACATTTTGCCCCTCTTTGAATTGATGTGCAAGTAGTGCATTGATTCAAATAATAGTCTGATGTGATAGTTGATGAGGTTTTTAGGATTATCTCCAGAATGGAGCTTAACCCTCAGAAGTCAAGGTTAGGCTACCAAGACACCAATCAGATCAAGTTGTAGAACCATCTCTAGAATGAAGCTTGATTCTCCAAAGTCTAAGTTATATTGTGAAGACATCCGTCAAATTACCACTTTTAGATAAGACTGTCCCCAGAACAAGGCTCAATCTTTAGGAATCAGGGTTAGATTTCCCCAATACTCATCGATTAAATGATAATTGATGCAGATTTTCAGGACTATTGCGAGGCCTCACCCTAGACCCGTCATAACTGTTCCAATATCTTTATGGTAGACCTAGTAATTGGCTTAATGTTTTGATTATTTTACTAGATTTTACCCTTTTGACAAAGATTTGATTACAGTAGATGAGAATACATTACATTTTTTTATGTTTTCTATACTCACAATGTTGACCTTATGATACAGTATGATTGGCATTATGATGATTGATTTAGATGATTACTGAGAGGTGCAATTAGGGAATTTATGTTGATATGAGTTGTTAGGAAAATGAAAATCAAGAAATGAATTAGGTTGAGATGTGAATTTCATTTAGGGTTAAATATTGAGTGATGAATTATTGATAACTATTTTATGATATAAATATGAATTCTAATTTATGGTTATTTTGATTTATGAATGTTGTGATGGTGTGATAGATTTTATATGCTTACGTAAGTAACTAGGAAATGGAGATTTGATTCAATTATGATACGATGAGATTTCTATTGTGAATTGAAAGTTAATTACTTATGTGAAGTTTATGAGTGCACATGATGATAGGAGAGAAGAAGGTTACATTGAATATGAGAAGTGAATTTCAATTTATTATGTGGTGATAAAAATGATTTGTTAAGTCAAATGTATTGATTCATATATGTTGTGGATTTATATTTCTTGGACTACTAATGTTGGATTTAGTGTGTAGGAAATTAGACCATGGTATTATCAGAGAACCAAAGCATAGACCTATGTGAAAATTAGTTTGAGCCAAGGTTGCTTCTAATGAGAGACAAAAACCTCGTTGTATAATATTTTATTTGTGAAATTAATGTGCATGAGTGTATTTAATTTAAATGTTAAATTGAT
This sequence comes from Chamaecyparis obtusa, assembly GCA_027943335.1. Lineage (NCBI taxonomy): Eukaryota > Viridiplantae > Streptophyta > Pinopsida > Cupressales > Cupressaceae > Chamaecyparis > Chamaecyparis obtusa. The sequence continues at coordinate 1,030,287 of BSBK01002619.1, read as the reverse complement.
AATGTTAATTATTTTTTAGTATGCCCAAGTGGATATGCCACATGGCTTGTGATGTGTCATTCTTGTTGTGTCACTTGACACTTGTACATGTACTTGTGGCCATGACATGTCCACTTGGGGATTGGATGCCCATCAACCTAGGATAGTACCATGAGGATCCCCATGAGAAATTCCTTGGTTAGGGAGCTTGAGGTAGTGTCAACTCAAGGATTTCGAATTTGAGCTTTACATGAGTTTTTGGGGGGCTTAAAAGGTGCGTAGGGGTGTGTTTAGGCCATTTTTAGTAAGCCCACTTGATATACCTATGGGTAAGGGGAATTTTTAACCATAGGAAAACCCATAGTTGACCAAAAGATCCCTTCAAAAGTTGGATTTTCAAAATGGCCGAAAATCAAATTTTGAAACAAGGTCTTGGTTAGAGCTCCATCCATTAGGATGCAAGTCCTTTGCCTAGCTTTTTGGCCAACCTTTTTAGAAGCCCATTTTTGGAAGCCTTGTAAGAAACTTGGGGAAGACCACCCAATGGGAATGTAATCTTATCCCTAAGAGTTTGTGTGGAGGCCTTTTTAGAGGGGACTCTTCTTTTGGAAGAGTTTGAACACCCACTCTCTAACTTAGAGACTAGTTAATATTGGAGGAACTTAGATAGAGGAAAAAGCTTGGACAAAAGGATCTCATCTTCAACTCTCTCACCATTATTGCTTGGACTTAGGTTGGTGACTCCTCATGAAAGCTCTTGTAGATGATAATTTATTTGTATGGAGTATTGTAATTTTGTGTTCTCCATATTTTGTTGTTGAGAGTATGTTTTGTTGCAAAATATGTAGTTGTATATGTGAAGATTTGAGTTCTTGAATTCTCTTGTTTGTGTTTTATTTTTTTTATAAAGGGAGTTCTCAAGGTCATACTCACCCTTGGGAGGGAAGAGCAGCCTTGGGGGTGAAGGGATTAATGAGATAGCAATGGGTGTAGAGTCTCTCCTTGGAAAGGAGAAGGAAGAAAACATGAAAGTATGGGCTCCATGTAGCCATTTCTTTTTGTATATTGGGGGTCATAAGGGATTTGTATGGCTTTTAGCCATGTGGGTCATAAGGAGTTTTGTTGGGTTGTGATATTATGGTAAGATGTGTGATGAGAAAGCCAACTGGAGGCTTGTCTCTTATTATGAAATGTGCTTTCTCCCCTTGAGATTTAGTTCCACCTTCACCCCAAATTTTGAGTCATTATGAGACACAATGTTCATAGCCTTGGATGGGAGTTTTAATGTGCTTAATGTGTTTATTTTTTGATGTTGGTTTACTTGAATGTGTATCCTTGTCTATGTGATGGTTCCCCAAGCTCAAGGGTGGCTTCATAGAAGCCTAGGATGGGAGGTGAGCTTCCCATGGTCTATCCATATCTTATTGTAGGTTTTGAAGCCATGAAGCTTGAAGAAGAAAGTATGAGGATGCATTCAAACTAGATGTGGATCACACTTGTTTTAATTATTGTTGTTATTGTAAGGGAATCTTAAGGATTCCTTGAACACATTGTTATTATGTAATGGAGTTAACACTCCAAGTCTTATGGTTGAATCAAGTGTAGATGTATCAAAGTCATGAAGTATTGTATTGTTTTCCTCTTGGGATAGATTCATTTCCTTATGAAAATATTGTATAATGCTCAAATGTAGATACTAGTGTATTCATGTTGTAATCAATAAGAAAATGGACAATGTATTTATTTCATTATAAAGTCAAGTTCTTGTTGGATTAGTTTTTGTGAGATGTTGTGTATTCTCTCAATGATAATTATATTGGTATTCATGTTGAAAAATATTAAGGAGAAGAGTTATTATAATTCCTCCTAGTTTCATTTTGTAGATTTCTTTTGAATAAAAATGTTAGTGATAAGAAAGGAATGATTTCAAACACTCTCTCTCTTTCAATGCAAGTTTCTTGTTATTTTGATATTAGTATCTATGTTGAGAAACAATAGACTTTAAAAAAAAATTGATAACTTAGTTATGTACACTATTAGTCAAGTTTATCTTTGATCATTCAGTTAATTCTATAGAAATTAAAGTTTTAGAATTCATTCAATAAATAGACCTAACTTTATCACCTTTAGTAAAATGAGACAAACAAATTATAAACTAAGTGTAGAGAAAGAAAAATAAATAAAAAAGAGAGAAGAAAGATGTCAAAACTAGTGAAAACAAAAAAAAGGGATGAAATAGAGACCTACAAGTCTTTGGAAATGTATGGGAAAAATCCCATACATTTTCCAAAAACCACAGTCAATTTAAAACTAATATCCCTCATCCACTTGGCAAGGAGATCTAATATTTTAGTATAAACAAAAAAAACCAAAATAATACTTTACCCAAGTAAGTCCACTTGGGTGGGACCCACCTGGGTCGCCACCCAAGAAGCCCCCCCAAAAAAGAGTTTATTCAAAAAAAAATATGTATAGTGAAACATACATATAGCTTTTTGCATGTTTTAAAAAAGAGATGTATATAAAAAATATATATATACCTTTTTTATAAGTCCCATGTTGGTGGGCATGTAAATAAAAAAATTAAGTTTTAAAAAAATTTAAAAAATACTTTTGGGGTGGGGGACCTTGAGCCCCACACCCTCGGGCCCCCTGCGCATGGCAGGATGGTGGCCCTGCCAAGGTAGGGTACCACCTGCCATGTTGTGTGGGCCCCTGCCTTTGTAGGGGTTCTTCACTGTAGTGGTGGCCCCCACTTGACAGTCCCCCTTGGGGGACTTAAAAAGAAAGGAAGGGGGGGTGGAAAACCCCCTTAATTAAATTAAATTTTATTTTTTAAAAAAAAATTAATTTTTTTTATTGTTGTTTATTTATTATAGAAAAAGAATTAAAATCATTTTGTTATTTATTAATTAATAATTATATTAATTAATAATTATTATTAATTAATAATTATATTAATTAATAATTATATTAATTAATAATTATATTAATTAATAATTATTATTAATTAATACTCAGTTTATTATTATTTTTTGTTTAATTAAATTTATTTCAAATAGTTAATTTAGTAACTTTAATTTGATATATGGTTACTAATTAATTTATACATTTGCCAATTAGTATGTTATATTTATTCATTAATTAATATATGAATTAATCAATTAATATGTTTTAATTATTAATTAACTAATATATTTATTAATTAATATTTTATATATATTAATTAATTAATATATTTTAATTAATATTTTGTTTTTGGTTAGTCCAATTCAATCCATCAGTGTAGTTGATTGTAAAAGTTTTGTGATAATCCATTAATGGTTAGTAATGAATTTACTAGTATTTAATTTTGCATAATTAATTTAGGAGGTCAATTAAAGCTAATGTACCTAGTATACTTAATTGAGTTAGTATACCTTGAATATGTAATTTGTTTTATTGGAATTATTTACTTGACCTAGTAGATTAAATAAACTAATGTATAAAATTGATCCTTCCTTACGTTATACTCCTCTTATTTAAAATAATCTTACTAGGACTTATAGTGTCCCGATGTATTTTCGAATCCTTTGTGAGACCTAGTAAACATCACCTAAGAATGAATGCAAATCTAGAACCATACATTCAAACCCTTTCATGAATTTTTGTTATGCAAAACTCAAGTGGCCAATAGAGCTAAAGTTATTAACCCATTAATTTATGATTAACTTATTGGAATGAAACTAAGATTTGCTAGTTAACCCTAGAACCTATTGGGCACTTCATTATGCTAGGGGTGACTGTTAATGATAACCCTTCAATCTTAGTCAACTGTTATCCTTAAATTTAAACTTATAACCTTTATAAAAAAATTGGTGTGTTTTTGCATATAAATTTTTGGGCATGACAACTATCTCCAAAATGAAGCTTAGTCCCCCGAGACCTAGGTTAGATTGCCCAGATAACAGTCAAAAAGAGATTTCAAGAGCCATCTTCGGAATGAAGCTTGACTTTCAGGAATTAGGGTTAGATTGCCCCAATACCTAATGAGATTTTGAGAACCATCTCTAGAATGGAGCTTGATCCTCAAGGATCTAAGTTAGATTGCTTAGATACCTAACAGATAGATGACAAGATGACAAGATGTGAGGCACAAAGATGCCCCCAATGATGAGATGCCCTGAGCGATGAGGACTTTTGATTCAGATCAGACTGATTAGAGAATGATTCAATAAGATTCAATGATGTAATCATCCTACCCCCTCGGGAGAGAAATTGAAAGATGACATGTCATAAAGATGATTGATAGCAAAAGGTTTGCAGATAGAGATAAAATCAAAGATCTAGAGGAACTCAGAACATATTATGGAAGAATCGAGAAGATGTAGAAGCGATCTGGAGTGATTTAGAGGTCCTCTTGACCAAGTTTGATTGTGGTTGACCATAGTTGACCATAGTTGACTAGAGTTGACTTTTGATGAAAAAGATGAAGGAGTCAAGAAAATCATGATGAGATGTGATTCTGGCAAGAAAATGACACCAGAAGGTTGATTGCACAAGTGTCCGATCATGTTGATCCTAGAAATTTTAAAATAAAAATTTGAGCTATCTAGAGTCATCATATTTTGATTTCAATCCTGAAAATGGATTCAGAGTGATCGACTTAGCCAAGGGTGAAGTTTTCACGTAAAACAGAGCACTTTTGAAAATTAGGTCAAAAGCTATATAAGGCTCAGAGGGGTCATTTTCAATTCATTATTCACTTTTGTCTTTAGTGATTTTGAGAGCTCTAAGAGAAAAGGAAAACATGCTAGTAAGATTGTATCAATTCAAGCACTCCCATTGTTATAGTCAGCCGACAGAGTATGACGCACCTGTAAGTAGTCAAAAACTCAGCTTGCATTTTAATTTTTATCGCTTTCTAGAGTAGATTTGAATGATTTTAGGTCAATTTAGGAGCTAGTTCATCAAAGTTTGCGTGAGGAAATAGTTTCCTCATGTGGACCTAGAGTGCATCTTGTACGAGGGAATGGCTAAAGGCCCTCCTAGCATGGGATCCCTTCATGAGCTCGCACGAGGTGGCTGTCGATGTCACGCAAGAAATCCTCCTCAGTGAGGATCTCTCGCATGAGCTAAGATAAAATCTCACATGAGGACCCTCCTTCCTTGCGTGGGAAATTGCTACAAAATTTTAGGGTTTTCATCCAAATTTGCATAAGATTTTCTAAGTAGAGTGCCTAATAGGAAGTTTAGAATAGGTGCACACTTTCAATTGGTGTTATCACTTTGAAAGACCATCATGATTGAGATAAAGATCAAATGTTGTCACTTGCATTGTAGGTTTACTTTCCAAACATCATGTTTCGGTCTCACCGCCTAGTCATTGGTGAGCTAGTGCATCAGTTAGATAATGTAGAGGGTGCCCACATAGACGGGCTAGGATTGTCATACTTATGTGATATACCCAACATCTGGGTAAATCATGGATTGCTAGGTGCATTGGTTGAGTGTTTCCACTTGAAGATGAACACATTACATTTGCCACAGGGGGAGATGATAGTCACCCTAGAGGATATTTAAAGGATTCTTAGAGTACCATTCCACGGCCCACACATGGAGTACAATGTTCAGTCAAGAGTGGGCACATTGGCACTGCGGGCTATATTCTAGGATGATCTAGTGATGCATTGGGCCATCTCATGAGAGGATTTGGTTAGCTAGTATGGGGTGGGACATAGGCTAGTTGTAGTACTAGCAACATTTTTGGGCTGCTATCTGATCATAGATCAAGGAAATCACTGACTAGAGTATAGTTGGGGATGCATGCTACAAAGGATGATAGATTGACTAGCCATGAGATTTGGATGGGGCTAATACATGCTAGCATAGATGTACCATGAGATGCATGAGATCATGTATCGAGATATGTGGAGCATGGCTATAGGAGTTTTAATGCTACAGATATGGTCCTAGGAGCATCTTCCCTTAGGTAGGCCAGTGTTTCATGATACCAGAGAGCCATTAGAGCCTTAAATTTATAGGTATGGAGGCCCTATGACCCAGGTTGCACTAGGTAAGATGGAGCAGTGGTGAATGTAGATTGATGACATGGTAGGAGTGGTTTGGTGACCATGGGCAGCAACGGAGGTCTGGGATGATGCCAGGCATGAACTTCACCATATGTTTTTATCACGTCCCCTAATAGGCCCCACCATCAGCATCATCAAGAGATTCCCTCTATCACAGGTCTTGAGGCAATTTGGTAGGCCTTAGGACATATCACCAGAGTATTGCACCTATGCCCGCTTCACCAATGAGGTGAAGAAGGGTTGGCATGTGAGACTTGATCAAGATCGATGCATGATTGAGGCACGAGTACCACCAGCTCAGTGGGATTATCGGGTAGGTGTGACTAATGTAGGGATGATTTCATTGTACAAGGATCATATATTACCACATCCATATCCCCATTTCATAGATCTTGTTAGCATGGGCCAATAGGCACAATAGGTGGTGCAGCCACCACCACAACAATAGGTGGTACAACAGATACCTCAAGCACCACCATGGTAGTAGTAGGGATAAGAGAGGTAGTAGGTATAGTAGCAAGGACAATAGTAGTAGTAAGTATAATAGTAGGTGTCTAGGTAGAGGAATGAGCAGACTCCCATTCCTCCTAGGTAGATGGGTACAGATGCTGGTGTAGGTAGTAGCGAGGGCCAGCAGAGGTCCACTAGATAGAGGACGGGTGATTCATCACAGCAACAACCTCCTGACAAGAAGGCATAGGTTGAGGACATGGTCATCTAGGATCAGGTTGCATAGGGACTACCCCCAGGAGTTTGAGTCACATGGCTGTAGGAGGCACTACGAAAGAGCTGAGATAAAGTCTGACAGGTGCAGAGAGAGCTAGAAAATTGGGATATATAGATCGCCATCTAGGATACCCAGATATTAGAGATGGATAGAGAGATTAGAGGGTTGTGAGATGACCTGGTGAGGTTATAGATTGAGGATCAATACAAGGCTACCCAGGCAGCTTATTACTATGCAGCATATGTCGGTGTTGTTCCAAATCTAGCAGAGCAGGTTCGATAGATTTCATCGTATGTTGAAGCACCAGTGGTTCCACAGGGATGTCCCCCAAAGGCACCACCATAGAAAGATATGCCACCCCCTCCACCTCCTCCAGGTGGTGATGGTCTGAGTTAGATCAGGACCTTGATGTATTATAGCCAATTTTTTATAGACTGTGCTCGAGTAGTACTATTGTTTTGTACACTAACATTTGATCGATATATATAGTATCATCTTAAAATGGAAGCAATTCCATGTTAAGAGCATTTATCCCTTCGAGTGAGTGGTCTAGCTCATGTCAAGCACCTTGATCAACTCTTTTCTCGGATCATACTTGTTCTCCTCATTCTGCTTCTATCTGTCCCTAATTTTCACTTCAATCTGCATTTCTTAGCATTCTGGGTCAGGATCCTGAGGTTTTTGACCATAAGGTCAAATTTGACCTTATGGGGTCAAAGTCGACCTCTATCTTGACCTGATCAAGATTAACCTTGACCTTGACCTGGTTAGATACAACCTCATCCTTGACCCCTTGTCTAGATTTCAAATTTCCTTAATTTTCGGGTGTTGGGTTTCAGGGATATTTGTTTTCCTGCTTCCGGGTCGGCCATTTCGGGTTTCAGAATGGTAAATCCTTAAATTTCATTTAATCTAGGTATATTTTCTAAAGGTTAGGACCTAATTGGGATTTAATTCTCCAAGGTGGCCCCTCTAGAAGATTGTGCCCTAGATCACTATAAAAGGGGCCTTCCTCTCTCATTTTCTCCATCAAGTTTCCAAGCAATTTCATGATCAAGGCATCAAGTTTGCAATCTCCTCTCTCAAGCTCTCAAGGTGATCAAGAAAGCATTCATTCAAGAATTCAAATCCTCTTCTCCATCCAAGTTCTCCATTGAAGATCAATGATTCAAGCATTCAAGCCATTGAAGGGATTTGGTTCAAGCATTCAAGATTCATCATTCAAATCCTAGATCTAGCCATCATGATGGTGTGATATTCCTTCAAGATCCTTTTTTTCATCTTCAAGATCCATTCATTCTTCTATCAAGGTGGATTCCAAGCATACAATCATGGAGGTTTGATTTACATTTACCATTATTATGTTCAAGCTTTCATATCAATATACTTGTTTACATTCAAAATACAATTACATATCTATCAAATTGCATAGCTTCATTGTTAGATCCATTTATACTACTTTCTAGCATTCTTATTTCAATTTCAATATTAAGGTTGATTCCAAATTGGGGTTTGACCAAGGCAAACTTCTCAAACAAACAACAAAAACCCTCTTTTTCTTGCAGTTACAGGTGCAAAATTTTAGATCTGAGTGTAGATTTGGATAGCCTTTTTGGTGATCTTCCAGGATCTGCAAACAAAGTCAAAATTGACCTTCAAATAAAGAATGTAGCCTTTGACCTTTTATGAGGGTCAAAGACTACCTGCAATCAAAAAGATAAAAGATTTATGGGTTTTCTTCATCTCAACATTTCCAGTCTGAAACAAATTGCAGAATTGCCCAAAAGTACACATAGACATAAGAAATTGGCATTTTCTATATTTTCCCCAATTTGAGGTTAGTACTTGTATTTCAATTATTTTAGATTTCAAGCACAATTCTTTCATAGGGAAATATAGGTTTTTTCTCTCTCTCTCTTTCATATTTTCCATAGATTGATTCGATTGTGCATTAACCTTTTGGTTGATCAAATTGGATCTCTCCTTTGGGAATTTTGATTTAGGAGTGGATCTCATATTTCCCCCATACATTACATTAAATAGAGGTGATTCCATTTTACCTCTATTCATTTTGGTGAACCCGACATACTTACTCTCCTTTCTTTTGTGGAATTAGATGCCCTATTGTATTTTGTGGTGTTAGATTTCCTTTTATATTATCTTGTTGATGTTAGATTTTCCCTTTGTGTTAAATCTTGCATGGTAATTAGATTTGAAAAATACAAAAAAAAAAATTTGCAAAATTCCTTTAAAAATACAAAAACATTTACATTTTCATGCTTTTAGTATTCAACATGTATGATTCTTGTTTTGAGTACTTTGATGAGGCTTTTGTTGTTCAAGATGATAGATACCTTAATGAGGTACATGGAAGTGAGGATGAAAATTGTTTAAATGAGATCTCCATTGATCCTATTCCTATTTCACCCTCCTCCACAACCTCTTCAATTGACCTTTACAAAGATGAGTTAGGGATTGATGTTAATTCTTCTCCTAATATATGTCTTTTCTATGAGCCTACTTTAGAATACAATTTACCTTATTTCCCTTCTAGGGATCAAGCTTTAATGAGTTTTGATGATCCTACAATGTGCTTAATGGATAGGGATGATAATCCTCCTATTTGGGATGAGCCTTTAGATTTGGATGTTGATTACTCTCTTCCTCATGAAACCATTGTGGATAATCCTCCTATTTGGGATGAACCTTTGGATTTGGATGTTGATTACTCTCTTCCTCATGAAACCATTGTGGATAATCCTCCTATTTGGGATGAACCTTTGGATTTGGATGTTGATTACTCTCTTCCTCATGAAGCCATTGTGGATAATTCTACTTTTTGGGATGAACCCTTGGATAAATATATTGATTTATCCCCTCCTTGTGAAGAATTTTTGATACAAAAGGATTACATATTCTCTAGAACACACTCCCCTTATGTGAAATAATATGACATTATAGATGCTTTACCTCCATTTTGGATTCTTTCTAGTAATGAGACATTAACACAGAAAGATAAGAATTCCCTTAATTCTCTTCCTCTTAGTGGTGATCTAACGAGAAATCAAGATCCTACCTTACAGCCTTCTTACCATAATATTACTTATATCTATTCAAACCCTTTTCCAATTGTGGTTCCAAGTGTTCTTCCAGTTGTGTCTTCCATTCATATCACTTCCTACACTTTTACTAGTGTTCCTAATCTTCCTAATCCTAATCCTATATTTCCTAATCTGATTCCTAATTCTCCATCTGCTATTCCTAGTTCTTCCCACACTTATGTTGAGGTTAAAACTATGGTTCATGATGTAGATATGCAAAGATTCTTCAAAGTACCTTCTCCATATTATCCGATCCATAAAGATAAGAGAAAAGAAATTTCCCCTTTGAGATTTATTCATAATTTTACCCCTCATTCTGATATAACATAGATCTTTTCTCCTCTAGACTAGGGGGCAAGAGGTATATTTCTTCCTATCTTTAGAATCCATTATGTTCCTGGTTTGAGCTTTCATTTATTTTGATGGTTTTTATTATGATAGTTTTTCATCTATTTCTCTCTTCTATTATTTAGGATATCTTTTCTAAGACATGTTTTGCAAAGGTATCCCTTTCTTTCATCCCTGGGGGGAAAGGTTCTTACTTCTCTCTCTTTGTCTAGGGAACTACTTTCCTTAGCTTAGTGGTATTTTTTTATATTGCAATATTATTTCATCATATTGATAGATGTTTTGACTATGGATAACCTTCTTATATGAGAATTTGTTGTCCTAAGTCGTCACTTCTTCTCTATGTTGCAAATTATGTTCTTTACAAACTCTTACCCTTTCTTTGGTGTTAGAGTTGTTTCCCTCATTCCAAATATTCCTCTTCCTCTTCTTTGTAGGGGGCTTGATGATTGAATCTTTGTTCCTACTTGATTTATCTTTGAAAGTTAATATTTTATCTAAAGCACTCCTCTATGGTGGGGGTCTTGTTGATAAGATCTCTTTCATTGAGGATCCTTTTCCATGAGTGACATATCCTTTTCACGATTATCTATACTCTTGGATGTAAGGGTCAATATCCCTCACTAAGAATATGGTATACATTGTTGCTAAACATGATATCTCCTTGCATTATGAAGTAGGTATCCTCTTCCATCTTTGTTCCTACACTTGGGGGGCAAGGATGCCATCTCCTTCTTTTCTATCTTTTCTGGGATTCACCTCATTCGTTGGTTAAGCAATATCTATGTATTATGTGATATCCAATTATGAATCAAAATTTTGGTTTGCATTGAGGATGTATGTCCTTGATACCAACCTCTTTTGTTATTTTACATTGGGTTTCCATGATTGATATATCTCTCACTTTGGAAATTGAATAGTATGCTATCCCTCACAAGGGTTACTTTTTTCACTTCTTGCATGATATCTCTTTTCATTCATCCCTTCCATGGCCTCATAGGAGTTGTGACCTTCTTGGCTTGGACTGAGTGTTGTCTATGGATATTGTCTTGATGCTAAAGAAGGCTTTATCCTTGTTCTTTTCTTTCCTTAACATGTCAAAATAGTATGTTTTTGCCATATTAAGGAGGGGGGCATATATAGGGCCTCCCTTGTACTATAGTTTTTTATTTTTTACATGCTAAATCTTGGAAGGTAATGCACATAAGTTGCTAAATCCTTAAAAGACATGCATCCATATGCTAAATCTTCTAAAGGTAATGCACATAAGTTGCTAAATCCTAAGGAGACACGCATTTTTAAATTTTCAATATGCTAAATCTTGGAAGGTAACACACATAAGTTGCTAAATCTTGAAGGGACATGCATTTCCAATTTCAAATATGCTAAATCTTGGAAGGTAACACACATAAGTTTCTAAATCCTAAAAAGACATGCATCTATATGCTAAATCTTCTGAAGGTAACGCACATAAGTTGCTAAATCCTGAGGAGACACACATTTCATATTCATAGTGATACAAGAAGGTGGATCTATGAGTATTCTAGAAACCATCAGAAGATGCATTACAATTGCAAGCATAGTTTATGGGTGAACCTATTGGGCTCTCCCTCTAGGGTGATTCATGGTAAGGTGGGCATCTTACTAGGTGAGGTAATCACTCTTTTCCCTTTCTCTCTTTTTGCTTTCATGCTAGTAGGACTGGATCATGAAGCTATGTCATTTATAGTGTTGTTCTTGTCTTTCTTATGTAAACATTTATGCTTTTATGATAGCTTTCCAAATATGATGTTAGTATAAGAAATGTTTCTTAGCAAGGTTTCTTATGCTAGTTGATTTGGGTTTGTTTTACTACTAACCCCTCTTTTATGTCCTTTTGTTTTTCGCACCCTCATGCATGTATGTTGAGTTAGAATCCTTAGCTTGGGGGCTTGTGTCCCTAACTAAGTTTCATTCTATCTCATTTTGAATCCACTAGGATCTCTTCTTCCTTCTCCTTTACCAAGAGTTTTCATCAAATCCATACTCTTGTTAAAGTGGGGGCTTAATGTATCATCTTAAAATGGAAGCACTTCCATGTTAAGAGTGTTTAGCCCTCTGAGTGAGTGGTCTGGGTCATGTCAAGCACATTGAATCAGCTCTTTTCTTAGATCATACTTGTTCTCCTCATTCAACTTCTATATGTCCCTGATTTTCACTTCAATCTTCATTTCCTAGCATTCTGGGTCAGGATCCTGAGGTTTTTTTATCATAAGGTCAAAGTCAACCTCTATCTTGACCTGGTCAGGATCGACCTTGACCCTGACCTAGTTAGATACAACCTCATCCTTGATCCCCTATCTAGATTTCAAATTTCCTTGATTTTTGGGTGTCGGGTTTCAGGGATATTTGTTTTCCCACTTTTGAGTCAGCCATTTCGGGTTTTGGAATGGTAAATTCTTAAATTACATTTAATCTAGGTATATTTTCTAAATTTTAGGACCTGATTTGGATTTAATTCTCCAAGGTGGCCCCTCTAGATGATTGTGCCCTAGATCACTATAAAAGGAGGCCTTCCTCTCTCATTTTCTCCATCAAGTTTCCAAGAAATTTCATGATCAAGGCATCAAGTTCGCAATCTCCACTCTCAAGCTCTCAAGGTGATAAAGAAAGTATTCATTCAAGAATTCAAATCCTCTTCTTCATCCAACTTCTCCATTGAAGATCAAGAATTCAAGCATTCAAGCCATTGAAGGGATTTGGTTCAAGCATTCAAGATTCATCATTCAAACCCTAGATCTAGCCATCATGATGGTGTGATCTTCCTTCAAGATCCTTTTGTTCATCTTCAAGATCCATTCATTCTTCTATCAAGGTGGATTCCAAGCATACAATCATGGAGGTTTGATTTATATTTACCATTGTTATGTTCAATCTTTCATATCAATATACTTGTTTACATTCAAAATATAATTACATATCTATCGAATTGCATAGCTTCATTGTTAGATCCATTTCTACTACTTGCTGGCATTCTTATTTCAATTTCAATATTAAGGTTGATTCCAAACCAGGGTTTGACCAAGGCAAACCCCTCAAACAAACAAAAAAAACCCTCTTTTTCTTGTAGGTATAGGTGCAAAATTTCAGATCTGAGAGTAGATTTGGATACCCTTTTCGGAGAACTTTTGAGATCTATGAATAAAGTTAGAATCAACCTTCAAATAAAGAATGTAGCCTTTGACCTTTTATGAGGGTCAAAGACTACCTGTTGTCGGAAAGATAAAAGATTTCTAGGTTTTCTTCATCTCAGCATTTCCAATCTGAAACAGGTTGCAGAATTGCCCAAAAGTACACACAGAAGTCAAAAATTGGCATTTTCTAGATTTGCCCCAATTTGAGGGTAGTACTTGTATTTTAATTATTTTAGATTTCAAGCACAATTCTTTCATAGGGAAATATAGGGTTTTTCTCTCTCTTTCATATTTTCCATAGATTGATTCGATTGTGCATTAACCTTTTGGTTGATCAAATTGGATCTCTCCTTTGGGAATTTGGATTTAGGAGTGGATCTATTTCCCCCATACATTACATTAAATAGAGGTGATTCCATTTTATCTCTATTCATATATATGAGCTCATCTTTTGCATTGTACATATCATTTATTATTTTCATGTTGATGTTTTATGAGATGTTTCCTACATGATTAATGTATGGATTAGATATGAGATGCACATGGTTCCTTTATGAATATGCAAATGAATGAAATGAAAATGTTTTATTGGTATATATGTATGCAATGTGAAATGTAATGATAGATTGTAGGTGAATAAATGCAATGTCTTCTTTGATTTATGCTTATGATGGATGCACATGTATATGAGTATGTAGGTGTCGATTGTATGCATATGAGTTTATGATAATTCACTATGTGAATGCAATGTATATGGTACTAATCATCTCATGCAGGATATTGCAATACACAACAGGTACTAACCAAAATAATGTTTTGAAGATCAAGAGCAAGGATCAGACACTTGTGTAGTCAAGATGAACTCGAGATGTGAGATGAGAACCCTTGGTGAGTGAATCTAGGAGGATGAAGTGAGCATCAAAACACTATCACTATGCAAGCCTAGAATGAAAATGCAAGCTTAAGATAGATGCAATCCCTAGGACTTGGTTGTTGGACCCATTAGGTATTATCATCATAGATTTTTTAGTATCAGATGGTCACAAGATGTCATACAACCCTCACTAACATTGCAATCATGAGAATATGAATATGACATTAGTCTTAGATTTGTCAGAATGAGGTGTAAGCATTAAGGCATAAACAACCAGAATGACCTGAACACCTATTCTTTTTGATTTAGCAAGTTAACATAAGCATCAAAGTACAGTTGCTAAAATGACCTGAATGTTTCTTGCATACAAACATGCCAGACACGTGAGAGTTCCTCCTTTTTCTAAGTGAATGATAAGAATTTTTAAGAATGCTCACAAGGACCCTTATGTTCACTTAGCAGGATGAGCATTTGCAATTTCACTTGTAGCAGAAAGAAGTCACTCAAATAGAAAAGGAGAAGAACCAACCTCAACAAAGTTTCCATATAAAAGGAGTCGAGGTAAACATGGCCATCCAACATGAGATGAAGGCTCTCATAGTGGAAACCCCTCTTATATGGATCTTTTGGATCATTGGAACTAAACTAGCAAACAGAAAGCAATGAAAAGATCATGCCCCCAGTCTTCGCTTCTCTTGGTCAAGATAGACGTCTTAGAGTTGCTCGGGGAGGAATGATAAAATAAAAGAACAAGAACAAAAAGAAAAGCTTAGCAATTCTCAGAGAGTTACAAATCCAATTTTCACTTTTAGTTCAAACAGATTGATGTTGGATCAAAAGTACATAGTGCGAGAAGTCTCAACAAGATGGAAATAGTAGGTAGATGCAATGAGAACCACTGGTGACTGACATGAGAGATAGTCTCAATGATAAATCAGAGTGCTAATGAAGTATCAGCAGGAAAACACAATGAGAACCACTGGTGACTGATAAAAGGAAGATCCTCAAGGAGAGATATCTAAAAGAGAATGAAACATTAGGAGGCAAACACAGTGAGAACCAGTGGTGACTAATGTATGAGGGATCCTCAAGAAGAGAGATCTGAGTGATAGCTAGGTATCAGTAGGTAGACATAGTGAGAACCACTGGTGACTAATACATAAGAGATCCTCAGGGAGCTAAATCTCAATAATAGATAGGCATCAGTAGGTAGACATAGTGAGAACCACTAGTGACTGATGCAAGGAAAAAATCCTTTGAAAATGATAGGAAAATGCCCCCTAGACTAGGAAGGTGTCCCCAAGTGTGACCAGTTTCAACCCATATAGATTCAAGCATAATCTTGAAGATAAATGAGATAAATTCCATCAGCTAGGAAACCAAAGTAGGAAACGGGAAAACAAACTAAAGCTAGAAAGCAAGGAGCAACTATATAGAGCCAAGCAGTGTTGAAAGAGGTATAGCTTTGGGGAACAAGAGGCCCCTGTTTACCAAGTTTTTACCATCTTGGTAGAAATTCTATTTTTGCTACCATGATGCATGTTTGCCAAGTTTTCATCAATGACACATTTTTTTTCTTTTTCAATTTTTTGTACTTTTCTCTTTTTTGATTTTTTTGTATTTTTTGTATTTTTTATTTTTAAAAATTTTTTGAATTTTTTTTTTTTTTTGGTATTATCAAGGTGCATGTTTACCAGGTTTTGACCAGGATAATAGATGCATCAAAGCACCTGTTTACCAAGTTTTCACTAAGATGATCATTTTTTCAGGACATTTTGCAATTTTTAGGATTTTTTCAGAATAGAGTATGTACAGGAGCATGTAGAAGATGTCTCAACTGTAGAATCATTTTAGTTGCAGAGTGTTGATGGGATCTTTGAGCTATTCTCCTTCATTAGTAGAGAGTTGGTAAGAACTAGACCCAAATGTTGCAGTGATAATGTATGGACCAAGCCAATTTGGTTCAAACTTTCCCTTCTGGATCTGTTGTTGTTGATTCTTGGGGTTTTCTCTTAGGACGAGATCACCCACTTGGAATTCCCTTGGTCTAACTTTCTTATTGTATCTCTTAGAAATCCTCTTCTAATATTCTCTAAGGTGATCGAATACCACTTGTCGATGTTCATCCAGTAACTCCAACTCTTGCAGCTGAGATATTCTAATGTCTTCATCAGTAATGAGGCCCTTCAGAGAGACTCACAATGTAGGAATCTTGACCTTAGTAGGAAACACAACATCCACTCCATAAACTAAGGAAAAGGGCATGGCCTCTATTGGTGTTTGAATACTTGTTCTATAGGCCCATAAAGCTAGATTAATCTAGAGGTGCCAATCTCTACCATATTTGTGAACTGTGCGGTGTAGGATCTTGAGAATCATCTTGTTGGATGCTTTCGCCAATCCAGTACCCTTGGGATAATAGATGGAAGACCAGTACTAAATGCTTTTAAATATAGTGCATAATTTCTTCAGATCCTTTTTCTTGAACTTCCCCACATTGTCAATGATTATTGAGGAGGGTACACCATACCTACAAATGATGTAATTCAGTATAAACCTAGCTACAGATTTTCCATCAGCTACGGTTAGAGATACTACCTTGATCCATTTAGTAAAATAATCTATAGCAGTGATAATTAATTTGTGTCCTCTAGAGGAAGACAGATGAATCTAACCCACCAAATCAAAGTGCCATTGTTGAAATGGCTAGAAACTGATGAAGGGAATGACCTCCTTTGTAGGAGCATGATTCAGATTTCTATGAAGATGACATTGTTCTCAAGATTTGGCATATTGTGTAGCTTCATTTTCCATATCCAACCAATAGTAACCATCTCTAATATGTTTACGAGATAATTTCAGGTGGCTCAAATGGTAACCATAGATGCCTTCATGCACCTCAACTAACATACATTTGGACTCGTCGAGATCTAAACACCTAAGGAGGGTAGCATCTAGACCTCACCTATACAAGTCATTAGCTACAATGACATATCATGAAACACCGTGGATTAGGTGACATTTTTCATTCATGGTGTAAGTGTCTATAATAATCTAGTCTCAGAGGTAGGAGTAGATATGATGGTAGTGGGATGAATCATGTCCAATGACTAAACAGATCATCCTAGATTTCAGGGTATTGTAGGCTAGGTAGTGTAATGTCTCCACTAGGAATTCATGTCTGAAGTCATTTTCTAGAATCTATATCATAGAGGCAAGAGTATCCATGGCATCAGCTACTTTGTTATCTACTCTCAGAACCTATTGGAAAGTGATATGTGCAAATTATTTTCTTAGATCATCGACCATCCTCTTATAAGGCACCAACTTATTATCCTTAGTTTGATAGATATCATTAACCTGTTTGATGACCAATTGTGAGTCTCCAAAGACTTTAATTTCATCTACTCTCCATTCTATGGCTATCTTCATGTCATTGATCAAAGCTTCATACTCAGCGACGTTATTTGTGCAAGGAAAAAGCATATTATATGCCTTTGGTAGAGAGTATCTTTTTGGGGTAATGAATAATATTCTAGCACCTGACCCCTACTGGGTGAATGATCCATCAAAGAACATATTCCATGTTTGATGTGTAAGAAGCATTATGGACTCATCTGGAAACTCAATGTTCAATGGTTGATGATCCTTGAGAGGATCTTCTTCCAACTAATCTGCAATTACTTGTCCTTTGATATCCTTTCTCTCTACATACTCAATGTCAAACTCACTAAGTATCATGACCCATTTTTCCAATCTACCTATGAGGGAAGCTTTGCTGAGCAAGTACTTTAATGGATCAATTTTAGCAATGAGTCTTGTAGTGTGAGCAAGCATATAGTGCCACAATTTTTGTGAAGAAAATACCACTGCTAGACAAGATTTTTCAATAACTAAATAGTTCATCTCATAAGAGACCAGAGCTCTACTGATGTAATAAATTGCTCATTCTTTGTTATTATGATCTTATTGAGCCAACAGGGAACCCAAAGATGTGTCTGTAGCTAGGATGTAAAGGATGAGCGACATCCCATGAATAGGAGGCATCCATATTGGTGGATTTGCAAGATATTGTTTGATCTATGTGAGCCCTCTATCAGAGTCTTCGTTCCACTCATAAATCACACCTTTATGTAAAGTCTTGGTGAATGGCTATGACTTGTTTTCTAGTTGTGCAATGAAGTGTCGAATGGATTGTAGTCTACCCTAAAGTCCTCTCATCTGACTAATGTTCTTTGGTGGAGGTATTTCCATGATAGCTTGAACCTTCTCATGATCTACCTCGATGCCTTTAGCAGATATGATATAACCCAATAGCTTGCCAGAAGTGACACCAAATGCACACTTTTTTGGGTTGAGCCTTAGACTAAATTGTTCCATTCGATCTAGTATAGGACCTAGATCTGTAAGATGTGCCTTCCATTGCATGCTTTTAGCCAAAGTGTCATCCACATAATATTCCATTGTTTTGTGCATCATGTCATGAAAGATAGTCATGATAGCCCTTTGATATGTAGCTCCAACATTTTTAATTCCAAAGAGCATGACATTCCAACAGAAATTTGCCCAAGCACAAGTGAAGGCTATCTTTTCTTGGTCTTCTGGCACAATTTTTATTTGATTGTAACCAGAGAAACCATCCATTAGAGAGTACATTTCATAACCAACCATCATGTCCATAATCATGTCAATATTGGGTAATGGGAAGTCATCTTTAGGACAAGCTTTATTCAGGTCCCAAAAATCCATGCAGATTCAGATGGATTCATCATTCTTAGTAACTAGAACAATATTGGAAATCCATTCTGCATAGTCAATGGCTCTAATGAAACCAACTTTGAGAAGTTTTTCTAACTCCTTGACTAAGAGTGCCACATGTGGATGCATCTTACAAAGCTTTTGTTTGATAGGCTTAACACTTGGTGCAATAGATAGATGATGCATGATTAGATTAGGATCCAATCCAGGAATATTAGAGTAAGTCCATGCAAAATTGATTTTCTTGCTTCGACAAAAACTGGTGAACTCTTCTTTCTCTTCTATAGATAGTGACTGTGCCAAATGAATGATCTGAGGTGTAGCTTTCATGCCCAAGTTCACTGGTTGGGTTGGCTCAATTAGCATTGATGATCTTTCTTGAAAATGACTTGGAAGTGTATCAAGTATCTCATCCTTGGGTGCCTTAGAGAGGTTTTCACCCTCGGATACGTCTTTTATTTTTACATTTTTTGGCTCTGACACTGCCACAATGTGGTTTTCACCATCAGAGCATCTATTATTTTTTCTCTTAATTTTATGACTAAGATACTTGATATCAGCTTTAGTCATGTTAACACTATCTTCACTGGTGGAGAACATTACAAGTTTGACAACATTGAGGTAACAAGCAAGAGTGTAGTCATTCTAGAACATAAGGACTTCACTAGATGGAGAGGGAGAGTTCTAGTTGATGAGCTTGGGATGGAGTGAAAGAGAAGTGGTGGGTTCAAGTGCGTTCATATTATAGTCATTGAAAGTGCGGATAAGAAAGTTGAGACCTAAAGAAATCTCATCCAGAGGTGTGTTCAAGTCCCTTCAAGACCTCACATCAGAAGTAGAGGGAATGTTAGCATTAGTGGAGTCACACTCATTCATCCTAACACTAGACCCTTCACCTACTTTGAGAAGGTTTTCATACATATGAACAAAATTTATATCTTTATCAAAAGTTGCATCAGATAGAGAATCAAACTCATACTCATGTGCATCAGTGATGCTTGATATGGGAATTCCATCAACAGTTGTTGTACCATTTGACTCATTTCCATCTCTTGTGGTATTGATGGTTTTCTAGTTTTGTTCTTTCTTGAACTACTCTTGAAATGATGGTGGCATGTACAACTCACCTGCATAATTAGGATTAGTAGTTTGGATTTCTATCAACCACTCGTATGTTAGTGGGGTGGCCAAGGCGGTGTCATCATAATCACTGTCAGTCTCTACCAGATTGATAGGTATAATAGGATCATCTAGTTCTGCAAGGAATGTAGCAAGATCAAGAGGAATAGGATAGGGAAAGATATCCTTGTCAAAGTTGTTCTCTAAATTTGCAATTGTGGTAGTGTTTTTAGGTTCTGGCTAGAATTCTAGTTCTGGTATAAATTTGTTAATCCCTAAGGCCCCGTTTCTTTGTCAGAAGATGACAGGAATATGAGGATGATAACCTGATTATGACCCATATCCACTGTTTGGAACCCTAAAAGTCATAATCGGGTTATCATCTCAAAACCTGAATATGGGCCAAAAATGAGAATATCCATCTTCCAGTCGAAGAGGTGGAATTTGTTTTGATAACCCAGTTTTGGCATTTTATAAACCCAATTTGAGAGGCGGTCGGGTCCGCCATCTTCCCAACATGGATACGATCTTTTGTTTTGTGGATACGATCTTTTTTTTCATGGATACGATCTTTGTTTTTGTGCATACGAAAAATTTGGGTAGGGTTTGTGGATACTTTCATGGGCTGGTTTCCTAGTTCGACGGCAACATTGTGAAGGGGGTTTGCTTGCAGGTTTGTCTTCAACTCATCCTTCGGTGCATTGATCAAGGTACTTTATCTATGACATTGACTATTGCTTCTCTGCATTGTGCTGGCCTGTAACTAGGTTTTTTCTAATATGGGTTTTTTTGGTTGGTATCGAAGTGCATTTGTAATATGGGTATTTTTGGTTGGTATCGAAGTGCATTTGTAATATGGGTATTTCTGGTTGGTATTGAAGTGCATTTGTAATATGGGTTTTTGTAATAAAGTTCTTTGCATAATATTTTTAAACTTTCTGTGCATTTTTTGAATGTTATTTGTGAATGGTAGAAGAAACCCTGTTCTTGGCATGACGACAATGTTGTTTTCCTCTTTTTTTTACTCTGTTAAAAGTTTGAAGTACACCAACGATATTTCTATGGCATAAAAGAGATAAAATCAAAGGCTTAGTAAATAAATTAACAAAAGTTTGAACTATACCAGTGATATTTCTATGTTCTGAACAAGATTCCCGAAGCGAAAAGAGTAAGGGTTCACTTTGTAAAAATACTGAGAAATAGAAGGGAGATCTTTGTCAGCCATGGCTACACTTGGCCTTTCACAAGATAAATGGAAAAGTCCAACTCCTGGTGGGTCTCCCACAAGGAGTTATCAGTCACCAAGTTGGAAACCTAAAGCTATATATAACTGTAAATCCTGAGAGTCAAAGCCTAGAGATAGTCAAAGTTTCAAAGATATTTGAGTTATAAAAAAGGTGGCCTATTGTCCCATTTTGACCACGACAGGGACTTG
The DNA here is from genome assembly GCA_027943335.1 of Chamaecyparis obtusa. NCBI lineage: Eukaryota > Viridiplantae > Streptophyta > Pinopsida > Cupressales > Cupressaceae > Chamaecyparis > Chamaecyparis obtusa. The sequence continues at coordinate 1,008,702 of BSBK01002619.1, read as the reverse complement.
CCTATAGCTTAGATTCATGACTTGAGTTTATGTATTCTTGAACTCAGAGACTGATGCAACCAAAAATGTCAAGATTCCTCTTAAATTTCTTTCTTTGCCAAACTAAAACGCATTAAATTTACAAATAGGCTGCCCAAATAGCTTGATTAGATTCTCTGCCATGAACCTCAAGAATCAATTAGAAGGTTAAGATAGATTTTTTTAGCAAAGCATGTTTGGAACTGCCATTATGCCCTCCTGAAAGTTGGCCCTTGTTAAATCTGAAAAATTCAAATTAGCATGTCATATTTGTTCCAATATGACAGTTTGGTATGTGAATTGACTCAGGGATCCATATCAGCTTAGTAACCTGTCTTCTTCACGAGAAGCTCAAAGGTATCTAATCACCAAAAAAATTGCATTAAAGCATATTAAAAAAATTGCATTAAAGCATATATTTGGATCTTACACTATCATCCAGAGTTGACTGAATAGTTTGAGAAAGTTTGTAATGTATAGAAGGTTTAAGTAGTCTGATTATGCAGAGAGGAAAGTAACAAGATTTTTTAGTGCTTTTTTAATTGGTACCCACAGCAGTCCATCATGCTCCATGGAGAGTAACTCCTTATAAGTTTACTGTAGAATACAATTTTTCTTTAACAAGCAAAGATACAACTGTTTCAACATTGAATTTTTCCCACATTAGATCTCTACAAGATTGGCAAGGTGTTCTAAAGGTCAATTATGTTGATGTGACTTTCTTGCTTTCATGTTATTTTAGTCCTTTAGATTGCCAAAACATTTCCAGTCAATTGCATGGAAAAAAATGTCTCTCTAAATGTAGATTTTAACATAATTCTTTAAGTATAGCTAGTTCAATCATAATTTTCAGCCATTAGTAATTCCAAATCTGTATTGATGGCTTGCACATTGGAATATCCACATCAATTACACATTAAACAGAATATAATTTGCATTAAAGATCAAACCAAAAGTTAATATCCTTTCAAACACTTCAAACTAGGGGGATTTGATGCAGGAGTATACAAAATGTAGTCTACATGTTATTTAGTGAATCGAATTTTGTAATTTAGCGGCTAGCTTATAACAATTAAGATGAGACTAATGTATTGCATAATCATAAAAAGCATTTATGAGAGCATTAGAATAAGCAAGGAAATGGATGTTATCCAACAAAAATAATCTTAGCTCAAGAAAAGTAACTTCACTAGCTTCATTCTAAGCATGTCTTCAAAAATCATATAAAGGAGGATTTTGATACAAAAGGAGCTTACTTGAGGACATAAACTGAAGCTAATCATTTTAACCTTTTTGGCTTTTGTCGGATCTGTATGATAGTATTATTATTTCATGTATGTGTATAGTTCTCCTAAATAGGTTAGACTATTAGCATTGATAGTTGTAGGGTGATTACTATTAGCATTAGGTTTAATCTGGAATCACCTGCAACATTTAAGTCTAATTCCCGCATTCTTATCAAGTCACTACACACACATTTTGGCTTGTCTTATGATATTTAGACCACATCTCTTTATAGTTTTCTAATTTGAGAAATGTAGAAAAAGTGTTTTGATTATATAGAATGTGAAGTAAAATAAAAATTAAATGTATGATATGTAGTATTTCACTGGAGGTAAATCATATGCTTAATCTGTTCTATTTTGCTATCCGTTTCTGTTTCCCTTAATAGTGAAATGTATGGAAAATAGACAGGCACACGAACTATTTGATAGATTTTCCAAAGGATTATAGATTAGACATTCATTTTAAAACAATTTTTTTCTTAAATATTTTAAGCTTTTGCACTACATAAGTTATGACAGGATTTCTTACTAAACTACTTAAAACGATTGGTATGTATGTTATGTAGATGAATTTGTAAATTGAATTAAAGGGAATGCATTGTAAATGTAGTTATGGAATGATTGAAAATTCAGCGTAATTATGAAATGCAAATGGATAAGCATGGAATATGATGGAATGCATTGTAAATGTAGTTATGGAATGACTAAAAATTTAGTGTAATTATGAAATGGAAATGGATAAGCATGGAATATGGATCAGTCTTATTGGCTTTGTCTCTATCTCTAAGTTTGAACACCTACTCAACTGTGTAGTTTTTTGAGTGAAACTCATTGACCCATGATTCATGAGTAGTGGTTATGCTCACAAAGGTAAAGCACCAAGACTTCCCGGTAGGTCCCGATGCTTCACCTCTATGAGCATCACCTAGATTCATTCATTCTCATGAGAGATGGGTTCATGTTGAACCAGTAGTCATGAATCATGGGTCAATGAGTTTGACTCAAAAAACTACATAGTTGAATCCTGATAGCAATATCACATACTCATCCACAGTCGTATCCATGAAACAATATAATGAATATGATTGTGAGGGATAGGATATCTCTATCTCAACATACTTAGCAGAGCATGTATAGTGCCTGATATAATGATCTATTACCATTTCTATTTTCATCAAAATCTGGAAATGAAAGCTCAAAGCTGTGACTGTGAAAGAACCGATCTGCACTCAACTCAAGCCTTGATGAATCCAAATTCTGGAAGAGAAAGCCTGCACTCTCTCATGTATTCACTACCAAAGATAGATGGTAGATCATAGTTAGAGAAGTAATGTATGCATCACTGCTATCATAGACTGCAAATCGTCCCCTCAACACAATTGCCGTTGTGGTATTTAGATAATAATTCCTTTAAAAAACAATTATACACTAATACAAAATTGATAAAGAGAGAGAGTGGATAATACCCGGTTTGTGCTGTTTCAATCTTCTTACAATTTGATGTTGATGATCATCTAGTATGCTGCTCTAGATTTTCTTCTTCTAATGTGTATAAGAAATGAATAAATATTATTCAATGTCTAACTGCTATAATTATCAAATTCAGATCTGCTTATGGAGTGAATATTCTGCACATGTTATGTTTTCTATGTCATCCTATTCACTCCACAAAATACTTATTATATATATGATCAGGTCATGACCAAAAGACACACCTTATCATCAATGATAAGGGCTGACTTGAAATGGCTAAGTATATTTCACAAAACAATAATACAAGTCATCCCTCTTTAGAGAAATGTTTCTTATCTTCCATTCACATTTTAATACAACATATCGATGACATGTATAATGAGATAAATAAAATAAATATATTATTTATCCCAGGATATATATCATAGATTTGATCTTTTCGAATAGGCCACAAATATCAACAGTATCATATTCATGAACAATAGTATCATATTCAGTATCATAAGCATGTTCATATTCAGTATCATATTCAGTATCATACAACAGTATCATATTCAATATCATATTCAGTATCATAAGCATGTTCATATTCAGTATCATATTCATGAATAATAGTATCATATTCATGAACAGCAATATCATATTAGTTGGTTGTTAGGGTCGATAATGTTATTTTGATTCAAGTTTTGGTATATCTCTTGATCTTGCTATGATATCTTAAGAAAAGAATGAGGCTTTTCTATGTATGTGGGTATGTTTCTATGTATCTATGTATGTATTTATCTATCTAATTGTTTATATGTATGAACTATCTAACCCTATATATCTATGTATGTAGGTATGTATCTATGTAACTATTTATCTATCTAATTGTATATATATGTACCTATGTTTTCAGGCCATTGATGGATCCTATTAAGAATATTGATGTTCTAGAATGGGTAGTTTTGGGGACCACATATTCTCAGCTTCTCACAACTCTGATTGCTTGTGTTGTCGCAGCCACAACAGTGGTGGCCCTAGAATCTAATGCAGATAGGGGTAAATGATATAGAAAAGGAAATAATTTCTATAGAATGGTTATTCATTCCAATGACGTGGATTGTCATGATCAGATTCGCATGAGTAGGGGAGCCTTCTTTCATCTAGCTACTATCCTAAGGCTGAATGGATCCTTGAAAGATACGATAAACTTGACATTAGAAGAACAACTTGTGATGTTCCTCCAAACCATTGGCCACAATTTGAGGAACCGCAAGATTGCCCACAACTTTGGCCACTCAGGAGAGACAATCAGCCGATACTTCCACAAGGTGTTGAGGGCTATCTTAGGACTCCACAAGGATTTCTTCCTACCACCTAGTCCAAACACTCCTGAAATTAGTGGGAACAAATGCTTTGATCCATTCTTCAAGGTAATTATTATGTTGTTACATTTTTCTTGTACAAATTTTTATCATTGAGGACTGGTTGACCTTACAATTGATGATTGTATCATATTGTATAGGATTGTGTTGGAGCTATCGATGGAACCCATATACCAGTCACCATTGATGTTGACATGCAGGGTAAATATCATGATAGAAAAGGCAACCTGTCGCAAAATGTTATGGGTGTGTGTTCCTTTGATCATAAGTTTCAGTACTACCTTGCTGGTTGGGAAGGTCTGCCATAGATAGTCATGTTCTAGCTTTAGCTCTGTCAAGAGCAGATCCTCTTGTTGTTCCCCCAGGTAAGCCAAATCATTTAATAATATGCTTTATTTATGTAGGAAAATATTTTCATGTTTCACATATTAATAATATACTTTATTTATGTAGGAAAATATTTTCTAGTGGATGCTAGATATCCCAATGCACCTGGATTTCTTGCTCCTTATCAGTGTACACGCTACCACCTGAAATATTTTTTAAGAGAAAATCCAATAAAATCAAAAGAAGATTTGTTCAACCATCGACACTCCTCTCTTAGAAACTCAATAGAGCATACATTTGGTATTCTCAAGCAGCGTTTTCCAATCCTAAGGCATGCCACGTCTTATCCTATCATGACACAAGCCCATATTGTATTAGCATGTTGCATACTACACAACTACATTACGGTAGAGGATGGCATTCCACCAAAAATTGACATTGAAGAGGAAGATGATCATGATGGGGTAGATGTACCAGTGCTAGAGACATATGGGTTGTCTTAGAATGATAGAGAATAGTGGGCATAGTTCCAAAATGATATAGCAAGTAGAATGTGGGAAGAGTATAGATCCCAAAAATAGTTGTCCTTGTATGGCTCAACACTACTTGATGGTTTCCTTTTTCTTGTCTTTTTATTTGCAAGTATTGGACTTGTAATGGTCAATGTGTTTTATTTGAGTAAACTGATGTATGAAGATACTTTGATATACATGACGGCTTCCTTTTTCTTGTCTTTTTATCTGCAAGTATTGGACTTGTAATGGTCAATGTGTTTTATTTGAGTAAACTGATGTATGAAGCTACTTTGATATACATGATGTTTTCCTTTTTCTTGTCTTTTTATCTGCAAGTATTGGACTTGTAATGGTCAATATGTTTTATTTGAGTAAACTGATGTATGAAGCTACTTTGATTAACAATAATTTGTATACACAACATGGCTTACACAGAATCAGTGATGAACATGAATGAGATTGCTAACACGAGCTAGATATCTTCTTTATCAAATAAGATTATGTGGTCAAAGGACATGGAATGAAAGCTTATAGACTTGCTCCTTGAGCAAGTACAACTAGGAAGAAAATGTGATGGAGGCTTCAAAAAAGAAGCCTAGACCGCAATTGAGAGGCGGTTCAATGCTGATTTGAACCTCAGTCTATCCAAGGACAACTTCAAAAACAAGTTGAAAACTTGGAAGCTTGCATATAGAGTCATGAAGGAGCTTTAGAATACAAGTGGTTTAGCATGGAACGAGGCTACTCAGTCCATGGATGCTGAGGACAATGTGTGGGATGAGCTTCTCAAGGTAGGGTAATCTCTCTACTATTTTGATGGAAATAATATTGCCTTCTTTTTAAGTTAATAATGAAAAACAAAGAACCTAATCCATTTATTTATGCCAACATGCAGTGAAGAGAGTTCAAAAATGCAAGAATGTATAAGAGGCAGCCCTTTCAGTACTTCACTGAATTGGGTGTAATTGTTGATAATGACATGGCTGAAGGAAATGCAGCTACCACGGCCCTTGAGTTTGAAGAAGGGAACCCTTTGGAAGAGCCATTTGATGTGAATGATGAAGAGGACACTGTACATCTTGATAGTGGTGTTGATTGGGATGATGAGCCTTATAATTCCACTCAGTCCACTGCAACAACAAGTACTAGAGGAACTCCTAGTTCATCAAGCAGAAAGGTGGGAAAGAGGAAGAAGGCAAGTCTAGCTGCTTCATTGGATTCCATGTCCAAAACAATGAAAAAAATAAAAGAGGGCATGAACAATATTCACCTTGTTAAAATTGATGAATCTAGTCATGAGAATGCTTTGACGGATGCCTATAACGCTCTCAAATCCATGCCCAGATTATAGAGGTGTATTCCTCAAGGTATACGAAACCTTCTTGGGTCAACGTGAAAGAGCCAAATGGTTCTTATTGATGACCGAGGAGGAGAGAAGCGACTAGATTGTAGCCACATATGGTGGTTTATAGTTATTTTAAAGGACATCATTTTGTGATTTTAAATGAGTTGGAAGCCTATAAAAGACTAAAAAAATGACATGATACTGCTGGTCATTTTATGAATATGACATGAAATCTGAATATATGTGTATGCCAACTTTAATTCAATTTTTGCTGAACATGATAGTGAATATGATAATGCTATCCATGATCATGATTACTGAATATGATACTGAATATGATAGTGTTGTTCATGACTATGATTGCTGAATATGATACTGAATATGATAGTGTCGTTCATGAATATGATTGCTGAATATGATACTAAATATGATACTGTTGTTCATGAATATGATTGCTGAATATGATACTAAATATTTAGTATCATAAGCAGTATCATATTCAGTATCATAAGCTGAATATGATACTGAATATGATACTGCTGTTCATGAATATGATTGCTGAATATGATACTGAATATGATACTATTGTTCATGAATATGATTGCTGAATATGATACTGAATATTCAGTATCATATTCAATATCATAAGCAGTATCATATTCAGTATCATAAGCTGAATATGATACTGAATATGATACTTTTGTTCATGAATATGATTGCTGAATATGATACTGAATATGATACTGTTGTTCATGAATATGATTGCTGAATATGATACTGAATATTCAGCATCAAGACATACCATCATATTCCATGCTTATCCATTTTCATTTCATAATTACATTTTCAATCATTCCATAACTACATTTACAATGCTTGTGATTACCATTTTGATCATACTTGTGATTACCATTTTGATCATATATACATGATGATCTTGTTGTGATGTGGCATGATACTTTATGATGATATCTAGTGTATTTTGTGTTCAAGAACATTGATTTTTTTATCATGTTGTTACTGATTTTTAGTAGTATTGTACTTTATCATGTGGATGGATATATATTTAGATTTTTTACTATTATATGCTCATATTGTCACAAAATAATTATTTTAATATTTTAATTTAAATGCAATTGTTGAATATGATACTATTGTTCATGAATATGATTGCTGAATATGATACTGATGTTCATGAATATGATTGCCGAATATGATACTGAATATTCAGTATCATAAGCAGTATCATATTCAGTATCATAAGCTGAATATGATATTGCTATTCATGAATATGATCGGCGAATATGATACTAAATATTCAGTATCATAAGCAGTATCATATTCAATATCATAAGTTGAATATGATACTGAATATGATAGTGTTGTTCATGAATATGATTGTTGAATATGATAATGTTGTTCATGATTATGATTGCTGAATATGATACTGAATATTCAGTATCATAAGCAGTATCATAAGCTGAATATGATACTATTGTTCATGATTATGATTGCTGAATATGATACTAAATATTCAGTATCATATTCAGTATCATAAGTAGTATCATATTCAGTATCATAAGCTGAATATGATACTGGATATGATACTGTTGTTCATGAATAGGATTGTTGAATATGATAGTGTTGTCCATGATCATGATTGCTGAATATGATACTGAATATGATATTGTGTTCATGAATATGATTACTGAATATGATACTAAATATTCAGTATCATATTTAGTATCATAAGCAGTATCATATTTAGTATCATATTCAATATCATAAGCTAAATATGATACTGAATATGATACTGTTGTTCATGAATATGATACTGAATATTCAGTATCATAAGCAGTATCATATTCAGTATCATAAGCAGTATCATAAGCAGTATCATATTCAGTATCACAAGCAATATCATATTCAGTATCATAAGCTGAATATGATACTGAATATGATATTGTTGTTCATCTCCATTATTAGGGCCTGTTTGTTTGTCGGAAGATGACAGGAATATGAAGATGATAACCCGATTATGACCTTACAAAATATAGTTTTATGAGAAACGGAAGCATTGGATATTTATGTTGGAGCCACTAGTAAGTACCCGCCAGTATTTTTATTGTGTTAATTCCTTGGATCCATGCCAAGATTATTTTGTGTTGCTAGTGATTATGTTGGCTTTCACAAAGTGTGCTTGTCATTTTATACTTCATTTTATATAGTGCTCATTTTCCTCTCCATTATTTTGTGTTGCTAGTGATTATGTTGGCTTTCACAGAGCGTGCTTGTCATTTTATACTTCATTTTATATAGTGTTTGTTTTTCTCTCCATTTTTTTGTTTTTCTCTCTAGTTTTAGGAAACCTTGTTTCTCTCGTCTTTTGAATTTTGAGTGCTTTCAGACATATTAGCTTGCATTTGTTTTTAAGTGGAATACATGAAGGAGTACCACATGATGAATGCTTCATTTAATGTATTGTTAAGGTGTAGTCTCTTAACTATCCATTTCTAGTTCTTCAGACATGATTTTATAAATGTGTTTTGGTAGACGATTGTATTGTTCATGATTTTGTATGTATTAACCATCTTGTTATTATTGTTGCGTTACAAAATTAAGTTTAATAATTCTACTTTGTTTAATGCTCTATTTCATCTTCAATTTCTTTTCATTTTTCATTCATTTTAAAAAACCACATGATAGGTACAGAAATAGAAATGGATAGTTTTGAGATTACACATATGATAAAGTGAGACCACATATGCTGACATTAAACATGTTTGAAATAGCTTCTGGATTCAATTTTATAGATATTTTATAGTCACACTCTATGATCCTTCATCGGGATGGAAGAGATAAAAATGAATGAAAGAAAAGTCCATCATTTTGGTCTATTGCAATCATTTTGGTCTCAAACTATCTATTGCAATCCTGATGATGAATCACAGAGTGTGAACCAAAACTATCTACACAATTGAATCAAGAAGGTATTTCAAACATCGATGCAAAAAATATCCACATATGCTGATAAAAAAATGAGCTATTTGATGATTGTTTACTATTCATGTTTGTAAATGGTCAAAATTTCTGATGGTACTCCTTGGTGTATTCCATTTAAAAATGAACAAGTTTTAATTTTTATATCATGTTTACTTTGTAGATGCAGGATTGATCATCAAATGTGGGGCATAAGGGCGTAGACCATGGATCTACTAGCGTTTTCTTATTTAACGGTGTGTTTTCACACCCCAAAACCAGTTCATGGATATTGTTATATCTGATGCTATAGTTGTGTCATTATATTTTTTGTATAACTTTTTCAATTTGTACTCATAGAATGTAGTCATGTTGTTATAGTGAACAAAATTAGTATGAATGAACAAATTTTTGCTTGATACAGTGCTGATGGCTATGAGGAATGCTCCTATGTGTCACTACAGTGATGGATTGCATTGTGTGTTGAGGAAGTCACAGACAGAGGACAATCCAGGCCGTAAATTTTGGGGTTGTAAAAACTTCTATAAGGTTTTTAATTGCACAATATTTAAATATTTACAAATAATAAATATTAGTCATTATAGTGAGACTAACTTAGATTTGTATTGTAGGATGGAGGTGGATGCGGTTACTTCCGATGGGTCAATGACACCCTGTCATTGTCTACATCATTAGTACGTTCTACACACAGACCTGTTGTAGATGACGAGTGCAAGAATTGCAAAAGACTCGAGAAAACTATGGCAAAAGCGGAGGCTACATCTAAAGCCGAAATCTTGTTTTTACGACATCATCTTTGTGCAACAATCGTACTATTTAGTTTGATCATCGTACTACTTAGTTTGATCATTTTTTGGAGATAGATATATATGTGGACTAGATGACTTATTTATATTTTGATGTGATATGAGCAATGTTATAATTATTTTTTTTGTTATAATATTGTTTACGATAATGTATAAAATTATTAAAAAAAGTTAAGTTTACTGTTCAATATTATTTTTGTTAATGTATAATATTGTTTATTTTTTTTGTTAATGTATTGAAAAAAATATATTAAATTTTGTTAAAGTTAAGTTTATTGTTTTTGTTAATGTATAATATTGTTTATTTTTTTTGTTAATGTATTGAAAAAAATATATTAAATTTTGTTGAAGTTAAGTTTATTGTTTTTGTTAATGTATAATATTGTTTATTTTTTTTGTTATGATATTGAAAAAAATATATTAAATTTGTTTATGATTTACTACATAAAAATATAAATTAATATAAAAAAACTATAAATAAAGAATGGACCAAAATAATAAATGTATAAAATTATTTAAGTTTTTTGTTCACAGAATTGGAAAAAATATATTAAATTTTATTTATGATTTAGTACATAAAAATATAAATTAATATAAAAAAACTATACATAAAAAATGGACTAAAATAATAAAATATCAAATTAAAAATTAAATTCTAATTCCAATTCAAAATGTAGAACCAAATAGAGAAGATGAATTTCTATCTTCCAATTCCAATTTGAAATTGCAAACCAAACACATAAAGAGGAATTTCTATCTTCCAATTCAAATTTCAAAAATGGCAACCAAACGCAAAAGATGGATTGTCTCATCCATCTTCCAGGTCAACCAAACGGTCCAAAACATATTCCGAATATACAAAATCAGAATATCAAAACCTTATTATGAGATAATCAGGTTTTGGGCCAAATTCCAATTCCACAAACAAACAAGGCCTAAATGAAATGAGATTTTCTTGAAGCCTAGACCTGTGGTGTCCTTGGTTCGGCTACCTATGGCTTCAATTGGTTCAAGTAAGCCATTATCATTCACCCCTATAGGTCCACTCCCTTTATAACCAAAGTGTTTCATGAGCTTGAAACCTTCATTATTTGGTTCATGTTCTATATCACAAGCAGGAGTGATTTGTTCAGATGTGTCTTTCTCTTTATAAATCAAAGTTGTAATAGCCCTATCCTCATCCTCATCTTCTAGTGGTGTTGTGGCCCGTACAAAGGCACTATCATAGACTATTTGAGGAGCAATGTTAGAAGGTTTATTTCTCTCAGAGGGTCTCTCGTAGGAATGCAAAGATAGAGGCAGAGCTATGATGGAAGGTGGTTGTTTCTATTTATGTTATGGTTTTTCATATTTATTTAGATTATATGGGTCAAGTGGTTGAAAGATCAGAATAATATTATTGATGATATTATCTTTTGAGGGAATGATAAGTTGATCAAAGAGATTTTAATGAAGTACAAAATGTATTTGAGATGTATATGATTGGAGAGATGAAATTCTTTCTAGGATTACAAATCACATAGTCAAATAATGGAATGTTTATATCTCAATCCAAGTATGTGAAAGAGCTATTGAATAAATTTTGTACATGGAAGATTCAAAGCCAGTTGCCACTCCTATGGTGACCAAATGAAAGTTGACAAAAGATGATAATTCTCCTAAATAAAATCATACTACATTCAAATATATTATTTGTGGGTTACTTTGTTTGACTCGGAATAGACTTGATATCACAAGTGTTATATGTATTGTTGCTAGATCTCAAGAATATCCTAAGGAATCTCATGTTATTGTTGTTAAAAGAATATTGAGATATTTGAAAGGGATAGTTGATTATAGCCTATGGTATCCTAAAGATGATTATTTTACCTTGATTTCTTTTACTGATGTTGATTGGGTAGGAAATGTGGATGATAGGAAGCATACTAGTTGATGCAGGAGCATCTTGGGTTCTTTGCAATCTTGCATCAACCAAAAACAACACGTTTCTTTCTATTCTTGTTCCTGGTTGACAGTTTGGTTCACCAATTGTTCATCTTGAGGAGATTCTTGTTTTCGTCTTGGAATCATGTTCATAACTCTCTTTAGTTCCCATCTCTTAGATCTCATCTCTTTTAGTTCAATTTTTTTTATTTATCATCTCTGTGGGTCGTGTTTTGTTCCTAGTTTCCTATTCGTGGTGATCCTATTTAGTGACTGTGTATTCTTATGGTGTGGTCATTGTTTCTCATTGAAGACCTATCTTGAAATCATTTCTAGTGATCACACCATATTTAGATCATGGACCTTCATGTTTGGACTCTTTTGGTTTCTTCGGGTAGCATGTTCTTTTCTTCTTGAGATGACCTTGATGATTTTGGTTGTGGTCATTACTCGTTGATTATTGGTGTGTGCGATCTTAGTGTGTGATTGAAGGACCTTGTGTGGACCTATATCTATGGTTGCACCTTCTTATGTTATCTTTGGTGGTTGTTTTTTTGTTTGGGGTTGACCCTTTTTTTTTTTTAACATGTCATTGGAGATGTAACTCTTGGATGACCCTTGTTGTGTGGTTGGGTATATGTACTCAAATTTTTATAATTATGTAGGATAAATCTTAAAGGATAGTGGTTTTTTCTAATCATGAAGCACTGAGCTTTCAGATTGAATTTATTTTTATGTGGCTTAGACTAGGAAGGCCTTACAACCCGACATGTATGATGTATCTATTTGGATAAATAAATTATCTGTGTGTGTGTGTGTGTGTGTGTGTGTGTGTGTGTGTGTGTGTGTGTGTGTGTGTGTGTGTGTGTGTGTGTGTGTGTGTGTGTGTGTGTGTGTTATTTCTTACATGTGTGTTTAGCTATGAAGTTGGACATCCCATCTCGGGGTACTCCTTCTTGGTAATGCGTCAGGTAGTATCAGAGTCAAGATTCTTTTGCAAGCCCTAGTTGATTTTGTTGTAGGGTGGCAAGTTGTGATCTAGCCTACAATTGTAGAGGGTTGAAAAGATGGTTCATGGAAGGAGAGATGGAGATCATGTTGTGTTACATATGTTGAGGAAAATTTATACAAAACTTGAAGCTGTTAAGAAAACCAAAAGAAGAGGAAGACCTATTGAGGATGATGGTGAAGATGAGGCTAAGGAAGTGCAAGAAGAAGGAGAAGTCGCACCAGCACCTATTCTAGAACAAGGAGAAGAAATATTCTTGAGAGCTTTGAAAAGAATTAATTTCAAACCTCACTTCAATCACTAGTAGAATTTAGGCAAATAAATGACCGGGTGACTAAAAATTTTAGTCACGTGACTAAAATTGATCATGTTCTACCATTTTTTAGTCACGTGACTAAAACATTTAGTCACATGACTAAAACTGATCATGTTCTACAAATATAAATGACTAAATAAATGACCAATTTGGTCATCGGGTAAAATCACAACTAAAATGACTAAATAATTAGTTTTCTAATAAAAATGACTAAATGAATGATTAATACTCCTTTACACATTAACATTTGATAATATCATATACGTATATTCTTAAAAGTTGCATTTCACCAATATTGTGTGTTTGCCAATAGACTTATTATGCGAATATTATTCTAGCCACTATTTGCCAATATCTCTTTAAATGGTAACTATATTTAAAATTCATCTAAGCGTTGTGCAATTAGAATTTAAGTAGATCAGGTGCATATAATTCATAGAAATTATCAAGGTTTTTAAAAGTGTTATTTGTGGTAGTAGATTGGTTACTATACTGTGGTAGCTATCCAAGAGGGGAAGCATTTAAAGCTTTGCAAGGTACTTCAATTAACAACTAAAATTGTGTAGCTTTGATTTGATTTTTTTCCTTAGATTTTCAAGTGCATATGGTATTGAGCTATCATTCCATGTCATTTGTTCCTTTCTAGTTTGAAATTTCAAAATTTTTGTTCAATTTGTTATTTCTCTTTTAGGTTTCCTTTGGCATAGATGCAATTCTTTCATAAATTTACCTAGGACTTACATCTTTCTTATCCATTTGTCACGACTCTCTTAGACTAACCTTTATAATTTTTGTATTTTAATATATTATTTGATTAAGTGTGTAGTATGTTTATGTTTTGTCATTATGCAATATTTTGATTAGTATGATTTTATTAATTCTTTAGATGATGTTTATTAAATTAATTCGAGTTGAATTATTTTGTAGTGTTAACTAGATATAATTAATTACTAATTTAAAAATAGACAATGAAATAATTATTAATAATATAATTATTAGACATAATAAGTAATTAAATAAATATTGAAGTAATATAAATAAAATAAATAATAAAATCATTGATAAAATAAGTAAGACATAAGTAGTAATATTAAACAAGTAGTAACAAAATATATATATATATATATATATATATATATATATATAGATATATATATATATACACACACACTACACATGATGACATTTTAAGAAATTTTTTAAAGACAAAATATATAAATTATTTTATATTAAAAATTAGAAATTATTTAAAATGTCTTAAATTAAAAACTAAGACAAAAGGACATGCTAAAAAGCTATGCATTTTAGTGGTGAAGGGCAGAGAAAAAGATCTACATTTTAACGATCAAGGGAAGAGGAATGGCAGGAAGTATTGGAAAAATGTCATCCTACTACCCTAGCTTCCTGCTCCTGCTAGGAATCTGTCAAAAATGTCATCCGACAATATTTCATACTACTACCCTAGTTGTTTGCTCCCACCAGAAACCTAACAAAAAAGTCATCTTTCTCCTCCAATATCTTCGAGAGATCCATTCGTTGGTTTAAAAGCTACCGATCCTTGTCGAAGGAAGACTATAGGTTTGCAAGCCAACTATTCTGCGCTTTCTCCAAGAGGTAAGGATCACAAAAAATGTTTTATTTCTATTTTTGCTAATGTGCATCTTAGAAATTGTAAGGATGGATTGAATATGAGAAATCTTAAGAAGTGGGTGTCTGAATCATCAAAGTTAGATGAAGTTGGAGGAAGTGGATCTGGGGGGATCAATGATAACAATGGTGGGAGCTCTAATAATGGTAGGTCTGATTGGGGGGACTCTAATGGTAACGAAGAAGAAAGTAGAGTTAGAGGTGGTTTGTTGGGTTTGTTTTTGCAAGGATGGAGGTTGAGAGTAGAGGCAGATCCACAGTTTAATTTCAAGGTTTTGATGGAGGAGGTGGTGGGATTGGGCTCATGTTTAATTGGGAACATGGCTTCTAGGCCCAATTTCGGACTTAATGAGCTGGACTTTGTGTTTTCCACTCTTGTTGTTGGATCCATAATGAATTTCACTCTGATGTACTTGTTAGCTCCCACATCAATAGCAGGAGGCTAGGCCTTGCCAAGAATGTTCTCATGTTGTCCTCCTAGTCACATGTTTGAGATAGGGTCATATGGTGTTTTTGAGAGGTTGGGTACATTCACATACAAGGGTGCATTATTTTCAGTAACTGGGTTTGGGGCAGGTCTTTTGGGGACTACATTATCTAATACCCTGATCAACAAAAGAGAAAAAAATGGATCCCAATTTTGTGATCCCAAATAAGGCTCCACCTCCCTTGTTGAACGCATCCACATGGGCGCTTCACATGGGCTTTAGTAGTAATTTGAGGTATCAAACCCTAAATGGAATTAAATTTCTGCTTGCAAAGGGGTTGCCTCCATTTGGGTTTAGGGCTTATGTGATTTCCCTTCATTGTGTAAACAATTTATTATGAGGTAAGTCATTTGTGCTCTTGGTGAGATTAAAAGGGTCCCAAAAGGTTGAAGAGACTTCATTATCGCCGAAGGAAGAAAAACTAGTTTTCAATCCAAGGATTGAGTTGGGGGATCATAGCAAGGACTTACAACACAGTGAAACATCTTGACTACAACTTCTCTAATCTTATAGAAGTGATCACGATAGTTGTACTGCCCAAAAGTTCGGGTCAAAACACAACCAACAAATTTTATTTTTTTTAATGGGTAAAAGATCCAAGTTTATGATGCAGGACAAAAGTGCTAATGACGAGGTCCAAAAGCGACAAGAGGTCAAACCTCAACAAAGTTGTTTTAATATCCATAGGATGCTAGATGATATCAATATAATCGAAGAAGATCGTTGACCACCTTCTCGATCAATATCGTAGATCATCGATCTATAAAATGTAGAGGTTATCTAAAAGGAAATGAATGTTTATTTAATAACGTTAATTCTATAAATAGGTTAACCATTTTCCAATTTTGCAAATTTCAAGACCAACTCGATTATGAAAATTAAATTGAAAGCTAATGAAAAATATTGAATATAAATTTCAATAGTCGTCTATACCAATTTCCGTTCAAAATGAATACATATTAATTCAATTAATGATTACATTATACCAATTAATCAATAGACCTTTAACTAATTAATAAATCTAAAGGAAAACATTATTTAATGATATTAAATCAATGATTATAATTAAATATTATATATATAAAATTAATTAATAATTATAATATATTAATCAATTAATATAGTTATTAATTAATTAATAAATTATAATATATTAATTAATAATATATACATATTATATAATTCATAATATTGAACATTTTGTAATTAACAAATAATAAATAAAACATTGCTAAAATAATAACTATCTATTGTTATTAACAAAACATTAATTTCAAAATAACATAATTAACTAACAACCTAAACTAACTTAACAATAAACTAAACTACCTAAACAACCTAAGCTACTTCCTATCTCCCTAGCTTCCTAGCCTAGCTCCCTAGGAATCTCCCCCAATCCACGTGCCCAAGATAAGGAGTCAACATCACAAGGCAAGGAAGAGGGTGCCCTGTTTAAGGGGGTTGAAAAGGTCTCCCAAAAGCTGGCGCCATTTAAGGGAGGGGACAAGAGTATTAAAGCATGGGAGTGCGCCCCCATGCGCCCCCATGGCAAGGTAAGAGAATTTAATTTCCAATCAAAACAGCCCTGCTAAGGGGAGTGAAAAGTCAACAAAGGGTGGCGCCCAAGGAAGTTAGTATGGGTAGTGGGACCCAACCAAAACTCACGCTGCTCAAGGGTGATGTGGATAATGACAGGAGCATTAATCAAAAGTGCAAGACATATATTAATATATGGGAAGAGTTACCATACCCTGCGCCATATATGGTGAAGTTATGAGGGAGAAGCTTGATGATGTGTCACACAAGGACACTATCTTGACCAATCAAAAGGTTTGAATTTAAATCAAAGACTAGACATCCCTCCACATGCGCCTAGTTAAGGGGAAGATAATAAATAAGGTATGGGGATATAATTCAATGTTAAATTATTTGTTTAATGCATGTTGAGGTGGCAGGATTTATTATTAAAATATGACTCTGGTAAGAGATTGTATGGGAATTCTTTTCCCATACAATTTTCAGAGAGTTGAAAACCAACTTCTCTTTGAAAATGAATTTTTCTAAGTATGAGAATATTTTCTATTTTCTTCACAACTATGAATAAAACAGTTTTATCATCTTACTAATTTCCTTATATGCATAAGTAAGTCTATAGACTTAAAATTGATAGTGTATCATTAAGGGTTAAATATGGTTTGATTGCAAATCAATAGAGATATCAACAAAACAACTATTTTGTTCATTCCTTCATAGATGTTTCATTACAATTGATAGGTCTAAAAGTGAGATATGAGTCACATTTAGAGATTGTTTTCAACGATCATTACATTTAGTTCATCATATATGATACTACGATATTCATATATCAATCCAAATATGGAAGCATAATGAAATTGCTACAATATTTAATCTATCATTGTGGATAACTCATTTGCAAAGAGAGATTATTATTCAATTATTGTGTGTGTGTGTGTGTGTGTGTGTGTGTGAGAGAGAGAGAGAGAGAGAGAGAGAGAGAGAGAGAGAGAGAGAGAGAGAGATCTTTTATCATGTTTGCAAGAATTCATCTTAAAATAAAGAAATCCATTTCAACTGATTTACAAATACATCAATAAAGTTTACAACATCCTAGTTTCAACAAAGCATTTCAATGAATAATTCCACACAATGAAAGATCAAGATAATAACAATCTCTCATCCATTTCATCTTCACAATAGCTCCAAATGAAAGGCATTACATTCTCTTTTACATCAAATGAAATCTAAATACAAAGAATGATTCAAAATGGAATAAAAGGGATGTCTTCTCTCAACCATCCAAAAGATGAAAACCTCCATGATAGCTCCTCTTTGAGCTTGCACAAATCTGCAAATATATACAAGGCAAGGGAAAGACCATGGGAGCTCACCTCCCATCCTAGGCCTCTCATGAGGCCACCCCCGAGCTTGGGGAAACCACATCAAATAGGATACATTCACTCATATACAAACACTCACAAGAAACATACAATTGCAAGAACCCAAAATTCCCTCAAGGGTATAACTAAGGAATTCCATGAACTCCTTTTGTGGGGTGTGGGTGGACAACCCATGGAGATAACCATTGCATGAAAACAAGGCCACACATGGACCCAAATATGCTCAATATCAAAACAAGGCCACACATGGACCCAAATAAGCACATTATCATAACAAGGCTCACATGGCCAATCTTCCCTCCTTATAACCCCAATGCCTCATGGGCTATATGCAAGGTTACTTGGGGAAAATCACTCACCCAAGCTTCATCCTTCCCCACACATGGAGGAGACTCTACACATGGAGTTGCCTCCATTTCCCACACCCCCTCTTGATTGCTCTTCCCTCCCAAGGGTGAGTGAATCCAAGAGTAAACAACCCCAAATCCAATTACAAGAAAAACACAATACATGCTTGCTCTCACCATGACCAACCATGGGGAGCTAAAACACAACAAATAAGAAATGCAAGCTTCCTCCATGACCAACCATGGGGAGCCAAAGAACAAATACACAACACATACAACTACTACAACAAAAATGAGAGAAATGAAGAGCAAGATCCTCCAACCTATGATCCAATGCAAAATGATGAAGTTTTGAGCCTTCTCCTTCTTCTATCCTCAGCTTTTCCCTTCTCCAAGTTTAGTGGTCTCTAAAGGTAGAGAGTGGGTGAACAACCCAAACCCCTCTAAAAGTTCTACTAAAAAGGGACCCCCTACCAACTCTCCACAACCCTCATAAAGATGGTCCTAGGAAGTACTTCTAGGTCCATGATGCAAGTTGCAAATTCGTTCAAGATTAAATGGGCACTATTGGAGGGGACAAAAAGGTCAAAATATGGCTTCTCCCATGCTTAAATTACCCCTAACCTATGGGTACAAGGAATGGGCTACCTAAAAAGCATGAAACTACCCCCTAGGGTCCCATTTAACCCTCCAAAAGCCATGGTTTAGTTAATGCACGAAAATGTAAGGTATGACTTCACTTAGGGGTCCTAAGACAAGAGGATGCACTTAGAATACCCCCTCTAGGAAGCTTCTAGGACTTGCTCTCGCACTCCAATCACACGACATACCTTAGTTAACAAATAACTCTAGTGTCAAGTGACACTCACATAATTAACATCACAATTAAGGTATGTCCAACATATTACAACACTTAACAATCCTACACATACATTCACATTACGGTTACAAAATAAAACACTTCACAACGAGGCCCTGGTCTCTTCAATAGACAGGGCCTTGGCTTTACCGATAGCACAAGCATTCAATGTGGTTTCCCCGAATATTTCTATGGTCCTTCCACCTGCAAAACCTTAATGCAACATCAGTAATTCAAGGAAGAAAACCATCACATATAAACATATAAGATGTAATATCCACACATTATTCATAACTCAATTGCATACATGAAATCACACAACAAGTAATGATCTTACACAATTCAATTGAACATTCAATCACATAGAATGAAATGTCATAATTCAATTGTCTGCACGTAATCATATAGGATTCAATAATCACATCAAATAAATTCAATTTGCATAACTCAATTCATACTTCAATTGCATATATAATTCATAATTTAATTTGCATAATTCAATTCATAGTTCAATTGAAATCAAGATCATCCATAATCTATCATCATTGTAAGATAACCTTCAGGTTCTCAAAACATGAAGATAATAATAAAGTCTAACATGATCAAATCCAAATCCACTAATCATGGATCCACATACAGAGTCGACAAAATGTATAGTCTAACATGTCCATCATAACATAACAGTAAATC
Organism: Chamaecyparis obtusa; assembly: GCA_027943335.1. Lineage (NCBI taxonomy): Eukaryota > Viridiplantae > Streptophyta > Pinopsida > Cupressales > Cupressaceae > Chamaecyparis > Chamaecyparis obtusa. Next base: position 988,368 of record BSBK01002619.1, on the reverse strand, counting down.
GAATGAGTCCAAGTATGTCAATTTTCCTTAGTATAATATTTAAGATAAATCGATGGTTCAACATCAGTAAGGGGTAACCATAACAGTCGGGTCCTATAAAATTCTTATCACAAGTATGATTAAATTTCCTAATCTAGGAAAACAAAATGCAGAATAATCCTATTAGTCTAGGATCTAACAAATCCTTGTTTAGGGTTCTAATAATATCACCAAAACATCACTATGGTATAATCATATAATACATCGTCAAAACATTACTCATCCTCCTCGTAGGAGTTACTAGAATCATCACATCAACTATTAATTAAATTCAAGATAAACTTAAGACTTAACACATAACTAATTTGGCATTTACATCTCAACTTCTTGAATCAAATCCTTTCGACAAAAGTACTCAATGGAACCTTAATAGTCTAGCTAGATCTATGATCCATAGGGTAACATACTGCATCCAAGATTCACTTTCACAATTAATAACCTAAAGATATCACCTCTGTCATTGCGACACTTAGTTGATAGGTCCTGATATGAAGGTACAATATATAGGTCTATTCCGAGGTACAATTTTGTTAGGGATTTACCAATCATCCAGATACTACAACACCCCTTAATCCTCCGACATCAAACTGTCAAGGAAAAGGTGGAAACGGGGTGGGCCTTACAATAGTCTATATAAAGGGATATTTGGATTTCAGTTTTTGCAAGACTCTGGGCTGAAATTACAGCCTACACTGATCAGGATGCCTAAGATTTGATTTAAGTTGAAAGGGGTTTTGAATTACATGGTTTCTTGTGAGGAGTGTTATCAAATGTTGAAGGTAATAATTGCCAGGGAAGATCAAAATTCAACATTATGCCTCTGGATCTCCATGGGGCATGACACAATAGAGCAATTGTTGCGTAGCTAACAATGAGCCAAAAAATTTCTATCTTGTCTGGGGACCTTATTTCCATTTTCGTAAACATGTTGGTTTACTAACCACCTACTCTCAAATCCTTCAATAAAGTAATATATTCAATTAGTTTCTTTCCTTGGACAATAAATTTTTGGACCATGATCTAAATAAACATCTGTATGAACTAAGTAATATCGTAATTTTATCAAGGGTCTTTTGCTTTACATTAAAAAATGATCAAGCTGATTTTTTTCAAAGTTTACTCTTCTTGCTAGAAATAAGTTGTTGTTGTTCCCTGTCAAGTTATTTTGTAGAAATACAAAAATATTTGGTTCTTGTTTTAATTGAATATTCTCTTGGCGCCACATTAGCTTATCCCTTTTGGAATATGAGTTTGATGTTTGTATGATGTAATTATTCACAGTTAAAGGAGCACAGATATATACAAAATGACATAGTATTGTTCAAATAACTTTTTCGTTTGTTTGGAATGTGTGAATATTATTAAGAAGCACTGTGAACATTTAAATTTTGTGTTTCTGAAACAATAACAACATTTAAGGGCCACAGTATCAACATCTCAAGAAAATACAAATAGGAGCAAGCATCAAAATAGAAAAAGGGTTTGATGCAAATGATAGTTTCCAATTGACTTCTTTACATTCTTAACCATTATATTCATGGTGATGTTTAGAAAGAGGGATACAGCACTTATTTCATCTTCATATAGTTTAGGGAGCTTCACAAATAAACATGGGTAGGTTTTCAAATTGACAAATGGGATCAAACTGATTTGGAGGTGTAGGATAAGTTGCAAATTGTTCAAATATAAAGATTTATATGTTGGTGTAAAATATTAATATTGGGATCTAGAGTTTTATGTTCTTGTTTTATATTTCCACTGTAAATTCTCAATGCTTAGTGAGTCATGTGAGTCAGCCCAGCTTAATGACTTCTGCAATCTTCTATCTTTTGAAGGGGCTCAAAGCTATTGGATTTTGTGAGTCTCCCATAATGAGTGAACCCCCTCTCGCATTCATTCATTCATTCATTTAATAATAAATCTCCTGGCTTTCTAATGAAATAATTGCAAATTTATGATATATTTATGTCCCTGCAAATGTAATATGTGCTTATCATAGAGCAAACCCACATACTGGGCTTGTTTTGATATACATAAACTGAGAAATGTAGTCTAAACAGTTGTGCTTACTTAAATCATGCAAGGCAGGGGATACACAATAATACATTTTGTTTACTCCCTACCATTACAATTTCAAAAAGACAACAAATCAATGTAGTTGCCTCTATGATAATGAAGTATGATTCCTCCAAGATACTTGTCTCGCTTTATATTTAGTTGCCAATCTTCTTGTCCAAGGTGCAACCAATAGTGCGAATAGCTCAAAAGATCAGGTTTCTTGTTTCAAATGGCATTGTCTCCTACTAGAATCTTTTTTACTTGTCATCATAAACCTATACCACTTATTTCCCTCTAAAACTCCAATACGAATTGGCATACTTTTCCCTTATATACATTAATTTATAGCCAAACTACTTTTTTTTAAAAAAAATTTATCACTAATGTTTTTTGTATAATCATCATATTTCCTTAGTGTGATTTGTCTCATCTGTGGTTTTAGATGCATCATAGCACATCCTAAGAATAAAAATATGTAGTTTTGGCTCTAGCCAATTGAAGTATAATCTCAAATTTTCAGTCCAGTCATGTTACTCATTTGCTCATGCTGATGGTTTGTGCTGTAAAATTCTCTTTTAACTTATTTTCTCCATCCTTCATGCAACTATCTGTCTGCTCATTTATGATCATTATATGAAGTTGTTGATTGTCCTTGTCTGGCTATCTCTTTTGACGATGGTTTCTTTTTCCTAGAATGTATGATTTCATCCTACTTTGTAAGTTGATCTTACTCTTTTAGACATTATTTTGCATGGATGTAATGTCTGGCAGTTTTGTTGTATGTGATTTGAGTGGCCACTGATCCCATTTGGATTTTGGACTTTCCTGTATTGCTTGAACTGCAAATTCATCAATTTTCCTTTCAAACATCTTCATCAATGGAACCTTGTCATCATTGTGCAGAAGTAAAAGAGATTAAACAACTGTAACTCGCTACCAATGTTTGGACCGTCAATTATCAAGATCACAAACATTGCTTGTGGCTTCAGAATATATCTGATTTTTCTTTCCTAGCATACATTTAGGACATACTTGGCCAAGATGTTTTCTTCTGGGTGCTCACACATTAGCTTATGTAGACAAGGATAGCCTATAGTACAACAGTTTATGTGAGTGTGTGGCTAGAATTTGAGTTTCAGGGGATTGTCTCATTGTTCTATTATTGTTTGATTCAATGTTGATATTAAGTATTTTGAAAGTTATTTTACTTTTTGTTATCATTAATGACATTGAAAGATGGGTGGACAACTTTTATTTGTTTTACTCTTGTTCTACAGATAGATGAGAAGATAGGCTCTCAGGGAGAGATAATGGCAGGTAGATCAACACTCATACATTATTTTCCTCCAGATTTTGGGGTGAATGGGTCTCACTGTCTCAACTTCATAAACGGATTCATTCCAAAAGGTATGGGACACTTTATTTGTGGGTGTTATCTTCGAATACCTTTATCTTAGTTTTTTATTCTGATAGAAGCAAAAGAAAAGCTTCTTGAGAAAAGTTCTTTTTGTTTTGGAAGAAATTTGATTTTTTGTTATTCCCTGTAAGCCTTTCTCCCAACCGGCTCAAGATTGTTGCTTGTCTAGTTTGTTATACCTAACATTCCATATGAATTTATGGATCCAAGTATTCTGAAAAATCTAGGGAATTCTTTTATGAAGTTGTTAATTTGTGTTAGTTCATTGATCAAGGGGGTTTTTACAATTAAAATTTGTGCCCGTATAGATTCAGCATCAATAATATCTTTCATTTTCAATTTTAAATCTCTCAATAGATTTTGGCATTAGGAAATTGATAGGCCAACACTGGGGCAAATAATAACAAAAGAATTAACAATTTTATGATGAAGTTCAGCTAGTCTATACATGTCAATCCGAGAGCGTAAGCTTGCAAAAGGTGTCCAAGAGTTTTCCATCAAGGGATGATAATTGTGAGATGAGGGATTATGAATGCAGCTACAACACACAAAATTGAATCTATGAAAAATTAAAGAAATTCCAGCGATAGGAACTGTCACTTCCTGGTGACATGAACATTAGAAACATAAATAAATATTAACAACTATGAGGATAACAAATCACAAATTCAACTAATCTAGAGGAAACAATACCAACACCAAGCATATAAATAATCTAATATAATAGTTTACTAATATAAATCTGATAGTGCTATATTGATTTATCTCTTAATATGATAGCAAATTCAGAATATGTTGGTTATTATTAATAATATGTATAATAATGAAAACGTGATAATCTATCTTACCCAGCTATGATATTAAAACATATTAATATGAACTAATTATTATTTTAAAATGAAATCTTATTCTACGGAAAATCAAACACACCAAACTTAAGCTACAGAAATCACTAGCATGCAATATAAAATAATTTACAATATTAACAACCTCACCAAACATTCCAAGAGCAGGCCCTTTCTCTGGTCTGCAAGGTGAGTGAACAGACTGTGTCTTTCTACGTTGGATTAATCAGCAGAAATATTATTTCATTCTTCAGATTTGACAAAGGGAGAACAGTACATTTCAATCTGCATTGGGCTGCTTATATATACGCAGCTATAACAATTTAGTAACTGCTTTGATATGCACTCTATAGAAAGAGTGGCTATTACATAAAATAGATCCATAACAGAAATCTTCATTTTGCAAAGAATAGCCTATTTGCTATTATCGTTCTGGAAAACTGTATTGTTTTTATCCACTATTTTGAGCCATAGCTTTTAAAATGGTTTGGAAGAATCTAGCTAACGATAACAATCAGATACGTCCAAACAACAATCTGATTAACTTGGCTATGAAACTTATTTATTTCATCAGCTGTGTTATTAACAGCAATAGCAAATGATCTATGATTGGATTTTAATTTGTCCTCTCACATATTACTCTGCTTGATGTCCTCTTGATGTGTGAAATCTACGGTGGAGAGGACAATGTTTACTTTCCAGCTGTATCACAGGTTTCCAGCATGGTTTATTTTGAAGAGGTAAAGCCACAGTGAAATTCAGAGTAATGTTTTAAAATAATAACATGAATAAGTTGTAAGCCAACATTATCCACAATAATTGATGTCTCAGATGCGACAGGAAGATCTTATCAAGGAGGCGACAGGAAGTTCCCATAATACATAATCAACATGTTAGATAAATACAATTTCATCTATACGAAGGCTAAAATATGGTATAATTTGGGAAATAAAATGCTCTCATCAGAAATTGTTAAGGATAATCCTTGGTTCCAGAAAAGGCATAATCTTATTTCATATCACTGACCACCATTTGGACAAGAACCAAATCATATAAGTACAGTCTGCCATGACTGTGACTGTCATTGACATTTTAGATACCTTGTATTCTGTTATTCAAAACTTTTGTTTTATGCCTCAACTTAGAAATCGCTCGGGTGGAGTTGTTAAGAACTAGGCCCTTTAACACATATCAAAAGAAGAGCATAATCCAACGGTTAATTAAAAATTTATAACATCTGAACCGAGACAAATTTGACTGTCACAAAAAAAACTAGAAATGTGCATGTCTAGGTTAGATTTTAATATTTTTTTTGTTTGTAATAGTAACTTTGGTAAGGAACCCAAGGTCCATAAGAAAATGAATTTAATGCTAAATTCAAATATCTCAATGTCTCTTTCGAATCTCAATACGAGAAAATTAGCCAATTGAATTTGAAAATGTTTTCTTGCTGAAAACAAAACTTGAATGCCTCAATGCATGGGATAACTCTTCCCAATATTATGTGAAGATCTCAAATTTATTTGGTGGGTAGTCTTGCTTGGCAAGTGGATCTCTTTGAGTGAGTGGGAAGATCTCAAATTTATTTGGTGGTTGTAAGTACTAAATATATACCAAAACATACATATTATTAACTTTTGAGTTTTATATTGTTGCAGTCACAATGTCATTCTAGAACTAGCATATACTTATTCTTTGTAAACTTTTCATGTATATGGTTTTGATGAAAGTTATAGCTATCCTATTTCTTCCATGGTCAGAGAGTCTAATTTTTGTGTGAATTAGGTACTACGACCATGTGGTATATATTCTTTAGAATTTCTAATTGTTTTGTTAATTTTGTTTTGTGCATGAGCGGTATTTATAAATTATTTTAATGTACTCATTCTTCCTGCCATTTTCTTTAGCATATTGTTGTTGTTCATTAGATATTATCTACTCTTCTTTGATGCTTTTCTTGTTTTTAAGGTTGCAAGGATTACTTGAAGATGTATTCAGCGGTTCAGATCCCCTCCTCTTCATACTGGCCTTTGCTTCCAAAGAAAGATAAATAGTTCTCTCTTTTTTACTTGGTTGGATATTGATGTCCCTTTGTTTTAACTCTCGATGCCACTCCAATACCATCTTTATTTGCTGATGAAATGAGTAGTTTTGACTTCCTCTTACCTGTATCCTGAACCACACTTCCACTATTTCCTCTTGCTAGTGAAATAAATTTTCTTAAATTTTACTCTACAGTTGGCTTTGAATTTTTAGTTTCTTCTTTGCCATTCTAGCTTTTACTCACTGTCTGATCCTTTAATAACTTAATGTCATTGGAATCGACACTCTTTCTCAGTGGCTCTTGAACCCAAGATAATCTCTTTGAAATTGTTCTCCTTTCAACTGCTTCCTGTTCTTTCAAAAGAGGATGAGCTACCGATGATCGAATTGAAAAATTCTTAACTCTATTATTTGTTTGTGTGTCAGGCTCAAGAATATTTGCAACAACTTCCATCAAATGAGTTGTATTCTTTGCAGAAAGAAGCCCAAGGCTTTTGATGGGAGATACTAATTTTTTATGGGCTTTCGAAGGAGACACAATTCATTTGAATGGCAAGGCATTCGGTTGAAACTTAGAAATTGGCCACTTATCATACAGGTATATGTATCACTTGTAATTTATGTCCTAGCTATGTACCTTCCATGATTTTTTGAGAAATCCTTTACCTCTTGGTTTGCTAATTTATTCCCAAAAACAACTTTTGCTACGATACATATTATCCATAGATCTTTGTCCTCAAACATTCATGGAAGGTTACTGTCATCAAACATTAAGATCATTGTTTTATAGCATATATAACAATCATTTCCATTTTATGTTGTTACTGTCTCTTCATCCCTAGTGTCCATCCCCTCTCACTTCTTTGAACAAACTATGCTACTGCTGTCTTTTGGCAATGACCTGATCACACATGCACTTTCCTCACTTTTACCTTTCATTTGATAGTATCAAACAGTTTAGATGCTCCCCCAAACAATATGTATTTGTTTTGGTGTTCTTCCATATATTCTCATAACACACCATGCTCGTTCAAACACAATGACTTAATCTTCCTCCTAACCTATGGTTCAACTGTTGAAATTGTCACTATCTACCACTGTCATATCCTTTAACCCACATGTTTCATGCTATTATCACTGTATTTACCTTATGCGTGTTGTTATTTTCACAGTGTATTGATATCACTATTTTTTGACAATTTACATCTATATTTCTAACTTTCTTGTTGAATTATCTCCATCTAATTTGAAACATTCATTACATCACTATCTTGGTTGACAAAAGCACATTTTTTTACTCTACTCCTATTGAAAGCTAATAGCCTTTGAAAGAACAATGAATGAGGCCATGGGGTAGTGAAAAGAACCTCACAAAGAAACAAACACTTTTTAAATAGTAATATCACAAAAACTACATAGTTGAATTCTAATAGCAATATCACAATTTGACTTGATGTGGAAAATATCTCCTACTTATCAAGGTATAAGTTATATTTTCACTTTTAGGTAGGAAAAATATATTCTATAGCTCATTATAAGAATCCTATGTAAGGTGCCGAAATACATTCTTTATGCTGGTATAAGGTCCCCTGTATTGGCCAACCAATCAGAGACATAATATAAATTATCTTGTACTAGTTAGTGCTTGTCATTTCGTTGAATATTTTGAACATTAACCCTCATTTATTTTATTTGAAAGCTTGAGAGTTGAGTGTACACTATTGGCCCAGTCAGTAGGGCCAAAAATGGGGGTCTTTTGTCCCCAATGAAAAAATAGTTCAAACCTACAAATATAGGATCCCAGCAGGGACATGGCCGAACTTGTTAGCCCACTAGCCCAACAAGGGTTTGATCTCTGGTGGCTGCAATTATAGCACAATGATTTAACCAATAAGGATTATCCTTAATGGCCATTAGTTCTTATTTATTAATAGAAGATTTGATCATATTTAAAAAAAATATAGAAAAGGGAGCAATAGTCAATGAGCTATCTCCTTGACAAAACGTCAAAAACAAAAACATACCAATCTATGATAAATCAACTATAACTGACTCAAATATCACTTCAAACCTCTCTAACTTGACATAGATCAAGTACATACACAAATTAACATATTTGTGGCTTCACATTATTAGATCTTCAATATAGTAGTTGTACCAATCTAATCATTCCATTGAACATTCTTGCAACATCACTGCAACACTATCACAACAAAGAAATATGTTGACATCAATTATAACACATCTGCCAAATATGAGATAGGGATCTGAAGCACATATTTGCACAATATCCCAAAAATTTCCCCCTTTGGCATTAATGGAAACATATGATGTGAAAAACCAAATCAATGCACAAAGAAACCATATCAATAATATTACCAACAATATCCATAACATATCTAATAAATCTTCTCTGCTAGAGAAAAATCTCTCCCCTTAGTTTCACACAGTTTTTCACATGTTTATCTCTCCCCATTTGACATCAATGAAAAAGGTACATATACGCACTAACTCAAAGAAAAAATAATTAAATGTTTCTCCCAAAGATGAAGAACATACCTCATAAGACTAACTTCTTCCCTTGAGTAGTATCCACCAAAAACATCAATCCAGATGAAAATTAGTATCTATAGTAGCATTAGACTGATGCATCTATAGCTCTAATTAGGAGGGGAAATTATCCCAAGCTTAGCTTAGAGATACTCAAAATAATCCTTTGGCAAGGTCTTCATGAATATATCTAGAATATGCTCTTTAGTAGATACATATTCCATCTTGACTTCCTTTTGACTAAATTTATCTTTCAAGAAGTTATACTTAATGGATATAAGATTTTTTTTTAATGCAACACAAGTTTCTTTGAAATATTGATTGCACTTGAGTTATCACAATAAATAGAAATAGGTTCATTGATACCCACTTTGAGATCTTTCAACATTTGTTTCATCCACATCACTTGTATGCAATTAATAGTAGAAGCAACATATTGAGCTTCAACAATAGATAAAGAAACACAATTTTGTTTTTTTTCTTTCCATGCAGTAAACATATTTCCCAAGAAGAATTCACCACCACTTGTGCTCTTTCTATTATCCACATTACATGGAAGCATTGGTGAGGAACTCAATGTGAAATAATCATCTCTAACATACCATAGACCATAGTCAATTGTCCATTTCAAATATATGAAGATTATTTTCACTACAACAACATGAGATTCCTTAGGATCTTAGTGAAATCTAGAAAAAAAAGAAAATTTCATTCATAATGTTAGGCCTAGTTTGTGTCAGGTATAATAATCCATCGATCATTAATTTGTATCTAGTTTTATTTGCACTAGGTGAATCATCATTTTTTGTTAATTTGCAACCAATCACCATAGGAGTACCAACAGGTTCGAAGTCATTCATTCCAAACTTCATTAACAAATCTTTCACATATTTAGAATGAGACATGAAAATTCTTTTTTTTGATTGAGTAACTTGTAAATGAAGAAATAATTTCATCTCATTGATCATAGAAATCTCAAATTCATTTAGAATCTCATTAGAAAATTCCTTACTCAACTTTTCATCACCACCAAAAATTATATCATCAACAAAGACTTCAACAATCAAGATATTTTCATGATCAACTTTGAAATATAAATTACTGTCATAAACCTTTGTTGAAACCAAGTTTAAGAAGATACTTATCCAATATTTTGTACTCGGCTCTAGGGGATTGCTTCAATCCATACAATTCTTTCTTTAATTGGAAAACCATGTCTTTCTGACCAATGAAAGGAAATCCATCAAACTGTTAAACATAAACTTCCTCTTCCAACTCACCATTCAAAAATCAAGACTTAACATCCATTTGATATACTTTGAAATATTTGTAAGTAGCATATTGTAATGCTCGAAAGTTGATCAAAACACAATTACGAATTTTTTTCTAAAACCTAAAGTGAAAACCACTATTGTACGCACACAAGCCACTAAGTTAAAGAGGTTCACACTAACCGAGATGAGTTAAGAAATAGTCTAGGTAAATCTAGGACCTAGTTGACCAGGTTTGACCAAAGTTGCAAATGGATCAACAACCCTACTATCAACTACTGTCGTTATCTAGCATAAATTATCAATGGCTAACTAGGATTAACGAGGTCATAAGGTGTTTGAAATCTGATTGCTAAAGAAGGCATTTGTTTGACCCAAGGATAAAGAATTGACTAAAGTGAGGTTGAGTTCATCTTAACTCAATACTTCTTAATTAGATTAAACTAGTTGAATTAAAATAATTAACAATACTATAAAACTATTTAACTAGCCTTAATTAAAGCAAACTATAACACTCCCATTATTAGATTTACTAAACAATCGATAAGGGTTAAATAAACTGAAGGAAGTTCATTAACTAAAGTGTAATAAGACTACAATAACTCGACATATTTAATTTAAGGGTATGTGCAAGATCATGAGGGGCCAAACTATGCCCTTAAATGGCAATGAAAAATCAGCAAATCAGGGTTAGTCAACTTGACGTGAAAATTTCAACTAGCTATGAACCTAATATCAAAAAGTTGTAAGAATAGAATCTATATAAAATTGAATGTAGTTTATAAACTACTAGGCCTTTTTTGAGAAAAAGTTAGTATGATTGGTGAAAAGTATAGATTGCAATGCAGCAGTACAAAAAATTTAGGAAAAAAAGAAGAAGTAGGTGTATGTCTGACCACCTTAATCATAATCAAATGATAATATTTTATTATAAGATTTTATATATAAGTAGTAGACTCATGCCTAGATGTGAAACATATTTTTTTGTAATTTTATTCCAAAAAAATAATTAATAATGAATTTTTTCTACAACATTTTCAGAATAAAAAAACTCCCGTGTTTGACCACCTTAACTCATTCAAAACTTTACAAAATTCATTTTTTAAATTTTTTTCCTTATAGTAGGTGAAGCATAGAATGTGATGCATTTTTCAGATTTCAAAAATGTTATACCGTCTGAAAGTTATAGTCATTTTTCAATCAATATATAAATCAGCACTTTAGAGGTAGCTCAATTAGAAAATAACTAATAATTACTTACCGAATTCAAAATTTGACAGCAATTATATCGATAGAAAGCTGATAATCTCCTTAAGATACCCTTTTTGTTTTATCAAATTCGGGTGAAAAAAAAGTCGTCAACTACATTGTCAAAGTTTTGAACTGACATCGCCACTTTTTGGCCCCTCATGATCTTGCACATACCCTTAACTATAATGTTTATACCAACCAAACATAATCTATCCAATTGATAAAATTGATCCTCTAAGGTCTCCTAACCTTAGGGTCAATATTTAGGTCTTTAATTACAACTTTATTTAAATAATCCTCAATATATTCTTTATTAGAATAATCCAATATAAATATATACTCAATTTACGATTATACATATATATATATATATATATATATATATATATATATATATATATATATATATATATATATATATATATATATATATATATATATATATATATATATATATATATATATATATATATATCTTATTTTTAAGGTCCTAATGATATGATTAAATAATTCAATTAAACCTAATTTCTAGCACATATCCAATTGATAATTCTAAATAAATCTTCTATGATGAAGACCACGAAGCAAATCAAATCTACATAATCCTTCTAGAATTCCCTAGAATATTCAAACTTTTGATTAATTCTAAAGTTAAATTTATACACTACGGTTAAAAATTTATTAACTTTGCAGTCCATTGAATATACTAATAATATATCATAAATCTAAAAATGCATAAATAAGAAACTTACCCTTGATTAAAAATAGCATGGGTTTCCCCTTTTTTATGTTTACTCTATTTTTTAAATTTTACTTTGGTATGTCTTTTTTAGAAAGGTAACCCCTTTTAAAATTCAGATTTAATTAATTTATATAAAAGTCATTTTTTTCTCTTATAAAAAAAACTTTGTTTTATGCTACCCTTGTATCTAGGGATCACAAGGGAGCTGAGCTGGTAGTGGTTGGCTGCCACTTTGCCCACCTTGTCATGCTTCACAGAGGAGGCGTGAGTTGTAAATAGTGGCACCAAACCTCTGACTACCACAGTGTAATCACAGTAGTGGCCATTGATGCGACCCCCACTGTGTTTCCACAGTGGGTCACGACAACGGCACCACTGTGGTTAGATAGTGGCACTTCCCTAATGGTTCACACCTGGGACAGGTTAGGCTCTCAATTGCCCTCCCAAGCCTCACACCTCCCATACCTTGCTTAGGGTTTTGTTTTAAAACAAAAAATTTAAATTTGTTATTTTAAACAAGAGTTTCAGATTTAAATAAATGGTAAGTTTAAAAATCATATATATATATATATATATATATATATATATATATATATATATATATATATATATATATATATATATATATATATATATATATATATATATATACACTATTATATTATTTTAAAAAATCATAGAAACTTATAAAAATACAGTTTAACAAATTTACTTTGTTTCTAAACTATTTTTCTTTGATAGAAATATAAATATCTATTTTAACCTTTCTTTTAAAAAACTAAAAGGAAAAATCATTTTAATTAAAAATGATTAATTTGGCTACAACTAAAAACATACATTTTTTGTAGGTAAATTCCTTTCTCTCCTTTAAGGATAATTGATAAATTTATCAATTAGATTTATATAGCTTTAAAATACATAAGCAATTATAAAGGTACATAACTTCAATGGTAAATTTAATTTTGTTTATAATAATAATTGGTTTATAAGGGATGACATTAATATATTTGTCATCATTTATTTGTTTAATTTATTTATTATTATTTTTATTATTATATTTATTATGATATATATTAGTATTATATTTAATAATAGATTCTATTATATTATAATATTATCTAATTCAAAATATTCTTCATTATTTTTTTATTAAGGTAAAAGAAGGTTTTGAATGGAACCCGAAACCATTTACAAAATATCAGAAAGATTTAACATTTCAGCCTTATACAAAAAGAGAACACTTGCTAAGATGAGAAAAGCAGGACCCTACCCAACTCGAGACAAGACAACAAAGACAAAAAAATTGATACTGGCACAACTACCAACAATCTACCAGCAACCAACCAGAAAGACTACTTTTTATTAATAGTCTTCTCCGCCTTCTTCTGCAAGTCCTTCATTTTCTGAATGGCTTCTTTTAATTCTTTCAGCTCCTTTGGTGTATCAGGGACCTTCCTCTGGATGCGGCCCCTAGTTCTAGTTGCCGGTCTAGAGTTCCCAGCATCTTCATCAATCATTATGGTGGTATTTTCCAGCAGACGCTTTTCCAGATAGTTGTACAACATCTTCAAGTTCATAATAGAGACACTTATGCCTTCATTGCTATGATTGAGAACCTCATTTATTATGTACCCATTATAACTGATTTTTTCAGTTAGGTCTTTAAGCTTGTTGTCAACCATAGTTTTAATTTCAGTAGTAAGATCCTCATTCAGGTTATTGTATTTTACCTTATCCAAAAACTTCATTTCCAGCTTTTCCAGCTTAATTTTCAGGGTATTCATCATGTCTTCCATGGCCTTGAGGTGATTTTTAAAATATTCTTCATTATTATACTAATAATTTAGTTGATTTAATAATAAGTTTTATATGCAATTTATTTTTGTTATTTATTTATAATATTTATTAATTATCATTCATATTATTAATTGATTAATGTTATTATCAATAATAATATCATTTATTTTAATATTCTTATTAATATTTTATTAATTAGTATTATTAAAATTCTATTTGAAATGGGGATATGACAGTTCGTGCTTCCTCAAAATTTCTTGTCCTCGAGTGATGCCAATGGGTTCTATGGCATAATTTTGATATACAATCCAACGATCCTGAAATGGAAATTTCAAACTTGAGGTTAGAATTGCAATGTATTCACAAATATAATTTATCAAATATTCAATTTAAGAGTCATTCAATTTATGGAACTTATCTTGATGTATGGTATGAATTTCTTTCCTTCTGATAGATGTTTCTTATCTCCAATAATGTCTTTGATCAAATCTTCACACTCACCAAGAATGTCTTTGATCAAACCTCAACGCTCACCGAGAACATTTAAATCAATTTGTGACACTCACCAAGAATGTCATTAATCAAGCCTTGATGGATAAATCTCATAAGAGAGTTCGAGAGATCTTGAAACCATGGAGCTGGAGTCTACTGATTAGGAAGCAAGTTGTCTGGCCAGTTAGAAGACTTGTCTGAGAGAGAAGAGGGCATAGCAAGGTCGAGATGGAAGTTGGTTTTGTTGATCAGTGTGTGGAGGCTGATGCGGAACCTACAAAGAAACTTGTGGATGTTTCTATGGAGCTTCCTAACCTTGTTGATGCTGTGATTGAGATTGGTTTTCATGATCAGTTGGTTGAGTCTGACATGGAAATTGTGGAGCACTTGGTCGTGGATAATCAGGTTGCTATGGGTGATGATCCATATGTTGGTGATATGGATGTTGTTGATATGGATGTTGCTGGTATGGATTCACTAGTTGTTGATGTGGTTGAGGATCTACATGATACTACGGATCTGTATGTTCCTGATGTGGACCTATTGGTGGTTGACATGGTTGAGGATTTACATGTTGCTCCTATTGTGGATTTGATCTTACATGTTGGTGACATGGATTTCATGTTCAAGGATATTGTTGTTGTTGGTAGTGATTAGCTACAGAGAATGTTGGTGAGGCACTATGTTCAGTTTGTTCCTGGGAGTGAGCATGTTGATTGGATGGTGGAGATTCTAGTGGTTGATAGATGGATGCGGATTTGGGTGATTTTCATGTTGGTTCTATTGTCCCTATTGGAGTGGAAGCCTTTGGTGAAGATGAAGATGGTTGCAGATATTTCATCTGGCGTCAAAGTATGAGGCATACTTCTTTTCGCACCTGCGGAGTCTGATGCAGGAGCATCCCAGGGTAGTTGGCTATCTTGCATGTTTGGGAGATTTGATGGAGTCGTGTGGACTTATTTTCATATGTGAGGGGTTTGGTAGAGTTGGATAAACCCACTTGGGTCTTGGGTAATTGGTTTTGATGTATTTATTGGACTTGGCATGGTCTTGGTTGCTCAACATGGCCTAGGAGGAGTTTGGTCTTGCTTAGGAATTTGGTATTACAAGTCATATAAGTAATTTTCCAAAAAGATTTAGAGGCTAAAAGTTTCAGGGTTTAAAGAGGGCCTATATTTATACCTATGGTTCGAAGCATGAGTTCTAATTCATTTGGAGCTAGGAGATATCATGATTTTACTAAGACATCTATTTTGGGCATTTAATTATTGTTGTTGGCCGACTTGTGGCATTTAATTTCGGTATTTGTATTTAATTTATGTTCAGGGCCGACCTGTGGCTTAGATTGGTATAAGTAGGGGTTGTGGGGGAAGTCTTTGGTCATCATTCATCCATCTTGGAGAAGAGGAAGAGGTAGAGGAACAAATTTTGAGGAGAGCTAGTAGCTGCGGCTTGGGAAACAAGGAGATTGCTTGGTGGGCTTGCGAGCACAAGTTTAGATCTTCCTTGGGGGTTCCTACCAGTGTGTGGATCTGGGCTAGCTAGGGTTTGGTTTGGATCTTATGAGATCTTGTGGAGTTTCTATTGTAATTGCATTGTATTTGGCCGTAACCCGGAAGGCCTTATAGCCGGGCATGTTGGATGAAAATATATTATGAGTTTTTGCATTGTGTGGATCTAATTCTTTGTATTGTTATTATATTCTATTGTGTGGTTATTTGTTGGGGGCTAGGACATCTCCATCGGGGATTCTCCTGCCTTGCACTGCATCATCAACAATGATCAATGGAAAATAGTGATGCATGAGGAGATGGATTCTTTACTTAAAAATCAAACTTGGGACTTGGTCTCTCTTCCGCCAAATCGAAGACCACTTAGGAACAAGTGGGTATACCGTTAAAAGAAGAAGATGAAGGCAAAAAATGCTTCAAGGCCAGATTGGTGGTAAAGGGGTTTGATAAAAAAAAGGGGATAGATTTTAATGAGATCTTCTCACCGGTTGTCAAGATGAAAACTATCCAAACAGTCTTGGGATTAGCAGTAGTGTAGGATCTTGAGTTGGAACAACTTGATGTGAAGACCGCATTCCTACATGGTGATGTAGAAGAAGAGTTATATATGGAGCAGCCTCAAGGATTCATCAAGAAGGGACAAGAGCATCTTTATTACAAGCTAAATCGGAGTTTGTATGGCCTCAAGCAAGCCCCAAGATAGTGGTATATAAAATTTGATCGCTTCATGGCTGAAAATAATTTCATGAGATGTGAATTAGACCCATGTGTCTACTTCAAGAAACTTCTTAATGGTGAGTCCATCATTCTCCTTCTTTATGTCGATGACATGTTAGTAGCTGGCACAAATAAAAGAATAGTTAATGAGTTAAAGGAAAAATTGGCAAGAAAGTTTGACATGAAGGACCTAGGGGAAGCCAAGAAGATTCTTGGCATGATGATCAGAAGAGACAAGAAGAAGAGGTAAATTACGTTATCTCAAAAATAATACATTGATAAAGTTATTGAGAGGTTTGGCATAGCTGATGCAAAAGTTGCTCCTCTTCCTCTTGCTGGTCATTTCTGAGCTTAAGTTCTGAATTGTGTCCAAAAACACAAGAAGAAAAGGACTTCACAGAGAAAATTCCTTATAAATCTGTAGTTGGAAGCATTATGTATGCAATGGTTTCTACTTGCCCCGACATTGCTCATGTGGTGGGAGTGTTGAGCAGATTCATGAGCAATCTTGGGAAGGCTCAGTGGGAAGCAGTTAAGTGGATACTAAGGTATCTAAAAGGAACTTCAGATTATGCATTATGCTTTGGAGGAAATAAGGTTCAGCTGCAATGTTACACTAATTTTGATCTTGCCGGAGACTTGGATAAACGAAGGTCTACCACTGGATATACCTTCATGTTTGCAATATCTACCATCAGTTGGGCTTCAAGGTTGCAACATTGCATTAGGGTTCAATCACGAAGCTATGTCCCACTTTTAGGGATGAAGGAAATCGTGGAATCATCAAAAAAAAAAAATTTCCTACCTTCGTGCGAAGCCTATACTTCACCTGAAGTCCCCAGGATGCTTCGTGCGAAGACACCACGTAGGGGTCTTCGCACGAAGACCCCTGTGTGGCTTCGTGCGAAGTATATACTTTGCACGAAGCCATTTAGGGCTGGATTTTTTATAAATTTCTGGCGATTCATTTTCTAACCATCATTTCATTGGAGCAGTTTGTGGACCCCTAGGCTTGGAGCGAACTACGTCACCATGCCAGCACACCAGCGCTTCCCGAGCTTCATTGACATTTTCAGTTTTCTAGCAGTACTAGGTACACATATTTTTTTCATTTTTTATTGTAAATAATATGTTTTGTATTTATTTTAACTAGTTATTTCTTTTAAATAATTTTTAATTTGTATAAATGTTAGAAAATGTTAGAAATCATAGGAGAAATGTTAGAAAACATTAAGATTCGAGTTAGAAAATGCTAAATTTTAAGTTTAAAATTGTAATTATTAAGAATTTCTCTCTCTCTCTCTCACATGTATGTACACACATTTTTAGTAAACTTATTAAAGTTAGCTATTTGTTTTATTTATAATTTTTAGTTTGTGAAAATCTAAGAAAATTGTAGTTCAATTTTTTAAAATGATTTAGTAGTATGTTAGAAAACGTTAAAAAATTGTAGTACAATAAGTTTCTAGGACCCTTATTTCTCTTTTACGACATATTAAGACACTTAGGATCCTTTATTATAATTTACATATTACCTGACATCTTACTTGACACATAGGACCCCTTAAGACCCCATACGAACCATTATTATATATTAGAATATCCTATGACACATTCATCTATCTTAGCTTCTGTTAATACATATGTGAACCCATTGTTTCCCGCAAGAACCCTTAAGACATACTAGTATCAATTAATGTAACCTAAGATACCTTAAACCACTTATCATGTGTCTACGACCCATTAACATTGTTGGACCATTATACATGTCCCTTATGACATTTTAAGACATCTATGACCCATTCAGATCATCAAGACCCATTACCATATCTTAGGTTGTCTTAGGACACATTTATGTACATCTTAGATTTAATTAATTTATCATACAAGGATCATCCACTAATGAAATGTAGGACCCCTTAGGACCTCTTATGTTACCCCAGACCCCTTAAGACACATATATATACCTGACTCATTGTTACCCACGACCCCTTAAGATGTAGTCTAGGACCACTTATATTGCACCTACGACCCATTAACATTCTAGGACTCTTATCTAGATCCCTTATGAAATCTTAAAACAAATATAAAACCTTAGGACCCCCAAGACCCATTAAAAAAATTTAGGATGTCCTAGGACTGGACTTAGACCACTTATGATGTTCTACGACCCATTAATATTATTGGACCATTATACATCCCTTATGATATTTTAAGACATATACATGACCTATTCAGATCCTGAAGACCCATTATATATGTATACGAGGATCCATTAATGTAACCTAGGACCCCTTAGGACCTTTTATGTTACCCATGACCCCTTAAGACAATCAAGGACCACTTACATTACCCACGACCCCTTAAGAAATTCTAGGTCATATTAGGTGGACTAATAGGTTACATTAGGTCATATTAGGAAATAAGGTACATGTCTAAGTCGTTTCTCTACTTAAATACCTAACTAGACCTATTAGGACCAAGTAGACCTAACTAGGACCTATTAGGATCAATTAGATAGGTATTAGGTCTTTAACCAACATTAGTTTGACCAATTAGATGTATTAGGATCTATTAGGTCCAAATAGACCTAACTAAACCTATCTAGACCTGTTATGACAGGTAATTAGGACAGACCTAATATGACCCATTGATGTCTTATCTATACCTTAGGACCTCTTATGAACTACCCACGATCGTTTAAGACACTCCATGACTCCATTACTCCATAATAGGTTGAACATTAGGTCATATTAGGAAATAAGATATGTCTAAGTTGTTTCTCTACTTATAGACCTAACTACCTACCTATTAGGACCAAGTAGACCTAACTAGGACCAATTAGATAGGTATTAGGTCTTTAACCAACATTATTTTGACCAATTAGATGTATTATGACCTATTAGGTCCAAATAGACCTAACTAAACCTATTTGGACCTATTATGACCAATTAGACAGGTAACTAGACCAATTATGACCTATTGAGACCAAAATTTAGGACCTATTAGACTTAACTAGACCTAACTATACTAGGACCAATTATAACTCAATTAGAACTAGTTAGAACAGTTAGGAGGTCTAATTAGACTCAATTAGAACCAATTATGACTCTAGGACCACTTATGTTACCCACAACCCCTTAAGACAGTCGAGGACCACTTATATTACCCACGATCCCTTAAAACACTCTACATGACTCTTATCTATGTACGTTATGATAGGTAATTAGGATAGGTAATATGACCCATTGATGTCTTATCTATACCTTAGGACCTCTTATGTTACCCACGACCCCTTAAGACACTCCATGACTCTTATCTATACCTTAGGACCTCTTATGTTACCTACGACCCCTTAAGATAATCAAGGACTGAACTTACATTACCCACGACCCCTTAAGACACTCTAGGTCATATTACCTATCCTAATAGGTCACATTAGGTCATATTAGGAAATAAGGTATACATCTTTAAGTTGTTTCTCTACTTATAGACCTAACTAGACCTATTAGGACCAAGTAGACCTAACTAGGACCTATTAGGACCAATTAAACAAGTATTAGGTCTTTAACCAACATTATTCTGACCAATTAGATATATTAGGACCTATTATGACCAATTAGACAAGTAACTAGACCAATTAGGACCTATTAGGACCAAAATTTAGGACCTATTAGACTTAACTAGACCTAACTGTACCAGGACCAATTATGACTCAATTAGAATCAATTAGAACTAGTTAGGACCTAATTAGACTCAATTAGAATCAATTATGACTCAATTAGAATTAATTAGAACTAGTTAGGAGGTCTAATTAGACTCAATTAGAACCAATTATGACTCTAGGACCACTTATGTTACCCACGATCCCTTAAGACGTGCTCTACATGACTCTTATCTATGTACGTTATGATCAATTAGAATCAATTAGAATCAATTAGAAGATCAATTAGAATCAATTAGACTCAATTAGACTCAATTAGAGTCAATTAGAATCAATTCTAATCAATTAGACTCAATTAGACTCAATTACAATCAATTACAATCAATTAGACCTATTTAGACTCAATTAGAATCAATTACATGACTCAATTAGAATCAATTAGAACCAGTTAGGACCTAATTATAGTCAATTAGAACCAATTATGACTCTAGGACCACTTATGTTACCCACGATCCCTTAAGACAGTCTAGGACAACTTATATAACCCATGACCCCTTAAGATACTCTATAGTCCTAGATTATCTATACGTTAGGACCTCTTACGTTACCTACGACACCTTAAGACCTAATTAGTATGTGTCTTAGGACTCTTAAGACCTAATAAGGCCACTTATGTTACCCATGACTCCTTAAGACATGAGCTATGACCACTTATGTCACCCACAACCCCTTATGTAAATGCATTTTTAGTAAATATTAAAGTTAGTCCTATGACCCATTGATGTACATGTTAGGTTTCATTAATACATACTAGGATGTCCTATGACCCATTGATGTCTTATCTATACCTTAGGACCACTTATTTGTTTCCATTTTACATGCAGTTATAATGTTGTAATCAAGTACTTAATTATTAACACTTAGCTCTTTCACATGTGATGTACATCTAGATGGCCGCTCAGGGTGCACCTCGGACTCCTAACATTCATACTATTTTTCACATGGCCGACACAGAGATAGCTAGACTTAGACAAGATATTAGTAGATCTAGTGGAGATGGTATATACAGAGACACATGTGCTACTATATTGACTAGTTTGGAATCTATGACTAGTAGATTGAGGGCCCACACTTCATTTACGCCTTAGGTTGTTGAGGCCATTTTTAAAGAGTTGAGGGAGGAGATCTTGGGTGATGTTTCCATGGCACAGGTTCAGAGCCTTGTGTCCAAGGAAATCATCAAATGAGAGATGTTCCCACATTATGAGAGGATGAGAGTGGTGAGGGCTTATCAGGTGACATGATGTGTGATCCCTCAGATTGCTTGTATGATTTACCCTCGACATCTTGTAGTCCATGGTCGTTATCCAAATAATGACCAAATTCCATTATACTTTGCACAGTAGTTGTACGCTGAGTTTCATTTGGGACTCAGGGTCAACTATTTTGATATCCCACCTTTTTATGGTCAGGGATTGGGTAGGGTTGCAGACCGTGATCAATATTGTAGGGCTGATCGAATTGTGCAGCCTCATAGATGGCTAGTTGGAGAGAGGAGTCCGGCAGTGACATCGGTGATGGCTGCTACTGCAGATAGAGTCATCATTGCTTCTTAGAGGGGAGTTCTGGATAGCATAGGATAGATTGCTTTTGCACCCACATTGATCAGTTTAGATTCAGTGGGCAGATACATTTTGACTAGACCGAGTAGAGCCAGATCATCTTCTGAGGCTTTGTCTAGTAGTAGTGTAGGTGTGAGTGACGAGACATATAGAGTTGTTGGTCTTCCTGTTCCTAGAGAGATACGAGCATTATCGGGTTATCAGAGTACTTTAGATATGGCCCTTTACTTTTTGGAGGATCTCACGCAGGCCTATTCTCATATTGCTGACACACAGAGGATCCCTATACATTCAGTCAGGGATTACATTTCACTTACATGGGGTCCTGTAGTTCCACCGACACAGGACGCACCATCTACTAGTCAGGCATAGGATAGTGTATAGCATCGTGCATAGGATAGTGTAGAGCACCGTTCACCCATAGATCACTCTACAACTGCAGAGCCTGGTATAGAGATTGGAGATGTACACATCACCAGTGAGGGCCTAGACGCTTTTGATGAGCAGTTGCGTGGGTTGGGTCAGGTGGATGTTGCCACTGATGGCGGGTCATTTATGGATATGTTATTTCATCCACATGGTTCAAATTCTACACCACTCCCCTCGCAGCTAGTGACACCCCTACACTCCTCATTACTATAGAGGTTCGGGACCTTAGGTGGTGTGGGTGATGCAGTATCAGTTGATGATACCATGGTGCAGTGCGCTGACGATCCTCTTGCTCCTAAGACTCAAGTACATATAAAAATTTCTTTTCTTTTTTATTAGGAGTTTTAGTGAATAATTAATTGTACGTGTATTAATGTTTGTTTAATGCATAATATTTTGTAGGCACAATTAGTAGAGCATGTTACCTCTAGTGTGGGTTCAGAGCATCTTCCACATGATGTGACACCTACTAGTGGTCAGGTAAGTTTTAGATATATATGTATGTACATGTTTATATTTCAAGTACATTACATAATATATCTACTATGCACATGTGTATATAACCAACTGTTGTACACTAAATTTGTAGGAGTCAGTCACTGCTTTACAAGCAGATGATACACCTAATAGTGGTCAGGTATGTTTTAAAAATATATAAGTTTAAATATGCATTTATAATATTTTAATTATTTTAGATTATTATCATATATACATGCATTTATATTCGCAGGGATCAGTTGTTGTCTCACAGCTAGAGGATTCTCGTGGTAGTCACTCAGAGGGTCGCTCTATTCATATGCGCCTAGATGACTCCCTAGTTTAGGACATGTTGAACATATATTTTATTTGAGACTCGGTTTATGATTCGAGACATATGATTCAAGATGTACATATTTGATTAGATGATATGCTTAGATTATATGATATGAGACATATTTATTTGATTAGATGATATGATATGAGACACATTTACTTGATTATCTAGACGTATATTTGATTAGATATCTATGATTAGATTAGATGGTTTTATTTGATTAGATGATATATGATTAGATTAGATGAATCTATGATTAGATTATTAGATGATTAGATGATTAAATGAATCTATGATATATGATTAGATGATATATGGTTAGATTAGATGAATCTATGATTAGATTGTTTAATTCGATTAGATGATATGATTTTTTTTTATTATATGATATATGATTAGATTAGATGGTTTTATTCCATTAGATGATATGATTTTATTTGATTGGATGATCTATATGATATATGATTTGACTAGATGGTTTTATTTGATTAGATGATCTATGATTTTATTTGATTAGATGATATGATTAGATTAAAGATGGTTTTATTCGATTAGATGATATGATTAGATTAGATTGTTTAATTCGATTAGATGATATGATTTTTTTTTATTAGATGATATATGATTATATTAGATGGTTTTATTCCATTAGATGATATGATTTTATTTTATTAGATGATTTATATGATATATGATTTGACTAGATGGTTTTATTTGATTAGATGATCTATGATTTTATTTGATTAGATGATATATATGATTAGATTATATGGTTTTATTCGATTAGATGATATTAGTTTGATTTGTTTGAAAGATGATATATGATATTTGATTAGATGATCTATGATTTTATTTGATTAGATGATATGATAACTAATTTCATCATATTTTAGTGTCTTAAGGGGAGGTCTTAAGGGGATCTATAATTAATATCATAAAAGATAACTAGTTAATACATGTAACTAATGCCCATAATAACTATTCTAACTAATTCTAGAACTAACACATGTCATACTTGTAATATAACTAATTTCATCATTTTTTAGTGTCTTAAGGGGAGGTCTTAAGGGGATCTATAATTAATATCATAAAAGATAACTAGTTAATACATGTAACTAATGTCCATAATAACTATTCTAACTAATTCTAGAACTAACACATGTCATACTTGTAATATAACTAATTTCATCATACTTGTAATATAACTAATTCTTGAACTAACACATGTCATAAGTAATATAACTAATTTCAAGCATACATAAAATCTTTAACTAACATGAAATCTATAAAAATCATTGAATAATCAAAGTATACGTATAAAATTCTATATATTAAAACCATTGAACCATCAAATAGGTTCATCATATATCAACAAATTATAGCCTATCATATGTTTAAATATATAAACAAAGTATATTGAAATTTAATCCACAGATATCAAATAGGTCCCAACACAACAAATAAGTATACATGTATTAAACTTTTTAGACCAACTCAAGTGGTTCAGACCTTTCATGGAGAACCTGTAATATTCTCTCATGATCCTCACTATCTAGTCTCCACTTACGACGTCCACGTTGAGATTTAACTGTATGAAGACAAATGGATGTGGCAACTACTAGGTGACTATATTGGAACACCTTATTGTCTGGTTCGTAATCAACAAAGTGAATACCATGTTGAATTACTTTGATTTGTTTGAAATATGTTCCCTCTAAAACAACTGAACCTGCAAGCCACATATTTTAGCAATATATAAATTTAAACAAACTCAATTTGAATTTTGTTAAAAGGTTGAAATTTAAAATTTACAAATTGAGTTCAATATATTGATGTAAACTAGATATACAAACCTATGGGGAACAACATTCCATCGCTTTCTTTAGGTTCAAGTAACTTCATCCTCTTTGCAGTACAACGCAGTAAATAATAATCAACTCCTTCTACATTTCCACTCTCAGCAATCACTGCAAAGACATCTCCTGCACAATAAATTTTTATATATACGTGTGTGAGATCTTAAAATAAATACTTAGTTCAATCTATAGATCTATCTATATCTATGATCTATACATGCAACTTAGTGTACCATATAATGTGAAATTTATATATACTTACCAATTTTGACCAATCCCGAGATATGATCGTAATCAGTAGAAATCAAAGGAACATCATCGAAGTTTTCATCTTCGTCTCTATCAAATGTATCAGTAACAAATAGTGGCACTAGATTCCATGCGCCTACATATCCACGATCTTGATTGGTACATTCCTCATAATTGTCAGCAATGCAGTGACAACAAAAGCATGAGTAGTCCCTAGTGTTCAACATCCAATTGCGACAATTCGTACTCATAACTGAATGCAAAGATCGCGTCTTTTCTATCCTATTGCAACCATGCATAATTTTTCTATCCACACCTAAACAAATGCATATATATAATACATTCTATATAAATATAATTTGAATAAAAAATATCATTAAAATTTTAAACACTTTCAAATAATTAAAAAATGTGTGCATACTTTTTATCTAACAAAATTTTCTATATGGCACCACCTGAGTCAATCCTGATGCCGCATCATTCTCATTTGGTGTGAAATGTGTCTTGCACCATTCAACCACATCATGTGCATTTTTTATATGCACTCCCTTATAATTCATTTGATACTTTCGTATAGCACATTTGATGCAAGCTCCGACACCATCATGTTCACCTTTTCCATGTCCACTCTCAAAGAAACTCCAGACATGTGGTATGTTTTCATTATGATGATATCTACATAGTGCATAAAATGGTCTCGATGATTTAAATTGTGCAGCACATCCATCTGACCAAACATAATGTTTATCAATTTTTATACCTCTTTCTTTCACATTTGTAAAAAATATCTTGAAGCAGTGTTCCACATAATGAATGTCATGCTCTCTATCATCACTTATATAAATATGATATTCCTTCTTGATGACTCGTGCTTCAAATGTGCTCTGAATACCATCCAAATCTAATTGTGCATGTTGATAACACACATGTACCATAATAGTAATTTGCTCTAAAAAATAGTATTCTGACTGAATTGCCTTTCGATGAACAAAAGAATAATTTTCTGCAAAATCAACAACTGATACAATAGTTCCAAGTGGGAAATTGTCTCTCAGTGTTTGAAATTGTTGTGCTTGCCACTTTGCAAAAAAAACATGATGAATGTAGGGTTGAATTAATTTTTTAAATTTTTTCATAAAAACTCCAACATTTATCTCCTCTTCAACATATTCTAACCTTTTGAATTCTTTCCCAAATTTTGTTTCATTCTTTACATATTTGTAACTCTTGCAATTTACCATCTTTGTTACATCAATATTTTTATTTTTCAAAGGAAAAAGAGACAAATCAGCACATGTTTGGCATATTTTTTTTATGCAATTTATTTGTCCAGCTACATCATCTCTTTTGTCACATAAAATGGATGAGATGAACTCACTTCGTCTAGTAGGAGGAGCCTTTTCAAAACCATAAGTGTCTTCTACAAACTTTTGAAAAACTTGATAGTGGAGATCAAATTCAATATGATAACGACAACAAGAAGTTTCAAACACTTTGTTTGTCCTGACATAATATGGCTTCAATCTTCCAAACAATGTTTGCCCAATCTTTATATTAGGATTTGAACTACAAAATGACACATACATTTCATGTTGTGTTGTGTCTAACCAATGTTTCGTATGATATTCATATTGATTAGCTGAAATTCTATGTCTAATAACATATCTAGTGTTTGATGAAGGACATGTATTATCATTCCAAAATGATGTGATCAAATTTTTTGTTTCTTCATCAATCCTATCAGAACGATGAGCTCTACACATGATTGCCCAATTGCCTTCCAAGGTGCTATCATCCAAAAGTATTCTCTTATTAACATATCGTGATATTGTTTTCCTATTAAAACCAATGTGAGATGAAACTGAAGATATATTTCTTTTTCATCTCATATTGTTACCTACAATGGATGTCAACATAACTTTTCTTGTAATGGACTTATCTATAGTTTGAGATCGCTTCCCTAACTAGTTCAAACCTTTCTTAAGATTTTCAATCATATCAGTTTGCATGTCAACAACTTTTCTCTTCTTTGATGATGTGTCTATACCCAATAATTTTAATGCCCCTTCCAACTTTTTGTCTATAAGTATAAGTGAAAGCAATTGAGCTTGTTCAAGTGTTTCAAAATTATCAAATTTACCCAATATTTTTCTTGCTATCATTTCCATTGATCTCTTCTTAGCAAGACTTAATTGTTGAGCATTAGCAAGTGATCTCAAAGTGTCCACAATCATTGTAAGTAAATGATCTAAGTTTCTATAACTAATATTTTTCTTTACACTTTGAGCTAAATTTAAAAGTTCATTCATACCAGTAGGAGCACGTGATGTTGACCCTTCTCCAACATCAATTGTTTGAGCCTCTCTAGGGAGTAATTTTAACCCTTCTTCAATGTGCAATTCTTCAACTTGACTTGACCCTCCTACTTCTGTAATACCCCAAAAATGGGCTATAAGTTCATTAATCTCCTACATCTTCAATTCGAACGAAATTGACATCAAAGTCCTAATCTAAGGCACATCTAAACATCATCGAATCATAATTGATTATCTTAAATTCTACATCGGGGAATATTCCTAGTAATATTCCTAATCATCATAATTATCTTTAATTTTATAATTATTTGGCAATAAATCACATTTATCCTAAAATTTGATTAATTAAATATTTTGCATATTTAATTAATTAGATTTAATATTTGCCACTTAATTATTTAATTAAATTTAATTCTATCTATTATTAATTGTATTATTTAATTTTGACAATAAATCAAAATTCCTATGAATAATTGATTAAATTCTTATTTAATTAATTAAAGCATGTTGTCATTATTTAATAATATAATTTTTAATAAAAGTTTGATAAAATAGTTAATTAACCCATAAATTAATTATTTTATTTCAAAAATTAGTTAAGTTGAGAATAAATCACTTTATTTATTTATTAAATCATAATTATCCATGTGCACATTCAAGGACCAGTTAAACTCAAATTGGAAAATCAATGCAAGTTGTTAGCTTTTTGAAACTCAACATCTTTTTGAGTTTTAAAGTGGATCTAAACTTCTAATTCGAGTTGAATTGTGCTTTTGCATGATTTTTGTGACTTAATTATCTGTTATTTAAAAATAACTCAAAAATCAACCTGAGTTATTTGAGTGATTTATGGCTTTCTTTCACAACCTCCAAAGCCTTAGATTTCTATAAAAACAAGGCTCAGCTCTTCATAATTCATCTCTCAAATTTCCATCCAAGCATCTCATATTTTTACACAATCACACTGGAGAATTGGAATTTGGAGAATCAAAGCTTATTGCGAATCAAAGCTATTGTGAGATCAATTTTTTTATTTATTTTTTTACATTCATTTAGATTCTTTTTCATATCATTGTTAGATCATTTTAGCATATCAATTTCCATATTAGCATAGATTCATATCAGTTTTTATCATTCTTATTGCATAGAAAATTCAAAAATATAGATTAATTGCATTCAATTCATATCTAGATCAATTGCATTCAAATCCTTTGTTTAGGTGTCATCTAGGTCACTGATCTCGATTACAATCTGAGAACATCAATCTCGCACCTATTAGAAGGCAGTAAATCGCTTGGTTAGATTAGATTTCAATTTTGCACGATTTTGATTTTTGCTAACCTCTAATGTTTTACTGAAGTGTTGTGTCTATAGATCAGGTACAATTTTTACACACACATTTTTGGTGCCCACCGTGGCTATGAATTTCTAAGATCATTCTATCAATTTCTATCTTTTTCTTCTCGGGATCTGTGCAAAACTGTGATTTTGTATTTTTGTCCGTACATCTGTCGTATGAGTTTTTGAAAAATGTCGTATGGGAGCATACCCACTGTCGTATGATACTAGACCCATTATCGCACAACAGTCTATCAGATCGAGACTCATTTCATTACATACACACTGTCATTTGGGAGCTCAACTGTCGTCTGGGAGCATACCCACTGTCGTACGAGTTTTGGTACCAGATTTCAATTGTCGTTTCATTTTTGCAGACAGTTTGTCAGATTTGATTTTTGGATTTTGACTGACAGATAACCCTAACAATTGAAATTTACTATTTTTGATTGATTTCTGCTGATTTTGATTGGGAAAAGCGCAAGAATTGCTAAAAATCAGGTAAAATCTACTAAGCGCGTTGCGAGGATCATGAGGTATTCTCCTTGTTCTGAAAACATTTTGATTTGGACTTAAAATAAATCTCTCACGTGTCAAGCTTGTGTGCATCTTTTCATGCTTTTGATCTATTTCTACACACTTGCATAATTTGATACTAGGTTGTGATCCCTTAAGGATTCATTAAGTAGTCTTAGAATACTTGTGATTGATCTTGATTGCTATCTTGGGTTATTGGACTCGCTAATCCGCCGGCCCCTCATTTCCACCCTGTGGTTGCAATCTCAGCGCCATAAAGGGGAGGGGTCAACAGGACAGAAGCGTTAAGTGTTCCACTTGGCAACCCTTTTGTGCTTTTAGGAACTCACTTATTTTCTAAGTTGGGGACTCATTTTCAGCTTGTGTGAGGTGTTAAGTGTTCCAACTTGTGGACTCATCTCATATTCGCTTTAAGCGTTAAGTGTTCCTCTTTCTACTTTTTGGGTACTTTTGGTAGATTTGCTTTTGGGAATATATCTGTGCTCACATAGTAATTAGGCCCTATGAACACTATTTGTGATTCTTGAGAGATTAGATTTCTAGGGAAATCTTTCTTGATGACAGAATCCTTGTAGGTAGGGAGGATACTTAATGCATTTCACATTCAACTTGGTTAGTGCATCTTCTCTTATTGATCGACACATTCTCTCTCCGGAGAGGTTGATAGATCATGTGGGGTTGATATCATGAGCTTTGGTGAATCAAAATTGGTTAGTGCGTCTTCTCTTATTGATTGATACATTCTCTCCCCAGAGAGGTTGATAGATCACGTGGAGTTGATATCACAGACCTTGGTGGAACAAAACTTTGTCTTAGCATGTCGGATTAATCTGCTTGCTTTGTTTGGGTTAAAAGTGAAAAGGTGTCAAAAACCTTGGATCTAGAGCCAAGTCCCCTTGTGGTATAAATCTGTGAGTCACCTTTAGAGAGGGTTAACCATAGCGGACAATCCCTTCACAGGGCAAACTGTGTTGATGGAACCTCAAGCGGTAATAGCCATTTTCGCCATGGTAGTGACAGCCGCTATATAAATGTCCTTGTGGAAGAAATCTCCACGAGTATGGTTCATTGTTGGATTGTCAGATCTCCCTAGCAGCTCTTGAAGATTAAGTTCTCGGACTGTGTCAAAACCCTGGTGCGTCGGGATTGGAG
Organism: Chamaecyparis obtusa; assembly: GCA_027943335.1. Lineage (NCBI taxonomy): Eukaryota > Viridiplantae > Streptophyta > Pinopsida > Cupressales > Cupressaceae > Chamaecyparis > Chamaecyparis obtusa. The sequence continues at coordinate 957,659 of BSBK01002619.1, read as the reverse complement.
TTCACCCCTTTGAATCATAAAAGTTGCAGAGTCAAACCATTACTAAAAACTCTAGAGAGGCCAATTTTTCATTCTCAGGTATATGTCTGTTATTGCGAAACTTTTCAGAACATACACAATTAGTACTCTCAGGGATTAGCACTATTTGGTCACTTGATTATTCATGCACAAGGTTGCTTTTGCCCTTGTTCATTATTTTCAGACGTGCTTGGAATCACTTGCTTGCTATTCTACATGCTTGTTTATCTACTTGGCTATTAAAAATGATCAAATCTGGTATAACCTTCAAAACCTGGACAGTACAATTTGCAAACAATCCAAAATTGAAAACCTTATGTTTTGCAAAATTTGACGTAAAATTCTTTCTGGAGTCAAAAGTCATTTCAGGATGTCAAAAGTTGTATGAGTTTTGTTAAGTGTCATTTCAGTATTGCCCATCTGTCGTATGATTGAGAACCCAGTGTCGTACGAGTTTTCAAACCAGCAAATTCAAGAAAGTCAAAACCCTGTTAGCAACTGTCGTACTAGTTTTGTCAACTGTCATTTCATTGCTACCCAACTGTCGTACAAGTTTAGCAACTGTCATTTCATAGACTACCCAGTGTCGTACGAGTCTGCAGAGTGTCGTTTGGAAAAATTTGAGAGAGTTGTCAGAAATTGTCAAATTGCAAGATATCTAATGTTTCTAGCCTAGTTCCAGAATTTGTCAAAAATCATTATGTCTGGAACAGAGCAGTAGCTATTGAGCATTCTACCATTTTCTAAGATTGATCTTTTGAATCCGATCTAGCCTTCTGTTTGATCAATTTGAGTCCTTTTTATCTCGTGTCAAAACCTTGTCATAACTATCAATCTTCAATCAATCTTCAAAAATAGACTAAGTGTTGGGAACTCGTGTCCGCTATCTTTTGGGCGATCTATCCCATACATCTAGGGCACAGTTTCCTTCACCCACATCTCATCAGATCTTCAAAACTATCATAATCTTGACAAGGTTGCATCATCCGATTTTCTCGAATCAAATTGTTCTTCAGTTGTCTTCATCCTTTTCTTCTGTTTCATTCAAAGTTAATGGTAGAGACCAGAGCTTCTTCACACAAGAAATCAGAAGAAACATCTCAGAACTTACTTTTGACCAATACCCCGGGTCCAACTCTTGAACAACTCATCAAGTCAAGTATCTATGAAGACGATGGTCTCGGTAACTTTCGATTGAAAACTGGTTACATACCTCCTTTATCAACTCACAGAGTTAATCAACAAAATCCTCCTCAATCTGTTCCAGGGAGCTCAAAAACTCCTACCATGTCTCAAGTAGGGACAAACCATGGTTCTCTAGGAGGAGGATCCCAGGGACACCATTCTCAACATAATGCCGACCAAGAACCTACACCCTCTAAAATCCATCGATGTCAGAATGATGATGAATTCAAGAGAATGATGAGGCATTTCTTGAAAGTGGATAGAGAGGCATCCTTTTTGCAATTAGCCTAGGAAGTAGCTAAACTTCCTCCTCACTTCAATGTCGAAGATATCATCACGCATGAGGAAGAAACTCTGATGATAGCCATAATGAACCAGCTGCACGCTATGTAGGTCAAAATGAATAAAATTGAGAAAGAGAAAGAACCCAAGGAATTCTCCATGGAGGCCCTTTGTCCTTTCCCTTTTGACAAAGACTTGTATATGCCTCCATTCCCAAAAAGAGTGGAGATGCCAAAGTACGACAAATATGACAGACACTCTGATCCTCAAGATCATGTCAGAGATTTCTGTACGCAATCCATGGAATTCATGCATGAACCGACTTATCTGATGCATCTTTTTCCTAGATCCTTGGGAGGAGCATCCATTCAATGGTTTTCGAGATTACCTTCTATGATCAAAACTTTTGAGGAATTGATTAAATTGTTTTATCAACAATATTCCTACAATATTCAACATCCGATTACCATGATTGATATCTGTAACCTCAAGCAATATCCAGGGGAATCATTCCTAACTTTTCTCAAGAGGTGGCGAAAGAAGTTTTCTCTATATGCTAGACCAATTCCCGAAATGGAGAAACTTGAAATCTTTATCAATAACCTTGTTCCAGAGCTCAACTATCCATTACAAATGCAAGATCATGTATCTTTTGATAAAATGGTGGATAATGCAATCAAGATTTAGAAAGTACTTGTCAAGAAAGGAGAAATCACACTTCAAAAGGACAAGTCTGAATCTGGATCTAGCTCAAAAGATAAAAACAAGAGCTGGAATAGAAACAAAGGTATCATCTCTGATGGTGTTGTTTACACTATCCGCACCCCATCAAAGGCACCGGCTTACAATCTCACCCTTGGCACCAAAGCCATTCAAGCTTCAGAGCAAAAATCTGCTGAACCATCTCCAAAGAAGCCATTCAAACAATGGGATAATAAATGAAAGTTTACTCCCCTGGGGGAATCTTTGGAATCTGCCCTGAGAACCCTGATAGCTGATAACATCATCTCTTTACCACCAATCCAAAACCTTGATCCGGATCCAAAACCATATTGGTGGAAAGATAATGAATTCTGTGCTTTCCATCAGACTAAAGGCCACAAAACTAATGGATGCTTCCACTTGAAGCATACCATTCAAGACTTGATAGATCAAGGGGACATCACGATCGATAATCCTACCAGCAATAGTGATCACACAGTATTTACAGAACCGTTTCCACAACATGGCAAGGGAGTTTCCACTTCTTAGCCTAACATGGGGGAAAAAGTCAACTATGCCTACCCTAGAAACAATGCTGTCATCAATATGGTTGAACCATGTCTCTCTGAGAGCTGCAATGTCATCATGATTGTACAAAGAGACAAAAATCATTCCTCAGCTAATGCGGTTACCAGATCACAAGCTCAGGCTCATCTGAAAGGACAAACACCAAGTTCATCTAATGTCCCTAAGATACCTTTCAATCTCACATCTGCTTCTAAACAGAAGGCTGCCTCGAAATCTTCCAATCCAAAGGATACAAGACCTACATCTTACAGCATCGTCCAACAACTCTAGCATACCAATGCCAAAGTCTCTATGTTTGAGTTACTTCGAATATCTCCAGCTCACAGAGATATCCTAGACAAAGCTTTGCTCAGCTCTAATGTTCCTGATGATCTAGATCTAGATAGGTTCCAGACTATGGTTGGTCATCTAACGTCTCCGCAATATATCTCCTTTTTAGAGGAAGATGACAACTCCCTAAGTCACCCACATAATCAGCCCTTGCACATAGAAGTCTTGATCCAGAACCATTGAGTCAAACGTGTGTTGATAGATGGGGGCGCAGGCCTCAACATTTGTTCTTACAGCTTAATCACATAGTTGGGATTCTCAGAGATGGCTATTGATCCTCGAAAGAAGATCACCATAAAATCCTATGACAAACAAGAAAGAGCTTCTAAAGGCACCATTGTCTTACCCATCCGAGTGGGTCCGGTCATCAAAGATACCACTTGTCAGGTGCTTGATCTACCACTGGCTTACAATATCCTTCTAGGGAGACCCTGGATCCATGAAATGCAAGCCATTCCTTCTATGTACCATCAATGCTTGAAATTTCCCTATGAAGGAGTGGAGGTTACTATCCTAGCAGATCTGAGTACAACTTGCAATACATTGAAGGAAAGTGCCGATAAGCTTGTTCGCAATAACAGAGAATCTTCCATCAAGCAGCTAAATGTTGCTTCCACATCTAAGATGGATGACATTGCTAAAGAGATCAATATCAAAGAAAATGGGATGGGAGAATACACTATAGAGCCAGTCTTGTCTCTGACATCTCTCCCAATCTCACCTAAGTCGTATGGACAATCCTTGAGGCAGTCTAAATCAGAACCTAAGGAACCTATGGAAGCATACAAAAGAAATTTTGTGGTGGAGCAAGTATCCAAACAATAATTTGAAGAGGATGAAGTTGTGCTTGCATGGCTATACAAAGATGATTCTGAATCCAAAATTGTTCAAACTAGCGAATCTGTAGCACCTAAAATCCCTTCTACTTCATACAGTCCAGGGAACAAATTGATAGCTAAGATGGGGTATCCAGGTCAAGGACCTCTAGGAATTAGAGGAAAGGGTCTTGTGACACCCATTCCACATACTGGTAGAACAAACAAAGATACTGTAGGCTTAGGCTTTACAAAGAGACCTTATCATCTCAAAAGTGGTTGTTCTCATGTCATAGAACAAATTGCACCAGGAGAACCCCTTCTCAAGAAAGAAGAGACAGAACTCTCAGATGATGATTCAGATAGTTCAGAACTCATCCCCTATGAAAAATTACCTAAAGAGATCAAAGATATTCTTGATAATAAAGATGATCCTATCAGAAGAATTAATGTAGTAGAAACACAAGAACCTACTGTAGTGCAAGAGATGGTTGCACCACAAGAACCAGCTAATCTCGAAGGCAATCAAACTGATCAAGAAGAAGGGGGTAGTTATTCTGACACTGATTCCCATGAATATGAATTCAAGTCAGAGACTGAGGGTAATCCTTCTTGGGGTATTCATCCTGATTTCACACATTTTCTAAGATTTCCTAGAGATCCTGAATCAGAAGCTTAGACAAATGACTATGAATGGGGTGCCATTCCAGAAGAAGATGAGCTTATCACAGAGAAATATATTGATGTTATTCACCAATATGTATCTCAACCCAACGTAGGTCTAGAGAGAAATAATGAATTTAACGTGTCTGATCCGCCTATGGTTGAAGAGGATTCCCACGATAACATTGAGCCTATTCACGAGTTAGACATTTTGAGCTATAATATCACCTTTGAACTTGAGCATCGGGTTAGGACCAATGATGACATATCCACATCCGTGAACACCAATCCCAAGCCTTTTCAGCTTTGACTATCCAATGCCCTGATCTTATCGACCAAACTTCCACAAACCCAAGCCATGGTGTTTACACCTTTTCCAGTGACTATGCCCTTGCCTGCTACCTCAATGCAGTTGAGCCTATGAGTACTTCCATTAGTGAACCAAGCGTCAGCATGACCAAGTCAGATATCAAATATCTTAGTTAGAAAAACAAGAGTAAAAAGAAAAAGAAAAAGAGTTCTGAGGGTGAAAACCACTTTGTGGCAGTTTCAGAACCGACAAAAGTAAAAATAAAAGACATACCTGAAGGTGAAAACCTCTCTGAGGTGCCTAAGAATGAGATATTTGATGTCCTTCCGAGTCATTTATAAGATAGATCTCTAGTTCTGATTGAGCCAACTCAATCCATCAATTTGGGTACAACAAAGGAACCACAATTGGTACATGTAGCACAATCTTTATCAGAAGAAGAGAAACATAAATTCACTACATTCTTATCAGAAAAAAAGATCAACTTTGCATGAAAATATTCAGATATGCCAAGATTAGATCCCAATCTCATTATGCACCATCTATCCATTGCTCCTGGAGTAAAACCAATCAAGCAAAAATTGAGAAAGATGCATCCTCATGTTGCACTCTTAGTCAAAGCAGAGCTAGAAAAAATCCTCAAAGCTGGATTCATTCATGTCATAGACTATGCTAAGTGGATCTCTAACATTGTACATTTTTCAAAACTAGATGGTTCAATCAGAGTGTGTACGGACTTTAGAGATGTGAACAGAGCATGCCCTAAGGATGATTTTCCACTGCCTAACATTGATATGATAGTGGACATGACTGGGGGCTATGAAATGTATTCCTTAATGGATGGCTTTTCTGGGTACAACCAAATCAAAATTACTCCAGAAGATCAAGAGAAAACAACTTTCACATGTGCGTGGGGAACCTTCTATTGGAATGTTATGCCATTCGGACTCAAAAATGCTAGAGCTACATATCAAAGGGCAATGACATCTATTTTTCATGATATGATGCATAGAACAATGGAGGATTATGTGGATGATACCTTGGCAAAATCCATGATTAGAACTAAACATCTAACAAACTTGAGCATGATCCTCAATAGAATGGAAAAATTTAGTCTTCGACTAAATCCGAAAAAGTGTGCTTTTGGAGTCACTTCTAGCAAGCTCCTAGGATACATCATCTCCAAGAAAGGTATTGAGGTCGATCCAGCTAAGGTGAAAGCTATCATAGAGATGCAACCTCCCAAGAATATCAGTCAAATGCAAACTTTGCAAGGGAGAGTACAGTCCATCAGAAGATTCATATCACAGTTAGCTGACATATCACAACCTTTCACAAAGACATTATATAAAGGTGTGACCTTTGCATGGAATGAAGACTGTGCAAAGAATTTTGATCATATCAAGAATTATCTCTCGAATCCTCCTATCTTAATGCCTCCTATTCATGGGAAGCCATTAATATTATATGTCTCCGCAACAGCTACATCATTGGGTGCATTACTAGCACAGCATGATGAGAACAAGAATGAAAGAGCCATCTACTATATCAGCAAAACCTTAGTGACCTATGAGAAGAACTACTCAATGATAGAGAAGGCATGTCTAGCTGTGATCTTTGCATCACAAAAACTGAGACATTACATGTTAGCTCATACCACTCATTTGGTAGCGAAGATTGATCCACTGAAATACCTACTAAGCAAAGCTTCCCTCACAGGTAGACTAGCTAAATGGGTCATGCTCTTGAGCGAATTTGACATTGAATATGTTGAAAGAAAAGCTATCAAAGGACAGGTCATTGCTGATCAATTAGCTGAAGCACCACTGTTTGATGATACACCCATGCAAATGGAATTTCCTGATTCCTCTATCATGCACCTCTGTTCTAGAGCATGGCGGTTATTCTTTGATGGCTCCTACACATAGAATGGATCTGGAGCAGGCATATTATTCATCACTCCTCAAGGATACTCGATACCCAAAGCATTCAGACTAAAGTTTCCTTGCACAAACAATATTGCTGAATATGAGGCACTTCTCAATGGTATGAAAATGGCAATACAGTGGAGAGTTACAGAGATGCACATCCATGGAGACTCACAATTGGTTATCCATCAAGTCAATGATGTGTACCAAACCAAAGATGAAAAGCTCATTCCTTACAAGAGAATGGTAGATGATTTAAAGAAATACTTCATCTCTATCACATTTGAGCAAATACCTAGAACGGAGAATAAGGTTGCCGATGCAATGGTGACACTATCTACTCTCTTATAGCAGCCTGAACATGAGCTACGCTATGAGTTCCTAGTGGAAGCCCTATCCTATCCTGCATATGACTCCCCTGAAACCCGCATGATCTGCACTGTTGTAGGTTATGACTCATCTTACTACAAAAATCTATTCTCCTATCTCCACGACCAAATCATCCCTGAGTCCTTTAACCATTTTGAGAAACGAAACCTTATCCGATCTGCATCCCGATATGTCATCATTGGTAATGATCTGTACAAACGACGTCTAGATGGTACACTGCTTAGATGTTTAGAACGGGAAGAGTCTCAACGTGCATTAGAGGAAGTCCACGAGGGTATATGTGGATCGCACTCAAATGGTTTAACGTTAGCTTGAAAACTTATTAGGGTTGGGTACTATTGGCCTGAAATGGAGAAAGAGGCTATTAAATTTGCTAAAAACTGTCAATAGTGTCAAGTACATGGCAACTTGATTCATGCTCCAGGGAGAGATCTAATTCCCTTTACTACACAATAGCCTTTTCAACAATGGGCATTTGATCTCATAGGCCCTATCCATCCACACTCTTCTAATGGACATACCCATATAATCACAACTACAGATTATTTTACAAAATGGGTAGAAGTAGTTCCTCTAACACAAGCAACGGGGAAACGGATCTCTATGTTCATCCTGAACTACATCATTTGCAGATATGGGATCCCTCACTCTATAATCACAGATAATGGGGGACAATTCAAAAACAAGGATCTAGATGACTTATGTGCTAAATTCAAGATTACACAATATTGGTCTTCTATTTACTATCCTCAAGGGAATGGACAAGCTAAGGCTTCAAACAAAAATCTCTTGAAAATCTTGCACAGAACAGTGAATAAAATAGAAAGAGACTGGCATCTCATGATCAATCTAGCTCTCTGGGCATACAAAACTAGTATCATAACGCCTACAGGGGCTACACTTTTTGCTTTAGTTTATGGGTCTGAAGCAGTACTGCCTATTGAGGTTGAAATCCCATCACTCGAAATCAGAATGCATGGACTTGTCACTGATGAAGACTACAGAGTGTCTAGGTTACAAGAACTTGAATTACTAGATGAGCGCAGGCAAGCAGCATATGATCATCTCAGAGTGTATCAAAAAAGAATGTCTAGAGGCTACAACAAGAAAGTCAGACACAGAGAATTTTAGGTTGGTGATCTAGTGTTGAGAGAAAATCCTAAAAATCAATCACATAGAGAACGCAAGGGGAAGTTCAAACCCAATTGGCTAGGTCCCTTTGTTATCACTGCTACTTTTGGCTCTGGTGCCTATCAACTCTCAACAACTGAAGGAGAACAGCTCCGAGAACCAATCAACGTTCTCCATCTGAAGAAATTCTATGCCTAAGGCATTTAGTGCTTGGTAAATGTCTTGAAAAAATCTTAAAAATCAGAAAAAGTCCTTAAAAAATGAACATCTTGGTGAAAACCTAGCAATAGGTGCCTTGATGATTCACAAAAAAATTCAAAAATATCAAAAATTTAAAAAAAATTGAAAAAATGAAAAATACAAAAAAAAAAGAAAAAAGAAAAAGTGCCTTGGTGAAAACCTGGAAACAGGCACCTTGGTAGCAAAAATAGAATCTCTACCAAGATGGTGAAAACCTGGCAAATAGGTGCCACTTGTTTCAAAATGCTCCATCTATCAGTGCAATCTTGGTCTTTCCCAACTTTCAGTCTGCTTTAGTCTATACATATCGTTGTTTCGATAAAGTCAGTTTGTACACCAATCAGCTTTCGCATCTGTATCCTATCAATGTTCAAACTTGGGGGCAATCAATGTCATATCCTATGGCCTCCAATGTATCTTAGACGTATCCTATCCAGTCAGAGTCCTTTGAAGCTTCAAGTTGAGTTAGTCTGTCTGTCTCGTCTCCAGAAAGGATTTTGCATCTACAACAATCAAACATCAAAACAAACTGAAAACAATCTGTGCTTCATGCTTTTATCTCCTTGTATGCTTACTGATTCGCATTGATATTTTTGCATATTATGTCCCTTTGAGCTCCTCAATGATGTCCTTTACAGGATTTAGAGAGTGATGACTGGGGGCATAATCTTTTCTTGGTTTTCTGCTTGTATGTGAAATCTAATAACTTTGAAAATTCTGGATTGAAATGGTGTCCCACTGTAAGAGCCCCTATCTCGAATTGGATGGCCATGCATACCTCGACCATTGATACCTAGAAAATTCAAGGACGTTTGATCTAACTATTATCTTTTTGAAGTAAATTCTTTCTCCTACTATGAAATGCGATCTTGCCTAAGGAGGTGAACGATAAAGGGTCACTACGGGTAATTCACACTGGATTTAGAATGATCTTTTGATTGTTTGATGTGTATGTTAAATGCAAAGCATACTCAGGTCATCACGATATTTATGTTTTGATGCTTGTACAAATTGCTATATCAAAATGGACATGATATTCAAGTCATCCTGGCGTTTGTGCCTTGGTGCTTATATCTAATCCAACATTCCGAAAACAAATCAATAGTCATATGTCCATGGTTGTATAACCAGTGGGTGTTGTATTGATTCTTGCGCATATAAATCGATATTCATATGTCTATGGTTTCATGGCTAGTGGGCATTGTATTGATTTATCCGGTTACCTAAAAGTTCAATGATGATAACAAATCGACATATGATTAGTGACTAAGTCCTAGGTCTTAGGTTGCATTTCATTTTGCATGTCTCTTTGCATTTTGCATGTTTGCATGATCCCATAATGGCTAAATGAACTTCAATGCTTAAACAATTCTCCACTCGCATCTTCAAATCTAACAAGAGCTAAATCTCACACGGAGGTTCCTCCAACAAAACAGCAAGTAGAATCCTTTTTCGGGATCAAAATTCAAATCTGAGATCATTCATATTATTAACTACTTGCATAATCGACCTTCAATCATCACAAAAATTTAGTATTCAACTTAACTGATTATCTAACATCAAACTATCAAAAATTTCAACTTGGTCAACCATGGTCAAACCTAGTCAACCTCGGTCTCGGGGACCTCCAAACGATGCAGAATGCATTCTCGGATGTATATAACCACTTCTCAAATCAATTAACATGCTTCTAAACTATAACACTGACTTTTCTTGTTAGATTTCAATTTTAATCCCGAAGGGGGCATGGTATTGCACATCATTCAAAGTCTGTAAATCAAATTCTATCGATCAAATCTATCAATATCTTTCATCAATGATCAAGACAACAATCACGTCTAGTCGCTGATTCATCAAAAGTCCTCATCGCTCGGGGCAAATCTATCATCACTTGGGGCATATCAGATTCATCGATCCATATCAATCTGGTATTCTCTTAATCTTGTAATCTGTATTAGCTTTTCGCAACCATCGGTTCATTAGTGTTATTTCCTTGGTTCTTCGACAACTGAAGGGTTCGGATGTGATACCTGCTAGTTCTGCTAAGACAATCGAGTCTAGAACCGGTCACTCACTTCTTATCAATCCTAAGGTTCAGAATCAGGCATTCTAACACTTTTTCGCAATCATCGGTTCATTGCTGCTATAGTAAACATTATCTCTGGTCATTCAGGACCTCCTATCTCAATATCTTTCAATCGGTTTCTATCTTGAGATCGGTTTATCTTTTGAATCAGTTTCATATCTTTACCAAACACAGACTATCTCTGAACCACTGCGCTTCGTATAGTAATTCAAAGAGGGGCAAAATGTAATACCCCAAAAATGGGCTATAAGTTCATTAATCTCCTACATCTTCAATTCGAATGAAATCGACATCAAAGTCCTAATCTAAGGCACATCTAAACATCATCGAATCATAATTGATTATCTTAAATTCTACATCGGGGAATATTCCTAGTAATATTCCTAATCATCATAATTATTTTTAATTTTATAATTATTTGGCAATAAATCACATTTATCCTAAAATTTGATTAATTAAAAATTTTGCATATTTAATTAATTAGATTTAATATTTGTCACTTAATTGTTTAATTAAATTTAATTCTATCTATTATTAATTGTATTATTTAATTTTGACAATAAATCAAAATTCTTATGAATAATTGATTAAATTCTTATTTAATTAATTAAAGCATGTTGTCATTATTTAATAATATAGTTTTTAATAAAAGTTTGATAAAATAGTTAATTAACCCATAAATTAATTATTTTATTTCAAAAATCAGTTAAGTTGAGAATAAATCACTTTATTTATTTATTAAATCATAATTATCCATGTGCACATTCAAGGACCAGTTAAACTCAAATTGGAAAATCAATGCAAGTTAGTTTTTTGAAACTCAACATCTTTTTGAGTTTTAAAGTGGATCTAAACTTCTAATTCGAGTTGAACTGTGCTTTTGCATGATTTTTGTGACTTAATTATCTATTATTTAAAAATAACTCAAAAATCAACCTGAGTTATTTGAGTGATTTATGGCTTTCTTTCACAACCTCTAAAGCCTTGGATTTCTATAAAAACAAGGCTCAGCTCTTCATAATTCATCTCTCAAATTTGCATCCAAGCATCTCATATTTTTACACAATCACGCTGGAGAATTGGAATTTGGAGAATCAAAGCTTATTGCGAATCAAGGCTATTGTGAGATCAATTTTTATTTTTATTTTTACATTCATTTAGATTTTTTTTCATATCATTGTTAGATCATTTTAGCATATCAATTTCCATATTAGCATAGATTCATATCAGTTTTTATCATTCTTATTGCATAGAAAATTCAAAAATATAGATTAATTGCATTCAATTCATATCTAGATCAATTGCATTCAAATCCTTCGTTTAGGTGTCATCTAGGTCACTGATCTCGATTACAATCTGAAAACATCAATCTCACACCTATTAGAAGGCAGTAAATCGCTTGATTAGATTAGATTTCAATTTTGCACGATTCTGATTTTTGCTAACCTCTAATATTTTACTGAAGTGTTGTGTCTACAGATTAGGTATAATTTTTACACACACATTTCTAGCGCCCACCATGGGTATGAATTTCTAAGATCATTCTATCAATTTCTATCTTTTTCTTCTCGGGATCTGTGCAAAACTGTGATTTTTAATTTTTGTCCGTACATCTGTCGTATGAGTTTCTGACAAATGTCGTATGGGAGCATACCCACTATCGTATGATATTGGACCCACTGTCGTATGACAGTCTATCGGATCGAGACTTGTTTCATTACATACACACTGTCGTTTGGGAGCTCAACTATCATCTAGGAGCATACCCATTGTCGTACGAGTTTTGGTACCAGATTTTAATTGTCGTTTCATTTTTGCAAACAGTTTGTCAGATTTGATTTTTGGATTTTGACTGACAGCTAACCCTAACAATTGAAATTTACTATTTCTGATTGATTTCTGCTGATTTTGATTGGGAAAAGTGCAAGAATTGCTAAAAATCAGGTAAAATTTACTAAGCGCGCTGCGAGGATCACGAGGTATTCTCCTTGTTCTGAAAATATTTTGATTTGGACTTAAAATAAATCTCTCACATGTCAAGCTTGTGTGCATCTTTTCATGCTTTTGATCTATTTCTACACACTTGCATAATTTGATACTAGGTTGTGATCCCTTAAGGATTCATTAAGTAGTCTTAGAATACTTGTGATTGATCTTGATTGCTATCTTGGGTTATTGGACTCGCTAATCCGTCGGCCCCTCATTTCCACCCTATGGTTGCAATCTCAGCGCCATAAAGGGGAGGGGTCAACAAGACAGAAGCGTTAAGTGTTCCACTTGGCAACCCTTTTGTGCTTTTAGGAACTCACTTATTTTCTAAGTTGGGGACTCATTTTCAGCTTGTGTGAGGTTTTAAGTGTTCCACCTTGTGGACTCATCTCATATTCGCTTTAAGCGTTAAGTGTTCCTCTTTTTTCTTTTTGGGTACTTTTGGTAGATTTGCTTTCGGGAATATATCTGTGCTCACATAGTAATTAGGCCCTATGAACACTATTTGTGATTCTTGAGAGATTGGATTCCTAGGGAAATCTTTCTTGACGACAGAATCCTTATAGGTAGGGAGGATACTTAGTGCGTTTCACATTCAACTTGGTTAGTGCGTCTTCTCTTATTGATCAACACATTCTCTCTCCGGAGAGGTTGATAGATCACGTGGGGTTGATATCACGAGCTTTGGTGAATCAAAATTGGTTAGTGCGTCTTCTCTTATTGATTGATACATTCTCTCCCCAGAGAGGTTGATAGATCACGTGGAGTTGATATCACAGACCTTGGTGGAACAAAACTTTGTCTTAGCGTGTCGAATTAATCTGCTTGCTTTGTTTGGGTTAAAAGTGAAAAGGTGTCAAAAATCTTGGATCTGGAGCCAAGTCCCCTTGTGGTATAAATTTGTGAGTCACCTTTAGAGAGGGTTAATCATAGCGGACAATCCCTTCACAGGGCAAACTACGTTGACGGAACCTCAAGCGGTAATAGCCATTTTCGCCATGGTAGTGACAGCCGCTATATAAATGTCCTTGTGAAAGAAATCTCCATGGGTATGGTTCATTGTTGGGTTGTCAGATCTCCCTAGCAACTCTTGAAGATTAAGTTCTCGGACTATGTCAAAACCCTGGTGCGCCAGGATTGGATTTGAAAGTGATATATTGTTGTCAGAAACTCGTACGATGATTGTACGGACAAAAAATAAAAATTATATTTTTGCACAGAAACTGAGGAGAAAAAGACAGAAATTGATAGAATTGAGTTGGAAACCTGTTTCAGGGCCCCACGGTGGGTGCCAAAAATGTGTGTGTGAAAATTGTACCTGATTTGTAGACACAACACTTCAGTAAAATATTAGAGGTTAGCTATAATCAAAATCATGCAAAATTGAAATCTAATCTAACCAAGTGATTTACTGCCTTCTAATAGGTGTGAGATTGATGTTCTAAGATTGTAATCAAGATCAATGACCTAGACGACACCTAAATGAAGGATTTGAATGCAATTGATCTAGATATGAGATTGAATGCAATTAAGCTAGATATTTTTAAATTTTATGATGCAATAAGGAATGAAAACTTGATATGAATCTATGCTAGATGAAATTAATATGCTATGAATGCTATTGAAAATTGATATGCAATGCTAATCTAACAATGATATGCAATATGAATGCAAAAATAAGATTGATCTCACAAAGATGTCGATTCACAAGAGCTTTGATTCTTCAATTCCAATTCTCTAGTGTGATTGTACAAAATATGAGATGAATTATGAAGAGCTGGGCCTTGATTTTATAGAAATCCAGGGCTTTGGAGGTGCATAGAAAAAGCCATAAGTTGTGTCTATAGCTTGTCTTTCAGCTTCTTTAGTTTTATGATAATATGTCAATGCAGCTTCATGATTTCTTTGTTCAATACCGGGTGACCTTTTTCTAGAAGATTTACTTTGTCTTCCCTTCTTGTTCCCCATTTCTTCAAGCTCCAAAAAATGTCTTCCACAAGATCGTCAACAAAAATTCCTTCTTCAAAAAATGCCTTCAATAATAGAAAATGCAAATTTATTAATTGCAATTTGATGTAAAATAGAAATGAAAAATTTTACTTTTATACCATTTTAAAAAAAAATTTAAAAATATTTTACTGGCCGACTAGGGTACTTCGTACGAAGTACCCCTGGGAAAAATCTCGGCCATAGCTTTTGGCTGGAATTTTCACTCAAGAGGCTTCATGTGAGGGGTCTTCGTACGAAGCCCCCCAGGTGGCTTCGTGTGAAGACCCTCTTCACATGAAGCCACAAAAACAAAAAATTGTCTTCAGAAAACAACTCAACTGCAAAAAAAAATGGTCTTCCGGGGCTTGAAACAAGGATTAAACAAGATGATTTTTTTAAACAAATGATGTCAAAAGATGCTATTCGGAATAAGCTTTCTAATTAATATAATTTTAATACATATTGAGTTCATTATCACTTTTAAATATTACTTTAACTAAACATAGGTTGTTTGGTCATTCAACAACCTGTCTCTTCACGACTTCAGGAAAAATAGTAAATGATAAAAAAAAAAATTATGAAAAATATGTAGGAAAAGCGTATTTGTGTTACCTTTCTATTAAAAATAAAAATAAAAAAATTCGATATACCTAGATCAAGTTAGAGCGATCCAAGTGACCTTATGTCTAGATTACAGTTACTGTCACTTTAAAACTTAATAAACTATGAAATATTGATCCAAAATGAATAAAACTAATTGCATCCTTCAGATATTGAAGTTAAAAATATAATCTCAAAATAATTACATCATTATCGTATTTTAAAAAAAAGTTATGCTGATCCAAGTGACAGTACCTCCTTAAAAACATAGTTTTTTCATGCAAACCACTTTTAGAAGGAGAAGGAAAAATGAATTTAAATAATTTTATTTTTTTTTAAAAAAAATATTTAAAAACTAAAAACAAAAATCTAAAAGACTCTAGTTTACATCATCTTCAAATTCTTAATAGTTTTGCGGCAACATGTGTTTGAAAGTGAAATTTTTTCTCAAAATGGTGATCTCTGTGTCAAAGTTGGCCAAAAAGTGGGACTCACTATTGTGGGATGACCCATTAATACTCTTTCTTCAGCTGAGGTTGAATACTTGGCTCTTTCCGAAGGTGCAAGGGAAATGATTTGGCTTTAGCGATTGCTTGGTGATTTGAAAGTTCATAAAAAATGAGTATAATCTATGTTGTGACAGTCGCAGCGCTATCTTCATGGCTCATAATCATTCTTCACAACGTCGCTCGAAGTATGTTGATGCACATGCTCACTTTGTTCGCCATGCAGTTGAAGAAGGAAAGCTGAAAGTTGTTAAGATTGATACCAAGATCAATCCGATAGATATATTCACAAAGGTTGTCACCAAAGAGAAGTTCGAATGTGCAAGGACTTCTCTTGGGCTTGTGAAGAAAAGATAAATCAGCATTTAAGCAGGGTATTGGGAGATCGGTTGCAGCATTGGTTGTCCTTCAAGTGGGAGTTTGTTGAGAAGTGAAGGCCAACAGTCATAATATATTGTGACTCTTAAATTTCAAAGACTCTTCATTATGTAATATCATTGGAACCTTTATATACGTTGTTCCTGCTCATTTGTAAATAATCTTTTTGACATTAATACAATACTTTACAGTTTGGACGTAGCCACATTTGTGGTGAACCGGGATAAATATTGGTGTTGTGTATTTGTCTATTTTACTTTATGTCCGTTGTTTACTTTTTCCCTTTCAAATCCTTTCACCTTTAACAATATATCACTATACAAAATCATATAAGAATATTATTATAACTAAAATACTAGTAAATACACTCTTATTACAATGCTCTTTCCAATTAAAAAAATACACTATTACTGGAATAGCTCGTGGCACCTTTCAATGGATGAAAGTTTTTATTACAATACCTCGTGGCACAATATAGATGAATAGGAACAAGTACTTTAAATGGATGGAGGAGATGATAAAGTTTTAGTTGTGCAAGCTGATTAGCCCAATCGCTCTCTCAGAATTCTGACTCCCATGTACCTGCAAATCACAAGAAGCTATGTCTGCATTTAATTCTACAAAAAGTAGAAGAGGAGAATGAGCACGAGAAAGTGTTGAGAGTAAAGGAAAGCAGACCTTCCAAGCATCATAACTGTAGCCTGAGGATTGGTGCCCGGAGAGAAGAGAAAAGTGGATCCATCAATGACTCGACCACCGTCTACTCCAAGGATTTTATACTCCCCATCAACAACACTGCCCACCTGACATCCTCCATGATAATGCCAAATTGTTGTAACTGTTTCTTTACAGAACTGCTCTAATGATCCCCCCCACCCTCCAGGCTTCCTAGGAACCAGATTTATAGGAGTTTGAAAGCTTGAATTCATTATCTTGGTAAGACTCGTGGTGGGAGAAATTATTTTTTTCATTGGGTGGGACTTAATGATCTTTTGGATGGTCCTTATTCCTTTCACACACCTCTGCAGATCCTTCGGGTTATCATAGTAATTGAATTTCACCACCGGATTATCTTCAGCATTGGTACTGTTATTCAATCTCAGATAACCTCTGGAAAGAGGACCCTTCACCTTTTGTAGAATAATTCCATCCTTCTTCGATACACTCTGTTTTCCACCACACATTACATCACTCACCATCATAATAATTATATACATGAAATGAATAATGTGTGTATATATTTACCTTACTGAAAAATTTAAATCCACTGCATGTCTCTATATAGCTTCCAAACTTTGTGATACCCACTGCTTGAATGAGAGAGATTGGCAAAGCAGTTGCGAAGGGAATAGAAATGGTATTCATGGGATTGTCAGCCATGCCTTTCCCAACAGCAGGCTGGTCCATAACCACTTGTATTCCCATGGGCTTCAACTCCTCTGCAGCCCCAATCCCACTCAGCATAAGCAACTGTGGGCTTCCCAAAGCTCCAGCACATATTATAACCTCACTTTTATCATCTTTCAAAAAGACTTGCTGCTCTCTTCCATCACCATCTGTGAAAACAACCCCTTTCACTTTAGGCCTTCTTTCCTCTGCAAACAAACACGGTATATCAAGTGTTAACCTGACATTTCATAAGATGTTTCTTCTTAAATCAATAAGACCAATATATTCATATGATTTAATCTGAACTATCTTAGCATGCCAAAACTTAGAACATGTTGTACTAATTATAGTCCCTAGATACCTTTTGTAACGAAAAGAAGACGTTGAGCTGTTGCATGGAGCAAAACTGTGAGTTTTGTTGGATTGGCGAGTTGAAGAAGAATATCAGCTGCTGTAGAGCGATACCCTGTCTGATTAAAGATCGTCCCACCAAACTTGGTGCCAGGGATGTGATCATATGTGAAGCCATTGTAAGGGGAAATGCCTGCTTCCATTAGACCTTTGACTACTGCATTCTGCCATTCATTTGGAGGTGGGCGATGGGCTACCACACTTTCCACCCATCGATACGACTCCTCCACCTCCCCTGCCTCCAACCCCATCGCCTTCACCTCACTTGCACTCGCCCGTGTGTAAAACCCTGCATTCAGACACGTGCCTCCCCCCAACACTCTTGGCCTTATATTTATCACCTATGTAGTACGGTTCATAATATTTGCATTCATATTAGCTACATATTCTAATACTTTTGATAGTATCTATGGATTCAATGTTTCATATTTTTAATAGTATAGTACTAGTAGCTGTGATTTCAAAGTTATTGACAGAATGAAATGTACTCTTTAAATCTAAAAAACAGAAAAAGACCTCAACAAAAAGTAACATGACTAATTGTACAATTATTGCAATATCCTTGTTAGATCTTTTCCAGTACCTCAACAAATCTTTGAGACTTTTTAAAACCAGTAGCTCTACACCAAACTAAACCTCAAAATACATAAAGAAAATTTAAAAAAACAAAAACAAAAAAACTAAGTGCCCCCTTGGTAAGCTATGCTTTTTAGTTTGCTGTTTAGACGTTGTCAGTATTACCCCATCTTCAGATATGAAAAGCTGGCTGGCTGAGCTATTTGAAGCATAGTCATACAAATTTGCTTCAAAATTCTCTATGTTGGATATGTTTTCGTTACCAAAGGGAGATCCACCTCTTTCCAAGATGAGTACAGACATGTTCTGTGAGAGGGTGGCAGCAATACTACACCCAGCGGTTCCTCCTCCCACTATTATATAATCGTATCCTGACTTCTTCCACTCCCCATTCTTTGCTTCTTTCACAAATGAATGCTCTCCTCCTGAAAAAAGAAAAAGGTGTTTCAATTTTCTTATGTTGTTATATTTTGAAATATAAATTATAGAGTATGATTTGAAATGTTGATGGTAAAAAGTTTATATAATCAATTATAAAATATGATTTACACAAAATTTGTGTAATCATTTTAATCATAGATTATAGATCATGATCCTTAACATTAATGATAAAAATGTTTACATAGATTTGAAACATTGATGATAAATACATTCACATAATTATTTTAATAATAGATTATAAAATATTATGATAAAAAATTTATATAATTATTCCTATAACAGATTATAGAATATAATCTAAAGTCTAATGATATAAAAATTATCTAATCATTTAATAATAGATTATAAGATATAATCCTAAATTTTAATAATAAAAAAAATTACATAATCATTTTTAAAAATATTCAGATTTCATAAGTTATTAACCTTGTGCAGAGATGCAGAGAAAGGCATGGAGGAGGAGACATATGAAGAGCGTGCTGAGTTGAACGCCCATATCACCTGCACAATTATCCCCACTTACAAACTTCTCAGAGTGTTTCTGCCTTATCTAACAAGTGAGCCTCCTTAAATAATCTGCAAATTACAATTATGGCGTGACTCAAGAAATTTATAATGTGGACCCACCCAACTGGGTAGTTGATATGTTTTAATACTTAAAAATCAATGCCGAAATGGAGGTTCATGATGACAACTATGGTTGACGTTATTAAGAGTGAATTTTCCTTATGGAGCTTTGGGCTTGTGGATATCATTCATTTGGTAAAGGTTTATTGAAGTGTACAATCTTTTAATATGAATTGAAAATTGGTTGAAACTTATTTAATAATTAATTTCTACATCATATTTATTATTATATTTCTTGCTTTTGTACAGCTAAGGAAAAGGTTTAGAATTTAGATTAATTAGTTTAAAAAAAAATAAAGATACTAATTCCAGTAGAGATAAAAATTGTAGGTACATGGTTTTTTAATTATTTGTTTGTTTTATAGTTGGTCTTGTCATAAATATAGTAGTTTGATGGTCAATTTATTTAGTTTTCAAAATAAATATCATATTGAATGGGAAGACAGATGAAGAAAATAAGGAGTAGAGAGTTTATGAATTCACACCATATAAAATCTTCAATATGTGATTTACACTCATTCAATTACATTTTGTACAGTACTTCTGGTTTTGATCTAACTAACAACTAACACTCAATAATAAAGAACAAAGAAATAAGTTGAAACTAGTTACTAAATGAGTACATATATGGATTGATTGTATTATGTGTGTACCTTATTTATGAATCTTGCTCTAGTAGATATTAAAATTATTCTACTTTTATTTATAATACTTTATTTTGTAAGGTTTATTTAAGTGTGCAATTTGTTTTCATATGAAGTTAAAAAAGGTTGAAACTTATAAACAAGTGTAAAATTCCTTCCAATGTCACATTGAATCTTATTTCACCTACTTCTTTTATTGGTAAGAATGTCTTTATAATTAGGACCAAACTTTTTTCAAAACATATGAGATTATTGAATATCATATGATAAAATCACACATATAATGTTTTCATTTATTTGCTTGTCACATTATTTGTTTTGTCATAAATTTAGTAGTTTGATGGTCAATTTGTTCAATTTTGGAAATAAATGACCCTAACATAAAGTTTATTAATCATTAGCCTACCTTCGTTTGTAGTGGTCTTAGTAATCACTCACACATCCAGAAATTTAAGCCTTGTCTTCCAAATTCAAGACTCTCTTCCTACTTTCTCGATACACCATTTTCAAAGGATTTGGTTACACATACACTTGCATGCTAAATATTTTGACTTGAGTAATAAGGATATTATATTGAAATGTAAGCCTTGAGTCACTAGTTTATAATGTTGAATCATATATCTTATGAAAAAATAGCATTGCATTAAACTTTGCAATTTAGGAGGATCTAAACATTAGTAATTCTTTTAAAATATTAAGGCCATGGTCTATAACACATTAAATCCCCTCCCAAATTTCCATGATATAAAAATACCATCTTTCTAGCATGTATAGGTTTCACACATGCTCCAACAATGGCAGATGAAATGTTGCATAAGATCGAGTGCCATGATTATCATAGTTTCATCAAGTATTCTATGCAATTAGTAACATAGGTTCAATAAGGATCTATCTAACACCACACATCATCTTAATGTTCTAAGTTGGCTAACACATTATGATACTACCAACCACAACACTTGACCATTAAGAGATAGTAAGTCACTTGAAAATAGCTCAACTTCCTTAATTATTATGAACATTCACAAAATGCAATCTATATACATATCTATCACATATGTATAGATGCGTAGAAGAAGGAGATAGATTCCCTAACACCTAAAATATAGTGTAACTAGCTTTTATACCAAATTGTAGTGTTAAAAATAAACCACTATGAAGGATAATCAAACCCCTTGATGATTTGAGTCCCAACTGTCAGCATGGAGCAAACCCTTGGGCAACTAAGACCTTTGAGCTTTCTCATTATTGAGAGAAATGAATGTTTAGGCAAAATAAATGAAGTATTAAATAAAATTAAAGTAGTGATTTGACATAGAGAAAATAAGAGAACATTACTAGAATCCATGAGATGAAGCTATAACAAAAGCAATGTCCTTCCTCACTATAACCTACATAAAGAAGACCAAGGTGAATTTATATCCACGTGCAACCTATAGACATGACTATATCCATGGGCAACCTTTCTCACTATACATGACTATAGCAATGTCCTTCCTCACTATAGACATAACCTATAAAAACTGAACTCTGATGAGAAAATAAAGATAGTTACACTCAAAATTTGAATTTGCAATGAGGACAAGATTTGAATTGCTCTAAATCTAGTTTTTGAACTACTAATTTATTATAAAAATGATAGAAATTGAGGGTCTCAAAAAGGGGGTCACACAAAGTGGTCCTTTTAAAAAATATATATATAACATGGCATCTGGTGTGCTCCCCCTAAAATGCCAATTTTCTTTTTTTATTTTAAAAATCGCTCCAATGAGAAGCTAGCTAACACTATTTAGTTTCAATGAATAGTTTTTTTTACTAATTTTCAAAGTGGACACATCCTAAAAAAGTGAAATATGAGCTTGTCCCCCCCCTAATTTTTTAAAACTAATTGAAAATCAATTTTTTTTTAATATATTTCTAAGTGTTTAGAATAGAGTCGAGTTTCTAAAAATGTAATTTGTTTTAAATTTTGACAAATGAGCCAAAATCTAGGCCCAAAACACCACAAATTAGTTTTATACAAAAAATGAACACACTAACAAAAGAAATTAGAGATGAAAAAATTATCATGATCAAAATTTAAAAAAATGTATATAGTTAGTTAGCTAATAGAGATCTAACAAAATTGTGGTATTTTTTTGTCTAAGTTGAAACACGTGCACACCTAACAGAGAACATGAACAAAAATTTGAGAATTTTTCCTTTCTTTTCTTAAAAATAATTCTCAAGCCTATAATGCTCATCCAAGCCTTTGGTTTTGATGCCGAAGGAAAATTCAAGCCTAAGGAATGGTGTTTCCCAAGACTGTTAATATGGCATGCACCATACATGGTTTGTGACTAACATAAACAATGCACACCATATGACATGTGCTAAATGTAGTGCACACCAAATATGGCACTAGCCAAATATCTAACATTTCCAATTAGTAAGTACCTCTTTCTCTATGTCTCCCAACTTCACAAAAATATACATCTTCAAGGTTCCCAGTAATAAAATTTATAGGAGGTTAAAAGCTTGAATTCATGATCTGGGTAAGACTTATGGTGGGAGAAATTGATTTTTTAATTGGGTGGAACTTAATGATATTTTGGATGGTCCTTATTCCTTTCACACACCTCTGTAGATCTATTAGGTGATCATAGTAATTGAATTTCACAATTGGATTATCTTCAATAGTGGTAATGTTATCTAGTCTCAAATTACCTTTGTTTAAAGATG
The DNA here is from genome assembly GCA_027943335.1 of Chamaecyparis obtusa. Taxonomy (NCBI): domain Eukaryota; kingdom Viridiplantae; phylum Streptophyta; class Pinopsida; order Cupressales; family Cupressaceae; genus Chamaecyparis; species Chamaecyparis obtusa. Next base: position 934,720 of record BSBK01002619.1, on the reverse strand, counting down.
ACCCTTAACCTTTTGTAATATAATTCTATCCTTCTTTGATACACTCTATTTTACACCACAGATTACATCATTACCCATAATAATAATAATATACATGAAATGAATAATGTGTAAATTTATAGCTCTAGAGCTTACCTATTGATCAAATAGAGGATTATTTTTTGGTGATGGCGATGTAGAGTTTCAAAGATGAAGGGAGAGAAGTTTGTTCATTAGGGGGATGCAACATTGTATGAACCCTGCCTCCTCCATTCTCATTTATGTAGAATTCCTCTCGTGCCCCTAATGGGTTTTAAAAAGAGGTTGTTGGGTGTGTTGGAGCTCTAAATTTCTAGCAAAATTTGGAGTTCCATATAGTGATAAAATCCTAAAAATGGCCTCTTAAACTCCATGCCCAATAAGTGATGGTATGATAGATCACATGAAATGAGATACAAAATTATATTATTTTCAATTCAAATATTCAAAATATTAAGGAAAGAATGTTTGCAACAGGAACAATCATAATTTTGTGAGTGAAGGTTTCAAAGATGTTGTAATTTCGATCTGCTGGAAAAATGGTATCAATTGAGGATGATAATGATAGAAAATTGAAAATCTAAAAATGACCCAGTTCATAAAATCAAATTTCCAAGCTCTAATAAAAATCCTAGCTTTTCACAAGGTTTTTTGGATTACCGATGAAACCTGTATCTGAAAGATAGGTAGTTATTATTTAATTAGCTGATTAATTTTTTCATAAAAGTGCTTAATAGGGTGGTGTATTTTCACCCTAAAGGGGTGTGAAAACTATTAAACCAAATATATATGTGTGGTGTAAAATGTAAAGAGAGACAAGAAATCATATATGAATACTACTTTATATAAACTACATTTCTGCAAGTTATTTTTGTAAACAATGAAGACTTTTCATTATTAATATATATCAACGAGTTCTTTCAATTTGAAGTTGTGGATCTGGGTGATCCCACAAAGCTGTGTTCCACTTTTAGGGACAAAGAAAATCTGTGTCCTTGGAAAATAAAAAAATTTAGAGTCTTCGTGCAAAGTCATCACTTCGGACGAAGTGGTGGACCCACTTCGCGTGAAGTACCCCACACAGGGGGCTTCGCACGAAGACCCCCTTCGTGTGAAGTACCCTACGTGGGGTACTTCGCACGAAGGGGGTCTTCATGCAAAGCCCCTTTAGGTTAGATTTTGGTATATATTTCTGACAATGCTTTTTTATTTGTCATTGTCATTGTTTGGATTTTGCAGACCCCAGGGCTTGGAGCAAAGCACCCCAGCACATCAACATGTCAGCACCTCCCAAGCATTTTTGACATCTTTAGATTGTTAGCAGTATCAGGTACGCGCATTTTTCTCATTTTTTATTGTAAATTATATGTTTTATATTTATTTTAATTAGTTATTTATTTTAAATAAATTTTTATTTGTAAAAATGTTAGAAAATCATAGTTAAATATTAGAATATGTTAGAAATTGATAGTAGAATGTTAGAAAATCATAGTTAAATATTAGAAAATGATAGAAATATTAAAAATCGTAGTATAAATGTTAGAATATGTAATAAAATGGTAGAAAATCATAGTAGTTTGTTAGCAACTATTAGAAAATATTTACAAAACATTAGAAACTGTAGTAGAAATGTTAGAAAATGTTAGAAAACATTAAGATCTTATAGAAATTATTAAAAATATTTATTTTTAATTTTCAAGTTTAAAGTTAGTAAATATTAGGAATCTCTCTCTCTCTCACATGTACACGCATTTTTAGTAAATTTAGTAAATATTAGTTAGTTATTTATTTTAAATAATTTTTAGTCTGTAGAAATCTTAGAAAATCATAGTTAAATTTTTGAAAATGATCTAGTAGTATGTTAGAATATGTTAAAAAATTGTAGTACAGTAAGTTTCTAGGACCCTTATCCCTCCCTTACGACATATTAAGACACTTAGGATCCCTTAGGAATCTCATTGTTTCCCTCAAGGATCCTTAAGACATATTAGGATGAATTAATGTAACCTATGATCTCTTAGGACCTATTATGACACCTACAACCCCTTAAGACATTCTAGGACCATTACGTATCGCTTATGACATCTTAAGACAAATAGGACCCCTTAGGACCCATACAACCCATTATTATATCTTAAAATTTCGTAGGACACATTCATCTATCTTAGCTTCTGTTAATACATATGTGAACCCATCATTTCCCGCAAGAACCCTTAAGACATACTAGTATCAATTAATGTAACCTAAGATCCCTTAGACCACTTATCACATCTACGACCCATTAACATTATTGGACCATTATACATCCCTTATGACATTTTAAGACATATATGACCCATTCAGATCATCGAGACCCATTAACATATCTTAGGTTTTCCTAGGACACATTTATGTATCTTAGATTCAATTAATATCATACGAGGATCCACTAATGTAACCTAGGACCCCTTAGGGCCTCTTATGTTACCCATGACCCCTTAAGACACTCTGCCTAACCCTTATCCATCCCTTACACTATCTTAAGACTCATCAAGAAACCTTAACACATACTAGGATCAATTAATGTAATGGAGGATCCCTTAGGACCACTTATTGCACCTACGATCCATTAACATTCTAGGACTCTTATCTGGATCCCTTATGAAATCTTAAAACAAATATGAAACCTCAGGACCCCCAAGACCCATTAAAGAATCTTATGATGTCCTAGGACCACTTCTAGACCACTTATCACATCTGCGACCCATTAACATTATTGGACCATTATACATCCCTTACGACATTTTAAGACATGTATATGACCTCTTAGGATCCTCAAGACCCATTAACATATCTTAGGTTGTCCTATGACACATTTATGTATATCTTAGATTCAATTAATACATAGGAGGATCCACTAATGTAACCTAGGACCCCTTAGGACCTCTTATGTTACCCAAGACCCCTTAAGACACTCTAGGACCCTTATCTATACCTTATGACCTCTTATTTAACCCATGACCCCTTAAGACACTCTAGGACCACTTATTGCACCTATGACCCATTAACATTGTAGGAATCTTATCTAGATCCCTTAGGACCCCTTAGGACCTCTTATGCTACCCACGACCACTTAAGACACTCTAGGACCCTTATATATACCTTATGACCTCTTATGTTACCCATGACCCCTTAAGACACTCTAGCACCTCTTATTGCACCTATGACCCATTAACATTCTAGGACTCTTATCTGAATCCCTTAGGACCCCTTAGGACCTCTTATGTTATCCACAACCCCTTAAGACACTCTAGGACCCATATCTATACCTTAGGACCTCTTATGTTACCCATGACCCCTTAAGACACTCTAGGACCACTTATTGCACCTACGACCCATTAACATTCTAGGACTCTTATCTAGATCCCTTAGGACCCCTTAGGACATCTTATGTTACCCACAACCCCTTAAGACACTCTATGACCCTTATCTATAACTAAGGACCTCTTATGTTACCCACGACCCCTTAAGACACTCTAGGACCACTTATTGCATCTACGACCCGTTAACATTCTAGGACTCTTATATGGATCCCTTAGGACCTCTTATGTTACCTCCAACCCCTTAAAACACTCTAGGAGCCTTATCTATACCTTAGGACCTCTTATGTTACCCACGACCCCTTAAGACACTCTAGGACCACTTATTGCACCTACAACTCATTAACATTCTAGGACTCTTATCTGGATCCCTTATGAAATCTTAAAACAAATATGAAACCTTAAGACCCCCAAGACCCATTAAATAATCTTAGGATGTCCTAGGAACACTTAGAACACTTATCACATCTACAACCCATTAATATTATTGGACCATTATACATCCCTTATGATATTTTAAGGCATATATGACCCCTTCAGATCCTCAAGACCCATTAACATGTCTTAGATTGTCCTATGACACATTTATGTATCTTAGATTCAATTAATACATACGAGGATCCACTGATGTAACCTAGGACCCCTTAGGACCTCTTATGTTACCCATGAACCCTTAAGACACTCTAGGACCCTTATCTATACCTTAGGACCTCTTATGTTACCCACGACCCCTTAAGACACTCTAGGACCACTTATTGCACCTACGACCCATTAACATTCTAGGACTCTTATTTGGATTCCTTAGGAAATATTAAAACAAATATGAGACCTTAGGACCTATTAATACCAATTATGATGCAGGAGCATTTTGGGTTCCTAAATATCTTTCTTTGTCTTAGAGGAATTCCCTAGCAGAGGGATGCAATGCTTTGTTTTGGGCAGCTTTCTGAGTTTCTAGGTTGCCATGATCTATGGAGATCTTTAGCATGTGCGATGAAATGTGTTTTTTCCTTGATGTATGTGGAAGATATTTATAAGGTCGCAGCTCTTGAGGTGGCATGGTTTGGGAGATATTTGATAAACTATTTCAAAGTTACAGTTGTTTTCCTTGTCGTCGGAGTAGTATTTTCCTATAGTTTTGGTGCTGATTGTGTGATGTTCTGACCTTGATCCTTAATGAATCAGCCTTTTCAATCTTAGGTCCTTACAGAGGACCTAAACTAATATAATTTCCCAAGGGCGCAAGTCCTAATTCATTATGAGTCAAAAGTTATGTCTGTTTTTCTCGAGGACCTATTTTCTACCAGTTTTCATGCGAAACATGTAGTGTTTCTTCTTGCACAGTTCCATGTGATGAGATGGGGCCTTGCAAAGTTAAGGAAATGTTTTTGGGTCATGTGTGGACCTAAATCCAAAGGTGCATAAATTTTTGATCATTCTTGCATTAGTTTTGGTTTCTCTTATTGGACTAGACCTATATTATAATTAAAGCCTGACTGGCCGACTTGTGGCCTAGCTGGCTATATATTGAGAGCTTGGGTAGATGTTTAGTAGTTAGTGGAGTAGTAGATGATCATTATATCATTAGGAAAGATGTAGATATAGTGGTGATATGATGGAAGAGTACAGTAGAGTAGAAGCAGATTTGCGAATCTAGGACTTTGTAGCAGAACTGGTGGCATGTGGGCTTAGGACAAAAAGGGGTTGCTTGGAAGTGTGAGTACAAGTTTAGATCCTATCTTGGTTGTTCCTATCAGATGCTTCCTATTGTAGATTTGAACTAGTCAATGGTTCCTTGTATCTTGCAAGATCTTGCTGATACTTTGTTATTTTATTGTAATAGGCCGAAACCTGGAAGACCTTGTAGCCGGGCATGTTGAATGAAATTCTATTTTGAAGCATTATTGTGTTGAATTTCATCATGCTTGTTGTTGTTATAACCTACAATATAGGTTTGGATCATCCATTATTTGATCCTCCATCCCTACCCTATGTCAAGTGGTATCAGAGCTTGAAGATCTTGAGTGTGTAAACCAGTTGAGGTTGTTTGCACCAAGACCTTGATTTGAAGATGCCTCTGAGGAGAGCATATTTGATGTGAGAAATGAAGATTTCCTTGAGTGAATAGATCACCAAATTGAGGTAGGTTGTGAAGATCAATAGTAGATCACCAAGTGTGTGGAAGCAACTGGTATCTTGCAATCATATCGCCAAGCAGAGGCAGTTGCACTTTGAAGGGAACTTTATGGAGAAGTTGGGTCAGCTTTGGCCTAAATTCTGAGAGAGAAGACATCTTGACAAAGTTTCTTGTAACAGTATAGAGGTTGAAGAGGTATGTGATATTGGTTTTTGTGATCAGCTAGTGGACTCTGACATGAAACTTGCAGAGCAACTTGTGACTATTTCTGAGATACCTATGTTTATTGATACTGTGGTTGACCTTGTTGAGGTTGGTGAGAAGATTTGTTTTCATGTTTAGTCAGTTGTGTCTGACATGGAGGTTGCAGAGCATCTGGTTGGGTGTGATCAGGCTACTATTGGTGAAGAGTTATTTGTTGCTAAATAAATTTGTGATGGTGGTGTTGGTGACTTTCTTTTATTTAGTGTTATGGTGGAGATCTTATTTTCTAGTTGTGGACTTGAATTGGTGGTTGACAATAATGAGTCTTGTGATGAGCTGCAGAAATGGGATAATGATGATGAGGAATTTCATATTGATGTGGATCTAACTTTGGATCTACTTCTTGGGGAGTTGGATACTCTTGTTGCTGAGATGAGTTGTGATGATTAGTGGTATGCTAATTGGATTGATGAGATTCATGTGATCCTGATGTTTGAATGGATTAAGCATAGATGGTTGATTTTCATATTTGTTCTCTTATCCTTGAGGGAATGGAAGCCTTTGGTGAAGATGAAGTTGATTGTAGATAATTTATTTTAGATTAAAGTATGGTACATAATTTCTATTTACTTGGGTAGTCTGATGTAGGAGCATTTTGAGTTCCTGAAGATCTTTCTTTGTCTTGGAGGAATTCCCTGGCAGAGGGATGCAATGCTTTATTTTGGGTAGATTTCTGAGTTTCTGGGTTGTGATGATCTATGGAGATCTTTAGCATGTGCGATGAAAGGTATTTTTTCCTTGATGTATGTGGAAGAAATTTCTAAGGTCACATCTCTTGAGGTGGCATGGTTTGGGAGATATTGGATGAACTGTTTCAAAGTTACAGTCATTTTCCTTGCCATCGGAGCAGTATTTTCCTGCAGTTTTTATGCTGACTGTATGATGTGGCAAACTTGATCCTTAATGAATCAGCATTTTCACTCTTAGGGCCTTAAAGAGGACCTAAATTAATATCATTTCCCAAGGGAAAAAGTCCTAATTCTTTATGAGTCAAGTGTTATGACCATTTTTCTCGGGGACCTATTTTCTACTAGTTTTCATGTGAAACATGGAGTGTTTCTTCTTGCGTGATTCCGTGTGATGAGATGGGGACTTGCAAAGTTAAGGGAATAATTTTGGGTCATTTTTGGACCTAAATCAAAAGGAACATTAAGTTTTTATCATTCTTGCATTAGTTTTGGTTTCTCTTATTGGACTGGACCTATATTGTAATTAAAATCAGACTGGTCAACTTGTGGCTTAGCTGGCTATATATTGAGAGCTTGGGTAGATGTTTAGTAGTTAGTGGAGTCATATATGATCACTAGATCATTAGGAAAGATTTATCTATAGTGGTGATATGATGGAAGAGTAGAGTAGAAGCAGATTTGTGAATCTGGGACTTTGTAGCAAAACTAGTGGCCTGCGGGCTTAGGACAAAAAGGGGTTGCTTGGAAGTATGAGTACAAGTTTAGATCCTATCTTGGTTGTTCCTATCAGAATCTTCATATTGTAGATCTGAACTAGTTGGTGGTTCCTTGGATCTTGTGAGATCTTGCTAATACTTTTTTATTTCATTGTAATAGGCCGAAACCCGGAAGGCCTTACAACAGGGCATGTTGAATGAAATTCTATTTTGAAGCATTATTGTGTTAAATTCCACTATGCTTGTTGTTGTTATAACTTTTAGTGTAGGTTTGGATCATCCATTATTCAATCCTCCATCCCTGCCCTACATCAAGTAGTATTAGAGCTTGAAGATCTTGAGTGTGTAAACCAGTTGAGGCTTTTTGCACTTGACCTTGATTTGAAGATGCCTCTGAAGAGACCATGTTTGATGTGAGAGATGAAGATTTCCTTGAGTGAACAGATCATCGAATTGAGCTAGGTTATGAAGATCAATAGTATATTTTCAATTATGTGGAGGTAACTGGTATCTTGCAATCAGATCACCAAGCAGAGGTAGTTGCACTTTGAAGGGAGCTTTATGGAGAAGTTGGGTCAGCTTTGGCCTAAATACCGAGAGAGAAGACATCTTGACAAGGTTTCTTGTGATAGTATAGAGGTTGAAGAGGTATGTGATATTGGTTTTTGTGATCAGCTGGTTGACTCTAACATGAAACTTGTAGAGAAACTTGTGGTTGTTGCTGAGTTACCTATGTTTACTGATACTATGGTTGACCTTGTTGAGGCTGGTGAGAAGATTTGTTTTCATGTTCAGTTGGTTGTGTTTGATATGGAGGTTGCAGAGCATCTGGTTGGGTGTGATCAGGCTGTTGTTGGTGAAGATTTATTTGTTGCTAAACACCTTTGTGGTGGTTGTGTTGGTGACTTTCTTTTATTTAGTGTTATGGTACAGATCTTATTTGTTGGTTGTGGACTTGAATTGCTGGTTGATAGTAATGAGTCTTGTGATGAGTTACAGAAATGGGATGCTGATGATGAGGAATTTCATATTGTTGTGGATCTGACTTTGGATCTACTTGTTGGGGATTTGGATACTCTTGTTGTTGAGATGAGTTGTGGTGATCAGTGGTATGCCGATTGGATTGATGACATTCATGTGATCCTAATGTTTGAATGGATTAAGCATAGAGGGTTGATTTTCAGATTTGTTCTTTTATCCTTGAGGGATTGGAAGCCTTTGGTGAAGATGAAGTTGATTGTAGATAATTTCTTTGAGATTAAAGTATGGGAAATACTTTCTATTTACCTAGGTAGTATGATGTAGGAGCATTTTGGGTTCTTGAAGATCTTTCTTTGTCTTGGAGGAATTCCCTGGCAGAGGGATGCAATGCTTTGTTTTGGGCACCTTTTTGAGTTTCTGGTTTGTCATGATCTGTGGAGATCTTTAGCATGTGTGATGAAAGGTGTTTTTTCCTTGATGTATGTGGAAGATATTTATAAGGTTGCATCTCTTGAGGTGGCATGGTTTTGGAGATATTGGATGAACTGTTTCAAAGTTACAGTTGTTTTCCTTGTCGTTAGAGCAGTATTTTCCTACAATTTTGGTGATGATTGTGTGATGTGGTGACCTTGATCCTTAATGAATCAAACATTTATCTCTTAGGATCTTTAAAAGGACCTAAATTAATATCATTTCCCAAGGGTGAAAGTCCTAATTAATTATGAGTCAAAAGTTATGAACATTTTTCTCGGGGACCTATTTTCTGCTAGTTTTCATGCGAAATGTGGAGTGTTTCTTCTTGTGTGGTTCCGTATGATGAGATGGGGCATTGAGAAGTTAAGGGAATGTTTTTGGGTCATGTGTGGACCTAAATCAAAAGTTTCATTAATTTTTTATCATTCTTGCATTAGTTTTGGTTTCTCTTATTGGACTGGACCTATATTGTAATTAAAGCCTGACTGGCCGACTTGTGGCTTAGCTGGCTATATATTGAGAGCTTGGGTAGATGTTTGGTAGTTGGTGGAGTGGTAGATGATCATTAGATCATTAGGAAAGATGTAGATATAGTGGTGATATGATGGAAGAGTAGAGTAGAAGTAGATTTGTGAATCTGGGACTTTGTAGCAAAACTAGTGGCTTGCGGGCGTAGGACAAAAAGGGGTTGTTTGGAAGTGTGAGTACAAGTTTAGATCCTATCTTGGTTGTTCCTATTAGATGCTGCCTATTGTAGATCTGAACTATTTGGTAGTTCCTTGGATCTTGTGAGCTCTTGCTGATACTTTTTTATTTCATTGTAATAGGCTGAAACCCTGAAGGCCTTACAGCTGGGCATGTTGAATGAAATTCTATTTTGAAGCATTATTGTGTTGAATTCTATTGTGCTTGTTGTTGTTATAACTTGTAGTGTAGGTTTGGATCATCCATTATTCAATCCTCCATCGCTACCCTATGTCAAGTGGTATCAGAGCTTGAAGATCTTGAGTGTGTAAACAAGTTGAGGTTGTTTGCACCAGGACCTTGATTTGAAGATGCCTCCAAGGAGAGCATATTTGATGTGAGAGATGAAGATATCCTTGAGTGAATAGATCACTGAATTGAGGTAGGTTGTGAAGATCAACAATAGATCACTGAGTGTGTGGAGACAATTGGTATCTGACAATCAGATCATCGAGCAGAGGCAGTTTCACTTTGAAGGGAACTTTATCGAGAAGTTGGGCCAGTTTTGGCCTAAATTCTGAGAGAGATGACATCTTGACAAGGTTTCTTGTGATAGTATAGAGGTTGAAGAGGTATGTGATATTGGTTTTGTGATCAGCTGGTGGACTCTAACATGAATCCTACCAAGCAACTTGTGGTTGTTGCTGAGATACTTGTGTTTACTAATACTGTGGTTGACCTTGTTGAGGCTGGTGAGAAGATTTGTTTTCATGTTCAGTCGATTATGTCTGACATGGAGGTTGCAAAGAATCTAGTTGGGTGTGATCAGGCTGTTGTTGGTGAAGAGTTATTTTTTCTCAACACCTTTGTGATGGTGGTGTTGGTGACTTTCTTTTATTTAGTGTTATGGTGCAGATCTTTTTTGCTAGTTGTGGACTTGAATTGCTAGTTGACAGTAATGAGTCTTGTGATGAGTTGTTGAAATGGGATGCTGATGATGAGGAATTTCGTATTGATGTGGATCTGACTTTGGATCTACTTGTTGGGGAGTTGGATACTCTTGTTGCTGAGATGAGTTGTGGTGATTAGTGGTATGCTGATTGGATTGATGAGATTCATGTCATCCTAATGTTTGAATGGATGAAGCATAGAGGGTTGATTTTCAGATTTGTTCTCTTCTCCTTGAGGGATTGGAAGCCTTTGGTGAAGATGAAGTTGATTGCAGATAATTGCTTTGAGATTAAAGTATGGTACATACTTTCTATTTACCTAGGTAGTCTAATGTAGGAGCATTTTGGGTTCCTGAAGATCTTTCTTTATCTTGGAGGAATTCCCTGGTAGAGGGATGCAATGCTTTGTTTTGGGTAGCTTTCTGAGTTTCTGGGTTGTGATGATCTATGGAGATCTTTAGCATGTGCAATGAATGTTTTTTTTCCTTGATGTATGTGGAAGATATGTCTAAGGTCATAGCTCTTAAGGTGGCATGGTTTGAGAGATATTGGATGAACTTTTTCAAAGTTACAATTGTTTTCCTTGTCCTCGGAGCAATATTTTCCTGCAGTTTTGGTGCTGATTATGTGATGTGGAAACCTTGATCCTTAATGAATCAGCCTTTTATCTCTTATTTCCTTAAAGAGGACCTAAATTAATATCATTTCCCAAGGGCGAAAGTCCTAATTCATTATGAGTCAAAAGTTATGACCATTTTTCTTGGGGACCTATTTTCTGCCAGTTTTCATGCGAAACATGGAGTGTCTCTTCTTGTGTGGTTACGTGTGATGAGATGGGGCCTTGTGAAGGTAAAGGAATGTTTTTGGGTCATGTGTGGACCTAAATCAAAAGGCATATTAATTTTTGATCATTCTTGCATTAGTTTTGGTTTCTCTTATTGGACTGGACCTATATTGTAATTATAGCCTGACTGGCCGACCTGTGGATTAGCTGGCTATATATTGAGAGCTTGCGTAGATGTTTAGTAGTTAGTGGAGTGGTAGATGATCATTAGATCATTAGGAAAGATGTAGATATAGTTTTGATATGATGGAAGAGTAGAGTAGAAGCATATTTGTGAATCTGGGACTCTTTAGCAAAACTAGTGGCCTGGGGGCTTAGGACAAAAAGGGGTTGCTTGGAAGTGTGAGTACAAGTTTAGATCCTATCTTGGTTGTTCCTATCAGATGCTGCCTATTGCAGATCTAAACTATTTTCTAGTTCCTTGGATCTTATGAGATCTTGCTGATACTTTTTTATTTCATTTTAATAGGCCGAAACTCGGAAGGTCTTACAGTCGAGCATGTTGAATGAAATTCTATTTTGAATCATTATTGTGTTGAATTCCACTATGCTTGTTGTTGTTATAACTTATAGTGTAGGTTTGGATCATCCATTATTTGATCCTCCATCCCTTCCCTGCATCAAGTGGTATCAGAGCTTGAAGATCTTGAGTGTGTAAACTAGTTGAGGCTGTTTACACCAGGACCTTGATTTGAAGATGCCTATGAGGAGATCATATTTGATGTGAGAGATGAATATTTCTTTAGGTGAACAGATCATTGAATTGAGGTAGGTTGTGAAGATCAATAGCAGATCACCGAGTGTGTGGAGGCAACTGGTATCTTGCAATCAGATCACCGAGCAGAGGCACTTGCACTTTGAAGGGAACTTTATGGAGAAGTTGGGTCAACTTTGGCCTAAATTCTGAGAGAGAAGACATCTTGACAAGGTTTCTTGTGACAGTATAGAGGTTAAAGAGGTATGTGATATTAGTTTTTTTGATTAGCTGGTGGACTCTGACATGAAACCTGCAGAGCAACTTGTGACTGTTGCTCAGATACGTATGTTTACTGATACTGTGGTTGACCTTGTTGAGGCTGGTGAGAAGATTTGTTTTCATGTTCAGTCAGTTGTGTCAGACATGGAGGTTGCAGAGCATCTGGTTGGGTGTGATCAGGCTATTGTTGGTGAAGAGTTATTTTTTGCTGATCACCTTTGTGATGGTGGTGTTGGTGACTTTCTTTTATTTAGTGTTATGGTGTAGATCTTATTTGCTAGTTGTGGACTTGAATTTCTGGTTGACAGTAATGAGTCTTGTGATGAGTTGCAGAAATGGGATGCTGATGATGAGGAATTTCATATTCATGTGGATCTAACTTTGGATCTACTTGTTGGGGAGTTGGATACTCTTGTTTCTAAGATGAGTTGTGGTGAGTAGTGGTATGCTGATTGGATTGATGAGATTCATGTGATCCTGATGTTTGAATGGGTGAAGCATAGAGGGTTGATTTTTAGATTTGTTCTCTTATCCTTGAGGGATTAGAAGCCTTTGGTGAAGATGAAGTTTATTGTAGATAATTTATTTGAGATTAAAGTATGGTACATACTTTCTATTTACCTAGGTAGTCTGATGCAGGAGCATTTTGGGTTCCTGAAGATCTTTCTTTATCTTGGAGGAATTCCCTGGTAGAGGGATGCAATGCTTTGTTTTGGGCAACTTTCTAAGTTTCTGGGTTGTGATGATCTGTGGAGATCTTTAGCATGTGCAATGAAAGTTTTTTTTTCCTCGATGTATGTGGAAGATATGTCTAAGGTCACAGCTCTTAAGGTTGCATGGTTTGGGAGATATTGGATGAACTTTTTCAAAGTTACAGTTATTTTCCTTGTCCTTAGAGCAGTATTCTCCTACAGTTTTGGTGCTGATTGTGTGATGTGGTGATCTTGATCCTTAATGAATCAACCTTTTCACTCTTATTTCATTAAAGATGACCTAAATTAATATCATTTCCCAAGGGTGAAAGTGCTAATTCATTATGAGTAAAAAGTTATGACCATTTTTCTTGGGGACCTATTTTATGCCAGTTTTCATGCAAAATGTAGAGTGTTTCTTCTTGCGCAGTTACATGTGATGAGATGGGGCCTTGTGAAGGTAAAGGAATGTTTTTGGGTCATGTTTGGACCTAAATCAAAAGGTGCATTAATTCTTGATCATTCTTGCATTAGATTTGGTTTCTCTTATTGGACTAGACCTATATTGTAATTAAAGCCTGACTGGCCGACTTGTGGCTTAGTTGGCTATATATTGAGAGCTTGGGTAGATGTTTAGTAGTTAGTGGAGTGGTAGATGATCATTAGATCATTAGGAAAGATTTAGATATAGTGGTGATATGATTGAAGAGTGGAGTAGAAGCAGATTTGTGAATTTGGGACTTTGTAGTAGAACTAGTGGCCTGCGGGCTTAGGACAAAAAGGGGTTGCTTGGAAGTGTGAGTACAAGTTTAGATCCTATCTTGGTTGTTCCTATTAGATGCTTCCTATTGCAGATCTAAACTAGTTGGTGGTTCCTTATATCTTGAGAGATCTTGCCGATACTTTTTTATTTCATTGTAATAGGTCGAAACCCGGAAGGCCTTACAGCTGGGCATGTTGAATGAAATTATGTTTTGAAGAATTATTGTGTTTAATTACATTATGCATGTTGTTGTTATAACTTTCAGTGTAGGTTTGGATAATCCATTATTCGATCCTCCATCCCTACCCTGCATTAAATTAGTATATCTTAGGACCCTTAAGACCTAATAAGACCACTTTGGTGACCTAATAGGACCTATTAATACCAATTAGTACATCATAGGACCCTTAAGACCTAATAAGATCAGTTACATGACCTAATAGGACCTATTAATACTAATTAGTACATCTTAGGACCCCTAGGACCTCTTATGTTACCTTAGGACCTCTTAAGACCTAATAAGACCACTTACTTGACCTAATAGGACCTATTAATACCAATTAGTACATAATAGGACCCTTAAGACCTAATAAGACCACTTACGTGACCTAATAAGACCTATTAATACCAATTAGTACATCTTAGGACCCCTAGGACCTCTTATGTTACCTTAGGACATCTTAAGACCTAATAAGACCACTTACTTGACCTAATAGGACCTATTAATACCAATTAGTACATTATAGGACCCTTAAGACCTAATAAGACCACTTACATGACCTAATAGGACCTATTAATACCAATTAGTCCATCATAGGACCCTTAAGACCTAATAAGACCACTTGCTTGACCTAATAGGACCTATTAATACCAATTAGTACATCATAGGACCCTCAAGACCTAATAAGACCACTTATGTGACCTAATAGGACCTATTAATACCAATTAGTACATCATAGGACCATTAAGACCTGATAAGACCACTTACGTGACCTAATGGGACCTATTAATACCAATCAGTACATCTTAGGACCCCTAGGACCTCTTATGACCTAATAAGACCACTTACTTGACCTAATAGGACCTATTAATACCAATTAGTACATCATAGGACCCTTAAGACCTAATAAGACCACTTACATGACCTAATAGGACCTATTAATACCAATTAGTCCATTATAGGACCCTTAAGACCTAATAAGACCACTTACTTGACCTAATAGGACCTATTAATACTAATTAGTACATCATAGGACCCTTAAGACCCAATAAGACCACTTACATGACCTAATAGGACCTATTAATACTAATTAGTACATCTTAGGACCCTTAAGACCTAATAAGACCACTTACTTGACCTAATAGGACCTATAATTTTATATATTTAGATATTTGTTTCCATTTTACACACAGTTATAACTTGTAATCAAGTACTTAATTATTAACACTTAGCTTTCACATGTTATGTATCTAGATGGTCACTCAAGATGCATCAAAGACTCCTGATAGACATACCATTTTTCATATTGCTGATACGGAGATGGCTCGACTTAGAGAGTCCATCTGTACATCTTTAGGAGATAGTATATATAGAGATACTCATGCCACTATATTGACTAGTTTGGAGGTGATGAGTGCTAGATTGAGATCTCACTCCTCCTTCACACCTCAGGTAGTTAACACTATTTTTTGAGACTTGAGGGCCAAGGTCTCAGGTGATGTTTCCTTGGTGATAGTTCAGAGCCTTCTCCCAAAGGAAACCATCAAACAAGAGGTTTTCCCATATTATGATTGGAAGGCCATTGTGAGGGCATATCAGGTCACATAGTGTGTTATTCCTTAGATTGCATGTATGATATATCCTCAATTTCTTGCAGCACATGGTCGTTATCCAAATAATGACCTGATTCCATTATATTTTTCATAGTAGTTGTTATATGTTGAGTTCTGTTTGGGACTCAGGGTCAACTATTTAGATCTTCTAGCATATTATGGTTAGGGGCACGGTAGGGTTGCAAACCATGATTAGTATCATAGGGCTGATTGAGTTGTACAACCTCATAGATAGCTAGTTGGGGATAGGACTTTGGTAGTGGCATCGACGATGGCTACTACTACATATATAGTCATCATTGCTTCTCAGAGGGGAGTAGTAGATAGTATAGGATAGATTGCTTCTTCAGCCACATCCATCACTTTAGATTCAATGGGTAGATACATTTTGACTAGACGGAGTAGAGCCAAATCATCTTCTGAGGCTTCATCTAGTACTACTATAGGTGTGACTGATGAGTCATAGAGTTGCAAGTCTTCCTACAACTAGAGAGATATGATAAATTTTAGGTCATCATAGTCATTTAGATATGGCCCTTTACTTTTTGGAGGATCTCCTACAGTCCTATTCTCATATTGTTGACACGCACAGGATCCCAATACATTCAGTCAAGGATTTCATTGCACTTGCACGAGGTCTTGTAGTTCCACCTGACACAATACGTACCATCTACTAGTTAGACACAACATAGTGCAGAGCACTCTGCACCCACAGATCACTCTATAGCTGCAGAGCCAGGTATACAAGTTGGAGATGTACACATCACCACTAAGGGCCTAGAGACTTTTGATGAGCAGTTGTGTGGGTTGAGTCAGGTGGATATTGGCACTGATGTTGGGATATTTATGGATATGTTATTGCATCCAGATGGTTTAGGTTCTACATCACTCCCCTCCCAGCTAGTGTCACCACTACACTCCTCATTACTAGAGAGTTTTGGGATGAAAGGTGGTGTGGGTGATGTAGTTTTAGTTGATGATACAATGGTGTAACCCACTGATGATCCTCTTTCTCCTGAGACCCAAGTACATATAAAAATTTCCTTTCTTTTTTCTTAGGAGTTTTAGTGAATAATTAATTATAGACATGTGTATTGATGTTTGTTCAATGTATAATATTTTGCAGGCATAGTTAGCAGAGCACATTACCTCTAGTGTGGGCTTAGAGCATCTTCATATGAGAGATCCATTTGACATGACACCTACTAGTGGTCAGGTAAGTTTTAGATATATGTATGTAAAAGCATGCATGTGTACACATGTATTTATATATTTCAAGTACTTTACATAATATATATACTATGCACATGTATATAACCAACTATTGTACTAAATTTGCAGGGGTCAGTTGTTGCTTTATAAACAAAGGATGCTTTTCATAGGAGTGATTCAGCAGATGTGACACCTAGTAGTGGTCAGGTAAGTTTTAAAAATATGTAAGTTTAAACATGCATTTATAATATTTTAATTATTTTAGATTATTATTATATATACATGCATTTATATTCGTAGGGATCAGTTGTTGTCTCAAAGCCAGAGGATGCTCGTGGTAGTTGCTTAGAGGGTTTCTCTATTCGCATGCACCTAGATGACTCCCTAGTTTAGGACATGTTGCACATATCTTTTATTTGAGACTCATTATATATGTCATTAGTATATTTTTGATATTTTTCAGTTTATGATTCGAGACATATATTTGATTAGAGACATATATATTTGATTAGATACATATATTTGATTAGAGACATATATTTGATTAGATGATATGATTTTATTTGATTTTATTTGATGATATATGATTTGATTAGATGGTTTTATTTGATTAGATGATATGATATGATTTGATTTGACTAGATGATTTTATTTGATGATATATGATTTGTGATATTGCTATCAAGGATTTAACTATGTAGTTTTTTGAGTCAAACTCATTGACCCATGATTCATGAGTAGTGGTTCACCTCTGTGAGCATCAACTAGATCCAATGAGTGCTAAGTGTTCCATTCATTCTCATGAGAGATGGGTTCATGTGAACCACTACTCATGAATCATGGGTCAATGAGTTTGACTAAAAAAACTACATAGTCAAATCCTTGATAGCAATATCACAATTTGACTTGTTGTGGAAAAATATCTCCTACTTATCGATATATGATTTGATTAGACGGTTTTATTTGATTAGATGATATGATTTGATTAGATGGTTTTATTTGATTAGATGATATGATTTGATTAGATGATATATGATTTGATTAGATGGTTTTATTTGATTAGATGATATGATTTGATTATATATGATAAGTAATCTAACTAATTTCATCATTTTTAGTGTCTTAAGGGGATCTTTAACTAATAAACAATCTTAAGGGGAGGTCTTAAGGGGATTTGGAATTAATATCATAAAAAATAACTAGTTAATACATATAACTAATGGACAATAACTATTCTAACTAATTCTAGAACTAACACATGTCATAAGTAATCTAACTAATTTCATCATTTTTAGTGTCTTATGGGGAGGTCTTAAGGGGATCTAGAATTAATATCATAAAAAATAACTAGTTAATACATGTAACTTGGACAATAACTATTCTAACTAATTCTAGAACTAACACATGTCATAAGTAATCTAACTAATTTCATCATTTTTTAGTGTCTTAAGGGGATCTTTAACTAATAAAAAGTCTTAAGGGGATCTAGAATTAATATCATAAAAAATAACTAGTTAATACATGTAACTAATGGACAAAAACTATTCTTACTAATTCTAGAACTAACACATGTCGTAAGTAATCTAACTAATTTCATCATTTTTTAGTGTCTTAAGGGGAGGTCTTAAGGGGATCTAGAAATCATAATCATCATAAAAATCATTGAATAATCAAAGCATACATATAAAATTCTATTTATTAAAACCACTGAACCATCAAATAGGTCCATCATATATCAACAAATTATAGTCCATCATATTTTTAAATCTATAAATAAAGTATAATGAAATTTAATCTAGAGATATCAAGTAGGTCCTAACACAAGAAATAGGTATACATATTATAGTTTTTAGACCAACTCAAGTGTTTCAGACCTTTCATGGAGAACATGTAATATTCTCTCATGATCCTCACTATCTAGTCTCCACTTATGATGTCCACATTGAGATTTAACTATATGGAGACAAATGGATGTGGCAACTACTAGGTGACTATATTGAAACACCTTATTGTTTGGTTTTTAATCAACAAAGTGAATAACATGTTGAATTACTTTGATTTGCTTGAAATATGTTCTCTCTAAAACAACTGAACCTACAGGTCACAAATTTTAACAATATATAAATTTAAACAAACTCAATTTGAAATTTGTTAAAAGGTTGAAATTTAAAATTTACAAATTGAGTTCAATATATTGATGTAAACCATGTACAAACCTATGGGGAACAACATTCCATCACTTTCTTCAAGTTCAAGTAACATCATCCTCTCTGCAGTACAACGCAGTAAATAATAACCAACTCCTACATTTCTACGCTCAATAATCAATGCAAAGACATCTCCTGCACAGTAAAATTATATATACATGTGTGAGATCTTAAAATTTACCTAGTTAAATATATAGATCTATATATCTATCTATACATGCAGCTCAATGTACCATATAATGTGAAATATATATACTTACCAATTTTGATCAATCCTGAGATATGATCATAGTCAGTAGAAATCAAAGGGACATCATCAAAATTTTCATCTTCATCTCTATCAAATGTATTAGTAAAAAACTAGTGGAACTAGATTCCATGCACCTACATATCCACGGTCTTGATCGATACATTCCTCATAATTGTCAGCAATGCAGTGACAACAAAAGCATGATTAGTCCCTAGTGTTCAACATCCAATTGTGACAATTCATACTCATAACTAAATGGAAAGATCATGTATTTTCTATCCTATTTCAACCATGCATAATTTTTGTATCCAAACCTAAAAGAATGCATATATAATACATTCTATAAATATAATTTGAATAAAAAATATCATACAAAATTTAAACACTTTCAAATAATTTAAAAATGTGTGCATACCTTTTATCTCCCAAAATTTTCTATATGGCACTGCCCGAGTCAATCCCGATGACGTGTCATTCTTATTTGGTGCAAAATGTGTCTTGCACCATTCAACCACATCATGTGCATTTTTTATATGCACTCCCTTATAATTCATTTGATACTTTCGTATAGCACATTTGATGCAAGCTCCGACACCATCACGTTCACCTTTTCCATGTCCACTCTCAAAGAAACTCCAGACATGTATGTTTTCATTACGATGATATCTAGATAGTGCATAAAATGGTCTCAATGATTTGAATTGTAGAGCACATCCATTTGACCAAACATAATGTTTATCAATTTTTATACCTCTTTCTTTCAAATTTGCAAAAAACATCTTGAAGCAATGTTCTACATAATGAATGTCATGCTCTCTATCATCACTTATATAAAAATGATATTCCTTCTTGATGACCCGTGCTTCAAATGTTCTCTAAATACCATCCAAATCTAATTGTGCATGTCGATAACACACATGTACTATAATAGTAATTTTCTCTGAAAAATAGTATTCTGACTGAATTGCCTTTTGATGAACAAAAGAATAATTTTCTGCAAAATCAACAACTGATACAATAGTTCCAAGTGGTAAATTGTCTCTTAGTGTTTGGAGTTTTTGTGCTTTCCACTTTGTAAAAAATGCATGATGAATGTAGGGTTGAATCAATTTTTTAAATTTTTCCATAAATACTCCAACATTTATCTCCTCTTCAACACATTCTAACCTTTTGGATTCTTTCCCAAATTTTGTTTCATTCTTTTCATATTTGTAACTCTTGCAATTTACCATCTTTGTTACATCAATATTTTTATTTTTCAAAGGAAAAAGAGACAAATCAGCACATGTTTGACATATTCCTTTTATGAAATTTATTTGTCCAACTATATCATCTCTTTTGTCACATAAAATGGATGAGATGAACTCACTTCATCTAGTAGGAGGAGAAATTTCAAAACCATAAGTGTCTTCTGTATGGTGAAAATGTGACCACACTTCTATGAATCATTACATTCGAGAACACTCAAGAATGAGGTCTCAAAAATCAATCCATAGCTCCCTAGGCATGGAGTGCAAGGGTTTTAAGAATGCTCTTAGCTAGAGCTATTTAGCCTATAACCTTGCTAGTAAACCATGCAATGGGAGATTCAATGAAGACAAGGGAAAGAATGCCAATATCCTCAAGAATCAAGAATGAAAATGCAATACAATGCTATGCTAGAAATGGAAATGCAAGCTAAGCTATGAAAATGAAAGATGCAACTATTACAAAGCCTCCTAGTTAAGCTAGATGGATTAATCTAAAGCATAAAGGAAATCTAAGCTAAGAATGTCATGATAATGCAAGAAATGAAAACTATGATAACATGTAGATGCAAAAGCCAAGAATGCTCCAAATCTTCAAAAGCTCTAAAATGACCTAGAAAGCCTGTAGCATAACATTAGCATAAAAACCTAAGATATGAAAATGAAGAAAAAAACTCTCCTTTTATAAGAAATGAGAAGGAATGGACCATGGAGATTAAGAGGCAAAAGATTTAATCAACGGTGGAGCTTGAAAGAGGAGCAATCCATGTGCACAAATATCCTCCAATAGGAAAATAAGAGTTGACTTTTGTGTCCATATGAGATAAAAAGTGTTTTTTCTCTTTTTATAAAATAAGAATAATTCTTTGTTTGTGCAACTTAGGATAAGAGGAAAAGTGGGGGCTTTTTATTTATTAAAAGGGGAGGAAATATTCCTTTTAATAAATAAAAACTAAGGATAAAATGGTTAGCCCATAGAAAATAATCAAATAAATGATAGAACTAGGATTTGATCAAGAGCAAGCAATTTATGATTTAGCAAAAGGGGCTAATAGTCTAGGTGACCATTTTTAGGTGTATACATCTTCTACAAACTTTTGAAAAACCTGATAGTGGAGATCAAATTCAATATGATAACGACAACAACAAGTTTCAAACACTTTCTTTATCCTGATATAATATGGCTTCAATCTTTCAAACAATGTTTTCTCAATCTTTATATTAGGATTAGAACTACAAAATGACACATACATTTCATGTTGTGTTGTGTCCAACCAATGTTTCATATGATATTCATATTGATTAGTTGAAATTCTATGTCTGATAACATCTCTAGTGTTTGATGAAGGACGTGTATTATCATTCCAAAATGATGTGATCAAATTTTTTATTCCTTTATCAATCCTATCAAAATGAGGAGCTCTACACATGATTGCCCAATTGTCTTCCAAGGTGTTATCATCCAAAAGTATTCTCCTATTAACATATCATGATATTGTTTTTCCTATTAAAACCAAACTGAGATGAAACTGAAGATATCTATCTTTTTCATCCCATAGTGTTACCTACAATGGATGTCAACATAACTTTTCTTATAATGGTCTTATCTTTAGTTCAAGATCACTTCACTAGCTAGTTCAAACCTTTCCTAAGATTTTCAATCATATTAGTTTGCATGTCAACAAATTTTCTCTTCTTTGATGATGTGTTTATACCCAATAATTATAATGCTCCTTCCAACTTTTTGTTTATAAGTACAATTGAAAGCAATTGAGCTTGTTCAAGTGTTTCAAAATTATCAAATTTACCCAATATTTCTCTTGCTACCATATTCATTGATCTCTTCTTAGCAAGACTTGGGTTGAACATTAGCAAGTGATCTCAAATTCTCCACATCCATTGTAAGTAAATGATCTAAGTTTCTATAATTAATATTTCTCTTTACAATTTGAGCTAAATTTAAAAGTTCATCCATACCAGTAGGAGCACGTGATCTTGACCCTTCTCTAGTGTCAATTGTTTGAGCTTCCGTAGGGAGTGATCCTGACCCTTCTTGAATGTGCAATTGTTCGACTTGACTTGACCCTCCTACTTCAGCTTGTCTTTCAGCTTCTTTAGTTTTATGATAATATGTCAATGCAGCTTCACGATTTCTTTTTTTGGTACAAGGTGACCTTTTTCTAGAAGATTTACTTTGTCTTCCCTTTTTGTTCCCCATTTCTTCAATCTCCAAAAAATGTCTTCCACAAGATCGTGTATAAAAATTCTCTTCTTCAAAAAATACTTTAATCTAATATTTCTCCTCTCCAAAATTATGTCTTTGAAAAACTAGAAATAGCAATCCTCCTCCAAAAAATGCCTTCAATAATAGAAAATGCGAATTTATTAATTACAATTCGGCATAAAATAGAAACAAAATGTTTCTGTTTTATACCATTCTAATTTTTTTTTAAAAAATAAAATCACTTGTCGGCTTTGCTCGAAGTATATACTTTGCACGAAGTACCTAGCAAAAAAATCTGGTGGGGTGTTGCTTGCTGGAATTTTCATTCAAGGGCCTTCGTACGAAGGGTCTTTGCATGAAGCCCCTCAAGGGTCTTTGTGCGAAGGGGGTCCTCGCACGAAGACCCCAAAAATGAAAATTTGCATTCAAAAAATAAGAGAACTTTAAAAAAATGGTGTTTTGAGGCCTAGAACAAGGACCAAATGGCATGGTTTTTTCAAACATGCGATGTCAAATGCTATTCGGAACAAGCTTTCTAACGAATATCATTTTAATACATATTGAGTTCATTATCACTTTCAAATATTACTTTAACTAAACATAGGTTGTTTGGTCATTCAACAACTTGTCTCTTCAAGACTTCGGAAAAAATAGTAAATTATAAAAAATATGTAGGAAAAGCATATTTGTGCTACTTTTCTATGAAAAAAAGAAAAAATGAATTTTGATATACACAGATCAAGTTAGAGCAATCCAAGTGACCTTATGTCTAAATTACAGTTACAGTCACTTTAGAATTTAATAAACTATGAAATATTGACCCAAAATGAATAAAACCAATTGCATCCTTTAGATATTGAAGTTACAAATATTATCGTAAAATAATTACATCGTTATCATAATTTAAAAAAAAGTTATGCTAATCCAAGTGACAGTAACTCCTTTAAAACATAATTTTTTCATGCAAACCACTTTTCGAAGGAGAAGGAAAAATGAATTTAAATGATTTTATTTTTTATTTTTAAAATATATTTAGAAACTAGAAAGAAAATTCTAAAAGACTCTAGTTTACATCATCTTCAAATTCCTAATGTTTTTGCAGCAACAGGTGTTCGGAAGTGAAGTTTTTTCTCAGAATGTTGATCTTTGTGTCAAAATTGGCCAAAAAGTGGGACTCACTATTGTGGGACCACCCATTTGATAGTTTTGGATTAATCAATCCTTTTTTATTTTACTTCCAAAAGGTAAAGATACTTTCAATTGTTTTGTGTGGAGATTATTTATATTATTCTGCAACTTGATCATTAGATTTAATCAACATTATTATCTCTATCTTATTAGTCTCATTAAGTTTGGGTTAAATTCAATAAGACTAATTGTGGAATGATAAAGTAATTAAGAGTATCAAAAGAAGTAGTTGATAGGAACATAGATTTTTCTCTTAGATCATTGCAAAATTTAGTGACTTTAAACTCTATCTAAATGAAGGATTTAAAAGCTAAGCTACTATGCAATGCAAATTCATCCAATGCTTAGTCTAAGAGTAATCCATATTAAGAAAAAATGAAGTGTTCCTAGATTTGATAAATGCAATGAAAATGAAATAAACTAAATTAACTTATGCAATTAAAATAGGTAAAAATTATTGCAATAAATAAATGATAAATAAAAATTGTCGCATTACTCTAAGAAAAATATTGGATGTGTTCTTGTGAGAATGGAGGCTGAGCTGAAGTTGCTAAAATGACAGATGAGGTAACAAAGGTGGTATCCTAGTTAACTGGATTGTTTCTAAAATCGTGTTCAGTTGGCTGAATGACGACTCCATAAATGCATTTTTGGAATATTTAAAGGATTTTATGCATTTTTGTGTAAAATGTGATGACATACTTAATTTAATTATTTTTTATGATTAATTGACAATTCTTTATTTATTTAATCAACATCCTAAAATATTAATTAAATAAATAGTATAAGGTTGATTTAATTGCCAATAACATTAGGATTTAGGAGTTAATTAATCAAATAAGATTAAGTGCAATGGTTGAATTTCATCAAATCAAATTTGATGAGTTGAATTTCCTTGGGTTTAGGACTTAGGAGATTTAATCAAAATTAGGACTTTCTTGATGAATAATTGATGAAGGGTGCTCCCCTTAATACCACAAACACATAACAGAAATAGAGAAACAACAATAATATGCAAGAACAGAAAATTGGCTTCTTATTATCTCCACAAATGTGAAATTACAAACTTTCAGAATTACAATATGCAAAGCCACATGGGCATTCCCTTACAATATTTTGTAGGACAAAGCCTCGAATCAATACCCAGATCTACTACCCAAAACTGCCCTAGACAACACTATGGGCCTTCTTTATATAGGCATTTTCCACCACCCGAGAAGGTTCCATAAATTTAGCCCTCAGGGCCGACCAAACTTAAAATTATTTTATTTTTCAATTTATTACATCAAAGTCAGCTCAAAATAACTTTTGAAACCCGAACAAAAATTTTGAAGGAAAATTATTTTCTGCCATTTCAGGTGGCCTGACTTTCGGAGACCATAAGTCATCACCAGTTGACCCAATTGACTATTATAACCCCATTTCGGAAATGCCACAAAGCGCTCTACAAGCTTGATTGGCACAAGCGCCCGTCACCCAAATTTTCAACCTCATCCGGGACCTCTAAAACCTTCAAAACTGAGTTCAAAGTTTATGTACCTTGCTGCCAATTCCAAAAATCTTCAATATCTTCAAAACTAGACCTGATCTAGCCATGAAACTTTGCTAGCAGGCTGATATGACTGAGATGAACCTCCGCATGTAAAATCAGAACATTCTGAGATCGTAAGACCAACTTACTAAAAATAGCAAGTTTCCATAAATAGCAACTCTGTACAAGATAGCCCTTATTGAATACAAAAATAGAAATATTTTTGGGTGATGCAAGATTGCTCTTACACCCAGGATGCTCCTGCATCAGACACCCGAGGTAATTTGAGAAGTGATCCCATCACGACTCAAGTGTACAGAGGAAAACCAAGATGGTTACCCTCCTCCTTTGTTAGCCATGATGAATCTTCAACAGGTTGTCCGTCCCATTTGACCAAATACTCTTCATATGTCCTGTTCCTTGTGCTTCTGCCAACTTGACTATCCAGTATGTCTTCAATCTCCTTGATATCTGAACTAGTTGCTGGAATACTCCACTGTGTTGCTGTAACCTCATCTTCAACACCTCCTTCATGATACTCTGTCAAATCTGAAATGTTAAACACTGGTGAAATATTTAGCTCAATAGGCAATTCTACCTCATATGCATTTCCTGAATCATGCTTCTTCAGTATCTTACATGGCCCAAACTTTTTCATTTTCAACTTGTTATATGTACCAACTAGAAATCCCTCCTTCTGCAAATGAACCATGACTTCATCTCCAACCTGAAATTCCTTATGCCTCCTTTTCTCATCTACCTTAGCCTTATACTGTGCATTCATCTTGGTAATATGCTTCCTCACCTCCTCATGGATGTTCTTCAAATGTTCTACAAAATCCTCAGCTTCAGCACTACTTATTTCTCCTTTATCTATCTTTCTCAACTCGGATGCATTTCTGAGACTACTCCCATATACAATCTCGAATGGTGATTTACTATTACTCTTATTGATAGAATTATTATATGCAAATTCTGCCAGTGGTAAAATCAAATCCCATCCTGTTGGCTTATCTCCAACCAAACATCTCAACAAATTTCTCAAACTCCTATTCACCACCTCTGTCTGTCCATCAGTTTGTGGATGATGTGATGAACTGAACTTCAAATTGGTCTTCAACTTCTTCCACAATGTATGCCAGAAATATCCAACGAACTTAGTGTCTGTATCTGAAACTATGGTCTTTGGCAAACCATGTAGTCTCACTACTTCTCTGAAAAACAATTATGCTATATGAACAACATCATTAGTCTTCTTGCAGGGAATGAAATGTGTCATCTTCAAAAATTTGTCAACTACTACAAAAATTGAATCATGTCCCCACTGTGTCCTTGGTAAACCAAGAACAAAGTCCATACTGATATCCTCCCAAGGCTTCTTTGGTACAGGTAATGGCTGATACAACCCTGTATTCTGCTTCACTCCTTTCGCCATCTGACATACTCTACAACTCTGTACAAACTTCTTGACATCTTGCTGCAACTGTGGCCAATAATAATTTTCACTAACCAAAGCAAGGGTTTTATCTTAACCAAAATATCCAGCCAATCCTCCGCTATGCTTCTCCTTGATGAGATTATCCCTCATAGAACTTCGTGGAATGCACAACTAACTCCTTTTGAATAGCATATCATCCTGGATGATAAAATCTAGCCATTTCATCCTATCTAGAGTAACAGGCTCTTTACAAACTTTCCAAGCTTCACCAAAATCAGGATCCTCTGGATACAAATTCTTGAGTTCCTTGAACCCAACCACCTTAATCTACATCTCTATCAGCAATAGTTGCCTTTTGCTAAGAGCATCTACAACCCTATTAGACTTTCTACTTCTGTGTTTCAAAACAAATGTATAACTCTGCAAAAACTCAACCCATTTCAAATGCCTCTGATTCAACTTTTCTTGACTATTCAAATATTGCAAAGCTTGATGATCAGTATACAAAACAAACTCCTTAGGAAGTAGATAGTGTCTCCACTTCTTCAATGCATGAACTATAGCATAAAATTCCTGATCATAAATAGAATATTTTCTCTTGGCATCATTTAACTTCTCACTAAAATAAGCAATAGGTTTACCTTCTTAGCTCATAACAGCTCCTATCGCAGTACCACTAGCATCAAAATCTACTTGAAACACCTTATTAAAATTTGGAAGTGCTAAAACAGGTTGTTCTGTAACTTTTTGTTTCAACAATTGAAAACTCTTTTCTGCCCCATTAGTCCACTTAAACTCTTTTCTATCCCCTCTCATTGTTTTAGTCAAGGGACCACAAATACTGCTAAAATTTTTGATAAACTTTCTGTAAAAACTAGCTAGACCATGAAAAGATCTTACCTCGGTAGCACTCCTTGGAGTAGGCCATTCAAGGATAGCCTGTACCTTCCCTGGGTCTATTTTTAGACCTTTTGTTGAAACTACAAATCCCAAATACACTAACTCTTTCTTCACAAAACTGCACTTCTTCAAATTAATCAACAATTTCTCATCTCTTAGCTTCTCAAACACCATACGAATATGCATCATATATTCCTCCAATGTCTTGCTAAAGATCAAAATATCATCTAGGTAAACAATGACAAACTTACCTAGAAATTCTTTCAGAACCTCATTCATGAGCCACATGAAAGTGCTCAGTGCATTGGTTAGCCCAAAAGGCATGACTAACCACTCATACAGTCCTTCCTTTGTCTTGAAGGTAGTCTTCCATTCATCTCCTTCTTTGATCCGAATCTGGTGATATCCACTCTTCAGATCTATCTTTGAGAAATACACAGCTCCACTCAAACAATCCATAATATCATCCATTCGTAGCAATGGAAACCTATACTTGATTGTGATCTTATTTTTTTCTCTGGAATCTATACACATCCTCCATTCTCCATTCTTCTTTGGTGCTAATACTATTGGTACAACACAGGGACTTAGACTCTCTTGAATCAACCCCTTTTGCAATAACTCATGTACTTGTCTGTTCAACTCTTCACTCTCTGCTGGTGTCATTCTATGTGCTGCCTTGTTTGGAAAATTGGCTACTAGAATCAAATCCATTTGATGAATGATCTTCCTTACTGGTGGTAATCCATCAGGTACATTATCAGATACAATATCCTGAAACTCATTCAACAAATCTGCAACCTCTATAGGTACATCCTCTACTTTTTCTTTACCAGCTTTTGGAATTAAAGAAAAACACACATGCTCATGCCTCATACCATCTAGGAATTTTCTTCCATCAACAAATGTTATTCTTGCATTACCATATACCTTTTCTTTGATCTCCTTTAATAGCTTTAGCTTATGTCGCACTCCATCCTTTGTCAGGGAATAGGTATTTGCACGACCATCGTGTACAGCACATCTATCAAACTGCCATTGTCTACCCAACAACACATGACATGCATCCATAGATATGATATCACATAGTACCTCATCTTGGTACCCACCGATCTTGAACTTTACTAGGCACTGTTCACTGACCATGACCTTGTGGTCATCCTGCACCTAGGTAATCTGATATGGATGTGGGTGTTTCTATCTCTTGAGCTTCAACTTTGTCACCATCTCTTCTGACACCAAATTGTCAGTGCTTCCACTATCAATAATCACATCACAACATTTTCCCTCACACTTGCATCTAGTGCGAAACAGGCTCCTCCTTTGTTTAGGTTCATTCTCACCACTCAGCAGGACTCTTTTGTTAATCAGCGTTTCTCCTCTTTCAACATCTTCTAAATTTGATGATCTGGCATCTTCATCTACATGTGCAACTCTAGCCTAGCCTTCATTCCTCCTATCTGTCCTTCCTTAGTGTTGAGGACATTCAAATGCCCTATGACCTTCTTCTCCATAGTGAAAACATGTTCCACGGAAGCCTCCTCTTCCTGAACCTTCTCCTCTTCCTCTTCCTCTCTGATCTCTATTATTCTGATCTTGGAAACGATTGGAATTATTTCCTCTTTGATTTTGATTGCTACTAGCCTCATCCTTTTTTTTCAGATCTTCATTTCGGCCTCCATATGATCGTCCACCATATCGTCCACCACGACCTCTTCCATTTTGTCTACTCTCAAACTTCTTGTTCAGCTTTTCCTCCACTTATAGGGCAAACTGGTATGCCTCTTCAATACTGTTCATTCAACCTAGATTCAGCTCCTCCTGAATGCTTGGCCTCAAACCATTAAGGTAATGAGCAACTTTTTACTTATCAACTTCCGCATGACTTGTTCTGATGAGGATTCGATAGAACTCCTATGTATACTCCTAAATAGATCTTCCTACTTGCTTCAAACTTCGCATTTTCTTCAATAAGTCAAGCTCATAATCAATAGGAATGAACTGTCACTTCAATTTATGCACCATCCAATCCCATCTTGTGATTTTATCTTTCCCTCTTCTATTTCACTCCAATTGAATCTCTTGCCACCAGATCTTCGCATGACCTTTCAGTCTGGCCTTCGCGAATTTGACCCTATCAGGATCCTCAATATCTTCATACTCAAAATATTCTTCACATTCATTGATCCAGTCGATCAATTCCTCTAGGTTAAGATTTCCTAAAAATGTAGGAACCTTGATCTTAGGTCTTTTCCTGATCTTGGAAATGGCCCAAAAAAGTCTTTCTTCCTCCGAGTTCACAACTTTGACTTCTCCTTCTTGATCTTCTTCTTCGGCTTCATCCTCGCTTTCATATCTGACATTAAGATTCATTCCTCTATGAATCTCTTCTTGCAATGCTCACACTTGTGTCTCGAGCACTCTAACCTCAGATGCTACAACACCAGCTCTTCTGCCACATTCCCTTCATAGAGACATTTTCATGATGCGCGCCGAAACCCTAACCACGGTCCTAGTGCAAACTGCCTCACAGTCGGCGATCTATTTACACACTCAGGAACTCCTGCTCTGATACCACTTGATGAAGGGTGCTCCCCTTAATACCATAAACACGTAACAGAAACAGAGAAACAACAACAATATGCAAGAACAAAAAATTGGCTTCTTATTATCTCTACAAATGTGGAATTACAAACTTTCAAAATTACAATATGCAAAGCCACATGGGTATTCCCTTACAATATTCTATAGGACAAAGCCTTGAATCAATACCCAGATCTACTACCCAGAACTGCCCTAGACAACACTACGGGCCTTCTTTATATAGGCATTTTCCACCGCCCGAAAAGGTTCCAGAAATTTAGCCCTAAGGACCAACCAAACTTAGAATTATTTTATTTTTCAATTTATTACATCAAAGTCAGCTCAAAATAACTTTCGAAACCCAAATAGAAATTTTGAAGGAAAATTATTTTCTGCCATTTCAGGTGGCTTGACTTCCGGAGACCATAAGTCATCACCAGTTGATCTGATTGACTATTATAACCCCATTTTGGAAATGCCATGAAGCACTCTACAAGTTTTATTGGTGCAAGCACCCATCACCCAAATTTTTGACCTCATTCAGGGCCTCTAAAGCCTTCAAAACTAAGTTCAAAGTTTTTGTACCCTACTGCCAATACCGAAAATCTTCAATATCTTCAAAACTAGACTTGATCTAGCCATGAAAATTTGCTGGCAGGCTGATATGACTGAGATGAACCTCCACATGTAAAATTAGAATATTCCAAGATCGTAAGACCAACTTACTAAAAATAGAAAGTTTCCATAAATAGCAGCTCTGTACAAGATAGCCCTTATTGAATACAAAAACAAAAATATTTTTGGGTGACGCAAGATTGCTCTTACACCCAGGATGCTCCTACATCAATAATTGAGATTAGGGGATCATGGTTTTGGTGACCATTTTTAGGTGATTACAACAGTTCCTTGCTAGATTTCCAATCTTGTGAGAATGACAACATACCATACCCCTTGATCTCCATGGTCCAATATTACCTCTTGCAGACGTTATTTTTCTATTCATATACATGTGTCCATAGTAACCACAAATTGAGCATGTGACATTTAATTGCCTCTCCCTTTGGTAAGGTATTTCCCAGTTCACAGGTAATCTTTGATTGTTCACTCTTGACCTGCACTCATCATCTTTGTGACCATATTTTTTGTAGTTGTAATAGTGACCATCAAAGTTATTAGATCTACTACTAGAGCTAGATCTACAATCATGAGTATTATGTCCATACTTATTGCAGTTGTACCAATATCCATCGAAAGTGCTAGCTCTATTTTTAGACCTAATTCCACATACATTTATAGTATGACCCACCTTGTGATAATTGAAACATGCAGGCTAGTAAGCTTTCTTACCAAAATTTATTTGGGTTACCTTTGGTGGAGACTTTCCTTCTTTCTTGATCTCCTTTGTTCCAGGAAAATTCACCAACTTAAAAAGTAGTATAACTAATATATCTTAGGCCTATGGTCTCTTTACTTATTCTTTGATTTATGATTTTCTCATCAAGTTTTATAATACTTTCATTGAGTTTCTTCAGTAGATCATTAGAAATCTTCAATTCTCCTTTTGATTGTTCATTCTCATTTCTTAGATTCTCATTCTCCCTTAGGGATTCTTCATTTTCTTCATTTGTATCATGTTGATGTTCATGCAATGTGCCAATTTCTTATCTTGACTTGAAAATTTCATCCTCAATAGCATTTATTACTTCATCCATGGCTTTTAGAGAATCCTCTACAATTTTCCTTGCATTCACTTTAGGTATCCTTGCTTCCATTCTGATTGATTGGGCTTAAATATCTCTCTTAAGGTTTTTCTTATCTTTGTGCAATTTTTCATTCTCCATAGTCATGGATTATGGGGCTACTTTAGATTCATTAGATCCACCTTGTTCATACAATTTCTCATTGTGTTCTTGACTCTCATTCAGTTGTTCAATAATCTCTTTTCATTTGGCTATCGATTTCTTCAACTGATCTTTCAACTCTTTGATAACCCTTTCAACTTCATCAAGTTGCCTCTTGTATCTCAAACCCTCCATATTTTCCTTAAGGATCCTTCCCGACCTATTATGCCTTTTTAAGGGAACTTGGCTCTGATACTAATTGTTAGTATTATAAGACACTAAGGGGGGGGGGGGGGGGGGGTAAATCAGTGCATCCACAAATTTGAAACCTTCAACACTAATATTCCACAAGATCTAACATGCAACTGATAATATAACATAGAAGCATATAAAATAAAACATTCACACACAATGAGCTCAAAACACAAGATTTTTCTCATGGAAACCCTTGTTAGATGGAGAAAACCACATGTGCAAATGATGCCCACAAATTTCACTAGTGCACCACTAAAATCTTCCATGTTAGGAGAAATTACAAAACCCTTCTAAGATTATACTTGGTTAAGCATATTTATAGCCTTGTTAGAAGCTATAAAAGTCTCGTTAAAGACTACCTAATTAAGGGATTTAAAAATCCTTCTTAGAGTCACCTTGTTAGAGGATTTATACTTCAAATCTTGTTACAGATACTACTCACTCTATCAGGAGTAACCTTTTTAAAGTATATTAGGAGTGACCCAAGAATGAATGATCTGATTATGACACTTCCTATCTGACATATCCATTTTAATTCTTGTCACAACACCACCTAAACATCCAAATCTCTCTTCATCTTTATAAAATCATAACCACCTATTATATCATCACATCAACCCTAAAACTCGATTTCAACTTTCTTTTATAAAACACTTTTTCCAAGTCGACCTTTTGCCAAAAAAATGTTTTACCCATTGACATAAAAATCAAATCCAATCATGCCAAAATGTATTGATCAACTCAATAAAGTTAACACAACATTAACTAAGTCATAAATAAAACATTTACTAACTCTAAGTTGATAAGTTGGCTAATCTAGCCAAACCCACTTTGTCTTTTTCTTGTTCTTACTGCTAGTGTCACTTCAATCCTTGATAGCTCATTGTATTCTTCAGTCTAACTAATGTGGTTATATATATAGTTAAATATGCCTCTGTAGATGATATATTCCCAACCACACATCTTAACTCGATCTCCAACTCTAAATTTGGTCTCTTGTACCTTGCATATTATCTTCTTTTTGGTTGGTCCTGGACACTTAGTTGATTCTTTAATTTAATCCTTCAACACCATCAGTAAAACTAATCTCATGCCTTCAATAGATCATGGTTCCAACAATTATAATGCCACAATACAATCATATAATCAAAACTCAGATCACCTTCATCAAATGCCAACAAATCCATCCAAATTTCATAAGCGATCCTGCCAACACAATAAATTGAAATCCTCAAGTTCAGCCCTCAAAAATACAATTCAAAAATAAAATAATTATTAAATTTAATCCAATCGCTACCTTGATTTCATAACCTTTCTTGACCAATTGGTTGTTCTAGCCAATAACACTGATGTGTCCTCCAAATCTTCATATGTGCTTTGAATCTGCTTACGCAATCATAGATGTAGGTTAGTATGATTATGTAGATTCTTCTTGTCAAATTGCACTACCATAGTTGTCCATATCATCACCATGTTGGAAATATTCAGGAACTAACCAAGTTACTGAGAGGGGAGGGGTGAATCAGTAACTTCAAATAATCTTCTAATTTTAACATGTATTTTACTTTTTAACCTTTGCATACAGGAAGCATGAAACTTAAAAGCATTCACAATAATGACACATAGATTTGGTTACCCAGAAACCTTCCAAAAGAAAGTAAAACTGGGGTGGGGATGAAACCCACAAAGCTTTAATACTGCAGAATAAAGTTGGCCGGTTAAGGCTTACAATTTGATCACTTCTGATGATCTGCCCTGTTAGGAGCAATAAGGATTGCTAAATCCACCTTGTTAAAGGATTTACAAACATACAGTGAAGTATGCACTCGGTAAAGAGATTTATACAAAGACTGTTAAGTCTACCCGGTTAAAGGATTTAGTACTGATTCACCTGTTAGAATGAAACAGTAGATCTCTGCTTTGCAACTGGATTGCTGATTGAGATTCTCTGATGTACTGATCACCTTGTGTGATGAATTTGTCTTTGCTGAACCTTATACTTTTGAAGCCTTCTGCAATTCGCTTATCTTTGTCTTTCTTTTTCTTTCACATATATTCTTCTTGATTCTTTTTCATCTTTTTACAATATAGTTTATATACAAGTCTCAAACAATTAATTACAATTACAATTATACAGTCGGCTTGACAAATAAACATAAGTGCTACTAAGTCGGCCCAAATATGGTTACCCGGTTCCTTCAAACTGACTCGGTGACTTTCTGATACTCGGCGTCCACTGCATTACTCGGCATTGTCATGCACTCGGTAGAAGTGAAGGCACGGTTCATACTGATCACTCGGTAGGTATTGAACTCGGTAAGCATTGGTGACTCGGTAGACAAGATGTTACTCGGTTTACATTGTCCTGATCGGTTTGTACTAACTTGCTCGGTTTCCATTGTCTGCTCGGTTTGCACTGTCTGCTCGGTTTGCACTGTCTGCTCGGTTTGCACTGTCTGCTCGGTTTCCATCCAGAATGAAAATAAGTGTTGTCACTAGTGGCAATACTGCTTAATGCCAACAATCTCCCCCTTTGGCATTAGTGACAAAAACACTTATTGGCCAAAATTTATATACACGAATCATGCTGAGTTTTATTTTGATTTTTCAAAATTTGTCTTTGTTATAGGGCTTTATACATTGTCTCCCCCTTTCAATGTGTTAACTGTTTCTTATACAAATCTATACAGTATACATATCTCTCCTTCTATACATATCTCCCCCTTTTTGACGATAATGCCAAAGGTGCATTTACAAGTTATTTACAGAGAGAATCCAAAATTTGATAAGAAATCAGAATGTAACTTCATTATTAGTGCCAGGGTTCTGTCCCAACTTTCTTGCAGAATCTTACATGTTTGTATAGCAATTTGGATTTCTGCAGAGAGTTCAATCATGTGATCTGCTATGGAGAACTGATTGTCATGAATCAATGTTCTGGAATGTTCAATGTGCTTATACATTGTATTCATGATGGGAAGGATCATGTGTTGGATGTCTAGCAGTGTGGACCGGATCCTTGAGTCTTCTTTCAATAGATCAGACTGCATATTGGATAGATGTGAAATTTTCATGTGATGAGCAGAGCTTGAACTTGGTTCAAGTTGCAGCTTTTGTATGCTAATCTTCATATCCTCATCTATTTTATTCATTTTATCTTTGACATCCTTTGTGAACTCGGCAAAATTGCATAGTCTGGCCAAAAGAGAGGTAGCATTCGAATAAATAGACTCTGTGTTAGACAAAACTGAAGACAATTCTACTTGGTTGATAGCTATGTGCTGAGCAATGTGCTCAAGCACTTTATTGTTGAATCTCTTCTCGGCTCTTTCAACTAACTTTTCTGTCCCGGATGAGTCCTCATTGTATTTCTCAACTGCTTCTGCCAATTGTAACAAAACATGCTGGGAGGAGTCTACTTTAATGCCTAATGCATCAGACAAAATGTCCTTAGCATCCTTGATGATTTGATACTCTTTGTCTCTCTCCTCCTTAAGCTTCTTTTGTTTTGCTTTCCTTTGGAGGATCTCACCTATATTCTGCATCTGGTCTGCTGAGAGATTTGCAAAATCTAAAGTAGGAATCTCTATCTCTTCATCTAGGTCTATATCCTCAACTATATTTTTACCCAAAAATTTTATACTCGGTAGAGCCTTAGGCTTATCTGTACTTAATGCTCTTGTAGTAGTGACAGTAGATAAAGTAGGGCTGGCTATTGACACTGGTATACTTTCTACTGGAGAACTTAAAATATTTACACTTGATGATTCAAAAGCTGGAAAACTTACTGGTACAGGAGACTGTAGCTCGGTAGAAGAAATGGTAGCTGCCTCTGATGTTGCTAGGGATGATTGGACAAATGTAGAAGTTGTCACAACCATGCTTGAAGGTGTCTCTGGGCTGGATGTAGAGACTTTCACTGGAGAGGTAGGAAGGGATGCAATGACTTCTACTGCTATCCTTACAGTATCATCTACCTCGGTGTCTTCTTCTTGCTCATCGCTGTCATCTTCAATATCCTTTATTATTACAGTTTCA
The DNA here is from genome assembly GCA_027943335.1 of Chamaecyparis obtusa. Lineage (NCBI taxonomy): Eukaryota > Viridiplantae > Streptophyta > Pinopsida > Cupressales > Cupressaceae > Chamaecyparis > Chamaecyparis obtusa. The sequence goes on along the minus strand of BSBK01002619.1, from coordinate 898,426 downwards.
ATGCTCGGTTGGTGAAGGTGGTATATGTTCTTCCATGTGGCTTTTGCAGCCTTCACAACCGATTCAATATTGTTGATCAAAATCAAACAAGTATTGAACTTCAATGTCATCTTGTTTTCATTTTCTTTTAGTGCCTTCTTTACTTCATCATTGTTCAGGCTCGGCATCAACTGTCTCAAGTTTTGATCAAATATGTCTATTACAGTTTGCCTTGCATTGCTCCATCTCATTCTTATTGGATTCAATAGAACTGCTGGAACCTGTGGGGTAATTTCTTCAGGAGAGTATTTCCACTGTCCCATCTTCTCAACAACAGCATCTTCTATTTCCTTCTACTCTGCTTCCGATCTGGTTTCATATCTCAGGGATTTTATGTTACTTACTCCAGATCCTGATCCATCTCTGAAGAGTTTGAGCTTTTCTTGAAGGGATAGAGGAGGTCTTTTGAATACTATGTCTTTATCTGCCTTTTCTGCCTTGTCTGCCTTTCCTCTTGTATTTCTCCTTGTAAACATAGCAGTGGGAGGCACAGATGCCTTAGTGATAAAAACTTTTCCTTTCTTCTTTACAGGTTCTGGTTCCTCTGTTTTCTCATCCTTTTCCTCTTCTTTTTCACCAATTTCTTCTTTCTCCTCGGTTATCATTTGCATTTTAGCTATCCTTTTCTTTCCTTTGTTTACCGCCTGTGGAAGCTTTATGCTTAGTTCAATTCTCATCTTAGCTTCATCATATGTTCCAAAATATGGGGCTTTGGGATTGACAGGCTGATTTAGAAGTGCTTCAATAATGTTCTTGGTTTCATCAATATTTACCTCATAAGGAAGAGGTTTTGCATACACAGTTCTCGGTTTAACTGCTTGAATATACACATTATCACAATCTACCATAAAACAGATGTCATCTTTGTAATCTTCCACCAACTTCTGTAGAATCCAGAATCTGTCATTCATTTTCTCTTTGAAAGACTCAAAATAATTATCCATGATGCTTTCAAAGTTTTCACCCATTTCTGCGATGAATTCATTAATTTCATAAAGTACTGGCACATCTTTTCTCCATACCACTTTTCCTTTAGAAGGGAAGAATTTCTGAACATAGAAGAATAAACAGACTATCAAGGATCCAAACTTACATGGATTGTTTTTGGAAGTTTTGATGCTTTCCATGTTCTTGTTGAACTGTTTCAACAATAAGTCTGCTAGGTCAAATGTCAAGTTGTTTTTGACCACTTTGTATGCTAGGTCAACAGCTTCACATGAGACACTGTTCTGTCGACTAGAACTGTAAATCTTGTGTGCAATGATATGTGTACCAAACTTCAGTTCGGCGTCGGTAATGCTGCTAACCTTCATGCCTCTACCATCCCACTCGGCTAGGGTTTTCTTCTCTAGTTCCGTCCGACCTAGGGTTTTGGTAGTTTTCGCTTTGTTCAACATGGGAAGACCGGTAACTTGATGAATCATTTTCCTTGTGATCTCAATAGGTTGCTCAAGCCAAATCTTACCATCGTGTACTCGGCTGAGAATGTACCTAACCCATTTATCTCGAAAGTTTTGAGGAAGATGTGCAATGTGGACTAAACCCTTATCTTCCAGATGTTTGTGCTCGGGTTTCAAAGTACCATCCACACATAGTTCCTCACGTACAATGTCCAGTTCTAGGTTTCCCATTTCTTGAATAGAACAGTTAAAATGATTACGGATATCGTTGATAAGCAGTACCTTAGGAGGAATCTGAGATTGAGCTCCGTTCGGATCTAGGGCTGCTGCAATAGCAGGCACGATCTTAAAATCTGGTGCTTTCCACTCCCCTTGGACTAACATATTTGATCCTTTCTTTGCTGAGGTGCTGGATGATGCCATGGTAGCTCACAGAAAATTCCTTACGCAAGAGTATTAAATCGCCGGGTTGCCCTTGAAGTTTTCTGCTCTCGAAGTGCTTAAAGATTCGCGGTGAAGAATGAGTTCGATTACTTGCTTTTTGTTTACAATTCTGTCATTAATGCTCATTTCAAATTAGGGTAGGAATTCTGATAGACTGTCACCCACTAAGAATTAATTGCTCAGAAAAGACTTCGCAGCTCAGTGAACTCGAAAATTCATAATGCTCCGACCTTGCTGGGTAAAGACAGGTACCGACCTTGCTCGGTGAAGACTATACCGACCTCCCTGTGATCTCACTGCATCTTGCATGCTGATTTAGACTTTTCTTTTAATTTCAGTTCTGGAACTGCTTGAGATTGATCTATGAGAGTACAGTTCCAGTGCTTCCTTGGAAATTTAATTTGAGTCGATAGAGCCATCCATTCCATTACTTGGACTGGATTGCTCGGTAGCTTTAGGAATCCATTTTTGTCTTACCTGTTTCCTGACCTTAGTTGCTTCATTTTTCTTTCCTTCTTCAATTTCATTAGCATTCATGCAGTTTCTGGCTATGTGACCAAGTTTAGTGCATTTGAAACATCTTACAGTAGTGTCTCTTTTCCTTAGATGATGTTTTATGCAATTCATGCCAATGTGTCCATATTCTCCACAGTAATGACATCTACACCAGGTGTTGTAGTCCCATCCAAACATTGCTTTCACAATTTGTTCTACTGGATTAAATGTCTTGGATCTGCACTCGGATGCCTTGTGACCTTGTTTGTTGCACTTGTGACAATTACCTCTGAATCTAGGTTTTTCCCTGCATTCATTTGCTTTATGACCAGGTTGATTGCAGCTATAACATTTTCCATTGAATTCTGCTTTTTCATTGTTCCAACATTTATTTGAAGTATGTCCTATTTTACCACAATGATTACAAGTAGGTTTTTGATTTCTTTTAGTACCTTGCTTAGAGGATTCGCCTTCTTCTTTGTATCCAAGTCCTGCTTTTCCTTTTTGCCTATGAAGATTTCATTCATACAGCTGATTCAAGTCTTCTTGACTTTTTCAGCATTCCTTCATTGATTTGTTTTTCAGCGTTTAGGTCATCCATCAATCTTAGATTGATTTCCTTTTCAGATCTTAGTTCTTCTCTTGTGTTTTCTACTTCTGAACTTAGATTTAGAATTTCTTCATTTGTATGAGAGATCTGATCAATTAGATTTTCTAGCTGAAGGGTTTTGTTTTGGACTTCAATGTTTCTTCCATCTAATTCATCTTTCAACTTGTTTCTCTGTTCCAAGATCTCACAGAATCTTGTAGAGTGTAGTTCTTGTTCTCTTTTCAATTTTCTCACTTCTTCCTGCAGAGACCCATTCTTTTCTAGGAGTTCTTTGATAGCATTGTTTGCTTCATCTGAGTTATTTGAGGGAAGAAGATCTTCAATCTTTTCTTCAATGTAATTCTGATCATTCATCTGATTTGCAAGTTCCTTCCTTCTTCTTAGGGATTGGGAAAGATGTTCTGTTGCTTCTTTGAGTTTAGCTATGGCCATTTCCAGATCTAGCTTTTCATTTTCAATCACCTTGTTCAGTTTGAATACCTCCATTGTCCTGGATCTTTGCTCAAGCTAGTTAAGCTTTGTCTTGAGAACCAATGAAGCTCTGATACCAATTGTTGGAAATATTCAGGAACTAACCAAGTTACTGAGAGGGGAGGGGTGAATCAGTAACTTCAAATAATCTTCTAATTTTAACATGTATTTTACTTTTTAACCTTTGCATACAGGAAGCATGAAACTTAAAAGCATTCACAATAATGACACATAGATTTGGTTACCCAGAAACCTTCCAAAAGAAAGTAAAACTGGGGTGGGGATGAAACCCACAAAGCTTTAATACTGCAGAATAAAGTTGGCCGGTTAAGGCTTACAATTTGATCACTTCTGATGATCTGCCCTGTTAGGAGCAATAAGGATTGCTAAATCCACCTTGTTAAAGGATTTACAAACATACAGTGAAGTATGCACTCGGTAAAGAGATTTATACAAAGACTGTTAAGTCTACCCGGTTAAAGGATTTAGTACTGATTCACCTGTTAGAATGAAACAGTAGATCTCTGCTTTGCAACTGGATTGCTGATTGAGATTCTCTGATGTACTGATCACCTTGTGTGATGAATTTGTCTTTGCTGAACCTTATACTTCTGAAGCCTTCTGCAATTCGCTTATCTCTGTCTTTCTTTTTCTTTCACATATATTCTTCTTGATTCTTTTTCATCTTTTTACAATATAGTTTATATACAAGTCTCAAACAATTAATTACAATTACAATTATACAGTCGGCTTGACAAATAAACATAAGTGCTACTAAGTCGGCCCAAATATGGTTACCCGGTTCCTTCAAACTGACTCGGTGACTTTCTGATACTCGGCGTCCACTGCATTACTCGGCATCGTCATGCACTCGGTAGAAGTGAAGGCACGGTTCATACTGATCACTCGGTAGGTATTGAACTCGGTAAGCATTGGTGACTCGGTAGACAAGATGTTACTCGGTTTACATTGTCCTGATCGGTTTGTACTAACTTGCTCGGTTTCCATTGTCTGCTCGGTTTGCACTGTCTGCTCGGTTTGCACTGTCTGCTCGGTTTGCACTGTCTGCTCGGTTTGCACTGTCTACTCGGTTTCCATCCAGAATGCAAATAAGTTTTGTCACTAGTGGCAATACTGCTTAATGCCAACACACCATGCATCACATTTACCATGACTAACTATGTTATCACCAATACATTGGATACGTAAAGAATTCCTTATGCAGCCATCTTTATCACTGATATAATGAACTCAATCACCCTAAAGGACTTGTTGCCAACAATGACAACACTTCAACATTCACCACATGAAATGCCAATAATATCTCCAACATCTTCATCAAATGCCAGCAATACAAGTAATAATTATTTTAATTAAAAAAAAAGAAGAGTATTAACCCATCTTCAATTATAAAAAGATGGTTGGTGGAATGATTTGAAGAAAAGTCATACAATTTTGCTTCAAAATTCTCTATGTTCAGTATATTTTCATTACCAAAAGGAGATCCACCTCTTTCTAAGATGAGTACAAACGTATTGCATGAGAGAGTGGCAAAAATCCTACACCCAGTGGTTCTTCCCCCAACTATTATATAATCATACCCTGATTTCTTCCACAGCCTAATATTTTCCTCCATGAATGAATGCTCTCCTTCTAAACAATATTTACAAAGTGTTTCAATTTTCTTATCTTCTTACATATTTGAACATAAATTATAGAGTATCATCTGAAATATAGATGATACATTTTTTTATATAATCAATTATAGAGTATGATCTAAAATATTGATAAAAAAGTTCACATAATCATTTTAATAATAAGTGATAGAATATGATTCTAAACATTAATGATAAAAAAAAATTATGTAATCATTTATAGAACATGATCTAAAACATTGATAATAATTTTGTTGAAATAATCATTTTAATGATAGATTATTAAATATAATGAGAAAAATTAATGATAAAAATTGTATATAATCATTCTAATAATAAATCATATAATACAATTTGAAATTTAATGATAACTGTAATCACCTGAAAATGGACAAAGACAATTAAGAACTAAATCAAGGAAAATCAAAGCAAATCAAGGACAAGATCAAAGTAATTGAATTGGATCAAACATTTAGCCAATCAAAATTAAAATCAAGTCTTAATTCAAGGTAAATCAAAATTGAGAGCATTTTAATCAAGTGAAATCAAATCAAAAGGCAATTAATTATATTAATTGTATAGTTTTGAATTAAATCAAATTCAACCCATTCAAGGGGTACATGGCTAAATAAATGAATTAAAATCAATTAATAAATCCTAATTTCTCTAAACAACCCAAAAGGGGAGGAAATTCAATCAACCAATAGGATTTGAGAAATGCATTCACATGGATCAAGCCAAATTCAATCTCAATCACTCAAAGTGAAAGAGAATCTTGTCCATTCATCTTGTCTACTTGTCCCAAGCTTTGAGGACACAAACTTTTCATTGTCTTCAAAGGGTGGAACCAAAGACTCAACTCAAGCTTAATCATGATCAACACAACTACACCCCCTACCCTTGCATAAATCTATAAAAGGAAGACCAAAATCAATCATAATTCATAACCACACATCTGAGAATTGCATAGAAGCTCTTGCATTTTATAGCTAGAAAGGCAAATTAAGGCTAATTAGTTGTATTTAATTTGGAATTGAACAATTTAGCTTGTTTATCATTATCATTTCTCATTCTATGTCTGTCATTAATGGCAGCTTGCTGAGAGCTTCACATTAACACTCTTAGATAGAGAGCCATGAGATGCTTAATTGTGCTTTATTTGCTAAATAGAGTATTAATTGTGGTTTATTTGGTCTTTATTTGATTTATTGTATGATACTAATTCTATGAAGGTACATTTCATTGTACACAAAATGACACCCACTGTGGGGCAGAATGCTTCAATTTTCTAATCTCTCAAAATTTTTCATTTTTGTCAAATTTTTGCATGTTTAACTCTTGGGGTTTTCAGGAAACAGTGCTTTTGACAGCTCAAATGATGCTTCTACACAATTAAAGAGCACTTTTGAGCACTGTTTCAACACTTTCACGGTGAAGTTGTGTGTCTTTACATCGATCAGGAGCACTCTCAAATCTTTTTGTTCTTTGTCTTATCTTCTCACAATGTTTTTCCTTGACTAATGAGCACTTCTACAAATTTACTTAGTACTTTTACTTGATTTTTGCCACCTTTGATAAATTTTGCAATGCCTTTACTCGTTAAATCTGTGCTTTTGAGTAGACTGTCAAACTTCAAATAACACTTTTAATCAAATTAACAACACTTTTAAGTAGTTAAATAGCACTTTTAAGCATTATGACAGTGCTTTTGCATAAACTGTAAATTGTCATTATCTGACTGTGGTAAAATGATTTTCATGACCCTGCAGGATGTCTGACCACAGAAAAGCAAAAAAACCAGAGAGCAAATTCAACCAAGAAGGCAAGGCTTTGACCAAGAAAATCAAGAAGGAGAATTTTTCTCACATCAAATCAGTTCTTGAGGATTCACAAGAGGAAAATTAGGTTTATGAGAACTATCTTAAAGTTGTAGAAGCGTATAACACTAAGTTTGTCTCACTTAATTGGATTTTCTCACATTAATTCAAGTTTTTCTTAAAATTTGCAAATAAGGCCTTAGATTCAATTTAGTCTTTACTTCTTCAATTTCATTTTTGGTTTCCTTCATTGTGGCTATTTTTGTTGACTAACTTTGTTGGAGGAAAAGCACATTGGAAAGGAATGATAGCCAAGGTAAGCTTAAAATGGAAAAAATCACTCAAAAATGCCCCTAGCCTTTGCTAGCTACAAGGAAAGGTAAGCCTCAAAAGTGAATTTTTCCCTTAAATTGTGGCATGTGGTGCTTTTGAGAATCTAGTAATTACAAAACAGCCTATCTTTGTTTGGAAAGTTTAGCATTTAGGCCTATGCTCTTCACTTCTTCTAGTGAATCAAAATTCCAAAGGTGTTGAACTTTTTAATTAAGAAGAAAGGTTGAGGAAACCAAGCACATAAAATCAAAGCCCCATGTTTGTATAAGAGAGTAGAAATACTCAAATCTCTCTAGTTAGTGGGCTAGTAATTGAACCTTGTTTATTGTGTTTGGTAAATTAAGAACAAGTTAGGGATATGCTCTTCACCTTTTGGTGAATCAAATTCCCAAAAATTGGTTCTTAACTCCATTTCCTTGCTTTCCATGAACATGCTATAACATTAGTGGGTTCACCTCTCGAGAATTTTCCTTAACGAGGCTGGTGAGAGGGACAACCCAAAGTGGGATACACTTACTTTTTCCATGAGAATCCAACCCACTATAAAAAAAAATGCATACATCCTTAATGGGGTGTGTGACAAAAGGATACTAAATTTTTGAACTTCCTCGAGTAGTCCTCATGGATTGTGCAAAAATCTGATATACTAATGGTGGGAAGCCCCTTAACATACTTGGGGGATGAAAGTCTAGGATCCATTTTGAACGGAATCCATATTAAATCCTTGATAAAATAGCAAGACCACCTTTTTAGAGCCATGTTTACGAACCAATCTTGAGCTAGGTAGGTGCTTGAAGTTTCTTTTTGTGCAAAACCCATGATAACGTAATTTCAAAATCAAACATTTTGTGTTAGTGGGTAAAAAGAGAGAAATGTATGTGTGATTGTTGTGTTTGAAATACATAAACAAGTGAGAGATAAATCCATTGAAAGTTCATCTTACATTTTTAATCTCTTCAATTAAAATCAACAATTATCAAATCAAAGATCAATTCGAATCAAACCCTTGTTGGATGTCAGTTTCCATGTGGTCCCATAAATTTAGGGTATCTTTACAAGGAGATAGCACTTGTATTGCGAATGAAGGTCATGAAGTTGAGTACCAAAGTCTCTTCAAAGGTCAAGATCAAGGGGATATCATCCCAAATTTATTTGAAGAAAGACTTAACAATATGGATCAAAATTCTACATATTATGATCATCAACATGGAGGAATCAACCATAACAACAACAATTCTAATCAAGTTCCTAAAGAAACACTTGAAGAAAAAGTGGAGAGAGCAGCCCAAGACCATGAATTTCTATAAGTTATGGAGAAATTAATAGATAGGGATAGGGAGAAATTTTTCCTAAACCTAGCCCAAGTGGGAGTAAAGCTTCCCCATGATTACAATATAGAACAACTTAAGAAAGATCAAGAGCAAGATAACCCCATGAAGGCTATGACTAGACAATTGAAAACCTTCCAAGAGAAAATTGATACCATGAAAAAGGCGACCGAACCTAAGGCCTTTTCTATTGAAGCTTTGTGTCCTTTCCCATTTGACAAAAACTTAGTTATGGCACCCTTTCCCTTTAATACCATTTTTCCTAAGTATGACATGTATATGGGTAAAACATACCCATAGGATCATCTAAGGGAGTTTTGTGCCTTAAGCATTGAGTTCATGCACAATGATACATACCTAATGAGACTCTTTCCTAGGAGCTTAGGACGTCCTGCCATGTAGTGGTTTTCAAAGTTACCCCAAGGAATAAAATTTCTTGAGGAGTTAGCCTCCAAGTTTGTGACCCACTATTCTTATAATATTGAGCATGAAATCACGATGCTCAAATTGTGTGATACCAAACAGAAAGATGGAGGATCCTTCTTAGGATTCCTACAAATGTGGAGGACCATTTTTGCAAGGTATCCATGAAGTATCCCTGAGAAGGAAAAGATGGAAATTTTCACAAGTAATTTGACCATGGAAATGGATTATTGATTTCAACTCCAATGTCCCCCAATATTTGAAAAACTTATCAAAAATGGGATCAAGATTGAGGATGTATTGGTAAAGAGAGGAGAGATAAAATTATTTAATTCCAACAAATCCAATACCAACAACAAAAATAATAATTATGTGTCTAAATATGTAATTAATCAAGGGGCCAACAATCACAATGATAAGCCTAAGTTATGGCTAAAGAATAATAACAAAAAAATTATGAATGATGGAGTTGTGGAGGCCCACAATTTGAAGTAAACCCCTTTTAACTTATCAAGTGGAGCTAATTCTTCAAATAATGTAAATCAGATGAACAAAGCTCCCTTTAATTCCAATAATTCCAATAAAAATTCCAACAATTCAAACAACAATGCTAATAATCCTTATAATAATGCTAATGGGAATAAGCCCAAACCATTTTTCTCAACTTTTAACAAGAGAAAATTCACCCATTTAGGTGAACCCTTGGAGAACGCATTAAGAACCTTGGTTTCCAACAAGATCATCACATTACCTAATTTAAGAGATTATGAACCTCAAGTTAAACCTAATTGGTGGAATGATTCTCGTCATTGTGAATATCATCAAAAAGAGGTCATAAAACCAATGAATGCATGAGGTTGAAACACTTAGTGCAAGATTTAATACATGATGGAACTATCAAAATTGAAGGGCCTCAAAAAAATGAGGATCATACAGCCTTCAAAAAACCCTTTTTGAACCATGAAAAGGGTGAGTCATCTAACGCCAATCAAAATTAGAAAAGAGGTAATGAGAAGCTGAACTTTGCTCATACCTATGACAACATGATCAATACTTTAAGTGAAGAGGACAATACCATAAATGTTATAGTATTAAAGGAGAAATTAAGAGAAGCATCATCAAATGTTGTCACTAGGGGGCAAGCATCAAAAATCATTCTACCTACAAATGCTCCTAAAATTGTTCTATCAAACCAAGTTTCAACCTCATCATCAAAACAATATAACTTGGTTGATCAATTACAAAGAACTCCTGCTCAAATTTCTATTCTTGAGCTGCTCAAATTATCACCAACTCATAAAGATATCTTGGAGAAAGCCTTATTGGAGACCAATGTGCCTCTAAATTTGGAGGTAGACAAGTTTCAAAATATGGTGGGACACCTCATTGCTCCCCATTGCTTATCATTTTTCAAGAAAGATGACATGTCCCTTAATCATCCTCAAAATTTTCCTTTTCACATAGAAGTCTTGATTCATAAGCATAGGGTGAAAAGAGTCCTTATAGATGGAGGAGCCAATTTAAACATTTTTACCCTTACTCTAGTGAAAGCCCTAGGATTTTCTGAGGAGGCTATTGACCCTAAGAAAAAGATAACTATTAAAGCCTACGATGATGAAGAAAGAGCTTCAAAAGGAGTCATAGTACTACCCATAAGAGTTTGTTCCATGCAAAAAGAGGCCATTTGTCAAGTTCTAAATTTAAAGTTGACCTACAATATCTTTTTAGGAAGGTCGTGGATCCAAAAAATGCAAGCCGTTCCTTCCACTTATCACCAATGTCTAAAATTTCCTTATATAGGGTAGGAAATAATGGTAAGTGGGGACTTAAACCCCTTCCAATATTGTAACAACGTCAAGCCTATCAATGACTCTTTAGTCCCACACAATGTAGAAGGGTCTATACTTCATCAAATGGAGCAAGGGAAAAGTTCTAAAGACATCCCATTATTGAAGGGAAAAGAAAAGATAGAAAAGGAAGTTGTTATTGAAGACATACCAAAACTCACTAACCTAACTACATCGACTAAGGGAAAAGAGAAGGTTAGTGAGGATAATGTTATTGAAAAATCAAAAGAAGACCAAACCAAAGCTATTCAAGTATACACCAAAGACACCCATTATCAGAAATTGGACCAAATGATGAATAATTTTGATAAGCAATGCAAAATCAAGAAAAAAGGAGTAGGCGAATACTCCCTATCCATGATGGACTTACCCTTGTCCCCTAAGTGCTATGGGAGACCCTCAAATCTACTCCACAAATACAATGATCATTTTGTGAGAGCTAGTACTTCATCATTCATGGATGAGAATGATAACGAGATCCTAAATTGGCTCTACAAGGATGAAGAAACAAGTGTGCATGTCAAACACATCCAAAACCCCAGCATTCCCACACATCAATATGGGAAAGGGTTTAAAATCATGAAAAAGATGGGGTAAAAAGGTCAAGGACCTTTGGGCACGAGGAATGAAGGACTTGTTGAACCAATAGAAATTACATGGTGAGATAGCAAGGAGAAAATAGGATTAGGGTATCTTGAAGAAGGATACACTCAAAAAAACTATCCCAAACTCCATGGTCAAATATTGCAATTAGAATCTCATAGTGATGAAGATTCTAATGAGTGGAAATGCGATACATTATCTGATGAGTCATTCCCTGATAAGGGTATTGATGTTATTCATACCTACACTTCTACCAAGGATAAAGGACAAATAGCAGAATCAAGTCCAAATCAAGCATCTAGTTCAAATCAAGTGGTTATAAATGATGTACCAAGAATAGAAATAGAGATAAATCAATGGGTAGGTGAACCCTACATACCTTCATGGAGACCTACTATGGAGGAATCAAACATTAGGTTTAATCCACATGACTTTTTTCCAATGGAAACCTTAGAGGAGTGTAGTGAGGAAGACTTTGATCCTACTTCTTTAGAACATTTAGAAGAGGCACATGTCATAGACTTGAATGATACAATGTATGAACCATCAAATGAAGTCTTATCTTTAAATCCCACTGAACCAAGCCTAAGTATTGACCCTTTAACTCTCATACACCCGGAATTAATTGAATGAGATTCCATGGAACCAACTACCCTTCCAATCTTTTTGAATGATAATGTGGTGTCCCAATATCTCAATGCGGTTGAACCTTCTTCTACTATGGAATATCAAGAATAAATGATAAAGGGAAGTATCCAAACTTTCAATCCATGAAAAAATTAAAAAAATAAAAAAAGGAAAAAAGGAAAAGAATCAAGTGTTGAAAACCACATTGTGGCAACATTAGATCAAAAAGAAAAAGAAATAAAGGATGTTTCCAAAGGTGAAAACCCAATTGAGGCACCTAAGGAAGGAAGTTTGGATGCTCTACCAAAAAATTATGAAGATAGATCTCCAATTTTGATTGAGCCTAGAGAAAAGATAAACATTGGATTAGAAACCAAGCCAAAGATCATACACCTGGTGACATCCTTATCTAGTGAAGAAAGGAAAGAATTCATAAAAAAAATTAAGGAAAAGCAAATTAGTTTTTCTTAGTCATATGATGATATGCCACGATTGGATCCAAACTTGATTATGCATCACCTAAATATAAAAGGAGTCAAACCAGTCAAACAAAATTTAATGAATTAGATGCATCCACATATAGCCTTGCTAGTAAAAGTGGAATTAGAGAAATTGCTAAAGGTGGGATTTATCAGAGCCATTGATTATGCACAATGGATTTCAAATATTGTACCAGTTTCAAAAGAATAAGTCCATCAGGGTTTGCATAGATTTTAGAGACTTAAACATGGCGTGCCCTAAAGATGACTTTCCTCTTCCAAGCATAGATGTCGTTGTAGACTTAACAGCGGGACATTCCATGTTTTCACTTATGGATGGATTTAGTGGCTATAAATAGATCAAGATAGCACATGAAGACCAAGATAAAATAACATTTACATGCACATGGGGGACATTCTGTTGGAATTTTATGCCCTTTGGTCTAAAGAATGCTGGGGCAACATATCAATGGGCCATGACGACAATATTCCATGATATGATGCATAAGTTCATTGAAGATTATGTAGATGAAATATTAGAAAAATATCATTCAAGAGAGGAGCATCTACCAATTCTAGAGAAGATATTTGATAGTTTAGAGCAATTCAAAGTAAGGCTCAATCCTAAAAAGTGTGCATTTGGGGTCCAATCTAGAAAACTGCTAGGCTACATTGTATCAGCGAAAGGAATAGAGGTGGATCCCACTAAATTAAAGGCCATTATGGAGATGGAAGTACCTAAAAACATTAGCCAAATGAGGTCATTACAAGGGATAATTCAATCCATCAAGAGATTTATATCCCAACTAGCAGAAAAATGTCATAACTTCACCCAACTTTTGCATAAAGATACAATTTTCAAATGGGATGACAAGTGTGAAGAAGCTTTTAACATTTTGAAGAAATACCTCATGAATCCTCCAATCTTAATGCCACCTATCAGAGGCAAGCCCTTGATCCTATATATTTCAACAATGTAGAATTCATTGGGGACACTTTTGGCACAAGAAGATGAAACGGGAAAAGAAAAAGCAATATACTACATAAGTAGAACCTTGGTCAAATACGAGTTGAACTATACATTCATTGAAAGGGAATGCTTTGTCGTGGTTTTTACTTCCCAAAAATTATGCCATTATATGATAGCTCATAAGATAAGACTCATTTCCAAGATAGATCCTTTGAAGTATCTACTTAGTAAAACAACATTAAATGGAAGGCTAGAAAAATGGGTCATGGTGTTGAGTGAATTTGACATTGAGTATGTAGACCACAAATCTATCAAAGGGAAAGTCATTGCTAACCAATCAGAAGAAGCACCACTACAAGATGATCATCCCATTCAAGTAGAATTCCTAGTTTCAGAGATTGTGAATGTTGAGGCAAAGACATGGCAACTATATTTTGATGGTTCATACACTCAACATGGATCAGGAGCAGGCATACTTCTAATCACCCATCAAGGATCTACAATTCCAAAGTCATATAAATTTCTATTTCCATGCACTAATAACATAGCAGAATATGAAGCCTTGGTTATTGGAATCAAGTTGGCATTAGAGTGGAAGGTGACAGAACTAAAGGTTTATGGAAACTCACAATTAGTCATTAATTACGTTAATGAGGAATATCAGACAAAAGATGACAAGTTGGTGCCTTATAAAAACATGGTGTAAAACCTTAAGTACTTCATTCTTAGTACATTTGAGCAAGTGCCAAGAGAAAAGAATAAAGTAGTAGATGCAATGAAACTTTAGCATCACTTCTACAAATGCCTGATCAAAGTGACAGATATGAATTCCTGGTAGAAGAAGTGGAATAACCAGCATTTGACCTGACCCATCCTTATACCATTTTTTTGTTGACTACACATGAATCACCTTGGTATGGACCTATTTACACTTAATAGATTAAATCCTACCCATAGACCAAACCAAGAATCAAAAGAAAAGCTTCATTCGCCAAGCCTCTCAATATACCATAATTTCTGAAACATTGTATCGTAAGAGTTTAGACGAAATGCTCCATAGATGTCTAGAAGAAGAGGAATCAAACATATCCTTGTGAGAAATCCATGAGTGAATCTATGGATCACATTCGAATGGATTAACCATAGCTAAGAAACTTCTTAGGATAGGATATTTTTGGCTTGTGATGGAGAAAGATGCTTGTAACTTTGCCAAAACTTGTAGAAAGTGTCAATTCCATGGAAACTTGATACATGTGCCTACACAAGAGCTTCATTCAATGACAACACCTTGGCCATTTTATCAATGGGTTCTAGGTTTAATAGGAATAATTTATCCACCATCCTTGAATGGTCATAAATTCATCACCACAGCAACAGAGTACTTTACCAAGTGGGTGGAAGTTGTACCCTTATCAACTGCAATGGGAAAGAAGATATCTTTATTTATCCTAAATCACATCATTTGTAGATATGGCATACCTCATGCCATCATAAAAGATAATGAAAAGAACTTCAAAAACAAAGACCTAAAGGAGTTATGCACAAAGTTTCACATGATTCATCATTCTTCATCAAGTAGAAGAAAGAAATAAAAACATCTTGAAGATATTGAAGAGAATGGTGGAAAATTCAGGTAGAGTTTGGAACATAAAAATAAACCCGACCTTATGGGCTTATAGAACGAGCATAAGAACACCAACAAGAGCTACACCTTTTCCTTAGTCTTTGGAACATAAGCAGTTTTGCCTTTGGAGGTAGAACTGCCATCCCTAAGGGTATCTCTTCATGGTTTGATAAGTGAAGAAGACTATAGAGTGGCAAGGCTACATGAACTAGAACTCCTCGATGATAAATAGAAACATGCATTTCATCATCTAAAGGTATTGAATAAAAGTAAAATTGGATTCACCTCTATTCAAATATGTGTTGAGAGTGGATAGATAGATGTGTGGGGAAATATGAGATCTATTCCCAAATCCAAATTCCCAAAAGAGAGATCCAATTTGGTCAACCAAGAGGTTAATGCACAATTGAATCAATCTATAAAGAACATGAAAAAGAGATAGAATCCAATGTTTCCCTATAAAGGAATTATCCTTGAAATCTGAAATAATTGAAATAAAAATACTAACCTCAAATTAGGGCAAATCTAGAAAATGTCAATTTTTGATGTCAGTGTGTACTTTCCTACAATTCTGCAACCTATTCTGGACTGGAAATGCTGAGACAGAGAAAACCCAACAATCTTTCTCCAAGATGAGCTCAAGTCGACTTTAAGGTCAAATACTACATTCTTTATTTGAAGGTCGATTCTGATTCTGTTCATAGATCTCGGAAGTTCACCAAAAAGGGTATCCAAATTCACTCTCAGATCTAAAATCTCACACCTATACTTGCAATAAAATGGTGGTTTTTGTTGTATGGGGGGTTTGTCTTGGTCAAACCCCAATTTAGGAATTAACCTTGAAATTGAATTAAAATATAGTGTGCATAAACAAAGTAATTGAAACAAATCATCTTGCTTATGTTGAAGTCCTTATAGAGGATTTGAATCCTCAAATCCAAAAGTAGGAATGATTCAATGGATGTAGAATGAATGTAGGATGTCTCCAATCAATGACATTTGATCTTCAACACCAATCTTGACTTGATCTTTGCATATGAGAAGGCTTGAATGAATGTAGAAGGATGGATCATCAAAGGGGGCTCCAAAGAGATTGAATCCTTCAATAGCTAACAATGGATCTCCTTGATGGATGGATGCTTGAACACTTGAATGCTTGAAGATTTTCTTGAATGCTTGAAGACTTGCTTGATTTTGGATATCTTCTCACAAAACTTGATGATCAAAATGAGAGAGGAAGGCCTCCTTTTATAGTTAACTAGGGCACAATCCTTTAGAGGGGCAACCTTGGAGAATTAAATCCCAATTAGGTCCTAACCTTTAGAAAATATACCTAGATTAAATGTAATTAGAGGATTTACCATCCTGAAACCACAAATGGCCAACCCGAAGGGGGGAAAACAAATATCCCGAAAGCCCAATGCCCAAAAATCAAGGATTCTAGAGATTTGAAGAAAGGGGGAAAAATCAAGGTTGGGACTAACCTAGTGAGGTACAACCTTGATCCTAACCTATTCAGGTTTGAGATTGATCTTGACCTAGTCAAGATCAACCTCAAATTTGACCCTTGGCCCAGATTCAGTCAGAACTAGGACATGAGGTCCCAGGGATGCCTAGAGACCTAGAAATGATATTAGATAGGGATAGAATGCCAGGGATAAGCATCAAATCCTATGATAATTGTGATGAAGACTAGGAGGACCTATTTCTAAGTCATACCTAGAAAATAGAGCCATGAAAGAGGGAAATTTAGGATAATCCTTGAGATCCTATCCCTAATTTCACCTAGAATGAAGAAATCAAGTTCAGGAAAGAAGTGGAAAGTGGGGAGAAATCCAAATACATGCAAAGACCTAATGAAGGCACTTAACATGACCCCAGAAGACTTACTCAGAGGGATAAACACTCTTATCATGGAAGTGCTTCTATTTTAAGATGATACATTAAGCCCCCACTTTAGCAAGAGTATGGACTCGATGCAAACTCTTGGTAAAGGAGATTAGAATGAAAAGATAATCTTATCATAATCCAAAGGACAAAGGGAAACCTTAAACCCCCAGGGACTCAAGTCTTCGTCAACTCCTAGATCATAATAAGAGAGATATCTCTAGAGAAAGAAGGTGTGATTACCTCACTCAATGAGAACTTATGTCCCATTGTGAACCACACAAAAAAATGACGCAATTGGAAAGATGGAATTGAACTGCGTAGTGAATGTGGCTACTCACTAGTCAACCCATCAAGGATTCATTCTTAGGAATATTCTATTCCATAAGAATAAAAATAAAAACAAAAGAGATCCAGTCTTAAGGACACCTCTGACCTTAAGGGATCAAAATATGTATGTATTTGAAACTGGAGGGATCAAGAGATCCTAAAATATAAATCCATGCTTTAAGGATTAGTTACTAATCCAAAAAAGGGAAAAAAAAAGTATCTTGAAACATAATATGTGCGTATCGAAAAGTTCATGTGTGCAACAGGTGAGCATAGCATATGCCCCCACATTAAATTCATTGTTGACACTTTAATAGAATCAATGGCTTTAATGGAAACATAAACAACTCCACTAAGTACGTTTCCACGTCGAGATGCCCCCAGATGAAGATAAATCAAGGGAAATATCCCAGAAACATACAAAGAACACAGAAGGGATCTACCTACCATGGGGTCAATATGATCATAAGATAATATATATGATATTATTGCAAATGAATTGACATCACTCCCCAAAGAGAGTAGAACTAAAATCACAAAGGAGGAAAGATCACATAAGATATACAAAGGAAAAATCTTTCTGGACCATGACATGGAGACCAAAAATAATTAGTGCTACCATATCTCAAATCCAAGCAGATTACACAAGGAAACATTTATGAACAATAGCACAATTATGACATAACATTGAACAATGCATAAAAGAATAGAGATACATACAGAAAAATTTGAACAATAGTTTTGATTCCTTCATCATCTTGTGCCAACTAAGTAACAAGGACCGTATAAAAGAATCTAACAACATTTAGCAAACACATTATGGGAGAAGCACAGTATAGCAGGAAAACACACAACAAAGCTACCACAAAGGACAAGCCAATCAAGCATGCCACCTACTCTCCCCATCTGGTTGTATATCATTTAGGGAAGGTGGGTAACTCACAAGAGGGACTATATCCAACTTAGTAGGAATGATAGCTAGTTCCAAACAAGGATCCTCTTGAGAATCACAATGTTTGACACTAGGTGTAAGAGTTAATTGGGAGGAAAGCATATTAGGTAAATCAATGTCAATGTCAATGTCAATAGTTTCATATTCATCATTAACATCATCAGTATCATCAAGAGTATCTTCTTCATCCAAATTAATCAAAATAGGATCTAAGATATGAATAGAATCATCATAATCATGCATGTGAACATCATTATTAGTAACAGTCTGTTCTACCACATTATTGATAGGTTTATTCAAGGAAAGTAAACATTATTGATCCTTTTTATGACGTTCATTAGTAGATCAATTACATTTTGATTTATTTGAAATAGGTTGAGAACTAGGAGGAACAATCATAGGATCCTTCATAGGTTCTTTAGGAAGATCAATAGGATTATTAACCATAGGAGAAACAATCACAAGATCTTTGATAGGTTCGGTAGAAGGAACTTGATTAACAGAGCTAGAAGCCATAGTTAAAGGAGGTATAGAAGGTGTAGGTAAAAGACCATGATTAAGATACATAGGAGGTATTCTTAATTCAAGAATCTTATGATGTTTATAAGCTTGATATGATCAAAAAAGATTATCAGGTCGAGGAGGACATGAATTAGGTAATGCAGGCCAAAAGAAATCCAAAGCAGCACAATCTCTAGGTCTAGAAGGTTGATATAAACTATGATTAATCATCTTCACTTCATCATGAATGAACTTAAGACAGTTATGGATAGGTGAAGCAATAGCATGCATGGCATTCAACCAAGGAAAACCTAGCTTAACTTGAAATTGATCAGAAGTAGGAACAACAACAAACGTAGTGTTCACAATTTTTCCACAAAGTTCAACCGGTAAAATAATAGAACCAAAGGATGGATAAAGAAAACCATTGAAAGTTTGAATCCACACATCCGATGTATCATAAAAGTCATTTTGTAAGATTTTCATAAAAATATTTTCTTCAGTGATAACATTGACTAAGGATGTAGGATTAATAAGACAACCACAAGTAGGTTTCTAAGAAATCCTAGTAGCAATGTAAAGGGGACCATTAGGAGTTTTAATAGTCTCAGAGTCATCAAAGGTAATCCAAAGTTCCCAAGGTATTTTATTCTTAAATTGTTGTCAAGGTTTAGGTTGATTTTTCATTTTAGGTTTAGGTTTTGGTCAAGGTTGAGATTGAACTTGAGGTTGAATCTAAGGTTGAGATTGAAGTTGAGGTTGAGGAGGAGATACAAATTGATCAACATGCTCCACTTGATTAACAATATGAATGAGATCATCCATCTTTGAATTATACACAATTTCCATAGTAGATGGTTGAGCAATAGTATTAGTATCATGCGTAGGTAAATGGTTCGTATAGATTTGAAGGTTATGATTAGGAGGAGAGACAGATTTGTTCCCACTACCATCAAGATTATCAACAGATAAAGCCTTAGAATCAATTAAGTCTTGAACCTTATGTTTTAAAGAATAACATTTCTCAGTATCATGACCATTCTGATGATGATATTGACAAAAAGCATTTTGATCAAAGGATTTAGAGGCAATTGTGACAGGTAAAAGAGGCTAAATAGGAGGTAAAGTAATCATATTAGCAGTTAACAACCTATTCATAATAGCATGTAAAGATTCAAAAAGAGGAGTAAACGTATGATTTAATAAAAAAGAAGTGGATGCAGAAGTAGCATTGTGAGATGCAACAACAACTTGATCAGCAACTGCATTCATTTGTTTGTTTATCTTGACATAGTTGTTGAATTTTTTAAATTTGTTTGGATTAGGAGCAACATCACTCTTATCAATTGGAACAGGAGCCATTGGAGTGTTTCTCTCAAATTGACTCACTTGTCATTGATAATGATGAAGCACTGCACAAAGTTGTTGAAAAGAGGTAAGTTTAGTAAGAAGAATCTTATCTCTAATATCCTTTTGCAAATTTGAAATAAACATACATTGAATATCCATATCAGGAATAGGATAGGAAATCTGAGCATACAAATGCTAAAATCTACCAATAAATTCAGTTAATTTTTCTTTAGCACTTTGTTTACAATGCATCAAATTAGTTAAAGACACTTGTGAGCCAATGTTTTTTTGAAATTGTTGAATAAAGGCATTAGCAAGTTGTGAAAAGGAATCAATAGAATAAGGAGGCAAGGAACAATACCATTGTAAGGCCTTGTCACGGAAGGTTCTAGCAAATAGTTTGGCTAAAATCCTATGGTCGTGAGCATAATCACTACAAAGGATTTGAAATGTTTTAACATGATGAACAGGATCTCCTTTTTCATTATAATTCTCAAGATGAGGCATCTCACCTTGCTGAGGAACAAGAGTACAAATAATGTCTCAGGACAAGGGACTTCCCATGTCACATGTAGGAATACTAAACTTGTTTTGAGTTAAGGAAGCAAGTTTTTGTTGTAAGGATGACATAGTCTGAGCCAAACTGATTACTATTGAATCATTAGAGAAAATAGGAGTAGAAATATTAGACACATTAGGTATAGTGTAAGAAGCTATCAGAATAGAAGACACAACTTGAGCAACACTAGGAACTATAGTTGGAAGCAAATTGGAATAAGTAAAAGGAACATTATGATATGAAGGTTGTGATGTAGGTGTTAGAGTAATCATACTTTATGCTTATTAATTAAATCACTTTGGTTTAATTAATTAAGTCATTTATTACTCTATTTACTTAAGCTATCTTTTAGGTGCATTATAATTAATATATTTATTAATTATAATGTGCAACCTAGCTTTATTTTTTGCTTTATAGCTTTAGGGTTTTATTGTTCACCTATATGGTTGAACCCTTTGTACATTCTTTTGAGATAATTCACTTATTGGATCATAATAGAAATTGCTCTTTGCATGTCCATAAGATGTCTCTGGCTTTTTGGCCTCCATGATTTTTCTTGCTTCTGTGCTTTGCTTCTTCCATGTGACAGGGTTATGCATGTAGGTGTTCTTGGGAGATTAGTATTTCACCTAATCTAACATGGTATCAGAGCCATCTTGCTGCTCGCTGTTCGTGTTTTGTTGAAGTGTTTCAGAAGCAGGAGGTTTTCAAGGGTTTCAAAAGTTTTTTTTGTGGATCTGGGGGGGAGCCAAAATTTGGCTCACCTTGGGCAAAAACGGACATCACCATTGTGTCCGGAAGGCCCAAGAACCCCTAAATCCATATAAAACTTGTCCATTTTGAACACAGTGACATCTGAGGCAAAATTTTTTTGCATACTAAGGCCGTACGACCCTGGCACGCACTCCGAGACGACGATTTTCAAAAAAAAATTATTAAAATTTTTTTTAAGGGGCGGCCTCCCGGGCGCCACCCAGCGGCCACCCGGGTGCCACCCCGCGGCTCCTCCGCCGCCCCACTGGCCTCCTCAGCCGGCCCCGCTCCGCGGCCCGCCCAGCCGCCGCCCGCGCCCGCGCCCGTGCCGCCGCCGCCCTTCGCGGCCTCCGCTCCGTCGGCCTCCGCTCCGCGGCCTCCGCTCCGTCGGCCCCCGCCGCCCGCGCCCGCGCCCTCCGCTCCGCCGGCCCGCCCACCGCCGGCACCAGCACCAGCCCCTGGTCGCCCACATGACCCGGGGTTTCCTGATTCAGCCCCCAGGCCCTCTGCTGACGTCAGCATGATGTCAGCAGACATGCTTTTTAATTTTTTTAAAAAAATTTTTGCATGTTTTTTTAGGGCTCTGTTTTAAGGGTAATTGGGCTTTTTTTGCCATATCTTCTTCATCTGGAGGCGTATTTGGGAGTTTTTTATATCATCGGAAAGCTCTTTCCGAGACGAACGCAATTATGGAGGTTTCTTTTCAAGTTTTTTGCCTCATTTTTCGTACCATGCCTTCGAAGGCAGGACTGCTTTTTTGCCTTCCTGGAGCACCTGATGCTTTTTTTGGCATAACTTGCTCATACGGAGGAGTTAGTGGGCGAACGAGACATCATCGGAAAGATGATTCTGAGACGGTCATTTTATACGAAGACTTTTTTCCAGATTCTTCTTCCATTTTTCGCACCAGGCTGTTGAATTCAGAGGTTTTCTTTTTCAGGTGCCTGCCAGAGCACCTGTCACTGTTTTTGCCGTAACTTGAGCATACGATGGCATTTTTTGCCAAACGAGATATCGACGAAAAGCTGGTTCCGAGACCTTTCTGTTTTTTTCAGTTTGGTTGTTTGATTTTTCCGTTTGCAGGGGTTTTATGCCAGTCAAAGTCACGGGTATTTTTTGCATTCCGGACACTATATCTCTCACATCCGGGCTCAGTTTTCAGCAAACTTGGTATTTTTGGAAAGCTGGTTCAGTGTGCTATTCAGCGGCAGAGGTTATTCTTCCAGATTCTACTCCAGGTTTTCACTCCTCCGCGTTTGGCAGTTTATGCCCTCTGGTGGAGTGCTTGGTTCTACAGGTCCGGGGATCTCTTCTTCTGAGTTCATAGCTCACTCTTCTTTCTGTCTTTTGAGCATTGTATGCTTCTCTTCTGTTGCATTCTTTTTTCTGTAAACGCACTAAGATAAAGTGCCTACTTTTGCATATCTGGGATCTTGTACTCCTTGTGTTTGTTTGTACTCGCACTCAGTTATAAAGTGCCATGGGGGGATTCTGATGCATTTGCCACTATAGGCGCATCCACTCTTGTCAAGTGAGCGTACCTTCCACGACATTAGCCCATGTAGACTGTGTCTATGACACCGCCCTTTATCCTGTGCTTGTACCTTCTTTTGCACATAGGTGTTCCTGTTTCTTCTTCTTGCAGATGTTTCTGGCATTGCATTTCAGTGTTCCTGTCACCTCGTTCAGCATTATGGGGGGGTTCACCTGTTGGTTCTATTGCTTCCTTGGTTTGGTTGAGTGATCTACGTATTCATTTTTTGTTCCTATGTACTAGGCGGATGCAGTGGCTAGGCACCTATGCATTTCGGTGAGATGGTTCATCTACTATATAGACACTCATTCATTCCTATTTTGGAGGTCACCTCTTTGATTGATCAGCTCTTCAGACTTTGTCTTCTCTACCTGGTCATGCACTTCAGTGGGGGTTCCAGCAGTTTCTTCTGACAGTGTTTGCAGCTTCATGCTTCGGAGATGCTTCATGCTCTTTCTTGTTCCTTTCTTTGGGACATTCCCTAGATTGGAGGCTTTGTTTCCTTCATCTAGTTTATTTTCTTGTACTGGGTACCTGATCAGGCCTTGTTGCCGGGACCCATTTTCTGCTTTCATAGCTGTGCTAGGTTAGCTTCCCTCTTGAGCTACGCTTAAGGGGGGGTGTTAGAGTAATCATACTTTATGCTTATTAATTAAATCACTTTAGTTTAATTAATTAAGTCATTTATTACTCTATTTACTTAAGCTATCTTTTAGGTGCATTATAATTAATATATTTATTAATTATAATGTGCAACCTAGCTTTATTTTTTGCTTTATAGCTTTAGGGTTTTATTGTTCACCTATATGGTTGAACCCTTTGTACATTCTTTTGAGATAATTCACTTATTGGATCATAATAGAAATTGCTCTTTGCATGTCCATAAGATGTCTCTGGCTTTTTGGCCTCCATGATTTTTCTTGCTTCTGTGCTTTGCTTCTTCCATGTGACAGGGTTATGCATGCAGGTGTTCTTGGGAGATTAGTATTTCACCTAATCTAATAGTAGGAAGGGACATAGGAGGAACACTCATAGGAATAGAGGGAACCATCATAGTCACCAAAGAATGAGTATAGGTAGGAATATTAGATAAAGTATTAGAAGGAGGTTCAACTCTAGTGATAGGAGGAATCAACCCTAAATCTTGAGCTTCTTGAACTAAAGGTTTAACATTTGAATGAACAAGGTGAGTAATACCACACCAGAGGTTAACACCTTGATCAGTATCATGGAGAACTTTCTTAAGAGCCTCTATAGCTTGAATGGAGTATTTATTATGGTTCTCTCGAATAAGCCAATTACCCATTTTATCAAGTTCAGTGAAAAGTTTTTGGACTTGTTCAAGAGGAACTCTTAAAGCATCATCCTCATCATGAGATGAGTGAGAAGAGTTTTGCTCCATAGTGGGATTGGAATCATGAAGAATCAAGTTACCATCTGAGATCCTAAGGAAAGGAGAGGAAGATTCAGAATCAAAGGCACCCATGAGTCTACGACTTCTTCTAATCGGAATGTTATAAGTAGGACTAGTGGTAGTAAATCTCATAAACCAATGTAATGCAAATGAACTAAACTAAGAACACATAAAGCATGAATATGAAATATAATTAGCATGCAAGATCTAACACAAAGGAAAAATCTAATACTAACAAGATAAAAGGATAGCACAATAAGGCATCCAATTCCACAATAAGAATAGAGAGGAATCTAACACCAAAAAAGAAAGAGAGTAAGCTAGTCGGGTTCACAAAAATGAATAGAAGTAAAATTGGATTCACCTCTATTCAAATATGTGTTGAGAGTGGATAGATAGATGTGTGGGGAAATATGAGATCTATTCCCAAATTGAAATTCCCAAAAGAGAGATCCAATTTGATCAACCAAGAGGTTAATGCACAATCGAATCAATCTATAAAGAACATAAAAAAGAGAGAGAATCCAATGTTTCCCTATAAAGTAATTATACTTGAAATTTGAAATAATTGAAATACAAATACTAACCTCAAATTAGGGCAGATCTAGAAAATGTTAATTTCTAATGTTTGTGTGTACTTTTGGGCAATTCTACAACATATTTTGGACTGGAAATGCTGAGATAGAGAAAACCCAAAAATCTTTCTCCAAGATGAGTTCAGGTCGACTTTGACCCTCATAAAAGGTCAAATACTACATTCTTTATTTGAAGGTCAATCCTGATTCTATTCACAGATCTCAAAAGTTCACCAGAAAGGGTATCCAAATTCTCTCTTAGATCTGAAATCCCACACCTGCACCTGCAAGAAAATGGGGGTTTTTGTTGTATGGGGGGTTTGCCTTGGTCAAACCCCAATTTAGGAATTAACCTTGAAATTAAATTGAAATATAGTGTGCATAAATAAAGTAATTGAAACAAATCACCTCGCTTATGTTGAAGTCCTTGTAGAGGATTTAAATCCTCAAATCCACAAGTAGGAATCCTTCAATGGATGTAGAATGAATGTAGGATGTCTCCAATCAATGACATTTGATCTTCAACACCAATCTTGACTTGATCTTTGCATATGAGAAGGCTTGAATGAATGTAGAAGGATGGATCATCAAAGGGGGCTCCAAAGAGATTGAATCCTTCAATAGCTAACAATGGATCTCCTTGATGGATGGAAGCTTGAACACTTGAATGCTTGAAGAATTGCTTGAATGCTTAAAGACTTGCTTGATTGTGGATATCTTCTCACAAAACTTGATGATCAAAATGAGAGAGGAAGGCCTCCTTTTATAGTGAACTAGGGCACAATCCTTTAGAGGGGCCACCTTGGAGAATTAAATCCCAATTAGGTCCTAACCTTTAGAAAATATACCTAGATTAAATACAATTAGAGGATTTACCATCCTGAAACCTAAAATGGCCAACCTGAAGGCATTAAAATAAATATCCTGAAAGCCCGATGCCCAAAAATCAAGGATTCTAGAAATTTGAAGGAAGGGGGCAAAATCGAGGTTGGGACTTACCTTGTCAGGTATGACCTCGATCCTAACCTAGTTAGGTTCGAGCTTGATCCTGACCTAGTCAGGTTCAAGCTTGATCCTGACCTAATCAGGATCAAGCTTGATCCTTACCTAATCAAGATCAACCTCGAATTTGACCCTGGGCCCAGATTCAGTCAGAGCCAAGACAGGAGGTCCCGGGGATGCCTAGAGACCTAGAAATGATATCAAACATGGACAAAATGCCAGGGATAAGTATAATATCCTATGATAACTATGATGAAGGCCAAGAGGACCTATTTCTAAGTCCTACCTAGAAAATAGAGCCATGAAAGAGGCAAATTCAAGAGAATCCTTGAGATCCTATCCCTAATTTCACCGAGAATGAAGAAAACAAGTGCAAGAAAGAAGTGGAAAGTGGGGAGAAAGCCAAATACATGCAAAGACCTGATCAAGATGCTTAACATGACCCCATACCACTTACTCAGAGGGCTAAATGCTCTTATCATGGAAGTGCTTCCATTTTAAGATGATACAGGTATATCAAAATAGAATGTCAAGGACTTATAACAAGCATATCAAGTCAAGAACATTTCAAATAGGTGACCTAGTTTTGCGAGAGAATCCCAAGAATCAAGAAGGAAGAGAAAAGAAGGGAAAATGGGAGGCAAACTGGTTAGGACCATTTATCATTACTTCTTCTTTTGGGACCGACACCTACAAATTAGCAGATTGTGATGGAGAAGAGCTACAAGAACCTATTAATAACATACATCTAAAGAGGTTCTATACATGAGGTAGATGAAAGAGTATAAAGAGTATCAGAAATCAGATGGAAAGCATCATTTTTGTTGTATATAGTCAAAAGAGATCCTGAAAACACCAAAAACAATTGAAAAGAAGAAAAGCACAAACAAATCAGAAAAGCAGAAAATATCAAAAACAGTAGAAAATTTAGCATAAAGAAAGCTAAAAACATTCATATATGATCCTCAAAAATATGTTGTCTTGGTGAAAACCTAGCAAATAGGTGCCTTGATGATGAAAAAGAAAAAAAATTAAAAATAGAAAAAATAGAAAAAAATTAAAAAAGAGAGAAAAAGTATCTTGGTGAAAACCTAGCAAATAGGCGTCTTGGTAGAAAAAAAAAAAGAGAAAAGCTTAAAAAATAGAAAAAAGAGAAAGATCCATTCAATCAATGAAAACTTGGTAAACAGCTGGCATTGAAAGTCCAAGTCAGTTGCATACCTAGAAGGTCACCTTGTAAATATTGCATTCGCTAGCATTTGTATATATTACATAATAAAACCTCACAGTTGCATTTGCAAGTACCTCAAGATTTTGGTCACCTAATCTGAAAATTATCCTAAGTCCCACAAATGAAATCATATCAAACTGGGGGCAATCTACTAAAAAGGAGGAAGGATTCATCAAAGCAAATTCAATCATGGAATCAATTCATCAAAAATGAAAGTGGAACACTTAATCAAATCTACATTCTAATCCAATTTGAACCAAACGCAAAATTTGATCCAAGATCTTACATGACCTTATCTTTATCAAGATTAAAAGTATGAAATGGATGGACCTACACTTGAAATATAGATTTGAAAAACATTGCAAAAAAAATTTCTAAGTGTTGACTTGATTGATGAAATCATGTCTTTCGAGTGAATCGATGAGAGTTTTAAACTAGACAAGCTATGATGAAAGGATGATATTTTTGTTGATTTCTAAATGACTATCTTAAAATCAAAGTTTTAAATCATGTATTATTTGTCTAAATATGTGATCATCAAAGAATCATCGAGGACTTGTACATAGCATAAAACTAAGATTTCTATTTGTTTACGCAAAAGGATACCTTGGCTATTTTGATCTTCAATATCATAATACCAAAATCCACTTGCAACATAGAATCTGACAAAATTGGTATTCACACTCACATGATTGGCTTCAATCAGTGATAGTCGTACCAAAAAGAGATGGGAAAGCAAAGAAAGAGGTGCAAAAAGTATTCATATCATCATAGTTGAACTAGTGATGGTTGTACTAAACAGGATTCCAAAATCGCTCAATGATGATTATAAGCTCCAAATTTTTGAATAATGATAGTTAGTTGCATACATCTTAGATTAAATGCATTTAATATATTTTGCCTTTCTTAGCTTAATTTGAAAGGGGAAAAGAGAAAGGGGGTGTAGTCAAATCAGAAAATCAAAGGATCATCAATAACAACTATATGTGATCGAGTGTGTTGGAAATAAAAAACACATAAAAAACAAAGTGCATTTCATTAGTTCACTTGCATTGATTAAGGTCATTTTTAAGTTGCATTAATTCATCTTCATTAAACATTGCATTAATTTAAATGTGTCCAACATTTGAATCATTAAGTTAATTACATTAGATGTCATATATCATTAAAATCTATTTGCATTTCATTAAGATGCATTATCATTAGATTGTATTCATCTCATTTAAGGTGCATTCTTAAGTATCAATCCATTAAGTGTATTGTATTAGTTAGTTAATCATTAATTTAATCTATTAAGATCATTCATCATTAAATGCTTATCATTCATGATAGTATCATCCATCCATATCGCATATAACATTTAGAATCATTAATCATTAAAATCTCATGATCATTGCATCATTACATAGATCCATCACATTTTCATATCAAAGGAAAGACATCCATTAGATCCAATATTCATTATCCATCTAACATCCTACATATATCCATTGTATACATACACAATATCATTAATCATCAAATCAACATTGCATTTAGCTATTCTATGTCATACATAAGACAATCATTTAAGCATCAATAGAACATAGGCATACATTTGAAAAATTGCATTCTGAAAAGCATAAAACAAAGCATATAGGAGATAGAATCATGTAGATCTACATATCATAGAAAAACACATGAAAAAGAGATCCAACACATAATGACATCATATATAGTGAAATCTATCAAAGAGAGTATCAAAGTCCATGGTATCATCATCATGAAATCAACAAGATATCAAAGTCTAAATGAATGATCATAAATGCAATACCCAAATATTTGAACATCAATGTCTATCAAAGTATCAGCATAAAAAATATCAATGGATCAAAAACTAATACAATAAAGAGTCTAATGTCTTGATAATAGCAAATAACTAAGATCATGTATATCAAATGGAATAATCAGAGATATCTCAAAGAGCTGAATCACCAACACCATCAGTACCATTAGGACTAGGAGCACTATCTGGAGGCTGACTCAAACTAGCCTGTAAACCCTGCTGACTCATAGCTGCCATGAAATTCTGCATCATCAAACTCAACTGGGAAACCTACTGCTGCACCGCTGATATTTGAGTCTGAAGAGATACAACATATGATGCTAAGGCTAGGGAAGGAGCTTCTTCTGTAGAAGTCTATAGAGGAGGAATAGAAGAAGAAGAAGGCAATGATGAAGATGGATCACCCAAAGATGGAACAAAGCTCGAAGATGATGGACATGAAGAAGATGAAGGCATCAAAGTAGAAGCATGGGCCTGAGATGAGGTAGCCTATGAAACAATTGGGGGAATAACCTGCTAAGCAGGAGGACCCTGTGCCTAATCAAGTAAAACCTATGCAATATCTACATCAACCTCCTGCTGATGCCTAAATCTAGGTCTATTTGTTGGATCTCTGGCAATAGGATGTAGAACTCTATCTACCCAATGACCCCTCACTTGATCATCACCCCTAGGAGGAATAGGAGCAGCAGCAATCACTAGAATATGAACTCTACCTACTTTAGCTCCTCGACAACCATGTCATCCCCTAATCCTACCAACACCACCACCATCTCCTCCATCATCATCACTAGCATCATCTCTTGCATCACCATAATCTCCATCTGATAGCTCATCAATGGCAGGAACTCTCTCCGCAGGATCGGTGAATCTAGGAAAAGGATATCGATGAAGCCAAGTAGCATAATCATCAATAATACCAGCATCCATGACATGTTATCTAGGAGACCAAGGATGATACCCAATATCTCAGATCTCTCGTACAATTGTCCCATAATCTACACATGGGCCCCATAATGATATCTGGGCATGTACTCGAGCATACATGGATACTCCCTCTGGCATTATCCTGAGTGTGCCCGTACTGATGCAGAACTCGTTGAAAGAAGAATCTCTCAAGAGTATATGTGGAATGCTCGATCATCCATTAGGGGCATAACATGTAAGGTAGCTCACCATCATCCTCTAGCCAAGCCTCGCAACCAAGATAGGGCCTCCACACAATAGTGTCTATGTCATCAATGACACACCGCCAGTAATCTAGCTTACCCATATGAGTTTGGACAATAATACCATCGTACATCCAAGAAAATGGCCAACCTAGCTGATGATCATGTGCTATAATAGGACGTGTCATTGAGATATGCTCCCAAGTCCATAGTTGAAGAAGGATCGCTCCAGCAGTAAGTGTAGTGGAATGTCTATAAACCATTGTGTGTAACTCATGGTATAGTTGTGACATGACACATGAACCCCAATCAAAGCAATGAGGATGTGCCATTTGATCCTCGAGGATAGGACCCCAACTAATAGAAAACTCATGCTCGCATCTATCAAGAAGTAAGAACCCGCCAGTAAAGGTACCCAGAACAGTTGGCAATATAGGAAATGAAACAAACTGAGCCCACTAGATGTGAGCGTCACCAATGGTATGATCACCAAATGCTCACTGACATGTAGATCCATCATACAAAGAATCATAGTACACCTTCTCACCATGAGTCAGTAAATGGAGGATTCAATATACATCCTCAGGGGTAATGGTCATCTCCCCTAGTGGAAAATGGAAAGTATTATGGTCTGAGTGCCAACGCTTAGCCATAGCAGTGAGGAGACCCCGATTCACTCAGAATCAAGGAAGATGTAGAAGGAAAGACAGGCCACAAAGACTAATATGGCGATGATCCGCCGCACTCAGATCAGGAATCATGCTCCATGATAAAGGATGAGCACCACGGACATGCAAGGACCCAAGGACCACCTGCAAAAATCAAGTTCAATTATATCAGAATTGAAATCAATTATTATTTGGATCATTCTAAGTCAATCAAAAAAATTTAAAATATCAAACCACAATCATTTTTCATGTTTCTACTCAAATAGAATGGAAAATGTATCGTCATCCATCATCTGAATCTAGATTGACGAAAAATATTCACATCATGACTGACTCATATTGACATCTTACAACTTGCTAAAAACATCAAGTTTGTGACCTTAACCTATCATTTGATCGACGACATTGAGAAAATTGCAAAGTGGACTTAATTAATTTGGAATCATTTTTGGCAGGGTGAAAGCGCTATTTCAGGCTTTAAAAGCGCACAAACACGAAAGTGCTATTAAAATGTTTAAAAGTGCTAGTTAATGGATCAAAAGCACATTTCGGGGCAAAACAACCAAAATAATTTAAAAGTGCAATTAAAATGATCGAAAGTGTTGTTTAAATTGGCAAAAGTGAAAATCAAAGCAAAAGCGCTCATTAACATGGCAAAGCCGGATTAGGGCCTACAACTGGTGAGTATAAGCACAGTTTCAAACCATGGAAGTGCAACTTAAAGTCACAAAAGCACAACTTGGAGGGTGAAAGCGTAGTTTAATTATGCAAAAGCACTATTTGGATTTTAAAAAGAAAAAAAAAGAGGGTTTCTACATGAAAAATTCAAATATCTTGAAATTAAATGCATGAAACAACAAAACGAGGAAGTATAGGCACTCACCAGAGGTCCAAAGCCAGGTAGACATTGATTTCAATGACATCGCTCGAATCTATGCTCACAAATGGGGACCAACATTGTCAAAAGTCAACAGAAGTCAGAGAGGAAAAAGTGAAAATGAATAGTGAAAAGGAGTTTTAACCCCTTTTATAGACCTTTTGACCTAAAAAGGGTATATTTGACCTAAAAGAGGAATCTTTTACTACAATTGACCTAACAACTTGAATTTTTCATCAAATCAGCCAAAACAGGGGCATTTGTAATCAAACAAATGTAAAAACAATATCAGAAATGAAATTAAAATTCATTATAAATTGAACAAAATCAACATAGCTTGACCTAAAATGTAAAAATTTTCAATCATTGATCAAATTTTATTTCATTTCTGAGGGGGCATACCATCGGATAATCAACATCAATAGCATCATCATTGAAACAGGAGAATGACTATCAAATCAAAGTAAAATCTTTTATCAGAAATTTTTTCATAAATCAATCATCAAATCAGGTATCATATCAGAATCTTTCATCGAATCAATCATCATATCTAGAATCAATCATTAGAACGACCATCAAAAAGCAATAACAATTGAACGAACATCATCAGAACTACATCAACCTCATATCAGATATCAAGAATCGATCATCGAATAATATCAAATGAACATCAAAGATTGACCCTCGACAAAATTAGGACCTATCATCAGCAAAATCAGAGTATTCTTTGAATCGACATGCTTTTCACGTCAACTCAAAGAGGGGCATTTGTAATCACCTAAAAATGGACAAAGATAATTAAGTACTAAATCAAGGCAAATCAAAGAAAATTAAGGACAAGATCAAAGCAATTGAATTGAATCAAACATTTAGCCAATCAAAATTAAAATCAAGTCTTAATTCAAGGTAAATCAAAATTGAGAGCATTTTAATCAAGTGAAATCAAATCAAAGGGCAATTAATTATATTAATTGTATAGTTTTGAATTAAATCAAATTCAACCCATTCAAGGGGTACATGGCTAAATAAATGAATTAAAATCAATTAATAAATCCTAATTTCTCTAAACAACCCAAAAGGGGAGGAAATTCAATCAACCAATAGGATTTGAGAAATGCATTCACATGGATCAAGCCAAATTCAATCTCAATCACTCAAAGTGAAAGAGCATCTTGTCCATTCATCTTTTCTACTTGTCCCAAGCTTTGAGGACACAAACTTTGCATTGTCTTCAAAGAGTGGAACCAAAGACTCAACTCAAGCTTAATCATGATCAACACAACTACACCCCCTACCCTTGCATAAATCTATAAAAGGAAGACCAAAATCAATCATAATTTATAACCACACATCTGAGAATTGTATAGAAGCTCTTGCATTTTATAGCTAGAAAGGCAAATTAAGGAAAATTAGTTGTATTTCATTTAGAATTGAACAATTTAGCTTGTTTATCATTATCATTTCTCATTCTAGGACTATCATTAATGGTAGCTTGCTGAGAGCTTCACATTAACACTCTTAGATAGAGAGTCATAGGATGCTTAATTGTGCTTTATTTGCTAAGTAGAGTATTAATTATGGTTTATTTAGTCTCTATTTGATTTATTGTATGATACTAATTCTATGAAGTTACATTTCCTTGTACATAATAACAAATTATCTAATCATTTTAATAATAAATTATAAAATATAATCTCAAAAATTAAGAGTAAAAAATTTATATAACCATCTATACTAGATCATAGGTTCATGATAAATAAGTTTAGATAATAGTTTCATAAATATTGTGAGATTGATATTATGAACTACAAATACATAAGTTAATCACCTTGTGCAAAGATGTAGAGAAAGGCATGGATGAGGAGACATATGAAGAGTGTGCTCAGTTGAATGCACATATCAGCTACAAAATTATCCCGACTCACAAACTTGTCAAAGCTTTTCTACCTTCAGTAGGAAGTGAGCCAACTTAAATAATTTAAAAACTATAATTATGGCATTACACACGAAATTTATGATGTTTACTGACCCCAGTGGGTAGTTGATATGTTTTAAGATTTAAAATCAATACTAAATTGAAGTTTCACAATGACATATGTAGATTGACATTATTATCAATGTATCTTCCTTATGGATCTTTGCTCTTGTGGATATTATTCATTTGATAAGGTTTATTTAAGTGGGCAATTTGTTTTTAATTTAAATTAAAAATTGGTTGAAATTTATAAATAATAGTACATTTCTTTTCTATATCACATTTATTCTTATATCACTCTCTTTTGTAGTTAAGAAAAGGGTTTAGATCAATTTTTTCCTAAAATATATAAATATTATTAATTATAGAAAATATGGAAATTGTATGTACAGAGTTTGTAGTTATTTGTTTTTCTCATAATTGGTCTTGCTATAAATATAGTTTGATGATCAATTTGTTTAGTTTTGGAAATAAATATCACATTGGTTAGTAAGAGGTATAAGCAACACAAGGAGTAGAGATTTAATGAATTCATGCCATATGAAATCGCCAACATGTGATATACACTCATTCAATTATGCTTTGTACAATACTTTTGGTTTTGATCTGACTAACAACCATCAATTAATAATAAGGAACGCAGAAACAAGTTAAAACTAGTTGTTACATGAGTACATTTGTAGATTGACTTTATATGAATTGAAAATTGGTTGAAACTTATAAGTATACATTTCTTTTCTACATCATATTTATTATTATATCACCTACTTTTGTAGTTAAGGAAAGGGTTTAGATTAAAAAAATTCTTAAAATAAATAAAGATTATTATTTATAGAAAAGATGGATATTATATGTACAAAATTTTTAATCATTTTTTGTTCTCTTAATTGATCTTGCCATAAATATAGTAGTTTGATGGTCAATTTGTTTAGTTTTAAAAATAAATATCATATTGGATGGTAAGAGGTATGAGAAACACAAGGAGTAGAGAATTTATGAATTCATGCCATATGAAATTTCTGAGATGTGATTCACACTCATTCAATTACGTTTTGCACAATACTTCTTGTTTTGATCTAACTTTAACAACAATCCATTAATAATAACGAACACAAAAGCAAGTTAAAACTAGTTGCTACATGATTACATCTATAGATTGACTTTATTATGTGTGTATCTTATTTATGAATCTTTTCTCTAGTGGATATTACAGTTCTTCTACTTTTGTTTATAATACTTAGTAAGGTTTATTTAAGTGTACAATTTGTTTTCATATGAAGTTAAAAAAATGTTGAAACTTGTAAATCACTTTGATTCTTATTTCAACTACTTCTATTGGTAAGGAAGTCTTTAGAATCAGAACCAAACTTTTTTGAAAACATATGAGATTATTAATTATAGTAGAGGAGAGAATCACACGTACAATGTTTTTATTTATTTGTTGCATTGTTGATCTTGTCATAAATACAGTAGTTTGATGGTCAATTTGATCAATTTTGGAAATACATGACTTTAAGCAAAAATCACACATACAATGTTTTTATTTGTTTGTTTGTTGCATTATTGATCTTGTCATAAATATAGTAATTTGATAATCAATTTTATCAATTTTAGAAAAAAAAAATGACTTTAACATAAAGATTATTATTCATTAGCCTACTTTCATTTGTAGTGGTCTTAGCAATCACTCACATGTCTTGGAGTTTATAGCCTTGACTTCCTAATTCAAGCCTCTCTTCCTACTTTCTTGAGACACCAATTTCAAAAGATTTGGTTATGCATCCACTTTCATTTTGGCCTGTATAATAAGAATATTGTATTGAAATGTAGGCCTTAGTTACTAGTTTATAATGATGAATCATATATCTTGTGGAAAAAGAGCATTGCATTGAACCTTGTAATCTAGAAGGATCTACAAACATTAGTCCTTTTAAATTATTAAGAGCATGGTATAGCTTGTATAGATTTCACATACTCCAACAATGGCACATGAAATATTGCATAAGATCGGGTGCCACGATAGTCATATTTGACTTCCATCGAGTATTCCATGCTATTAGTGATGCAGGAGCGTCATGCTATGCTCTTAATTTTGGTTTTGCTGTTATCTTGGTTCGTACTTTTGTTAGCTTTTCTTCCTGTCGACTCTGCAAAAGACTTGTTGTCGCCATTGAAGCAAAATAATGGTTTTGGGCAGGCCATTCAGTTCATAAGAAACGTAGCCAGGTCGAGAATGGGGGTTAGCCGATGAACCTTGGAAGGGAAAGTGGTGTGAAGAGATGGGTGTGTGTAGTTAGTAAGCCTTGATGAGTAGACTGGCATCGCCAATAAGGGATCCACATGAGATCTGTGTTGGATTTGAAATTGATCCTTATTAAAGGATCAAAGAATTTTTGTAACTGTACATAGAATTGGAATAATTAAATAAAACTCTGTATCCCTGTTTTGGTCCAATTTTGTTCTCTCTCTCTGAACGTTCTGTCATGGCTATTTGTGTTCTATGTGATCATTTACTCATTGCTAATATGATCCTATCGCACTGTGGATTTGGGATTCAATAAGAACATCATCATTTTATCTTTTTCTCTGTTTAATCCCTCTCCATTTCGTTTGTAAGATACCAATTCTCTGTTTAACCCCTCTGTTCTTTGTTTTGGTCTGCAAGGCTGCTATCAGATTGGTATTGGAGTCTTAAAGAACTTGGGAGTGTGTGAATAGATAGTATGCCTCTAAGAATAGTGAATAGTGGAGAAGTTAAAAGAGGCTAAGATGAGGAAATGTTTGCAATGACGCAGAACATTATAGAAAGGTTGGGAGCACAAAGAAGAGGTGTAGTAATGAAGGCAGTGATGTGGAAGAAGAAGAGGAACCCCAAATCAATGATGGTGCTATTGTGAAACCGCCTGGAGAAGATGAAAGGTTATAAGACAAATTATGAGTGTAGGAACCAAGACCAAGGTTGAGGTTTCTACATATTTTGGAAGCCTTAATGGAGAGGAACTTCTTGAATGGATTCATGAATTGCACAAATATTTTGAGTTTGAAGGAGTTGTAGCAGAATAAAGAGTCAAGTTTGTTTGTACAATACTAAAAGGTTATACTGCAATGTGGTGGGATTATGTTCAATTGGAGAGACAAAAAAAAGAATAAGGAAAAGATTAAGTCTTGGGATAGAATGGTTGCTAAGTTGAAGGCAAAGTTCTTTCTGGGTGATTATCTAATTGACCTTTCCAAAATATTGCAAAGCCTCAAACTATATGATATGTCGGTAAAAGACTATACTGAACAATTTTATAAGTTGGTCATTAGATATCGTAATAGTGAAGAAAATGTAGAGAAAAAAGCAAGATATTTAAATGGTTTGAAATAAAGCTTGGAAGATGAGATGAGTCTTGCGACCACTAGAACTCTTGAGGAGGCTTATCAATTAACCTCAAGGAAGAGGAGAAACTATTGAGTAAGAAAACACCAAAAGAAAGAAAGAGAGGAAGAGGACAACATCAACAACAAGAAGGGGCTGGTAATTCTAGCGAGGTAGCCAACAGTTCTGAAAAATGCTTCAAATGTAGCCAGTATGCTAGCCATAAAAGTTGGTAATGTCCTAAATCTTCACAAGGAGGTTATACAAGAACTAGGAGAAGTAATCAAATTGTACAAGCATACCAAGAGAGTGTTGGATCACTTGATCATCATAAAGAAGAATTGGAATGGAGAGAATCGTTACTATTAAAAAGGGTATTGTTGGAGCCACCAAACAAGAGCCAAGAATCAGTCCAAAGAAAAGCACTATTTAAAACCAAATCTAAGTCAAACGGAAAGTGTTGTAAACTAATTATGATAGTGGTATTATGGATAATCTTATAGCAACAAAGATGGTAGACAAGTAAGGCCTCAAGAAAAGTAAATATCCTACACCTTATAGAGTTTCTTGATTATAAAAAGGGCACCAATTATTGGTTCATGAACAAGCTCTTATTGAATTTTAGATTGGTAGTTATAAGGATAGCATGTTGTGTGATATTTTACCATCCTAAATTGTAAGCATGTAATTAGTGTATAATTTTAGGATTATTTAGCACCCGCCTTAGTTTATTTTCTATAACATATTTCACATAACACTTAATGGACACTTAAATTCAAATATGGGTCCTTTATCACTTTAATCTTGTTTAAAATTGAGGCAAGCCCCTATTTCTAAGTTTGCTCCTCTATTTTTTCTCCAATCCCATAATTTGTTTCATCATCTAGGCCCTATATTACCATTTGTAGCCTTTGTGTTCTAACCTGACCTCAAAATTGGTTGTACCTTATAATCATGTATCCTCTCATTGCCCAAGACCCATGGTCCTAATTGGATGGTACATAATGTTCCAAATGGTATGTAATTGGGTACATAACATTCCAAATGTTATGTAATCCAAAAATTGAGCCCAAATTTAAACTGGGTCCCTATCTTGGTGATTTAGCAAAGGATTAGGATTTACAATCAGTCTACTTGTGTTTTAACCCCTAAGATGTTGTGAGACATGAGACCTTAGGATAAGGAGCTGAATTAATGGTTATTCACCCCTAAAGGATTAATTGACTAATATGATCATTTAATTGGATAGGTGGCAAAGGAAAAATTGATTATAATATGATGTAAATTATGGACGAATATTAGTAATTAATTAAACAATTTTCAATGTTTAATTAATGAGGAATGACACAATATTAGTGAATGATAAATATCAAACATGTAATATAAAAGACATGTTAAAAAAAGGGGGCACATGGACAGGCACCATTTTTTAGTGTCTACATTTTTCTCCTATTTGAGACAATGAGATTATGAGTGTTGGTTCAAAGAAAAATAAAAGATCACACCCCAGTGGATCGACAAAATGGAGGTAGGATGCCCCCTCAAAAAAATGGGTAGAAATTACCACGAGGACAATTTTTAAAAAGAAAAATGATTGCAAGATACTGATAGAGAAAGAGTTAGTAAAAAGAAGAAATTAGACAGAGGAACAGTTAGTAATGATGAAACTTGCTTTCATAAGTGCACTTTTTTTATGAGAGCTTTATTTAATGTGGGAAAATGGATGTGTGGCATCGTGGCACAAGAACCCAGAGTGATAATGTGATTCCTTTGCATAAAAATAAACACAATGAAAATAAGGAATGTGTCCATCCATCTTGAAGCATATGACATACATGCCCCAGAACTTTATGAAAAACAACCCACAAACATAAGACACAAACAAAAATAAAGGACCATGAACCATCATGTCCACTCTCATCACTCAGTGATATCCTAGAGTAGCATAGGAACTGATACTCCTAAGAGTTATTCTTGTTGTCATTAGTTATGAGGAAGTCATATTGTTTGTCAAAATCATTCGGTAATGAAGAAAAGACAAGTTGGTAAAGCAGGGAAAGCTATTTGGTAAAGGAAATAAGGAACATGGAATTTTGGTAAAGTCAAAGCAAGTATAAGCACCAAGAAAGGAAGAACCGAGCACCGAACCAAAAAGAGAAGACAATTATCGAGAAAGAGGAAAACGTATTACTGAGCATAAAAGGCCGACACAAGGAGAATCTTTAAGTACAATGAATCTAGACACTGAACATAAAATAGTTCACTAATATCAAGGAGATTGTATGATAGAACATTGGAGATTGAAACATTATGATTGCACATGATTACGAGGTGAGATCTACAAATGAGAATTATGTATGAAATATGCATTGGAGGAGTAACCAATGCTATCACCACTTGTAGATATGATTCTAGAATACCTAGCACCACTTCTAGAATTGTATATAAATGGATCAGAGTGTGAATATCAATATGCATGCGCGAGTGGTATGAATGTGATGGGAGATTGCATGTATGAAGCAGATTTTACTAAGAAGGTGATGAGAAGTGAAGCCACCAAGTAACAAAGCAGTGAAGAACAAAAAGTAATTGTGATTCAAAAGTGAATCTACCAAGTACTGAATTGTTAGTGTGAGTAGTTCACAGTATGAGGTAATAAGTTAATGAGCATAAAGAGTCTAATATGCATATGTTTGATGCAAGTTTAATAGACAAGTTAGTCTTATTGATTAAAGAGTAATCAGAATTGTAAAGTCTCTTAACCGAGCATATCCTAATAGATCTTATTTGTAAATCTTTTAACTAGGTACAATACTTAGATTAGAATTGTAAAATCCTTTCACAAGGTAGACATAATAGTCTGAAGACTCTTAACTGGGTTAATACTCTTTACAAGGTAAGCTATCAAAAATAGCTAAACATTGTATCTCTAATCGAGAAAACTTTATACTACAATAGTGAAGTCTTGTGGGTATCATCCCCACCATAGTTTTTATCCTCTAACAAGGATTTTTGCAATACCAAAATATTTATGTTATGAGTTTTTGATTAAGGTAAAAATAGGTTTTGAATGGAACCCAAAACCATTTACATTAAAGCATAAAGATATAGCATTAAAGTCTTTCAAAAAGAGATGCCTACTAGAAAGACAAAAGAAGGACCCAAAACAACAACAAAAACAAAAGAAAACAGTTACTAGCAAAACTACCAACAAACACCCAACATCCAACCAGAATAGACTAATTATTTTTTATCATTTTCTCTACCTTCATCTATAGGTCCTCCATCTTTTGGATAGCATCTTTCAGGTCCTTCAAATCCTTTGGCTTTTCAGGGACCTTCCTCTAAGTGTACCCTCTAGTTCTCATTCCAAGACCAGCATTCCCAACATCATCATCAATAGTTATGGTCATTTTTTTCCAGCTAGCTTTTTTCCAAATAGTTGTACAACATTTTCAAGTTTCATAACAACAACACTAAGGTCCTCATTGCTGTGATTCAGGACCTCATTTATCAAGTTCCTATTGTTACTGATTTTTACCTTCATATCTTTAACCTCGTTGTCAACTATCTTATTGATTTTAGTGGCCATATCCTGATGAAGGGTGCTCCCCTTAATACCACAAATACATAACAGAAACAGAGAAACCCAAACAATATGCAAGAATAGAAAATTGGCTTCTTATTATCTCCACAAATGTGGAATTACAAACTTTTAGAATTACAATATGCAAAGCCACATGGGCATTCCCTTACAATATTCTGTAGGACAAAGCCTCGAACTATTACCCAGATCTACTACCCAGAACTATTCTGAACTGCCTAAGACAATAATACAGCCTTCCTTATATAGGCAATTATCCACCGCCTTGGAAGGTTCCAGAATTTTAGCCAATAAGGCCGACCAAACTTAGAATTATTTTATTTTACATTTTATTACATCATAGTCTGCTCAAGATAACCTTTGAAACCAGAACAAAAATTTTGAAGAAAATTATTTTTTGCCATTTCAGGTGGCCCAACTTTCGAAGACCATAAGTCATCACCAGTTGACCCGCTCGGCTATTATAACCCCATTTCGGAAACGCCACGAAGTGCTCTACAGGCCTAACCAAGGCAAGCGCCCGTCACCAAAATTTTTGACCTCATCCGGGGCCTCTAAAGCCTTCAAAACTGAGTTCAAAGTTTCTGTACCCTGCTGCCAATACCGAAAATCTTCAATATCTTCCAATATACACTTGATCTGGCAATGAAACTTTACTGGCAGACTTACATGACCAAAATGAACCTCTAAGAAAGAAATCAGATCATTCTAAGCACATGCAAAAATTACCAAAAATAGTAACTTTCCATAAATAGCAGCTCTGCACTAAAATAGCGCTTATTGAATACAAAAATAGAAATATTTTGGGTGATGCAAAATTGCTCTTACACCCAGGATGCTCCTGCATCAGACACCCGGGGTAATTTGAGAAGTGACCCTGTCACGACTCAGGTGTGCAGAGGAAAACCAAGACGGCTAACCTCCTCCTTTGTCAGCCATGATGAATCTTCAATAGGTCGTCCTTTCCATTTGACCAGATATTCTTCATATGTCCTGTTCCTTGTGCTTCTGCCAACACGACTGTCCAGTATATCTTCGATCTCCTTAGTGTCTGAACTAGTTATTGGAATACTCCACTGTGCTGCTGTGGTCTCATCTTCAACACCTCCCTCATGATACTCTGTCAAATCTGAAATGTTAAACACTGGTAAAATATTTAGCTCAGTAGGCAATTCTACCTCATATGCGTTTCCTGAATCATGTTTCTTCAATATCCTACATGGTCCAAACTTCTTCATTTTCAGCTTGTTATATGTACCAACTGGAAACCGCTCCTTCCGCAAATGAACCACGACTTCATCAACAACCTGAAATTTCTTATACCTCCTTTTCTCATCTGCCTTAGCCTTATACTGTACATTCATCTTGGTAATATGCTTCCTCACCTCCTCATGGATGTTCTTCAAGTGTTCTGCAAAATCCTCAGCTTCAGCACTACTTATTTCTCCTTTATCTATCTTCCTCAATTCAGATGCATTTCTTGGACTACTTCCATATACAATCTGGAATGGTGATTTACCAGTGCTCCTATTGATAGAATTATTGTATGCAAATTCTGCCTGTGGTAAAATCAAATCCCATCCTATTGGCTTATCTCCAACCAAGCATCTCAGCAAATTTCTCAAGCTCCTATTCACCACCTCTGTCTGTCCATCAGTCTGTGGATGATGTGATGAACTAAATTTCAAATCTGTCTTCAACCTCTTCCACAATGTACGCCAGAAATATTCAACAAACTTAGTGTCCCGATCTGAAACTATGGTCTTTGGCAAGCCATGAAGTCTCACTACTTCTCTGAAAAACAATTCTGCTACATGAACAGCATCATTAGTCTTCTTGCAGGGAATAAAATGTGCCATATTTGAAAATCGGTCAACTACTACAAAAATTGAATCTTGTCCCCACTGTGTCCTCGGTAAACCAAGAACAAAGTCCATGCTGATATCCTCCCAAGGCTTCTCTGGTACAGGTAATGGCTGATACAATCCTGTATTCTGCTTCACTCCTTTCGCCATCTGACATACTCTGCAACTCTGTACAAACTTCTTCACATCTTGCTGCAACTGTGCCCAATAATAATTCTCACTAACCAAACCAAGGGTTTTATCATGACCAAAATGTCCAGCCAATCCTCTGCTATGCTTCTCCTTGATGAGATTCTCCCTCATAGAACTTCGTGGAATGCACAACTGACTCCCTCTGAATAGCATATCATCCTAGATGATGAAATCCAACCATTTTGTCCTGTCTAGAGTAACAGGTTCTGTACAAGCTTTCCAAGCTTCAGCAAAATCAGGATCCTCTGGATACAAATTCTTGAGTTCCTTGAACCCAACTTCTTCAATCTGCATTTCTGTCAGCAATAGTTGCCTTCTGCTAAGAGCATCTGCAACCCTATTAGACTTTCCACTCCCGTGTTTCAAAACAAATGTATAACTTTGCAAAAACTCAACCCACTTCAAATGCCTTTGATTCAATTTTCCTTGACTATTCAAATATTGCAAAGCTTGATGATCAGTATCCAAAACAAACTCCTTAGGAAGTAGATAATGTCTCCACTTCTTTAATGCCTGAACTATAACATAAAATTTTTGATCATAAACAGAATATTTCCTCTTGGCATCATTTAACTTCTCACTGAAATAAGCAACAGGTTTACCTTCTTGGCTCATAACAGCTCCTATTGCAGTACCACTAGCATCACAATCTACTTGAAACACCTTATTAAAATCTGAAAGTGCTAAAATAGGTTCTTTTGTAACTTTTTGTTTCAACAATTGAAAACTCTTTTCTGCCCCATTAGTCCACTTAAACTCTTTTCTATCCCCTCTCATTGTTTCAGTCAAGGGTCCACAAATACTGCTAAAATTTCTGATAAACTTTCTGTAAAAGCTAGCTAGACCATGAAAAGA
Source organism: Chamaecyparis obtusa (assembly GCA_027943335.1). Classification (NCBI taxonomy): domain Eukaryota; kingdom Viridiplantae; phylum Streptophyta; class Pinopsida; order Cupressales; family Cupressaceae; genus Chamaecyparis; species Chamaecyparis obtusa. The sequence goes on along the minus strand of BSBK01002619.1, from coordinate 854,782 downwards.
TCTTACCTCAGTAGCACTCCTTGGAGTAGGCCATTCAAGGATAGCCTGTACCTTCTCTGGGTCCATTTTTAGACCTTCTGCTAAAACTATAAATCCCAAATACACTAACTCTTTCTTCACAAAACTGCACTTTTTTAAATTAATCAACAATTTCTCTTCTCTCAACTTCTCAAATATCATATGAATATGCATCATATGCTCATCCAATGTCTTACTAAAGATCAAAATATCATTTAGGTAAACAATGACAAACTTACCCAGAAATTCTTTCAGAACCTCGTTCATGAGCCGCATGAAAGTGCTCGGTGCATTGGTTAGCCCAAAAGGCATGACTAACCACTCATATAGTCCTTCCTTTGTCTTGAAGGCAGTCTTCTATTCATCTCCTTCTCTGATCCGAATCTGATGATATCCACTTTTCAGATCTATCTTTGAAAAATACACAGCTCCACTCAAACAGTCCATAATATCATCCATTTGTGGCAATGGAAACCTGTACTTGATTGTGATTTTGTTTTTTGCATTAGAATCTGTACACATCCTCCACTCTCCATTCTTCTTTGGTGCTAATACCGTTGGTACAGCACAGGGACTTAGACTCTCTCGAATCAACCCCTTTTGTAACAGTTCATGTACTTGTCTGTTCAACTCCTCACTTTCTGCAGGTGTCATTCTGTGTGCTGCCTTATTCGGCAAACTCGCTCCTGGGATCAAGTCCATCTGATGACTGATCTTCCTGACTGGTGGTAATCCATCAGGCACGTTATCGGATACAATATCCTGAAACTCATTCAACAAATCTACAACTTCTACAAGAACATCTTCTACTTCCTCTTTACAAGCTTTTGGAATTAAAGTAAAACATACATGCTCATGCCTCATACCATCTAGGAAATTTCTTCCATCAACAAAAGTTATCCTTGCATTACCACATACCTTTTCTTCAGTCTCCTTCAATGGTTTTAGCTTATGTCGCACTCCATCCTTTGTCAGGGAATAGGTATTCGCACGACCATCATGTACAGCACATCTGTCAAACTGCCATGGTCTACCCAACACCATATGACATGCATCCATAGATATGATATCACACAGTACCTCATCTTGGTATCTGCCAATCTTGAACTTCACCAAGCATTGTTCATTGACCATGACCTTGTGGTCATCCTATACCCAAGCAATCCGATATGGATGTGGGTGTTTCTGTCTCTTGAGCTTCAACTTTGTCACCATCTCTTCTGACACCAAATTGTTAGTGCTTCCACTATCGATAATCACATCACAACATTTACCTTCACACTTGCACCTGGTGCGAAACAAGCTCCTCTTTTGCTCAGGTTCATTCTCACCACTCAACAGGACTCTTCTGTTAATCAACGTTTCTCCTCTTTCAGCATCTTCAGAATTTGATGATCTGGCATCTTCATCTACATGTGCAACTCTGGCCTGGCCTTCATTTCTCCTGTCTATTCTGCCTTGACGCTGAGGACATTTAAATGCCCTATGACCTTCTTCTGCATAGTGAAAACATGTTCCACGGAAGCCACCTCTTCCAAATCCTTGTCCTCTTCCCCTTCCTCTTTGATCTATATTATTCTGATCTTGGAAGCAATTAGAATTATTTCCTCGCTGATTCTGACTGCTGCTGGCCTCATCCTTCTTTTTGGGATCTTCATTTCGGCCACCATATGACCGTCCACCAGATCGTCCACCGCGACCTCTTCCGTTTTGTCTGCTCTCAAACTTCTTGTTCAACTTTTCCTCTACTTTTAGGGCAAACTGGTATGCCTCTTCAATACTGTTCATTCGAACCAGATTCAACTCCTCCTGAATGCTTGGCCTTAACCCATTAAGGTATCAGGCAACTTTCTCCTTATCAGCTTCTGCATGGCCTGTTCTGATGAGAAGTCGATAGAACTCATCTGTATACTCTTGAACAGATCTTCCTGCTTGCTTCAAACTCTGCATTTTCTTCAGTAGGTCAAGTTCATAATCAACAGGAATGAACTGTCGCTTCAATTCATCCACCATCTGATCCCATCTTGTGATTTTCTCCTTTCCCCTTCTATTTCGCTCCAACTGAATCTCTTGCCACCATATCTTCGCATGACCTTTCAGTCTGGCCTTCGCAAATTTGACCCTATCATGATCCTCAACATCTTCATACTCAAAATATTCTTCACATTCATTGATGCAGTCGATCAATTCATCTGGGTTAAGATTTCCAAAAAATGTAGGAACCTCAATCTTAGGTCTTTTCCCAATCTTGAAAATCACCCGAAAAAGTCTTTCTTCCTCCTGGTTCACAATTTCAACTTCTCCTGCTTGATATTCTTCTTCGGCTTCATCCTCGCTTTCGTCTTTGACATTAAGATTCATTCCTCTGCGAATCTCTTCTTGCAATGCTCGCACTTGTCTCTGCAGCTCTCTAACCTCAGGTGTCACAGCACCAGCTCTTCCGCCACGTTCTCTTCGTGGAGGCATTTTCGCGATGTGCGCTGAAACCCTAACCACGGTCCTGGTGGAAGCTGCCTCACAGTCGGTGATCTGTTTACACACTCAAGAAAACCTACTCTGATACCACTTGATGAAGGGTGCTCCCCTTAATACCACAAATACATAACAGAAATAGAGAAACCACAACAATATGCAAGAACAGAAAATTGGCTTCTTATTATCTCCACAAATGTGAAATTACAAACTTTTAGAATTACAATATGCAAAGCCACATGGGCATTCCCTTACAATATTCTGTATGACAAAGCCTCGAACTATTACCCAGATCTACTATCCAGAACTATTCTGAACTGCCTAAGACAATAATACAGCCTTCCTTATATAGGCAATTATCCACCGCCTGGGAAGGTTCCAGAATATTAGCCAATAAGACCGACCAAACTTAGAATTATTTTATTTTACATTTTATTACATCATAGTCGGCTCAAGATAACCTTTGAAACCGGAACAGAAATTTTGAAGAAAATTATTTTTTGCCATTTCAGGTGGCCCAACTTCCGAAGACCATAAGTCATCACCACTTGACCCGCTCGGCTATTATGACCCAATTTTAGAAACGCCACGAAGCGCTCTACAGGCCTGACCAGTGCAAGCGCCCGTCACCCAAATTTTTGACCTCATCCGGGGCCTCTAAAGCCTTCAAAACTGAGTTCAAAGTTTCTGTACCCTGCTGCCAATATCGAAAATCTTCAATATCTTCCAATATACACTTGATCTAGCAATGAAACTTTACTGGCAGACTTACATGACCAAAATGAACCTCTAAGAAAGAAATCAGATCATTCTAAGCACATGCAAAAATTACCAAAAATAGTAACTTTCCATAAATAGCATCTATGCACTAAAATAGCCCTTATTGAATACAAAAATAGAAATATTTTGGGTGATGCAAGATTGCTCTTACGCCCAGGATGCTCCTGCATCAGACACCCGGGGTAATTTGAGAAGTGACCCTGTCACGACTCAGAGCTGCAGAGGAAAACCAAGATGGCTAACCTCCTCCTTTGTCAGCCATGATGAATCTTCAATAGGTCATCCTTTCCATTTGACCAGATATTCTTCATATGTCCTGTTCCTTGTGCTTCTGCCAACACGACTGTCCAGTATATCTTCGATCTCCTTAGTGTCTGAACTAGTTACTGGAATACTCCACTGTGCTACTATGGTCTCATCTTCAACACCTCCCTCATGATACTCTGTCAGATCTGAAATGTTAAACACTAGTGAAATATTTAGCTCAGTAGGCAATTTTACCTCATATGCGTTTCCTGAATCATGTTTCTTCAATATCCTACATGGTCCAAAGTTTTTCATTTTTAGCTTGTTATATGTACCAACTCGAAAATGCTGCTTCTGCAAATGAACCATGACTTCATCACCAACCTGAAATTCCTTATACCTCCTTTTCTCATCTGCCTTAGCCTTATACTGTGCATTCGTCTTGGTAATATGCTTCCTCACCTCCTCATGGATGTTCTTCAAGTGTTCTGCAAAATCCTCAGCTTCAGCACTACTTATTTCTCCTTTATCTATCTTCCTCAATTCAGATGCATTTCTTGGACTACTTCCATATACAATCTGGAATGGTGATTTACCAATGCTCCTATTGATAGAATTATTATATACAAATTCTGTCTGTGGTAAAATCAAATCCCATCCTGTTGGCTTATCTCCAACCAAGCATCTCAGCAAATTTCTCAAGCTCCTATTCACCACCTCTGTCTGTCCATCAGTCTGTGGATGATGTGATGAACTAAACTTTAAATCTGTCTTCAACCTCTTCCACAATGTACGCCAGAAATATCCAACAAACTTAGTGTCCTGATCTGAAACTATGGTCTTTGGCAAGCCATGAAGTCTCACTACTTCTCTAAAAAACAATTCTGCTACATGAACAGCATCATTAGTCTTCTTGCAGGGAATAAAATGTGCCATCTTTGAAAATCGGTCAACAACTACAAAAATTGAATCGTGTCCCCGCTGTGTCCTCGGTAAACCAAGAACAAAGTCCATGCTGATATCCTCCCAAGGCTTCTCTGGTATAGGTAATGGCTGATACAATCTTGTATTCTGCTTCACTCCTTTCGCCATCTGACATACTCTGCAACTCTGTACAAACTTCTTCACATCTTGCTGCAACTGTGGCCAATAATAATTCTCACTAACCAAACCAAGGGTTTTATCACAACCAAAATGTCCAGCCAATCCTCCGCTATGCTTCTCCTTGATGAGATTCTCCCTCATAGAACTTCGTCGAATGCACAACTGACTCCCTCTGAATAGCATATCATCCTAGATGATGAAATCCAACCATTTTGTCCTGTCTAGAGTAACAGGTTCTGTACAAGCTTTCCAAGCTTCACCAAAATCAAGATCCTCTGGATACAAATTCTTAAGTTCCTTGAACCCAACCACTTCAATCTGCATTTCTGTCAGCAATAGTTGCCTTCCGCTAAGAGCATCTGCAACCCTATTAGACTTTCCACTCTTCTATTTCAAAAAAAATGTATAACTCTGCAAAAACTCAACCCACTTCAAATGCCTTTGATTCAATTTTCCTTGACTATTCAAATATTACAAAGCTTGATGATCAGTATACAAAACAAACTCTTTAGGAAGTAGATAATGTCTCTACTTCTTTAATTCCTGAACTATAGCATAAAATTCTTGATCATAAACAGAATATTTCCTCTTGGCATCATTTAACTTCTCACTGAAATAAGCAACAGGTTTACCTTCTTAGCTCATAACAGCTCCTATTGCAGTACCACTAGCATCACAATCTACTTGAAACACTTTATTAAAATCTGGAAGTGCTAAAATAGGTTCTTCTGTAGCTTTTTATTTCAAAAATTGAAAACTCTTTTCTGCCCCATTAGTCCACTTAAACTCTTTTCTATCCCCTCTCATTGTTTCAGTCAAGGGTCCACAAATACTGCTAAAATTTCTGATAAACTTTCTGTAAAAGCTAGCTAGACCATGAAAAGATCTTACCTCAGTAGCACTTCTTGGAGTAGGCCATTCAAAGATAGCCTGTACCTTCTCTGGGTCCATTTTTAGACCTTCTGCTGAAACTACAAATCCCAAATACACTAACTCTTTCTTCACAAAACTGCACTTTTTCAAATTAATCAACAATTTCTCTTCTCTCAACTTCTCAAATATCATACGAATGTGCATCATATGCTCATCCAATGTCTTACTAAAGATGAAAATATCATCTAGGTAAACAATGACAAACTTACCCAGAAATTCTTTCAGAACCTCGTTCATGAGCCGCATGAAAGTGCTCGTTGCATTGGTTAGCACAAAAGGCATGACTAACCACTCATATAGTCCTTCCTTTGTCTTGAAGGCAGTCTTCCATTCATCTCCTTCTCTGATCCGAATCTGATGATATCCACTTTTCAGATCTATCTTTGAAAAATACACAGCTCCACTCAAACAGTCCATAATATCATCCATTCGTGGCAATGGAAACCTGTACTTGATTGTGATCTTGTTTATTGCCCTAGAATCTGTACACATCCTCCACTCTCCATTCTTCTTTGGTGCTAATACCGCTGGTACAGCGCAGGGATTCAGACTCTCTCGAATCAACCCCTTTTGTAACAGTTCATGTACTTGTCTGTTCAACTCCTCACTTTCTGCAAGTGTCATTCTGTGTGCTACCTTATTCGGAAAACTCGCTCCTGGGATCAAGTCCATCTGATGACTGATCTTCCTGACTGGTGGTAATCCATCAGGCACGTTATCAGATACAATATCATGTAACTCATTCAAAAAATCTACAACTTCTACAGGAACATCTTCTACTTCCTCTTTACTAGCTTTTGGAATTAAAGAAAAACATACATGCTGATGCCTCATACCATCTAAGAAATTTCTTCCATCAACAAAAGTTATCCTTGCATTACCACATACCTTTTCTTCAGTCTCCTTCAATGGTTTTAGCTTATGTCGCACTCCATCTTTTGTCAGGGAATAGATATTCGCACGACCATCATGTACAACACATCTGTCAAACTTGCATGGTCTACCCAACACCATATGACATGCATCCATAGATATGATATCACACAGTACCTCATCTTGGTATCTGCCAATCTTGAATTTCACCAGGCATTGTTCATTGACCATGACCTTGTAGTCATCCTGTACCCAGGCAATCCGATATGGATGTAGGTGTTTCTGTCTCTTGAGCTTCAACTTTGTCACCATCTCTTCTGACACCAAATTGTCAGTGCTTCCACTATCGATAATCACATCACAACATTTACCTTCACACTTGCACCTGGTGTGAAACAAGCTCCTCCTTTGCTCAGGTTCATTCTCACCACTCAACAGGACTCTTGAGTTAATCAACGTTTCTCCTCTTTCAGCATCTTTAGAATTTGATGATCTGGCATCTTCATCTACATGTGCAACTCTGGCCTGGCCTTCATTTCTCCTGTCTATTCTGCCTTGGCGCTGAGGACATTCAAATGCCCTATGATCTTCTTCTCCACAGTGAAAACATGTTCTACGGAAGCCACCTCTTCCAGATCCTTGTCCTCTTCCCCTTCCTCTTTGATCTCTATTATTCTGATCCTGGAAGTGATTGGAATTATTTCCTCGGTGATTCTGACTGCTACTGGCCTCATCCTTCTTTTTCGGATCTTCATTTCGGCCACCATATGACCATCCACCAGATTATCCACCGCGACCTCTTCCATTTTGTCTGCTCTCAAACTTCTTGTTCAGCTTTTCCTCTACTTTTAGGGCAAAATGGTATGCCTCTTCAATACTGTTCATTCGAACCAGATTCAGCTCCTCCTGAATGCTTGGCCTTAACCCATTAAGGTATCGGGCAACTTTCTCCTTATCAGCTTCTGCATGGCCTGTTCTGATGAGAAGTCGATAGAACTCATTTGTATACTCCTGAACAGATCTTCCTGCTTGCTTCAAACTCTGCATTTTCTTCAGTAGGTCAAGCTCATAATCAACAGGAATGAACTATCACTTCAATTTATCTACCATCCGATCCCATCTTGTGATTTTCTCCTTTCCCCTTCTATTTCGCTCCAACTGAATCTCTTGCCACCATATCTTCGCATAACCTTTCAGTCTGACCTTCGCAAATTTGACCCTATCAGGATCTCATCATCTTCATACTCAAAATATTCTTCACATTCATTGATCCAGTCGATCAATTCCTCTGGGTTAAGATTTTCAGAAAATGTAGGAACCTCAATCTTAGGTCTTTTCCCAATCTTGGAAATCGCCCGAAAAAGTCTTTCTTCCTCCTGGTTCACAATTTCAACTTCTCCTGCTTGATATTCTTCTTCGGCTTCATCCTCGCTTTCATCTCTAACATTAAGATTCATTCCTCTGCGAATCTTTTCTTGCAATGCTCGCACTTGTCTCTGCAGCTCTCTAACCTCAGGTGTCACAGCACCAACTCTTCCGCCACGTTCTCTTCGTGGAGGCATTTTCGTGATGCGCGCTGAAACCCTAACCACGGTCCTGGTGCAAGCTGCCTCACAGTCGGCGATCTGTTTACACACTTAAGAAAACCTGCTCTGATACCACTTGATGAAGGGTGCTCCCCTTAATACCACAAATACATAACAGAAACAGAGAAACCACAACAATATGCAAGAACAGAAAATTGGCTTCTTATTATCTCCACAAATGTGGAATTACAAACTTTTAGAATTACAATATGCAAAGCCACATGGGCATTCCCTTACAATATTCTGTAGGACAAAGCCTCGAACTATTACCCAGATCTACTATCCAGAACTATTCTGAACTGCCTAAGACAATAATACAGCCTTCCTTATATATGCAATTATCCACCGCCTGGGAAGGTTCCAGAATTTTAGCCAATAAGGCCGACCAAACTTAGAATTATTTTATTTTACATTTTATTACATCATAGTCGGCTCAAGATAACATTTGAAACCGGAACAGAAATTTTGAAGAAAATTATTTTTTGCCATTTCAGGTGGCCCAACTTCCGAAGACCATAAGTCATCACCACTCGACCCGCTCGGCTATTATAACCTCATTTCAGAAATGCCACAAAGCGCTCTACAGGCCTGACCGGCATAAGCGCTCGTCACCCAAATTTTTGACCTCATCCGGGGCTTCTAAATATTTCAAAACTGAGTTCAAAGTTTCTGTACCCTGCTGCCAATACCGAAAATCTTCAATATCTTCCAATATACACTTGATCTGGCAATGAAACTTTACTGGCAGACTTACATGACCAAAATGAACCTCTAAGAAAGAAATTAGATCATTCTAAGCACATGAAAAAATTACCAAAAATAGTAACTTTTCATAAATAGCAGCTCTGCACTAAAATAGCCCTTATTGAATACAAAAACAGAAATATTTTGGGTGATGCAATATTGCTCTTACACCCAGGATGCTCCTGCATCAGACACGTGGGGTAATTTGAGAAGTGACCCTGTCACGACTCAGGTTTGCAGAGGAAAACCAAGACGGCTAACCTCCTCCTTTGTCAGCCATGATGAATCTTCAATAGGTCATCCTTTTCATTTGACCAAATATTCTTCATATGTCCTGTTCCTTGTGCTTCTGCCAACATGACTGTCCAGTATATCTTTGATCTCCTTAGTGTCTGAACTAGTTACTGGAATACTCCACTGTGCTGCTGTGGTCTCATCTTCAACACCTCCCTCGTGATACTCTGTCAGATCTGAAATGTTAAACACTGGTGAAATATTTAGCTCAGTAGTCTATTCTACCTCATATGCATTTTCTGAATCATGTTTCTTGAAATTCCTACATGGTCCAAACTTCTTCATTTTCAGCTTGTTATATGTACCAACTGGAAACCGCTCCTTCCGCAAATGAACCATGACTTCATCACCAACCTGAAATTCCTTATACCTCCTTTTCTCATCTTCCTTAGCCTTATACTGTACATTCATCTTGGTAATATGCTTCCTCACCTCCTCATGGATGTTCTTCAAGTGTTCTGCAAAATCCTCAGCTTCAGCACTACTTATTTCTTCTTTATCTATCTTCCTCAATTCAGATGCATTTCTTGGAGTACTTCCATATACAATCTCGAATGGTGATTTACCAGTCCTCCTATTGATAGAATTATTGTATGCAAATTTTGCCTGTGGTAAAATCAAATCCCATCCTGTTGGCTTATCTCCAACCAAGCATCTCAGAAAATTTCTCAAGCTCCTATTCACCACCTCTGTCTGTCCATCAGTCTGTGGATGATGTGATGAACTAAACTTCAAATCTGTCTTCAACCTCTTCCACAATGTACGCCAGAAATATCCAACAAACTTAGTGTCCCGATCTGAAACTATGGTCTTTGGCAAGCCATGAAGTCTCACTACTTCTCTGAAAAACAATTCTGCTACATGAACAGCATCATTAGTCTTCTTGCAGGGAATAAAATATGCCATCTTTGAAAATCGGTCAACTACTACAAAAATTGAATCGTGTCGCCGCTGTGTCCTCGGTAAACCAAGAACAAAGTCCATACTGATATCCTCCCAAGGCTTCTCTGGTACAGGTAATGGCTGATACAATCCTGTATTCTGCTTCACTCCTTTCGCCATCTGACATACTTTGCAACTCTGTACAAACTTCTTCATATCTTGCTGCAACTGTGGCCAATAATAATTCTCACTAACCAAACCAAGGGTTTTATCACAACCAAAATGTCCAGCCAATCCTCCGCTATGCTTCTCCTTGATGAGATTCTCCCTCATAGAACTTCGTGGAATGCACAACTGACTCCCTCTGAATAGCATATCATATTGGATGATGAAATCCAACCATTTTGTCCCGTCTAGAGTAACAGGTTCTGTACAAGCTTTCCAAGCTTCACCAAAATCAGGATCCTCTAGATACAAATTCTTGAGTTCTTTGAACCCAACCACTTCAATCTGCATTTCTGTCAGCAATAGTTGCCTTCTGCTAAGAGCATCTGCAACGCTATTAGACTTTCCACTCTTGTGTTTAAAAATAAATGTATAACTCTGCAAAAATTCAACCCACTTCAAATGCCTTTGATTCAATTTTTCTTGACTATTCAAATATTGCAAAGCTTGATGATCAGTATACAAAATAAACTCCTTAGGAAGTAGATAATGTCTCCACTTCTTTAATGCCTGAACTATATCATAAAATTCTTGATCATAAATAGAATATTTCCTCTTGACATCATTTAACTTCTCACTGAAATAAGCAACAGGTTTACCTTCTTAGCTCATAACAGCTCCTATTGCAGTACCACTAGCATCACAATCTACTTGAAACACCTTATTAAAATCTGTAAGTGCTAAAATAGGTTCTTCTATAACTTTTTGTTTCAAAAATTGAAAACTCTTTTCTGCCCCATTAGTCCACTTAAACTCTTTTCTATCCCCTCTCATTGTTTCAGTCAAGGGTCCACAAATACTGCTAAAATTTTTGATAAACTTTCTGTAAAAGCTAGCTAGACCATGAAAAGATCTTACCTCAGTAGCACTCCTTGGAGTAGGCCATTCAAGGATAGCCTGTACCTTCTCTAGGTCCATTTTTAGACCTTCTGCTGAAACTACAAATCCTAAATACACTAACTCTTTCTTCACAAAACTGCACTTTTTCAAATTAATCAATAATTTCTCTTCTCTCAACTTCTCAAATATCATACAAATATGCATCATATGCTCATCCAATGTCTTACTAAAGATCAAAATATCATCTAGGTAAACAATGACAAACTTACCCAGAAATTCTTTCAGAACCTCGTTCATGAGCCGCATGAAAGTGCTCGGTGCATTGGTTAGCCCAAAAGGCATGACTAACCACTCATATAGTCCTTCCTTTGTCTTGAAGGCAATCTTCCATTCATCTCCTTCTCTGATCTGAATCTGATGATATCCACTTTTCAGATCTATCTTTGAAAAATACACAGCTCCACTCAAACAGTCCATAATATCATCCATTTGTGGCAATGGAAACCTGTACTTGATTGTGATCTTGTTTATTGCACTAGAATCTGTACACATCCTCCACTCTCCATTCTTCTTTGGTGCTAATACCTCTGGTACATCACAAGGACTCAGACTCTCTCGAATCAACCCCTTTTGTAACAGTTCATGTACTTGTCTGTTCTACTCCTCACTTTCTGCAGGTGTCATTCTGTGTGCTACCTTATTCGGTAAACTCGCTCTTGGGATCAGGTTCATCTGATGACTGATCTTCCTGACTGGTGGTAATCCATCAGGCACGTTATCGGATACAATATCCTGAAACTCATTTAACAAATCTATAACTTCTACAGGAACATCTACTTCCTCTTTACTAGCTTTTGGAATTAAAACAAAACATACATGCTCATGCCTAATACCATCTAAGAAATTTTTTCCTTTAACAAAAGTTATCATTACATTACCACATACCTTTTCTTCAGTCTCCTTCAATGGTTTTAGCTTATGTCGCACTCCATCCTTTGTTAGGGAATAGGTATTTTCACGACCATCATGTACAGCACATCTGTCAAACTGCCATTGTCTACCCAACACCATATGACATGCATCCATAGATATGATATCACACAGTACCTCATCTTGGTCTCTACCAATCTTGAACTTCACCAGGCATTGTTCATTGACTATGACCTTGTGGTCATCTTGTACCCAGGCAATCCGATATGGATGTGGGTGTTTCTGTCTCTTGAGCTTCAACTTTGTCACCATCTTTTCTGACACCAAATTGTCAGTGCTTCCACTATCGATAATCACATCACAACATTTACCTTCACACTTGCACCTTGTGCGAAACAAGCTCCTCCTTTGCTCAGGTTCATTCTCACCACTCAACAAGACTCTTCTGTTAATCAACGTTTCTCCTCTTTCAGCATCTTCAGAATTTGATGATCTGACATCTTCATCTACATGTGCAACTCTGGTCTGGCCTTCATTTCTGCTCTCTATTCTGCCTTGGCGCTGAGGACATTCAAATGCCCTATGACCTTCTTCTCCACAGTGAAAACATGTTCCACGGAAGCCACCTCTTCCAGATCCTTGTCCTCTTCCCCTTCCTCTTTGATCTATATTATTCTGATCCTGGAAGCAATTGGAATTATTTCCTCGCTGATTCTGACTGCTACTGGACTCATCCTTCTTTTTCGGATTTTCATTTCGGCTACCATATGACCGTCCACCAGATCGTCCACCGCGACCTCTTTCGTTTTGTCAGATCTCAAACTTCTTGTTCAGCTTTTCCTCTACTTTTAGGGCAAACTGGTATGCCTCTTCAATACTGTTCATTCGAACCAAATTCAGCTCCTCCTGAATGCTTGGCCTTAACCCATTAAGGTATCGGGCAACTTTCTACTTATCAGCTTCTGCATGGCCTGTTCTGATGAGAAGTCGATAGAACTCATCTGTATACTCTTGAACAGATCTTCCTGCTTGCTTCAAACTCTGCATTTTCTTCAGTAGGTCAAGCTCATAATAAATAGGAATGAACTGTCGCTTCAATTTATCCACCATCCGATCTCATCTTGTGATTTTCTCCTTTCCCCTTCTATTTCGCTCTAACTGAATCTCTTGCCACCATATCTTCGCATGACCTTTTAGTCTGGCCTTCAAAAATTTGACCCTATCAGGATCCTCAACATCTTCATACTCAAAATATTGTTCACATTCATTGATCCAGTCAATCAACTCCTCTGGGTTAAGATTTCCAGAAAATGTAAGAACCTCAATCTTAAGTCTTTTCCCAATCTTAGAAATCGCCCGAAAAAGTCTTTCTTCCTCCTGGTTCACAATTTCAACTTCTCCTGCTTGATATTCTTCTTCGGCTTCGTGATCGCTTTCGTCTCTGACATTAAGATTCATTCGTCTGTGAATCTTTTCTTGCAATGCTCGCACTTGTCTTTGCAGCTCTCTAACCTCAGGTGTCACAGCACCAGCTCTTCTGCCACGTTCTCTTCGTGGAGGTATTTTTGCGATGCGCACTGAAACTCTAACCACGATCCTGGTGCAAGCTGCCTCACAATCGGCGATCTGTTTACACACTCAAGAAAACTTGCTCTGATACCACTTGATGAAGGGTGCTCCCCTTAATACCACAAATACATAACAGAAACAGAGAAACCCAAACAATATGCAAGAACAGAAAATTGGCTTCTTCTTATCTCCACAAATGTGGAATTAAAAACTTTTAGAATTACAATATGCAAAGCCACGTGGGCATTCCCTTACAATATTCTATAGGACAAAGCCTCGAACTATTATCCAGATCTACTATCCAGAACTATTCTGAACTGCCTAAGACAATAATACAACCTTCTTTATATATGCAATTATCCACAGCCTGGGAAGGTACCAGAATTTTAGCCAATAAGGCCGACCAAACTTAGAATTATTTTATTTTACATTTTATTACATCATAGTCGGCTCAAGATAACCTTTGAAACCGGAACAGAAATTTTGAAAAAAAATATTTTTTGCCATTTCAGGTGGCCCAACTTCGGAAGACCATAAGTCATCACCAGTTGACTCGCTCGACTATTATAACCTTATTTCTGAAACACCACAAAGCGCTCTATAGGCCTAACCGGCGCAAGCGACTGTCACCCAAATTTTTGACCTCATCCGGGGCCTATAAAGCCTTCAAAACTGAGTTCAAAGTTTTTGTACCATGCTGCCAATACCGAAAATCTTCAATATCTTCCAATATACACTTGATCTGGCAATGAAACTTTACTGGCAGACTTACATGACCAAAATGAACCTCTAAGAAAGAAATCAGATCATTCTGAGCACATGCAAAAATTACCAAAAATAGTAACTTTCCATAAATAGCAGCTCTGCACTAAAATAGCCCTTATTGAATACAAAAATAGAAATATTTTGGGTGATGCAAGATTGCTCTTACACCCAGGATGCTCCTGCATCAGACACCCGGGGTAATTTGAGAAGTGACCCTGTCACGACTCAGGTGTGCAGAGGAAAACCAAGATGGCTAACCTCCTCCTTTGTCAGCCATGATGAATCTTCAATAGGTCGTTCTTTCCATTTGACCAGATATTCTTCATATGTCCTGTTCCTTGTGCTTCTGCCAACACGACTATCCAGTATATCTTCAATCTCCTTAGTGTCTGAACTAGTTACTGGAATACTCCACTGTGCTGCTGTGGTCTCATCTTCAACACTTCCCTCATGATAATCTGTCAGATCTGAAATGTTAAACACTGGTGAAATATTTAGCTCAGTAGGCAATTCTAACTCATATGCATTTCTTGAATCATGTTTCTTCAATATCCTACATGGTCCAAACTTTTTCATTTTCAGCTTGTTATATGTACCAACTGGAAACCGCTCCTTCCGCAAATGAACCATGACTTCATCACCAACCTGAAATTTTTTATACCTCCTTTTCTCATCTGCCTTAGCCTTATACTGTGCATTCATCTTGGTAATATGCTTCCTCACCTCCTCATGGATGTTATTCAAGTGTTCTGCAAAATCCTCAGCTTCAGCACTACTTATTTCTCCTTTATTTATCTTCCTCAATTCAGATGCATTTCTTGGACTACTTCCATATACAATCTGGAATGGTGATTTACCAGTGTTCCTATTGATAGAATTATTGTATGCAAATTCTGCCTGTGGTAAAATCAAATCCCATTCTGTTGGCTTATCTCCAACCAAGCATCTCACCAAATTTTTCAAGCTCCTATTCACCACCTCTATCTGTCCATCAGTCTGTGGATGATGTGATGAACTAAACTTCAAATCTATCTTCAACCTCTTCCACAATGTACGCCAGAAATATCCAACAAAATTAGTGTCCCAATCTGAAACTATGGTCTTTGGCAAGCCATGAAGTCTCACTACGTCTCTGAAAAATAATTCTGCTACATGAACAGCATCATTAGTCTTCTTGCAGGGAATAAAATGTGCCATCTTTGAAAATCGGTCAACTACTACAAAAATTGGATCGTGTCCCCGCTGTGTCCTCGGTAAACCAAGCACAAATTCTATGCTGATATCCTCCCAAAGCTTCTCTGGTACAGGTAATGGCTGATATAATCTTGTATTCTGCTTCACTCCTTTCGCCATCTGACATACTCTGCAACTCTGTATAAACTTTTTCACATCTTGCTGCAACTGTGGCCAATAATAATTCTCACTAACCAAACCAAGGGTTTTATCACGACCAAAATGTCCAGCCAATCCTCCGCTATGCTTCTCCTTGATGAGATTCTCCCTCATAGAATTTCATGGAATGCACAACTGACTCCCTCTAAATAGCATATCATCCTAGATGATGAAATCCAACCATTTTGTCCTGTCTAGAGTAACAGGTTCTGTACAAGCTTTCCAAGCTTCACCAAAATCAGGATTCTCTGGATACAAATTTTTGAGTTCATTGAACCCAACTTCTTCAATCTGCATTTCTGTCAGCAATAATTGCCTTCTGCTAAGAGCATCTGCAACCCTATTAGACTTTCCACTCCTGTGTTTCAAAACAAATGTATAACTCTACAAAAACTCAACCCACTTCAAATGTCTTTGATTCAATTTTCCTTGACTATTCAAATATTGCAAAGTTTGATGATCAGTATACAAAACAAACTCATTAAGAAGTAGATAATGTCTCCACTTCTTTAATGCCTGAACTATAGCATAAAATTCTTGATCATAAATAAAATATTTCCTCTTGGCATCATTTAAGTTCTCACTGAAATGAGCAACAGATTTACCTTCTTGGCTCATAATAGCTCCTATTGCAGTACCACTAGCATCACAATCTATTTGAAACACATTATTAAAATCTAGAAGTGCTAAAATAGGTTCTTCTGTAACTTTTTGTTTCAAAAATTGAAAACTCTTTTCTGCCCCATTAGTCCACTTAAACTCTTTTCTATCCCCTCTCATTATTTCAGTCAACGGTCCACAAATACTGCTAAAATTTCTGATAAACTTTCTGTAAAAGCTAGCTAGACCATGAAAAGATCTTACCTCAGTAGCACTCCTTGGAGTAGGCCATTCAAGGATAGCCTGTACCTTCTCTGAGTCTATTTTTAGACCTTCTGCTGAAACTACAAATCTCAAATACACTAACTCTTTCTTCACAAAACTGCACTTTTTCAAATTAATCAACAATTTCTCTTCTTTCAAATTTTCAAATATCATATGAATATGCATCATATGATCATCCAATGTCTTACTAAAGATCAAAATATCATCTAGGTAAACAATGACAAACTTACCCAGAAATTCTTTCAGAACCTCGTTCATGAGCCGCATGAAAGTGCTCGGTGCATTGGTTAGCACAAAAGGCATGACTAACCACTCATATAGTACTTCCTTTGTCTTGAAGGCAATTTTCCATTCATCTCCTTCTCTGATCTGAATCTGATGATATCCACTTTTCAGATCTATCTTTGAAAAATACACAGCTCCACTCAAACAGTATATAATATCATCCATTCGTGGCAATGGAAACCTGTACTTGATTGTGATCTTGTTTATTGCCCTACAATCTGTACACATCTTTCACTCTCCATTCTTCTTTGGTGCTAATACCGCTGGTACAGCATAGGGACTCAGACTCTCTCGAATCAACCCCTTTTGTAACAGTTCATGTACTTGTCTGTTCAACTCCTCACTTTCTGCAGGTGTCATTCTGTGTGCTGCCTTATTCGGCAAACTCACTCATGGGATCAAGTCCATCTGATGACTGATCTTCCTGACTGGTGGTAATCCATCAGGCACGTTATCGGATATAATATCCTGAAACTCATTCAACAAATCTACAACTTCTACAGGAACATCTTCTACTTCCTCTTTATTAGCTTTTGGAATTAAAGAAAAACATACATGCTCATGCCTCATACCATCTAAAAAATTTCTTCCATCAACAAAAGTTATCCTTATATTACCACATACCTTTTCTTCAGTCTCCTTCAATGGTTTTAGCTTATGTCGCACTCCATCCTTTGTCAGGGAATACGTATTTGCATGACCATCATGTACAGCACATCTATCAAACTGCTATGGTCTACCCAACACCATATGACATGCATCCATAAATATGATATCACACAGTACCTCATCTTGGTATCTACCAATCTTGAACTTCACCAGGCATTGTTCATTGACCATGACCTTGTGGTCATCCTGTACCCAGGTAATCCGATATGGATGTGGGTGTTTCTGTCTCTTGAGCTTCAACTTTGTCACCATCTCTTCTGACACCAAATTGTCAGTGCTTCCACTATCGATAATCACATCACAATATTTACCTTCACACTTGCACCTGGTGTGAAACAAGCTCCTCCTTTGCTCAGGTTCATTCTCACCACTCAACATGACTCTTCTGTTAATCAATGTTTCTCCTCTTTCAGCATCTTCAAAATTTGATGATCTGGCATCTTCATCTACATGTGCAACTCTGGCCTAGCCTTCATTTCTCCTGTCTATTCTGCCTTGGTGCTGAGGACATTCAAATGCCCTATGACCTTCTTCTCCATAGTGAAAACATGTTCCACGAAAGCCACCTCTTCCAGATCCTTGTCCTCTTCCCCTTCCTCTTTGATCTTTATTATTCTGATCCTGGAAGCGATTGGAATTATTTCCTCGCTGATTCTGACTGCTACTGGCCTCATCCTTCTTTTTCGGATCTTCATTTCGGCCACCATATGACCGTCCACCAGATCGTCCATCGCGACCTCTTCGGTTTTGTCTGCTCTCAAACTTCTTGTTCAGCTTTTCCTCTACTTTTAGGGCAAACTGGTATGCCTCTTCAATACTGTTCATTCGAACCAGATTCAGCTCCTCCTGAATGCTTGGCCTTAACCCATTAAGGTATCGGGCAACTTTCTCCTTATCAGCTTCTGCATGGCCTGTTCTGATGAGAAGTCGATAGAACTCATCTGTATACTCCTGAACAGATCTTCCTGCTTGCTTCAAACTCTGCATTTTCTTCAGTAGGTCAAGCTCATAATCAATAGGAATGAACTGTCACTTCAATTTATCCACCATCCGATCCCATCTTGTGATTTTCTCCTTTCCCCTTCTATTTCGCTCCAACTGAATCTCTTGCCACCATATCTTTGCATGACCTTTTAGTCTGGCCTTCGCAAATTTGACCCTATCATGATCCTCAACATCTTCATACTCAAAATATTCTTCACATTCATTGATGCAGTCGATCAATTCATCTGGGTTAAGATTTCCAAAAAATGTAGGAACCTCAATCTTAGGTCTTTTCCCAATCTTGGAAATCGCCCGAAAATGTCTTTCTTCTTCCTGGTTCACAATTTCAACTTCTCCTGCTTGATATTCTTCTTCGGGTTCATCCTCGCTTTCATCTCTGACATTAAGATTCATTCCTCTGCGAATCTCTTCTTGCAATGCTCGCACTTGTCTTTGCAGCTCTCTAACATCAGGTGTCACAGCACCAGCTCTTCCGCCACGTTCTCTTCGTGGAGGCATTTTCGCGATGCGCGCTGAAACCCTAACCACGGTCCTGGTGCAAGCTGCCTCACAGTCGGTGATTTCTTTACACACTCAAGAAAATCTGCTCTGATACCACTTGATGAAGGGTGCTCCCCTTAATACCACAAATACATAACAGAAACAGAGAAACCACAACAATATGCAAGAACAGAAAATTGGCTTCTTATTATCTCCACAAATGTGGAATTACAAACTTTTAGAATTACAATATGCAAAGCCACATGGGCATTCCCTTACAATATTCTGTAGGACAAAGCTTGAACTATTACCCAGATCGACTACCCAGAACTATTCTGAACTGCCTAAGACAATAATACAGCCTTCCTTATATATGCAATTATCCATCGCCTTGGAAGGTTCCAGAATTTTAGCCAATAAGGCCGACCAGACTTAAAATTATTTTATTTTACATTTTATTACATCATAGTCGGCTCAAGATAACTTTTGAAACCGGAACAAAAATTTTGAAGAAAATTATTTTTTGCCATTTCAGGTGGCCCAACTTCCGAAGACCATAAGTCATCACCAGTTGACCCGCTCGGCTATTATAACCCCATTTCGGAAATGCCACGAAGCGCTGTACAGGCCTGTCCCGCGCAAGCGCTCGTCACCCAAATTTTTGACCTCATCCGGGGCCTCTAAATCCTTCAAAATTAAGTTCAAAGTTTCTGTACCCTGGTGCCAATATCGAAAATCTTTAATATCTTCCAATATATACACTTGATGTGGCAATGAAACTTTACTGGCAGACTTACATGACCAAAATGAACCTCTAAGAAAGAAATCAGATCATTCTGAGCACATGCAAAAATTACCAAAAATAGTAACTTTCCATAAATAGCAGCTCTGCACTAAAATAGCCCTTATTGAATACAAAAACACTAATATTTTGGGTGATGCAAGATTGCTCTTACACCCAGGATGCTCCTGCATCAGACACCCGGGGTAATTTGAGAAGTGACCCTGTCACGACTTAAGTGTGCAGAGAAAAACCAAGACGGCTAACTTCCTCATTTGTCAGCCATGATGAATCTTCAATAGGTCATCCTTTCCATTTGACCACATATTCTTCATATGTCCTATTCCTTATGCTTCTGCCAACACGACTGTCCAGTATGTCTTCGATCTCCTTAGTGTCTGAACTAGTTACTGGAATACTCCACTGTGCTGCTGTGGTCTCATCTTCAACACCTCCCTCATGATACTCTGTCAGATCTGAAATGTTAAACACTGGTGAAATATTTAGCTCAGTAGGCAATTCTACCTCATATGCGTTTCCTGAATCATGTTTCTTCAATATCCTACATGGTCCAAACTTCTTCATTTTTAGCTTATTATATGTACCAACTGAAAACCGCTCCTTCCGCAAATGAACCATGACTTCATCACCAACCTGAAATTCTTTATACCTCCTTTTCTCATCTGCCTTAGCCTTATACTATGCATTCATCTTGGTAATATGCTTCCTCACCTCCTCATGGATGTTCTTCAAGTGTTCTGCAAAATCCTCAGCTTCAGCACTACTTATTTCTCCTTTATCTATCTTCCTCAATTCAGATGCATTTTTTGGCCTACTTCCATATACAATCTCAAATGGTGATTTACCAGTGCTCCTATTGATAGAATTATTGTATACAAATTCTGCCTGTGGTAAAATCAAATCCCATCCTGTTGGCTTATCTCCAACCAAGTATCTCAGCAAATTTCTCAAACTCCTATTCACCACCTATATTTGTCCATCAGTATGTGGATGATGTGATGAACTAAACTTCAAATCTGCCTTCAATCTCTTCCATAATGTACGCCAGAAATATCCAACAAACTTAGTGTTCCGATCTGAAACTATGGTCTTTGGCAAGCGATGAAGTCTCACTACTTCTCTGAAAAACAATTCTGCTACATGAACAGCATCATTAGTCTTCTTGCAGTGAATAAAATGTGTCATCTTTGAAAATCGGTCAACTACTACAAAAATTGAATCGTGTCCCCGCTGTGTCCTTGGTAAACCAAGAACAAAGTCCATGCTGATATCCTCCCAAGGCTTCTCTGGTACAGGTAATGGCTGATACAATCCTGTATTCTGCTTCACTCCTTTCGCCATCTGACATACTCTGCAACTCTGTACAAACTTCTTCACATCTTGCTGCAACTGTGGCCAATAATAATTCTCACTAACCAAACCAATGGTTTTATCACGACCAAAATGTCCAGCCAATCCTCCGCTATGCTTCTCCTTGATGAGATTCTCCCTCATAGAACTTCGTGGAATGCACAACTGACTCCCTCTGAATAGCATATCATCCTGGATGATGAAATTCAACCATTTTGTCCTGTCTAGAGTAACAGGTTCTGTACAAGCTTTCCAAGCTTCACCAAAATTAGGATCCTTTGGATACAAATTCTTGAGTTCATTGAACCCAACCACTTCAATCTGCATTTCTCTCAGCAATAGTTGCCTTCTGCTAAGAGCATCTGCAACCCTATTAGACTTTCCACTCCTGTGTTTCAAAACAAATGTATAACTCTGCAAAAACTCAACCCACTTCAAATGCCTTTGATTCAATTTTTCTTGACTATTCAAATATTACAAAGCTTGATGATCAGTATACAAAACAAACTCCTTAGGAAGTAGATAATGTCTCCACTTCTTTAATGCCTGAACTAGAGCATAAAATTCTTGATCATAAATAAAATATTTCCTCTTGGCATCATTTAACTTCTCACTGAAATAAGCAACAGGTTTACCTTCTTGGCTCATAATTGCTCCTATTGCAGTACCATTAGCATGACAATCTACTTGAAACACTTTATTAAAATCTGGAAGTGCTAAAATAGGTTCTTCTGTAACTTTTTGTTTCAACAATTGAAAACTCTTTTCTGCTCCATTAGTCCACTTAAACTCTTTTCTATCCCCTCTCATTGTTTCAGTGAAGGGTCCACAAATACTGCTAAAATTTCTGATAAACTTTTTGTAAAAGCTAGCTAGACCATTAAAAGATCTTACCTCAGTAGCACTCATTGGAAAAGGCCATTCAAGGATAGCCTGTAACTTCTCTGGGTCCATTTTTAGACCTTTTGCTGAAACTACAAATCTCAAATACACTAACTCTTTCTTCACAAAACTGCACTTTTTCAAATTAATCAACAATTTCTCTTCTCTCAACTTCTCAAATATCATACGAATATGCATCATATGCTCATCCAATATCTTACTAAAGATCAAAATATCATCTAGGTAAACAATGACAAACTTACCCAGAAATTTTTTCAGAACCTCGTTCATGAGCCGCATGAAAGTGCTCGGTGCATTGGTTAGCCCAAAAGGCATGACTAACCACTCATATAGTCCTTCCTTTGTCTTGAAGGCAGTATTCCATTAATCTCCTTCTCTGATCTGAATCTGATGATATCCACTTTTCAGATCTATCTTTGAAAAATACACAGCTCCACTCAAACAGTCCATAATATCATCCATTCGTGGCAATGGAAACCTGTACTTGATTATGATCTTGTTTATTGTCCTAGAATCTGTACACATCCTCCACTCTCCATTCTTCTTTGGTGCTAATACCGCAGGTACAGCACAGGGACTCAGACTCTCTCAAATCAACCCCTTTTGTAACAGTTCATGTACTTGTCTGTTCAACTCCTCACTTTCTGCAGGTGTCATTCTGTGTGCTACCTTATTCGGCAAACTCGCTCTTGATATCAATTCCATCTGATGACTGATCTTCCTTACTAGTGGTAATCCATCAGGCATGTTATCGGATACAATATCCTGAAACTCATTCAACAAATCTATGACTTATACAGGAACATCTTCTACTTCCTCTTTACTAACTTTTGGAATTAAATCAAAACATACATGCTCATGCCTCATACCATCTAGAAAATTTCTTCTATCAACAAAAGTTATTCTTGCATTACCACATACCTTTTCTTCAGTCTCCTTCAATGGTTTTAGCTTATGTCGCACTCCATCCTTTGTCAGGGAATAAGTATTCGCACGACCATCATGTATAGCACATGTGTCAAACTGCCATGGTCTACCCAACTCCATATGACATGCATCCATAGATATGATATCACACAGTACCTCATCTTGGTATCTGCCAATCTTGAACTTCACCAGGTATTGTTCATTGACCATGACCTTGTGGTCATCCTATACCTAGGCAATCCGATATGGATGTGGGTGTTTCTGTCTCATGAGCTTCAACTTTGTTTCCATCTCTTCTGACACCAAATTGTCAGTGCTTCCACTATCGATAATCACATCACAACATTTACCTTCACACTTGCACCTAGTGCGAAACAAGCTCCTTTGCTCAGGTTCATTCTCACCACTCAACATGACTCTTCTGTTAATCAACGTTTCTCCTCTTTCAGCATCTTCAAAATTTGATGATCTGGCATCTTCATCTACATGTGCAACTCTGGCCTGGCCTTCATTTCCCCTGTCTATTCTGCCTTGGCGCTGAGGACATTCAAATGCCCTATGACCTTCTTCTCCACAGTGAAAACATGTTCCACGGAAGCCACCTCTTCCAGATCCTTGTCCTCTTCCCCTTCCTCTTTGATCTCTATTATTTTGATCCTGGAAGTGATTGGAATTATTTCCTCACTGATTCTGACTGCTACTGGCCTCATCCTTTTTTTTTGGATCTTCATTTCGACCACCATATGACCATCCACTAGATCGTCCACCAGGACCTCTTCCGTTTTGTCTTCTCTCAAACTTCTTGTTCAGCTTTTCCTCTACTTTTAGGGCAAACTGGTATGCCTCTTCAATACTGTTCATTCGAACTAGATTCAGCTCCTCTTGAATGCTTGGCCTTAACCCATTAAGGTATCGGGCAACTTTCTCCTTATCAGCTTCTGCATGGCCTGTTCTGATGAGAAGTCGATAGAACTCCTCTGTATACTCCTGAACAAATCTTCCTGCTTGCTTCAAACTCTGCATTTTCTTTAGTAGGTCAAGCTCATAATCAACAGGAATGAACTGTCTTTTCAATTTATCCACCATCCGATCCCATCTTATGATTTTCTCGTTTCCCCTTCTATTTCGCTCCAACTGAATCTCTTGCCACCATATCTTCGCATGACCTTTCAGTCTGGCCTTCGCAAATTTGACCCTATCAGGATCCTCAACATCTTCATACTCAAAATATTCTTCACATTCATTGATCCAGTCGATCAATTCCTCTGGGTTAAGATTTCTAGAAAATGTAGGATCCTGAATCTTAGGTCTTTTCCAAATTTTGGAAATCGCCCGAAAAAGTCTTTCTTCCTCATGGTTCACAATTTCAACTTCTCCTGCTTGATATGCTTCTTCAGCTTCATCATCACTTTCATCTCTGACATTAAGATTCATTCCTCTGCGAATCTCTTCTTGCAATGCTCGCACTTGTCTCTGCAGGTCTCTAACATCAGGTGTCACAACACCAGCTCTTCCGCCACGTTCTCTTCTTGGAGGCATTTTCACGATGGGCGCTGAAACTCTAACCACGGTCCTGGTGCAAGCTGCCTCACAGTCGGCGATCTGTTTACACACTCAAGAAAACCTGCTCTGATACCACTTGATGAATGGTGCTTCCCTTAATACCACAAATACATAACAGAAATAGAGAAACCACAACAATATGCAAGAACAGAAAATTGGCTTCTTATTATCTCCACAAATGTGGAATTACAAACTTTTAGAATTACAATATGCAAAGCCACATGGGCAATCCCTTACAATATTCTGTATGACAAAACCTCGAACTATTACTCAGATCTACTACCCAGAACTATTCTGAACTGCCTAAGATAATAATACAGCCTTCTTTATATAGGCAATTATCCACAGCCTAGGAAGGTTCCAGAATTTTTGCCAATAAGGCCGACCAAACTTAGAATTATTTTATTTTACATTTTATTACATCATAGTCGGCTCAAGATAACCTTTGAAACCGGAACAGAAATTTTGAAAAAAATTATTTTTTGCCATTTCAGGTGGCCCAACTTCGGAAGACCATAAGTCATCACCAGTTGACCCGCTCGACTATTATAACCTTATTTCCGAAACGCCACGAAGCGCTCTACAGGCCTAACCGGCGCAAGCGACTGTCACCCAAATTTTTGACCTCATCCGGGGCCTATAAAGCCTTCAAAACTGAGTTCAAAGTTTTTGTACCATGCTACCAATACCGAAAATCTTCAATATCTTCCAATATACACTTGATCTGGCAATGAAACTTTACTGGCAGACTTACATGACCAAAATGAACCTCTAAGAAAGAAATCAGATCATTCTGAGCACATGCAAAAATTACCAAAAATAGTAACTTTCCATAAATAGCAGCTCTGCACTAAAATAGCCCTTATTGAATACAAAAATAGAAATATTTTGGGTGATGCAAGATTGCTCTTACACCCAGGATGCTCCTGCATCAGACACCCGGGGTAATTTGAGAAGTGACCCTGTCACGACTCAGGTGTGCAGAGGAAAACCAAGATGGCTAACCTCCTCCTTTTTCAGCCATGATGAATCTTCAATAGGTCGTCCTTTCCATTTGACCAGATATTCTTCATATGTCCTGTTCCTTGTACTTCTGCCAACTCGACTGTCCAGTATATCTTCGATCTCCTTAGTGTCTGAACTAGTTACTGGAATACTCCACTGTGCTGCTGTGGTCTCATCTTCAACACTTCCCTCATGATAATCTGTCAGATCTGAAATGTTAAACACTGGTGAAATATTTAGCTCAGTAGGCAATTCTACCTCATATGCGTTTCTTGAATCATGTTTCTTCAATATCTTACATGGTTCAAACTTCTTCATTTTCAGCTTGTTATATGTACCAACTGGAAACCGCTCCTTCCGCAAATGAACCATGACTTCATCACCAACCTGAAATTCTTTATACCTCATTTTCTCATCTGCCTTAGCCTTATACTCTGCATTCATCTTGGTAATATGCTTCCTCACCTCCTCATGGATGTTCTTCAAGTGTTCTGCAAAATCCTCAGCTTCAGCACTACTTATTTCTCCTTTATCTATCTTCCTTAATTAAGATGCATTTCTTGCACTACTTCCATATACAATCTGGAATGGTGATTTACCAGTGCTCCTATTGATAGAATTATTGTATGTAAATTCTGCCTGTGGTAAAATCAAATCTCATCTTGTTGGCTTATCTCCAACCAAGCATCTCAGCAAATTTTCCAAGCTCCTATTCACCACCTCTGTCTGTCCATCAGTCTGTGGATGATGTGATGAACTAAACTTCAAATCTATCTTCAACCTCTTCCACAATGTACGCCAGAAATATCCAACAAACTTAGTGTCCCGATCTGAAACTATGGTCTTTGGCAAGCCATGAAGTCTCACAACTTCTCTGAAAAATAATTCTGCTACATGAACAGCATCATTAGTCTTCTTGTAGGGAATAAAATGTGCCATCTTTGAAAATCGGTCAACTACTACAAAAATCGAATCGTGTCCAGCTGTGTCCTCGGTAAACCAAGAACAAAGTCCATGCTGATATCCTCCCAAGGCTTCTCTGGTATAGGTAATGGCTGATACAATCCTGTATTCTGCTTCACTCCTTTCACCATCTGACATACTCGGCAATTCTATACAAACTTCTTCACATCTTGCTGCAACTGTGGCCAATAATAATTCTCACTAACCAAACCAAGGGTTTTATCATGACCAAAATGTCCAGCCAATCCTCCGCTATGCTTCTCCTTGATGAGATTCTCCCTTATAGAACTTTGTGGAATGCACAACTGACTCCCTCTGAATAGCATATCATCCTGGATGATGAAATCCAACCATTTTGTCTTGTCTAGAGTAACAGGTTCTGTACAAGCTTTCCAAGCTTCACCAAAATTAGAATCCTCTAGATACAAATTGTTGAGTTCCTTGAACCCAACCACTTCAATCTGCATTTCTGTCAGCAATAGTTTCCTTCTGCTAAGAGCATCTGCAACCCTATTAGACTTTCCACTCTTGTGTTTCAAAACAAATGTATAACTCTGCAAAAACTCAACCCACTTCAAATGCCTTTGATTCAATTTTTCTTGACTATTCAAATATTGCAGAGCTTGATGATCAGTATACAAAACAAACTCATTAGGAAGTAGATAATGTCTCCACTTTTTTAATGACTGAACTATAGCATAAAATTCTTGATCATAAACAGAATATTTCCTCTTGGCATCATTTAACTTCTCACTGAAATAAGCAACAGGTTTACTTTTTTGGCTCATAACAGCTCCTATTGCAGTACCACTAGCATCACAATCTACTTGAAACACCTTATTAAAATCTGGAAGTGCTAAAATAGGTTCTTCTGTAACTTTTTGTTTCAACAATTGAAAACTTTTTTCTGCCCCATTAGTCCACTTAAACTCTTTTCTATCCCCTCTCATTGTTTCAGTCAAGGGTCCACAAATACTGCTAAAATTTCTGATAAACTTTTTGTAAAAGCTAGCTAGACCATGAAAAGATCTTACCTCAGTAGCACTCCTTGGAGTAGGCCATTCAAGGATAGCCTGTACCTTCTCTGGGTCCATTTTTAGACCTTCTGCTGAAACTACAAATCCCAAATACACTAACTCTTTATTCATAAAACTCCACTTTTTCAAATTAATCAACAATTTTTGTTCTCTCAACTTCTCAAATATCATACGAATATGCATCATATGCTCATCCAATATCTTACTAAAGATCAAAATATCATCTAGGTAAACAATGACAAACTTACCCAGAAATTCTTTCAGAACCTCGTTCATGAGCCGCATGAAAGTGCTCGGTGCATTGGTTAGCCCAAAAGGCACGACTAACCACTCATATAGTCCTTCTTTTGTCTTGAAGGCAGTCTTCCATTCATCTCCTTCTCTGATTTGAATATGATGATATCCACTTTTCAGATCTATCTTTGAAAAATACACAGCTCCACTCAAACAGTCCATAATATCATCCATTCGTGGCAATGGAAACCTGTACTTGATTGTGATCTTGTTTGTTGCCCTAGAATCTGTACACATCCTCCACTCTCCATTCTTCTTTGGTGCTAATACCACTGGTACAGCATAGGGACTCAGACTCTCTCGAATCAACCCCTTTTGTAATAGTTCATGTACTTGTTTGTTCAACTCCTCACTTTCTGCAGGTGTCATTCTGTGTGCTGCATTATTCGGCAAACTCGCTCTTGGGATCAAGTCCATCTGATGACTGATCTTCCTGACTGGTGGTAATCCATCAGGCACGTTATCGGATACAATATCCTGAAACTCATTCAACAAATCTACAACTTCTACAGGAACATCTTCTACTTCCTCTTTACTAACTTTTGGAATTAAAGCAAAACATACATGCTCATGCCTCATACCATCTAGGAAATTTCTTCCATCAACAAAAGTTATCCTTGCATTACCACATACCTTTTCTTCAGTCTCCTTCAATGATTTTAGATTATGTCACACTCCATCCTTTGTCAGGGAATAGGTATTCGCATGACCATCATGTACAGCACATCTTTCAAATTGCCATGGTCTACCCAACACCATATGACATGCATCCATAGATATGATATCACACAGTACCTCATCTTGGTATCTGCCAATCTTGAACTTCACTAGGCATTGTTCATTGACCATGACCTTGTGGTCATCCTGTACCCAGGCAATCCGATATGGATGTGGGCGTTTCTGTCTCTTGAGCTTCAACTTTGTCACCATCTCTTCTGACACCAAATTGTCAGTGCTTCCACTATCGATAATCACATCACAACATTTACCTTCACACTTGCACCTGGTGTGAAACAAGCTCCTCCTTTGCTCAGGTTCATTCTCACCACTCAACAGGACTCTTCTGTTAATCAACGTTTCTCCTCTTTCAGCATCTTCAAAATTTGATGATCTGGCATCTTCATCTACATGTGCAACTCTGGCCTGGCCTTCATTTCTCCTATCTATTCTGCCTTGTCGCTGAGGACATTCAAATGGCCTATGACCTTCTTCTCCATAGTGAAAACATGTTCCACGGAAGCCACCTCTTCCAGATCCTTGTCCTCTTCCCCTTCCTCTTTGATCTCTATTATTCTGATCCTGGAAGCGATTGGAATTATTTTCTCCCTGATTCTGACTGCTACTGGCCTCATCCTTCTTTTTCGGATCTTCATTTCGGCCACCATATGACCGTCCACCAGATCGTCCACCGCGACCTCTTCCGTTTTGTCTGCTCTCAAACTTCTTGTTCAACTTTTCCTCTACTTTTAGGGCAAACTGGTATGCCTCTTCAATACTGTTCATTCGAACCAGATTCAGCTCCTCCTGAATGCTTGGCCTTAACCCATTAAGGTATCAGGCAACTTTCTCCTTATCAGCTTCTGCATGGCCTGTTCTGATGAGAAGTCGATAGAACTCCTCTGTATACTCCTGAACAGATCTTCCTGCTTGCTTCAAACTCTGCATTTTCTTCAGTAGGTCAAGCTCATAATCAATAGGAATGAACTGTCGCTTCAATTTATCCACGATCCGATCCCATCTTGTGATTTTCTCCTTTCCCCTTCTATTTCGCTCCAACTGAATCTCTTGCCACCATATCTTCGCATGACCTTTCAGTCTGGCCTTCGCAAATTTGACCCTATCAGGGTCCTCAACATCTTCATACTCAAAATATTTTTCACATTCATTGATCCAGTCGATCAATTCTTCTGGGTTAAGATTTCTAGAAAATGTAGGAACCTCAATCTTAAGTTTTTTCCCAATCTTGGAAATCGCCCGAAAATTTTTTTCTTCCTCCTGGTTCACAATTTCAACTTCTCCTGCTTGATATTCTTCTTCGGCTTCATCCTCGCTTTCATCTCTGACATTAACATTCATTCCTCTCCGAATCTCTTCTTGCAATGCTCGCACTTGTCTCTGCAGCTCTCTAACCTCAGGTGTCACAGCACCAGCTCTTCCGCCACGTTCTCTTCGTGGAGGCATTTTCGTGATTCGCGCTGAAACCCTAACCACGGTCCTGGTGCAAGCTGCCTCACAGTCGGCGATTTGTTTACACACTCAAGAAAACCTGCTTTGATACCACTTGATGAAGGGTGCTCTCCTTAATACCACAAATACATAACAGAAACAGAGAAACCACAACAATATGCAAGAACAGAAAATTGGCTTCTTATTATCTCCACAAATGTGGAATTACAAACTTTTAGAATTATAATATGCAAAGCCACATGGGCATTCCCTTACAATATTCTGTAGGACAAAGCCTCGAACTATTACCCAGATCTACTACCCAGAACTATTCTGAACTGCCTAGGACAATAATATAGCCTTCCTTATATAGGCAATTATCCACCGCCTGGGAAGGTTCCAGAATTTAGCCAATAAGGCCGACCAAACTTAGAATTATTTTATTTTACATTTTATTACATCATAGTCGACTCAAGATAACCTTTGAAACCGAAACAGAAATTTTGAAAAAAATTATTTTTTGCCATTTCAGGTGGCCCAACTTCCGAAGACCATAAGTCATCACCAGTGGACCCGCTCGGCTATTATAACCCCATTTTGGAAATGCCACGAAGCGCTCTATAGGCCTGACCGGCGTAAGCGCTCGTCACCCAAATTTTTGACCTCATCCGGGGCCTGTAAAGCCTTAAAAATTGAGTTCAAAGTTTCTGTACCCTGCTGCCAATACTGAAAATCTTCAATATCTTCCAATATACACTTGATCTGGCAATGAAACTTTGCTGGCAGACTTACATGACCAAAATAAACCTCTAAGAAAGAAATCAGATCATTCTGAGCACATGCAAAAATTACCAAAAATAGTAACTTTCCATAAATAGCAGCTCTGCACTAAAATAGCCCTTATTGAATACAAAAACAGAAATATTTTGGGTGATGCAAGATTGCTCTTACACCCAAGATGCTCCTGCATCAGACACCCGGGGTAATTTGAGAAGTGACCCTGTCACGACTCAGGTGTGCAGAGGAAAACCAAGACGGCTAACCTCCTCCTTTGTCAACCATGATGAATCTTCAATAGGTCATCCTTTCCATTTGACCAGATATTCTTCATATGTCCTATTCCTTGTGCTTCTGCCAACACGACTGTCCAGTATATCTTTGATCTCTTTAGTGTCTGAACTAGTTACTGGAATACTCCACTGTGCTGCTGTGGTCTCATCTTCAACACCTCCCTCATGATACTCTGTCAGATCTGAAATGTTAAACACTGGTGAAATATTTAGCTCAGTAGGCAATTCTACCTCATATGCGTTTTCTGAATCATGTTTCTTCAATATCCTACATGGTCCAAACTTCTTCATTTTCAGCTTGTTATATGTACCAACTGGAAACCACTCCTTCCACAAATGAACCATGACTTCATCACCAACCTGAAATTCCTTATACCTCCTTTTCTCATCTGCCTTAGTCTTATACTGTGCATTCATCTTGGTAATATGCTTCCTCACCTCCTCATGGATGTTCTTCAAGTGTTTTGCAAAATCTTCAGCTTCAGCACTACTTATTTCTCCTTTATCTATCTTCCTCAATTCAGATGCATTTCTTGGACTACTTCCATATACAATCTGGAATGGTGATTTACTAGTGCTCCTATTGATAGAATTATTGTATGCAAATTTTGCCTATGGTAAAATCAAATCCCATCCTGTTGGCTTATCTCCAACCAAGCATCTCAGCAAATTTCCCAAGCTCCTATTCACCACCTCCGTCTGTCCATCAGTCTGTGGATGATGTGATGAACTAAACTTCAAATCTGTCTTCAACCTCTTCCACAATGTACACCAGAAATATCCAACAAACTTAGTGTCCCGATCTGAAACTATGGTCTTTGGCAAGCCATGAAGTCTCACTACTTCTCTGAAAAACAATTCTGCTACATGAACAGCATCATTAGTCTTCTTGCAGGGAATAAAATGTGCCATATTTGAAAATCGGTCAACTACTACAAAAATTAAATCGTGTCCCCGCTGTGTCCTCGGTAAACCAAGAACAAAGTCCATGCTGATATCCTCCCAAGGCTTCTCTGGTACAGGTAATGGCTGATACAATCCTGTATTCTGCTTCACTCCTTTCGCCATCTGACATACTCTGCAACTCTATACAAATTTCTTCACATCTTGCTGCAACTGTGGCCAATAATAATTCTCACTAACCAAACCAAGGGTTTTATCACGACCAAAATGTCCAGCCAATCCTCTGCTATGCTTCTCTTCGATGAGATTCTCCCTCATAGAACTTCGTGGAATGCACAACTGACTCCCTCTAAATAGCATATCATTCTGGATGATGAAATCCAACCATTTTGTCCTGTCTAGAGTAACAGGTTCTGTACAAGCTTTCCAAGCTTCACCAAAATTAGGATCCTCTGGATACAAATTCTTGAGTTCATTGAACCCAACCACTTCAATCTACATTTCTGTCAGCAATAGTTGCCTTCTGCTAAGAGTATCTGCAATCCTATTAGACTTTCCACTCATGTGTTTCAAAACAAATGTATAACTCTGCAAAAACTCAACTCACTTCAAATGACTTTGATTCAATTTTCCTTGACTATTCAAATATTGCAAAGCTTGATGATCAGTATACAAAACAAACTCCTTAGGAAGTAGATAATGTCTCCACTTCTTTAATGCCTGAACTATAGCATAAAATTATTGATCATAAACAGAATATTTCCTCTTGGCATCATTTAACTTCTCACTGAAATAAGCAACAGGTTTACCTTTTTGGCTCATAACAGTTCCTATTGCAGTACCACTAGCATCACAATCTACTTGAAACACCTTATTAAAATCTGGAAGTGCTAAAATAGGTTCTTCTGTAACTTTTTGTTTCAACAATTGAAAAAATTTTTCTGCCCCATTAGTCCACTTAAACTCTTTTCTATCCCCTCTCATTGTTTCAGTCAAGGGTCCACAAATACTGCTAAAATTTCTGATAAACTTTCTGTAAAAGCTAGCTACACCATGAAAAGATCTTACCTCAGTAGCACTCCTTGGAGTAGGCCATTCAAGGATAGCCTGTACCTTCTTTAGGTCCATTTTTAGACGTTCTGCTGAAACTACAAATCCCAAATACACTAACTCTTTCTTCACAAAACTGCACTTTTTCAAATTAATCAACAATTTCTCTTCTCTCAACTTCTCAAATATCATACGAATATGCATCATATGCTCATCCAATGTCTTACTAAAGATCAAAATATCATTTAGGTAAACAATGACAAACTTACCCATAAATTCTTTCAGAACCTCGTTCATGAGCCGCATGAAAGTGCTCGGTGCATTGGTTAGCCCAAAAGGTATGACTAACCACTCATATAGTCCTTCCTTTGTCTTGAAGGCAGTCTTCCATTCATCTCCTTCTCTGATCCGAATCTGATGATATCCACTTTTCAGATCTATCTTTAAAAAATACACAGCTCCACTCAAAGAGTCCATAATATCATCCATTCGTGGCAATGGAAACCTGTACTTGATTGTGATCTTGTTTATTGCCCTAGAATCTGTACACATCCTCCACTCTCCATTCTTCTTTGGTGCTAATACCGCTGGTACATCACAGGGACTCAGACTCTCTCAAATCAACCCCTTTTGTAACAGTTCATGTACTTGTCTGTTCAACTCCTCACTTTCTGCAGGTGTCATTCTGTGTGCTGCCTTATTCGGCAAACTCGCTCCTAGGATCAAGTCCATCTGATGACTGATCTTCCTGACTGGTGGTAATCCATCAGGCACGTTATCGCATACAATATCCTGAAACTCATTCAACAAATCTACAACTTCTACAGGAACATCTTCTACTTCCTCTTTACTAGCTTTTGGAATTAAAGAAAAACATACATGCTCATGCCTCATACCATCTAGGAAATTTCTTCCATCAACAAAAGTTATCCTTGCATTACCACATACCTTTTCTTCAGTCTCCTTGAATGGTTTTAGCTTATGTCACACTCCATCCTTTGTCAGAGAATAGGTATTCGCACGACCATCATGTACAGCACATCTGTCAAACTGCCATGGTCTACCCAACACCATATGACATGCATCCATAGATATGATATCACACAGTACCTCATCTTGGTATCTGCCAATCTTGAACTTCACCAGGTATTGTTCATTGACCATGACCTTGTGGTCATCTTGTACCCAGGCAGTCCGATATGGATGTGGGTGTTTCTGTCTCTTGAGCTTCAACTTTGTCACCATCTCTTCTGACACCAAATTGTCAGTGCTTTCACTATCAATAATCACATCACAATATTTACCTTCACACTTGCACCTGGTGCGAAACAAGCTCCTCCTTTGCTCAGGTTCATTCTCACCACTCAATAGGACTCTTCTGTTAATCAACGTTTCTCCTCTTTCAGCATCTTCAAAATTTGATGATCTGGCATCTTCATCTACATGTGCAACTCTGGCCTGGCCTTCATTTCCCCTGTCTATTCTGCCTTGGCGCTGAGGACATTCAAATGCCCTATGACCTTCTTCTCCACAGTGAAAACATGTTCCGTGGAAGCCACCTCTTCCAGATCCTTGTCCTCTTCCCCTTCCTCTTTGATCTCTATTATTCTGATCCTGGAAGTGATTGGAATTATTTCCTCGCTGATTCTGACTGCTACTGGCCTCATCCTTCTTTTTCGGATCTTCATTTCGGCCACCATATGACCGTCCACCAGATCATCCACCGCGACGTCTTCTATTTTGTCTGCTCTCAAACTTCTTGTTCAACTTTTCCTCTACTTTTAGGGCAAACTGGTATGCCTCTTCAATACTGTTCATTCGAACTAGATTCAGCTCCTCCTGAATGCTTGGCCTTAACCCATTAAGGTATCGGGCAACTTTCTCCTTATCAGCTTCTGCATGGCCTGTTCTGATGAGAAGTCGATTGAACTCCTCTGTATACTCCTGAACAGATCTTCCTGCTTGCTTCAACCTCTCCATTTTCTTCAGTAGGTCAAGCTCATAATTAACAGGAATGAACTGTCGCTTCAATTTATCCACCATCCGATCCCATCTTGTGATTTTCTCATTTCCCCTTCTATTTCGCTCCAACTGAATCTCTTGCCACCATATCTTCGCATGACCTTTCAGTTTGGCCTTCACAAATTTGACCCTATCAAGATCCTCAACATCTTCATACTCAAAATATTCTTCACATTCATTGATTCAGTCGATCAATTCCTCTGGGTTAAGGTTTCCAGAAAATGTAAGAACCTCAATCTTAGGTCTTTTTGCAATCTTGGAAATCACCCGAAAAAGTCTTTCTTCGTCCTGGTTCACAATTTTAACTTCTCCTGCTTGATATTCTTCTTCGGCTTCATCCTCGCTTTCATCTCTGACATTAAGATTCATTCCTCTGCGAATCTCTTGTTGCAATGCTCGCACTTGTCTCTGCAGCTCTCTAACCTCAGGTGTCACAGCACCAGCTCTTCCGCCATGTTCTCTTCATGGAGGCATTTTCACGATGCGCGCTGAAACCCTAACCACGGTCCTAGTGCAAGCTGCCTCACTGTCGGCGATCTGTTTACACACTCAAGAAAACCTGCTCTGATACCACTTGATGAAGGGTGCTCCCCTTAATACCACAAATACATAACAGAAATAGAGAAACCACAACAGTATGCAAGAACAAAAAATTGGCTTCTTATTATCTCCACAAATGTGGAATTACAAAATTTTAGAATTACAATATGCAAAGCCACATGGGCATTCCCTTACAATATTCTGTAGGACAAAGCCTCGAACTATTACCCAGATCTACTACCCAGAACTATTCTGAACTGCCTAAGACAATAATACAGCCTTCCTTATATAGGCAATTATCCACCGCCTGGGAAGGTTCCAGAATTTTAGCCAATAAGGCCGACCACACTTAGAATTATTTTATTTTACATTTTATTACATCATAGTCAGCTCAAGATAACCTTTGAAATCGGAACAAAAATTTTGAAGAAAATTATTTTTTGCCATTTCAGGTGGCCCAACTTCCGAAGACCATAAGTCATCACCAGTTGACCCGCTCGGCTATTATAACCCTATTTCGGAAATGCCATGAAGCGCTCTGCAGGCCTGACCGGCAGAAGTAGCTGTCCCCCAAATTTTTGACCTCATCCGGGGCCTATAAAGCCTTCAAAACTGAGTTCAAAGTTTCTGTACCCTGCTGCCAATACCGAAAATCTTTAATATCTTCCAATATACACTTGATCTGGCAATGAAACTTTACTGGCAGACTTACATGACCAAAATGAACCTCTAAGAAAGAAATCAGATCATTCTGAGCACATGCAAAAATTACCAAAAATAGTAACTTTCCATAAATAGCAGCTTTGCACTAAAATAGCCCTTATTGAATACAAAAATAAAAATATTTTGGGTGATGCAAGATTGCTCTTACACCCAGGATTCTCCTGCATTATATCCTCATTCCAATTTTTATTTTTTACCTTATCCAAAACCTTCTTTTCCAGCTTCTCCAGCTTAGTAGTCAGAGTGTTCATTCTTTTTTCCATAGCCTGAAGGTGTAGCTTCATATCCTACATCTCCTACTTGATCCAATTGTCCAGATTAGTGCCTTGACCATCATCTTTGTTGATCTCTTCTAGATTAGTAGCACCCATCAGGAGGCCTAAGCTATCCTCCTTATGGATATTACCCTCCTCATTGGTAGCCTGGTCCATACCATCATCTATTTCATTTTGATCCTCTTCTTTTTCATCTACAACAAGGGAATTCTGACCAACATCCTTTTCCTCTTCAGCCTAACCCATCAGGAGGTCTAAGGTGTCCTCCTTTTGTTTTTTACCATCCTCTTTGCTTTCCTGGTTCTTGCCATCCTTAGTATTAGTTTGTTATTCTTCTTTTTCTTCATTAGTAGGGAAATCTTAAGCAGATTCCTTTTCATCTTCAATAGGGAAGTCCTGGGCAGCTTTGTCCTCCTCTTCAGCTCCTTCTTCTTTATCTTCCTCTTGATTTTCCTCTTCTTTACCTCCTTCTTCTTCCTTCTTATCATCTTCCATAATGTTGTTCATGTCCTCTTCTTGCTCTTTCTCTTCAGGATTCCAGTCCTCTTTTTCCTGGGCTATCTCCTCATTACTAGAATCCACCTTCGCATTATCATCCTTGGCACTTCCCTTTCCCTGAGAAAGAGGGCTATTTTCATCAACATCATCTTCATTGTCCTTTTCTTTCTCCTTGCCACTTTTATCACCAGCTTCATCATTACTGTTAGAGATTTTTTTTCTTATTCCTCTTCCTCTTCTTGTAGGTTTCAACCTTTCTATCGACCTCTTTGATCTCCTTTCTTTTGCTAGTGACCCTTTTTGGAAATGGGTCTGGGATAATATCCCTTGCATAGTCAGCAATGAGGAGAATCAAACCCTCATGCAACATAGGATTACTCACTTTCTTCCTATGCTCCATTATGCTACTATTCAGAGAGCTCAAAATAAAATATGAAAATGAAATCTTCTTATTGTGCCTAAAGTGATTAGCTAGAACAAAATACAGGTTGTAGATTTTGGGGTAGTGCTCATCGAGCGTAAAGTACTCGATCACAACCTTCAGCATTTTGGCCCAAAAATCCTTAATTTTTGTAATAGCCACATAATCCCCATTGCCTTTTGTCATGAGAGCTTCTTCATCAACACTTTTAGACAAGAGCTTAAAAGCTTTAGTTCCTAACTGCTTGTTGCCTCTATAGAAATGTATACCTTCCAGGGGTAAACCAGTGATTTCAGCCATAAGGGTAGGAGAAAGGGGGAAATATTTGCCCCATACATTGACTTTTCCATTAACCCAGCCATCAGAAAACAAGGTAGTTACCTATTTATTGTAGTTGTGAAGCTTTTTCATATACTGAGTGACCTCTCCTTTTCTCAGCTTCTTCCAAACTTTATTCTCTTGTCTCCATTTTTCACAGTTAAAGGGCTCCTCTCTCCTTAGACCTCCTCCCATTTTTTGGTTTCTAATTCTATTTTGGCTCAGCTTCTTACCATTAATCTTCATCTCACAACTTTTCTTTCTATTTATTTTCTGATTACTTAAAATAACCCATAATCTGTGTTTCATTAAAACCTAAATAATGATCCCACACTTCACCTTACAAGAAGCCCTCCTCGATAATTGTTTCATCCTTGTCATCATAATTTTAAGTGATTTTCCCTTCCTCATGATTAATTTTATCATAAGTGATTAGAATTATTATCTCATCATTTAGATTTGCATCCCCTCTCCATGTTTTAATGACGCCACTTTGGGTTTCTTCATTTGCCAAACTATCCACCTACTTATTGCCAACCTATCCACCTACTTATTGCCTTCACGGTATATATGGGTGACATGGCATTCTTCAAATGAGTTGATTATCATTTTAATTTTGTCTATTATATGAGCTATAGTCCAGGAGCTCATTGAATTCCCTATGATACAATTTATTATGTTGAGGGAGTCACCTTCTAGCCATAATTTTGAACATCCCATATCTTTAGCCATCTTCACCACATAAAGCACCGCCTTAGCTTCTGC
Source organism: Chamaecyparis obtusa (assembly GCA_027943335.1). Classification (NCBI taxonomy): domain Eukaryota; kingdom Viridiplantae; phylum Streptophyta; class Pinopsida; order Cupressales; family Cupressaceae; genus Chamaecyparis; species Chamaecyparis obtusa. The sequence goes on along the minus strand of BSBK01002619.1, from coordinate 816,210 downwards.
CACATGGCTAGTTTGAATCCCCAAGGTTAGTTTAAATCCCCAATGGAACAATAATAGCTCCTAGGAAATTACTATCCCATTCTCTTGTGAGGCCTCCCCCTCCAACCCTTCTAGGGTTTCCTCTAGCAGAACCATCAAAGTTCCCTTTTAACCATCCCGAGGGAGGAGTAGTCCACATTACATTGTCTCTAGGATTCAGATCAATTCTTCTCTTCATGTTCTCCCATGAAATGGTACAATCCTTCTTAGGATTAGGATTCCAAGAGTTAGTATCCTTCTTACCAATACTTCTGTAATTCTCCATAAGACTTCTAGTAACAGAGTTAGCAACCAAAAGGGAGGGTGCTTTTTTATCTCTAAAAATTATGTTGTTCCTCTCCTTCCATATTTTCTAGGTAAAGTGAGGGATAACAAGTTTCCAAAGTTCCTTAGCATTTTTGTCATGAATAGGGCTCTGCCATTGCTGAACAAAGTCCTAGATATTTTGGGGTTTAACCCACTTTAGGTTTAGAGACATAATGATTGAGTCCCAAACCTCTCTAGCAAAGGAGCACTGGATCATAAAGTGATTATAGGTCTCAGCTTCTTTACAATACATGATGCATCTATTAGGCATTTGGAACCCTCTTCTTATGAGGTTGTCCATTGTGAGGATTTTTTTCTGAACAAGAAACCAAAAAAACATGTCAATTTTAGGGATAAGATCTTTATTCCATACCTGAGCGCAAAAAGGTTGATCCTCAAGAGGGATGAGAAGAGCCGAGGTAGAGACAACTGAGAACTTGCCAAAGATAGCAAGGCCCCAAATCAGTTCATCAGCCACATTTTCTCTAATAAACCAGTTGTTAAGTTGTTTATTCACTTCTTTAAATCTGATATCCCTCAATCCCAGGTCGATCCATTCTTCATTAATCAAATAGTCACTGACATATTCCCCAATGGTCTCTTTACATTCCTAGATCACAATTTTCCACTCCTCATTCTCTATAAGAGGATTTTTTGATAGCCATTTGTCATTCTAGAATTGAATCTTCCTGCCATTTCCCAGCTTCCATCTAGCTACTTTACTGATCAAGTTCTTACCCTTGCTAATATTGTTCCAAACAAACAAGCCCTAGGTTTCATTTTGAGATTGTAGAATACCTTCAAGAGAAGTGAGATGGTATTTTCTTTTAATTATTGTATTCCATTCTTTTTCATCTTCAAATATCCTCCAGCATTGTTTAGCTAATAAAGTTGTATTTGTATTAGTTATGTTTCAGATGCCTAGCACCCCTAGCTTCTTAGGTTTACAAACCTTCTCCCAGGCCACCAAGCTAAGTCTCTTTTTCTCTTCAACTCCAATCCAATGGAACCTTTTTTGAATTTTTTCTATTAGGTCAACATACTTCAGAGGAATTTTGAACAGACTTAGAGCATAAACTAGAAGGTTTTGAAGAGTAGCCTTCAACAGTTGAACTTTTCCAGATTGGCTAAGAGTCACCCCTTTCCAACCAGCCAGCTTGTTATGAAATCTATCAAGAATTTCATTCCAGAAATTGGCCTCCGGTTTCAAACACAATGGCAAGCCTAAGTAAGGGGCAGGAAGCCTCCCTATCTTGCACCCAAGAATGGAAGAGATTTTATTCATTCTATTTGTAGGTGTGTCAAACAAATACAGGAAAATTTTCTCCCAGTTTATAAGTTGACCTGTAGCATTAAAGTAAACATTGAGAGCTTTTTTCATATTCCCCATCTCTTCGATAGTAGATTCTCCCATAAGAATTGTATCATCAACAAATTGTTTGTGAGAAAACTTTAGCCCTGCAGAAGAAGGTTGAAGGCCTGAGATCTACCCTTGAATAACCAGGTTATTAATGAATCTCCCAAGGCTTTCAGCCATGATGGAAAAATAGATAGGGGAGATGGGGTCTCCTTGTCTCAACCCCCTAGAAGGTCTAAAGAAGGGAGAGGAACCACCATTCACAATCACAGAGGAGGAAATTGTAGTAACTAGTTGCATAATTAGTTTGATCACTCCCTGTTCAAATCCAAAATACTAAAGAATTTTGGAAAGAAGCTCCCAGTCCACTCTATCATAGGCTTTGGACAAATCTAGCTTCATCAGGAAGCCATATTTCCTTGATTTTTCCAACGAGTGGATATTCTCATGCACAACCGTAATAGAATCTAGAATTTGTCTCCCCAGGACAAAGCCATTCTATTGAGGAGAGATAAGGTGAGGGAGAAGCTTTAAAAGCCTAGTAGTGAGGACCTTTGACATAATCTTATACAAGGAGTTACAAAGACTGATAGGCCTGAAGCAGTCAAAAACATTAGCTCCCGGTCTTTTTGGAATAAGAGCTATAAAAGTAGAGTTAAGTTCTTTAAGAATTGATTTAGATCCAAAGAACTCTTTCACAACACCACACATCTTTCCCTATGATACTCCAAAAAGATTGAAAGAAAAACATTTGGAAACCATCCGGACCAGGATATTTTTCTCCTTCAAATGAGTGAACTGCCCTATTAATTTATTCGTCCTTAGGAATAGATTTAAGAAATTTTTTATCCTTAAAGTCTAGTAGTGAGGGAATGGATCTCAACAAAGAGTTTTGATTCTCTTGATTTAGAGCTTTCTCTTTGGAGAGAAGGGGAGAAAAATAGCCCATCATTTCTTCCCTTATTTCCTCCTCTTTTGCTAAAGTACCCCTGGTAGTAACAAGAGAATTAATTATGTTCATAGCTTTATGCTTCATTTTTGTAAGGTGAAAATATCTAGTGTTTTTGTCTCATGCTTTCAGCCAAAGGGATCTAGATCTCTTTCTCTAGTAGGTCTCCTCTTTCGTTATGATGTTGTGATAGTCTACAAGAGCTTAATTTTCCTCTTTTCTCATTTCTTCAGTCAATCCAGAACTTTGAATATTATCTTGAATTTCTTTTAAGTCAATTTGAATCTTGCTTTTGGTTTGTAAGATATCACCAAAGACATCCTTATTCCATTGTCTTACTTTTGCTTTAATATTTGCCATTTTTTTAGCCACTTGGTACATTTGTTTTCCTTCCACTTTAATATTCCACCAATCACTAATTCTCTTTTCAATATCTGGGTGTGCTAGCCATATTTTTTTAAATCTGAAAAGGGAATTTCCTTTTCCACTGAAGGGATTAGCCAAAAAGGAAATGGGGTAGTGATTCGAGCCAATACGGTTGAGAGAAGAGAGGGTGCAAGAAAACTTAGCAAACCAATCGTGAGAACTAAGGACCCTATCAAGCTTAACATGGATAAGTTCAGCACCCACTCTCTTGTTAGTCCATGTGTAATCAATACCTTCAAGATCAACATCCAACAAGCCTTCATTACTAATAAATTCCATTAAGTCAACCCTACTTTCCACTTGGGTATTGTTTCCTCCTCTTTTTTCCACTTCTTTCATAGGAGTATTGAAATATCCCATCATCATACAGTTCTCATCTAGGTAATATTTCCTAAGATCATGAATCCTTTTCCAAAGTTTGAGTCTACCTGATTTAGTATTAACGGTGTACACATTAATCAGATTCCATGAAAAGTTATCCTTAATGCTGCCTACTTTGACTACTAGGAAGTTCTTATCCTCTCTCGGTAGGTTGTAGTAAAAACATTTAGAGTTCTAGTAAATGGCCAAGCTACCAGAAGCTCCCTCTGAATCACTACCAAACTTCTCTCCATGCTTAAGTAAATTGATTTTTGCTATCTTATCTTTAACCATTTTAGTTTCTTGAATAAGAAAAATGTCAGGATTAGAATTTCTAACTAAGTTCCTAACTACATCTTGTTTGTGAGGACTATTTAGGCCTCTAATGTTCCAAGATAGAATCTTCATTTAAGGTTTGGGGAGCAGACCTGATCGATGGTGAGTTGTCTTCCATCTGCTATGTTCTATTTTGCTTCTAGCTCCCTCTATTCTTTTTCAGATGCTCTTCCTCTTTCTCTTTTGGGGGTTCTAGTATCCACCTTTTATTGTTGACCTCTTGTCTGGACACCTCCATGTTTGATTTTTCCCCCCTTTTTTCTTGATTTAGATGCCATGCATCCTAATGAAGCCCTTGAACTATTTTTTCCTAATAAAGGAGTCTGGTCTTTATAGTGTTCCGTTCTAGGCTGGGAACTAGATCCTTTTTCCTACTGGTGATTTTTTCTTAACTTGTATCCAAGGGTTCTTATTTTTCTCTACTTCAACTACTTCAGAGTCATCATTTTTTTCTTTGGGTTGATCCTGCCTTGAATCAAAATCTAAAAGATTAGCATTCGAGGTTTCACTACTGATTTGACAAAATGATTTTTGGTCTTCATCATTCCCCTATTAACCTAATTGGGAATCCCTCCCCTTGGTCGAATCCATACTATCTTCAACCCTGGAGATCAGCTGAGGATCTGAAGTTGAAAGATCAAGAGTCTCCTTAGAAGAGTTGATCGAAAAAGAATTTTCTTGAGATTTTTTCTTCTCATTTTGAGGTGTTGCTTCCTTTTGTTTTGTTGTTTCTTCCATCTCCATTTTAGGGGAAGTCTGTTTCTCCTTGGAGTTAGAACAGGGGTTCTGGTCATCAAGGGGTTTTTGGGTTTCCCCTTTGTTTTCCTTGACTCTCATTTATTTGATATCTTTGATTGTTGATCTTTCTTTTATGTAGGAGGCTTCAAGGGGTAGTTCTTAGCCCAGTGGCTAGAATTTTTATAGGTGAAGCAAGTAAAAGGTGTTGACTCAAATTCTATTTCTTGTCTCCACTTGCTAACTTTTGAGTTAAGAGTTATTATTTGGGGTAGTTATGTATCTTGCTAGATATTAACATAAATCCTAGAAAACACTTATCTAGATTGGGTCGCTTTCATCGGATCTATTGTTAGCATTTCACCAAAGGAATCAACTATAGCCACTAGTATATCCTCATGCCAATATTCCGGGGGTAAGCCAGGCAGTCTTACCCAGATAGGTGTAGAGATAAAAAAAATTTCATTATAATCCATATTCATTGACCATTTCTGCAATGATAAAGAAGATTTACCCATCATCCAAGGGCCATCACACAGCACTTTAGAAAGATCTTCTCCATTGGAGAACACAAAGGGAAAAAATCCTTTAGGCATAGCCGCCACATCCACCTATCCTTTAAGTTTCCAATTCTGGAAGGTAAAGGCTCTCACCAAATTAATATTTGGTTTAGGACCCGTAAAATTCCCTATCAAAGTAGCAGCCATTATAGAAATAGTATGGTCTATCATTTGTTCAGGAATGTTTATACCTATATCCCCCTTTAACGGATCTAAAATAATATCAACCTTTGGGAAAGAAGATTTTCTAGTTGGTTTGACCCCAAAAAGGCCTGACCATTTCCACTTACCTCGGTTCACGTTCCCACCATGTAAGGAATCTTGTTGTTTTGTTATCCCTTCACCTTTCTCACAAATATCAGCCTTTTCCACCTCTGGTCCCAAGACAGGACCACTATCCTTGCTGGGTTGGGCCAGGCTTGACCCACTGGCACTTTCCCCCTTATCTTACAAAGGTCTTTCAGCATTCCTAGCTAAAACATTCCCAAAAACCACAACATTTCTAGTTTCAGGCACAGAATCTGCAACAAAGCCAGGAACATCCAGTTATCTATTATATGCTTTATATGTTTTATGAGATGCATGCAAAGGCTATGGAATCAGTAAACAATTAAGAAATAAAGGTTAATTAGTTTAAAAGTGTTTTACAGTACTGATTCACCCCTCCCCTCTCAGTACTCATGCTATTGCATACCTCATCCAACAATTTGTATCAGAGCACAGTCTCTTATTAAGAAGTCTAATCACTTGAGAGGAAATATTTGGAGGAATGCAGAGCTATAGGTATGAAAGGGTGATTGACAATATGGAAATGGAACTGAGAATGTCCAATGAATAAATTAATGAATTAAGGAGAAAACTATTGCATTCAATCAACAAGAGGAAGGAGCTAGCACACCAACTAAAAGACACTCAAGATCAAGTTGAGGGACTTGAAGAATAATCAGAGGGAAGCATGTCTAATGAATCTAATGCTATAATATCAAAACTATCTGAAAAGAACAAAAACCTAGTTGATCAGATGAAAATATTGAAAAGAGAACAAGAAGCATAGTCGGTAAGGATGTGTGAAATCCTTGAATAAAAGGGGAAAGTTGAAGATGAAAAAAGAATAGTTGAAGATGAGAAAAGGAAAATAAATACAAGACTAGATGAGAAAGATAGGTAAATACTAATGTTGACACAAGTTCAATACAACATGATAGAACAACTAGTTGGTGTAAATCATGAAGTTACAAGGAGAGTTGGAGAGATTGTTGATCTGAGGTCTGTGAATGAACATCTAAAGAATGAACTGAAATCTGAGAAAGATGCTAATGAAGTATTGAAAAGAAATGAATAATCATTGAATATTCTAGATGACAAAATAAGAAATCAAAGACAATTGAGAGACACTAGTAGACTTGGATACAGTGCAAACAACACCACCAAGAAGGGTGAGTCCTCCAATCAAGCATCCAATTGACATAATGTTGCAATCCACCAAAGACAGAAGCCTACATGCTACCATTGTGGGAAACCAGTACACACAACAAATGTCTATAGGAACAAAAGAGGTAATTCATTGAATACTCTTAAGTTTAATGGTTATTGTTTAAATTATAATAAGTATGGTCATAAGGCATTTGAATGTAGAGAAAGAGTTTCTAAAAATCCTAGAAAGCCAAGATTTGAGGGTTGTTGTAACAACTGAAAGAGATATGGTCATAAATATGGAGAATGTAGGTCACAAGAGACAAATGAGAAATGGGTCCCTAACCGATAGAATGTTGCAAATAACCAACAAGGACCAACTATACCATGGGACTACAACACAAGAATCACTTGTACTGCATGTGGAATATTTGGTCACATTTTTGCAAACTTCTTTAGAATGCATGGTATGAACAACATGAAATCATGGAGAAATACTAGAATAGATTATTTTCACTATCACAAGGTCGGTCACCTAGCCAAGGAATGTAGGTACCAAAATAAGGATTCAACCGAGGAACAACGAAGTCAAAAGACTCAAGTTAACATTGATGAGATTAGAGAGAAGATGAATAAGACTTGGAGAAGGAAGTCTCAAGATGATGGAACGGAACTTGGAACTACTGATGGCACCACATCCACTAGATTGGGTGCACCTATCTTAACTTAATCAGTCAAAGGCATGTGTAGGAGATGATAACATAAATTCTATCTTAAATTAGTTCCTAGATTTAGTGCAAAGATTCATATCAACATACTAAGATGCATTTGGATATAAGGTATGAATTTAACACTTCATATGTTGATTGGTATAGTGTATGAGTTATCTTACTCCATTTTGTGAAGGAAAGTGTAGTTCGGTTAACGGTAAAATAAAGTAGGTAAACATAATTTAATGCAAATTTTATAGCTATTGGAATCCCTAATCTAGGAAAAACTATAAATAGAGGGTATGATACTTCATTTTTACCTTACACTTTTGCGAGAAATTGAAGTATTTGATAGAGAAGATATCACCAAGTGATTCCAAGCATTTAGTTAAGCATTTAGAGAATCTACAAAGATCATTCAAGGTATTTCTAGCGTTCACCGAGCTGAGGTCACAAATTTTATTTTCTATTCAAGTGAAACCCCAGTGTTTAAGAATATTTATGAGATCAAGATGACACCTAAGATACAAAAACCAATAATAGTTGAGAATATTGATCTTGTCAATCTAAAGTATAAATTCCCTCCCGCCATTATTGTCGAAATTGACAAAGCCTTATCATCGATCCCACCAAGGGTTATTCTGATTGAAGATGTTCTCACCTTAATTCACTACAAAATTGAAGACATATGCCAAGGGGAAATCGACAAATCATACAAGAATCTATCTGTGAATGGGAATTTGAAGAGTGACCACACACATTTGTAGACTAAGATTTTGGTCCATGCTATGCATGTGTCAAGAATATTCAAACATGAATGGATGAGGATAGTATTAAGTTGAGTGCATGATCAGGTCATGTGGCTCAATGGACTAGTGAAGATCATGAAAGATGTCTTGCACATGGTAATAGGTTTTTTGGTTGGTGATAGATCGAGGGCTTATAAACAAACTTATAAAAACAAGCTATGTGAGCTTACAAAAGCTAAATACGATGGAAGAGGACTGAAGTTATCTACTATAGAAGTCCCTGATTTAAATTTTGCATCCAACATAATATCCTACATGATATTTCAATAATCTAGGGTAGACAGTGTACCCTATGGAGCAGTTGACATAGCTTATAATATTGTCAAAAAGGATATGAAGATAGATCTCTATGAAATATTTTTGAAGTAGCTAGATGACAACATGAATACCATCAGGAAAGAAAAGTCAAATACTTTGAATTTCGGTCCACTCCTAGTATGCATTTTCTTCTATTTTCAATAAAATTTCCCAATAGTCAGCGAAGTAACTTGGAAAGTAGATAAACCTATTGTTTATCAGATTAGTGAGTATATTCAAGGCATAGGAGACAATATTTATGTAATCATGGATGACTACTTTAGTAAATTTCAAACTAGAATACACAAGAGATTCATAATTCCACCTTAATTAGTGGAAGAGTACAAAGATGAGATATGTTTTGAGGTTGATATCAACATATGTATCATAAGAGCTATAGAGCCTAGAACTGAGTGGCTACCACCTATGGGCTAAGAGATAAACATTTATGCTACCAAAATTCAAATAAAAGGACTATTGGAGAAACCAGTTGACATAATTTCAACTCGGTATGGAACTTTTGAGGAGGTAAAAGAGAAAATCAAGATAGGTATCTTGATACCTAAGGAAATAAGAAAAACAATCAAAATGATAAACACATTATCTGATAATCTGGGTATTTCTATTGAAAGTGAAGAGGTTGCAGAACCATCTAAAGTAAAGGGGAAGAAACCAAAAGTAAAGAAGGATACCCCTAGCCCAATCTGTGTTAGACCAACAACAAGTTCTACCTCCACACTGAGATAAAAGAAGAAAACAAATCAAGAAATAGTAAAAACAAAGACTTATATTAGAGAAAAAAAGGCTACTAGAAGGCCTAGAAGGAAGTTGAAGCTACCAAAAGAGAGTGATACAGAGTCTAATGACCTATCACAATTCAAGGTTGCACCTAAAGTGAAGAGTCTTGATCATTTTCTCAAGACACTTGAGAAATATGGAGGGCATTAGTTTATGAAATAGTTAAAGTATGACAAGAGGAACAATGAAGATAAAAATAAAATTTAAGAGACCATTATCACCACCTTACATAGATTCAGAATAACACCTGTTGAAGTGGTAGAGAATCTTGAAGGAGAATTATATTATAAAATTGATGCCAGATGGAAGTATGCACTTGCTACTGAGAAAGAAATGAGAGAAAGATCCCTAGCAATCACTGTCTCAAACCTTAGAAACAAAGGAATCAAAGATACCTTCCAAGAATATGCAAAAAGATTCAAGGTAAATGGCAGAGCATTAAGCATTATGGTCGGTAAATTAGAAGAAGTCCAAAAAGACACAGATGATCTTTGGAGAAAGATCTTCTCTATTGATCAACTGACTATTGAAGGAGCCAAAGAACAAGCAAGCAAGTCAAATATAGTTGACTTGACAAAAAAACAAGAATTCATTACTGAGGACATAACTGATCAAGATCCAGATGAAACAATAAAAGAAGATGAAGACATTATGGAAACCAAGGCCATAGAAACAAAAGTAATGGATGTTGATGATTCTTCCAAGGTAATATTATTGATAGAAGATCCTATAATTGAACAAGTATTAAATTTTCCTGAGATAGAGGTAACAAGGGATGGACCTACTGAAGTTGATGCCCCTACTAAGCTATCATAGGATATTGAAACCAAGGAGATTGAGAAGACAATAGAGACCGAGTCTACACTAGATCAAAATCAATAATTGGTAACCCCTACCAATACTACTAAACAAAAGAAGGATCATGAAATAGAGGAAGAGAAAAAAAAAAAGACAAAGAAGATAAAGAGAATAAATCTACACAATCTGATGCAAAGAAGGCATCTAGTTCTAAAGGGAAATCAAAGAAGAGGAAGTCTAAGAAAGAGGTTGATATCAGTGAACCTATATTTTATTCCAAAGGTTGATATATTAACCTTGAGCCCAAAGGAATTCTCAGAGTTTAGAGACCTACTCAAGAGAAAAGATGCATAAGACAAGTTGATAGCCAAGAAGCAAAAAATAGATGTTTTGGAGCAAGTGAAAGGTATATTGAATGAAATTGTACCTGAGGCCAATATAAATGAAAAAGGTGATATTTATAGTCATTTAAGAGAACTGTTAAGTCAAATACACCAGCCCAACTCAAATAAAACTAAGTACATGATGCACTTGTACATAAGAAGATGATGGAGACTGCATTGATTGAAGAAATTCTTCAATCTGTTGCATTAGATAAGGTAACTCTTTCTAAGTTAGTAAATGAATTGGAGAATGAGCTAAAATCAATTATTTTATTATTTTAGCACATTTGTTTAATTTCCAATTTCACAAAGGATATAAGAGAGAAAGATAGTAATGTGGAAAAGGAGCTCACTGAGCAACTATCAGAAATTTCCACCGATCCTAAGTCCATAAGAGAATAATATGAAAAGATGAAGTACTTGATGGGAATGCAATATGAGATAAGGAAGGAGGAGAATTAGATTAGAATGGATCTTATGGAACTCCAAACAATTTTGATTCCACATATAGAATCATTGTAGAATCAGGCTCACAAGGAAAAAGATTTGGTTAGCACATCAGGTGTTAGTGCTATGGATAGTATGGTAAGCTTGAATGTTGATTTGAGTGACTAGATCCTAGTGTTGTAGAAACTTAAGGATACATAGAAGTCATCACTAAAGGATTCTCAAGACAAGTTCAAATCTATTTTTGACAAGATCCCCATAATAGAGAAGAAGTAAGTTCTTATTTTGGCATCATTTTTGTTAAAAGAAAGGGGGAATATATACTATATAATATAGTAAGAGGGAATATCTTTGATAAATTTGAAAATATATAAAAAGGGAAAATATGTATACAATTGGATATATGTATAGGAAGTATTACTTCAAGGGGACTAATAAATTTTACTGACAAGAAATGGATATAAGGACAAGGACAAAATTTGAATTTTGTTGATGACTTTGAAGGTTTTTAACAAACATACCAAACTAATGCCAAAGGGGGAGATTGATACTCCTGAGAGTTATTTTTGTTGTCATTAATTATGAGAAAGTCATATTGTTTGTCAAAGTCATTCGGTAATGAAGAAAAGACAAGTCAGTAAAGAATGGAAAGATATTCGGTAAAGGAAATAAGGAACAAGGAATTTTGGTACAGGAAAAGCAAGTATAAGCAATGAGAAAGGAAGAACCAAGAATCGAACTGAGAAGAGAAGACATGTATTGAGAAAGAGGAAAACATGTTACCAAGCATACCAGACCGACACAAGGAGAATCTTTAAGTACATTGAATCTGGACACTGAACAAAAAATGGTTTACTAATCTCGAGGAGATTGTATGACAAAATATTGGATATTGAAACATGATGATTGCACATGATTATGAGGTGATATCTATGAATGATAATTAAGTATGGAATATGCATTGGAGGAGTAACCAATGCTAGCACTTCTTGTAGAGATTATTCTAGAACATCTAGCACCGCTTCTAGAATTATATATAAATGGATTAGAGTGTGAATCCCAGTATGCATGTGTGAGTGGTATGAATGTGAAGGGAGATTGTATGTATGAAGTAGAGAATACTGAGAAGGTGATGAGTAGTGAAGCCATCGAGTAACAGAGTAGTGAAGAACAAAAAGTAATTGTGATTCAGAAGTGAATCTACCAAGTACTAAATTGTTAGTGTAAGTAGTTCACAGTATGTGGTAATAAGTTAATAAGCATAAAGAGTATGATATGCATATGTTTGATGCAAGTTTAAAAGACAAGTTAGTCTTATTGATTAAAGAATAAAGAGTAATTAGAATTGTAAAGTCTCTTAACCAAGAAGATCCTAACAGATCTTATTTGTAAATCTTTTAACTAGGTACAGTTCTTAGATTAGAATTGTAAAATCCTTTCACAAGGTAGACTTAATAATATGAAGACTCTTAATTGGGTTAATACTCCTAACAAGGTAAGCTATCAGAAAAAGATAAATATTGTAGCTCTAACCGAGAAAACTTTATACTGCTGTAGTGAAATCTTGTGGATATCATCCCCACTGCAGTTTTTATCATCTAACAAGGATTTCTGTGATACCAAAATATTTGTGTTATGAGTTATCTGTTATATGATTTATATATTTCATGAGATGCATGCAAAGGCTATGGAGTTAGAAAATGGTTAAGAAAGAAAGTTTAATTAGTTTAAAAGAGTTTTATAGTACTTATTCATCCCTCCCTTCTTAGTACTCATGCTATTTCATACCTAATCCAACAAGGAACATGACCAAAGATGAATCAATAAAAGATAAGACTCACTGAACCAAGCAAGTCAACAACCATTCTAATCTAGTTGTCAAATGAATAGTTTGGTTGATGATGATAATAAAGATGTCTAGTTTCAGGAATGGATTACCCCATCTAAGACTAATGTTGTCTAGTTTCGACTATACAATAGTTTGTATAAGACAAATGACAGGTTTATATAGGACTAATTGATGTTGATTGATTGATTGGACAAGTTTGATTTGATTGATTTCTGACTAGATTGGATAGTTTGTCTATTGATGAGTAATTTTGTTGAGTGCAATGTTTGAGAAGTCTTTGATGTTTATCTTGTTGTAAGGGACAATTTATTGAAAATGGGGAAAATGATTATGTACAAATTTATTGCTGATTTTGAAGGATTTGAATTTTTTTTTTCTGGTGCTTTCTAAAGAACTTTTCATTATTTTTAGGCATTTTTTTCAGGATCGTATATAATTTTTTGGAATTTTTTTCAGGACTTTATATGTTTTTAGGGTCTTTTTCAAGGCATTATATGATTCTTAGGGATTTTTTCAGTGTCATATTTTAATTTTTTGGAATTTTTTTAGAATCATATGCAATTTTTTTGTATTTTTTCAAGACTTTTTAGACTTTTTTTGGAATTTTTTCAGGACTTTAATATTTACATGAGAAAGATATATTGAATTTCCCCCAGTGTCTAGCAAGTTAGGGACATTATGGATATATGGATGAAGGCCAAAGGTTGTTGGAAGAAGGACAAGGGTCACTTAGTATGTCATTGAATTTATTTGGATGCCAAGGACTATCCACAAAATGGGACAACATGTTTTTTTTGCCAATCTTAGGGATTGTACATGACAATGATAGGGTAATAAAATAGTGCACTACATGGAAAGTTATACATATGACTGGACATATCAAGAGGTTTTTTGAAATATGTTCTTATATTTTACATTCTTATTTTATCTTAAGACCAAAATCAGGATGTGATGAGCAAAATGATAGGATATGGATAGGGTAAGCAAGATCAATAATGGACAAGAGTAATGAATATGGATTGAAGGTTTGTGATAAGGTAGGCAATATGAATAAAACGTCATGATAATATAGCAGGTATGAACCAAATTTTTCTAATAAGATAGGTAATATGTACCAAAGGAATGTGAACAATGTAAAGCACAAAGGACATGTGATGGTTCCAGGGAGATTTATAGCCTTGTCAAGATTAAATTTGGAAAAAAAGGGGGTGTGGATGTTGATAGGATAAGGGATATGATAGGACATAGGGTAATGAAGGAAATGAAAGGGATGATGGAGGATAATGACAAGGGTATGATAGGAAAATATGGGTGAAACCTTCCCCCAAGTATGGAATGAAAGAAGTTCATGAATTACACATGACACCTATTTGCCAAGTTTTCATCAAGGCAGTTGCCCAAAGTGCTTGTTTCCCAGGTTTTCACTGTTAGATGAAATTATTTCTCTTTTTTTTTGTCACCAAGATGCCTGTTTTCTAGGTTTTCATCAAGGTGGCTATTTTTTCTTTTTTCTTTTTTCTTTTTTATCCCTTTTCAATTTTTTTCTATATTTTTTATTTTTTTCTATTTATTAATTTATTTATTTTTTAAACTTTTTAGGAAGATAATGAATCCATGACATGACATGGATGGACTCAAACACCTTGTTCTTTAGATGGTTCTCTTGAAGGACATGTAATAATGGACCATGAATTTGATAATATACTCAAAGACGCTGGTAGGGTGATGACAAAATGATATAAAATGGATGATTAGATAGGAGAGGATAAGGATTATGCAAAGGATTGGATAGGCTAGATGAAAGGTTGGAAAATAGGATTTGGATGATGGAGGGGATGGAGGAATACTTTCTATTGAATGGATGGAAATTTAGGCAAGAACAACATTGGCACACACCTTGAGGGGTGATGGAGTGATGGAGGAAAATGAGATTTTAAATTTGATGGAGGAATGGATATGGATTTTGGGACATAAGGACCCAAAATGGATTTGTAGGATGAAAGGATTTTAGATGGAGTGATAGAACTTTTGGATGCCAACTTGGATTTTCCTTTGGGACTCTATACTTCAAGAAGCTTCTTGGGAATCCACATGCATTTTGATTTTTTATTCTTTTGTGGGTCCTTGGAATGCATTGCTTCTATAAGAGATTTAGGAACCCATATTTATTTTGACTTTTATTTTTTTTTAATGGTACTTTGTGGCCTTTTGGACATTTATTTTTCCTTTTGGATCGTATTTTTCTTTATTTTTACCTGTCTATTAGACTATACATGTTTATCCTTGACTACACGTGGATGGCTTGACTTATGGACTTTATGCTTGGCATATAAATTACTTGGAAAGGGAATGGAATTGATGGATGAATAAGAATTATATGGAGGCCCTTTAGATGGTTGGATGGTTCTCCAAGATGTGTGCCTTTTTTTACTTGCATGTGGGAAAGGGTAAGTGGATTGTGACCTATTGGATGGAGGAATATATGGACTTAATATGTATGGAAGGGATGAAGGGAAATGTATACATTTGGATTTGTATTTTTAAGGGATACCAATGTCATGAGAGTGAGTTTTAGAAATGAGGCCATGGCTGTTATAATTTTATTTGACAAGGAAGGGTTTTGATATACCTTATTCATGGATGCTTAACCCTTTGGCTTGATAATGATTTTCAACAATATGAGACTTGATACAAGACACAATAAATTTTGAGGTGGATATGATATGGAAGGATTGATAGGATCATGAAGTGTACAAGACTTGATAGAACTAAAGGAACCCATTTTAAGTGTAAGGGGTTCATGAAGATCTTGCACAAATGTGTTCAAATTTTGAGGGTGATGAGGAGGAATAATAGGATCCTTTGATGGAATAGAAGCAATGATAGGATCATCTAGTAGGATAGGGTCTTGTAGGAGATCTAGTGGATTAGGACAAGGAAATAAAGGGATGGAAGGATCATGAGAAGGATCCAAATAGGTGGAATCATTGGAAGGAATGGAAGGGAAGTCATGATCTTGCTTATGAAGTGAAAGGTCAATGGGACTTGGAAGGAAATTTTATTTTTGGGATGGAAGAGGATCACATTGAGTCAGAGGGTTAGGGATAATGGGATCATCATGGGGCTCAAGGAAAATAGGATCTTGGTCAAAAATTATATGGGAATGGTCATTATTGGGATCTTGGCCATGATTTATTTTAGGAATAATTTTTTTGTTCTTTAGATCATCATCTTTAGTGTTGATCCCTAAGTGTTGTTGTCTATTAGTGTCTTACACTTAGTTATTTTCTAGGCAATGTTGGCTGGTCATCACTGCAACCGAGTCATCATGTATAGGCTGAGTTAAGTATAGACTTGTATATTGTACATTTACTAAGCACTAGTTACTACCGAGGACATCAGAAGGTCACCGAGTACTTTAGTATCAACTGAGAAATATTATGCTGAGTTGTGTAGATATGTCAGTATTGAGCACTAGGGTATGAAGAATAGTGAATGCTGAGTGCCAAAGATTTTAAATGCTGAGTAAGCCAGACTTGGTATATGTGTTTGTAATGGCACAAACACTTTGGTAAACTATTTTGGCCGACATCTACATTATATTTATTATTTGTTGAGGAAATCACGGAGGTGATTATGATTTAAATTTATAATCATTGATCCCTATATAATTTATGGAGCTAATCAGAATTAGGGAATGATTAAGTGGCATAAGTAGACAATCTAGATCATTGATCTTGATTCATGGAGTTGATCTATTATTTATATAAGATGATATCTGAACACTAAAATGTAGTAATTATGTGAGAAGAGTATGAAGGGGATTTCATACATGTAGAACATAGAAGTGTTTTGATTATCAGAAATAAAGATCAGTGACCAAGCAGAGAAGTGGACATAAAAGAGAAATATTTGATAGAAGAGATAAAATATACATTGGAAGGAGATGATCTGTTATGAGCATCATAGTGCAAACCAAAGGATTAGGTACTGAGGTATTCTAATAGGTGAATCAGGGTAAATCTCTTAAGAGAGTGGTTTTAACATACCTAAGTAAATCTCTTAACTAAGTGCTTACATTGTTGTAATTTTAAATCCTTTTGCAAGGTAGATTGTATAAGTCTTAAAGCTCTTTGCAAGGAAGACCCCTCACAAGGTAGATCATCATTTTATGATCAAACTTTGTAGCCCTAATAAGAAAAATTTAATATTGTAGTAGTGAAGATTTATGGGTGTCAGCCCCACCCCAGTTTCACCTTTCAAGGGTTTCCAGGTAACCAAAATCATTGTGTTATGTTTCATTTTCATGGATGAAGATTAGGATGTTAGATCTATTTTAGTATTGAATTTGATGTTTGTGCTATACAACTAAAGTTTATGTCAAAATGGAATTATTGGTAGATATCTGATTTACCCCCCCCCCCCCCCCCAACCCTCTCAGTATTTGACTTTCCCATAATAGATTTCCAACAATTGTTATTAGAGATAAGTCTCTTAAATAAGTATAATCACTTGTGAGTCAAAGATCTTGAGATGGTGGTTTATAAGTTGGGAAAGATCATAGAGAATCAGATGATTTCCATTCAGCTTGCACTACAGTAGCTTGAAGCAGCTAGAGATGAACTAAAGAAATCCTTAAGCAGAAGAAGAGAATTGGAAATACAAAAAAATGAAACTCAATACCAAGAAGAGGATAATAAAGGAATATTTGATAGTGGTAACTCTATTGAAAGTGAAAAAGATATAAAAGATCTGTTGCTGGAAAAAAAACATATTGGGTGTGGACATCATAAATTTGAAGAGAGAACAAGAAATATAATCAATATGATTTTGTGAATTTGTTGAGCAGAAAAAGAAAGCTGAAGAAGACAAGACAATGGCTAAAGAAGATAAAATAAAAATATCTATAAGAATTGATGAAAGGAAATGTGACATGCAAAGGTTGATGAATAATCAATTGGACATGGTAAATCAACTGCTACTTGCTAATCAAGAGTTGGGTAGGAGAGATGTGGAAATCACAAATCTGAGATCAGAAAATAGTCAACTGAAGAATGAATTAAGATCTGAAAAGGAACTTGATGAGAGGATGAACAAGCCTAATGAAGTTGTGAGATAATTTGAAGAACTGTTAAGGTCACCTAGAAGATCTAGTAATACATATGTACTTGGACATGATGAGCACCTGTCATACACTAAAGAAGGAGAATCATCAAAGAGTGGAGAACAGAGGAATGCAAAGGCAAAGAACAACAAACCTACATGTCATCATTGTGGAAAGCAAGGAGACACAACTCACATCTGTAGAAGAAAACATGGTAAGTCTAATCCTAAACCAAAGTTCAATGGATATTGTTTTAAATGTAAGAAACATGGACATCAGGCATGATGCAGGAGTATCCTGGGTGTAAGAGAAATCTTGCATCACCCAAAAATATTTCTATTTTTGTATTCAATAAGGGCTATCTTGTGTAGAGTTGCTATTTATGGAAACTTTCTATTTTTAGTAAGTTGGTTTTACGATCTCGGAATGTCTAATTTTACATATGGAGGTTCATCTCAGTCATATCAGCCTGCCAGCAAAGTTTCATGGCTAGATCAGGTGTAGTTTTGAAGATATTGAAGATTTTCGGTATTGGCAGCAGGGTACAAAAACTTCGAACTCAGTTTTGAAGGCTTTAGAGGCCCCGGATGAGGTCAAAAAATTGGGTGACGGGTGCTTTGCGTAGGTCAAGCCTGTAGAGTGCTTCGTGGCATTTCCAGAATAGAGTTATAATAGCCAATCGGGTCAACGGGTGATGACTTATGGTCTTCAAAAGTTGGGTCACCTGAAATGGCAGAAAATAATTTCTCTTCAAAATTTCTGTTTGGGTTTCAAAACTCATTTTGAGCTGACTTTGATGTAATAAATTGTAAGATAAAATAATTTTAAGTTTGGTCGGCCCTAAGGGCTAAATTTCTAGAGCCTTCTCGGGCTGTGGAAATTGCCTATATAAAGAATGCCCGTAGTGTTGTCCAGGGCAGTTCTGGGTAGTAGATCTGGGTATTGATTCGAAGCTTTATCCTACAGAATATTTTAAGGGAATGCCCATGTGGCTTTTCATATTGTAATTCTGAAAGTTTGTAATTCCACATTTGTGGAGATAATAAGAAGCCAATTTTCTGTTCTTGCATATTATTGTTGTTGTTTCTCTATTTTTGTTATGTGCTTGTGGTATTAAGGGGAGAAACCTTCATCAAGTGGTATCAGAGCAAGAGATCTTGAGTGTGTAAATAGATCACCGACTGTGAGGTAGTTTGCACCAGGACCATGGTTAGGGTTTTAGCACGTATCGCGAAAATGCCTCCACAAAGAGAATGTGGCGGAAGAGCTGGTGTTGTGACACCTGAGGTTAGAGAGCTGTAAAGACAAGTGTGAGCATTGCAAGAAGAAATTCATAGAGGAATGAATCTTAATGTCAGAGATGAAAGAGAGGATGAAGCCAAAGAAGAATATCAAGAAGGAGAAGCTGAAATTGTGAACCAGGAGGAAGAAAGACTTTTTTGGGTGATTTCCAAGATTGGGAAAAGACCTAAGATTGAGGTTCCTACATTTTCTAGAAATCTTAACCTAGAGGAATTGATCGATTGGATCAATGAATGTGAGGAATATTTTGAGTATGAAGATGTTGAGAATCTTGATAGGGTCAAATTTGCGAAGGCCAGACTAAAAGGTCATGCGAAGATCTGGTGGCAAGAAATTCAATTGGAGTGAAATAGAAGAGGGAAAGATAAAATCACAAGATGGGATCGGATGGTGGATAAATTGAAGTGACAGTTCATTCCAATTGATTATGAACTTGACCTACTAAAGAAAATGCAAAGTTTGAAGCAAGCAGGAAGATCTGTTCAGGAGTATACTGAGGAGTTCTATCGACTCCTCATAAGAACAGGCCATGCAGAAGCTGATAAGGAGAAAGTTGCCCGATACCTTAATGGGTTAAGGCCAAGCATTCAAGAGGAGTTAAATCTGGTTTGAATGAACAGTATTGAGGAGGCATACCAGTTTGCCCTAAAAGTAGAAGAAAAGCTGAACAAGAAGTTTGAGAGCAGACAAAATGGAAGAGGTCATGGTGGAAGATCTGGTGGATGGTCATATGGTGGCCAAAATGAAGATCTGAAAAAGAAGGATGAGGCTAGTAGCAGTTAGAATCAGAGAGAAAATAATTCTAATCATTTTTAGGATCAGAGTAATAGAGATCAGAGAGGAAGAGGAAGAGGACAAGGATCTGGAAGAGGAGGCTTCCATGGAACATTTTTTCATTGTGGAGAAGAAGGTCATAGGGCATTTGAATATCCTCAGTGCCAAGGCAGAACAGACAGGAGAAATGAAGGCCAGGCCAGAGTTACACATGTAGATGAAGATGCTAGATCATCAAATTCTGAAGATGCTGAAAGAGGAGAAATGCTAATTAACAGAAGAGTCTTGCTGAGTGGTGAGAATGAACCTGAACAAAAAAGGAGACTGTTTTGCACTAGATGCAAGTGTGAAGATAAATGTTGTGATGTGATTATTGATAGTGGAAGCAGTGACAATTTGGTGTCAGAAGAGATGGTGACAAAGTTGAAGCTCAAGAGACAGAAACACCCACATCCATATCAGATTGCCTGGGTGCAGGATGACCACAAGGTCATGGTCAGTGAACAGTGCTTGGTAAAGTTCAAGCTCAGCGGGTACCAAGATGAGGTACTATGTGATATCATCTCTATGGATGCATGTCATATGTTGTTGGGAAGACCGTGGTAGTTTGATAGATGTGCTTTACACGATGGTCATTCGAATACCTATTCCCTAACAAAGGATGGAGTGCGACATAAGCTAAAGCCATTGAAGGAGACCGAAGAAAATGTATGTGGTAATGCAAGAATAACATTTTTTGATGGAAGAAAATTCTTAGATGGTATGAGGCATGAGCAT
This sequence comes from Chamaecyparis obtusa, assembly GCA_027943335.1. NCBI lineage: Eukaryota > Viridiplantae > Streptophyta > Pinopsida > Cupressales > Cupressaceae > Chamaecyparis > Chamaecyparis obtusa. The sequence goes on along the minus strand of BSBK01002619.1, from coordinate 795,681 downwards.
GTGTGTTTTTCTTTAATTCCAAAAGTTGGTAAAGAAAAAGTAGAGGATGTACCTGTAGAGGTTGTAGATCTATTGAATGAGTTTCAGGATATTGTATCTGATAATGTACCTGATGGATTACCACCGGTAAGGAAGATCATTCATCAGATGGATTTGATTCCAGGAGCCAGTTTGCCAAACAAGGTAGCACACAGAATGACACCAGCAGAAAGTGAAGAGTAGAACAGACAAGTACATGAGTTATTGTAGAAGGGGTTGATTCGAGAGAGTTTGAGTCCCTGTGCTATACCAACGGTATTAGCACCAAAGAAGAATGGAGAGTGGAGGATGTGTAAAGATTCCAGAGCAATAAACAAGATCACAATCAAGTATAGGTTTCCATTGCCATGAATGGATGATATTATGGATTGTTTGAGTGGGGCTATGTATTTCTCAAAGATAGATCTAAAGAGTGGATATCACCAGATTCAGATTAGAGAAGAAGATGAATGGAAGACTACCTTCAAGACAAAGGAAGGACCGTATGAGTGGTTAGTCATGCCTTTTGGGCTAACCAATGCACCGAGCACTTTCATGCGGCTCATGAACGAGGTTCTGAAAGAATTTCTAGGTAAGTTTTTCATTGTTTACCTAGATGATATTTTGATTTTTAGCAAGACATTGGAGGAACATATGATGCATATTCGTATGGTGTTTGAAAAGTTGAGAGATGAGAAATTGTTGATTAATTTGAAGAAGTGCAGTTTTGTGAAGAAAAAGTTAGTGTATTTGAGATTTGTAGTTTCAGCAGAAGGTCTAAAAATGGACCCAGAGAAGGTACAGGCTATCCTTGAATGGCCTACTCCAAGGAGTTCTACTGAGGTAAGATCTTTTCATAGTTTGGCTAGCTTTTACAGAAATTTTATCAGAAATTTTAGCAGTATTTGTGAACCCTTGACTGAAACAATGAAAGGGGATAGAAAAGAGTTTTCAATTGTTGAAACAAAAGTTATAGAACAACCTATTTTAGCACTTCCAGATTTTAATAAGGTGCTTCAAGTAGATTGTGATGCTAGTGGTACTGCAATAGGAGCTGTTATGAGCCAAGAAGGTAAACCTATTGCTTATTTCAGTGAGAAGTTAAATGATGCCAAGAGAAAATATTCTATCTATGATCATAAATTTTATGCTATAGTTCAAGCATTAAAGAAGTGGAGACATTATCTACTTCCTAAGGATTTTGTTTTGTATACTAATCATCAAGCTTTGCAATATTTGAATAGTCAAGGAAAGTTGAATCAGAGGCATTTGAAATGGGTTGAGTTTTTGAAGAGTTATACATTTGTTTTGAAACACAGGAGTGGAAACTATAATAGGGTTGCGAATGGTCTTAGCAGAAGGCAACTATTGCTGACAGAGATGCAGATTGAAGTGGTTGGGTTCAAGGAACTCAAGAATTTGTATCTAGAGGATCCTGATTGTGGTGAACCTTGGAAAGCTTGTACAGAACCTATTACTCTAGACAGGATGAAATGGCTGGATTTTATCATCCAAGATGATATGCTATTCAGAGGGAGTCAGTTGTGCATTCCACGAAGTTCTATGAGGGAAAATCTCATCAAGGAGAAGCATAGTGGAGGATTGGCTAGACATTTTGGTCGTGATAAAACCCTTGCTTTGGTTGGTGGGAATTATTATTGGCCACAATTGCAGCAAGATGTGAAGAAGTTTGTACAGAGTTGAAGAGTATGTCAGATGGAAAAAGGAGTGAAACAAAATATAGGGTTGTATCAGCCATTACCTGTACCAGAGAAGCCTTGGGAGGATATCAGTATGGACTTTATTCTTGGTTTACTGAGGACACAGCGGGGACATGATCCAATTTTTGTAGTAGCTGATAGATTTTTGAAGATGGCACATTTCATTCTCTACAAAAAGACTAATGATGTTGTTCATGTAGCAGAATTATTTTTTAGAGAAGTGGTTAGACTACATGGTTATCCAAAGACCATAATTTCAGATCGAGATACTAAGTTTGTTGGATATTTCTTGCGGACATTGTGGAAGAAGTTGAAGAAAAATTTGAAGTTCAGTTCATCACATCATCCACAGACTGATGGACAAACAGAGGTGGTGAATAGAAGTTTGGGAAATCTACTAAGATGTTTGGTTCGAGATAAGCCAACAGGATGGGATTTGATTTTACCACAGACAGAATTTGCATACAATAATTCTGTCAATAGGAGCACTGGTAAATCACCATTCCAAATTGTATATGGAAGTAGTCCAAAAAATGCATCTGAGTTGAGAAAGATAGATAAAGGAGAAATAAGTAGTGCTGAAGCTGAGGATTTTACAGAACATTTGAAGAATATCCATGAGGAGGTGAGGAAGCATATTACCAAGATGAATGTGCAGTATAAGACTAAGACAAATGAGAAAATGAGGCATAAAGAATTTTAGGTTGGTGATGAAGTCATGGTTCATTTGTGGAAGGAGTGATTTTCGGTTGGTACATATGACAAGTTGAAAATGAAGAAGTTTGGACCATGTAAGATACTGAAGAAGCATGATTTAGGAAATGCATATGAGGTAGGATTGCCTAATGAGCTAAATATTTCACCAGTGTTTAACATTTTAGATTTGACAGAGTATCATGAAGGAGGTGTTGAAGATGAGGTTGCAGCAGCATAGTGGAGTATTCCAGCGACTAGTTCAGATATCAAGGAGATTGAAGACATACTGGACAGTCGTGTTGGCAGAAGCACAAGGAACAGGACATATAAAGAGTATTTGATCAAATGGAAAGGACAACCTGTTGAAGATTCATCATGGCTAACAAAGGAGAAGGTTAACTATCTTGGTTTTCCTCTGCACACCTGAGTCGTGACAGGGTCACTTCTCAAATTACCCCGGGTGTCTGATGCAGGAGCATCCTAGGTGTAAGAGCAATCTTGCATCACCCAAAAATATTTCTATTTTTGTATTCAATAAGGGCTATCTTGTGCAGAGTTGCTATTTATGGAAACTTTCTATTTTTATTAAGTTGATCTTACGATCTCAGAATGTCTAATTTTACATATGGAGGTTCATCTCAGTCATATCAGCCTGCCAGCAAAGTTTCATGGCTAGATCAGGTGTAGTTTTGAAGATATTGAAGATTTTTGGTATTGGCAGCAGGGTACAAAAACTTCAAACTCAATTTTGAAGGCTTTAGAGGCCCTGAATGAGGTCAAAAAATTGGGTGACAAATGCATTATGTGTGTCAATCCTTTAGAGTGCTTCGTGGTGTTTCTAGAATGGGGTTATAATAGCCAATCGGTTCAACGGGCGATGACTTATGGTCTTCAGAAGTTGGGTCACCTGAAATGGCAGAAAATAATTTCTCTTCAAAATTTCTGTTTGGGTTTCAAAACTCATTTTGAGTCAACTTTGATGTAATAAATTGTAAGATAAAATAATTCTAAGTTTGGTCGGCCCTAAGGGCTAAATTGCTAGAACCTTCTTGAGCGGTGGAAATTGCCTATATAAAGAAGGCCCGTAGTGTTGTCCAGGGCAGTTTTGGGTAGTAGATTTGGGTATTGATTCAAGGCTTTGTCCTACAGAATATTGTAAGGGAATTCCCATGTGGCTTTGCATATTGTAATTCTGAAAGTTTGTAATTCCACATTTGTGGAGATAATAAGAAGCCAATTTTCTGTTCTTGCATATTATTGTTGTTGTTTCTCTATTTTTGTTATGTGCTTGTGGTATTAAGGGGAGCACCCTTCATCAAGGCACCTGAATGCAAGACAAAGATCATTAATCCACCTACCTCACCTATATTTCAAGGACATTGTTTTAACTATAATAAATATGGACATATAGAACATGAGTGTAGATCCAAAGCTAAGTGGACATCCAATCAATAGACCAAAGTACCTAGGAAAGGTAATACATACAAATTGGACTACAACACATGGTATATTTGTCATTATTGTGGAAAATATGGTCATATTAGAGAAAATTGTTTGAAGACACGTTTTAGAGGTAAATCCAAGAGTTGGATGAGTGGAATTCTAGTTTGTTATAAATGAAATAAGATTAGTCACTTAAAGAGAGACTGTAGATCACATATACTGAGAAATGAACAAGTCAAGAATGAAGAAATTGTTGATCAAATGAGAAACCAGATGAATAAGACATGGAAGAAGAAAGAGGAAGCAAGCAGTAGTGGAGTTAGTAAACCTAAGGTCACCCAATCCAATGGATCAAATGATCACACTACTTCAAACTAAGAAAAGAAGGTATGTGTTGAGCTGAATCTTATAATGCTTTATTTTACATCAATTCCTAACATTTTCTATGATAAAGTCCATAGCTACATAGATTAAGATGCATTAGGATAAATTTGAGAAAGAAGTTAGATTGTATATTTGATGTCAAGCATCAGTATTATAAGTTCATAGTGACTGAGTCACTAGTGTATGTTGAGCTCTTGTGGTAGCCAAGATGTGATATGTACCGAGCCAAAATTGAAGGGTACTATTGACTGAGCTTATGTTAACTGAGTTAACATGAGATTTTTGAGACAACTGTATCTTACCTAGAAAGTGTATGAATAATTAATGAAGCCCTAATCTAACCGTTTGAAGTCTATAAAGTGGGAAGTTGTTTATTCTCATTTCACCAACAATTTGAGAATTTACAGAGTGATTCTAGAGAGATTATCCAGAGCTATTTGTGCTAATTGTGATTTGCAAAGATCTTAACAACATGCTATCAGAAAACATCTAAGAACTATTTGAGAAAGGTATTTACCACATTACTTATTTTTTAATTGAACCATAGAATTTAAAGAAATGACATCTTCATCATCTGGTGTAGCTAAGAAGCAAGGGAAGGAAGTGTTCAATGTACAACTTGTGAGGAATGATGTGTGAAAACTGTAGTAATTCCAAGCCATTCCTATGAGTGAAATTATGGGAGATCTCACAGGTGCCCTATCCTCTATCCCTCCTATGGTTTTTATGATCAATGATGTACACATGTTATATGTGAAAGATTGGAGAGATAGGAGACTACAAGCTTAGATAAGCATATGACAAACTATGCAGCAATGGGGTGTTAAAGGATGAATGTCAAAATGTTGTTGAGCAAGGATTGGTGCATTCCCTTGACTTCCTAGAGAATATTAAGGTTGAATGGATCAAAATTGTGCTGAGCCATGTAAATGACATGAAAATTTGGTTGGAGGATGGACTAGTGAAGATCACAAAGGAGATGATACACCAAGTAACTAGTTATCCTAGTCTTACAGGGAAGAAGACTATGAGATGTCAAAGCAAGGAGATAATTCAATCCAATACCCAGGTGGTATGGAATAAAAGAGGGACGACCATTTCAAAAATCACTAATCCAGAAATTGATTTGGTAGTAAGGGTGATTACACATAAGTTTTATCAATCTAGTAGGCTAGACAGTGTTCCATGTGTAGCAGTAGACCAAGCGTGGAAAATGGTAAAGAAAGATCATACCTATGATCTTGCTGAGCTACAACTAACACAACTTGATGAGAACCTCACTTCTATCAGGAAAGAAAAGAATTCAATGTGTAAGTTTGGTTCTCTTCTTGTCTGTCTATTTTTCTATGTACATAATAGTTTTTCTACTATTAGGGATGTTGTATGGGATAAGATCTGACCTATCACTCTACAGATAAATGAATTTATTAATCAGATAGGAGATAATTTTGAGAGTGTAATGGATACTTATTTTGTGGAGTTTAAGAATAAAATGAGGAAAAGGAGTAGGATCCCAAAATCACTAGTAGAAAAGTATTATAATGACATAAATTTCCTAGTTGATACCAACTTCACATATGCACAAGCAGTTACACCGAGGGTATCATGGCTCAGGCCATTACCTTATGAAGTAAATATAGATGAGACAGTAGTAGCAATTAAAACCCTATTAGCAAAGGAAATAAATAGTAGAGAAAAGTCTTTTGGGACATATGAGGAGGCAAAGTCCAAAGTAACCATGGGACTAAAATCTGTAACCATGGAAAGAAAAAGAATGAAGATAGTGAAAAAACTACAGAAGATGCTAGGAGAAGGTGAAGAGGAAGATGCACCTCTTGCATTGACACAAGGGTTAGGAGAAGACAAGTCAAGTGAATTGGAAGAGAATAAAGAGGAGGAGACTGTAGTCACTAAGAAAGGAAATAAGACATCATTTTCCAAGCCTATTAAGAAACAAATACAGAAACCAAAGCCCACTCCTCCTAGAGTACTTAGACCTAGAACTAGATCAACATCTACTATTCTAGTTGTCGAGCCACAAAAGAAGACCCCTACATTAGGGAAGAGGAAACCAGTTCAAGCTAAGGTGGTGCTGAGAAATATAAGGAAGAAACCAAGAAGAAATTTAATCTTGGAAAAAGCTGATGATGATGAGGAAACTGATATAGATGATAATATTAAGAATAAGGCACCATCTTAAAGGAAGCAATTGACTATGGATGAGATATTCCACAACATCAAGAGAATTTTTGGATTAGAAGGCTTCAAAAAAATTAAATTTGAGAAATTGAGCATTGAGGATAAAGAGAGAGTGGAGGAGGCTATGCTTGAGATGCTTTGTACATTCAAGATGACACCATTACAGATGGGGAACCTTATTCCTAAAGAATTATATAAGAGGATAGCTCAAAAATGGGAGTATGCCTTGATGACTGAGAAAAAAATAAGGGAAAGTACTCTAGCTCTAGTCATGTCATACTTATCCCCTGATTACATCAAGTAGTACATGGAGCAGTATAGAAATAGATTTGTTTCCAAGCTCTGAGCATACTCCATTCTACAACACAAGGTTGAAGAAATTTTGCAACAGAACATAAGGTTGTGGAAAATTATTTTTGGACGTATAGTTGACAAGAGTTCACAACTAAGTGCAGGTACTTCCAGTAAAGTAGAATTGGACATTAAGGAGGATATTAAAGAACCATAGATTGAAAAGGAAGCAAGACAAAAGGATGAAGGTAGTGAATCATAGGATGTGATCACTATTGTGTATATCATCGAGGATACCCCAGTGAAAATAGATGTGGTAACTAAGGAGTAAATTCAAAAGAAAATACAAGTTGTGGTAGCCTCAGATAAGTTTCTACCATGCACCAATCTAGTTCTAATCCAAGTACAAGATTATCTATGGATTGAGAGTACAAAAACTATATACACTAAACTAGTAAGTACACAAAAAGACACAGTTGAAATTTAGGCCTCACAGAGTACTAGTGTCAAGAAATAGGACAAGTCGGCAATTACACCTGAGATTATAGTTGCCAAGGAGAAACATAAAGAGCAAGCCGAGAAGACTCTTAAAGAGCAAGAAGATCAATCTTCATTAGTTATAATAAGTCCTCATGTGGAAGATAAGGAAAAGGAAAAGACTGAGGAAGAGAAAGAAAAAGAAAAACCAGAGCCTAAGGTACAAGAGGCAATAAAATCTCTTATACAAATGCCAAGTGGAAATACACCGAGGAAGAAAACACAAAAGAAGAAGAAGAAATATCCTACCACATAGGTGACACTTGATGAAGTTATAGTGATTCCTAAGTGGGGCACTGATAACTTGACCTATGAACAAATGCAAATATTGCAAGATCTTTTGAAGAAGAAGAGATGAGAAGAGAGCACCAACAAAATCAAGTATTGCATGAGATCAAAAGTATTTTCATTGATGCTTTTGAAATGGATGATGTAAATGAATCTGCACCTATTTTGGAAAAACTTGTACATATTGTCAAGAAGGTAAATGATGATGATAGGAAGGCAAATGATAAGTTGTTATAGTGGTCTAAGAGAAATTTTGAGACCAAGGTACTTGACAAGGTTTCAACTGACATTGCAGTTAAATAGGTAGAACTTTCTACATTAGTAACAAATTTAGAAGAAGTTGTGCAGAATACCAATTATCTATACAAGAAATTATGCAATGTTGAAGAGTTTACTAAAGAGAATCAAGATTTGATAGACAAATTTCAAATGGACTTAAAGTCTACAAGACATTCACTGAGCATGGATACAAGTTCTAGCTCCATCCATTTCACCAGGTTATTACATGCACAAGGTAGATTAGTTGACTTGGTGGCTAATGATGGAAAAATAAGGGCTAGACTAATTTCAATACAAACAATGTTGACACCTCATCTTGAGGTTATGAAAATGGAGTTAGTCACAACAAAAGCATTAGTGCAGAAGGACCCTCATCTTTCTATTGTCGAAAGCCTATTTGAGCTAGCTACCAAGCTAGAAATAAAGTCACATGTTTTAAAGTTTGTAAGGTCTGGTTGGGACAATGCATTAGCTATGTTAATGCACCTTCATAAATCATTTTTGGACAATTATTTCAAAACCCCTACACCCCAGGAACTTCAAGTAACAAAAACAAGGGGGAAATGACATGACATAATATTAAAGGTTAAAGGGGGAAATAACATGACATAACAAGATATGGAAGAGGAAATGAAAAGGGGAATGACAAAGTTTAGAAAAGAAGAAACATGGTAATGACATAGTAGAACAATGGTATGACATACTATTTTTGTAAATGTATATATTTGGTTGTATGTCAAATGAGTCTTATGTACATATATGTGTAGAATATTTTGAAGACTAAGTCAAATTCTTAGGGGGAGTATACATATAGGAGATTTTCATATTACTAAGTACTCATGTAATGTAATGTAAAATGTCATGAAAAAGTGTTTTTCCCAATAATATCAAAGGGGGAGATTATTGATCCCTAAGTTTTGTTGTCTATTAGTGTCTTACACTTAGTCATTTTCTAGGCAATGTTCGTCAGTCATCACTGTGACTGAGTCATCATGTATAGGCCGAGTTAAGTATAGACTTGTATATTGTACATTTACCAAGCAGTAGTTATTGTCAAGCAAGTCAGAAGGTCACTGACTACTTTAGTATCATCCAAGCAAGCTTATGCTGAGTTGTGTAGATATGTCAGTGCCGAGTACTAGGGTATAAAGAACAATGAATGCAAAGTGCCAGATACTTCAAATGTCGAGTAAGCCATACTTGATATGTGTTTGTAATGGCACAAACACTTAGGTAAACTATTTTGGCCGACACCTACATTATATTTATTATTTGTTGAGGAAATCATAGAGATGATTATGCTTTAAATTTATAATCATTGAATCCTATGTAATCTATGGAACCAATCAAAATTAGGGAATGATTAAGCGGCATAAGTAGACAATATAGATCATTGATCTTGATTCATGGAGTTGATCTATTATTTATATAAGATGAGATCTGGACCCTAAAATGTACTAAGTATGTGAGAAGAGTATGAAGGGGATTTCATACATGCAGAATAAAGAAGTGTTTTGATTATCAAGAACAAAGATCAAAGACCGAGAAGAGAAGTGAAGGAGAGAACATAGATATATTTGATAGAGGAGATCAAATCTACATTGGAAGGAGAAGATATTTTATCAGCATCACAATGCAAACTAAAGGATTGGGTACTGAGACATTCTAATAGTTGAATTAGGGTAAATCTCTTAATAGGGTGGTTTTAACAGACCTAAGTAAATCTCATAACTGAGTGCTTACTTTGTTGTAAGTTTAAATCCTTTTGCAAGGTAGATTATATAAGTCTTAAATCTCTTAGTAGGGAAAACCCCTCATAGAGTAGATCATCATTTTATGATCAAACTTTGTAGCCCTAACAGGCAAATTTTAATACTGCAGTAGTAAAGATTTGCGGGTGTCATCCCCACCCCATTTTTACCTTTCAAGGGTTTTTGGGTAACCAAAATCATTGTGTTATGTTTCATTTTCATGGATGAATATTAGGATCTTAGATCTATTTCAGTATTAAATTTGATGTTTGTGTTATGCAAGTAAATTTTATGTCAAAATGGAATTATTGGTAGATATCTAATTCAGCCCACCCCCCCCCCCCCCCTCCTCTCAATATCTAACTTTCCCATAATAGATTTCCAACACTTTACATGGGGTATTAATTAGGATATGTATTTGAGAATTTGGAAAGGGATCAATATTTTGACATAAAGGAGTTAGACTTTGGATTGGGCTCTCTTAATTATGATTGCTTGAAGATGGAGGATATGGTGGTGTTAGCTCTAGCATTTTGGAAGTGTTGGATGGACTTACATCAAGAATGGTACTAGCTTGTATTTATTCTACAGATATCCCTTGGGTCTTTTCATCATTGTATATTCATTTGAGGCAGATGGAGGAAATTTCTCTTGTGAAGTTTTAGGGAACAAAGGAATGGTAGGAGACATGAATGTTTCTTGAAGATAAATTTATTGATAAGGAATGGGTTTATCATCCAACATATTATTTTGGAATGAGCCATTTCTAGACACAAGTGAATTATTTGTTTTATCCTCTTCATATATTCAACCCAATTTTTTAAACAAAATCTTTGAAGTTTTAGGTTTGAATTTTCGCTACTTGGGTAATCTTATTGGTGAGACCACATCAATGTTTCCATATTGTGAAGAATTTTTTTATTGAACATGTCCCACAATAGGTTTATCATTGATTAGGATTGGTTTATGTCCAAACAATGACATGTTTGAATTTTTCTTTGTTTGAGAAAAACTTGTTTGATTTGAAAGAGGGTATTCATTAACATGCAATTTTCTTGAAGTAAAAATTGTTTGTGACCTTGTTATTGATTGAATTGTTTACATGATTAGAGAAAGAGGTTTTGAAATTGTTTGAGGATCATTTGGTTGCATTGGAATGAATATTGGTTCATAATTAGGTGGTGGCACAAGTTAAATTATGACACGCTCTTCTTGGAAGTTTTGATTTGGAGCTTGTTTTAATGATTTCTTTGGGACTTGATTGAACAAAATTTTCTCTTGAATGTGATTAAATTGGGATTGGTTGAAGTTTTCATTTGCCTCATTTAGTTGTGAGATAAAAAAAATTATTTTTTATTTTTTATTTTTTAATGAAAGATTGTATGTCGATTTCACCAAAATGTTCATTTGGACATTAAGGAATTTTTCTCTCTTTGTCATTCCTTATCATCTTTTCCACCTTTTAAGACCTTCTTTTCTTTAGCTAATTTTTCTTACAATTTTTGGACCAAGTATGTGTGGATTGATGTGATTGATTGTTTGATTGTGAGAATGAAATTTGTCTTGTGTCAAAAAGTGTTTTTGTTTTTTTTCTTGAAGGGTACACAATGCTTGGGTCAAAACCTTGTACTTGAAATGGTGCTCTTTGTCTTGGATCAAAAGGTGTTTTTGAAGTGTACATGGTGTTTGGGTCAAAAAAATTTATTTGTAAAGATATAAATTATCTAGTTTCAAAGAATGTTTGTATGTTCTCACTTGAAATGTACATGGGTTGATAAGAAGCTCGTTACCTTTGGGATCTTGTTACAATTGGAATGATATCTAAATGCACCTAAGTATGAGGGGTATATGAAAAATAAGGCTTTTATTTTGGATTTTTGAAAGTCTTTAAATGATATGCAACTTAAGGTATGCAAATACAATTTGGGTTTTATAATTTTGACTTTGAAAATGCAAGGTTAAGGTATGATTATGAAAGTATGAGAACTAAGGGTTTTGTGAAATGGTAATATTTTTTTGGATTTTTTGGATCAAGTATGATAATGAAAGCTATGGAAATTAAAATGAAATTAGGTTTTTGGGAATTTTTACTTTGGGAAAATCTTTTGAAATACAAACCTAAGAGTATGAGGTCTTAGGAATTTAAAATAGGATCTTGACTTTAGAAAGATACCAAAAGGACCAAAATCAAAAGTAGATAAAATGATCTAAGTCAAATCCATCATGACAAAGAGTGGATACTAACCAAAATGATAAAAGATGACCAAAGACAAGAGACTTCAAAATAAAGTCAAGATCCTTTGTTCAACTCCATAAGATAAAACTCTAAGACTTGAAATTGTTTAGATTTTTCAAAGTCTCAAAGGTTCTAAGTGCAAAATGACAATATGCAAGGCAATATGCAATTATAAAGAGAGTTTGATTAGAACAAGTAATGCAAGGATTTTGAAGGTGCAAAATAAAAAGGGATAATGCAAGATTGAAAAGACTTTGGTATGAGGATACAAAATGAGGACCAGGTACAATCACTAATATGCATTGAGGATCATAAGCATGCCACAAGGCTCTAAGGTGAATATTTTGAGGTTTTGTGTTCTTGAAAGGATTATGACAAGGTGTTTGAGGCAAAATCATTTTTTTTTGAAATGAGATCGACAAGGTTTTGAATGTTTTGCAAGTGTTTTGAAAATGTTTGAATCTTTATCACTTACACAAAACACATCAGATAGAATCATTGGTGTAAAATAAATGAGCACACCACAACCTAGGATGGGTGGGACAATACTCACTAAATTACCACTTGCACAAGTTCATCTATGTTTACTCAAAGTAGATAGCCTAGAATATTGGTAGCACAATCTCCCCCTTATAGTGCACTCACTTCTCAGGCATACTAAGATTTAAATCCCAAGGGTCATCACCTCCAAAGAGACCATTATCTCTACTAAGAGCCACAAAAGTGTGGGATGTATTTTTGGTTTCCCCTCGTGCCAATGAATATAAGGTTTTTTTATTTTGGCCACTACAAAAAAAGTGTTTATTCATGGCATCCATTCAAAATCATCTTATGAATGTAAATAAAAGACCTTATCGTAGCATAAATTCTATTTAGGTCCTATACACCCTATAGGAGACAAGGCATAAGATACTCTTTCCCTTAAAATATTTATCCTAAAGAAGATATTTATTTATAGTTGATTGGAAGGAGCTATTTTTTCTCTTGGTTCTGCTTGGGTCATCCTCGTAGGGTGAATACTTTTTCCCACTGCGAAAGGCCCTCTAAAAGATATAATAATTTCTCGTCACCCAAGATCCATGAAGGAAAGGGGAGAGGTTACATTGTTATATCTTTGGGTTTACAAATAACATTCCTAATGCCAAGACACATCAAATACTTGGATTCATTTTATTGCACCAATGGAAGGGTTATCTAACTACAAAAAAATACACAAAATTTTTACAAACACATAAGGTCTTTGTAAAAAATCCTACATCAAATGTGTTAGTATTTTATGATATATTATTTATTCCATTATTTCAAAGGTGTTGCACAGATCATTAGTAACACAAAAATCCTCTATTTTAAGCCCACAACAGAAGTATGAATGCAAAATTCTAAAATTGAGCAACAAAATCATCAAATTGACCAATTGTGCATAAAAGTGAATCAAGTACAAATAAATATGAACCAAGTGTGCATAACCTTTGACCAAGTGCACATAAACTTTGACCAAGTTTGCATAACCTTTGACTAAGTGTGCACAATCAGTGACCAAGTGTGAAAGACCTAAAATAGAGGGCTATAAGGTCTCAAAAAGCTACTAGGGAACCTATACTGACCAAATTTGCATTACTAAGAATTTTTATTTCCAAGATTAGGGTTCATTGATCCATTTAAAAACTTTATTTGAAAGGATTTTGAATCAATATAAAACCCTAATTAATCTAGATTTAGATTTGAATCAATTTGAAAACACCTTAACAAAGCATATTTGTGATGCACTCTAGACTAGGTGAATGTTCATTTGAGGATCCCAAATCAAATGTGAATGTTCATTTTAGGTTCATTTTCCACTTAATCAAGTTGATTTGAAATATTTTGAACCAATTAGAACCCCTAATTAGGATAGATTTGAATTTTAACTGAATTGGAAAAAATTGATTAGTTGGCCTTGTATTGAACCCTAAACTATGTGAGGTTAGTTTTAAGAGGCCAAATCAAATGTGAGAGTCCATTTTAAGGCTCCAAATCCAAATATGAGTTTCACTTCACCTTAATAGGGTTCATTTATCCTTACTAGGGTTCATTTTAGCCTTTAGAGTTATTGTATTGAATGCAAAACATATGCATGAAGAAAAGAAACCCTAATTTTAAGTCCTAAGAACCAATTGCCCCAAAATTTTGACCATTTGCACACAACTCTTAACCAAGTGCATAGACATTGGTACCAAGTGCATAGATCTATCTACCAAGTGCATAGAAATTCCTACCAACTATGAATAATAGAGAACCAACTATGTGGATCTCCTTCAAGACCTACATAGGTATCAAAAACATCAAAAACCAATCAGAATTGCAATTTCACATCGCGTTCACCAAATGTATGAAAAATAAGAAAACATTTTCATGCTACAAGAATCACTAACCCTAAATGCATACAAAATAAAGATCCTAACCTAACATGAAAGCTATGAAGTAAAAGTACATAAAATATTGAAATAAATTCAAACAAATACTCCCTTAAGATGCTCCAATATTTTTCTTTCTTATTTAAATTTGATACATTTCTCCCATGTGATAATATGCACCTAGTCATGAAAGTATAATGATAGAAAAAATACTGGAAAATGTGGTTCTAATATTTGAGAGAAATGAGAGTCCAATTTATAGATTTTTGGAACTCAAATCGACGGACAAGATCAAAATCCAATCAATGGTTAGGATTGCCTTTTGAGACTCCAAATTTTAAAATGACATGATTTATGAAAAATTAAATTGTTCATTTGGAAAATGACATAATTATGACAAATTATGACAAATGGATTAATGGTTTTACAAAATGGTGTGTTATGAAAAATTATGAGAAATTATGACAAGATAAGGAATTAATTTGGCAAAGACAAATTTAATGAGTTGCATTTGGAAAATGGCCATTTATGAAAAATTGAAGAGTGATTTGAGGAGGAGAAATTAGTGGGAGGAAAAATGAGAGAAAATAGTGGGAATGTCATATGAGAAAATTAAGGGACTATGACATGAGTTAGAAATGAGAGGAAAATTAATAATTAAAAATTATCAATTCCCTCACATTTTAGGAAATTGGCCAATTAATTAAATAAATTTAATTAATTATGGAAAAAGAGGAAAAATATAGTAAATAAATATAATTTACCAAGACATCAGACCTTAGGATAAGGGGTTGAATTAATAGTTATTCACCCCTAAAGGATTAATTGAGTAATATGATCATTTAATTGGACAAGTGGCAAAGGAAAAATTGATTAGAATATGATGTAAATTAGGGACGAATATTAGTAATTAATTAAATAATTTTTAATATTTAATTAATGAAGAATGGCACAATATTGGTGAATGATAAATATCAAACAAGTAATATACAAGACATGTTAAAAAAGGGGGGGCACATGGGTGTGGACCATTTTTTAGTGTCTATAGAAAGTGCATGTTTATTGTAAAAAAATCTATCACTTAGGGTATACAATGTATTATATTTTCCCTTTCCTTCACACATGGGGGCAAGGTTTCATTTGTCAATCTTCCTTTTCCTTCTCTTTATAAGGATCCACTTTCCTTAGTATAGTGGCATTTGTTTATGATGTGACATTCTTTTATTACATGGAATTGTTCATTTTGATTAAGAATTATCGCTAATGTAAGAGGTGTGTATCCTTGATCATAACCCCTTCCTTATTTAACAAATTATGTTCATCCTATACAAATTCCCTTTCTTAGGAGCTTAAAGTGTGTTATCCTTCATCAATAATCCCTTTTCACTTAGTAATAGGGGCCAACAACGTGCATTCTTCTTCTCCTCCCATATTTTTCTTGAATATTTTTTCTTTGTTCAAGAGCTCCTCTTGAAGGTATATGTTTTGTTACCAATATCTCTAAGTCCTTTTTAGAGTTTATTCCCACTTGCATATATCCTTTCATAATTATATATTCCTTGGATAATAAGAGTATTTATTCTTTTCTAAGGTACATGTATACATTGTTGATATAAGAATATATTCTTGTTGTTGGAAGTAGGTATCCTTATTCTCTTTTTCTTATGATGCCACCATAGTCCTATGTCACCATCATAAGGAGGGGGCATACATGTAGCCTCCTTGTACATTATGTGTCTTTTGTTTCATCATTAGGATGGCCATTTATTGATCTCTTTGAATATAATTCTTTCCTTAGGACTAATCATTTTTTATGTATTCACATGGAGAAAATTCTTTGTATAATACTGATCTTGTAAGTTTCCCCTGTGTGCAAATTTTTTTAAGCTGCCCCTATGTGCAAAAGTTTTTTAAGCCACCCCTAAGTGCAATATTTTTACAAGCCACCCTTGGGTGCAAAATTTGCAAGGTAGAATTGACTAGCATAACACATCTTGCTAGACCATCAATTCTCCTTCCCTTTTTATTTGGGATGAGTAGAACTAGCATAATATAGCTTGTTATCCTTTCTACCCTTTTCCTCCTCTTCTTCTTCCATGAATCACCTAGTATAATACAACTTGCTAGCCTATTGGATTCATGGTCTCTCTCTTCCCTTCCATGCTTTGATTTCTTTGCTAGTGGGTTAGATCATGGAGTGTTTTCCTTAACAAATTCTCTTTCCCTTTATATGTGATCATTTATATTCTTTCAATGTCTTTTTGAACATGATATTAGTGGTGGAGATTTTTTCTTGATCGAGGTCTCTTATACTAGTTTATTTGGAGTTTTTTTTTTTAGTACTAACCTCTTTTGTTTGTGTCTTTTGACTTTTTTTTATTGTTATATTTTTGTTTTGTTTTTCATGCTCTTTTGCATGGATTTTCAAGCTAAGATCTTTTTCTTTGGTGGCTTGTGTCCTTAAACTTAGTGACGTCTTATCTCTTTGGAGTTTTCCCATGATCATCTCTCTTTCGTTCCTTTCTATTTCACTTCTTGCTCATCTCCTTTACTGTGAGTGTAAGGTTCTCTTGTACTCTAACTAAAGTGGGGCATAAATGTATTGTCCTAAATTGTAAGAACTTAATTAGTGTATGATTTTAGGATTATTTAGCACCCTCCTTAGTGTATTTTCTATAACAAGACCTCATATAGCACTAATTGAAACCTAAATTCAAATATGGGCCCTTTAGCATTTCAATATTGTTTAAAATAGAGGTAAGACATTATTTATAAGTTATTTCCTCTATTTTTCCTCCAATCCCATCATTCATTTAATCACCTACACCCTATATTACCATTTTTGGCCTTCGTGTTCTATCTCAAACTTGAAACTAGTTGTACCTTATAATTTAGCATCCTTCCATTGTCTAAGACACTTGGTCCTGATTTTCCCTAATTTAGTAGGACATAATGTTCCAAACATTTTTTACTTGGGTACATAAAATTCTAAGAAGTATGCACCCTAATGATTGATCCCAAATTTAAATAGGGTCCCTCTCTCGATAATTTAGCAAGGGATTAGAATTTATAGTTGGACTGCTTGTGTTTCAACTGCCAAGATGTTGTGAGAGGTATACAAACACCATATCTCTCCTCATTTGGGTAGCCATGAATAATCAAGATGATAAAGTCAAGATTTGAAGGAGATCATGTGTGTGTATTTTGTTGTACCTATTATCCTACAAACACAACACTTATATAAATTATTAGATCAATTGTTAGTATAAATCAATCAAAATATAACAATTGAAATTGGATGATATCTTCCTATTCATAGAGAGTATGATCTAATTGTTAATGCTCTCAAAATACGCATAAGATCAATGAATTGTAGCTATGAAATGGAAGATTCAGTCAAATAGGAATATCCATGAGTGTAAACTAGAATAATTAAGCCAGAATGAGGAATTTGATAATATATTGAAGAAAATAAGAAGTGATCTAGATTAAGGAGTCAAAATGACAATTTTCTTATGCAAATGATCTAGATATGAAATTCCTTGAATGAGCTCGGTTATATAGATTTCCTCTTGGAGGGAAAGAATGAATTTAAATTTGATGGTTGAGATTCATCCATGATGGATGGTTGATATTGATTCTCACTTGATCCATGTGAGCGATCCTTACACTTTAATCTCACTGGTTGGAAATAATTTTTTTGTCCTTTTGTGATGAGATGGATAATAGGACAATTGATTAATTCACATTAATTAATATCCTTATCCATGTATATTTTTTGTTTTTTTTAAGTTAAATGACTAGTACAATTAATTAAGGAATGATTCTTGATGATTCATCATTGATGCTTGATAATTGATGAATTATGTAATCAAATTGATCTAACTTAATTAGATAATTATGTTTGAGATTAGGTTGATTGTTTGATCACTTGATTGATATTTGGGGCATTTAGTTTAGCTAGACCATTTTTAGGTGATTACAGATCCAAGAAATCAAGTCTTCTTCTCAAGTATTCAAGGTTTTATTCTCCATGGATCTAGCTTATTTCCTTCATTGAAGGCCTAAGAAAATGAATGTTTTATTAGGGAAGAAGATACGCATACCTCTATTAACTATTGTTTGGAAATTTTTCTATTAAGGTGATTGTTGGTTGTTGACATTCATGTTTTGTCATTGATGTCAACATATGTTTTAGGATTATATTCATATGTTTTAATTATTCAATGGTTGTATTAGGAAAACTATGTCTATGATTGCTAAAGGTATTTGGACATAGGTGTATGGTATAATAGTGTATGAGGTCATAGAGTTTTTGTGTTTATTTTGTGTGGACCTTATGTATAAGGTTTCATGACATCATATTGTGATTTGAGAGAGTTACAGTTGTTTTGGTGAAGACTAGTTGGAGTAAAAAGATGTTGGATTAATTTGGAAAGTTAAGTACTGAGAGGGGAGAGGTGAATCAGTACTCCAAAAACTTTTATCAACTTTTCTAACCATTTACCAAATTATAAACTTTGCATGAAACATTAACAAATATAGAAATCATCATGCATAAAAAATAACTCATACACCATAATTTTTCATCTCGTAGAAACCCTTGGTGAGAGGGAAAAAATGTGGTGGGGATGGTACCCACAATCCTTCACTACTACAGTAAAAAAGGTTTCTCGATTAGAGATACAAAATTAGCTACTTCTAATAGCTTATCTTATTAAGAGTATTTACCCTGCTAGGAGTACAAAGACTTATTCAATCTACCTTGCTAAAGGATTTTACAACTCTAATCTAAGAGATGTACCCTATTAAAGGATTTACAAATTAAGACCTATTAGGGCCTACCTGATTAAGGGATCTTACAATTTTGATTACACTGTAAACTAGTACTAAAAATGTTTATAGTGATGCATCAACAAACACTTATGAGACTCAATATGCTCAATATCATATTACTGCATTCTACATTTCAATCACAATTTAAATTTTGTACTCTGTAGCTTCAACTCTGATTCACATTTTCAATTCTTCTCTAATTGTTCTATTACATGGTACCTTCCCTTCTCTTCATCACCTGCTCTCTATAATTTCTCTTCTCTACTCTCACACCTTGTGATCTTCATACACTGATCCTTTTATATTTCATCTAGATGTGCTGGAAATATTCTAGATCACTTAAGAGCCTCCCTTGTTAAAGATTATAGACACACTGTAAGTTTTGACCTTGCTAGAGGATTTATTACTAACAGTTCTCTGTGACCATACATTCACTTGGGTCAAAAAGAAAACAAGTAACATTCATAGAATATCAATAGAAAAATATGGTTAAGTCTCACTCGGCTATGATATTTTGACTGTAGCAATGGTTAGAAAGAAACAATGTATAACTTGATTTAAATGCAACTTCTTTTACTCATATTCAAATATATGCTAATCTCAATAGTATTTTGGTCATCATAATCTCTTCATTCTCCTTCTTCCTCTTACTCTTTTATGCTCGGTTATCTCATTTTGTCACTCGGTTTGGTCTGTAGAATCACTTGGTTCTTACTCCAACCTATCTGACCAGCTTCACATGTATGCACTAGAAATTTTCATCCCTCATGATATCTTATCTCTTCTCTCTTTTTTTGTCTCCTTATATAGACATGTAAACCATTTTCATTTCAACCATAGATTTTGCCTCTTAATGTCCATCATTGGTTTTTCCTCTTTAACCTTCCTTGAAACTTGTGCCTTAAACCATTTTCAATCTTCATCATCTGATCATCCTTGAACTTTTTCAGCCATAGATCTTCATAAAAAACTTTGTCTTTATCCTTAGAATCTTTTAGATTTTTCTAGCTCATCATCACATGTCGGCAATCACATGTTCCTACTTATTTCTCATGCTCGGTCAATATTGTGATATGTCAATTTCTTCCTACTCAATTAATACCGCACTCGGTGTGCTCTACATCTTCTCAGTGTACACTAAGTTCTTCATATACCGACCAAAGTCACTTATATACTCTTGGTCTTTAACACTTAGTAGAATCATGTAAGTCAACCAAATCACTATCATATTGTCATAGACTCATTAATAAGTTTCCCAATGAATACCTTATTCATAAATTACTCATACATCTCATCTTCATGCTAATATCTCCTTTCCTTCACCAACATCACCTTCTTCAGATGTTTGTAACTATCATGATAAGTAAAGTCAAAACTAGTTGCCATCAATGACAATATAACAAATGATCTAATGTCTCACACATACCTCAGTAGCTCGGTTATCATCATCACATTCTCCCATTTTGTTATTCAAGTAATCTATTAGTTGTAGTTCTAACAATCTCTCCCTTTGGCATTGATGGAAACATAATATGAAATACACCATTAAATACCAATCACATCTTAAATGTTTACAACTCAGTCTTTATGTTGTGACTTAGTTATCTCTCCCTTAGCTTATGTTTTTAATATGTTTAATCACTACACATTATCTGTTATAGTATTTCTCTTTAGTGTATGACTATTTTTCTTATTTTATGTTCAATGCATACTCTCTCCCTTTCAGTTAGCTTCTTTCCTAACTGAATATTTCATGCATAATCATCTATCCCTTTCATGTACATATGTTCTTAGTTGCATCTTATCTTCCATCTTCTTCACATCCTTAGGAATCCCAAAGTGTGAACATCTTTCATCAACATAATTAGATCTTTTGGTAAAGAATAGTTTGATGCATCCCTATATCACCTTAGTGACTATTATATAGGGGAATGAACCCTAGTCTACATCTCAAGTAATCAAATGTATCTTTCGGTAATGGTTTTGTTAATATATATCTGCAAGTTGTTCTTGTGATTTCACATATTCTAATTTGACCTATTTCTCCTTAACTTTCTCCCTTAAGTAATGATATTTGATGGAAATGTAATTTTTCTTTGCATGCATCATTGGATTCTTTGAAATGTTACTAGCACTTGTGTTGTCACAATAGATTGTCACTAGATCTATTACTTCTTCATTCATACCTTCCAATAATTGCTTTATCCATGCAATATTAGAGCAATTGGCAACAAGATTTGGTAGTGGACTAAGAATGCAACTTTATTTCTTTCTTATCCATGTTACTAATCTTTCACCTAAAAAGAAAGCTCCTCTAGTAGTGATTTTTCTATCATCAATATTTCCTACATAGTCAACATCTGTATAGACTTTAAGTTCAATATTTCCTTTTTTCTTATACCACAGTCCATAGTTATCAGTGCTCTTCAGATATCTTAGGATTATTTTTACAACAATCATATGTGTCTCTTTAGGATTTGTAGAAAATCTAGCTGCAATTCCAACATGTCCAATATATGGTCTACTATGTTGAACATACATTAGTTTGTCAATCGTATATCTATATAAGGTTTGATTTACCTTTGTTGACTTTTAATCCTTGGTTAGATTGCATCCAGTTACCATAGGTGTACCAACTGGTTTTGAGTCTTCCATACCAAATGTCTTCAAGATCTCTTTAATGTATTTCGATTGTGTGATGTAGATACCTTCCTTCATTTGTTGAATTTGTAGACGAATAAAGAGTTTGATCTCTCCAAATATTGACATTTCAAAATCCTTTCTCATTTCATTAGCAAAAGATTTACATAAAGTATCATGACCTCCAAATATGATATCATCAACAAATATTTCAACAATAAGCATTTTATCATCAGATTCACCTTTCGAATATAGAATATTGTTATCACTTGTTTTAACAAATCCAATCCTTATTAAATAAGAGTGCAATCTTTCATACCATGCTCTCTGTGCTTATTTCAATCCATAAAGTGCCTTGTGCTACTTACAAACCATGTTCTTATAAGTTGAATCCATAAAACCTTCATGTTGTTCAATGTATACCTCTTCTTCAAGTATTCCATTCAGAAATGTAGACTTAACATTCATCTGATATACCTTGAATTCTTTATAAGCAACATATGCAAGTAGAATTCTCACTCCTAGTCTTGCAATAGGTGAAAAAGTTTCCACATAGTCAATTCCTTCTTCTTGTGCATAACCTTTGGAGACTAATCTTTCCTTCTTTCTTGTAACATCTCCATTCTCATTCAATTTGTTTCTGAAAATCCATTTGGTGTCTATCACATTTTTGTCTTTAGACCTCGATACTAATGTTCATGTCTTGTTTCTCTATATTTTCTCGATCTCTTCATTCATTTCCTTAACCCAATAATCATTTTCAATGTGATGTAGGAGCATCCTAGGTGTAAGAGCAATCTTACATCACCCAAAAATATTTCTATTTTTGTATTCAATAAGGGCTATCTTGTCCAGAGCTACTATTTATGGGAACTTTCTATTTTTAGTAAATTGGTCATATAATCTCAGAATGTTCTAATTTTACATGTGGAGGTTCATCTTAGTCATATCAGCTTGCCAGTAAAGTTTCATGGCTAGATCGGGTCTAATTTTGAAGATATTGAAGATTTTTGGTATTGGCAGCAGGGTACAGAAACTTTGGACTTAGTTTTGAAGGCTTTACGGGCCTCGGATGAGGTCAAAATTTTGGGTGACAGGTACTTGTGCTAGTCAAGCCTTGAGCACTTTGTGGCCTTTTCAAAATGGGGTTATAATAGTCAATCTACTCAACTGGTGATGACTTATGGTCTTTGGAAGTTGGGCCACCTCAAATGGCAGAAAATAATTTTCCTTCAAAATTTTTGTTCAGGTTTCAAAATTTATTTTGAGCTAACTTTGATATAATAAATTGAAAAATAAAATAATTCTAAGTTTGGTGGGCCCTAAGGGCTAAATTTCTGGAACCTTCTCGAGTGGTGGAAATTGCCTATATAAAGAAGGCCTATAGTGTTGTCTAGGGTAGTTCTGGGTAGTAGATCTGGGTATTTATTTGAAGCTTTGTCCTACAAAATATTGTAATGGAATGCCCATGTGGCTTTGCATATTGTAATTTTGAAAGTTTGTAATTCAACATTTCTGTAGATAATAAAAAGCCAATTTTCTGTTCTTGCATATTGTTGTTGTTGTTTCTCTATTTTTGTTATGTGTTTGTGGTATTAAGGGAAGCACCCTTCATCAAGTGGTATCAGAGCAGGAGTTCCTGAGTGTGTAAATAGATTGCCGACTGTGAGGTAATTTGCACCAAGACTGTGGTTAGGGTTTCAACGTGCATCATGAAAATGCCTCCATGAAGGGAATGTGGTGGAAGAGTTGGTGTTGTAACACCTAAGGTTAGAGCACTCCAAAAATAAGTGCGAGCATTTCAAGAAGAGATTCGCAGAGGAATGAATCTTAATGTCAGAGATGAAAGCGAGGATGAAGCTGAACAAGAAGATCAAGAAGGGAAAGTTGAAGTTGTGAACCAGGAGGAAGAAAGACTTTTTTTGGCCATTTCCAAGATTGGGAAAAGACCTAAGATTGAGGTTCCTACATTTTCAAGAAATCTTAACCCAGAGGAGTTAATCGACTGGATTAATGAATGTGAAGAATATTTTAAGTATGAAGATATTGACGATCCCAATAGGGTCAAATTCGCGAAGGCCAAACTCAAAGGTCATGCGAAGATCTAGTGGCAAGAGATTCAATTGTAGTGAAATAGAAGAGGGAAAGACAAAATCATAAGATGGGATTGAATGGTGGATAAATTGAAGTGATAGTTCATCCCTATTGATTATGAGCTTGACCTACTAAAGAAAATATAAAGTTTGAAACAAGCGGGATGATCTGTTCAAGAGTATACAAAGGAGTTCTATCAAATCCTCATCAGAACAAGCCATGCAGAAAATGATAAGGAGAAAGTTGCTCATTACCTTAATGGGTTGAGGCTAAGCATTTAGGAGGAGCTAAATTTAGTTCAAATGAATAGTATTGAAGAGGCATACAAGTTTTCCCTAAAAGTAGAGGAAAAGCTGAACAAGAAGTTCAAGAACAGACAAAAAAGAAGAGGTCACAGTGGATGATCTGATGGATGGTCATATGGAGGCCAAAATGAAGATCTGAAAAAGAAGGATGAGGCCAGTAGTAGTCAAAATCAGAGAGGAAACAATTCCAATCATTTCCAAGATCAAAACAATAGAGATCAGAGAGGAAGAGGAAGAGCACAAGGTTCAGGAAGAAGAGGCTTCTGTGAAACATGTTTTTACCATGGAGAAGAAATTCATAGGGCATTTGAATGTCCTCAATTCCAAGGAAGGATGGACAGGAGGAATGAAGGCTAGTCCAAAGTGGCACATGTAGATGAAGATGCCAGATCCTCAAATTCTAAAGATGCTGAAAGAGGAGAAATGTTGATCAACAAAAGAGTCCTTCTAAGTGGTGAGAATGAACCTGAACAAAGGAGGAGCTTGTTAAACACTCGATACAAGTGTGAGGGTAAATGTTGTAATGTGATTATTGATAGTGGAAGCACTAAAAATTTGGTGTCAAAAGAGATGGTGACAAAGTTGAAGCTCAAGAGATAGAAACACCCACATCCATATTGGATTGCCTGGGTGCAGGATGACCACAAGGTCATGGTGAGTGAACAGTGCCTAGTAAAGTTCAAGATCGGCGGGTACCAAGATGAGGTAATATGTGATATCATATCTATGGATGCATGTCATATGTTTTTGGGTAGACCATGGCAATTTGATAGATGTGTTGTACATGATGGTCGTGCGAATACCTATTCCCTGACAAAGGATGGAGTGAGACATAAGCTAAAGCCATTGAAGGAGACTGAAGAAAAGGTATGTGGTAATGCAAGAATAACTTTTGTTGATGGAAGAAAATTCCTAGATGGTATGAGGCATGAGCATGTGTGTCTTGCTTTAATTCCAAAAGCTAGTAAAGAGGAAGTAGAGGATGTAACTATAGAGGTTGTAGATTTGTTGAATGAGTTTAAGGATATTGTATCTGATAATGTACCTGATGGATTGCCACTGGTAAGGAAGATCAGTCATCAGATGGATTTGATTCTAGGAGCCAGTTTGCCAAATAAAGCAGTAAACAAAATGACACCAGTAGAAAGTGAAGAGTTGAACAGACAAGTACATGAGTTGTTACAAAAGGGATTGATTCAGAAGAGCCTGAGTCCATGTGCTGTACCAGTAGTATTAGCACCAAAAAATAATGGAGAATGGAGGATGTGTACAAATTCTAGAGCAATAAACAAGATCACAATCAAGTATAGGTTTACATTACCGAGAATGGATGATATTATGGATTGTTTGAGTGGAGCTATGTATTTCTCAAAGATAGATCTAAAGAGTGGATATCACTAGATTCAAATCAGAGATGGAGATGAATGGAAAACTATCTTCAAGACAAAGGAAGAACTGTATGAGTGGTTA
Source organism: Chamaecyparis obtusa (assembly GCA_027943335.1). NCBI lineage: Eukaryota > Viridiplantae > Streptophyta > Pinopsida > Cupressales > Cupressaceae > Chamaecyparis > Chamaecyparis obtusa. The sequence continues at coordinate 770,100 of BSBK01002619.1, read as the reverse complement.
GTCATGCCTTTTGGGCTAACCAATGCACTGAGCACTTTCATGCGGCTCATGAATGAGGTTCTGAAAGAATTTTTGGGTAATTTTGTCATCGTGTACCTAGATGATATTTTGATCTTTAGTAAGACATTGGAAGAACATATGATGCATATTCGTATGGTGTTTGAGAAGTTATGAAATGAGAAATTATTGATTAATTTGAAGAAGTGTAGTTTTGTGAAGAAAGAGTTAGTGTATTTGAGATTTGTAGTTTTAGTAGAAGTTCTAAAAATAGACCCAGAGAAGGTGCAAGCTATCCTTGAATGGCCTAATCAAAGGAGTGCTACTGAGGTAAGGTCTTTTCATGGTTTGGCTAGCTTTTACAGAAATTTTATCAAAAATTTTAGCAGTATTTGTGGTCCCTTGATTGAAACAATGAGAGGGGATAGAAAAGAGTTAAAGTGGACTAATGGGGCAGAAAAGAGTTTTCAATTGTTGAAACAAAAAGTTACAGAACAACCTATTTTAGCTCTTCCAAATTTTAATAAGGTGTTTCAAGTAGACTATGATGCTAGTGGTACTGCAATAGGAGCCGTTATGAGCCAAGAAGGTAAACCTATTGCTTATTTTAGTGAGAAGTTAAATGATGCCAAGAGAAAATATTCTATTTATGATCAAGAATTTTATGCTATAGTTCAGGCATTGAAGAAGTGGAGACACTATCTACTTCCTAAAGAGTTTGTTTTGTATACTGATCATCAAGCTTTGCAATATCTGAATAGTCAAGGAAAGCTAAATCAAAGGCATTTGAAATGGGTTGAGTTTTTGCAGAGTTATACATTTGTTTTGAAACATAGAAGTGGAAAGTCTAATAGGGTTGCAGATGCACTTAGTACAAGGCAACTATTGCTGACAAAGATGCAAATTGAGGTGGTTGGGTTTAAAAAACTCAAGAATTTGTATCCAGAGGATCTTGATTTTGGTGAAGCTTGGAAAGCTTGTAAAGAACCTGTTACTCTATACAGAATGAAGTGGCTGGATTTCATCACTTAGGATGATATGCTATTCAGAGGGAGTCAATTGTGCATTCCAAGAAGTTCTATGAGGGAGAATCTCATCAAGGAAAAGCATAGCGGAGGATTGGCTGGACATTTTGGCTGTGATAAAACCGTTGCTTTGGTTAGTGAGAATTATTATTAGCCATAGTTGTAGCAAGATTTCAAGAAGTTTGTATAGAGTTGTAGAGTATGTCAGATGGTGAAAGGAGTGAAGTAGAATACAGGGTTGTATCAGCCATTACCTATCCTAGAGAAGCCTTGGGAGGATATCAATATGGACTTTGTTCTTGGTTTACCAAGGGCACAACAGGGACATGATTCAATTTTTGTGGTAGTTGACAAATTTTCAAAGATGGCACATTTTATTCCCTGCAAGATAAATAATGATGTTGTTCATGTAGCAGAATTATTTTTCAGAGAAGTGGTGAGACTACATGGTTTGCCAAAGAGTATAGTTTCAGATAGGGACACTAAGTTCATTGGATATTTCTGGCATACATTATGGAAGAAGTTGAAGATAGATTTGAAGTTCAGATCATCACATCATCCATAGACTGATGGACAGACAGAGGTGGTGAATAGGAGTTTGGAAAATTTGTTGAGATGTTTGGTTGGAGATAAGCCAACATGATGGGATTTGATTTTACCACAGGAAGAATTTGCATACAATAATTCTATCAACAAGAGCACCGGTAAATCATCATTCCAGATTGTATATGGGAGTAGTCCAAGAAATGCATCTGAGTTGAGAAAGATAGATAAAGGAGAAATAAGTAGTGCTGAAGTTGAGGATTTTGCAGAACATTTGAAGAACATCCATGAGGAGGTGAGGAAGCATATTACCAAGATGAACGCACAGTATAAGGCTAAGGTAGATGAGAAAAGGAGGCATAAGGAATTTCAGGTTGGAGATGAAGTCATGGTTCATCTACGGAAGGAGCGATTTTTGATTGGTACATATAACAAGTTGAAAATGAAGAAGTTTGATCCATGTAAGATAATGAAGAAGCATGATTTGGCAAATGCATATGAGGTCAAGTTTCCTACTGAGTTGAATATTTCACCAGTATTTAATATTTTAGATCTGATAGACTATCATGAAGGAGGTGTTGAAGATGAGGTTATAGCAGCACAGTGAAATATTCCAGCAAGCAGTTCAGATATCAAAGAGATTGAAGACATACTGAATAGTCATGTTGGCAGAAGCTCAAGGAACAGGACATATGAAGAGTATTTGGTCAAATGGAAAGGATGACCTACTGAAGATTCATCATGGCTAACAAAGGAGGAGGTTAACCATCTTGGTTTTCCTTTGCACACCTATGTTGTGACAAGGTCACTTCTCAAATTACCTCGGGTGTCTGATGCAGGAGCATCCTAGGTGTAAGAGCTATCTTGCATCGCCCAAAAATATTTTTGTTTTTGTATTCAATAAGGGCTATCTTGTGCAGAGCTGCAATTTATGGGAACTTTCTATTTTTAGTAAATTGGTCATATAATCTTAAAATGTTCTAATTTTACATGTGGAGGTTCATCTCAATCATATCGGCCTACCAGTAAAGTTTCATGGCTAGATCAAGTCTAGTTTTGAAGATATTGAAGATTTTTGGTATTGGCAGCAAGGTACAAAAACTTTGAACTTAGTTTTGAAGGCTTTAGAGGCCTCAGATGAGGTCAAAAATTTGGGTGACAGGTGCTTGTGTGAGTCAAACCTATAGAGTGCTTCGTGGCCTTTCCGAAATGGGGTTATAATAGTCAATCAGGTCAACTGGTGATGGCTTATGGTCTCTGGAAGTCAGGCCACCTCAAATGGTGGAAAATAATTTTCCTTCAAAATTTTTGTTTGGGTTTCAAAAGTTATTTTGAGCTGACTTTGATGTAATAAATTGAAAAATAAAATAATTCTAAGTTTGGTGGGCCCTAAGGGCTAAATTTCTAGAACCTTCTCAGGTGGTGGAAATCACCTATATAAAGAAGCCCTGTAGTGTTGTCTATGGTAGTTCTAGGTAGTAGATCTGGGTATTGATTCGAGGCTTTGTCCTACAGAATATTGTAAGGGAATGCCCATGTGGCTTTGCATATTGTAATTCTGAAAGTTTGTAATTCCACGTTTGTGGAGATAATAAGAAGCCAATTTTTTATTCTTACATATTGTTGTTGTTGTTTCTCTGTTTCTATTATGTGTTTGTGGTATTAAGGGAAGCACCCTTCATCACAATGCATCTTTAACAATTCTAGGTTCAAATTCACAAACCAAACATGTATTGTTCTTCAACTTACTTCTTTTCATCATTCTTGCTCCTATGTCACAAATTATTTGATCATTTGGATGGTGTTTTCTCACATGTTTTTCTAATACAAGCTCAGTTCTTTGTTCTAAAAAAATTTCTCCACTTGGTGCATGATCATCATTTCCCTATGTAACTATTGTTAGAATAACTAAGAGGGGGGTGAATCAGTTATCCAATGTCCCAATTCAAAATGTATAATCTAAAACAATTCTACTACTTTTGCAAGTCGGTAAACATAAAATACTTCCACTATCTGTGTATTTACCGATTGACAATCTAAACTCTGTAATAATTATCGATTAAATCTAGCATGTAATATGCAAAGTATGATCACAAACAAATATCATAATCAACACATAACACAAGAGATTTAACGTGGAAACCTTGTAAAGGGAAAAACCACCTAGGACCGATAACCCAAGATTGTTCACTCTTATGAAGTGAGGTTGGTGAAGACCCAAACCTGTTAAAGGTTTACAAACACACTATTAGGTGTGACCTTGTAAGAAGATTTTAGACCAAAAGTTATCGTCCAACGAGCAGTCACTCTGGGGTTGACAAGATAACCATGTTGATGAAGGGTGCTCCCCTTAATACCACAAACACATAACAGAAATAGAGAAACAACAACAATATGCAAGAACATAAAATTGGCTTCTTATTATCTCCACAAATGTGGAATTACAAACTTTCAGAATTACAATATGCAAAGCCACATGGGCATTCCCTTACAATATTTTGTAGAACAAAGCCTCGAATCAATACCCAGATCTCTACCCAGAACTACCCTAGACAACACTACAGGCCTTCTTTATATAGGCATTTTCCACCACTCGAGAAGGTTCCAAAAATTTAGCTCTTAGGGCCGACCAAACTTAGAATTATTTTATTTTTCAATTTATTACATCAAAGTCGACTCAAAATAACTTTTGAAATCTGAACGAAAATTTTGAAGGAAAATTATTTCCTGCCATTTCAAGTGACCCAACTTCCAGAGACCATAAGTCATCACCAGTTGACCAGATGGACTATTATAACCCCATTTTAGAAAGGCCATGAAGCACTCTACAGGCTTGAATCACGCAAGTGCCTATCACCCAACTTTTTGACCTCATCCAGAGCCTCTAAAGCCTTCAAAACTAAGTTCAAAGTTTTTGTACCCTGCTGCCATACCAAAAATTTTCAATATCTTCAAAACTAGATTTGACCTAGCCATGAAACTTTATTAGTAGGCTGATATGACTGAGATGAACCTCCACATGTAAAATCAAAACATTCCAAGATTTATGACCAACTTACTAAAAACAACAAGTTTCCATAAATAGCAGCTCTGCACAAGATAGCCCTTATTGAACACAAAAACAAAAATATTTTTGGGTGATGCAAGATTGCTCTTACACCCAGGATGCTCCTGCATCAGACACCCGGGGTAATTTGAGAAGTGACCCTATCACATCTCAGGTGTGTAGAGGAAAACCAACGTGGTTAACCTCCTCCTTTATCAGCCATGATGAATCTTCAATAGGTCATCCTTTCCACTTGACCAGATATTCTTCATATGTCCTATTCCTTGTGCTTCTGCCAACACAACTATCCAGTATGTCTTCAATCTCCTTGATATCTAAACTGGTTGTTGGAATACTCCACTGTGCTGCTGTAACCTCATCTTCAACACCTCCTTCATGATACTTTGTCAAATCTAAAATATTAAATATTGGTGAAATATTGAGCTCAGTAGGCAACTCGACCTCATATGCATTTCTTGAATCATGCTTCTTCAGTATCTTACATGGCCCAAACTTCTTCATTTTCAATTTGTTATATGTACCAACTAGAAATCTTTCCTTCCACAAATGAACCATGACTTCATCTCCAACCTAAAATTTCTTATGCCTCCTTTTCTCATCTACCTTAGCCTTATACTACACATTCATCTTGGTAATATGCTTCCTCACCTCCTCATGGATGTTCTTCAAGTGCTCTACAAAATCCCCAGCTTTAGCACTACTTATTTCTCCTTTATCTATCTTTCTCAACTCAGATGCATTTCTTGGACTACTCCCATATACAATCTAGAATGGTGATTTACTAGTGCTCCTATTGACAAAATTATTGTATGCAAATTTTGCCTATGGTAAAATCAAATCCCATCCTATTGGCTTATCTCCAACCAAACATCTCAACAAATTTTCCAAACTCCTATTCACCACCTCTATCTGTCTATCAATCTGTGGATGATATGATGAACTAAATTTCAAATCTTTCTTCAACTTCTTCCATAATGTACACTAAAAATATCCAACAAACTTATTGTCCCTATTTGAAACTATACTCTTTGTCAAACCATGTAGTCTTGCCACTTCTCTAAAAAATAATTCTGCTACATGAGCAGCATCATTGGTCTTCTTGTAGGGAACAAAATGTGTCATCTTTGAAAATTTGTCAACTACCACAAAAATTGAATCATGTCCCCATTGTGTCTTTGGTAAACCAAGAACAAAGTCCATACTGATATCCTTCCAAGGCTTCTCTGGTATAGGTAATGGTTGATACAACCCTATATTCTACTTTAATCCTTTTGCCATCTAACATACTCTACAACTCTATACAAACTTCTTGACATCTTGCTACAACTGCGGCCAATAATAATTCTTACTAACCAAAGAAAGGGTTTTATCACAACCAAAATGTCTAGCCAATCCTCTTCTATGCTTCTCCTTGATGATATTCTTCCTCATAGAACTTCGTGAAATGCAAAACTGACTCCCTCTGAATAGCATATCATCCTGGATGATGAAATCCAACCATTTTGTCATGTCTAGAGTAACAGGTTCTGTACAAGCTTTCCAAGCTTTACCAAAATCAGGATCCTCTGGATACAAATTCTTGAGTTCCTTGAACCCAACCACTTCAATCTGCATTTCTGTCAGCAATAGTTGCCTTCTGCTAAGAGCATCTGCAACCCTATTAGACTTTCCACTCCTGTGTTTCAAAACAAATGTATAACTTTGCAAAAACTCAACCCACTTCAAATGCCTTTGATTCAATTTTCCTTGACTATTCAAATATTGCAAAGCTTGATGATCAGTATACAAAACAAACTCCTTAGGAAGTAGATAATGTCTCCACTTCTTTAATGCCTGAACTATAGCATAAAATTCTTGATCATAAACAGAATATTTCCTCTTGGCATCATTTAACTTCTCACTGAAAGAAGCAACAGGTTTACCTTCTTGGCTCATAACAGCTCCTATTTCAGTACCACTAACATCACAATCTACTTGAAACACCTTATTAAAATTAGGAAGTGCTAAAATAGGTTTTTTTGTAACCTTTTGTTTCAACAGTTTAAAAATCTTATCTGCTCCATTAGTCCACTTGAACTCTTTTGTATCCCCTCTCACTGTTTCAGTCAAGGGTCGACAAATACTGCTAAAATTTATGATAAAATTTCTATAAAAGTGAGCCAAACCATGAAAAGATCTCATCTCAGTAGAAATCCTTGGAGTAGGCCATTCAAGGATAGCCTGTACCTTCTCTGGGTCCATTTTTAGACCTTCTACTAAAACTAAAAATCTCAAATACACTAACTCTTTCTCCACAAAACTGCGCTTCTTCAAATTAATCAATAATTTCTCATCTCTTAACTTCTCAAACACCATATGAATATGCATCATATGCTCTTCCAATGTCTTAATAAAGATCAAAATATCATCTAGGTACACGATGACAAACTTACCCAAAAATTCTTTCAGAACCTCATTCATGAGCCGCATGAAAGTGCTCGGTGCATTGGTTAGCCCAAAAGGCATGACTAACCACTCATATAGTCCTTCCTTTTTCTTAAAGATATTCTTTCATTCATCTCCTTCTCTGATGCAAATCTGGTGATATGCACTCTTCAGATCTATCTTTGAGAAATACATAGCTCCACTCAAACAATCCATAATATCATCCATTTGTGGCAATGGAAACCTATACTTGATTGTGATCTTGTTGATTTCTCTAGAATCTGTACACATCCTCCATTCTCCATTCTTCTTTGGTGCTAATACTACTAGTACAATACATGGACTCAGGCTCTCCTGAATCAGTCCCTTCTGTAACAACTCATGTACTTGTTTGTTCAACTCTTCACTTTCTGCTAGTGTCATTCTATGTACTACCTTGTTTGGAAAACTGGCTCCTAGAATCAAATCCATCTAATGATTGATCTTCCTTACCAGTGGTAATCCATCAGGTACATCATCAAATACAATATCCTGAAACTCATTCAACAAATTTGCAACCTCTATAGGTACATCCTCTACTTCCTCTTTACCAGCTTTTAGAATTAAAGAAAAACACACATGCTCGTGCCTCATACCATCTAAGAATTTTCTTCCATCAACAAATGTTATTTTTCCATTACCACATACCTTTTCTTCGGTCTCCTTCAATGGCCTTAGCTTATGTCTCACTCCATCCTTTGTCAGGGAATAGGTATTCGCACAACCATCATGTACAACACATCTATCAAACTACCATGTCCTACCTAACAACATGTGACATGCATCCATAGGTATGATATCACATAGTACCTCATCATGGTACCCACCAATCTTGAACTTTACTAGGCACTATTCACTAACCATGACCTTGTGCTCATCCTACACCTGGGCAATCTAATATAGATGTAGGTGTTTCTATCTCTTGAGCTTCAACTTTGTCACCATCTCTTCTGACACCAAATTGTTAGTGCTTCCACTATCAATAATCACATCACAACATTTTTCCTCACACTTGCATCTAGTGCAAAATAGGCTCGTCCTTTGTTCAGGTTCATTCTCACCACTCAGTAGGACTCTTCTATTAATCAGTGTTTCTCCTCTTTTAGCATCTTTAGAATTTGATGATCTAGCATCTTCATCTACATGTGCCACTCTGGCCTAGCCTTCATTCCTCCTATCCATCCTTCCTTGGCATTTAGGACATTCAAATGCCCTATGACCTTCTTCTCCATAGTGAAAACATGTTCCACAGAAGCCTCCTCTTCTTGAACCTTGTCCTCTTCCTCTCCCTCTCTGATCTCTATTATTCTGATCTTGAAAATGATTGGAATTGTTTCCTCTTTGATTTTGACTGCTACTAGCCTCATCCTTCTTGTTTGGATCTTCATTTTAGCCTCCATATGACCATCCACCAGATCGTCCACCACAACCTCTTCCGTTTTGTCTGCTCTCGAACTTCTTGTTTAGTTTTCCCTCTACTTTTAGGGAAAACTGGTATGCCTCTTCAATATTGTTCATTCAAACCAGATTCAGCTCCTCCTAAATGCTTGGCCTCAACCCATTAAGGTAACAAGAAACTTTCTCCTTATCAGCTTCCACATGGCCTATTCTGATGAGGATTCAATAGAACTCCTCTATATACTCCTGAATAGATCATCCCGCTTGCTTCAAACTTTGCATTTTCTTCAATAGGTCAAGCTCATAATCAACAAGGATGAACTGTCACTTCAATTTATCCACCATCTGATCCCATCTTGTGATTTTATCTTTCCCTCTTCTATTTTTCTCCAATTGAATCTCTTGCCACCAGATCTTTGCATGACCTTTCAGTCTGGCTTTTATGAATTTGACCCTATCAGGATCCTCAAAATCTTCATACTCAAAATATTCTTCACATTCATTGATCCAGTCGATCAATTCTTCGAGGTTAAGATTTCCTAAAAATGTAGGAACCTCGATCTTAGGTCTTTTCCCGATCTTGGAAATGGCCCAAAAAATCCTTTCTTCTTCTCGATTCAAAATTTCACCTTCTTCTTCTTGATCATCATTTCCTTCTTTGGCTTCATCCTGACTTTCATCTCGAACATTAAGATTCATTCCTCTATGAATCTCTTCTTGCAATGCTCACACTTGTTTTTAGAGCACTCTAACCTTAGGTGTTACAACACCAACTCTTCTGCCATGTTCCCTTTGTGGAGGCATTTTCATGATGTGTGCTAAAACCCTAACCATGGTCCTGGTGCAAACTCCCTCACACTCAGCAATCTATTTACACAGAAACCCTAACCCACGGTCTTGGTGCAAATTGCCTCACAATTGGTGATCTATTTACACACTCAGGAAGTCCTGCTCTAATGCCACTTGATGAAGGGTGCTCCCCTTAATACCACAAACACATAACAAAAATAGAGAAACAACAACAATATGCAAGAACATAAAATTGGCTTCTTATTATCTTCACAAATGTGGAATTACAAAATTTTAGAATTACAATATGCAAAGCCACATGGGCATTTCCTTACAATATTTTGTAGGAAAAAGCCTCGAATCAATACCCAGATCTCTACCCAGAACTGCCCTAGACAACACTACGGGCCTTCTTTATATAGGCATTTTCCACCACCCGAGAAGGTTCCAAAAATTTAGCCCTTAGGGCCGACCAAACTTAGAATTATTTTATTTTTCAATTTATTACATCAAAGTCGGCTCAAAATAACTTTTGAAACCCAAATAGAAATTTTGGAGGAAAATTATTTTTTTGCCATTTTAGGTGGCCTAGCTTCTGGAGACCATAAGTCATTACCAGTTAACTCGATGGACTATTATAACCCTATTTCAAAAAGGCCACGAAGCGCTCTACAGGCTTGGCTTGTGCAAGAACCTATCACTAGACTTTTTGACCTCATTCGGAGCCTCTAAAGCCTTCAAAACTGAGTTCAAAGTTTTTGTACCCTGCTGCCAATACCAAAAATCTTCAATATCTTCAAAACTAGACCTGATCTAGCCATGAAACTTTACTGGCAAGCTGATATGACTGAGATGAACCTCCACATTTAAAATCAGAACATTCCAAGATTTATGACCAACTTACTAAAAACAAGTTTCCATAAATAGCAACTCTGCACAAGATAGCCCTTATTGAATGCAAAAACATAAATATTTTTGGGTGATGCAAGATTGCTCTTACACCTAGGATGCTCCTACATCAAATGTTCACTCTATGAATGAAACATCAAAAGACCTTCATAGTCCACTCAGTTAAGAGATTTGACTATGTACAATGGTTAAATGTGTAACAGTAGATGACCTACCTAAATACAACTTTAGTTTGCAATTTACAGATCAATGTTCAGCTCATTCAAATATTTCTAGCCAATATAACACTTAAGATTCAATACCATATCAACTTATTGTCCGTCAATAATAACTCTTTGTAGCTTGATAACTATTCTACAGCTTGGTTCTTATTAACCACTATGATCAGAAAAACTTCTCCACATTATTATTCTGTAGTAGCTTCTTCTTTCGGCATGCGTTTCATAATGAAATCAATGTCTCTTATATAGACAAGTAAATCATTTTCATTTCCTCCATCAGATTTGTCTGCTTAATCATATTCATAGATTTTTCCACTTTAAGCTCCCTTGGCTGATATGTTAGTAACATGTTTCAATCTGCTCCATTAGATCCTTTTTGATTTATGTTAGTCATCGGTCTTCATAACAAACATTATCTGTTACCTCGATTTCATACACTTTATAGCTCATCACTTTATCAGCTAAACTGATCATTTAATTCCTTTCTATTTTGCTCGGTTAACAAAGAAATGCATCAGTGAACACAAGCTCAGTTAATAATGTGCTCAATATACACTACACTTCGTCGGTGTATACTGAAATACTTTATTTACTGACAACACTGCTTTCTATCTTTCAGCTCTATTCTTCATCATAGGTGAATGCAACATAATAAAGTCAATTCCATCAAGTCATAGACTCATCAACAAGTTACTCAGTGTATTCCTTATCCTCATATGCCATATACATCTTCCTCATGTAGATATTTATGTTCTTCATCTCTTTCACCTTCCATTAGATGTGTCGGTATAGTAACTTACAAGATAAGTACTGTCAAGCTAGTTGACATCAATGACAACATAATAATGATTTAATCATCTTGCATATATAATCATCAACTCCTCTGTGATCTTGAATTATAGATTCTTCAATCTGGTTCTGAATCAATTGTAGTTCATCAATCTGTCCCTTTGGCATTGATGGAAACTCAAGTAATATGAAATGTACCATACACATACCAAATATGTATTCTACAACTTTGTGATCAAATGTTGTGTAGTGTAAGCTCTCCCTAGCTTAATATGTTTAATCACTACATTACTAAAACAACATTATAAAATACAACTTTGTCATCTTGTAGATATAACCTTTTTAGTTCTCAAGTTCCTTTCAAGTCATCTCTCCTTAGATAGTTCTCATCGGTGCAAATCTCCTTTTCTTTTCATATTATTTATCTCTCCCTTTGACACCAATTCCAAAGAAACAAATAAATAATCAGTTCTGTAATGGCTAAGTAACTCTCTGGTGTCCAATACTTCCTCTGTATCTTAGTAAATTGATATCCCAATCTGTTTCAGTTCTTCAAACTTAATCACAACCTTGAACAAAATTCAAAGTGTGAACTATGTCGCATCAACATGAATGATCTACTGATAAGATTAGGTTGATGCAATATCCAGATCACATTAGTGACCGAGAGACAGGGGATGGACCCCAAGTCTAGTCCTCAAATATTCAAAAGTGTCCTTCGATAGAGGCTTTGTAAAAATGTCTGCAAGTTGTTCTTTAGATGTAACAAATTCCAACTTTACTTGCTTCTCTTGCACTTGTTCTTTTAAGTAATGATACTTAATTGATATATGCTTTATCTTTGAGTGCATCACAGGATTCTTTGAGATATTAATTGCACTTATGTTGTCACAATATATGATCATCGGGTTAGTGATTACCTCATTCATTCCTTCCAACACTTGTTTGATATATGTAATATTTGAGCAATTAGTAGCAGCAGCAACATACTCTGATTTAGCTATAGACTAAGAAATACAAGCCTGCTTTTTACTTGTCCAGGTTACAAGTCTTTCACCAAAGAAAAATGCTCCTCCAGTGGTACTTTTTCTATCATCCACATTTCCAGCCCAATTAGCATCGGTGTAAACTTTCAGCTCAAACTTACCTTCCTTAGGATACCATAATCCATAATCCTCTGTCTTTTTCAAATATCCTAAGATTATTTTAGTAGCAATCATGTGTGATTCTCTAGGATTAGCAGAATATCTAGCAACAATTCCCACAGCATGTGCTATAGCTAGTCTACTATGAACTACATACATTAGCTTACCAATCATGGATTGGTAAAGTGTCTAGTTTACCTCTGTAGTTTCATCTTCTTTTGTCAATTTACTTCCAGTAGCCATTGGTGTTCCCACAAGTTTAGCATCTTCCTTGCCAATTGTCTTCAAGACTTCCTTTATGTACTTGGACTGTGTGATGAATATCCCATCACTTTGTTGTATCACTTGTAATCCGAGAAAGAATTTAATCTCTCCGAACATAGACATTTCAAAATCATTCCTCATGTCATCAACAAAAGATTTACATACATGATCTTGACCTCCAAAAATAATATCATCAACAAAAATTTCAGCAATGATAATAGTGTCATCAATATCACCTTTCATGTACAAATTGATGTTCTCCCTGGTTCTTAAAAATCCAATAGTTAACAAGAAAGTATGTAGTCTTTCATACCATGCTCTCAGTGCTTGCTTCAAACCATATAAAGCTTTGTCTAATATACATACCATGTTTTTGTTGTCTGGATCAATGAATCCTCTAGGTTGTTCTATGTAGACCTCTTCTTCAAGTATACCATTTAGAAATCCTGATTTCACATCCATTTGATAAACCTTAAATTTCTTGTGTGCAACATATGCAAGTAACATTCTAACTCCATCCAATCTAGCAACAGGTGAAAATGTTTCACCATAATCAATGCCTTCTTCCTGTGCATATCCCTTGCATACCAATCTCACTTTATTTCTTGTTACTTCACCATTTTCATTTATTTTGTTTCTAAATATCCATTTAGTACCGATAACATTCTTATCTTTAGGTCGGGGTACTAAGGACCAAGTTTTGTTTTTCTCTATTTCCTCCTTCATTGCATTAACCCATTCTTCATTTTCTAATGTAACTTTCACATTCTTTGGTTCAAATTCACAAACTAAACATGTACCTTGTCTTGTTTTGCTTCTAGCCTGCATTCCAGCTTGTCTGTTTCCAAAAATTTGTGTCTCAAGATGATGTCTTCTGACAAAACTAGCTAGTACTCAGTTTCTTCTTTCTTGTTCATCTTGTTTAGGTTCATTTTCTTGCTCGGTAGCACCATCTTGTTCATCGGTTTCCATTTCCTGTTCCTCGGGGTTATTTTCCTGCTGACTAGTTATCATAGGTTGTGACTTCGGTAGATAGTCAGGAAGTTCAATGTAAGTTAATCTACCATAGTCTTCTGGTTCCTTTCTTTCTTTTATGTTTATTGTTAATCTCTATTGAGCATTTAAGGTTGTCATTAGTATCAAAGGATAGTAAACAGGTCAATCAGTTACTTATATTGAGTTGGTCGATAACCAGAAGTAACACAGAGCAGTCGGTAAAGTCTTTACACCGAACATCACATAGTTCACCAAGCACTAGCAACACCGACACTGATAGACAATAAACATCAAGCATCACAATATACACCGAGCAGATTATACAATGTTTACCGATGATCATGGAAAATGGCATAGGAATCTGAAATGGCACATTCTTCTATACAATTGGTATCAAAACAATTGGTATTAGAACAATTGGTATCTTGTAAAATGGTTTACCAAGATCAAGGAGCATTTATTGTAAAAGATACTCATTAAATGTAATGTTTATCTTATTGTAATAGTTGATCTAGGCTATTTTGCACCGTAGATCTTAGGTTATGATTATTTATGTAACCTAATTTTTGCTAAGGTGGAAAAAATAAATAACTATATATTTTGTATGTTTGTACCATTTTATGAGGTTGGTGAACTAATATATATGAATCACGGAGCACTTGAAGACATTGCCTAACTTCAAGACAATCAGTTTACCGAGTAGAACAGAGTACAAAGGATATCAGATTGAGCAAAAACAGAGAAGGCTACCGAGCAAAATAGAGTAGAGAACCATCACAGATAAGGTAATATTTTAATGAGCACTTATAGATCTATTTTAGACAATTGATTTGTCAACTAGCAGATAATTGCCTATTACTTTCTAACAATTGTGATAGAGTTTTTTGATAAATCTCTTAACAGAGTAGACTTAACAGTCTTATGTAAATCTTTTAACCGAGTACACACTTCATTAGTGTTGTTTAAATCCTATAACTAGGTAGATCTAGCTGATATAACATGTTACTCCTAACAAGGTAAGATCACCAGAAGTGATCAAAACTTGTAGCCTTCAAAGGAAAACCTTTTCTATCTGCATTAGTGAAGAATTTGTGGGTGTCATCCCCACTGCAGTTTTTACCTTCCTACAAGGGTTTCTACGTTACCAAAATACTTGTGTTATGTGATTATCATATTGATTTCATGTTTTTTACTTTCTCAAGTTAACTAGATGATTGATTTATACAATTATATTCAAGTTATTTTGATCAGGTTATCACAATACACAGTTATAGATCTGAAAGGTTTTTCAATTAAAGTTTTTGAAGGCACTGATTCACCCCTCCCCTCTCAGTACCTATCTCTCTTAATTCCAACAATTGGTATCAGAGCTCAGTTCTCTTATTGAACAATCTAACCACTGAAGGGTAAAGATCTAAGTCATGGAGAGATACAAGCTTGACAAGACTATTGAGAATCAAAAGATACAAATATAGATGTTTGTGGGATAGTATAAACAAGCCAAGGAAGAACTGAAGAAATTACTGGTTGAAAGGAAGAACCTTGCAATTCAGCTGAATGAAATCAGTTATCATGAAGAACCTATTGATGAAATATTTGATCATATTGGATCAAGCTCTGGAAGCATCTCTGACAAATCTGAAAGCATAATCTCTAATTTATCAAAAAAGAATCAGCATCTATCTGAGCAAGTGAAAGCACTTCAAATCAGTCATGAATCTCAAATGGTGAGAATGGTGGAAATCATGAACAATGCTACACAAGCTAAACAAGATCAAAATCTGGCTATTGAAGATCGAAGACTGATGATTGAACAACTTCAAGCAAAATAAAGTGAAATATAGAGACTCACTGATCGTCACTTCCAAGTATCAAATCAGATGATGACAGTTAATCAAGAAATGAACTGAGTAAATGGAGAATTATCAAGAAGACTTGAAGATGTTGCAATACTCAGAGAAGATAATGAAAAATTGAGAAATGAAATAAAGATACAAAAGCAACACAATGAAATGATGAGATAGCTGAGGACAGTTCTAAAAAGATTGATGATTTCCTGACTAATCAGAGGAGATTCAGAAGTAGAGCTAGTATAGGCTACACTAATGAAGGAGAATCATCACAACAAGCTGAAAAAGTCAATAACAATCAAAGTCAGAAACCTAAAGTGTTGACATGTTATCACTGTGGAAAACCAGGACATACATCTAATGTGTGCAGAAGCAAAGCACAAGGTAAACCTCTTATCATTCCAAAATTCAATGGATATTGCTATTACTGTGGTAAGTTTGGACATCTAGCTTATGAATGCAAAGCTAAGAAGAATGACATTGATAATAATACTACTGAGGAGAAAATATGCTATACTTATAATAAGCATGGACATACTGCAAGGAACTACAAGGCAAAAATGAAACAATTCTGGACACCTAAAGAGAAACTACAACGAAAGCCATATCAACCGAAGAGACAAGGTAACTTATATGTTTGGGATTATAATACATGGACTAATTGTGTTGTATGTGGTCGGTATGGACATATTACAGAAAACTATTATAGAAAGAGTCGGATTGGACAACCAAGAAACTGGAAAAATGCAGGAATGGCATGTATGCACTGTCACAAGGTCGGTCATGTAAGAAAGAACTGCAGAGACCAAGCACTTGATCAAAACTATATATTTGAGAGTGGATATAACATTGCAAAAATTATGAAGTCAAGGAACACAATGTGGAAGAAGGCATCTAATGAGAATGCTGAGTCAAGTAACATTGTCGGTGAAACCTCATCCACTAGATTGGGTGACATCGGTACCTCCACTTAAGATGACAAAGGTATGTATGGAACTGACATTTTAAATAATCACATTTTACATACAGTTCCTTATATATGATGTACAAATACCAAATCTACATTAATAAAGATGCACTATGGTTTTAGTTACCTGTTGGTAATCACTACACAAGGTTACCTAACAACAGTGCAAATCTAATGAAGAAATTCTATGTTAACCGAGAAAAGGAAATTGTAGACATTACCGAGCTGACAGCTATTTTGTATTAGAAGTTAGGTCACACATTTAATGCACCAAAGTTTGAGCGGGAATATAAAAAAATCTATAAATACATGGAAACAGAGTTCATTGTTACATTGAGACTTTGAAGAATAGAGATTTATAGAGAAGAGTTCGAGCTAAAGATTTTCATAAAAGATTCAAAGCTACTGTAGATCAAACTG
Source organism: Chamaecyparis obtusa (assembly GCA_027943335.1). Lineage (NCBI taxonomy): Eukaryota > Viridiplantae > Streptophyta > Pinopsida > Cupressales > Cupressaceae > Chamaecyparis > Chamaecyparis obtusa. Next base: position 753,257 of record BSBK01002619.1, on the reverse strand, counting down.
ATGACAATTCTTTGACAATATCAAGTAAGTTCATATGCCTACCAAATACTGGTTATCTATTGCTTGCCGAAAGCCTAGAAACAATTTATGGCATCAACATCGACTGCAAGCAAATCATAAAACATTGAGGAGGAAGTAGAATTAATTGTAAGGGCACATTTCACCGAGGACAAATTCAAACCTCATCCCAAGGTCACAACACAAAAAGATGATATGGGCACATTTTTGAGTATTCCAAATAGGTTTTTGTTAACAAAAGACATTAGGGCCTATATTCACTGCAAAATCGGTGAAGTATGTGATTTTGAGACCATTGATGCTTATCAACAAGTCTGTGGACCAGATGGAAAGATTAAATCTAAATACAAGAAGATTGAGGATTCAGGGTTACTGTGTTTTACATACTTCCTGCAATCCTTCCAAAATGATAGGATAAGAATTGTGCTAAGCAGATTTCATGATGGAAAATTTTAGTTAGATAAACTTGTTGAGGTCACAAAGAAGATTATCAGTAGGGTTACTGGGTACCCTACAACTGACAAAGCCAAAACCTTTCGAAGTTCGTCTCATCCTAACATTGAAAAGAAAATTGGAGCCCAATGGGATGGTAGGGCACTGAAAATCTCAACCATCAAATACCCAGTGGTAAAATTCATAGCACATGTCATTGGGTACAAGATATTTCAATCTAGTAGACCAAATAGTGTACCCTGCAGCGCCATGGACATGGCATATAAAATTGTGAAGAAAGATCACCAAGTAGATCTTGTCGAACTACTACTACACCAATTGCATGATAATATGAAGACAATAAAAGAAAAGAAGTCCAATACATGTAAGTACGGATCACTACTTATCTGTACATTTTTCTATCTACAAAAATATGTACCTAGTATCGGTAAAGTAAACTGGCAATCTGACAAACCGATAACTGCACAAATCGGTGAAATGATGAGAAGTTTAGGAGATAATCTGAATAAGGAATTTAATGCATATTTCAAGGAATTTCAAGCAAAAATGCAACAAAGGAGTATAATTCCAAGAGAATTAGTGATTAAATTTGAAGATGACATATGTTTTGTAGTTAGCATAGACCACTCTCTGATAAAGGCAGTAGAACCAAGAACAAAATGGTTAGCACCGATGGGATATGAAATGAACCATGATTTCACTTTGAAATCTATTAATGCATTGTTGGCATTACCGATAGACATCACTACTAGTAGGTTTGGCATATATGAGGAAGCTAAGTCACGAATCACTACAGACATAAAGATCGGAAAAATGTCTAGAAGAGCAAAGAAAATGAGAAAAGATCTCACAACAAAATATGGAAATGCATCTGAATCATCTAAGGAGTCACTAGTTAAAGAAACAATTGAAGGTTAGTTATAGTTGGCTGACAAGCCCTATGATAGTGAGGAGACCGAGTTAAACAAAGAAAAGGATCACACACCGGTTCCTCCCATCAATGTTGAATAGGAAATGCAGCTACCAGAACCTGAAGGAATGAGGACACGTTCATCAACTGCAGCACAACCTACTGAAAAAGAAGCAGTAAACATAGAAAAAAGAAGAGCAGCTACACTGACATGAAAATATGTTAAGATAAAGACCAAGAAAGTAGCTGAGACATCGAAGAAAAAGAGGAAATACATAAGAAGTAAAGAAGATATAGAGGAGACTGACACTGAAAATGATCCTGATTAATTCAAGTTAGTTCATAATAGGGAAAGTACAAGAGAAGAAATAATTGAAGAAATAATTTAGAATGGAAATCTTACAGATCCCAGCATAGGAAAATTTGACAAAATGTCAATTGAGGACAAGACAAAGCTAGAACATGTTGTCATCCAGATGATGATTAAATTCAAGAGAGTACCAATGGAATTCACATGTCAATTGCCGAAGGAACTTGATGACAAAATAAGTGAGAGATGGGCTATTGCACTAGATATAGAGAAAAGGAAAAGAGAACATTCATTAAGTCGTGCAGCCTCACACTTTAGCTATGTTGTTGTAAGTGAATACATGAAAAAGTATCATGCTAGATTTCTAGTCAAGAATAGAGCTATGCAGATAATGGATGAGAATGTGGGTGATATGGATGTCACATGTGATTCTTTGTGGACATCAATTTTGAAAGCAGAAGAGAAAGCTGAACAGGAAGCATTCCTAAAACTATCTAAGAAGAGACACAGTTCAAAAGGTAAAGATATTTTCATCGATGATAACAAAGGAAAGAAAATAGAGGACACCGGTATATCAGTTACTAAGGTAGTTGATATTACCGAACAAAAGGATGAAATAAGAATTTCACAAGATGCACCAGATCAAGTAAAGATCCACTTGCAAAAGAAAATCGATGACAATGCACTCATTGAGGACATCACTAATGGTGATCCTAATGATGAGGATGATGAAGATGTGAAAATTGCACCAAACAAATATGAAGCATTAGACACTGATAGTGTGTTCACATCTCTACCAGGTGAACTACCTGTACTTGCAGAGGCAGTTGAAATAATTTCACAAGTACAACCCGATGCTTCTCATCCTGAGAAAAATAAAGATACAACTAGGATACAAGTACCTGAGCAACCTGCACATACAAATGAACCTAACAAAATAGAGGCAAAGTCTATAGAAACAAAGGAACCAGAAGAAACAAAGTCAACCAAGGTGAACCCACTTGACACTACAACCGAGACTCCCACACCATCTACCGAGGAGTAGAAGAAGGATGATATCGTGTCAATTAGGAAAGATACTTTGAAAAGTGGAGAAAAAGCTATTGTTATAAGTGAGAAGAAGTCACCTCTTGCACAAAAGAAGAAGAAGAAGAAGAAAGCCAAAGGGTAGTCACCATTGATGAAGTTATAATTATACCAAAATGTGACCCGAGAACCCTAAGCCCTGAGGAACTAAGTAGATATGGGGAGCTATGTTCAAGGAAAGTGGCACAAGAGAAGTTAAGGCAAGAACACAAATGTAAAGAAGTGTTAAATGATGTGAGGGATATTCTGCAATAGATAGTACCAGAGACAAATATTGATGAGAACACTCCCATCTTAGATCAACTTGCTACACTCGCTGACAAAATCAATGCCCTTGATACAGATGTAGACAAAAGCATAGAAGAAAGGGAAGAATCAAAGATTTAGAACAAATTGGTAGAAAAGATTAGCACAAAAGTGGCACTGAACAAGGTAAAATTATCTGAGGTCATTACTGAGGTAAAATCTATTACCTAGATAATCTGTCAATTTCTCATCAAGCTTTGTACTTCAAACACCTTCACTGTAGAAGTCAGTGAAAAGATAAAAGGTTTAGAAGCAGAGATAAAGTTGAGTACACAAGCAGCTATCATCGAGACAACTACTTTCTTAAAGCATATTCACCGATTTCAGGAACTCCGGTGGCTGATAGTAGATTTAAGAAAACAAGAAGCACACATCACTGATTAGGTCACAGAGTTACAAAAAGAACTCACCCCTTACCTAAAATTTTTTGAGCTACATATTGTCAAAGCTGAACAACTTGTGGCAACACCAGAGATTTCGATGTTGGATAATATCTTTGACATGCATGCACAAGTTGGTCTTGAGCATATTGCTCTTACCAACTTGAAAGAGGAATGGGACAACCTCTTGGAGTCTATAAAGAAAACCCATCAAAACATTTTTTATATGATGTAAGTATACATTATATATATTTTTTTTGCATTTGGCATTATTATCAAAAAGGGGGAAAACATGTATATGCCAAATATGTATACTTTTCTATGTCTATACTACCGGGAGCATGCACTGAGGGGGAGTACTTTGTACTTAGAAATTTTTTGTGGATATGTATATGGCAGAGACATAAGGAATATATAGAAACATTTTGTCTATATGCATTTGAAGTTTTGATACTAATGCCAAAGGGGGAGATTGTTAATCTCTATTGAGCATTTAAGGTTGTCATTAGTATCAAAGGATAGTAAACAGGTCGGTCAGTTACTTATATTGAGTTGGTTAGTAATTGAAAGTAAGATAGAGCAGTTGGTAAAGTCTTTACACTGAACATCACATAGTTCACCGAGCACCAGCGACACTGACACCGACAGACAGTAAACACCAAACATCATAGTATACACCAAGCAGATTATACAGTGTTTACCGATGATCACAGAAAATGGCATAGTAATCTGAAATGGCACATTCTTCTATATAATTGGTATTAGAAAAATTGGTATTAGAACAATTGGTATCTCGTAAAATGGTTTACCAAGATCGAGGAGCATTTATTGTAAAAGATACTCATTAAATGTAATGTTTATCTTATTGTAATAGTTGATCTAGGTTACTTTGCACCATAAATCTTAGGGTTATGATTATTTATGTAACCTAATTTTTGCTAAGGCAGCAAAAATAGAACACTATATATTTTGTATGTTTGCACCATTTTATGAGGTTGGTGAACTAATATATATGAATCACAAAGCACTTGAAGACATTGCCTAACTTCAAGACAATCAGTTTACTGAGCAAAATAGAATACAGAGGATATCAGATTGAGCAAAATCAGAGAAGCCTACCGAGTAGAACAGAGTAGAGAACCATCACAGATAAGTTGATATTTTGATTAGCACTTATAGATCTGTTTCAAACAATTGAGTTGTCAACTAGCAGATAATTGCCTATTACTTTCTAACAATTGTGATAGAGTTTTTTGATAAATCTCTTAACAGAGTAGACTAAACAGTCTTATGTAAATCTCTTAACTGTTAGATTTGACAAACGCAAATCATCCCAAGAACACCTGCATGCAAGACTGTCACAAAGAAGAAGCAAAAAGACAGAAAGCTATGGCGGCCAAAAGGCCAGAGACTGCAAAACCATGTTGCAAGAAAAAAGCTTCTATTAACAATGATGAAAAAATACAATCTCCTTATTGAAATGAAAGAAGTGAATCCTTATAAAAGGAAACACGAAACCCTAAAGGCTAAAACCCTAAAGAATTATAAAGCGCCTAAGTGAAACTTAAGCCTAGAGTATGATAAACTAATAATTAAATGATTTAATTATTAGCTAACATAAGACTACTCTAACACCCCCCCTTAAGTGTAACTTAGGGAGAAGCAAAAAAAGCTAAACTACTGCAGAAAGCAGGAAAGATGGGTCCCGGCAACTAGGCCTGATCAGGTACCCAAACATAAAGCAAAAGATGTCCCAGAGAAAGGAACAAGAAGAGAGCAAGAAACTCCTCTGAAGCATGTCTGAAAACTCTGTCAGAAGATACTGCTGGAACCCCCACTGAAGTGCATGACCAGGTAGAGAAGACAAGTGTCTGAAGAGCTGATCAATCGAACCAAGAAGCAATAGAACCAACAGGTGAACCCCCCCATAATGCTGAACTGGGAGAGGTGACAGGAACACTGAAATGCAGTACCAGAAACAGCTGCAGAAGAAGAACCAGGAACACCAACAGTGCAACAGAAGCACACACACAGGATAAAGGGCGGTGTCATAGACACAGTCTACATGGGCTAATGTCATGGAAGGTACGCTCACTTGACAAGAGTGGATGCGCCTATAGTGGCAAATGCATCAGAATCCCCCCATGGCACTTTATAACTGAGTGCGAATACTAAAACTGAACCAGGTGAAAAAGATCCCAGAAATGCAGAAGTAGGCACTTTATCTCAGTGCGTTTACAGAAAAAAGAATGCAACAGAAAGAGCATGCAAGCTCAGAAGTCAGAAAGAAGAGTGAGCTATGAACTCAGAAGAAGAGATCCCCGGACCTGTAGAACCAAGCACACCACCAGAGGGCATAAACTGCATAACTCAAAGGAGTGAAAATCTGGAGCAGAATCTGGAAGAAATACCTCTGCCACTGAATAGGACACAGAAACAGCTTTCGGACGATATCTCGTTTGCCGAAAAAGGAGTCCGGATGAGCCAGATATGACTCCCGGAAGGTAAAAAGTAAACATCACCTTTGACAGAAAAAAACACTATCAAAACAGCAGATCCAAAAACTCTAACCTCCATAATCAGAAAGAGCTCGGAAAGAGCTTTCCGGCGATATAAAGAAGTCGAAAAAACACCTCCGAATGCTCAAGATATTGCAAAAAAGGCCCAGGTACCCTAAAAAAGCTTCAAAAAAATATTTTAAAGCCCCTAGGGCTGGAAATGCAAAGCCCCTGGGCGCATGGCGCACGCAGGGGGCTGGAGCTAGAGCTCCTGGTCACCCATGTGACCGCCGCTAGGGCCTGCAGGGCTTAAAACCCCGCCGGGCGGCCGGCGGAGCGGAGCAGAGGGCGGCCGGCGGAGCGGAGCGGGGGCCGGCTGACAGCGGGCGGCGGAGGACGGCGGGGCCGCGGGCGAGCGGAGCTGGGTCGGCGGGCAGCGGGCGCAGGCGGAGCCGGGGTGGCGGCCGGGCCAGGCGGCGGCTGGGCGGGCCGCGGAGCGGGGCCGGCGGAGGAGGCCAGCGGGGCGGCGGAGGAGCCAGCTGCTAGCGGCTCGGCGGAGGCCGCGGGGTGGCGCCCGGGTGGCCGCTGGGTGGCGCCCGGGAGGCCGCCCCGTAAAAAAATTTTAATAATTTTTTTTGAAAAATCGCCGTCTCGGAGTGCGTGCCAGGGCCGTACGGCCCTGGTATGCAAAATTTTTTTGCCTCTGATGCCACTGTGTCCAAAATGGACAAGTTTTATATGGATTCTGGCTATCTCGAACCTTCTGAACGCAATGGTGGCATCCGTTTTTGCTCAAAATACCCCCAAAAATTTTTTTTTTCTTTTTTGCAGGCAAAAAAGAAACAAAAAATAACGTCCTACTTCTGAATCACTTCAACACAAACACGAACAGTGAGCAGCAAGATGGCTCTGATACCATGTTAGATTTGACAAACGCAAATCATCCCAAGAACACCTGCATGCAAGACTGTCACAAAGAAGAAGCAAAAAGACAGAAAGCTATGGCGGCCAAAAGGCCAGAGACTGCAAAACCATGTTGCAAGAAAAAAGCTTCTATTAACAATGATGAAAAAATACAATCTCCTTATTGAAATGAAAGAAGTGAATCCTTATAAAAGGAAACACGAAACCCTAAAGGCTAAAACCCTAAAGAATTATAAAGCGCCTAAGTGAAACTTAAGCCTAGAGTATGATAAACTAATAATTAAATGATTTAATTATTAGCTAACATAAGACTACTCTAACATTAACCGAGTACACACTTCATTAGTGTTTTTTAAATCCTATAACTAGGTAGATCTAGCTAATCTAACATGTTACTCCTAACAAGGTAAGATCACTAGAAGTGATCAAAACTTGTAGCCTTAACAAGCAAACCTTTTCTATCTGCAGTAGTGAAGAATTTGTGGGTGTCATCCCCACCGTAGTTTTTACCTTCTTACAAGGGTTTCTGCGTTACCAAAATACTTGTGTTATGTGATTGTCATATTGATTTCATGTTGTTTACTTTCTCAAGTTAACTAGATGATTGATTTATACAATTATATTCAAGTTATTTTGATCAGGTTATCACAGTACATAGTTATAGATCTAAAAGGTTTTTTAATTAAAGTTTTTGAAGGCACTAATTCACCCCTCTCATCATTGCATTAACCCATTATTCATTTTCTAATGCAACTTTCACATTCTTTGGTTCAAATTCACAAACTAAACATGTACCTTGTCTTGTTTTTCTTCTAGTCTGCATTCTAGCTTGTCTGTTTCCAATAATTTGTGTCTTGAGATGATGTCTTCTGATAAAACTAGCCAGTACTTAGTTTCTTCTTTCTTTTTCATCCTATTCAGGTTCATTTGCTTGCTTGGTAGCACCATCTTGTTCGTTGGTTTCCCTTTCCTGTTCCTTAGGGTTATTTTCCTGCTGACCGATTATCACAGGTTGCAACTTCGGTAGATAGTTAGGAAGTTCAATGTAAGTGAATCTACCATAGTCTTTCGGTTCCTTTCTTTCTTCTGTGTTTATGTCATCATACTCATCAACATGAACATTAGTACTTTCAATCATCTTATTTGTAACCTTATTCAGACATTTGTATGCTTTACTCTTAGTAGAATATCCTAAGAATATTCCTTCATCACCTTTAGAATCAAATTTCCCATTTCTCTCATCCTTCAGAATAAAAAATTTGCTTCTAAAAATTTTGAAATAACTTACAATAGGTTTGTGTCCAAACCATAGCTCATAAGGTGTTTGGTTGGTGTCCTTCTTCAGTCTTACTCGGTTAAGCACATATAGAGCTATGTTGACAGCTTCCCTCCAATATGTCTGAGCAACATTCTTTTGTAGCATTAGTGTTCTAGCATAGTCAATGATTGACTTATTCCTTCTTTCAGCAATCCCATTCTGCTAAGGTTTTCTCGATGCAGAGACCCGTCTCTTAATACCATTCTCATTACAGAAATTAGTAAATTTATCAAAGATAAATTCACCTCATCTATCAGATCTTAAGCATTTGATTTCTTTTCTAGTCTCTTTTTCTACCTTAGCCTTATAACATTTAAACAAATTAAAAGCTTCAGATTTCTCTTTCAGCAACATAACAGTCATCAGTCTATTGTAGTCATCAACAAAAAGAACAACATATCTATCACCGTAATAGCTCTGAGTTCTCATAGGACCACATAGGTCGGTATGAACCAATTCAAGTATCTTCTTTATTGAGTAGTCTTTGCTTTTAAAATTGGACTTAGTCATCTTACCTTTCTGACATTCATGACACATAGCATGATCTGGTTTAGACAAGTTAGGCAATCCTCTAACTCTTTTCTTCTTACTAATCTTGACCATGTTATCAAAATTCACATGACATAACATCTTATGCCACAACCATGCATCTTCATCTTTCATTAATAAACAAGAAGATTGATCAATATCAAGATAAAATAGATTACCTTTGGATTATGTACTGGTTCCAACAAGTCTTCCTCCATCATCATAAATCCTTACGTTTCTACTCTCAAAAGCAAGTCGGTGACTTGAGTTGTTCAGTTGTGCCACACTTATCAAATTATAGTTCAGTCCATCTACCCAGTATGCATTCTCACATTTTATTCTATCATTAATCATCAGTGAACCTTTACCTCTCACCATACAAGGTGCATCAATTCCCATTCTAACAGATCCACCATCATATTCATCAATTAGATCAAATTTCTCTATATCACTAGTCATATGATGTGTGCAGCCACTGTCTATGACCCATGTATCATTTCTACTTACTTTAGAGATCAGTGTTGTCTCTTCATGTTTCTCTTCTTCCTCTAAATCATCCTTCATAACAGCAAATACTACTTCTACATCATCATCAGTGTCAGATTCAGATTCAAATTCTTCAGCTATGTAACATACATTTTTCCCTTTGTCATAGATATCTCGGTTGTCTTTGTTGTTGTGTCAGTAGCCTTTGTTGACTCTTCTCCCATAGCTTCCTTCAAATTGGTCTTTGGATCTATCATCATCTTTCTTATTCAGACATCTAGTAGTGATGTGGCCAACTTCTTTACAATTAAAACATGCTAGAGGTAACTTTCCTCTATATCTTCCCTTACCTTTGGGCAATCTTCTGGCCATAAGAGCTTCAAGTTCATCAAGTTCATCATCGATATTACTATCACTATCATTGTTCTTATTAATCTTGCTACTAGACTTAACAATCTTCAAAGAGGACATGAAAGTAGATTCAATAGAAGGTACAACACTTTTTTCAAAGTTATTCAGTTCAAAGGTTGTGAGCTTACTGATCAGAGTGTTAAGGGTGAGGTTGGATGTAGCCCTTGTTTCATGAATTGCAAAGATCCTGATCGCATAAACTGCCAGCAAAGTTCTAAGAATCTTGCTTATCACTGTTTCATCATCAATAGCTCTGCCAGATGCTCTAATAGCATGTACTACCTCTTTTAGTCTATTTGTGTATTGCACAATGTTCTCACCTTCTTTCCTCTTCATATCATCAAATCAACCTCTTAGGCTTTATGCTCTGGCTCTCTTGACATTTGCATCTCCACTATATATTAGAGTCAGTTTTTCCCACATGGCTTTGGTAGTAGTGCATCCCTTAATGTCTTCAAATTTGGTGTCAGTACAGGCAGCAACAAATTCCATCATAGTAATATTGTGTTCATGCCTATCCTTCAATTTGATCAAGAGTTAGGGGACCTGGTGTCAGTTCAATGTAGCCATTCTCCATCAGTTCTAGTGCAGAATTCCCAATTCTAGATATGTGCAGCTTCATTTGGCTTTGCCATACTGCAAAGTTATCTTTGTTCAGCTTTGGCACTTCCCTCTTATACATCTTGAGACCTTTTTGTTGAAGTCCTTAAAACTCTGTTCTAAGCAACCACTGCTCTGATACCAATTGTTAGAATAACTGATAGGGGGATGAATCAATTATCCAGTGTCCCAATTCAAAATGTATAATCTAAAACAATTCTACTACTTCTGCAAGTCGGTAAACATAAAATACTTCCACTTTCTGTGTATTTACCGATTGACAATCTAAAATCTATAATAATTACTGATTAAATCTAACATGTAATATGCAAAGTATGATCACAAACAAATATCACAATCAACACATAACACAAGAGATTTAATGTGGAAACCCTATAAAGGGAAAAACCACCTGGGACCGGTAACCCAAAATTGTTCACTCTTCTAAAGTGAGATCAGTGAAGACCCAACACTATTAATGGTTTACAAACACATTGTTAGGTGTGACCTTGTTAGAGTATTTTAGACCAGAAGTTATTGTCCAACCAGCAGTCACTCTGGGGTTGACAGGATAACAATGTTCACTCTATGAATGAAACATCAAAAGACTTTCATAGTCCACTCGGTTAAGAGATTTGACTGTGTACAATGGTTAAATGTGTAACAGTAGATGATCTACCTAAATACAACTTTAGTTTGCAGTTTACAGATCAATGTTCAGCTCATTCAAATATTTCTGACCAATATAACACTTTAGATTCAATACTATATCAACTTACTATCTATCAATAATAACTCTATGTAGCTCGGTAACTATTCTGCAGCTCAGTTCTTATTAACCAGTATGATCAGAAAAACTTCTCCATGTGATTATTCTACAGTATCTTCTTCTTCCGGCATGCGTTTCATAATGAAATCAATGTCTCTTATATAGACAAGTAAATCATTTTCTTTTCCTCCATCAAATTTTGCCGCTTAATCATATTCATAGATTTTGTCGCTTTAAGCTCCCTTGGCTAATGTGTCAGTAACACATTTCAATCTACTCCATTAGATCCTTTTTTATTTATGTTAGCCTTCAATCTCCATAACAAACATTATCTGTTACCTCAATTTCATACACTTTAAAGCTCATCACTTTATCGGCTAAACTGATCATTTAATTCCTTTCTGTTTTGCTTGGTTAACAAAGAAATGCATCGATGAACACAAGCTCATTTAATACTACACTCGGTATACACTACACTTCGTTGGTGTATACTAAAATGCTTTATTTACTCACAACACTACTTTGTGTCTTTCAGCTCTATTCTTCATCATAGATGAATGCAACATAATAAAGTCAATTTCATCAAGTCATAGACTCATCAACAAGTTACTCAGTGTATTCTTTATCCTCATCTATCATATACATCGTCCTCATGTAGATATTTATGTTCTTCATCTCTTTCACCTTCCTTCAGATGTGTCGATATAGTAACTTACAAGATAAGTACTCTCAAGCTAGTTGACATCAATGACAACATAATACTGATTTAATCATCTTTCATATCTAATCATCAACTCCTCAGTGATCTTGAATTACAGATTCTTCAATCTGGTTCTGAATCAGTTGTAGTTCATCAACTATTTGTTGTTGCTTGGTCTGTAAGGGTTTTTTCTCAGTGACACCAGGCTATTTCTCGGGTAAACTGTCAGGATCTTCACTTTGTATATAAACACATCTTCTATAGTCTTCTAGTTCCTTCTTTATTTCTTCATCATTTTTCTCTAAAAACTCATCAAATCTCACATTTTCACTTTCAATCATCTTGTTAGTAGTCTTGTTCAAACATCTATATGCCTTACTCCTAGTAGAGTATCCTAGAAATATTCATTCATCTCCTTTAGAATCAAAATTTGCATTTCTATCATCTTTCCGAATGTAACATCTACTTCCAAATATTCTAAATTAGCTCACATTAGGTGTATAACCATACCATAGCTCATAAGGTGTCTTGTTTGAATCTTTCTTCAATTGTACTCAGTTTAGTGTAAAGACAACAATACTGATAGCTTCTCTCCAGTAAATTTGTGCAACCTCCTTTTCAATTAGCAATGTTCTAGCACAATCAATAATTGACCTCTTCCTTCTTTCAACAATTTCATTCTATTGTGGTGTACTTGGTGCAGATACATGTCTCTTGATTCCATGCTCATTACAAAAGTTAATAAATTCATTAGAAATAAATTCACCTCCTCTATTAGATCTCAAGCATTTTAGTTGCTTGCCATTTTCTTTCTCTACTCTTTCTTTGTACCACTTAAACATTTGGAAAGATTCTAATTTTTCTTTTAGAAACATAACTAACATCATTCTAGAGAAGCCATCAACAAATAAGATAAAATATCTATGTCCATAATATCTCTAAATTCTCATTAGACCACATAAGTTAGTATGAACTAAATCCAAAATTTCTTTAAATGAATAATGTTTTCTCTTGAAAGTAGACTTTGACATTTTACCCATTTGACATTGTTTGCACATCACTTGGTCAAGCTTAGATATACTTGGTAAACCTCTAACTTTCCTTTTCTTACTAATCTTTACCATGTTGTCAAAATTGACATGACATAACCTCTTGTGCCATAGACAAACATCATCATTCTTAGCCATTAAGCATGAAGTCTCAGTATTATCCAAATAAAATAGGTTACCTTTTGATTGTTCACCAGTACGGATCAGTCTTCCAACATCATCATAGATCTTTGCTCTTCTATTCTCAAATGCAACTCGGTGACCTGTATTATTCAATTGTGCTACACTTAACAAATTAGAGTTAAGTCCTTTCACGCAATAAGAATTTTCACATCTGATCTTGTTGTTTAGCAATATTGATCCTTTACCTTTCACTTGACAAGGTGTATCATTTCAAGAGTTTCAAACTTATCGTCGTCACTAGTCATATGATGTGTGCAACCACTATCAATCATCCAAGTATCATTTTTTCTTACTTTATAAATAAGTTCCTTTTCTACATACCTTTATTCTTCTTTATAATATTCCTTCATTGCAATAAACGCCACTTCTTCTTCATCATTTTCAATCTCAGTATCATCATCTTCTCCAATTAGGTAGCGTGTCTTTTTTCCTTTATCTTTGTAGTATAGGTTTTCTCTTTTTCCTTGCTGTCAAGTACCTCTATGATCTTGGTAATCTCTTCTATCATTATTTCTTTCATTTGATGTTTCACTTGTCCTCTCATTATCATTCTTGTTAGGACATCTAGCAACAATATGACCAATCTCTTTACATTTGAAACATATTAATGGTAGTTTACTTTTGTATTTTCCTTTTCCTTTAGGTATTCTTCTATCTATTAATTCTTCAAGTTCTTCAAGCTCATCTGCTTCAACTTCATAATCACTTCCATTTCTTATCTAATGTCTATTACTTGATCTTCTAGTTTTTAAAGATGACACAAATGTAGATTCTACCTTAGGTACAATACTGCTATAAAATTTGTTAAGCTCAAATGTAGTTAATCTACCGATTAGACTATCAAGGGAAAAATCATTACCAAGTATAGCTCTCATTTCACGTATTTTAGAGAATATAATAGCATAGGAAGGCAATACAGTTTTGAGAATTTTTCTTACCATAGTTTCTTCATCAATAATTCATCCTTCTCCTCAAATAGCATTCACCGCTTCCTTGACTCGGTTGTTGTATTGAGTTATGTTTTCACCCTCTTTCATCTTCAAATCATTGAATTTTCCTCTTCATATTTATGCCTTTTCCCAGAGAACATTTTGATCTCCGTCGTGAATAAGTGTCAATTTGTCCCACATTTCTTTTATAGTTGTACAATTGTTAATGTCTTCAAATTCAACGTCTAATAGAGAAGAAGCAATCTCAATCATCATTGTGTTATGCTCTTGTCTTTCTTTCAACTATGTGACAATCAAAGGACCTGTAGGTACTATGAATTCATTTTCCAAATAGTATAGTATTGAATCCCTAAGGCCTGGTAGATACAGCTTCATCCTTCTTTTCTATGTTGAGAAATTATCCTTGTTCAACTTCGGTACCTCTCTCTTATACATCTTTGGATCTTTAACTTAAGTCCTTCAAATGTCTTCCTTCAAATAATTGTTCTCTAATACCAATTTTTAGATAACTGAGAGGGGGGTGAATCAGTTATGTTCAGTTATCCTACAGTCCCAAATTCCTTTCAGATTTATAGTATCAACTTGAACAAATAAACTAAATAACTTGATAATAACTTGTGTGTGACTTTCTAATTAATTAACCAACTGTCAAATAATGTAAACCAACTAGTAGTTAACATATACTGATCTAACCAAAACTGTAATGTGTAAAGTAAAATATCAAAACATCACATTCATACACATTTAACACTTGATTTTTAACATGGAAACCCTGTTAAGGGAAAAACCACCTAGAACCGGTAACCCAAATATTTTCACTCTTCTAAAGTGAGATCAGTTAAGAGCCTACCCTATTAAAGGTTACAAACACATTGTAAGGTGTGACCTTGTTAGAGGATTTATCACTAACAGTTCTCTGTGACCATACATTCACTTGGGTCAACAAGAAAGCAAGTAACATTCATAGAATGTCAATAGAAAAAGATGGTTAAGTCTCACTCGGTTAAGAGATTTTGACTGTAGAAATGGTTAGAAAGTAACAATGTATGACCTAATTCAAATGCAACTTATTTTTCTTGTATTTAGATCTATGCTAAGCTCAATATCATTCTAGTCATCATAATCTTTTCATTCTCCTTAATCCTCTTACTTTGTTCTACCCGATTATCTCATTTTGTCACTCGATTTGGTCTACAAAATCACTTGGTTCTTTCTCCAACCTGTCTAACTAGCTTCACATGTATGCACCAAAAATTTTCATCCCTCATGTAATCTTCTCTCTCCTCTCTTTTTTTGTCTCCTTATATAGACATGTAAACCATTTTCATTTTAGCCATAGATTTTTCCTCTTAATCTCTATCATTGGTTTTGCCTCTTTAACCTTCCTTAGAACTTGTGGCTTAAATCATTTTCAATCTTCATCATCTGATCATCCTTGAATTTTTCCAGTCATAGATCTTCATAAAAAACTTTTTATTAATCCTTGGAATCTTTTAGATTTGTCCAGCTCATCATCACATGTCGGCAATCACATGTTCCTCCTTATTTCTCTAGCTTAGTCAATACCATGATATGTTAGTTTGTTCCTACTCAGTTAACACCATAGTTGGTGTACACTACATCTACTCAATGTACACTAAGCTCTTCATATACTAACCAGAGTAATTTGTATACTCTTGATCTTCAACACTTAGTAGAATCATGTAGGTCAATCAAATCACTATCATACTATCATAGACTCATCAATAAGTTTCCCAATGAATACCTTATTCATAAATTACTCATACATCTCATCTTCATGTTAATATCTCCTTTCCTTCACCAACATCACCTCCTTCAAATATTTGTAACTATCATGATAAGTAAAGTCAAAGCTTGTTGACATCAATGACAATATAACAACTGATCTAATGTATCACATATACCTCAGTAGCTTGGTG
Organism: Chamaecyparis obtusa; assembly: GCA_027943335.1. Taxonomy (NCBI): domain Eukaryota; kingdom Viridiplantae; phylum Streptophyta; class Pinopsida; order Cupressales; family Cupressaceae; genus Chamaecyparis; species Chamaecyparis obtusa. The sequence goes on along the minus strand of BSBK01002619.1, from coordinate 737,438 downwards.
ATCATCATCACATTCTCCAATTTTTTTCTCCAAGTAGTCTATCAGTTGTAGTTCTAATATTACTGATCATTCTACTTGCTTTTCTTTGAGCCTTAGGTATCAATATACCTAGTTTTATCTTCTCTTTCATCTCTTCATAAGTCTCATACCAATTAGCTCTCTTATCAATAGGTTTAGCTAATAGGGCTTTAATATGTTGTGATGTAGAATCAATGTCAATTTCATAGCCCATTGGCTATAGCCACGTAGTCCTTGGATCCATAGCTTTCACAATGCATGTGTCGGTATCCACTTCAAAACAAAGAGTGTCTTGGTGATCTTCCACTAACTGAGGTGGAATTATAAATTTCTTGTGCATTCTAGTTTGAAACTTAGTGAAATATTCATTCATTACAATATCAAATTTATCTCCTAGACTTTGAATGATTCATTTATCTGATATATAATTGGTTTCTTCACACTCCATGCTACATTATCAATAGATGGGAAGAAGCTATGAAAGTAAAAGAATATAAATACCAACAATGAACTGAACTTCAAAGTGTTGGTCTTTGTTTTTTGAATGGTGTTCATATTATCATCAAACTATTTTAGAAGGATCTCACATAGATCAATCTTCATGTCATTCTTTACTATCTTATATGGAATGTCCACTGCTCCACATGGTACACTATCCACTTGGGATGACTAGAAGAATTAGTAGGATATAACATTACATGTGAATCTCAGTTCAAGATCTTCAACAATTGAAAATTTAAGTCCTCTTCCATCCCATTTAGCTTGTGTCAACTCACACAACTTGTTCTTGTTGGTTTTCTTGTTAGCCTTCGGTCTATCACCGATTGGGTATCTAGTCACAATATGTAAGACATCTTTTGTGATCTTGACTAGTGCATCAAGCAACATAAATTGATCATGAACTTAGCTTAATACAATTCTCATCCACTCTGATTTGAATACACTTGGTACATGTACATTTTGCATTAAACCCTTAGTCTCTGAATGGATATGTTCATCCTTCAACTTCTCATTCCCACATAGATTCTAGAATGATGTGTCCATATCAATTTGATAGATTTCTTTGATCTTACAGTGAATGAAGGCATGGATGTCTTCGATCAAAATTAATCTTGGAGGAATAGAGGATAGAGCTCCCATCTTGTTAGGTTTGGCTTCTTTAGATAGAGGTAGCTTATACTTCAGATTGGGAGGATCAACCTTCTCAATGAAAATATGTTTTATAACTTTAGGTACCATCGATTCAAAGATATAATCACTTGACTGAAGTAGTGTTTCATTTTAATATAACCTCGGTTGCACTTTCACAACTTAGGAAAATAACATAAATCACTCAAATATCCTTGATAGTTCTTAGATCTATTCAATCAATCACTTGAATGCTCTCAAAATATTCATCTCTACAATGTGCTCAAATACTCTTGAAAAGGTTAGGTAAAAATGAAATAGTAAAGTGGTCTATTTATACCTTTTCCTTGATTAGGGTTTCCAATGGCTATAATTTTAGCATTTAACATTATCACTGAATTCCTTATTCACCAATTACCAAATTACACTTCCTTACACTGAATGAAACCAAATAACATAAAATTTTACTGATCAAACATGAAATGTTAACTTTACAACATATATCCAAATGCATCTTAAATATGCTTATATGGATCTTTGCACAAGTGTTAGGAACCAATTTCAGATTAAATTTTATCTCATAGTACCTACACATACCCTTGACCGATTAGGTGAAGATAGGTGCACCTGATCTAGAGGATGAGGTTCCATAAATTGTTCCAAGTGCAGTTCCATCATCTAGATATTTTCTTCTCCATATTTTATTCATATTATCTCTTATTTCTTCAACATTTACTTTAATACTTTCATTTGTCTCTTCATCGGTTGGAGCACTACCACAGTACCTGCAATCTTTGGCTAGGTGACCTACCTTATGATAGTGAAAACATGTCATTCCAGGATTTCTCCATGACCTTCTATTATTTCTACAATGCATCAATATGTAATTTTATGTTATGTGTCAAAATCTCCCACATGTTTTACATAAAATTATTGTGTTATAGTCCCATGGTATTGTTGAGCCTTGTTGGTTGTTTGCAATATTCTATCAGTTAGGTACCCATTTGACATTCTTTCTTTTTGACCTACAATATTTAAAATTGTGACCATATCTATTGCAAGTATTGTAGTAACCATTTAATTTTGGCTTCCTTGTATTGTTAGCAATCCTTGATCTACATTCAAATGCTTTATGTCCATACTTATTGCAGTTATAACAATAACCATTAAATTTAGGAATTCTCAGTGGTTTACCTCTGTTTCTCCTCTAGACATTAGTTGTATGACCAAGTTTCCCACAATGATAACAAATAGGCTTCTTTATCTTTGGTGGTGTAGTAGTATCTCGAATGTGTGCTTGATTTGAGGACTCTCCCTTCTCGATAGTGTTTTTTTCAGTAAACCCAATTCCAGTTGTATCTCTAAGTTGTCACTGACCTCTAAGTTGTTCATCTAATATTCTTAATATTTCTTCATTCATTTTCATCCTTTTCAAATTTTAGTTCACTCTTCAAATGTTTATTTTTCTATCTCAGTCCAGGAATCTCTTCAACTTTCCTTGCAATCTCTTGATTAACACTAATTAACTGATCTATCATATTAAAGTGATTTTGTGACAACCGTTGTATTTCCACATATTTATCATTCAGTCTTGCACTCATCTTTCTTCTCTCATCTTCTATCACTCTCTTATCATCTTCATCTTTTCTCTTTTGTTCTAGGACTTCACACATTCTCGCCGATTGAGCTTCTTGTTCACTCTTCAATGATTTTACCTGCTCAGTTAAGATTTTTGTCTTTTTAGTCAGCTATGATATGGAAACTTTGGATTCATCAAACATACTTCCCTCTAATTTTTCTTCAAGTTCTTCAACCTGGTCTTGAGTGTCATTTAGTTGATAGGCTAACTCCTTTCTCTTGTTAAGTGAATCATTCAACTTTATTCTTAGTTCATTAATCTAATCATTTTCAAATTTTAGTTCCATGTTCATATTCTCAATCACCTTTTCATACCTATAGCTTTCCATCACTTCAGATCTTTCCTTTCAAGTGGTTAAGCTTTTAAATAAGAGACTCAGTTCTGATACCAATTTTTGCATTAATTATGGAAATTTAAGTACTAAGAGGGGAGGGGTGAATCAGTACTCCAAAAAAATTTATCAACTTTTCTAACCATTTACCAAATTATAAATTTTTCATAAAAAATTAACAAATATATAAATCATCACATAAAACATAACTCATAACACCATAATTTTTGGTCTCGTTGAAACCTTGGGTCAAAGGGAAAAGCTATAGTGGAGATGGTACCCACAATCCTTTACTACTGCAGTAAAAAGGTTGCTCAATTAGAGCTACAAAATTAGCTACTTCTGATATCTTACCCTTTTAAGAGTATTTACTTTGCTAGGAGTACAAAGACTTATTCAGTCTACCTTGTTAAAGGATTTTAAAACTCTAATCTAAGAGATGTACCATGTTAAAGGATTTACAAAGTAAGACCTATTAGGGCCTACCTAGTTAAGGGATTTTACAATTTTGATTACACTATAAACTATCACTAAATTTTTTTCTAGTGATGCATCAACAAATGCCTGTATGACTTAATATGCTCAATATCATATTACCTCAATCTTCATTTCAATCACAATTCAACTTATGTACTTGGTAGCTTCAACTTTGATTCACATTCACAATTCTTCTCTAACTATTATGTCACTTGATAGCTTCTCTGCTCTTCATCACCTTCTCTCTATAATTTGTCTTCTCTTCTCTCACACCTTATGATCTACATACACTGATCATTTTATACTTGATCTAGATGTAGTGGAAATATTCTAGATTCTTCTCCTTAAATGGTGCTAGCATTGGTTACATGTCCCATGTATATATTCCACTTAATTTCTATTGGTGGATCTTACCTTGTAATCATGCAAAATCATTTTATTTGTATCTCCAATTTTTTACCAAACAATCTTCTTGGAATCTGTAAAATGTTTTATGTTTAGTGTCCAAATTCAATGTATCTATTAAAATCTATTGTTGGTATGTTTTACTCGGTAACATGTATACTCAGCTCGGTAACTACTATGACTCGATAACTATTTCTTATTTCTTTTTACCATAACTGTTGTAATGCCCCGCCAAGGAACCCAGGAGAACTTAACCTAAACATGCATCTAAGTTTGCAGAATTTTTTTTAAAAAAAGTTAACATACAAGATAAACACCAATGCGGAAGCAATTACCATTTACTCACATTAATACAAACAACCAACACAAGTTACAACTCTCAAGGGTTCCTCGATGAAGATTACGTTAACATTAATTAATTAATTTAGATTAGATACAATTACAAAACTCATATAAATAAATGAAAGATAAAAGAAACATCACATATAAGATAACATAAATACAACTGGTACCATGAAGTATCCATAATAACCTACATCCATTGCACATGTCGTAGGGTAGGTAATACAATAAATCATGTAAAATAGTAAAAGTGCACTTTTAAATATAATACAATTTCAATAGTAAAAGTGCACTTTTAAATATAAAATAAATCATGTATTTAAACAATTTAAAACCATTATGAATTAAATGTATGTATATGATTTTTTTTTAAAAAACAACAAAAGAATAATCATAGAATTTAAATTCATCTCTTTGCATGAATGATACAATTAATTTAAATAACATTAAAAAGAAATTAACTAATATTAAAAAAACAAAACACTATACAAAATAAAATTTAACAAAAAAGTTTTTTTTGAAAAAAATAAAATAGTCCCATTGGTTAAATCTCGTGCCCTCCCAATTAACTTTATTTTTTTTCTTTAATTAATTATTATTTTTTTAAATAAAAATAATATGGCTAGAATAATATTCACAAACAACTTTAAAAAAAATATATTATATATATATTTTTTAACATATTTATATAATTTTTGGAAATAATAAATTTCACAGGGTATTTTCAATACACAAAGTTTCAGATTTCAAAAGCATGGAATATATTCTTTTTAATATATTGATAAATCCGAAAGTGACATAAGATAAGGTTTTTTTTTTTTACTATTTCTTTCAAATTGACTTTTGCCTGTGTATCTTTTTTTTTCCTTCTTACTATATTTATTCCAACAAATATAATTTCCTACCAAAATTGGATTTTTTTACACAAACTGATTTTCTTTTACTAATGGGTAAACTTATTTTGAAGACTCTATAGTTAAACCATAGATCTGATTTAATTATTCATTTTCTAGGAGTTTAATAGAGAATCTTCCAACATAATTTTGCCAACATAACCCTGCTATGCTAAAATTAAATAAAAACATAAAATCTCAGATTCAAAGGTTTTCTAACACCCAAAACAAAGGAATCAAAAATAGATTTAAGGAGACAAATAGGAAATCATTCAGACATATAAATCTTTCAAACTACCAAACAGAAATCACAAAAAGAAGTTTTTAGATCCTACGTTAGCTCCAATGCACACAACTGAAATGGAAAACCCTAAAAGACCTGTAAACAGGAATGAACACAACTAAAACATGTATCTAAGTTTGCAGAATTTTTTTTTTAAAAAGTTAACATACAAGATAAACACCAATGCGGAAGCAATTACCATTTACTCACATTAATACAAACAACCAACACAGGTTACAACTCTCAAGGGTTCCTTGATGAAGATTACGTTAACATTAATTAAATAATTTAGATTACATACAATTACAAAACTCATATAAACAAATAAAAGATAAAAGAAAGATCACATATAAGATAACATAAATACAACTGGTACCATAAGCTATCCATAATAACCTACATCCATTGCACATGTCACAGGGTATGTAATATAATAACCGAAAAGAAGTACACATGATATCTCTGAATAACTGATACAAAGATACATTATCACAAAGAAGAAGAAGAGGAAGAATACAATTCCATCAAAGAAGATCAAGAAGGAACAACTTCCACAGGGATCATCCAACACTCGTACATGAACATCAGAATCCCAAATGGTAAAAGAATCACTACCATCTGACCTCGTGAACCTAAATGGTCAACTCCCATCGTGCTGAGGAGATAATAATAGATCCCACTCGGATAACAAACATCAAATAGATCAAGCTAAGGAAAGGATCCTGAAAGATCTCTAACTCAAGGTGAAAAAGTAATAATGCCATGAAAGACTCACTATTCTAGAGGCAACCGACACATGTAGGATAACTAGACTATGCATAGGAAGGTGTCATCATGTACGTCTAACCCTTAATTTTTGTCCTGGTAATCTCTCAGGATCCCGGCACCCAAGTGACCTTACACAGTGTTGATGACCTCTCGTACACACGAAGCCATCAACTATGCCAACTCATGCCTTTAAAGGCGGCTAGTCATCTTCTCCATTCCCACCTTAGTCTATACTAGCACTAAGCCAAGGCGAGGAAACATATCTTGTTAGGTTCATTTTAATATCTCTCAATGTTACATTATGTTATCACTTATTATAGATACTTAACAATAACTGATCCTGGTAGCCACTTGTGGGCCCCAACACTTATTGCAAGCCACCTCCTACTACATATCTAGGTAAACTACCCTAGGCTCAAAGATCTCGCATAGATCAAACAGGTACACAACCAGGTAATTCCAAATCCAATTTCACATACAAGAATTAGAAATGATTATAAATGTACCAAAAGCATAATACAAAACATCATGAGCCTATAAGGTCAAGTCAGGATATAATCGGATCTCACACATACATCAAAACATAATACTGAAAACATGAACAACCGACACTTACCCCGGCCTCTGTCTTTCCCCTAGGTCTTCTAGTATCCTGAAATCATAGAAGCACAAGAAGACACTCCAGGAATGAAGAATACAATGCTCACATCATAAAGAATTGAAATTGATCCAAAAGTATTTAAATTCCATAATGCACATAATTGAATCCACATATAGATACGCATAAATCTATTAAGATAATCTTAACATAAACATTAAAAACAAAGCCATAAATCAAGAATATTCCCTATATATGTTCTATGAATTCAATAGAGTAAAAATGCCCAATTTCAGTAAAACATAACACCTGTTAAGTTCATGTTGTCAATAGGAATATAATTCAATACATTTCATTTACGCATATAAAATATGTAACCTAATTAACATAAACATATATATCTCACATTGGAATACTAAAACAATGGGTCTAATTTAATTCAAATTAGAAAATAAATTATACTATTTAATAATTTATTCCATAATAATATACAACTAATTTCAATAGTAAAAGTGCACTTTTAAATATAAAATAAATCATGTATTTAAACAATTTAAAACCATTATGAATTAAATGTATGTATATAATTTTTTTTTTTAAAACAACAAAAGAATAATCATAGAATTGAAATTCATCTCTTTGCATGAATGATACAATTTATTTAAATAACATTAAAAAGAAATTAACTAATATTAAAAAACAAAACACTATACAAAATAAAATTTAACAATAAAGTTTTTTTTGAAAAAAATAAAATAGTCCCATTGGTTAAATCTCGTGCCCTCCCAATTAACTTTTTTTTTTGGTTTAATTAATTATTATTTTTTAAATAAAAATAATGCAGCTAGAACAATATTCACAAACTACTTTAAAAATATATATATATTATATATATAGATATAGATATAGATATATATATATATATATATATATATATATATATATATATATATATATATATATATATATATATATATATATATATATATATATATATATATTTAACATATTTATATAATTTTTGGAAATAATAAATTTTATAGGTTATTTTCAATATACAAAGTTTCAGATTTCAAAAGCATGGAATATATTCTTTTTAAGATATTGATAAATCTGAAAGTGACATAACATAGGGTTTTTGTTTTTTTTTACTATTTCTTTCAAATTGACTTTTCCCTGTGTATCCTTTTTTTTCCTTCTTATTGTATTTATTCTAGCAAATATAATTTCCTACCAAAATTGGATTTTTTTACACAAACTAATTTTCTTTCACTAATGGGTAAACTTATTTCGCAGACTTTATAGTTAAACCATAGATCTGATTTAATTATTCATTTTCTAGGAGTTTAATAGAGAATCTTCTAATAGAATTTTGCCAACATAACCCTACTGTGCTAAAATTAAATAAAAACATAAAATCTCAGATTCAAAGGTTTTCTAACACCCAAAACAAAGGAATCACAGACAGATCTAAGGAGACAAACATGAAATCATTTAGACATATAAATCTATCAAACTACCAAATAGAAATCATAGAAAGAAGTTTCTAGATCCTACCTTAGATCCAATGCACACAACTGAAATGAAAAACTTTGAAAGACCTGTAAACAGGAATGCACACAACTGAAACATGCATCTAAGTTTGTAGAATATTTTTTTAAAAAAGTTAACATACAAGATAAACACCAATGCGAAAGCAATTACCATTTACTCACATTAATACAAACAACCAACACAGGTTACAACTCTCAAGGGTTCCTCAATGAAGATTAGGTTAACATTAATTAATTAATTTAGATTAGATACAATTATAAAACTCGTATAAACAAATGAAAGATAAAAGAAACATCACATATAAGATAACATAAATACAACTAGTACCATAAGGTATCCATAATAACTTACATCCATTGCACATGTCGCAGGGTATGTAATATAATAACTGAAAAGAAGTACACATGATATCTCTGAATAACTGATACAAAGATACATGATCACAAAGAAGAAGAAGAGGAAGAATACAACTCCATCAAAGAAGATCAAGAAGGAACAACTGCCACAGGGATCATCCAACACTGGCACATGAATGTCAGAATCTCAAATGGTAAAAGAATCACTACCACCTAACCTTGTGAACCTAAATGGTCAACTCCCACCATGCTGAGGAGATAACAACATATCCCACTTGGATAACAAACATCAAACAGATCAAGCTAAGGAAAGGATCCTGAAATCTCTCTAACTCAAGGTGAAAAAGAAATAATGTCATGAAAGACTCACTATTACAGAGCCAACCGACACATGTAGGATAACTAAACTATGCATATGAAGGTGTCATCATGTACGTCTAACCCTTAAGTTTTGTCCTAGTAATCTCTCTAGATCCCAACACCCAAGTGACCTTACATGGTGTTGATGAGCTCTCATACACACGAAGCCATCAACTATGCCAACTCATGGCTTTAAAGGTGGCTAGTCATCTTCTCCATTCCCACCTTAGTCTATACTAGCACTAAGCCAGGGCGAGGAAACATATCTTGTTAGGTTCATTTTAATATCTCTCAATGTTATATTATGTTTCACTTATTATAAATACTTAATAATAAGTGATCCTGGCAGCCACTTGTGGGCCCTAGTGCTTATTGCAAGCCACCTCCTACTACATATCTAGGTAAACTATTATAGGCTCAAAGATCTCACATAGATCAAATAGGTACACAACCAGGTAATCCCAAATCCAGTTTCACATACAAGAAATAAAAATGATTACAAATGTACCAAAAGCATAATACAAAACATCATGAGCCTATAAGGTCAAGTTAGGGTATAATCGGATCTCACACATGCATCAAAACATAATACTGAAAACATGAACAACTGACACTTACCCTAGCCTCTGTCTTTCCCCTAGGTCTTCTAGTATCCTAAAATTACAGAAGCACAAGAAGACACTCCAGGAATGAAGAATACAATGCTCACATCATAAAGAATTGAAATTGATCCAAAAGTATTTAAATTCTATAATGCACATTATTGAATCCACATATAGATACGCATAAATCTATTAAGATAATCTTAACATAAACATTAAAAATAAAGCCATAAATCAAGAATATTCCCTATATACGTTCTATGAACTCAAAAGCATGGAATATATTCTTTTTAATATATTGATAAACCTGAAAGTGACATAACATAGGGTTTATTTTTTTCTTACTATTTCTTTCAAATTGACTTTTGCCTGTGTATCTTTTTTTTTTCCTTCCTACTGTATTTATTCCAGCAAATATAATTTCCTACCAAAATTGGATTTTTTTACAGAAACTGATTTTCTTTCACTAATGGGTAAACTTATTTCATAGAGTCTATAGTTAAACCATAGATGTTATTTAATTATTCATTTTCTAGGAGTTTAATAGAGAATCTTCCAACATAACCCTGCTGTGCTAAAATTAAATAAAAACATAAAATCTCAGATTCAAAGGTTTTCTAACACCCAAAACAAAGCAATCATAGACAGATTTAAGGAGACAAACAGGAAATCATTCAGACATATAAATCTATCAAACTACCAAATAGAAATCACAGAAAGAAGTTTCTAGATCCTACCTTAGATCCAATGCACACAACTGAAATGGAAAACCCTGAAAGAACTGTAACCACATGATTCCTCTGTGTATGAATTCCACCTGTAAATCTGAATCCATGAAGGATGCAATGCCAAAATCCGGACGCACATTGTAGCCAAAACAACAAGCAAGCACAACATACCAAATTCTCCAAAATCCAAGCACACAAGCTCTTCCCAAATTTCTCCTCCAAAACCCGTCTCCCTCTAAAATGAATGCAATTTTCTCCTAATAGGAATTCAATTCCCCATTTCATGAAACCCTAAAGATAACTCAACTGCTAACTCCCACGTCAACTCCTACTCAAAAATTGAAAGAAAATATAATTAATAATTTAAACGCACTTTTCATGCACAACTCAACTTTGACTTTTGAAAACAAGTTGATTACTTTTGAAAACATTTCAATTTTTAATTAATATTTATGCACATGTTATAATTAAAATATGTATTAAATAGATTAAATATTTAATGCATCCTAAAACATGCAATCAAATATTTAATTATTTAATAAAGCACACAAGCACATTACAATCTAATTTTGATTAAATAATCAAATAATACCAAATAATCAAATAATTGACTTTAGATTAATTTTCTCAAATCTATCTAGGAGCATAATTAACATTAAATTTCAACTATAATCATTAATCAATAAATCACAGAAAATCACCCACATAAGCAATAAATCAACTAAAGCCAAACGAGGTAAAATCAAACAAAGTAAAACCAAGCAACACTAGATAGGGATCCATGAATTCCTGTCAACTAGACAAATTTGGTTAGGGTAGTCAAACTGATACTTGTCCAATCCTAGGAAAAATGGGCTTAGGTTAGGGTTTTGGATTTGTGTTATCTCCCCTCTCTTACCATTTGAGATATTGTGATAGGGCACTCTCATCCTGACAATTCAAGGAAGTCGATGCTCGGTACCTACAAACTTGCATAACCCACATATACATACATATATGGATATAACAGACAATGGCGAGGATCAGCCGATCATGTGGATCTCACAAGCAAGTAACTACGACTCTATCCCTCAACCACATCAGGCATGTCAAATAGAAATGTAAAAAAAACACATCAACCATACACATGCAAGTATGGGGTTAGTAAAATCATAAGCATCAATGATTACCTAACATATAATCTATCATCCTAAAGTAATCATAACATTTATAAAATTAGACTAGGGGCAGGGTACTACAACTATCTTTTTCTTTACCAACTTGTTTGCTTTATCGATTGAGTACTATGACTCCTTAATTTACCAAATGAATTTGAAAATCAATATGACTTTAACAAAACTAATGACAACAAAATAACTCTTTAGGAGAATCAAATAGGGATTATGCCAAAGCTAGTTTCTATATTTTGAGTACAAGTTGGTTGTGAGATGGAATCATGGTATGTGAGCTTAAGGTGTGTAATAAGACTTAGAATGGAATACCTTATGTTATTTGTGGCTCACTTGGTTCATGTTGTTGATGGAGGTAGCATGTGGACTTTACATTATTTTAGTTAGGAGCTGAATGGGTTGTCTTGCATGTGCTAGGATTAGTGAGTATTAATTGTGGATCTTGACATGTCTTTTAATGTTCGTAATTGATGTATACTTGTATTAGGTACCATGTGTACCTTACATTGGTCAATGTAATTTTATTTGCATTGGGGAGGCTCCAACAAGATGACCTTATTGATTATTTGTAACTTGTATAAATACAAGAAATATAATGTGAGGAATGTGGTGGTGGTTTATCAATTATTGATGCAAATTTAAACTAGTTATCAGAGAAGATTAGAAGAGGTATGAGTCAAATCTATGCTCACGCCTTGTGTACTTCAATGGAAATATAAAGGCAAGTAAGTTTTCATTCATTCATTTTATTGGACAGAAGATTCTTAATTTTGTATTAAGACATTGTGTCCTGAAGGTGGGTTTAACCTTCACTTTGGGGAAATGCACTTAGGTAGTGTGCCTTTTGTTCTCACCAATTCCTAACAGGGTCAAAGTACCTTTTAATAGGGGTTCATTCCTATAACATGGACTTGTCCTTTAATAGAGACAAATGTGTTAGATTCTTTGTATCAACTCCTAATAGGGTTAGGTTTCCTAACAAGGACATTTATATACTAGTATATGATCTAGTGGGTATCATCCCTGCCGAGGTTTTTCCCTTAACAGGGTTTTCATCGAGAAAAAAAATTATGTTTGTTATGGTGTTGGAATTTTCATTATTCATCTTGATTAGTACTATTCTATGTTTAATTGGTAATCAGCTAGAAATGTTTAACATTTATAATTATTTCACACAATTGATTCACACCCCCCCTCAATTGTGTTGTGTTGATTGTTATTCCTAATAATTGGTATTAGACCATTGGGCCCTCGTGCAAAAATTTTAACTGATTGAGGAGATCCAGAATGGCAAGTTATAGGAAGGACAGTGCAAAGTTTGATGCTGAAAATTTTGATAGCTGGAAGAACAAGATGAGGACTCATTTGATCTACTTGGGAATTGAATATTATATGATTACAAAGAACCATACTGACATCTGGAAAAAGGATGAGCTGGAATCTAGTACTGACACTGAAAAAAAGGAGTACACTTACAATATGGTCACTAGAGAAGCATTAATCAATGCACTTTTAGAGGAAAAGTTACAAAGGTTCAAGAGATTGATTCATCAAATGAGATCTAGAAAAAATTAGAAGCATTTTATGAAGGAGACAAATACACCAAACAGACCAATTTATAAAGTTGGAAAGAAAAGTTAGAGAAAATGAGGATGCAAGAAGACGAGACTAACAGATCATATGTTCAAAGGGTAACAAAGGTTGTTACTAGCATCAAAAATTTAGGAGGAATAAATATAGAAGATGAAATCATTGAAAAGATTATGAGATCCTTGACACTAGCATATGACACAAAGGTCATGGATATTGAGGATATTTTACCACTCACAAAGGGTTTTACAAGGGAAACTTTGATTGGTAAGTTATCTACATTTTAAACTTCAAGATTACAAGATAATTTACCTAAAGTATAATCTACATTTAAAGCTACTATTCATAAGGATAAGATGATAAAGAATGTTGCAAGTACTATTAGAAATGACAATTATGCAAGTCTTGGAGAAAATGCTAAGGAATGGATAGAGATATAAGAAGAAGAAAGAAAGTTGGATGAGCTTGTTGTGTTGGTTTCCAAAAGAGAGAAAAGAGGTAAAGGAAAGTATGAAGCCAAGTTACCTTTGAAATATTTTTCATGTAATAAGATAGGTCATTTTGCTCTAGATACCCTACCAGAATTCCTAAGTATAATCCCAAACCATACAAATCCAAATATCCAAAAGAATTTTATTATGCTAGTGATGGAGATTCTGATGATGAATGAGTAAAAAGTGATGATGAGATTGGGTTTATTGCTATCAAAGATGAGAATCCTATTCATGAAGAAAAATCTTTGGTCTCTCATGTGGAAAATAAATCAGAATGGATCATAGATAGTGGTTTTTCACATCATATGAAGGGTGATAAAGAAAAATTTGTATAGCTTGACAAGTATGATGGAGGTGTACTTAGATTGGGAGATAATACTCCTTACTTGATCATAGGGATATGATCTATAACTCTTGATGGAAAAACTAACACGGATGATGTATTATTTGTTGATAGAATAAAACATAATATTTTGAGTGTTGGATAGCTTGCTGACAAGGGATATCATCTGTAATTCAAGGATGGAAAGTGCACTATCAAAGATCAATCAGGGAACTTGATTGCATCAGGTACAAAGACAATAGGCAATGTGTTTCAGTTGAAATCAATAGGAGAAAATTGTTTTGTTGCAAAGATAGATGATAGTTGGTTGTAGTACAAGAGGTTTTGTCATATAAATTTTGATAATATTATGAAGATCAGTAACACTAATGCAGTAAGAGATTTTCCTAAAATTATAAAACCTACAAAACATGATATGAAAAGAGTGTGTTATGGGAAAATAGAAAAGGACTAGTTTTCAAGGAAAGACTTATTTTGTAAAAGGGAGATTGGATCTGGTTCATACAGATCTTTGTGGTCCTACAAAGACAAGGTCATACTATGGTGAAACGTACTTTATGATTTTTGTTGATGGTTACTCAAGAATGATGTGGGTTTCCTTTCTTAAAGAAAAATTTGAAGCTTTTTACAAATTTAATATCTACAAGGAAAAAATTGAGAATGAATCATGTTTGAAGATAAAATACCTAAGATCTGACAGAGGTGGAGAGTTTACATTAGATAAATTTAATACATATTGTGAAGAGCATGGGGTCTACAGAAAAACTTCTACACCAAGGTCTCTACAACTGAATGGGATAGAAAAAAGAAGAAATAGAACTATTCTTGATACATCAAGGATAATGATTCTTGAAGATAAGGCATCACAGATACAATGGAGAGAAGCAGTTAATATTCGAGTCTACATATTGAATCGAGTTCAAATTAAACATGGCACTAGTAAGAATTCATATGATTTATTATTTGGTCATGTTCCTATAGCCAAATACTTCAAAATGTTTGGTAGAAAATGCTAAATAAAAGGGGATGATGAACTAGGAAAATTTGATCCTAGAAGTGATGAAGGAACTTTTCTTGGTTATTCCACAAAAATGAATGCATACAGATGTTACAATTACATATTGAAGAAGATAATTGAGAGTGCTAATGTTAAGATTGATGAGAAATTTCAAATTCAAGAAATATGGTATGATTGTGAACTAGATAATGAAGGAGGTCAAACATCTAAAAATCTAAATTAGACTCAGGAACAAGAAGGAGAAAAATTCTTTTGAGAATGACAATGGGATATAGGTATGTATTGATGAGCCTAAATAAACTCTTAAAACACCAAGGTATTTATTATTGAATCATTCTAATAAGGAAATAATTGGAGGTGTGTTAACTAGATCAAAAGTCATAAATGAATTATGTTTGATTTCACAAGTAGAACCTAAGACTATTGTATGCACCCTAAAATGGTCGCCTAGACTTTGGGCCCCCATTCAGCAATTTATCAAATCTCTAAATCAATATTTTCAAAATCAGCAATTTTCAAAATTATATCAATTTCCTTGATCAAATCCTAATTTTATCATTTTTCGATTATTTTCTATGGGCTAACCATTTTATCCTAAGTCTTTATTTATTTAAAAAGAATTTTCTCCCCTTTTATTAAATAAAAATCCTCCACTTTTCATCTTATCCTAAGTTGCACAAATAAAGCATTATTCTTATTTTATAAAAAGAAGAAAAGGGCTTCTTTGTCTCATATGGACACAAAGGTCAACTCTTATTTTCTCATTGGAGGATATTTGTGCACATGGATTTCTCCTCTTTCAAGCTCCACCCTTGATTAAATCTTTTGCCTCTTAATCTCCATGGTCCATTCCTTTTCAATTCCTTTAAAAGGAGAGCTCTTTTCTCATTCTTAGATCCCAACTTTTTATGCTAACCTTATGGTGCAGAATTTCTTGGAGACTTTGGAGCTTTTGGAGATCATTTTATCATTCTAGTTTCATTATTGCATCATAGCTTTCATGGCATCTAGCTTAGTTTCTTTGTGCTCTAGATTAGCTCACATAGCTTAATTAGCAAGGGTTTGTAATACTTTCCTTTCATAGCTTAGCTTGCATCTTCATTCTTAGCATAGCTTGCATTGCATTGCATTTTCATTGATTCTTGAGGATATTGGCATTCTTTCCCTTGTCTCTTTGAATCTCCCATTGTGTGGTTTACTAGCAAGGTTGCATGCTTCAATAGCTCTAGCTAAGAGCACCATCAACATCCTTGTGACTCCATGCCTAGGGAGCTCTAGGTCACTTTCTCAAGGTTTCCCATTCATGGATTCCCTTGGAAGTAATGACTTAGAGAAGTGCACTATTTAGTGTGTACATTTTGGCACCCACCGTGGGGCAAAAGATTCTTGTTTTGTCCTTCTTTTTATGCATTTCCATCATTTTTTCGTCAATATTTGCTTGTTGTTTCATCAATATTTTTTGTCTAGTTTTTTCTGACAGAATTATCATGCGATAGTTTTCCAATGTCGCATGATACTTTCTTATATACTAGTGTGATATTTTACTAGTTAAAATATCACACACTTTGGCAGATTGTGTCGCACTGTGGTTTTGTTCTCTGTCACATGTAGGTATCAAGAACTATCGTGCAGAGATAAAGTATCACACCAGTACAGAATGAAATATTGCACGATCCTTTCTCTGAAAAAAATATCACCTAGGCCTAGCAGTGAGCATTTTTTGTCATTTCTTTGCAAGATTTACTTGGTTTGATTTAGATTTATGATTTGTTGTTGTAGAACAGAGGTCTATTTGCATATTTCATTTGGTTTTTGATGTGCTAACCCTTGTAGGGCTAACAAGTTGTGCTTGTAGGTGCTCCTATTGCTTGAAATTATTTTCTTAAAAGAATGCATGTCAAAGCTCCAAATGCACAAGGGCTACTAACAGTTTTTGTAGGGCTACCCAAAGCATAAAAACCAATCAAGTGCTTGTTTAATTTATTTATTTTAAGTGTGACATATACTAGTTGTTTCATTTATTAGGCACTTAATATCTTGTTGTAGGGATCTTTAGGTGGTAGGAGAAGTTGTTGGAAATATTCAAGAATTAACCAAGTTACTAAGAGGGGAGGGGTGAATTAGTAACTCCAAATTTTCTTTCAATAACAGATGTATTAACATATAATTCACTTTATCCTTTTGCATATAGAAAGCATGAAACTTAAAAGCATTCACAACAATGACACATAGATTTGTTACCCAGAAACCTTCCAAAAGAAAGTAAAACTGGGGTGGGGATGAAACCCACAAAGCTTTAGTACTGCAGTATAAAGTTGGCCGGTTAAGGCTTACAATTGATCACTTCTGATGATCTGCCCTACTAGGAGCAATAAGGACTGCTAGGTCCACCTTGTTAGAGGATTTTTACAAACTTACAAAAGAAGTATGTACTCGGTAAAGAGATTTTACAAAAGACTGTTAAGTCTACCCGGTTAAAGGATTTTAGTACTGATTCACCTGTTAGGATGAAACAATAGATCTCTTGCTTTGCAACTGGATTGCTGAATGAGATTCGCTTATGTATTGATCACCTTCTGTGATGGATTTATCTTTGCTGCTTCTTATACTGCTGTTGCCCTTTGTAATTCTCTTAGCTCTGCTTTTCTCTTCTATTTCATATTCATACTCATTATAATACATCTTGGTATTTTACAACATTGTTTATATACAAGTCTAAACAATTAATTACAATTACAATTACAAAGTTATCTTGACAAATAAACATAAGTGCTACTAAGTCGGCCCAAGTATGGTTACTCGGTTCCTACAAACTAACTTGGTGACTTTCTGATACTCGGCATCCACTGCATTACTCGGCATCATCATGCACTCGGTAGAAGTGAAGGCATGATTCATACTGACCACTCGGTAAGTTTTGAACTCTGTAAATACTGGTGACTCGGTAGACATAATGTTGCTCGATTTACACTGTCCTACTCGGTTTGCACTGTCCTGCTCAGTTTGCACTGTTCTGCTCAGTTTGCACTATTCTGCTTGGTTTGCACTGTTTTGCTTGGTTTGCACTGTTCTGCTCGGTTCACACTGTTCTACTCAGTTTGCACTATTCTGCTCAGTTTGTACTGTTCTGCTTGATTTGCTCAGTTTGCACTGTTCTACTTGGTTTGCACTGTTCTGTTCAGTTTGCACTCAGAATGCAAATAAGTGTTGTCACTAGTGGCAATTCTGCTTAATGCCAACAATCTCCCCCTTTGGCATTAGTGACAAAAACACTTATTGCCCAAAACTTATATACATGAACCATGCTGAGATTTATTTTGATTTTTCAAAATTTGTCTTTGTCAAAGGGCTTTATAAATTATCTCCCCCTTTCAATGTGCTAACTTTTTCTTCTTTTCTTCTGTACATATACATATCTCCTTCTATACATATCTCCCTCTATACATATCTCCCTCTATACATATCTCCCCCTTTTTGGCGATAATGCCAAAGGTGTATATATAGGTGATTTACAGAGAGAATCCATAATTTGATAGAAAAATAGAATGTACCTTCATTATCAGTGCCAGGGTTCTATCACAATTTTCTTGCAGAATCTTGCATGTTTGGATTGCAATTTGGACTTCTGCAAAGAGTTCAATCATGTGATCTGCTATTGAGAACTGATTGTCATGAATCAATGTTTTGGAATGTTCAATGTGCTTATACATTGTATTCATGATGGGAAGGATCATGTTCTGAATGTCTAGTAGTGTGGACCAGATCCTTGTGTCTTCTTTCAGTAGTTCTAACTGCGTATTTGATAGGTATGAGATTTTCATGTGATGAGAAGAGTTTGAACTTGGTTCAAGTTGCAGCTTCTGTATGCTAATCTTTAAATCCTCATCAATTTTATTCATTTTATCCTTGACATCCTTGGTGAACTCGGCAACATTGTACAGTCTGGCCAAAATAGAGGTAACATTCGAATAGGAGGATTCAATGTTTGACAAAATTGAAGACAATTCAACTTGATTAATAGCTATGTGCTGAGTAATGTGCTCAAGCACTTTATTGTTGAATCTCTTCTTGGCTCTTTCAACTAACTTTTCTGTCCCAGATGAATCCTCATTGTACTTATTTACTGCTTCTGCTAATTGTAACAAAACATGTTGAGAGGAGTCTACTTTAATACCTAATGCTTCTGACAAAATGTCCTTAGCATCCTTATAAATTTTATATTCCTTGTCTCTCTCATCTTTAAGTTTCTTTTGTTTTGCTTTCCTTTGGAGGATTTCACCTATATTTTGCATTTGGTCCTCTGATAGATTTGCAAAATCTAATGTTGGAATTTCTATTTCCTCATCTAGGTCTATATCCTCTACTATATTCTTGCCCAAAAATCTTATACTTAGTTGAGCCTTAGGCTTATCTGTACTTAATGCCTTAGTAGTAGTGACAGTAGACACAGTAGGACTGGCTATAGAGAATGGTATACTGTCTATTGGAGAACTTGAAGTATTTACACATGTAGAATCAAAAACTGGAATACTTATTGCTAGAAAACTTGATGAAGTAGGAGACTGCAACTCGGTAGAAGAAATGGTAGTTGCTTCTGTTGTTGCTATAGGTGATTGGAAAAATGTTGAAGTTGTCACAACCATGCTTGAAGGTGTCTCCGGGCTAGATGTAGAAACTTTTACTAGAGAGGTAGGAAGTGATGCAATGACTTCTGCGGCTATCCTCACAGTATCATCTACCTCAGTGGCTTCTTCCTGTTCATCACTGTCATCTTCAATGTCTTTTATTATAACTGTTTCAATACTCAGTAGGTGAAGATGGTATATGTTCTTCCATGTGGCATTTGCAGCCTTCAAAACCGCTTCACTATTGTTAATCAGAATCAAACAAGTATTGAACTTCAGTGTCATCTTATTTTCATTCTCCTTCAATGCCTTCTTTATTTCATCATTTTTCAAGCTCGGCATTAACTGTCTCAGGGTTTGATCAAATATGTCTTTTACAGTTTGCTTTGCATTGGTCCATCTCATTTTTATTGGATCTAATAAAACTGTTGGAACCTGTGGGGCTATTTCATCAGGAGAGTATTTCCACTGTCCCATCTTTTCAATAACAGCATCTTCAATCTCCTTTTGTTCTATATCCATTCTTGTTTCATATTTAAAAGATTTTATATTACTTACTCCAGATCCTGATCCTTCTCTAAAAAGTTTGATCTTCTCTTGAAGGGTTAGAGGAGGCCTTTTGAATATTATATCTTTGTCTGCCTTGTTTGCCTTACCTCTTGCACTTCTCCTTGTAAATACAGCAGTGGGAGGCTTAGGTGCCTTAGTGATGAATACCTTTCCTTTCTTCTTTGCAGGTTCTGGTTCCTCTATTTTCTCATCCTTTTTCTTTTCTTCTTCAGTGTCTTCTCCTTTGTCCTCGGTTAGCATTTGCATTTTGGCTATCCTCTTCTTTCCTTTATTTACCGCCTATGGAAGCTTTATGCTTAATTCAATTCTCACCTTTGCTTCTTCATATGTTCCAAAATATGGAGCTTTGGGATTAACAGGCTGATTAAGGAGGGCTTCAATGATATTCTTGGTTTCATCAATGTTTACCTCATAAGGAAGAGGTTTTACATGTATAATCCTTGGTTTAGCTGCTTGAATGTATACTATGGATTGTTTTTGGAAGTTTGAATGCTTTCCATGTTCTTGTTAAACTGTTTTAACAATAAATCTGTAAGGTCAAATGATAGATTATTCTTGACCACTTTGTATGCTAGGTCTATGGCTTCACAGGATACACTATTCTGTTGACTTGAACTATATATTTTATGTGCAATGATGTGTGTTCCAAACTTCAGTTCAGCATCAGTAATGCTGCTTACTTTCATGCCTCTACCATCCCACTCGGCTAGGGTTTTCTTCTCCAGTTCCGGCCGACCTAGGGTTTTGGTAGATTTAGCTTTGGTTAACATGGGAAGACCGGTGATTTGATGAATCATCTTCTTAGTGATCTCTATGGGTTGCTCAAGCCAAATCTTGCCTTCATGTACATGGCTGAGAATGTATCTAACCCATTTCTCCTGAAAGTTTTGAGGTAAATGTGCAATGTGAACTAATCCCTTGTCTTCCAGATGTTTGTGCTCGGGTTTTAGAATACCATCCACACACAGTTCCTCATGCACAATATCTAGCTATAGGTTTCCCATTTCTTGAATTGCACAATTGAAATGATTGCGGATATCATTAACAAGTAGTACCTTAGGAGGAATCTGAGATTGAGCTCCGTTTGGATCTAGGGCTGCTGCAATTGCAGGCACGAGCTTGAAATCTGGTGCGCTCCATTCCCCTTTGATTATCATTTTTGTTCCTTTCATTGCTGAAGTGCTGGATGATGCCATGGTAGCTCACAGAAAATTCTTTTCGCAAAAGTGTTTGAATCGTTGGATTGCTCTTGAAATTTTAATAGCTCTCAAAGTGCTAAAGTTCACGGTGAAGAATGAGTTTGATTTCTTGCCTTTTGTTTACAACTCTGTCATTAATGCTCAGTACAAATTAGGGTATGAATTCTGACAGACTGTCACCCACTATGAATTAGTTGCTCGGTAAAGACTTCACAACTTGGTGAACTCGAGAATTCATATTGCTCTGACCTCGCTCGATAATCATATTAGACCGCTCCTGACCTTGCTCGGTAAAGACTAATACCGACCTTCCTGTGATCTTGTTGCATCTTTATATGCCGATTTAGATCTTTCTTTTAATTTAGTTCTGGAACTGCTTGAAATTTGTCTATGAGAATATAGTTCCAGTGCTCTCTTGGGAATTTAGTTTGAGTCAGTAGAGCCACCCATTCCATTACTTGGACTGGTTTGCTCGGTAGATTTAGGAATCCATTTTTGTCTTACCTATTTCCTGACCTTAGTTGCTTCATTCTTCTTTCCATCTTCAATTTCACTAGGATTCATGCAATTTCTGGCTATGTGACCGAGTTTAGTGCATTTGAAACATCTTACGGTAGTATCTCTTTTCCTTAGATGATGTTTTATGCAGTTCATGCCAATGTGTCCATATTCTCCACAGTAATGACATCTACACCAGGTGTTGTAATCCCATCCAAACATTGCTTTCATAATTTGTTCTGCTGGATTGAATGTTTTGGATCTGCACTCGGATGCCTTGTGACCTTGTTTGTTGCATTTGTGACAATTACCTTTGAATCTTGGTTTTTCCCTGCATTCATTTACTTTGTGACCGTCCTGATTGCAGTTGTAGCATTTTCCATTGAATTCTGCTTTTTCATTGCTCCAACATTTATTTGAAGTATGTCCTATTTTACCACAATGATTATAA
Organism: Chamaecyparis obtusa; assembly: GCA_027943335.1. Classification (NCBI taxonomy): domain Eukaryota; kingdom Viridiplantae; phylum Streptophyta; class Pinopsida; order Cupressales; family Cupressaceae; genus Chamaecyparis; species Chamaecyparis obtusa. The sequence goes on along the minus strand of BSBK01002619.1, from coordinate 714,999 downwards.
GTAGGTTTCTAATTTCTTTGAGTACCTTGCTTAGAAGATTCACCTTCTGCATTGTATCCAAGTCCTACTTTTCCTTTTTGCCTATGAAGATTTCAATTATACAGCCGATCTAAGTCTTCTTGGCTTTTCAGCATTCTTTCATTGATTTGTTTTTTGGTGTTTAGGTCATCCACCAATCTTTGATTGATTTCCTTTTCATATCTTAATTCTTCTCTTGTGCTTTCTATTTCTAAACTTAGAGTCAGAATTTCCTCATTTGTATGGGAGGTCTGATCAATTAGGTTTTCTAGCTGAAGGGTTTTATTTTGGACTTCATTGTTCCTTCCATCTAATTCATCTTTCAACTTGTTTCTTTGTTCTAAGATCTCACAAAATCTTGTTGAGTGTAGTTCTTGTTCTCTTTTTAATTTTCTCACTTCTTCCTGCACAGACCCATTCTTTTCTAGGAGTTCTTTGACAGCATTGTTTGCTTCATCTGAGCTATCTAAGGGAAAAAGATCTTCAATCTTTTCTTCAATGTAATTCTAATCATTCATCTGATTTGCAAGTTCCTTCCTTCTTCTTAGGGATTGGGAAAGATGTTCTTTTGCTTCTTTAAGTTTAGCTATGGCCACTTCCAGATCTAGCTTTTCATTTTCAATCACCTTGTTCAGTTTGAATACCTCCATTGTCCTGGATCTTTGCTCAAGCTAGTTAAGCTTTATCTTGAGAACCAATACTGCTCTGATACCAATTGTTGGAAATATTCAAGAATTAACCAAGTTACTGAGAGGGGAGGGGTGAATCAGTAACTCCAAATTTTCTTTCAATAACAGATGTATTAACATATAATTCACTTTATCCTTTTGCATATAGAAAGCATGAAACTTAAAAGAATTCACAACAATGACACATAGATTTGGTTACCCAGAAACCTTCCAAAAGAAAGTAAAACTAGGGTGGGGATGAAACCCACAAAGCTTTAGTACTGCAGTATAAAGTTGGTCGGTTAAGGCTTACAATTGATCACTTCTGATGATCTGCCCTGCTAGGAGCAATAAGGACTACTAGGTCCACCTTGTTAGAGGATTTTTACAAACTTACAAAAGAAGTATGTACTCAGTAAAGAGATTTTACAAAAGACTGTTAAGTCTACCCGGTTAAAGGATTTTAGTACTAATTCACCTGTTAGGATGAAACAGTAGATCTCTTGCTTTGCAACTGGATTGCTGAATGAGATTCGCTGATGTACTAATCACCTTCTGTGATGGATTTATCTTTGCTGCTTCTTATACTGTTGTTGCCCTTTGTAATTCACTTATCTCTACTTTTCTCTTCTATTTCATATTCATACTCATTATAATACATCTTGGTATTTTACAACATTGTTTATATACAAGTCTAAATAATTAATTACCATTACAATTACAAAGTCGGCTTGACAAATAAACATAAGTGCTACTAAGTCGGCCCAAGTATGGTTACTCGGTTCCTGCAAACTAACTCGGTGACTTTCTGATACTTGGCGTCCACTGCATTACTCAGCATCGTCATGCACTCGGTAGAAGTGAAGGCAAGGTTCATACTGACCACTCGGTAAGTTTTGAACTCGGTAAATACTGGTGACTCGGTAGACATAATGTTGCTCGATTTACACTGTCCTGCTCGGTTTGCACTGTCCTACTCAGTTTGCACTGTTCTGCTTGGTTTGCACTGTTCTGCTTGGTTTGCACTGTTCTGCTCGATTTGCACTATTCTGCTCAGTTTGCACTGTTCTGCTCGGTTTGCACTGTTCTACTCAGTTTGCACTGTTCTGCTTGGTTTGCACTCAGAATGCAAATAAGTGTTGTCACTAGTGGCAATTCTGCTTAATCCCAACAAAAGTATGCTCTTCACCCTTGTGGTGAACCAAAAAATCTTGACCCATCTTTAGATTTTGAAAGCAAGAGGGTAATTGAACCTTTTCTTGGTCTGTTTGGAGATATTTTTGAGCTAGGAGATTATGCTCTTCACCCTTGAGGTGAAATAGAAATCCTGACACTCAAAGGTTGATCCACTCTTTGTTTAGCTTTTAGAATCCTTTAGCAGGCCTGCTCTTGAGCAATCAAGAGGAGAGACCCAAGTGGGGACAAGCTTTTTGCCAGCTATTCTGACCCACTATAAACTCAAGGCTATCAAGGACACAAAACCTTGGTAGATGCAGTACTTGTCTTTGCTTGATGTGAGTACTTGTGGGATTGTGAGCATGAGGAAAATGTTGAGAAAGAATGCTTAAGGTACTCTTGTGGCCACGAGGTCTATTACTTTCTGCAAAGTAAGGAGTCCCTTTGGAGAGCAAGAGGGGTATTACGAACGGAAGCCCTTATTAAGAACTATAGATAGAAGCCACCCTATTTTGCCACTTAACTTCTTGGTGCAAGGATTGATCCTAGTGGACTAACCTAGATCACCCCAAGATTACTCACCATTTGTGTTCCTTTGGTTGTGTCATTGGCACTTCCATGACAAAGCCAATATCTATTGTGGGCAACCACTTTGTGTGAGTCAATGGAGCATCAAGTGTGGGCCAAATTGTTAAGTATTCTACCATTATCTTTTTAGGCTAGTAAGTGCTTGAAGTGTTCTCTCTGTGATCTACCTATGTAAATGTTCTCAAATATCAAACATCATGGTAGCATTCATAGGATTTTATTGCTTTGATATCACAAATTGCTTGTCTTGGCAAGGTTTCTTTTTCCCTTGTGCAAGTGTTTTATCACACATCCTGCCTGGAAACTGTCGCACTGCATGTAAATGTTCTCAAATATCAAACATCACAGTAGCATTCATAGGATTTTATTGCTTTGATATCACAAATTGCTTGTCTTGGCAAGGTTTCTTTTTCCCTTATGCAAGTGTTTTATAACATGTTTGATCTCCTATTATTTTCAAACCTGTCTATTTACTACTGTCACTATGCTTGAAATCAAAAAATCCAACCTTCAAACTGAAATTTTGAACAAACTACCCTTAAAACTGAGATTTTTAGCACTCACTGGTCAAGAGTTGTATGATTCTGAAACTGTGTTGCACACTGTACTAAAAATTATCCTGCAATAGTTCGTCACTAAAAGACTATCGCACAGCTTGCCTGGAAAGTATCGCACAGGCTTCCTGGAAATTATCACACTGCTTACTACGAAATATCACCTGGTCAGAAACTATCATAGTGTTAGCCTGGAAACTACTGCACAGAGTCTTTTTGTTGCCTGTCTAGTTTATGCAATTTTCAATCTTTCCTTAGTCGACCAGATTTTAGTAGGTGACTTACTCTACTGCTAGAAACCTATTTGTACCTTGGGTTCCTAATTTTGGACCCCTTGAATTAGTGTTCTCTGATTTTACAAAGTAGTCTTGCTTGGCATCAATAAGTTAGGAATTATCCTTGTTGAAAAAGTACCTGTAGATTCTTTGGTAACACACTTGGAGAGTTTCAATACTCTTTTGTCCAATTCACTTCCATCAAAATTCAATTTCAATTTTAATTATATTGGTAAATCCATCCTCCTAGTCCATATGTGTTAGGATACTCATCCTTTTATTATACACCTCTGTGGCAGTGTTGGTTTACACCTTTTGCAACTTTATATCCCACCATCTCTTTTTGGACAATTGAACACTTTCACTATCCTAGTTTGGTATTAACATTTCATAAGGTCATCTTATCACCAAGGGTCTTTTTCTTTTATGTCGGTTACGACAAGGTACCAAGTTAGTCAAGGAAAATGACCTCAAGTTGTCTTTGAACAATTACCCTTAGTCCAAACTCGGCAAAAGCAAAAGGGAAAGAAACCCATCTTTGATCAATCAAGTAGGACTGAGTCTGAGGCTTGGCTTGACCCAAAGAGAAATCCTAGTGAGTTGAGTACCTCTTTACCATCTTCTCAATCAAATATGGACATGAGCTACACCTTGACAAGAAAACAAAGAGAAGCGATGGATGAAACCCTTGATGACATTTTCCAAAGACATAGGGATAACATGCTATTTGGTGATGACAATCAACCTAAATCACCCCCTATTAACTCAAGATATTTAGATACCCATCAAAGAGCTAAAAGAAATTATGGGAAAGCTCACCAAGATGCACGATCACAACATTTAAGACCAAAACAATGAATCTGGTGATGCTCATGTGAATGCCGCATTCACTAATGACTTGTTCAAACATTCAAGGTCCAACTCTCCACTCAAAACAACCTTAAGATATGCAAATGAAAGCTTAAAAGAATTGAGCGCGAAAAGAAATCCTTTTTGGATGAACAAGCTGCTAAAGAAGAAAGGTTTAGATACCTAGAGGAAGAGCAATAAGCCTTGCTAGAGTTGAGAAGAAAAGCATTCCAAGAGGAACAAGATAGGCTTTTAGCCCAACAACTCAATGATCAATTCAACAAAAGGGGTACCAACAGTGGAAACAACTCTCCACCATCTACTCCCTCAAGAACTCCAAGAAGTAGAAGGTGGTCAAGGACCCCTTCAAGGTCTCCTAGTCCTAGAGGAAGGAGGATTTCACAACATAGGAGACAAACACCTCCTAGGAACTTGAGACAACCCTCCCAATGAGCTCATCATGGCTCTCAACATGGAGGAAGTAGTGCAAGTTTTGATGATCAAGATTTTACGAGAATGCAACAAGAGCCACTATTCCAACAATATGTGGAGAAGTACCTTGATCAAAACAAAGATAAGTTCCTAGAGAGCTTGATTAACAAGGGTGCTAGAGTCCCTTACAATTTTGATGTGGATAGGAGAATCAAGAAACAAGGACCCTCTCAAGAAGAGGAAATCAAGAAACTCAAACGTATGAGGGAAAAGGTGTTGGCACCTAAAAGTTCCTTTTCACTTGATTCTATTTGTCCCAATCCTTTCGACAAAAGTGTGAGTATGACAGATTTTCCTAGGAAAGTTGAAATCCCCCAATATGACAAGTATGATGGCAATGGTCACCCACATGATCATGTGCATCAGTTCTACATCATGAGTTCTGAGTTCCACCAAGATGACTCCTATCATATGAGATTACTTCCAAGGAGCCTCAAGGGCCAAGCCATGGAGTTCTACATCATGAGTTTTGAGTTCCACCAAGATGACTCCTATCATATGAGATTATTTCCAAGGAGCCTCAAGGGCCAAGCCATGGAGTGGTTTACCAACATAACCCCTCCTATCAAAACTTTCAAAGAACTTGTCCACAAATTCGCTCAACATTTTGCATACAACTTGTCAAGATCAGTCACCATGTTGGACTTATGCAATTTGAAACAAAACCAAGGGGAAACCTTTGTGACCTTCTTGCAAAGGTGGAGATGATTGTGCTCCTACTATTCTAGGACTATTCTTGAGCATGAAAGGATTAACATCATTGTTAGTAATTTAGTGCCTGAAATGTGTTATGAGGTTTGAAAGATGGTCTTTGATTCCTTCAATACTATGGTTGAGACCGCATGTTGAATTGAAGATGCCTTGAAAGAGAAAGGCATTTTGACCAAACATAGCAATAACAACAATGGTCAAAATCCTAACAATGCTAATAAGGACAAAGGAAAACACTCACACTATAACAAGAATAAGCAAGTAGTCAACAACGGAGTTGTGGACTCTTCCCAACCCAAGGATCAAGGAGTCCTCCATTTGTCTAGTGTAGTCCAAGCTATGAAGCTCAACACATCCTCCAACCAACAAGAGCATAAACCAAAGTATCAAGAAAAGCCTAAGAAAAAGTTGCGACAATTTTCTAAGCTGGGTGACTCCTATGAGGATGTTTTCAAGATGCTTATTGCCAATAACCTTGCACAACCACAAGATCCAGCAAATTTTTGCATACTTGATGTTAAGACACATTGGTGGAATGAAAAAGCTTTCTACAAATTCCACAATGGCATTGGACATGACATCGAACATTGCTAGAAACTTAAACACCTTATCCAGGATCTTATTGAAAGTGGCAAACTTTAGATTGATGGGTTGAATGCCAATGCAGACCACAAGGCATTCAAGGAGCCTTTTCCCAAATATAAAAAGGGGGAAACCACTAAACCCAAGAATGGCAAGGCTAAAATCAACTATACCTACACAGGTGCAGAAAATGTGATCAATATGCTTGAGGTTTTCAAGGAAAGTGTCAACATGATGCGAAAAAAAGATCCTTATGGTTATGATGTGGGCTCTCCTCCTATATTTGATAAAGAACATATGGTGGTGCTTATGGGTCCTCATTCTCAAAGGTCATCCCAAGCTCTTAACGTTGTCACCAGAAGCCAAAGAAAAGGTCCTGTGGTTATTAGAGGTCCTAGTTCCAACCAACCCAGCAAACCTAAGCAAGTAACATCCAAGAATGTCACTGCCAAGTCAATAGTCAATTTTGAAATGAGCTACAATCTTGTTGACCAGTTACAAAGAATGCCAGCTCAAATCTCAATTTTTGAACTCTTGGAATTGTCTCCAAGACATAAGCGTGTCCTTGAGGATGCTTTGCGTACAACAAATGTTCCTAACAACATAGATGTTGACCAATTCCAAAACATGGTTAACCACCTCACCAGACCTCATTACCTCACATTCTCAGAAGAATATGAAAAATCCTTGAGCCATCCACATAATCTTTCCCTTCATATCGAAGTCATGATTCACTAGACCCATGTCAGGCGTGTGTTGATGGATGGGGGTGCTGGGCTCAATATTTGTTCCTTGAGTTTGTTGAAAATACTGGGTTACTCTGAGCAAGTTATTGATACCCAAAAGAAAATCACCATTAAAGCCTATGATGAGGTAGAGAGAAGCTCCAAAGGCTTGGTCATCCTTCCTATCAGGATTGGCCCCGTTGAAAAGGACATTTTGTTCCAAATTGTTGATGTTGGTCCTTTAGCGTATAATATCCTACTTGGTAGACCATGGATCCATGACATGCAAGTAGTACCATCCACCTATCACCAATGTGTTAAGTTCCCCTATAATGGAGTAGAAGTTTGTATACCCAAGGATAGCACATTATCTATTAATGCAATTTTAGCAGGGACTCATGTTCCTCTCAACAGAGAAGCATAGGATTTTGATGCCACTTTAGCACAATGCCAGAATAAGTTTAAAGCCATAGACCTTGGTATGGGGGGATATCAAATTAACTCCTTTACAAAATGCTAGTCTCACCTAGGTCCTATGGTAAACCTTCACAAGAGATGTGTCCTTCATCTTTAGCAATGACTCTATTTGGTACATTTGTAGAGTCCTCAATGCCCATCCAGGATGAAAAAGAAGAGGTAGCTGTCAAGGACTAGATCTATAGAGAAGACAAATACATGTGTAATGAGAACTTCTATCCCTCTCCTAAGGTCTATGGAAGAGGGTACACTCTTGTCACAAATATGGGCTGTCCAGGTCATGGTCCTCTTAGTCATAGATTAGATGCTAGAGCCAAACCACTCAATCATGCTCTTTTTGGACGCAGGTCTAAAACAACGGTTGGCCTAGGTTTTGAAAGTCAGAACAAGAAAACTACTCATATCCTTGCTATGACTGATAGTTATGATGAATCAAGCTACAAACCTGATTTGAAAAATCAACAAGATAGGTGTGAAGATTGGTTCCCTTCCACCAATCTCCTTTGGGGAGATTCAGATACTCCAGTTACCAATCCAACAATTTCAGACCTAGAACAAGAAATATCCATTATTGAGGATCATGTTGAGGATCCTATTCAAGAACATCAATACACAAATGGTATTCAAGAAGGTGTTACCCTTGATGACATCAAAGCCTCTACCTCAAGGCATAGAAAATATGCTTGGTGTAAACATCCCAGCTGAGATTCAGATACAGACTCACATGAGTATGAATGAGAATCTCTCTCTGATTGTTCCATAGTTGACATGGGTATTGATTTTGTCCATACATATGGTTCCCAACCTGAGGTAGCTAACGATTCTAGTGTAGGATTAGTGGATTCAAATCCCCAAGTCACTTTAGTGGATGATGCTTTGTTTGGTAGGATAAGTCCTGATTTGGGCACCTTAGAGGGATACTTGATGAACCCTAACTCTATAATCACCAGAGATGATACCATTTACATACACAACATTGAACCAGTCATTGACCTACCCCTTGCCAATCCTCATCTAATTGATTGGTCTCAGCACTATCAAGAGCCTCAGCTCCTAACTTTCCAAAATGGCTATGAGATAGCATGTTACCTAAATGCCCTTGATCTTGTAGTCTCTTCCACCAGTGAACCAACTACAACCATGACAGAACCGGATATCAAGTACCTCAGCTATAAAATGAAAAGAAAAGAAAAAAAGAATAAGAGTTTTGATGGTGAAAACCACTGTGTGGCGATGTTAGAACCTAAAAAAGTAAAAATAAAGGACATATCCAAAGGTGAAAACCTCTCTGAGGCACCTAAGGATGAGGTACTTGATCATCTCCCAAGTTATTTTCAAGACAAATCTTTAGTTCTTGTTGAGCCTACACAACCAGTTAATTTGAATACACAGGAGGCTCCACAAATAGTGCATTTAGCTCAGTCTCTATCAACACAAGAAAAAGAATCATATACCAAGTTCCTACAAACCAAGAAGATTATTTTTTCTTGGACTTACTCAGACATGCTAGGATTGGACACTAATCTCATTATGCATCACTTTTCCATAGCTCTAGGTATAAAACTAGTAAAATAGAAGTTGAGGAAAATGCATCCTCACATAGCTCTTCTTGTCAAAGCTAAACTAGAAAAACTCCTCAGTGTAGGATTTATAAGAGCCATTGATTATGCCGAATGGATATCCAATATTGTACTAGTTTCAAAATATGAAAAGTCCATTCATGTTTACATGGATTTTAGGGATCTTAATAAAGCATGCCCAAAGGATGATTTTCCACTTCCAAACATAGACATGATAGTGGACATAACCGCAGGTTATGAGATCTATTCATTAATGGACAATTTTTCTAGGTATAATCAAATCAAGATAGCTCTTGAAGACTAGGAAAAGACTGCATTCACTTGCACATGGGGAACCTATTGCTGGAATGTCATGCCATTTGGATTAAGAAATGCAGGAGCTACTTATCAAAGAGCTATGAAAACTATCTTCCATGACATGATGCATAAGAATATGGAAGATTATGTGGATAACACCTTGGAAAAATCTAAAAAAATGGATACACACCTAGGTGATTTGGAAGTCATTCTAGATCATATGGAATAGTTTCAATCAAGATTAAATCTCAAAAAGTGTGCATTTGGAGTCACCTCTGGAAAACTCCCAGGATTTATCATTTTTGATAAAGGAATAGAGGTGGATCCAAAGAAAGTTCAATCAATATTGGATATGTTGTCTCCCAAAAACATCAGCCAAATGAGGAGTCTTCAGAGACACCTTCAATCCATAAGGAGGATTATTTCACAACTGGCCGATAGAGCTCAACCCTTTAATAAGACTTTACACAAATGGGTTAAATGTGTCTAGAATGAAGATTGTCAGCAAAGCATGGACCAAATCAAGAAATACTTGGCTAATCCTCCAATCTTAATGCCTCCTATCCTAGGAAAACCATGCATATTGTATGTGTTAGCAACGGAATCTTCCCTGGGGGCATTATTGGCTCAACTTCATGATACTGGAAAAGAAAGAGCTATATATTACATCAGTCATACTCTTGTGTCATATGAGGTCAATTACACTAGTATTGAAAAATCTTGTCTTGCAGTGGTGTTTGCTTCCCAAAAGTTGTGACATTACATGCTTGCGCATACAATACACCTCATTGCAAAAATTGATCCTCTCAAATATTTGCTTGGTAAGGCTGCTCTCACAGGTAGACTTGCTAAGTGGATGATGATCCTATCAGAAATTGACATAGAGTATGTTAAGCGTAAGGCTATAAAAGGACAAGCCATTGCAGACCAATTGGTTGATTTTCCAATTCGAGATAAAGCACCAATTCAAGTTGAATTTCTAGATGAGCACATAATGTACATGACTACAAGAACATGGAAGATGTTCGTCGATGGCTCTTTCATGAAAAATGGTTCAGGTGCTGGAGTGTTGTTTGTTTCTCCTCATGGGTACACCATTCCTAAGTCCTACAAACTATTGTTCCCATGCACAAATAACATTGTTGAGTATGAGGCCTTGACAAATGGACTAAAAATGGCAATAGAGTGGACAATCACAGAGCTACATATTTATGGGGATTCACAATTAATCGTTAACCAAGTTAATGAAGAATATCAAACCAAAGATGAAAAACTAGTACCCTACAAGAAAATGGTTGATTCATTGTGGTGATATTTTACCTTTGTTACATTTCAATAAATCCCTAGAGAAAAGAATAAGGCAACTAATGCTATGGATACATTGGCTTCACTTCTTCAGCTAGAACAGCATGAGTCCAGATTTGAATTCCTGGTGGAAGAGCTACGCTACCCTATCTATGACTCCCAAGAAAGCCAAGTTGTTTGTACCCTTATTGGCCATGAATCATCCCGCTATGGTGCCAAATACTCATACCTCCATGATGGTACTATTCCCATAACCTTCAATCATTTTGAATGAAGAAACCTAACCTGAAATGCCTCTTGCCACACCCTTATCTTTGGTGATCTGTATAGGAGGGGTTTAGATGGGACACTTCTTAGGTGTTTAGAAAAGGATGAGTCCAACCAAGCGTTAGCTGACATTCATGAGGGCATTTTTGGAGGACATTCCAATGGTATTTCCATGGCTCAAAGGTTTCTTATGGTGGGGTACTATTTGCCTACCATGCAGATAGATGCAATAGCTTTTGCTAAATCATGTGAAAAGTGTCAGAAACACGGTAACCTAATACATGCTCCAGGCAAGGAGCTTATTCCTTCTATTTCTCATTGGCCATTTCAGTGTTGGGCCTTTGACCTCGTTGGGTAGATTCATCCCAACTCATCAAGTGGAGACAAATTCATTATCACTGCTACTGATTACTTTACCAAATGGGTAGAAGTTGTCCCACTTTATGTTGCCTCAGGCAAGATAGTTTCTCTATTTATTTTGAACCATATCATCTGTCAGTATGGAGTGCCTTCTGAAATAATCACTAACAATGGAGGTTAGTTTAAAAACAAAGACCTTAAACATCTCTACAAGAAATTCAAGATAAAATAGCATTGGTCCTCCATTTACTTCCCGCAAGGAAATGGACAAGCAAAGGCTTCGAATAAGACCATTCTCAAAATTCTCCATAGAATAGTTCACAAGAATGGTAGAGATTGGCATCTACAAATAAATCTGACCTTGTGGGCCTATAGAATGAGTATTTAAACTCCAATAGGGGCTACTCCTTTTGCCCTCACTTATGGTGCTGAAGTAGTGTTACCTTTAGAGGTGGATATTCCTTCTCTTAGAGTTTCCCTTAAAGGTCTAGTGACAGATGAAGACTACTACAACATGAGGCTACAAGAACTAGAACTTATAGATGAAAAGTGTAAAGCATCCTTTGATCACATGAGAGTTTACCAAAAGTGCATGTCCAAAGCATTCAATAAAAAGGTTCACCCTAGAGAATTTCAAGTGGGGGATCTTGTCCTATGAGAAAACCCTAAGAACCAACAACATACAGAGCAAAATGGGAAATTTGAACCTAATTGGCTTAGACCATACATTATTATTGTTACTTTTGGGATAGGTGCCTATTTACTATCTGATCCAGAGGGAGAATAGCTCCCTAACCCTATCAATGTTTTGCACCTAAAGAAGTTCTATCCATGATGCCTATTCTATCTGGGGGCATCCTTGGTACATATTTATTGATCCTAAAAAAATTCCAAAAAAATTCATATATGATGCTAAAAAAATCCTAAAAAGCATATAAAGTCCTAAAAAAAATACAAAAAAATGAAAAAAATAGAAAAAGTGCCTTGGTGAAAACCTGCAAATAGGTGCCTTGGTAGCAAAAATACAAAAAAAATTGAAAAAATAAAAAAATCTGTCAAGTGGTGAAAACCTGGAAACAAACGCTACTTGAGGCCTTTGCACCCTTGTTTCTTAGCTTGTGTCCTCAACACTTAGCCTTTCTCCATCATTCCTTGACCTTGTTGCCTTGGTTTGGAATTGGTCTTTGTCTTTGTCTAGGGGGCATAACTATGTTAGCTTTGGTCTCTAGGATGCGTTGGTCTTTAGGACATCTTGCAAATGGTGTTTTTCAACACCAACCCCAACTGTGTTTTTCAACATTACCCTAGCATCAAGTATTTCTCAACACTTATCAGATATCTTACCTACAGTCTAGCATGATATGGTATTTCTCATTGGCAAATGTGATACTCAAAGTTTGACTCTATGACCTACACACATGCTCTTAAACACTTCACTCACTGAGACTTGTTTGACTTTATTTCTTTGTGTCCTATCTATGATGATTTCTTTGATGACTATTCTCTCCCTAATAGTTTTCGATGATGCTGAGCTAGAAGACTAGGGGCATGAGGACATGTTTTATTATTTTTTTTGCTTGTGGGTATATTTTGTTGGTCCTAACTATCGTTAGCATTTATGCTTGTTCCACTTGACAATGGGATCTACAAGGTATTATCCTTGATTGTTTTTACAAGTGCATGCTTATAGTCATCTTGACTTTCTTGTGTCTTGATACAAGCATAATCTTGCCATATTAAACTTAGGTAATCTCACTACACTAGTCATCTTGACCTATATGTCTTTGATGCCTAGGTGGGATTCCCACATTTCTATCTGATATAGATCATATTCAGATTTACATAGTCATACTAGTGTGTATTGTATTATCTTGTGATGCTACCAATAATGCTCGATGATGAATATTAGAGTCTAAAAGCTTTGTGACCTTGCAAGTAAACCGATTTTCATAGTAGCTTGCATTTTTAGGTTCATAATAGTTAGTTTCACATCTTGCTTATGGAGAGAGCTCTCCTTTTCATCTTTTGTGGACTTATCAGGTCAACTGCACTCACCTTTCTTTTTCTTGATCATGTCTTTTTCTCCTTGTCTTTCACATCACATCCTTTTCCTGTCATCACAAGGGGTTAATCTTATCATCATATCTATATCCTAAAAGAGATCATTTTCAAAAACATGAGTCTATATCATAAACATGATAATTAAACATACATCTATGAGAGAGATTCTACATGAGCATCTATAACATACATTTTGAGCAATATGACAAGACAATATAAAAACTGAAACATCCATCACAAGTGGGACAAGTACACAAGATATATCACAAATCTAGTAAATCTCATATATAAATGTCATGATAAAAATACAATGTGGGATCCAAAATTTGGATAATGTCCCAGGGTATGTCTCTATACATCTATCAACCTAAACCTAAGTCTGGCTAGCCCCATCACGAGGTGGTGGTGGTGGTGGTGGAGGTGGTGCCACCACCTTGTCAGGTACCATGTCTAACATGCCTACCCTTTGAGAGTATAGTGGTGCTCTCTAACCCTCAGGTACAGCCTGTATGTAGAGTCCATGATAATATGCAACTCATGCTGCCTCTCACCGAATCTCTGCTGCATCAGCCTATGCTGCTCTCTCCCGCCGCTCGATCTCAGCTCTCAAATCAATAAGTTGTTGATCCCTCATGGCTACAGTGATCTGTAGCTACTACATCTCCATCTCTAGAACCTAGATCCTCACTCTATGATTCTCTCACCCTACAGGCTAATCCTGCCTAGCATCCCCCTGTCAACAAGCTCATCTCATTATGTCATCTCCCTCATCATCAAAACCCTATCTTTGTGACCATTTCCAGCCACCTGATCTAGATCTTTGTCCCCTCTCTCCTCTTCCTCCACCTCCTTTATCCCCTCTATCCCCATCATCTCCATCATCTCCCTATGCTATCAGTTGTGCATCAGGTATAGTAAATCTAGGGAAGGGTTGCCTCCGTCACTCTACCCTATACGCCGCATTCACCCCTGCATCTGCCATAGCTAGGAGATAGTCCCATGGCTCCCTGTGGATAGCTATTATGTGTTGCACTACCTACTGGTAGTCCAGCATTGGTAGCCATCCTTGTCCCTCCTTGTCCCTAACCCAAGCATAGGTAGCAATCTCAGTAGGTACCCTCTACTGTCGCCTAAATTGTCTCCAGACCTGGGTGATCACAAAGTGCTTGACTATATCAAAATGTCAACCTACCAATGATCGGTTTCATAGCATGTAACCTAGCTCCTCCTCCCAATCACCCCACTACTCACAAGCCTTGTATGGTCTCCACTAAAATGAGGTGAGCTCATCCAGTAACCTCTGGTAGTAAGTCACATCTCTGCTATGTAGCTATGATAGGAACCCTGTGTACCTATAGATGTAGGGGCATCTCCACTCCCTTGGCTGCACACATGGACACACAATGGTGATGTGCTCCCATGCCCAAACCTATGCTAGGATAGCACCACATGCCCAATTCTTGCTCTCCCAATATACAATCTCATGGAGATCATGGTACATATCAGCTAGGATGGCTAAGCTTCATGCCATCCATCGTGGGTGCACTATCAGATCTACTACCAATTGACCCCAACCCAATGGGAACCCTCTCTGGATCCTGTCAGTGATAAGGGCCTATGCTACTCTAGAACATACAATGCATGGGACTGGGAAATCCCTACCGAACTCCTCCATCAGTCGATCCTAGTTGAGGTGTCTATCAACAAATGTGACATCCTGGAACATGTCCTGCATGATCTAACATCCCTTAGCCAGATCCTGATTATAGTACACTTGTGCCAACAAACAATCATGTCAATTTCTATCATATAGAAACTTTACATCTATGACTATCTATAAACATGATTATACTCACAGGATCTCCATGGCTCAGAACTTGAAGGATCCAATACACATCCTCCAGGCTAATAGTAGCCTCTCCAGTGGGCAAGTGAAATATGTTGTGCGCACTGTGCCACCTCTCAAGTAATGTTGTCAATAATCTATGATCAGCCTGAATGTGGGGCATCTGCAGCAAGTAACCGAAGCCCATCTCCCTCAGGTCTACCCATCCTCGATCATCAATATCTCAGATGCATCATAGCCCGGTCACTCTCGGCACTCTAATGAGCAGCATTGGAAAGTGCTCCTACAAGCCATTAACCCAATCTAGATGTCAGAACGTATCATGATGGATGTATAAAATTAGTACAAAACAACTTAAAAGAAAAAATTGTTTTGACCCATGTCATAGTGCTCAAAATTTCAAACAAATCACATTTTTTTACACTATGCGATACTATTTTCTGATTAAGTATCGTACGATACTTTCCTCAATAGTAGTGCGATAATATCTTTGCATGTGATAATTCACATAGGATCGCATGATATTTCATTTGGTATCATGCAATACTGGATTACATACCCATGCGATACTATTTTGACCCATGAACTATCGCACGATAGATATTATCAAAGAGTGCAATACTTTCTAAGTATCGTACGAAATTTTGTACAACTAAAATTTGAAAATTTTTAAAAACATTAAAAATGTGTTTTAAATTGAAATAAATGCTCATTAATGACCTACATGGTGAGTTTTTTTGAAAACATAGTGGGGCACCATACTGCGGAGGCCGGTTGTGCAACCGGGCACGCTCAAATCGATGCATGTGGATCAGAATCACTGCTTGCTAGGCCATTTTCTCTCTCTAAGCTCTCAAAATTCTCAAATCACTAAAAGACAAATGATTTTGAAAATGACCTTTTTACCCCCTTTTATAACATTTTGACTTTTTTTTTACCGATTTTCAAAATACCTTAGAATTGCGTGAAAATTGTACCTCAAGCTAATTTTGACGTCCTGGATCCATTTTCAGGATCAAAATCAAAATCCGAGTTCATCTTGATAGTCAAAATCACATTTCAAAAATTTTCACCCTCTTCTATGCAGTTGGCTGACCATTTGACGCCTGATCCTTTGATCTTTGTTGGGGCATCTTCATTTCTTCATCCCCATCTCTTCCAACCTTCTCATCTTTCACTCACTTTCATTCACTTCATCTCTCTGAGGTTTGACTTCATTTTTATCCTATATCTTTCTCAGTCAAACCTAGTCAAACCAGGGCATGTCTTCACTACTTGATGGTTATCCTATCATCTTTCATCTTTGATTATGATTTCTAGTGACTTGATCAAGTTTATCAATTTGTTGTTCTCCTTTACCTGATTTGGATTTTGATTCCAAGGGGGCAGTACCTATCAACTTTAATCATTGATTTAGCTTTATCAATCAGCTTTGCTTGAGATTCTTATCTCTTATTTGAGAATTGATTATCACCTAGCTATACAAGTGTTGGTCTTGTCTTTCAGCTTATCTTTGTCAACTTATGCTTATGCTTGTCCTAATGTGTTCCCATCCGTCGAACACACATCTGGGTTGTTTTGTGATACCAAATCGATCTCACATTTCAATTCCATTCTTTGACCGCATGTGATCCCAAATCAATCTCACATTATTCAAAGAGGGGCAAATGTATGCACCCTAAAATGGTCACCTAGACTTTGGGCCCCCATTCAACAATTTCTCAAATCCCTAAATCAATATTTTCAAAATCAGCATTTTTCAAAATTATATCAATTTCCTTGATCAAATCCTAATTTTATCATTTTTCAATTATTTTCTATGGGCTAACCATCTTATCCTAAGTCTTTATTTATTTAAAAATAATTTCCTCCCTTTTTATTAAATAAAAAGCCCCCACTTTTCATCTTATCCTAAGTTGCACAAATAAAGCATTATTCTTATTTTATAAAAAGAAGAAAAGGGCCTCTTTGTCTCATATGGACACAAAGGTCAACTCTTATTTTCTCATTGGAGGATATTTGTGCACATGGATTGCTCCTCTTTCAATCTCCACCCTTGATTAAATCTTTTTCCTCTTAATCTCCATGGTCCATTCCTTTAAAAGGAGAGCTCTTTTCTCATTCTTAGATCCCAACTTTTTATGTTAATCTTATGCTGCAGGATTTCTTGGAGACTTTGGAGCTTTTAGAGATCATTTTATCATTCTAGTTTCATTATTGCATCATAGCTTTCATGGCATCTAGCTTAGTTTCTTTTTTCTCTAGATTAGCTCACATAACTTAATTAGCAAGGGTTTGTAATACTTTCCTTTCATAGCTTAGCTTGCATCTTCATTCTTAGCATAGCTTGCATTGCATTGTATTTTCATTTATTCTTGGGGATATTGGTATTCTTTCCCTTGTCTCTTTGAATCTCCCATTGTGTGGTTTACTAGCAAGGTTGCATGCTTCAATAGCTCTAGCTAAGAGCACCATCAACATCCTTGTGACTCCATGCCTAGGGAGCTCTAGGTCGCTTTCTCAAGGTTTCCCATTCATGGATTTCCTTGGAAGTAATGACTTAGACAAGTGCAATATTTAGTGTGTACAACTACTGATGAAGCTTGTAAAGATAAATCATGGGTTAAAGCAATGCAGGAGGAATTAGATCATATTGTGAAGAATGACACTTGGGAATTAAAAACTAAGAATTTTATAGGAACTAAATGGGTTTTTAGAAATAACTTAAATGAACAAAGTGAAATATTAAGGAATAAATAAACACTTGTTAACAAAGGATACTCACAACAAGAAGGTATTGACTTTGATAAGACTTTCTCTTCTATGGCTAGATTGGAGTCTATTATTTTGTTTCTTGCTTATGAATCTCATCAGAACTTCAAGGTCTCTCAGATGGGTGTCAAATCTACATTCTTAAATGATGCAGGAGCATCCTAGGATTCTTGGCAATCTTGTATCAACCAAAAATATGTTTGTCTTTGAAGGTGGATTTTTAGTTTTGATCTTGGTTTGGTGGAGTTCTTGCTTGGTTTGGGAGACTGGTTGCTTGATTTCTATGGTTACTGGGGTGCTTGGTATCAGAAGAACGCTCGGTGACTAAAGGCGTCGATTCACTAGCACTCAGCAATAACTATGCTCCTTAGTCATGCCTGGCATGGTCGATCAACTGGTGCTTGGTTATTTCTTCTATTGCTCGGTGTTCTTGCTTACCGACTGGATTGTTTGGATAGATCGGCTTGGCTGACTGATGCATTTAATTTGGGTCATGCTCCTTGAGTTATGGATTGACTGTTGGACATGTGGGGACCTAGACCTAGTGTGTTTTATTCTCTTATGTGGATCTGATGACCGTTTGGGGCCATCTTTGAGATTTTATTTATTTTTTAAGGCTATGTGAGAGCCGACTAATGTTTTAGCATTTAATATTTGTTTATAAGGGTTTATTGTTTCAACAACCAACTTGTGGCTGGAAATTAGTATATATAGGATGTTTGGGTAGTTTTTTAGGCATCAATTTTTAGTTGATAAGGAATGTTAGTAGCCTATGAGCTTAGGAGTAGGAAGATTGCTTGGAAGTTGGAGTACAAGTTTAGATATTTCCTGGGTGCCTACCAGTGTGCTGTGTGTTATAGACCTGGGCTAGCTGAATGTTGATGTTGGGGAAAGATTTAGATCCTATGAGATCTTGTAGACTGTTACTTGCATTGTAATTGGCTGTAACTGGTAAGGCCTTACAACCTGGCACATTGCATGTAATCAGTGATTTGATGAATAAAGACATCTATTTCATTGTAGATCTATTTTTGTTACTATGTATTTCTGCTACATATTGGTTTGGCTGTAAGGTCAGTTAGTCCTTAATTGGATTCATCGAGCTTGACTGCATTAAGTGGTATTAGAGTGAAGTTTATTCCTGTTTGAGAAAAGTCTATTCCTATTGGAGCCAAGTGGATTTTGTGTATCTAGACCTTGATTTGAAGATGCCTCCAAGGAGAAATCATGACATCTCTAAAGAAGAAGAAGCTACTGGTGAATTATGTCTTCATGATTTTATGGTTTTGCAAAAACAAGTGCAAGACCTACAAGAGGAATTAAGAAAGAAGAAGCCTACCTTGAAAGAGGATAGTGATGATGAATCTGAGGAATATCATTTTGAAGAAGTTGTAGAAGAAGCTAGAGATTTTGAGTAGAATCAAATTCTAAAAGCTATGTCTAAGATTGGGAAAAGACCTAAGATTGAAGTTTTTGCATTTGCTGGTGATGTATGTCTAATCATCACAAACAACTATTTCTGCAAAAATCTCCACTGTCTTACTTCAATCTACAAATGCTTCCTTGTCTTGATGAAATCTGTTACATCACACTGCTCATTGACCAAGTTGGAGGAGTCTCAAGCCATTCCCTCATGGTGATTGCTATGGTTTCTTTCCCCATAAATACCGTCTTAGGAACTCCCATACTCACAAAGTTCTAATAAATGAAAGCATCCACTTCTGTTATCATCTATACATATTGGTGAACTGAAATCACCAATAATCACATGACCTTCTAGAGCCTTCATGTTGGAAATAGTCAAGACTATCTAGGTTACTGAGAGGGGAGGGGTGAATCAGTAACTTCAAAACTTTTAACAGATTTAGATCTTAATAATATTAGATTGATAATCTAACTACATGCATGAGTAACAAAAAGAATAAAAAATTCATAACACTTAGAACACAGAGATTTGGTGACCCAAAAACCTTCCAAGTAGAAAGTAAAACTGGGGTGGGGATGATACCCACAAAACTTCAATACTGCAGTATAAAGTTTGCCGGTTAAGGCTTACAATGATCACTTCTGATGATTTTCCCTATTAGGAGCAATAAGGACTGCTAGGTCCACCTTGTTAGAGGTTTTACAAACATACAATGAAGTATGCACTCAGTTAAGAGATTTTTACAAAGACTGTTAAGTCTACCCGGTTAAAGGATTTCAAGCTGATTCACCTGTTAGGATGAAACAGTAGATCTCTTACTTGCAACTATACTTGCTGATTGAGATTCTATGATGTACTGATCACCTTCTATGATGGATAGATCTTTGCTACTTCTTATACTATTGTAGCCCTTTGTAATTCTCTTATCTCTGCCTTTCTCTCTTTTTTTTATACTTCTCTATATCTTCCTTTTTGGATATGACATAAAACATTGTTTATGTATCAATCTAAGTCAATTCCAAAACAATTACAAAGTCGGCTCTTAAACAAGTAAACACAAATATTACTGAGTTGGCCCAAATATAGTTACATGGTTACTGCAAACTAACTTGGTGACTTTCTGATACTCGGCGTCCACTGTGTTACTCGGCATCGTCATGCACTTGGTAGAAGTGGAAGCTCAATCCATACTAACCACTCAGTTGTAGTTTAGAACTCGGTAAATACTGGAGACTCGGTAGATAAAGTGTTACTCGGTAGAAACTAAATTTCCTATTTAACCGTGCAGCACTTGGTAAACACTGTGAAACTTTGCGAGCTCGGTATGCACTGTTCTGCTCGGTAAGCTCTGTTCTACTCGGTAAGCTCTACTTGATAAGCTCTACTCTACTTGGTAAGCTCTGTTCTGCTTGGTATGTACTATTCTACTCAGTATGCACTATTCAGAATAAGTGTTGTCACTAATGACAATCGTGCTTAATGCCAACAATCTCCCCCTTTGGCATTAGTGACAAAAACACTTATTGCCAAAACTTATATACAAGAATCATGCTAAATCTTTTTTTTTATTTTTCAAAATTTATCTTTGTCAAACTGCTGCTTATACATTTCATGACTCCCTTAGATAGAGTACTTTCTCCCCCTTTCATATTACACACCTTAATCTTATACACTTTCTCCTATACATTTTCTCCCCCTTTTTGACAATAATGCCAAAGGTGTATATACAAGTATTTTACAAGGAGAATCCAAAATGTGAAAGAAAATTAGAATGTACCTTTATGATTAGTGCCAGAGTTCTATCCCAATTCTCTTGCAGAATCTTGCATGTTTGGAGTGCAATTTGGACTTCTGCAGAGAGTTCAATCATGTGATCTGCAATGGAAAATTGATTGTCATGGAGTAATGCTTTTGAGTAAACAATGTGCTTTTGCATTATGTCCATGATGGGAAGGATCATGTTCTAAATATCTAGCAGTGTTGACCGGATCTTTGTATCTTCTTTTAATAATTCTAGCTACCTATTTGATAGGAATGTGATTTTCATATGATGTGCAGAGCTTGAACTAGGTTCAAGTTGCAACTTTTGTACACTATCCTTCAGATCCTCATCAATCTTATTCAATTTATCCTTGACTTCCTTAGTGAACTCAGCAACATTACATAGCTTAGCAACAAGTGAGGTAACATTGGAATAGGAGGACTCAATATCTATCAAAACTGAAGATAATTCTGCCTAATTAATAGCTATATGCTGAGCAACATGCTCAAGAACTTTATTGTCAAACTTCTTCTTGGCTTTCTCAAGAATCTTTTCTGATGCAGAGGAATCCTCATGGAGCTTGTTTACTACCTCAGCTAACTGTAACAAAATATGTTGAGAGGAATCAACTTTAATACCTAATGCTTCTGAAAAAATATCCTTTACATCTTCAATAATTTTATATTCCTTGTCCCTTTCTTCTTTTAGTTTCTTCTGCTTTGCTTTCTTTTGGAGGAGTTCACCAATGTTTTGCATTTGGTCTGCTGAAAGATTTGCAAAGTCTAATTTTGGAATCTCTATCTCCTCATCTAAGTCTATATCCTCTTCTACATTCTTACTCAAAAATCTTGTACTCAGTTGAGCCTTAGGATCAACTGTTATTGCACTTAATGCCTTTGTAGAAGTTATTGTAGACATTGTAGGACTAGCTGTGAAAAATGATAAACTACCGACTGGAATACTTGAAGGGCTCAAAACTGAAGTATTCACAATTGTAGAATCAAAAACTGAAATACTTACTGAAGTATCCAAAATTGAGGTACTTACTACTGGAAAACTTGATATGGAAATAGGTACTGAAGTAGATACAGGAGACTGTAACTCAGTAAAAGAGGTGGTAGTCATTTTTGTCGATGATACATTGAGTTGTGCTAGTGATGATTTGACATTTGATGTATCTGTGGAAGCTGTCACAATCATACTTGAAGTTATCTCCATGCTAGGTGTAGCAACTTTTGCTGGAGAGTGAGGAAGTGAGGCAATGACTTCTGTAGCTATCCGAACAATATTATCTTCCTCATCACTTTTCTTGTCTACCTCGGTATCTTCTTCATGTTCATCACTGTCATCATCAATATCCTTGATTATCATATTTTCTGCACTCGGTTTGTGAAGATTATAGATGTTTTTCCATGTGGCAGTGGCACTCTTCACAACTGACTCAATATCTTTGATCAAAATCAAACAACTGTTGAATTTGAGTGTCAACTTATTTTCATTATCTATCAATGCCTTATTAATTTCAGCATTTTTCAGACTTGGCATTAATTGCCTCAAGGTTTGAGCATAGATGTCCTTGATAGTTTGTCTTGCATTGGACCATCTCAACTTAATTTTGTTCAGTAGAATTCCTGGGATTTGAGAAGCTATCTCTTCAGGTGAGTATTTCCATCTTCCTATTTTCTCGACAACAGCATCTTCAATTTCCTGCTGCTCTTCCTTAGATCTGATTTCATATTTGAGAGATTTGAAGTTTGCAATTCCAAATTCTTCTCTCAAATCCTTGATCTTTTCTTTTAATGAAGGAGGAGGCCTTTTGAATACTATTTCTTCACTATCTTTGCCTGCCTTGCCTCTTGCACTCCTTCTTGTAAATACTGCAGAGGGTTGCTTGGGTGCCTTGGTGATAATTACTTTTCCTTTCTTCTTTGCTGGTACTTGTTCTTCTTCCTCCTCATCTTTTTTCTCTTCTTCTTCTTCAAAGTCCTCTCCTTTTTCCTCGGTTGACATTAGAGGTGTGCTAGCTTGTATTTTGGCCATCCTCTTTCTTCCTTTGTTAACCGCCTGTGGAAGCTTTATACTAAGCTCAATTCTCTCCTTAGCTTCTTCATATGTCCCAAAATATGGTACCTTTGGATTAACAGGTTGATTAATTAGGGCTTCAATAATATTCTTGGTTTCATCAATATTCACCTCATAGGGAAGAGGTTTCACATGTACAATCCTTGGTTTTGCTGCTTGTATATATAGATTATCACAATCCACCATGAAACAAATATAATCTTTGTAATCTTCCACCAATTTCTATGGAATCTAGAATCTATTGTTCATTTTCTCTTTAAATGATTCAAAATAGTTATCCATTATTCTTTCAAAATTGTCACCCATTTCTGAAATGTATTCATTCATCTGATAAAGAACCAGCACATCTTTTCTCCATACTACCGTGCCTTTTGATGGGAAAAAATTTTGAGAATAGAAAAATAAACAAACCAACAGTGAGCCAAAATTATAGATTATTCTTTACAGATTTCAACAAAAGATCTACTAGGTCAAATGACAAATTGTTCTTTACAATTTTATACGCTAGGTCAACTGCTTCACACGGAACACTGTTCTACTGACTTGAACTATATATCTTGTGAGCTATGATATGTATACCAAAATTCAATTCTACATCAGTAATTTTGCTTATCTTCATACCTCTACCGTCCCACTTGGCTAGGGTTTTCTCTTCTAGTTCCATCTGACCTAGGGTTTTTGTAGATTTTGCCTTGTCAAGCATGGGAAGACCAGTGATTCGGTGAATCATCTTCTTCATAATCTCTACTAGTTTCTCAAGCCATATTTTACCTTCATGTACTCGGCTGAGGATATATCTGACCCATTTTATCTGAAAGCTCTGAGGCAAGTGTGTGATGTGAACTAAACCCTTATCTTCCAAATGTTGATGCTCTGGTTTGAGAACACCATTGACACATAGTTCCTCATGAATAATATCTATCTCTAGGGTTCCAAGCTCTTGAATTGTACACTTAAAATGACTATGAATATCGTTAATAAGGATTACCTTAGGAGGGATTCGAGATTGAGCTCCACTAGGGTCTAGGGTTCCGGCAACTACGGGCACGAGTTTGAAATCTGGTGCTTTCCATTCTCCATGAACCAACATTTCCGAACCTTTCTTCACTTTAGCATTGGATGATGCCATGGTAGCTCAGTGAACACAGTAAATTCTTCGAGGAAAGAGAATATCTTGCTGAAATATGCTTTGAAACGCTTGATTGCACTAGGAGACTTTTGTTCACGGTGAATAGTGAACTTGATGTCACTCCTTTTGTTAAAACTTTGTCATTAATGCTCAGTACGAATTAGGGTATTGAATTAGATAGGCTGTCATCCACTATGAATTAATTGCTCAGTGAAGACTCCGCAACTCGGTGATCATACAAATTCATACTTCTCCAACCTTTCTCGGTAACCAAATGAAGTTAGGTTACTCCTGACCTTGCTCGATGGTAACTAATACCGACCTTCTTGTGATCTTGTTGTATCTTGCATACTGATTTGGATTTGTCTTCCTTTCAGTTTAGGAACTGTTTTGGAATATGTCTATGAAGATACAATTCTAGTGCTTTCTTAGAGACTAGTTAGAGCTCATAGAGCCACTCCCTTCATTAGTGACTTCAAGATTGGTTTTCTCGGTAGGTTTAGGAATCCACTTCTGTCTCATCTACTTCCTAATGTTATTTGCTTTTTCTTTCTTTTCATCTTCAATTTTGCCTAAATTCATGCAGTTTTTAGCTATGTGACCAAGCTTAGTGCAATTATAACATCTTATGGTAGAATCCCTTTTTCTCAAGTGGTGCCTTACACAATTCATGCCAATGTGTCCATATTCTCCACAGTAATGACATCTACACCAAGTGTTGTAATCCCAACCAAACATTGCTTTAATAATTTGTTTCGTTGGATTGGGTGTTTTAGTTCTACATTCTAATGCCTTATAACCTTGTTTGCTACATTTGTGACATATGCCTTTAAATCTTGGTTTTTCCTTGCATTCATTTGCTTTATGACCAAGTTGATTGCAATTGTAGCATTTTCTATTGAATTTTGCTTTTCCATTGCTCCAACATTTGTTTGAAGTATGACCAATTTTGCCATAGTGATTATAGGTATGTTTCTGATTCTTTTGAGTACCTTGTTTGGAGGATTCACCTTCCTCTTTGTATCCAAGTCCTGCTTTTCCTTTTTGCCTATGAAGGTTTCGTTCATACACCTGATTCATATCTTCTTGAGATTTCAACATTCTCTCATTGATTTGCCTTTCAGCATCTAGCTCACTCATCACTCTTAAATTGATTTTCTTTTTAGATCTCAGCTCTTCTCTCATATTTTCATTTTCTGATCTTAGAGTCAAGATTTCTTCATTTGCATTAGAGATTTGATCAATAAGATTTTCTAGCTGAAGATTTTTATTCTGGATTTCATTGTTCTTTCCATCTATTTCATCTTTCATCTTGTTTCTTTGTTCCAAGACTTCACAGAATCATGTTGACTGAATTTCCTATTCTCTTTTCAATTTTCTCACTTCTTCTTGCAAAGATCCACTCTTTTCTAGAAGTTCTTTGATTGCATTGTTTGCTTCATCTGAGCTGCTTGAAGGGAAAAATTCTTCAATCTTTTCTTCAACATACTGGTGGTCATTGATCTGATTTGCAAGTTCCTTCCTTCTTTTTAGGGAAAGGGAAAGAAGCTCTCTTGCTTCTTTGAGTTGAGTTATGGCCATTTCCAGATCTAGCTTTTCATTCTCAATTACTTTGTTCAGTTTGAATATCTCCATTGTCCTGAATCTTTTCTCAAGCTGTCAAACTTTATTCTGAGATCCACTAAGCTCTGATACCAATTGTTGGAAATATTCAAGACTATCTAGGTTACTAAGAGGGGAGGGGTGAATCAGTAACTTCAAAACTTTTAACAGATTCAGATCTTAATAATATTAGATTGATAATCTGACTGCATGCATGAGTAACAGAAAGAATAAAACATTCATAACACTTAGAACACAGAGATTTGGTGACCCAAAAACCTTCCAAGTAGAAAGTAAAATTGGGGTGGGGATGATACCCACAAAACTTCAATACTGCAATATAAATTTTGTCAGTTAAGGCTTACAATGATCACTTCTGATGATCTGCCCTGTTAGGAGCAATAAGGACTACTAGGTCCACCTTGTTAGAGGTTTTACAAACATACAATGAAGTATACACTTGGTTAAGAGATTTTTACAAAGACTGTTAAGTCTACCCGGTTAGAGGATTTCAAGTTGATTCACCTGTTAGGATGAAATAGTAGATCTCTTACTTGCAACTGTACTTGCTGATTAAGATTCTCTGATGTACTGATCACCTTCTATGATGGATAGATCTTTGTTGCTTCTTATACTGCTGTACCCTTTGTAATTCACTTATCTCTGCCTTTCTCTCTTTTTTTTTATAGACTTCTCTATATCTTCCTTTTTGGTAATGACATAAAACATTGTTTATATATCAATCTAAGTCAATTCCAAAACAATTACAAAGTCAGCTCTTAAAAAAGTAAACACAAATATTACTGAGTCAGCCCAAATATAGTTACACAGTTACTGCAAACTAAATCGGTGACTTTTTGATACTCAGTGTCTACTACGTTACTCAGCATCATCATGCACTTGGTAGAAGTGGAAGCTTGGTCCATACTAACCACTCGGTCATAGTTTCAAACTCGGTAAATACTGGAGACTCGGTAGATAAAGTGTTACTCGGTAGAAACTAAATTTCTTGTTTAACCGTGCAGCACTTGGTAAACACTATGAAACTTTGCGAGCTCGATATGCACTATTCTGCTTGGTAAGCTCTGTTCTACTCGTTAAGCTCTGCTCAGTAAGCTCTACTCTACTCGGTAAGCTCTGTTCTACTTGGTATGTACTATTCTACTCGGTATGCACTATTTAGAATAAGTGTTGTCACTAATGACAATCATGCTTAATGCCAACACTTCATGCCCTTCAAACTTTCCATAGGCCGAGCTTGACTCCCTCAGCTTGTGGTTCTAACTCAACATGAGCATGCAAGCACATTTTACGTCTAACTCCTTCTCTTCATTTGATCACCACTTGGGCTTCTAAGTGCATTCAATATGCACATTACATATAATCCTGCCACCTTTTGTCTTTCTATTAAGACTGAGCCACACTCATTTAGAAACAAATAAGCCACCACATTCATGCCATTATCAAAGATTGACAGCAGTTAACCCTGCATGTCTATCTTAATTGCTGGTCCTTCATGACTTGTGGGGCACCTATCTCCCATGACTCAGCTCTATTCCTTATACATAGCAATAGTTGGTGAGCATTAATGTTGCA
Source organism: Chamaecyparis obtusa (assembly GCA_027943335.1). Taxonomy (NCBI): domain Eukaryota; kingdom Viridiplantae; phylum Streptophyta; class Pinopsida; order Cupressales; family Cupressaceae; genus Chamaecyparis; species Chamaecyparis obtusa. Next base: position 687,799 of record BSBK01002619.1, on the reverse strand, counting down.
TGAAGCTATCACCACATTTCATGACTCTTAGCAACATTACTCAAGAGCTTTATTCAATACCAGCATACCCTGCATAACGGTTCTTGGCAACCACCTTGGCTTAGCATAATCGAGTATCTAAACTTCTATCAACCACCTTAGCTCGACAACCTCTATCAAATCAAAAAACTTCCCTCAGACCCAAATCAGGACTGTGATTAAAACTCTAACATAAGCACAAACATGGAGATAATATCATTTGATAATAACCCAAAAGAATTGATCCATAACCCAAACTGGATTCTTAGACTCGGTTGTCAAAAAAAAATTGAAAACCCAATTCATGTCATTTGCATTGACTATTGAGATATCGATTGACAATGTCTAGCACCCGATATAGTTCATTGCTATAGTTGTTTGTCTCAAAATGAAAACAAGACAGAGATACGAATACATAGGTTACTATGAAACCGAACTATGAAAGAATTAACAAGGCAAGATAGAAAAACTGAAACACTTAATAAACTTCATCACATGAAGACTGCAATTACAATATTTTTGGCTCTCTAGCTACTACTAGAGAGATGTCTTGACTCTCTCTCCTATGCACTTACTCTATCCACCCATAGCTATTCTTTCTTCCCCCTACTATCTATTCGATTATCTTCTCTTTTTAAAGAGATCCTAGTTAGTTATAAAACCCCATTCGTTTCCTCATAATTGTTTCCATGATTACATAGTAATGTCTATCAATAGACCATGTAAATTTTAGATGATGGTTACAAATGTCATATGGTCCACTTTCAAATACATTATATTGCCATTTTGAGCAAAATTAACAAGTTAGTGACATGGTCCCATGAAATGCGAAAAAAACTAAGACATTAAAATGTTATGAAATTCTCCATAATTGGCATGAGTCAAGGTGCTCCCACACCATACTCCTAGGCTTGAAAGATTTCCATGTCCCATGGAAATGTCTAGTATCACTCTAGATCAAAGCTCCTTGCACACGCTTCTAGTGCGTGTCTCTGATGTTGAAACTAACTCCATCTCTCACAATGCTACATAACAACAACTACACCATCCATCTTACCCAACAACAGACTTGGTTTGGTGATGTACTTCCCACTCTCTCTTTGGTGGTTGCTTTTAGCACACTACTCTAGACGTATCTCTGTCAGAGAATGGTCAGGACAAAACTTACTTTTCTGCCCACACAAACTCTCTAGGAACTTCTTTCCTTCTTGCAGCTAGATGGGTCGAGTTCTTTCCTCACAATATTTGTCTACCCAAATCTTTCACTTGCTCTAATACCATTCCGATGTATGTCTAATCATCACACACAACTATTTTTGCAAAACTCTCCACTGTCTTACTTCAATCTGCAAATGCTTCCTTCTCTTGATGAAATCTATTACATCACACTGCTCATTGACTGAGTTGGAGTCTCAAGCCATTCCCTCATGGTGATTGCTATGATTTCTTTTCCCATAAACACCATCTTAGGAACTCCCATACTCACAAAGTTCTAATAAATGAAAGCATCCACTTCTGTTATCGTCTATACGTATTGGTGAACTGAAATCACCAATAATTACATGACCTTCTAGAGCCTTCATGCCCTTCAAACCTTCCATAGGTGGAGCTTGACTCCCTCAGCTTGTACTTCTAACTCAACATGAGCATGCAAGCATGTTTTATGTCTAACTCCTTCTCTTCATTCGATCACCACTCGGGCTTCTAAGTGCATTCAACATGCACATTACATATAAGCCCACCACCTTTTGTCTTTCTATTAAGACTGAGCCACACTCATTTAGAAACAAATAAGCCACCACCTTCATGCCATTATCAAAGATTGACAGTAGTTAACCCTGCATGTCGATCTTAATTGCTGGTCCTCCGTGACTTGTGGGGCACCTGTCTCCCACGACTCAGCTCTATTCCTTATGCATAGCAATAGTTGGTGAGCATTAATGTCACATGAAGCTATCACCATGTTTCATGACTCTTAGTAACATTACTCAAGAGCTTCATTCAATACCAGGATACCCCACGTAATGGTTCTTGGCAACCACCTTGGCTTAGCATAGTCGAGCATCTAAACTTCTATCAACCACCTTGGCTCGGAAACCTCTATCACATCAAACAACTTCCCTCAAACCCAAATCAGGACTATGTTTAAAACCCGAATGCAAGCACAAACATGGAGCTAATATCATTTGATAATAACCCAAAAGAATTGATCCATAACCCAAACTGGATTCTTAGACTCGGCTGTCAAAAAAAAATTGGAAACCTAATTCATGTCATTTGCATTGACTATTGAGATATCGGTTGACAATGTCTAGCAACCCAATACAGTTCATTGCTATAGTCATTTGTCTCAAAATTAAAACAAGACAGAGATACGAATACATAGGTTACTATGAAACTGAACTATGAAAGAATTAACAATGCAAGATAGAAAAACTGAAACACTTAATAAACTTCATCACATGAAGACTACAATTACAATATTTTTGGCTCTCTGGCTGCTGCCAGAGAGCTATCTTGACTCTCTCTCCTATTCACTTACTCTATCCACCTATAGCTATTCTTTCTTCCCCCTACTATCTATTCAGTTATCTTCTCTTTTTAAAGAGATCCTAGTTAGTTATAAAACCCCATTCATTTCCTCATAACTGTTTCCATGATTACATAGTAATGTCTATCAATAGACCATGTAAATTTCACACCTTCATGCCATTATCAAAGATTGACAGCAGTTAACCCTGCATGTCGATCTTAATTGTTGGTCCTTCGTGACTTGTGGGGCACCTGTCTCCCACGACTCAGCTCTATTCCTTATACATAGCAATAGTTGGTGAGCATTAATGCCGCATGAAGCTATCACCATGTTTCATGACTCTTAGTAACATTACTCAAGAGCTTTATTGAATACCAGCATACCCTGCATAATGGTTCTTGGCAACCACCTTGGCTTAGCATAGTCGAGCATCTAAACTTCTATCAACCACCTTGGCTCAGTAACCTCTACCAAATCAAACAACTTCCCTCAAACCCAAATTGGGACTGTGATTAAAACCTGAACATAAGCACAAACATGGAGATAATATCATTTGATAATAACCCAAAAGAATTGATCCATAACCCAAACTGGATTCTTGGACTTGGCTATCAAAACAAAACTGAAAACCCAATTCATGTCATTTGCATTGACTATTGAGATATCGGTTGACAATGTCTAGCAACCCGATACAGTTCATTGCTATAGTCATTTGTCTCAAAATGAAAACAAGACAGAGATACGAATACATAGGTTACTATGAAACTGAACTATGAAAGAATTAACAAGGAAAGATAGAAAAATTGAAACACTTAATAAACTTCATCACATGAAGACTGCAATTACAATATTTTTGGCTCTCTAGCTGTTGCTAGAGAGCCATCTTGACTCTCTCTCCTATTCGCTTACTCTATCCACCTATAGCTATTCTTTCTTCCCCCTACTATCTATTTGGTTATCTTCTCTTTTTAAAGAGATCCTAGTTAGTTATAAAACCCCATTCATTTCCTCATAGCTGTTTCCACAATTACATAGTAATGTCTAGCAATAGACCATGTAAATTTTGGATGATGGTTACAAATGTCATATGGTCCACTTTCAAATACATTATATTTCCCTTTTGAGCAAAATTAACTAGTTAGTTACATGGTCACATGAAATGCAAAAAAAACTAAGACATTAAAATGTTATGAAATTTTCCATAATTGGCATGAGTCGAGGTGCTCCCACACCATATGGAAGCCTTAGGCTAGAAGAATTGATTGATTGGATTAATGAGATTGATGAATACTTTGAGTATGAATAAATAGAAGATCCTGATAGGGTTAGATTTTCAAACACTAAGTTGAAAAGTCATGCACATATCTGGTGGAGAGAAGTTCAGTTAGAAAGAGGTAGAAGAGGAAAAGAGAAGATCACTAAATGGAACCGAATGGTTGGCAAGTTGAAGAAGCAATTCATTCTGGTGGATTATGAATTACACATGTTTAAGAAGATGCAAGCTTTGAAGCAGACTAACAAATCAGTATAGGAGTATACCGAGGAGTTTTATAGAATCCTGATTAGGATTGGTCATTCTGAAGCTGATAAAGAGAAGGTTGCTAGGTATGTCTATGGTTTGAGACCTAGTATTAAAGAAGAGTTACTTACTGTGCGGATGACAATAATCAGTGATGCTTATCAGATGGCATTGAAGACTGAAGAGAAGTTGAATAGGAAGTATGAAGGAAAATAGAATAGTAGGAACCGAGGTGGTAAAACTAGTGAAACAGATGTTGAGAGTAATGTGACAGAGAATCCTAAGTCTGATGTGGGATCTAGTAGCGGCCAAGTTACAAAGAATGTTGGACTAAGAGGAAGGTGGTGTTGGTGCTCAAAAACACTGGACCGTTTTGAGGCCAACTGATAGGCACAATAAATGCCTCTGTAATTCTGGTTTGATCGAACCAAGGCTAGTAGGCCTAAATCAAATATTCTATTTGACTGCACAAACATGTGCATAAACAATAGAAATTCCTTTCCAAAGGGGGTTAACGGTCCTTTGGAGGAAAATAAACATAATATCCTAATTGCCAAATAGCTTGAAATCTAAACTAAGGCTAGAAAGTAATGCTAAACCTCATTGAATGCTTTGTAAATAGGATAACAGATAAGATATGAAAATCATAGAAAGAAATAAATGACAATTTCAAATGAATGAATAGACTAGTGCCTGATACCAAAATGGGAATAGAGTCAGATACATTCAATGTTGTGTATAACCGGAGACAGTTTTAAGATAACTCACAACAATAAAATGAGACCATCAACCTACAAGTTTTTATTGAAACAAAATTTACAACAACTTATACAATAGGTCCTATGGTTTTTAACTCAACTGAAGAGCCTAAAAGGAAACAATAACAGGTTCTCAGACCATGCTACCATTATTCAAATTGTACAAATTAATCATAAATAATGCATGAAATAGAAAACATAGTAGGATACCCTGGCTAGAGGGTAATCCAAGAAACCAATTGAATGTAAAAAACTATATTAACAGTAGGGTACAAAAACTTATCTGATATTCGTACATAAGATTTTGGGCATTAAATTCTAATTCATGAGAGGTATATTTTTTTCGTGATTCATTTTGATTTTTTTTTTCTTACAATTGAATGATTATAAATTTGAATCCCAATAGTTCCTTGTGAAAGGACATGCCCTTTCACAGGACCTAATTATACAACTACCCCTAAAATACATAAAATAAACCATAATAATGGTTTTTTAGGGAAATATTTCCCATACATTTAACTTGTTTATTGCACTTTATTCTCCTTTAGGTATTTATGTGCATTAATAATCCAATATTTAAGTTCCTACACAAAATACCTCACATTAGATAATATTAAAAATAAAAACAAAAATCATTACATTCATAGTATATTAAGCTTATATGAAAACTATATTTCATTTATTAATTAATAATTAATTAAAAAATAAATAAGTATCATACTTTATACACATACTTGATAAATAAAGTGAAAAATGAAAATTAAAAATTAATAATATTTCATCCACATTAATTATCAAAATATAAGCATTCATATTAATTATTAAATCATGAAGGATTTATATAATGAGATAATTTCTAGAATTAATAAAATGACATTAGGTTTTAGCATCTTATTTTTATTTTCAAAATAAAACATAGTAAATTCATCCATATTCACAACGTAATGTAAATATAATATGGAAATGCTTTAAAAGAAACATTAGGGTAAAAGAGTTTTGTATTCTACTTTAATAAAAGGAGAAATGCATTTACCCTGAATTCAAAGCCATCCACTAATGTTACAAAATTTTCCTAATGTAAAATAATATTACAACCAAATAAAAATACACATAATTTTGGAAACCTAAAATAATTTCATCATTTAAAAAATATATATTGATAAATTGATTTATTTGCAATTGAAAAACTAAAATCAAATGAAATGGTAGGGTAAAATTATCAATACCCACTTTGCCCTAAAATTAAGATAAAAGAATAAAGTGAAAAACTTCTTTTAGGGATTTGAAACTAAAGAATAAAATCAATCAATTACTATTCAAACCCTAAAAGATAAACAATCAACCTACATGCCTTTTACCCTAAAATATTAATGTTAAAAAATAAACAAGGTGAAAATATCTAATTAAATGTAGGGATGCATAAAAACTAATATCAAAAATCCTAACATACTTATATTCATCAAATGATATCCTTTTTAATCATATTTTAACTTTTAGGGTTTTGGGGGGTAAATCACAAATTAAAATGAAACCATTATTAATGATCATAAAATTTAAAATTTCTATCTCATAAACAATATTAATTTTAATAATTTATTTCAAAGGGAAAAGATTATTTTTAATTTATAAATTTATTTACACATACATTCTCAAGGAATAATATAGAGTAACTAGTAGGGGGGTAGAGTTGAGTAGTTAGGTAGGAAAAGGAATGGGTCAAGAGGTCAAGTGTTCAACTCCCTCTCCCAATTCTTTTTCCTAAAATCGGAAAATAGATAAATACATAGACAAATTATTATTTAATTTGAAAAGGAAATAAGGAAGAAATTTCTCCCTGTGTAAGAGGTTGTATTTTACTTCTCACCTACACACGAAGACAAAAATAAATAAATATCTCCTCCTAATCCTCTCGAAGAAAATGAATAGACTAACTAGTTAGGGGGTAGGAGGGTAGATAGGTAGGAAAAAAGGTCAGCTTGAGAGGTTGAGTGTTCAACTCCCTCTCGCCACCTTTTTCAATTAATTTATTTTATTTATTATTTTTAGAATTATTATTTATTTCAAAAATGAATATGCATTTAATAAGTTGAAATAAAATAAGGAAAAACCTAATATGTGAAAATAGAAAATGACAAACACACATGCCTTTTTATCATTTTAATCTTCTAACATAGGGAAATTTTATAAAATATGAAAATGTATACTATACTTCCCTGACGTTTTGTTCCTTTAGGACCTAAAATTTTCAGTGTCAACAAGTGGAAGAATGAGTTCACTAGCACTTGTTATAACTATGGTGAAGCTGGTCATAGAAGTTGGCAGTGTCCTAAGAAAAGAGTTGCATTAGTTGTTGAAGAAGACATTGAGAATGTCCCAGAGAAAGGTGAATGTCTTGTCACTAGGAGATTAGTTGCATGTGTTCATGAACCAATGCAAAGGAGGAATTTGTTTAGAACCAAATGTAAGTGCAAGAATAAGGTATGTAATGTCATAGTTGATGGTGGAAGTTCAAAGAATTTTGTTTCAGATGAAATGGTTAGTAAGTTGAATTTGGAAAGAAGGAAACATCCTAATCCTTATCAGATTAGTTGGATACAAGATGTTTCTAAGGTTAGAGTTGAAGAACAATGCTTGGTTAAGTTTCAGATTGGATCTTACCATGATGAGATATTGTGTGATGTATTACCTATGGATGCTTGTCATATGTTGCTTGATATACCCTGGCAGTTTAACAGAAATGTTTTGTTTGATGGTCATGCTAACACCTATGTGGTTAGGCATGAAGGAGCTCGGTATAATCTGATACCTTTACAAGAGACAACGGTTAAGGGATGTAGTGTTATTAGGTGTTTTCCTTATGACAAACCTCAGGAGTAGAAGGTTGATGAACCTATTCCTATTAAGTCTAGTTTGAAGGACAAGGAGAATGATATCTCTGAAGAGTTTGTTGAGATTAAGAGACAGATGGTTTTGTTGGTAGAGATGGTTCAGCAGATGGTGACATTTGTGACATAGAGAGATGTAGATGATACTAAGTTGGTTGAGGAGTCTGGAGAGGATGAACCTTACCAGGGCACTGAGTTGGTCAGTAGTGGTCAGAGTCAGTTGTTGTCAGTTGCTGACCACAGGAGTAAGAAAAGTGGAAGACAAAAGGACTTTCTACATGAGACAATGAATGGAGTGAAGACTACTTGGGATGAAGGACAAGAAGAGATGTGGGTGAAGAACAGATTTGGCATACCTGTTCTAATTCGCTTGAGGCGTTCCTTATTTCCTTATGAGAAAATCTTTCTTACCTAGGGTGTCTGATGTAGGAGCATCCTAGGATTCTTGGCAATCCTATATCAACCAAAAATATGTTTGTCTTTGAAGGTAGATTGTCAGTTTTGATCTTGGTTTAGTGGAGTTCTTGCTCAATTTGGGGGACTGGTTACTTGGTTTCTATGGTTACTAGGGTGCTCGGTCTCTAAAGAATGCTCACTGACTGAAGGCATCAGTTCACTGGTGCTCGACAATAACTATGTTCGTCGGTCATGCTTGGCATGGTCGGTCGACTGGTGCTCAGTTATTTCTTCTGTTGCTCGGTGTTCTTGCTTACCGACTAGATTGTTTGGATAGATCAACTTGGCCGACTAATGCATTTAATTTGGGTCACACTCCTCAAGTTATGTATTGACCGTTGGACATGTGGGACCTAGATCTGGCATGTTGCATTATCTTATGTAGATCTAATGACCGTTTGGGGCCATCTTTGAGAGTTTATTTATTTTGTAAGGCTATGTGAGAGCTGACTGATGTTTTAGCATTTAATATTTGTTTATAAGGGTTTTATTTTTTCATCAGCCAACTTGTGGCTAGGAATCAGTATTTATAGGATGCTTGGGTAGTTGTTTAGGCATCATTTTTTAGTTGGAAAGGAAGGTTAGTAGCCTACGAGCTTAGGAGTAGGAAGATTGCTTGGAAGTTGGAGTACAAATTTAGATCATTCCTAGGTGTCTACCAGTGTGCTGTGTGTTACAAACCTAGGCTAGCTGAATGCTAATGTTGGGGAAAGATTTAGATCCTGCGAGATCTTGTAGAATGTTACTTGCATTGTAATTGGTCATAATCAGGAAGGCCTTATAGCCTGGCACATTGCATGTAATCAGTGATTTGATGAATAAAGACTTTTTTTCATTGCAGATCTATTGTTGTTATTGTGTATTTCCACTGCATATTGGTTTGGTTGCAAGGTTGGTCAGTCCTTAATTGGATTCACCGAGCTTGACTGCATTATTAAATGGTGATCTTGAAGAGGAAGTCTATATAGAACAACTTGATGGTTTCTCATTAACAAATCAAGAAGACAGGGTATGTAAGTTGGAGAAAGTACTATATGGCTTAAAGAAAGCACCTAGGGCATGGTATGCTATATTATATAGGTATCTACTACATTTTGGTTTCAAAAAGGTGATCCTAATAATAACTTACATTTAAGGATAAGTTCTGATGGTATCTTAATCATTGAGGTGTTTGTTGATGAGATTATCTTTGGTGGAAATGATGAAATGAGTAACAGGTTTTTTGATGATATGAAAATTAAATTTGAAATTTCAATGATTGGTGAAACTAAATTCTTTCTTGATTTACAAATCACTCAAAGAAAGGATGGTATTTTATATCTCAGAACAAATCTCTTGAGAAGGTATTAAAAAAATTGAAATGGAAGATTGGAAGCCAGTAGGAACACCTATGGTTATAGGTTGCAAGTTAACAACTACTAATGATTCACCAGACACTTTTCAAACAAGGTGTAGTTCCATGATGAGAGGATTGCAATATTGGACTAATACAAGGCCAAATATATCAAGTGTAGTTGGAATTATTTCCAAATTTCAAGAAGAACCTAAATAATCTTTTCTCATGAATATAAAAATAATCTTTAGATATCTAAAAGGAATATTGAATTTTGGATTATGGTATGATAGATCTGCTGATTTTACCTTGCATTATTTTATTGACACTGAGTGGGAAGGGAGTGTGGATGATAGAGAAAGCACAAGTTGAGGAGAATTTTTTCTTGGAAAAAGATTGGTTTCTTGGTTGAGCAAGAAACAAGACTCTATATCTCAATCCACAATTGAATCAAAAGAGGTTGTCGATGCTATAAATTGCACTCAGATTATTTGGATGAGACATACATTGAAGGATATTGGGGTTAGTATTTAGGAACCTATTGTTATTCATTGTGATAACTCAAGTATAGTTAACATGTCAAAAATCTAGTTTTACACTCAAAGACAAAGCACATATCAATTAAGTATCATTTTATTATGGATAAAGTTGTTACAAAGCAAGTTAGATAGGAATACATAAGCACAAAGGAATAAAATACCATCATTTCAAGGGCTTCTATATGAATTATAATAAAAATGTGAGTTTACAACCAATTCTACTAATTTTAGCTCTACTTTGAGAGACTAATAGAACAGAGAAAAGTTTGACAACCAATCCTTTTATCTGATGCTCAAACTGTAAATTTAATATTAGATTATAATAACATAAGAATTTACACAATGAAACAATCTATGAAATAGATTTATCTGAGGGACTAATTAAAAATAATTGAGAACTTATTACCACAAGTGAGAGAAAAAACTTATCTTGTATTGATTTTGAAAAATAGTACATAAGAGCTCATGTTGCAATCCTTGATCTTCTTATATTCTATCTTATCTTATCTTATGTAATGTTATGTTATGAGACCCCTTGTTGATTTTGGTATGATCATTTATATGCAAATGAAAGGATGCAAACAAGATTCAAATCAACATGACTCTTCATAAAGAAAAAGTAATCCTATTTCAATAGATTCAACGACTAGATTACATAATGAAAATATAGAAAACATAAGGAAATTATCCAAATGCAAGCTGTCCTTAATCCATAATTTCTCCATTAGTCTGCAGATGGTCATTGGGTTTCATAACTATAACCATCTTTATTTAAAAAAATCTTTTCAAATCTTTTTTTATACACTTAATCATTCTTTGGCACATTCTATGTGGAATGCTACTTTCTTCTATCTTCAACACCTTCTGAAGTTACGCACGCCATTAGTTAGGACTTCATAACCCATCACCATCATAACCTCTTGATTGTTGAGAAATTATACAATAGTTAGTCATGACTTTGTAACATGTCAACAGTTACATGCTTTACCTTTTGAAAAGTTTTGTAAACCTCCTAGCGTAACTTTGGGACTTTTGATATTGAACAAAACTCAAAGTTATGTATTACCTTTTAGAGAGATCAAGATTTTTTAACTGACCATGGTGAAAAACCTTGAGATGTTATGAACAAGACCTTTTCATGACTTCATAACCTTTCCAAAGTTACACCTGACCACAAGATGATCCTATATAGCTTTGTAACCACCACTACAAATGGCCTTAAAACCCTTGTAAAGCCCCACAAACCTATTTCCCTTCACTATCATGAAGTTACATAGACTACCAATGTAACCTCAGAACCCTCATATCCTAGCTATGATTTTAACTATCAAAGTCACACTAACCACTAGCCTAACCATGTGCGTAACCTCTGAACCCTTCAATCCTAGTTGCGGACTTAACCATTGAAGACACACCAACCTCTAGCTAAACCATGTGATTAACTTCGCAACCTTCATCCCAAACCACCATCACAACTGCCAAAGTCATGCTAACTACTAGCTTAACCATGTATGGAACTTCGTGACCTTTCTCTTTAATCCTGGGCCTAACCTTGTGAAGTCACACTAACTATTAGCCAATCAGTTTCATATATTTGTAACCTTCATCTCAGACCACCAACATAGCCACTGAAGTCACACTAACTACGTGCATAACCTTGTCATAATTTTTTGATCCTCATCTTAGATCACCAACATAGCCTTTGAAGTCATGCACACCGTCAACCTGACCATTGTGTATCTTTGTAACCATCAGCATCGACCCTCCTTTTAGCCTGTCAAAGCTATAAAAACTGTCACCTCAAATTGGTCATCAGCCAACTTATTAGCAAATTCCAAGTGGCACCCTCTGATTTGTCTTCTTCTGCCACATCGATAGTTTAGTTTAGCTCTGGTTTTCCTAAAAATTTCTTCATATGCTTTTGGGTGTACTAAAGTCAATAATTAACCTTGTGTGTGTGTTCCCTCTACCAAAAGGTGTTGTGATTTTGGCAAGTGAATAAGTGAGTGCTAACATATAAAAGCACAAGTGTAGCACCACACATCACCAATGTGGGATATGTCATTTGTGCTATTTGCATAAAGATATCGTAAACCAGCCTATCGAAACCTATTGCCCATACACATGATAATGCCATTGTCATAACCAAGCTTTACCTCAATGTTGACCAATGGAGGATTGTATTCTAGGGTTCTTGAGTGTACATATATGTGATGGTCATATTACAGTGATGTACACAACCAAAAGTAAGTATTCTTGTGATAAAATTGAAAAATATTCCTCAAGAATTGATTGTGTCAACAGTGTCTCTTTCTGGGGACGTACACTCTTAACAAGCATAGTGAGATTCCAGATTTATTTGGCAAAGCATACCATGACAAAAAATACAAAAAGGAAAAAATAAAAACATAATACATAATGTACATTGGGTAAGAGATTTCCTTAACATCCTTAGGAGAAATTTTTTTTTAGATACTGACCAAGCACTAGGAGCTCCTAAAAGTAGCCTCATGTATCCTGCAAAAAATAAGATTTATCATCTCCTTTTCTAATGATGATGAAATGAACTAACCATAAGACATCAAATTTCCCATGCTTTCCCTTGTCTTGATCCTTTGCATTCCATTTTAATACCCAATCTCCTTCTTGAAATTTTCTCTATCTAGTCCTTTTATCATATAGAGTTTGGACCTATTCTTGCTACTTGAAGTTCCTCTTTCAGGCATTTCTTCTCATCTCATCAAGTTCTACAAGATAATTAATCATGTCTTTGATGAAATTGACACCCTCTAACTACTCCTCAACAAATTTATATGCTAGTAGAAGATTATTCAGTGGTAACCTATCCTGCTTCCCATAAACTAATTCATAAGGTGTATATCATGTTGATTTCTTGATTGTAATCCTATCCGCCCAAATTACAAGAGTCAATTTTGAATCGCATGCTCTTTTATTGTTACCTAACATCCTTTTGATATTCTTTATTATTTTTTTGTTACTTGACTATGTCTGACCATTTCCTTGAGCATGGTAAGGGGAAGAATAAGGTGGGTCAATACCATACTTTCTACAAAAATTAGAGAACTCTCCTGACATAAAACACATGGCATTGTCACAAATAATTTTGTATGGAACACCAAATCTTGTCAATATATTCTCAGTTAGGAATTTTATCACTACTTTTCTTGTTGTCTATCTTGTGGGTACAACTTTAACTCGTTTGGTAAAGTAATCGAAAGAAACCAAAATCCATTTATGTCCTCCACTTGAAGTATCAGCAATCTCACCAATGAAGTCTATACTACACATCTGAAATGGCTCCTCAGAGGACAAAGGTTTGAGAGGAAACACACCATCATATTTGATTTTTCCTAAAAATTTCTGGCAAGCTTCACATTTTTGGACATATATATAACAATATTTAAACAAACATGGCCAATAATTTCCAACAATTAATATTTTATGAGTAGTAGTCCTTGCTAAAAACTAAACACCACATACTCCATCATGTAACTCCTTTAGTACCAAATTTTCTTGATACTCATCTAGACAGAACAAGAGGATTCCATCTCTATTTTTCCAATATAGATCACCTTGTATCAAAACATATCTAGACATTGGCAATTTTATGGTTCTTTTCTGATTATCACTTAAGCCCTCTTGACATTGTTACAATTTAGTTTTCATACTAAATTATTAATTTATGAACTTTCTTATACATTGACTTGTGTATTTTAAGTTGTTTCCCATGAATACTATAGAATTGTTTGAGTGTAGGAAGTAAATTACAAACTGTAAAAAAAAGAAAGTAAAAATGTGGGAACATTGATTTTTGATCATCGTTATTCAAAATTGTTATACAAGTACAAAAATAGTTCATTTTATTGCATATTATTCAAACTATTTTACAAAGGTACGATGATGTTCAAATTTTAATGATATGATTTTTAATACAATGCATTCAGATCCACACAAGTCATGGAAGCTTCTAAAACACTATTTGAATAAACACATTGCAAGACATAAAGTAATGAAGAGAGATAGGTAAAGCCTCTATTTCCTGAATGGGAGGCCTAAATATGGTTAAAATGGAAACATAGTAATATACCTAACATTCAACACATATTCATTTAAAATTAAATTTGGAATTGAAGTAGCATAAGTAAATCTGAAAATACTTGAAAATCAATTAGGTCAAGATACATACCTCATCATGAAATTAATTCATAAATACCTATTTTTTGAAGTCTATGCACACTTTCAGAAAAATCTGAAACCTATCCTGGACTAGAAATGTTGAGATGAAGAAAACCCAGAAATATTTTGCGGAGATGGCTCAGCTCGAGTTTGACCCTCATAAAAGGTCAAATACCACATTCTTTATTTGAAGTCTAATTCGAATCTTGTTCATAGATCTTGGAAGTTTGGTGAAAAGGGTACTCAGATTTGTCCTCTGATCCTCAAAACAGCAATTGTAGATATCTGAAAAGGGGGGTTTTGGGGTGGTTATATAGGGTTTTGTCTTAGTCAAACCCCCATTTTGGTGGTCTCCACCTCCATGAATAGCCGATTGAAATAGAATGTGTGTGTATGTATTGAAAGTGTAATGCCAAGATCTAATCCTCTAGATCAAAACCCTAGCATGAATGTGTATGAAATAACAATGCATAGATTTGAATGAGATAGAAAAGCATACCAAGCCCCCAAGGCTAAAGTACTTCTACCAAACTCACAATCCGTAATTGCTACTCCATGATTGAATCCTTGAATGCTTGAAAGTTGATAATGGTGGATCAAGGAAGAAAGGATCTCTCTTGCTCCAATTATGAGTCTACAAAGATGCTTGATGTCAACAATGTCTTGATCTTCTATATCTTCCTCTTGCTAACTTGCACCTTCACTATTCCTTCCTTGCTTGAATTTTTGCTTGCACTTGAGAGCTTGCAATTGCTTGAGATGAGATATGAAAACTTGATGTGAAAATGAGAGAGGAAGGCCTCCTTTTATAGTGATCTAGGGCACACTCCTCTAGATGGGCCACCTTGGAGAATTAAATCCCAATTAGGTCCTCACCTTTAGAAAATATACCTAGATTAAATGTAATTAAAGGATTTACCATCCCAAAACCTAAAATGGCAAACCCGAAGGCGGGAAAATAAATTTCTCGAAAGCTCGAAGCCTGGAAATTAAAGATTTTGAAAATTTGGAGAAAAGGGTCAATGTAGATGTTGACCCTAACCTAGTCAAGGTTGACCTAAGACCTTGATCTAGTCAGGGTCAACCTAAGACATTGACCTTTTTCCCAGGTTGACCGAAAACCAAGTCAGGAGGTCCCAAGGATGCCCAGAAACCTAGAATTGATGCCAAAACAGGACAGAATGTTAGGAATAGACATAAAATCCTATGATTATCAAGATGAAGTCCAAGAGGATCCAATTCTAAATCATACCTAGAAAATAGAGCCATGGAAAAGAGAAATTCAGGAGAATCCTCAGGATTCTAACCCTAATTTCACCTAGAATGAAGAAGATAAGTGCAAAAATGCATCCTAAATGCATGTCTATCATGATAAATGTATTAAAAGAGGGTGCTAAACCTATCAAGATGGAATTTATTCCATTTTAAGATGATACATTTAGCCCCCACTTTATCTTAGTTATGACACTACGTGAATATGCAAGCTAAAGTGAGAAAACATCATAGTAAATAAAAAGGATATAGCCAAGTCCTCGATGTAAAGATCGTGCAGAAAACTGTTAGAACCTGCAACACACAAGGTTAATGAAAATCTATAAATCACCTAAAGCTTACTATATGATAATTTTAGAAGTGTATAGAGCCCCTTATGCCCCCCCCTATTTCGGCTTTCTACTTCGGAAGGGTGAAACAGGGTGATAAGAAAAACTCTATATGCTGGATATCCAGAGTGTTGAAAATGCCTTTCCTAAACCAATTATAATGATTCCTAACCTTCCTAAACTAGTTCAAGGAGTTAATTATTTGAATCATGATTCCAACACCACTAACGGCACTGAAAACAGAGTTACTGAACTCAAGTTATGATAAAAATAGTGGATGTATGTCTAAATGCATAAGAAAGAAATTTTGAGTTTTTACCCTAAGAAAGCCCTAATTTGAACTTATAAAAGTGACGAATAGTAATACTTACTCATTCTTAACATTTGAAGATTCGAAATGAGAAAGAAAGATGCCAAAAAGAGAAGAGCTAGGAGCGAGATGCCTGGAGTCTCTAAGACACAACTTAGCTACAGGACGGCCACTACCCGAGGTGAGTTGTGCCTTTATCCACCTTTGTGTTTTTCAAATTCCTATTTTTGAGAGGTCAGGTCAATTTTTCCCCCTTTGGGTCAACCTTGACCCATTTAGGTCGACATTGACCCACGTAGGTTGACTTTGACCCATAAAAGTTGACATTTCCCAGGGGGTTTTTGTCATGTTTTGAGATGAGGTCGACCTTGACCCAAAAAGGTCAACCCTGACCCAGTAAAGTTGACATTGACCCAGTAAGGTCAGCATTGACCTAACTGAGGTTGACTTTGACCTAGTTTAGTTAGATTTGTAGATTTGATGATGTAGATTACTGATATGATGTTTGTTTGTGCTTACAGGACCTAGTCTGCTTCCGAGAATATCATTTTGGGGATTTATTAGTGAATTTCAAGGAGAGACTGTCTGAACTAGATGATGAGGGGATGCAGTTACTAAGGGATGTGGGACTGTACTAGGTATCAATCCTTCCATAGATCTGACTACATCGATCCATGCTGTCGGCTCTGATAGAGAGATGGGATGAGGATACATGCTCCTTCCATCTACCATGTGGGGAGATCACATGACTTTAGAGGATGTATACAGGATTATGCGGCTTCCAGTTCAAGGGGAGACTATCAGACCTAGAGCACAGCATGGTTGTGAGGAGATCCATGTAGACTCAGAGTACTGTACAAGTGTGCATCCATTGATGCAGAGCCGATTAGATCAGATACCACTATCTATCATATTATCAGGCCCTACACCTTTAATACAAAAGGTGATGTTGTGCATAGTATCCTTGGTTGTGTTACCCAACTCAAAGGGTACCATATTTTGTTCACCTCTAACACATCTTACACAAAAGATGGAGAGAGAGAGAGGATTGTATTCTCATGGGGTCGCAGCATGCTAGCTCAGCTATACCATGAGTTGAGTCAGTTAGTGAGGTATTAGTGAGAGAGTCTATCGACATGCACAGTTCTACAGATATGGATCTTTGAGCATTTCACATGTACATGTCCACAGGGAGTGCTAGTGATGGTAGATGTGAGGACAGCAAGAGCTTTTGCATATCCTTTGAGGGATATTTGGCAGTTTGGGGATATGCTCTATTGGAGAGTACATCTAGACTGCATTGCTAGTACTGATGTGATATGGAGACCCTACTGCCAGATGACAGAGTGGCCTGAGACATGATTCTAGATGAGACATTCATAGTAGCAAAAGCTATTAGAGGGTCATCAAAATCATATAGTGATGCCCTACTATTATGATCGGGTGAAGAGGCAGTTCGGCCTCTTAGAGGGAGTCCCTAAGGTAGTACCTCACTATATGCATCTAATGAGATGCTATCAAAGACCCGGCACCATACATCGACCATCTATAATAGACATTGAGGATAGTGATATAGAGGAGATAGAGGATAGAGAGGTACCATCAGATGTAGCCTATGCAAGTGTGAGCTGAGATTACATCAGGTATTGTAGTTTGGAGGGGACCTATCCTATCTTTCCTGAGGATTATCCCACAGGTGATCTAGGCTTTGAAAAGGGGACACACTGAGATAGTGGAGCCATCAAGGAGGATGAGGATATTAGAGATGAGGAGCATATCTCCAAGGGAGAACCCATGGAGGAGGAGAGAGAAAAGGAGAGAGTAGAGGAGATGTCCCTAGCTAGTGATACAGGTACATATATACCTCTTACATGTGCATCACCATTGAGATCATGACAGCCCCCACAGCCCCACATAGAGACACCATCATCAAGGCCTAGACATAGCGAGCATGGAGAGATTATTCACTCCATGCCCCCACCATCCAAGCACTTTACTGATGTCCAAGAGGGAGACCTAGGTATAAATTTGATTGAAAATTGTTGGAACATATGATTTGATTTCACATAGATAGGATACTAGACTGATAGAAGTTTGTCTGTCTACAGCTAGTGTAGCAGAGTGGAGGAGCTTTGTATCTAAGGTTCTCAAGGATAACATTATATCCTACTGACTACCAGTCGATGAGTGAGAGTCTTCCATTGGTCATAGGAATCCCGGTAGACATGCCAACATCTTTGTATGTATCCAGTGAGAGCTAAGGATGTGTAGAGAAAGAGAGGAGAAGATGATGGTAGAGATACAAAGTCTTCATAAGTGTGTATAGGGTATGAGCATATCTAGGAGCCATACATGGACACACAAATCTTCATCTTCTTACCAGAGGGTAGAGAGATCTGGGAGTCACCAGCTAGCAGATCGTCATAGTGATAGATGTAGTGATAGATATGGCCATTGGCCTCATATGTATCAAAACTTGAAAATCTAAATTTGTGATGAATGAAAAACTTTCTCTACTAATTAGTTCTATGTTTAATTACTATGCTTTCATCAATATAAAACTTAATAGAAAGAAAGATAGAAAGAAAGTGCATAAATATATTCAATATGTAATTTTTACTAAAACTACATAACCTATAAAAGAAATATTTATAAGGAATACATGAATGAACATGAAATAAATGAGATTAAGAGTAATAATGTTTAAGATGCATAATATTAATGGGTTCCTTAAAAGAAACACCATCCATATCAGCAAGTTTGTAAGCACCCGAACCAAAGTTTTGAATAACAACAAAAGGTCCAAGCCAATTAGGGCTAAATTTTCCTTTTTCACCTGGTAAAGCATTCACATTCCATTGATTCTCACAAAGAACTAAATCACCAACCACAAATCTTCACTCAATTACCTTATGATTGTGTTGTTTCTGAAGAGATTTATGATAAGCTTTGATATGTTCTAATGCATGTATTCATTGTTCATCCAAAATTTCTAATTCTTGTAAGTGTTGTTCATGAAAAGTATCTTTATCATTATCCCATGAAATGAAATGCGTAAAGAAGGTATTTCTAGTTCCAAATGCATAATAGCATCAATACCATAAACAAGATTATAAGGAGAAGTACATGTGGAGGTACGAACACTAGTCCTATAAGCCCATAAAGCATAAGTCAATTGAGTATGCCAATCTTTGGCATGCTTATTAACTATTTTTCTCAAGATTTGTTCAATAATTTTATTTGATGCTTCAGCTTGTCCATTAGATTGAGGATAATAAGGAGTTTAAAATATATGTTGAATTCTATATTTCTCCAAGAATTTTGCAACTTCTTTATTTTTAAAAGATGTTCCATTATCTGAAATTCTCATCGAAGGGATACCAAATCTTGTTATGATATTATTAAGGATGAAATCACAAATAACATCTATTGTTGTTGAATGAAGAGGGATGGCTTCAACCCACTTCGTGAAGTAATCTGTAGCCGTGAGAATGTAAGTATGTCCTTGAGAAGAAGTCGGTGAGATTTTTCCAATAAGGTCAAAACCCCATACACTGAAAGGCCATGGAGAAACTTGATTACGAAGCTCATGAGCAGGAGCATGAGTCAAATTACTATGTTGCTGACATTGAGGACATTTCTTAACAAACATGAAAGAATCCCATTCCATGGTTTTCCAATAATATCTCATTCGAAGCAATTTATTAACCAGGGATTTTCCACCAAAATGTCCCCCGCAAGAACCAAAATGAGCCTCTGCTAAAGCTACAAGAATTTTAGTTCTATTAAGACATCTTAATAATAATCCTTCATAAGAGAATTTGTAAAGTGTATCTCCTAAAATGATGTACCGAGCTGCAAGTTTTTGAATATGGTTACGCATGTTCCTTGTTGTTGATTCAGGAAAAGTACCATCCTTCAAAAAATGAAAAATATGTGAATACCATTCATCTGAATGCAAATTGAAATAGTCAAAAGTGATCTTATCAAAAATTGTAGGGCATTTAAGAGCTTGTATAGTAAATTGAAAATTTTCCGCATTATTCTCGAGACAAAGCAAGGAAGCTGCACTAGTCATCAATAGCTAAATCTCTATATTGTGTCATTTTAGTATTTTTAGTTTGATATCCTCCTTTAATCTATTCAACTATCAGTTGCGAATCACCATATATTTGTAAATGTTGGATATTGAGGGATGAAGCTACTTGTAGTCCAGCTATAAGGGCTTCATACTCTACAATATTATTAGTACAAGGAAAAGTTAATTTATATGATAAAGGGATGGGTTTTTTTGTAGGGGGAATTAAGATGATACCCACACCAAAACCTATTTTACACTTAGACCCATCAAAATATAATTCCCAAATATCATCCTATTGAATAGCTAGAATATTATCATCAGGAAATTCTATAGAAGTAGAATTTTCATCTAGACAAGGACTAGGGGCCTCAGCTAAATAATCTTTCAATGCTTTTCCCTTAATAGATTTTTGAGAAATAAAATTAAGATCAAATTCAGTGTTGCAACATACCCCATTTTGCTAACTGACCAGAAAGATCAGTTTGTGAGAAAAGATAATTCAAAGGATCAAATTTGACAATCACATTAACTTTAGCATTTATAAGATAATGCCTGAGTTTCTGACATGCATAAACTATAGCTAGACATTGTCTTTCTAAATTTGTATATCATGTTTCATAATCAATTAAAGTCTGACTAATGTAATACACGGGTTTTTCCTTACCAATATCATCAATTTGAGCTAGCAAGGTACTCACAGCCCATGGTGTTGCAGAAGTGTATAGTTGAAATGGTTTATCAAAATTTTCAGGCTACAAAATAGGAGGATTCACAAGATACTCCTTAAATTGCTCAAAATTTTGTTTACACTCATCATTCCAAGAGAAAGTGGTATCCTTTCTAAGCAAGGAAGTAAAAGGAATAGTTTGGTTGGCTAAATTTGAAGTAAAGCAATGAATAGCTTGTATTTTTCCTTGTAAACTTCGTAACTGAGAAATATTCTTAGGAGGAGGCATATTAACAATAGCATCAATCTTTTCAGTATCTACATCGATGCCTCACTTAGAGATTATAAATCCTAATAATTTACCAGAATCAACTCCAAAGACACATTTCTTAGGATTCAATCTCATATTATAACTTTGAATTCTTTCAAATATATGTCATAAAATAGTAACACGATCTTCTCTATGTATAGATTTTGCCAAGATGTCATCCACATAATCTTCAAGAATCTTATGAATGTAATCATAAAAAATCAAAGTCATAGCCCATTGATAAGTTGCTCCCACATTTTTTAATCCAAAAGGCATCATGACCCAACAAAAGGTTCCCCAACGTGTTATAAATATAGTCTTAAATTGATCTTCAGGGGGGATAAAGATTTCATTATATCCTGAAAAACCATCCATAAAATATAACAAATCATGACCCGTTGTTGAATCCACAATCATATCAATATTAGGTAGCAGGAAATCATCTTTCAAGGATGCCTTATTTAAATCTCTAAAATTAGTGCACATCCTTATCTTATTTTCTCCTTTTGACACAGGCACAATGTTTGAAATCCAATCAGAATAATCAATAGAATGGATAAATCCAGAATCCAATAGTTTTTCAATTTCACCTTTGACTAACAAACCAATTCGTGGATTCATCTTTCAAATTTTTTGTTTCACAGGTTTTATATTTGGTTTTAGAACAACGTTATGAGTAAAAATTTTAGAATTGATACCTGGCATATTGGAATATGTCCAAGCAAAGATATCCTTAAATTCGAGCAAAAGGGAAGCCAACTAATCACGTTCATCCTGATTCAAACATTTCCCAATTTTTATCATCCTTTCAGAATCATTTTCATCCACTTGAATATCAATAGTATCAGTGATTAACAAATCACTTCTTATCAAAGAATCCATTGGTAAAGGGAAAATATTGTGTTCTTCATGTTCTCCAAAATAAGCATCTATTTTTAAGCAATAAGGCTTTCTTCATTTGTGATGAAATTTAGGTAGATCCTCATAAACCCCTAAAAATTCCATTAAGGCTTCATCCTTAGGAAAAATATCCAAAGAGGATTGTTGATTAAGGTCAATAAGCAATGGGTTAACCAATTTCAACTATCCACTACAAATATGATTAACATTAAGAGGAAAAGCCGATGGTTGTCTATAAGGATTAAATCCTAATCCATACGTATGATCATAGATGTCATTATCCAAAGGTACTTGTATACCTTGTTCATATTTACCACATCCTTTCCCATTAAATTCTGATTTCTTAATCAAATGATAACCAGGTCCATATCGATCAGTCATATCAGAAGGAGTCCAAGGAGCGGCATATGTCACAATGTCATAACAATCAGGCTTTATAGTGTCAAGCATTTCATTAATCGAAGCAGCAACAAAATTACTTTTTAATTCTTCAGACAACGGGGAAGAAGTAAAAACCTTTTTCTCAAATTCACTCTATTGCTTCATGAATTCTAAATCAGAGACCTTGTATTCTCCAATAAAGGTAGGATTAAAATCCAATGTCCCCCAATCATCCTCAGTCAAGGAAGAAGAAGATGGAGCTTCTTGTTGTTGAATCTCAGGTTGTTTTATCTCAAATTGTTGTATCTTCGCTTGTTTCTAAATCTCCTTATTAGGTTGAATAGGCTCAAAGTTCTTCGCATATTTTGCATTTAAGCAAGGGTTTGGAGCATCATCCACATGTAATGTATACATTAGATTATTATAAATGAACCTAACCTTGCGATGAAGAGTAGAAGGAACTACATGCATAATATGTAACCAAGGTCTTCCTAAAAGAAGATTATAGTTGAGAGGTCCAGGCATAACATGGATAGGAGTATTTAGAATAACTGGACCTACTTTAATAGGTAAGGTAATAATACCCAAAGTTCTTTTCACAATATTATCAAATCCACGTATAGGAACATTATCAAGTTGAATAGTAGATAAATCAGCCTTAATCGCCTTAAGCATATATATGCTACAAACATTAAGTATGGATCCATTGTCAATTAAGGTTCTACGAATGATACTTTGATTAATAGAGATAGCCACCATAAGAGCATCATATTGATTATGCACCTCTAAGGAAGGTAAATCATTATCAGAAAACACAATAGGAGGTACAGAAGGCATAGTATGCATGCAATCCAAAATAGAATGAATGTTTTCTTGATTAGGAGGCAAAGTAGGAAGAGTAGATAGAGGTTTTTGCAATGCCTCATGATATGTTGAGGATGTTTGAAGTAATTCCCATAAAGATATCTTAGCAGGAGTAGCACGTAATTGGTCAACTAAGTTATACTCCTTAACGGTAGATGGATACCTAGGTGCTTGAGGAAGCATAGGTTGAGAAGGAGGTAAAGAAATTGGAACAGTAGGCTGAGGGTTATTTCATTAACGATAAGCATGTGAAACAGAATCAGTGTTGTCAAAGAAATCCAAAGGATCTCTAGGTTTACCTTTAGTTTTTATACAAGGACATCCTTTTACCATCACCAAAGGTGTAGGATAGATCATTTTAGGTTTATCAATGTTACAAATAATGGGACATGAAGGTAACCATGCACACACCCTATGGTAAAGGTCAATTGGAGAGGTTGTGGAGGAGAGTGAAATAGGAATAGGATCCATGGAGACCATATTCGAACCATTTTCATCCTCACTACCATGTACCTCATTAGGGATTCTATCCTCTTGTATAATAAAAGCATCATCAAAGTACTCAAAACAAGAATCATACATGTTGAATACAAAGAAAGTACTACAAGCATGAAAAATAGAAATATATTTGTATTTTTAAAGGAATTTTGCAATTTTTTTTGTATTTTTGAAATATAAATGCAAGAAAGATATCTACAAGATTTAAATCTAACACCATAAAAGAAAGAGTTGTAAATGGGCTCACCAAAATGAATATGGTTAAAATGGAAACATAGTAATATACCTAACATTCAACACATATTCATTTGAAATTGAAGTAGCATAAGTAAATCTAAAAATACTTGAAAATCAATTAGGTCAAGATACATACCTCATCATGAAATTGATTCATAAATACATGTTTTCTGAAGTCTGTGCACACTTTCAGAAAAATCCAAAACCTATCCTGGACTGGAAATGTTGAGATGAAGAAAGCCCAGAAATCTTTCACGGACATGGCTCAGCTCAAGTTTGACCCTCATAAAAGGTCAAATACCACATTCTTTATTCGAAGTCCAATTTGAATCTTGTTCGCAAAACTTGAAAGTTCGGTGAAAAGGGTACTCAAATTTTTCCTCTGATCCTTAAAATAGCAACTGTAGATATTTGAAAAGGGGGGTTTTGGGGTGGCTATATAGGGTTTTGCCTTAGTCAAAACCACATTTTGGTGGTCTCCACCTCCACGAATAGCCGATTGAAATAGAAAGTGTGTGTGTGTGTATTGAAAGTGTAATGCCAAGATCTAATCCTCTAGATCAAAACCCTAGCATGAATGTGTATGAAATAAAAATGCATAGATTTGAATGAGATAGAAAAGCATACCAAGCCCCCAAGGCTAAAGTACTTCTACCAAACTCACAATCCGTAATTGCTACTCCATGATTGAATCCTTGAATGCTTGAAAGTTGATAATGGTGGATCAAGGAAGAAAGTATCTCTCTTGCTCCAATTATGAGTCTACAAAGATGCTTGATGTCAACAATGGCTTGATCTTCTATATCTTCCTCTCGCTAACTTGCACCTTCACTACTCCTTCCTTGCTTGAATTTTTGCTTTCACTTGAGAGCTTGCAATTGCTTGAGATGAGATATGAAAACTTGATGTGAAAATGAGAGAGGAAGGCCTCCTTTTATAGTGATCTAGGGAAAAATCCTCTAGATGGGCCACCTTGGAGAATTAAATCCCAATTAGGTCCTCACCTTTAGAAAATATATCTAGATTAAATGTAATTAAAGGATTTACCATCCTAAAACCTGAAATGGCGAACCCGGAGGCAGGAAAATAAATTTCCCGAAAGCCCGAAGACTGAAAATTAAAGATTTTGAAAATTTGGAGAAAGGGGTCAATGTCAAGGTTGACCCTGACCTAGTCAGGGTTGACCTAAGACCTTGACCTAGTCAGGGTCGACCTAAGACATTGACCTTTTTCCCATGTTGACCCATAACCAAGTCAGGAGGTCCCAAGGATGCCCAGAAACCTAGAATTGATGCCAGAACAAGATAGAATGTCAGGAATAGACATAAAATCCTATGATTACCAAGATGAAATCCAGGAGGATCCATTTCTAAATCCTACCTAGAAAATAGAGCCATGGAAAAGAGAAATTCAGGAGAATCCTCAAGATTCTAACCCTAATTTCACCTAGAATGAAGAAGATAAGTGCAAAAATGCATCTTAAATGCATGTCTATCATGATAAATGTATTAAAAGAGGGTGCTAAACCTATCAAGATGGAATTTATTCCATTTTAAGATGATACAAGGCTATTAGTTGAATTGTGATGAAGATCTAGGCCCGCATCTCCAACTTTGATTAGACCTTTAAATATGAAATAAGAAGGGTTAGTTCAAAGAGAACTAAGCAATGGAGCTTTTCCTAGACATCTTCATATTACTCTATGTACTACAATGTGCTTATGTATATAAGGAATTAAAAGATGCAAAGCAAGGAGAACAAGAAAGAGAAAGAAACACATATTTTGTTAATATCATTTTCTGCATGTGCAGATATAGGTATGAAGATCAAGTAGGTTGTAGAAGGGACACACATACCCTACATGTGTGAAACTTTCCAACTGAAGTTATGTAGAGGTGAAGATTGATTAAGGGGGTTGTAGAGGGGGCATACATAATAGGTATGGGACCTTTCAATTGAATTAATGGAGTTGTTGAAGACTAGTTGTTGAAGGGACATGGCCTTTTGTCATGAAACCTTTCAGCCTATTACATTTTAACATAATTTTAGTTTTCTACAAGAGGAATTATAATTGCTATAGGAGGTAACTACATATCAATATGTAGACACGAAAAATTGGCAAAAGGCTTAAATCAATCAAAAGGTGCATCAAATCATCAAAATAGCATGAAAAATCAATAAATGGAACAAAAGCAATTCAAATCAAAGGAAAATTCAATTAAATGATTAAATGATTAAATAAAGCTTGAAAAGGGGAAAAACACTATAAAATTGATTAAATTCAATTAATGACATAGTTGTTGAAAGCAAAAATCAAAATGAACCTCTTACCCTTCATGGCTAAATTTAACTACCTTAATTAATTAATAAATCATAATTTCCCTCAACAAAGCAAATTGGAGACAAAATGGACACAAATCACTCACTTTTGTTGAAATGGTCCAGCCTTTTGAAACCATTTAAATGATTGTCCCCTCCTTGTCCCCCCATTTATGGACAAAGCAAAGCCAATTGACCTTACCCAAGCATAACCATGATCCCCCTACCCTTGGGAAAATCCTATAAGTAGAAAGAATTTTGAGGCATTAAGGATCCACTCCATATCTTTGAATTGCAGCAAAGCTCTTGCAATTTGCATCCACACAACTCACTTGTCAATTTTGATAGCTTAATTTCTTTGATCATAGTAGATTGTTCATCAAATAGAGCTAGAATTTGATTGAATAGATCTTAATTGCATATCATATAGCTTAATCCTCATCTTTAGAGTGTCACTAGTGAGGATCATAGCTGAGAGCCTCATTTACCACTTTATTTTAGAGATCCATGAGATGTTGATAGATTAATTGTGCATTAATTAGATTAGTTCTCACTCTAATTCTTGTTGTTCTTAGTTAATCTTGTAATTTCATGAAGGTGAATAATATCATCACACAAATGGCGCCCACTGTGGGGCCTTGAGCCTAAAATACTAACAAATTTGTGATTTAAATCATCTTTGCATACATTTTTGTCTGGTTTTCATGTGTTTTCTACAGGAATTTTCTAAAGTCACGCCTATGGGAGATCTATTCACGCTTAGAATCCTTACAGTGTCACTTCGGAAGCTTGTTCTTATGCCTGTTAGCTGGAAACTCATGC
This sequence comes from Chamaecyparis obtusa, assembly GCA_027943335.1. Lineage (NCBI taxonomy): Eukaryota > Viridiplantae > Streptophyta > Pinopsida > Cupressales > Cupressaceae > Chamaecyparis > Chamaecyparis obtusa. The sequence continues at coordinate 660,571 of BSBK01002619.1, read as the reverse complement.
CCAGAATAGCAAAGCATTCAGCCTTTACGGCTTCAAATCACACCTAAACATAGGGAAGTATCACGTATCACTTATTTTCTGTCACGCTAATTTCCTCTTTGCATTGCGCTTTACACTTAATATCACGCTTAAATAGAAGTTTTCTATCACGTAGTAATTGAGATTATCATGCCTTTGATCGTTAATGTTACACTTTGGATAATATCTTTATCACTTTAGAAGCTTTGGATGTCTCTTTGCATTGACTATTTGTCATGGATTTAAGATTTTGTTTATGCTTTGCATAGTAGATTTATCGCCTGTGCTATTATTAATGTCACTTGTGTATTGAAAGGTGTTGCATGTAATCAATAAAGTCACGCCTTTGAGTGATTTATTCACGCCTATTAGTTGGAGGATGTCACCTGTGTTTAATTTTCTATTTTCACGTTCAATTTGATAAAATTTGAAAATCTGACTCTCTATGTTTGTTGTTAACCAGTAAATGAGCAGACATCCAAGAGTAAAAAAGCCAGAAAGCAGGTTCAACAAGGAGGGAAAAGCATTGGCAAAGAAAATAAAGAAGGAGAATCAATTGCATACAAAGGTTGTCCTTGAATCCACACTAGATGAGGATGTCCAGGTATATGAGAAATATTTAGCTGTGATTGAAGCTTATAAGCAAAAATTTGTGTCTCTAAATTGGATCTATGAACCTTGAGATTAAAGCTTCTTTCATTAAAATCTTTTGATTGATTACATTCAAGTTTGGTTTCCCCTCATTGTGAATTGGTTGTGTTGGACTAACTTGTTGGAGGAGGGAGTTGGAGCAAATTGCCAAGGTGAGTAAGTGAAAAATGAAAATCAGCAACTCAAAAATGCCCCTAGCCTTTTGCTAGCTACAAGGAAAGGTATTCTACTCAAACAAGCTTGCATTCCCTTAACTTGTGGCATTGTCATTTAAACCTAGCTTTAATAAGGAAGAAATTGAACCACACATTTCAATTCTAAGAACCTCCTTGTCAAGAGGTTGAAAAAGAACTAAGTGTTTGAAGTGTTTGAGAATCAAAAGGAAAGTTAGCGATATGCTCTTCACCTTCTTGGTGAAACAAACTCCCAAAAACTTTACTTAAAATTCAAAATCTGCATTACTTGCAAAAAGAACATGCTAGAGATTTAGTGGGCTCGCCTCCTAAATTTTCCTTAGTGAGGCTAGTGAGAGGGACAGCCCAAAGTGGGATACACTTGCTTTTGCCACGAGAATCCGACCCACTATAAAACGAAATGCATGTATCCTTAATAGGGTGCATGACAAAGGGATTTTAATCTTCTCGAACTTCCTCTAGTAGTCTTTATGGATTGTGCAAAATCATGCCTCGGTGCATGTGGGAAGCCCCTTAACATACTTGGGGGATGAGATATTTTAATTCATTTGAATGGAACATTTATTAAATCCCAGCTAAACTAGAAAGGCCACCTTGTAGAGCCATGTTTACAAACCAATTTGACTCTAGGTAGGCTGTTTGGAATGTATTCTTGTGCTATACTTGTGAAAACATTTGAGAATATACACATTAGTTGTTGTTTAGAGAAATTTATGTGTGTGTTATGTTTGTTTCCAATTTTCAAAACAAGAAATTTTCAAAAATATCTGATCAAAAGTTTTTTTTTTTTTAAATCTAAAAAAAATTATACCCTGGTCAGATAAGTGTCGCCTGTACACAAAATACACTCACCTGTCAGACTTTTAGTCACACGTATGACTTTCTTAAACATGCATATACACACTAAAGTCATGCTCAGAGCCATTTGAGACACGCCTAGTTAAAATTTAAAACCCACTTGGAAATAGTAAAGTGTCTCCTAAGAACCTACAAAGTACCACCTTCACCAAATCAGTATACGCTTAGACAGGTTTCAGACACGCCTGAGATTGTTTTAGTCATGCCTAGAAAACAAAAAGGTCAAACAGAGAGTACTTCCAGGAAGAATCAAAAAATTTTGAATATCAATTTGAATACCCTTTTTTGAGTTTTCACTGATCCAACTTACAGTCTGGTCAAAAATCCTGTTTCACATATCTATCAATTTTTTGCAAAGGATTAGATCCAAGTAGTCTTAACGTTCATCCAAGGTTCATGCCTACATTCACTAGATCATATTACATCAAGAAAACCTTGCAAGCTGATGAGACTTATCTGAGACAAGAGCTCCCTTATCCCAGAGATGAAACTACTCCTAGAGTACCACAAAAGTCACCCAAACAAGAAAAAGAAGATAACATGATGTATCAAGGTAGTTTGGGTGGTAAGGATAATAGTGGCATTGATTTCACCAACCAAGGTAATGCCAATAGTGGAGGCAATGACATGAATAACCAGAGCAATATTAATAACCAAGGAAATACCAACAATGAAGGAGTAGATCCAAGTGCTCACGGAGTTAACCAAACTCATACTCAAAATAACACCGAACTAACTGTAGAAGATGCCACAGATGAAAGAGTTAGTGAGGCTATCCAATGTCCTTATTTTAGAAAGCTCATGGAAAAGGCAATGGACCTAGATAGAGAAAAACATTTCATAGACTTAGCATAAAAAGGTCTCAAGCTTCCCCATGACTTTGATGTCAACCAACTTAAAACACCGGAAGTTGAGGAAAGTACCTTAGACATCATGAACAAACAATTCAAGGCATTTCAAATGCAACTAGACAACATCAAGCAAAGTAGGTCTCCCAAGCCTTTTTCTATAGAGGCATTGTGCCCATTCCCATTTGATAAAAGCTTGGTTATGGTGCCATTCCCGATCAATGTGGTGTTCCCTAAATACAACAAGTACGAAGGAACAACGGATCCTCAAGATCACTTACGGGAGTTTTGTACATTGAGCTTAGAGTTCATGCATGATACCACATATTTAATGAGATTATTTCCACGAAGCTTGGGATGCATGGCTATGGAGTGGTTTTCTAAGTTACCCTCTGGCATTAAAACCTTTGAAGAGTTAGCATCAAAATTCATGGCCCATTACTCATATAACATTAAACATGATGTCATGATGATAATGTTATGCAACACAAAACAAAAAGATGGAGAGGCCTTCCTCACTTTTCTACAAAGGTGGAGGACATTTTTTGCAAGATATCCTAGAAGTGTGCCCGAAAAAGAGAAGATGGATATCTTCATTAACAATTTGAGTAATGAGTTAAACTACCACTTACAAATGCAATGCCCAAAGACCTTCCAAGATCTAATTGAAAATGGAGTAACCATAGAGGAAGTGTTGGTCAAAATTGGAGAACTCAAACTGTACAAAGATAATAAGAACAACCTCAACAGTGGCAACAATGGTAACAATGGTAATAATCAGAAGAATCATTGGTTTAATAGTAATAGTCGTTATAAGAATAACAATAAAGGAATTGTGAATGATGGAGTAGTTGAATCTAGTAACTTGAAGGTGGTCCCCTTTTCTCTTACAAGGACACCTAATCAAGTGAACAATACCAATCAGAGCTCTAATGCACCATCCAACAACAATCACACCAACAATGGAAATCAAGGAGATAATTCAAGGAATACTAAATTTGATAAACGCTTGAGGCCAACCCCCACAAGGAACTTCACACCCTTGGGTGAACCCCTTGAAAAGGCATTAAAGGTTCTCCTGGCTAATAATGTCATTACTCTACCCAAAATTCAGCCTTATGAACCAAATGATAAGCCTAGTTGGTGGAGTGCCGATACCCATTGTGAGTATCATAGAATTTGAGGGCACACAACAAATGAATGTCTGTAATTAAAAAATGTAGTGCAAGATCTAATTGATAATGGCATGATCACCATTGACAAACCTCCCAATAATGAAGATCATATGGCATTCAAACAACCCTTTTACAAACATGATAAGGGAGAGTCATCAAATAACAAGAAGCAAAGCACCAATAATCTCAACTTTGCACCACCTTATGATCATATTGTTAATGCTATAATAGTTAATGAACAACCTCGAAAGGAAGCATCAAATGCCATTACAAGAGGGAAGAATTCTAGAATAACCTTACAAGGGATAACTCCTCAAAGCACTAACATCCCACCATCCAATATTGTAGTCAAACAGTCTTCTACAACAGCAAGACCTTATAGTTTGGTTGATCAATTGCAACATACCCCAACACAAATCTCTATCTTAGAATTATTGAAGTTGTCACCAAACCATAAGGAGATTTTGGAAAAAGCTCTAGGAGAGACACATGTTCCTACTAACTTAGAGACAAAAAGGTTTCAACATATGGTAGGTCATCTTGTAGCACCTCATTGTCTTTCATTTTTTGATCAAGATGACATGTCTATAACCCATCCTCAAAATCTACCATTGCATATAGAGATCTTAATCGAAAGGCATAGAGTCAAAAGAGCTCTCATTGATGGAGGGGCTGGTCTCAACATTTGCACATTAAGTCTTGTTAAATCCTTAGGTCTATCTGAGTCTTGCATTGACCCTACAAAGAAAATCACCATTAAAGCTTATGATGAAGTTGAAAGAGCTTCTAAGGGCATGATTGTATTTCCCATCCAAGTGGGACCTGTCAAGAAGGACACCAATTGCCAAGTGCTGGACATGAAATTAACTTAAAATATTTTGTTGGGTAGACCATGGATTCATGAGATGCAAGCAGTCCCATCCATGTACCACCAATGCATAAAATTTCTGTACATGGGTGAAGAAATCACAGTTGGAGGAGACTCTAACCCATTCCAATATTGAAATGCACTCAAACCTCCTCATGAGTTATACATTCCACATAACCGGGAAGGAATTATTCAAGAAACCACAATTGAAGATGTTAAAATGAAGGAACTAACAATAAATGTTACTCCACACCCTCCTCAAGCTAGCTCAGCGACATCAACTAAGGGAAAGGAAAAAGTGAGCTACGAGGGCCCAAATGTAACGGAAAGTTCATACATAGCACCTAAATTGGAAACAATAATCTATAAACCTACCAAAGAAGAAAAGGAAAAAGCCAAGAAAGATCGTTACCAACACATGAGTGAAATGATGAACAACTTTGAAAAACAATGCAAGATTAGTTCAAAAGGGATAGGGGAATATTCTATTTCTCTATTTGACATGCCCACATCTCCAAAATCACATGGTAAACCATCAAAAGAACATAAGTATAATTCCTATTTTGTAAGGGAAGATAACAAAGCAGCATGGGCTAAGGAAGAAGATGACGTCCTTCAATGGCTTTACCATGATGAGGAAGATACTTCCAACACTCCCATGGAAAGAATTCAGCATGTAAAGATACAAACTGAGCAATATGGAAAAGGCTTTGATATAATGCAAAAGATGGGATACAAGGGAAGAGGACCCTTAGGCCAAAGAAATAGGGGATTATTGGAACCTATAGAACCTATTTGGAGGGCAAGTCATGAAAAATCTAGAGTTGGTTTTCAATGCAAAGGAGAAAGTTCAAGCCCAATGCAAGATTTTTATCCTCACATAAATGCCTTAGAATCCGAAGGAGATAGTGATGATTCTCAGGATTATGAATGGGATACTTTATCAGATGAATCATGTCATGACAAGGAAGTGATTACTATACATACTTATGCAAAAATTCCAAGGCAAGAAGCTCAAATTAGTGAAGAACCTCCTATTCAAAGGCCTAATATCGAGCAAGTACCTACCAATGGAGAATGGATAGAAACATTTTGGATACCTTCAGAGGAGGGAGATTCAAATGTTAGTTTTAACCCCCTTGTGGCTTTTCCCATGTTGTTTCCCGTAGAGGTTGATGAGGACTCGAGTGAAGAGGACTTTGACCCTTCTTCCATGGATCATCTTGAGGAAGCGCACGTCATAGATCTAAATGATACAATGTACGAACCCTCAAATGAAGTCATGTCCATAACACCTATTGATGACATTTTACCCAATGAACCTTTACGTTTGATAAATCCGCACCTCATTGATTGGGACCAAACCAAACCAAATGACCTACTATACTTTTCCAATGACCAAGCAATGAATCACTACCTTAATGCAGTTGAACCCTCTTCCACCAACAAATTCAATACGTACATAATGACAGCAGCAGGGGTTCAATCTCTTAGTCAAAAGAAAAAAATTTAAAAAAATAGTAAAAAAATGAAAAGTTCTATTGGTGAAAACCCAACTGTGGCACCATTAGAACCAAAAAAAATAAAATTAAAAGATGTTTCTTTTGGTGAAAACCCAATTGTGGCACCAAAAGAAGAGAAATTGGACACTTTGCCTGAACATGAAGAGGAAAGGTCACCTATACTCATAGAGCCAACGGAAAAGGTCAATATTGGGACAGAATTAGATCCAAAGTTCATACACTTGGCAGCATCACTCACACCTCTAGAAAGAGAGGACTTCATAAAATTCTTCCAATAACAACAAGTAAACTTTGCATGGTCATATGCTAACATGCCTGGATTAGAACTTGACTTTATAATGCATCATCTGAATGTTCGACCAGGGGTCAAACCCGTTAAGCAAAAGTTGAGAAAAATGCACCCCCACATAGCTCTTTTGGTCAAGGCAGAATTGGAAAAATTGTTGAAAGTAGGGTTCATAAGAGCAATAGCATATGCCGAATGGATCTCCAACATTGTACCAGTCACAAAGCATGATAAATCCATTCGTGTGTGCATGGATAAAGGAGATCTAAATCTTTCTTGCCCCAAAGATGATTTCCCACTTCCGAGCATAGATGCCATAGTGGATTTGACAGTAGGACACTCAATGTACTCATTAATGGATGGCTTTAGCGGGTATAATCAAATCAAAATTGCACTCAAAGACCAAGAAAAGATAGCATTTACTTGCCCTTGGGGTACTTTTTGTTGGAATGTCATGCCCTTCGGTCTTAAAAATGCTGGAGCCACATATCAAAGAGCCATGACAACTATCTTCCATGACATGATGCACACATTTTTAGAAGACTATGTGGATGATATATTGGCAAAATCCCACAAAAGAGAAGAACACCTCCACATTTTGAAAAAGATATTTGTTAGGTTGGAGCAATTCAAGGTCAGATTAAACCCAAAGAAATGTGCCTTCGGAGTCCAATCCGGAAAGTTACTAGGTTATATAGTGTCCGCCAAAGGGATTGAAGTGGATCCTGAGAAAGTACAAGCTATAATGGACATGGAAATACCTAAGAATATCAGCCAAATGAGATCCTTGCAGGGCAAAATCCAATCCATACGAAGGTTTATCTCCCAATTGGCTGAAAAATGTCATTCTTTCACCAGGTTGCTACATAAGGATACCATATTTATATGGGATGCCGAATGTGATCAAGCTTTCACATTGTTGAAGACTTATTTGATAAACCCACCCATTCTCATGTCACCAATCAAGGGCAAAGCATTACTTCTTGACATATCTGCTACGGAAAGATCCTTAGGGGTACTTTTGGCGCAAGAGGATGAACAAGGAAAGGAAAGAGCTATCTACTATTTGAGTAGAACGTTGATAAAATATGAGCTTAATTACACATTTATGGAAAGAGCTTGTCTAGCAGTGGTGTTTGCATCTCAAAAGTTGAGACATTATATGTTGATGCATAAGGTCAAGTTGATTGCCAAGATAGACCCTCTCAAATATTTGTTAAGTAAAACAGCCTTAACAGGTAGAATAGCTAAATGGGTGATAATATTGAGTGAATTTGACATCAAATATGTCGATAGAAAGGCAATCAAAGGACAAGTGATAGCAGATCATTTAGCTAAAAATACCATGACTTCTACACAAACTATTCAAGAGGAATTTCCAGATTCCGCCATTATCAACATAGAGGCAAAAATGTGGAAGTTATACTTTGATGGATCCTATACTCAAGAAGGTTCCAAGGCCGGCATATTATTGGTAACTCCTCAAGGTTACACCATTCCCAAATCCTACAAGCTTATGTTTCCATGTACAAATAATATAGCAGAATATGAAGCACTAGTCATAGGCATCAAAATGGCCTTAGAATGGAATATAAAAGAGCTACAAATTTAAGGAGATTCTCAACTCATCATTAATCAAGTCAACAATGAATATAACACTAAGGATGAGAAGTTGATGCCTTATAAGACTATGATTGATGGATGGAAGAAATACTTTGCATTGATCACCTTTGAATAGATTCCTAGAGAGAAAAACAGAGCAGCTGATGCCATGGTTACCTTGGCTTCTTTGTTACAAAAACCAAATCAAAATGAGAAGTATGAGTTCTTGGTGGAAGAGTTGGTAAAACCAACATTTGACCTCCCGAAAACCCAAATTGTTTCCCTCTTACATGGACATGACTCCCCTTGGTATGGACCTATATATACCTACCTTAAAGACCAAGTGCTACCCTTAGACCAAACCCGTGCTCAAAAATGCAATTTCATATGCCAAGCCTCCCGTTACTTAATCCTTTCTAAAACATTGTATTGTAAGGGTCTAGACGGGATGTTACTTAGGTGTTTAGAGGAAGAAGAGTCTAAGTTAGCTTTACGAGAGGTTCACGAAGGCATTTGCGGGTCGCACTCAAGCGGGTTCAATCTAGCTAAGAAAATCCTTCGCTTAGGGTATTTTTGGAAGACATTGGAAAAGGATGCTTGCCACTTTGTGAAGATATGCAGCAAATGCCAATATCGTGGCGATATGATACATGCACCAGCACAAGCATTACATCCATTTGTCACACCATGGCCTTTCTATCAATGGGGGTTTGATTTAATTGGCATCATAAATCCACCTTCTTCAAATGGGCACAAACATATCATAACCGCAACAGAATATTTCACCAAGTGGGTTGAAGCGGTTCCGTTAATAACAACAACAGGAAAGCAAATTTCCATGTTTATCTTGAATCATATCATTTGCCGATATGGTATTCCTCATGCCATAATCACAGATAATGGAAAACAATTCAAGAATAAAGATGTTGATGAACTATGTGCTACATTTCATATCACTCACCATTCATCATCAATTTATTACCCTCAGGGAAATGGGCAAGCTGAAGCCACAAATAAGAATATATTGAAGATTTTGAAAAGGTCGGTCAACAAATCAAGAAGGGATTGGCATATGCAAATTAATCCAACATTATGGGCCTATAGAACCAGCATAAGAACACCCACCGGGGCCACACCATTCTCACTAGTCTATGGGACTGAAGTAGTTCTACCATTAGAGGTTGAAATCCTGCCTTTACGAGTGTCATTACAAGGATTGATCACAGATGAAGACTATAGGGTTGCTAGACTTCAACAATTGGAGTTACTTGAAGAACATCAAACACAAGCTTATGAGCACCTGAAAGTGTACCAAAATAGAATCTCAAGGAACTATAATAAACATATCAAACCGAGAGTTTTTCAGGTAGGAGACTTGGTTTTGAGAGAGAATCCAAAGAATCAGGTTGAGAGGGAAAAGAAAGGCAAATGGGAGGCTAATTGGCTAGGCCCATTTATCATAATATCTTCATTTGGCATAGGAACCTATAAATTATCAAATTGTGATGGAGAGGAACTTCAAGAACCTATTAATAGTATTCATCTTAAAAGGTTCTATACGTCAGGTAGATGAAAGAGTATAAAGAGTATTAGATGAGAGAGCATCCTATTTTATTGTACATAGTTCAAAAGAGATCTTGAAAATACCAAAAACATTTGAAAAGCACAAAAGGATAAAAATATTGAGAAAATTGAGCATGAAGAAAGGAAAATCAACCAAAATGATGTTGTCTTGGTGAAAACCTAGTAAATAGGTGCCTTGATGATAAAAAAAAGAAAAAAAAGGAAAAAAAAGGAAAATACAAAAAAATTGAAAAAGAAGAAAGTGCCCTGGTGAAAACCTAGTAAATAGGCACCTTGGTAGCTAAAAAAAAAAAGAGCTTGATCCATCCAAAGGGTGAAAACTTGGTAAACAAGCACCTTTGGTTCCCTTCGGTTGGTCTTTCCTAGGTTGCATTTGTACATAATGCATCTCATCATCCCATTTGTCCAAACCTTCATTGCATCTATCATTTGTACATAGTCCTAATAAAGCTTTGTAGCTTCATCATTTGCATTGCCCAAAGTTGTCAAAACGGGTATATTCAAACACTTGGGGGCAACGAAGAGCATATCACAAAGTTGGTACATAAAAAGGATTCAAACAAACAACATTCAGTCAAAGTCAAACAAAGAGAGAGCGAGATCCGAATTTCAGAAAAAAGAAGCATATTTTCCTGGACCTTTGATAGATATCATTGTTCATAAACCAAGAAATTGATTATCACAACAAAATCCTTGAGCTTTAATAGACTTTATTATTCGGGATTAAATAAAAAATCAAACATCATTAATGATCAAGGTACTTAGAAATACTATTTGAAAATCAAGAAACAATGCAAAACACTTGAAAGATTCTTTTGAAAGTTGGTTAAAAATCTCTTTGCTTATATCGATTGATTTATATCAAGTCTCTTTAGCTAATTGATGGTATAAGCAATGATAGAGATATGATATTTTATTGCCTTTGAGTGACTATTTGGAGGAAGATTCATCACCTTATGAGAAGTTGTCTAATGACATGGTCATCAAAGAACCATCGAGGACTATCTCATAAGTGGATGGATTGACCTTTGTTTGTTTATGCAAACGGATCCCTTGGCTATTTAGATTTTCTATATCTTAATACCAAAAATCCACTTGCAACATTGAATCCGTTGACACCGGTATTCAGACTCCCATAGTTTGGTCATCCAACTAGTGAGGGTTGTACTAGTTCAAAAAGGAGGTTACCAAATGCGATAAAAAGTGGTATTCATATCATCATGTCAGTGGGCAGTGGTGATTGTACTTGCTTTCTGGTCCCAACTGCTCAATGATGAAAATTTATCCTCAAGGCATTTATTTGCTAAAAGCTGGTGACACTTAGGTTGCATTGCAAAGCATATTAGATTCATTGCATTATCTTGTTAGATTAATTGCATTGTCCTGTTTGATCAAATGCATGTGTTTATGGTTACTTTTCCAAGGGAATGAGGAGGTACATCAATAATCTTGGGTAGTTAAAACATTTATGCAAAAGGGGTTCAATAATAATGTTTGTTCTTGATAAAACACAATAAAGAAAATGAGATTATCTTTTGCATTGAGCATTATTCATTATCCACATTTACAATGGAAAATTATCCATACATCATGTGCACTCATATAGTTAAGGATAAACTGGCATACATTGCAAAATCAACAAAACATAGGAACATACATGTGCATTTCCATTAAACATCTTACATCCATACATGAACAATAGAAGAGCATCACCAAATTCATACATCTTTGCATACATCTATGTATATCATAAAATAAGATACTGCATTCATAGCATGAATTCAAGTAAATGCATAAATCAAACATCATATAGCTGCATAAAAGATAATCTTATAATCAAACTCATCAAAGAGAATCAAGAAGTATATCATCATATATCATCATCAAAAATGAGGATCCCATACATCAAATATGTCAAGGTATCATCAAAGTGATCTATCAAATGTTTCGATAAATGAGAATAACATAAAAGAGGGACCAACAACACTGAGTAAATTTGTCATCATATCACTCAAGAGCCTGTAGCACCAGATCCATCTGGCCCTCTACTATCTTGTGGGGGAGGAGCCTGTGATGTACCCACTCCATCCTACCTCTGAACAACCATGACAGATACAAGCTATTGTAATAAAGAGGCAACCTGGTCCAATCAACCCACAACAGTGGATATCTCTGTCCTCATAGACTGTAAACCTCACTCTAATCCATCCATGCAATCACCCTATGCACCCTGTGGTTGTTGAGCTGGCAGAGGCATCTATGGAGCTCCATCATCTTGTTGTGCATTAGCCTGCTATGCATCATCCTACTGTACCTGATCCTGATGAGCCGCATCACCATCAGGTTGTGCAAAGGCCACTCTCTGTAACTATACCAAGGGATCTAATATCCCAGGAATCTACCTAGCTGCATCAATCTATGCATGTCTCTGAGCTCTCTGATGTCTATGCACTCTATCTTATCTATCTGCTCTAGGCCATCTAACAGTTGCATCATCCTGTGCTCTATCCTATCTATCATGACCCGGATCTTGTCTCACCTGACCTCCCCCTATAGTAACCTAAGGATGTCTATGTCCTCAACCTCTCCAATGTCTACCACCCCTCTCACCATCACCATGTCTAGGAATAGGCTTAGCCAGATCAGTAAATCGAGGAAACCTATGGCGAGACCACCAATCTACATACTCATGTGACATCCCAGCATCAGCCATACCAGGAAGTATCTCCCATCTGTAAATAGTCATACCCGTAATCTGACCTAATGCAAACTGATAATCAATACATGGACCCCATAGAGAAATCTCTGCCTGTACTTGAGCATATAATGCATTTCCCTAAGGCATATCCTGAATCCGGCATTACTGTCTCAAAACTCTGCCAAAGCAAAAGTGCTCAATAGTGGTAGGAGTGTGCCCAATCATCCAACGAGGGGAAAACATATATGGTAACTCATCACCATCCTCTCTCCAATGATCACAACTGAGATAAGGATGCCATATAACCTAATCCAGATCATCAATCTATCATCGCCAGTAATCTAAATGACCCATATGATGTTGTATGACCAAGCCTGTATATAAGAAAGCATAGGGATATCCTCGAGGTCAAACTCTATCAGAAATAGGCCTAGTAATGGGAAGATGCTCCCATATCCACAACTGCAGAACAATAACACCCACTGACAATGATGCGCTACCCCAATAGACTACCTCATGTAAACCATGATACAACTGTGCCAAGACGTAGGAACCCCAATCAAACCATCGAGGATGAGCAAGTAAATCCTCTATAATCCAACCCCAACTGACTAAAAAACTGTGACCTCGCCGGTCGGGAAGAAGTAGACCACCAATTAAGGCACCCAAAACTGCTGGTAATGTTGAAAAAGAGGCAAATTGAGGCCAGGTAATAGTATCCCCATCTCCAATAGTGTTGTCCCTGAATACTCATCGGCAAATAGAGGAATCATAGGCAAAGTCATAGTACACCAACTCACCCCTGCAAGGAATCCGCAATAATCGATACACATCCTCTGGCATGATCGTCATCTCTCTGTATGGCAAGTGGAATGTGTTGTGGTCGGAGTGCCATCACTCCGCCACTACAGTCAAAAAACCATGGTTCAGCTGGAACCGTGGGAGATCAAGGAGGAAACTCAAACCACATCTCTCAATCACTCAAAACTCAACTGTAGAAAGTCTCTAACCTAAGTCAATAACCCATGACGCAACTGAACGGATGTATAAAGTAGGATAATGATCCTGTTGGAAAGGTAAAGGAATAATATTAGTACATTGTATCAAGGAATTATCTCAAGTCAATCAAAAGTATCAAGTAATCACACTAAAGTATCATCATTCGTTTCTCTATATCCTGAGAATGAAGTGACAGTCTCAAATCATATTGGTTTTCACACTAATTGATTTATCCTATCAGTTAATATTCAAATCAGATTGACAAATCATATTCTAAAGTACTACTACCCTGATATCCAAACCATTGTTTTGTTGACAATCATAGACCTACACTAATTATCTGACTTTCTCATTAGGGGGTTATCAAATTGTTCATCAGATACAATCAACACATGTGTAAAAAGTACAAAAATTTTGCAAAAAATACATCAGGCATGATTTTTATGCTATCAAGTGACATTTTAACCTAGGCGTGACTTAATTTGGCCCTAAGAAACTTTATTATTCTACCAGGCGATAGATTTTTTATACGCGACAGTGAATTTGACAACACGATAGAGATTTTTTCTTAGGCGAGAGTTAAATGGTTAGGTTTCGGGTAGGCGATAACCTATTCGAAAAGAGGTATTTTTCCCTAGGGTAAGGCGATAGTTTTTTCCTGCCAGGCGAGACTTAACTATCTTGTAGGCGAGAGAATATTACGTGGAGGCGATAATAAAAACTGTGAAAGCGACAGTAAAATACCCTAGGTGACAATCAATTCTATCCTAGGCGTGATTTCTTGAATGCAAAGCAACTATAAAACATGAAATTGCAATAAATGCTTAATAAATGATCAATAAATGCAAGATCAAAGTTCATAATGACTTACTAGAGGCACATAATCAGGTGGTCTAGCATATCTCTGGCATCTCTCGAATCTATGCTCCCGAATCAGCACAACCATCCTGAAATCGCTAGAGAATTAGAGCAAAATCACCAAGGGTAAAAAGTAAAAATGAATGGTAAAAGAGGGTTCTTAACCTATTTAAGATATTTTTGACCTAATTTTGAATGTGAAATTAACCATTGACTTCTCTTAGCATATCAAATCAAACCAGGGCATAATCATACATCGTGGGATATCATCAATAGTCAGAAACTAAAACATATTTGCTATATCAAACATCAATAATCGGTTTCAAATCACGCAATTCATATGTTTTAATTTCTAAGGGGGAAATAAGGGTATCAAATCAAAGTTGCAATCATACATCATGAAATCAGTGGGGCATCATAAAAAATTTTGTATCAAGAGGCAGCAATCAATCACATAGGGAATTGCAATTAGGACATAAAGAATCTTTGAATCGGTGTTCTTCGCACATTGACTCAAAGAGGGGCATTTGTAGACACGAAAAATTGGCAAAAGGCTTAAATCAATCAAAAGGTGCATCAAATCATCAAAATAGCATGAAAAATCAATAAATGGAACAAAAGCAATTCAAATCAAAGGAAAATTCAATTAAATGATTAAATGATTAAATAAAGCTTGAAAAGGGGAAAAACACTACAAAATTGATTAAATTCAATTAATGACATAGTTGTTGAAAGCAAAAATCAAAATGAACCTCTTACCCTTCATGGCTAAATTTAATTACCTTAATTAATTAATAAATCATAATTTCCCTCAACAAAGCAAATTGGAGACAAAATGAACACAAATCACTCACTTTTGTTGAAATGGTCCAGCCTTTTGAAACCATTTAAATGATTGTCCCCTCCTTGTCCCCCCATTTATGGACAAAGCAAAGCCAATTGACCTTACCCAAGCATAACCATGATCCCCCTACCCTTGGGAAAATCCTATAAGTAGAAAGCATTTTGAGTCATTAAGGATCCACTCCATATCTTTGAATTGCAGCAAAGCTCTTGCAATTTGCATCCACACCACTCACTTGTTAATTTTGATAGCTTAATTGCTTTGATCATAGTAGATTGTTCATCAAATAGAGCTAGAATTTGATTGAATAGATCTTAATTGCATATCATATAGCTTAATTCTCATCTTTAGAGTGTCACTAGTGAGGATCATAGCTGAGAGCCTCATTTACCACTTTATTTTAGAGATCCCTGAGATGTTGATAGATTAATTGTGCATTGACTAGATTAGTTCTCACTCTAATTCTTGTTGTTCTTAGTTAATCTTGTAATTTAATGAAGGTGAATAATATCATCACACACAATACAATATCAATTTGCTATAGGAAGAAGTTTTCTACAATAACCTATGATATTTCTTCATAATCTCAGTTTTCTATAAGAATTTTTAATGTTGTCAGAGGTTATAAGAAAGTGACTTCATGGACTAGTTTTAGAATTTATTTGTGTTGCTATAGGAGGTTTTGAGATTGTAATGTTTCACATTTCATTTTGTCTTAATGTTTTATATATCTATACATAACAAAAATAAATATACATAAGATGGATCTATATGAAATCAAATGAGAAGGACATAAGCATCAGTAAAAAGGACAAAATTAGCTTAAATATATACACAGGGCATATCTATATTATGTGCTAATAGATATGATAGTAAATATTCTACTACAGGAGAAAAGTCTAATATTTATTTATCTAATTCCTACAAGAGACCAAATGTGAAGGCATAGGAAACATAAAGGAAATGAATATGGTAAGAGAAGTTTTCATAAGTGAAAATCATGAACTCTATTTTCATAAGTGCTGAGTACCCAAAGATAAAGACTATGTTGATTTGTAAGAGATAATAAAGGTTTATTGTCCATTTTTTCTGCAAAGAAAATTCATCAATGAGCATACTGAGAAATGATCAAAGAAAAAATCTTTGGTCACATGAGTATATGATATCCATATTGGATTAAAGTCTCAAATTAAAAGTTGCATCATTTAGAAATATGATCAAAATTCTTCACTACGAGAGAGGTATAATAGTTTCAGAGATAATGCACAATTTTGCAAAGCTTACATAAAATCTTCATTTGCATATATGAAGTCACGAGATGATGAATCATGCAGATTCCAAATCCAAAAATTTGGTTATTTTCAAGGTAACCAAGAGCTTCAAAAAGTCATGCATTTTATAAAAGCTAAGAGACATTATTGTGGCAGGGAACCCTTGATTCAAGAAAAGAGATTAAATATATTCATATGGAGTCTACAACTTCATACTGGAGCAATAGGGTTTCATTTTTTCTCAGTAGAATAAAATATAGGACATCAACCTGTGTGCTACAATATGAATTGTGATAGAGAATACAAATCATAAAGGGTTCGTGCAACTGAGTGCATACAGAATAGATGTTTACATAATGTTGCTATTTTAACATTATGCCATGGAAATAATAATACCCAAAAATGAATGAGGAAGGGGCTCGATATCTTTAGAAAATGGCCAATTAACCCTTGTGTTAAAATGAATTTAACATAGAGCTCACAACAAGGAGGAAGAATCCAGTGCTCAAAGGTAGAAATCTACAAAACCACAACATGATACAAATACCCACATAATGTTTGTAGTGTGTGTTCGCAACATGAAAAAAAGGTAAAATTTCATAGATACCCAACATGGAAAAAGGTATCCAATATTTCTGTTATGAGTGAACAGAGAAAAGAGAAGTCACGAAAAGCTTTAGGAAACCAGATATTTTCTTCTATGATAGCATTTAAGTTAGGGTTTTACAAAACATATAAAGTTCTATTTTCAAAGATTGTGGCTCATAGAAAAGAAGGAATAAACAATGCAATTTTATATTACTACAGAAACCCTCATATATTTAGTGATTGCCATGAAGTAGCATTTAAATGAAAATCCTATTGTTCAAACAGAAAATACATGGAAAGAACTAGAAAAGATCAAATGTACCTATTCCATGCCAAAGAATATCAGTGCCCTTGAACAAGAACAAACCCATTTCCCATATCCCTCAAACCTTAGTCATAGAGTCGAGTCTCCAAAAGAACAAAATTCCAAATGAAAAGAATGTTTAGGGTTTGAACCCATTTCATGGTCAGATCCCTCTTCTCTTTATTAAATATAACATATAATGATTTTGGGTCCAGGTTATATGGGGATATAATATGTCCTTTCCATTATAAGCTTTATTATTATTTACATATGATAAATGATTTCTAAAAATATTATACCTCTGGTAGTGAAGGCTTTTGATCATATTAGATAATAGATAAAATAATAATCTCTTGCATGCATTATTTTTGTAAAATCATTATTCTAAGGTGTTGAAATTATAAAACACTTAGAATAATTGATTGATTTAATGAAATAATATGAAATACCATAATAACTTGGAGACTTTCAATTTTGACTTGGAGTTTCATTCTAAGGAGATGGAGCTTTTATTGTTTTTATCATCGATTATGGACTTTTGAGGAGTTTTTCATGTAGTTGAGGCTATATTTCAGTTTTAGATCAGTTGGACATGGGCTTAAGGGAAATTTTGATGGGTTTCTTCATAGTTTGGATTGATTTTGACATGCATTTTGATGTATTATTTTTTGGTTCCAAGTTAGGGTTTTGATCCCTACATATTGTATTTTCACCTCATTTTTTAGGACCTTCTTCTTTTGATAATTTTGCATATGGCAAAAAAATTGAGAAAATTGTAAGGCATGCGATCTTCTTTCTGCTTGAGATTTTGGCACATTGTAAAATTTTGAGGGGAATTGTAAGGTCACTTTGTAGCAGAGGTTTTTTCAGTATTGATTATATAGATATAGTGATTCCTTCTCATTGGCTCCTTTTGCAGTATTGTGAATTTCTTTCTTTTATGTTGTGTTTATCATTTATTTAAGCTCCATTCTATTACCATATAGGATCAGCTTGGAGAACTAATAAATAAATAGTTTGAAGAAAAATCAGACCATTTGTCTCTTGTGGAGCAATTGACTAGCATCAAAAGAGCACCTAATGAGCACATAACTGATTTCAACCACAAGTTCAAGAAAAAATGGAATATGATACCAACAATAGTTAAGCCATCTCATGAGTATACTTTTATGTTTTATCTTAAAGCATTAGATAAAAATATATCAGTTCAGATCCAATCTATAAGAGGAACTACATTACGAGTAGCATTTGATATTGATATACAAGCTAAAAATAGCTTAATAAAAGCTGGTGTGTTAACTCCTAGGCCATCAATTCCTATTATTGAAGAGATTCAACCTTTAGTACCAGTGGTTCCTGTTATACAACCAATTTTTATTGCCATTCCAAGATTTCCACCATTCAAGACAGGTTGCAACTGAAGAGTATGTTGTTATAGCACCTTTTAGGGAGCTTAAAGAGCAGAATTTGTAGCTTAAAGAAAAAAATGAAATCATGATGAGAACCTTGAAGAGTTATGGAAATGAAATAACAAATCTGATAAGGAAGCAAGTCCAATACAATAGGCCTCCTCAAGTTCCATATCAGCAAAGACAAGGAGGTCAAGCTTTAGGTTCAATCCAACAAATGCCAGTTCAAGGAAAATAAAGAAATTATGGTCAAAGAGCTGGTCAGCCATATAATTACAACACTCCAAGTACTTCCAAGGAGTTGGTATTTATTCCTCGTAATAACTATGCACAAGATGAAGAATGGTGCAATACTTGTAATGCTGGTCATTATTGGCTAGATTGTCCACATACCTTAGAAGAAAGGTGATAGGATGTTCTTAAAGGACAATTTCAAGTCATTCAAGGAGATATTAAACATGACCAACAACAACATCAAGGTAATCCTGATACTACATTAATGAATTTAGATATGGGTGAAGCTTTCATTGTAGTAAATTTTAATCCAAATCAAGTATGGAGACCAGTAGTAGCAAATACCAAGTCAATAACAAAGGTTGCTAACAAACAAAAACATGTTGATAAGTCACAATAGAAAGCTGACAAAGGTAAACAATAGCAAGGCATTGCTGCTATTAATCAACCATGACCCTCAAGTACACAAAAAGCTCAATATGTACCAAAAGGACAACTTGGACAACATAATCAAACTCAAAAGATAATTTTGTAGCGACCACAACAATAGAAGGAGCTTGTTTCTAAATAGTAGCATAAGGTTAGTGTGCAAAATTTTAATATTGTTGAATATTTAAAAAGGACACATGTTCATGTATCTATGTGGGTTGTGCTTGCACTTCCAGGCTAAAAATATATGTTACAAGAAGCCTTGAGATCCTTTAACCTTAGTGTTGATGTTTTAGATTAGTAACCTTCTAAAGACCTAATGGTTACAAATTCCAAAATATCTCAACAACCATCTAACCTAGCTAAACCACCACCTTTTTATATAACAGTCATAATAGGGTAGTACCTTGTGCACAATTATATGATTGATTTAGGTACTTCAAGTTTTGTTATTCCAAAGAATATTGCAGACCAGTTTGGTCTTAAATATGAGTCACTAGAAAAGGGGGTAGTTCAGCTACATGGGATAGCTATTGAAACTATTGGGCTTATAAGGAACTTAGGCCTAACTATACATGCTTGTCGTAGCTGTTATGTTCCTATGGATGTCTACATCATTGATTTGCCTCCCTATTTTTCTATCTTCTTGTCAAGGGAATTTATTGCTAAAATAGGAGGTTATTTATCAATAGATTGGTCTCATATGATTTTCCATACTAGGGATGGAACTAAAGTTACTATTTCCTCATAACCAATTGCAAGGGACTATATTAAAAATCATATTAAAAATTCTAAAAAAAATACTACAATTGTTTTGTTTGATCAAGAGGATATTTTAGTGGTTCATGAGACTCAAACTTAGCTATATAATGTACCAGATATATTATTAGATGAGTGCACAGCTGGAAATATCAATAAATTTTGAGAAATTCAGCTAGAAGAACCAAGTTTGGGAAACTATGTAATACATGAAACTACTGATTTTGAACTGAATATTATAACAAATTTAGATTTGAGTCTATAACAGAAAACTAATGATATTTGGAAGTTGTTTTTTGATGGTTCTCACAGTAAAATAGGTGCAGGAGGAGGTTATATGCTTATTTAACCTATTGATGACAAAGATTATGCATCTTTTGGATTTGCTTTCACTTGTACTAATAATGTAGTTGAATATGAATCACTTATTCATGGTCTAAAATGTGCTATAAAGAGAGGTATCAACTGTTTACAAGTTTTTGGAGATTTTGAATTAATTGTTAATCAGGTTAGAGTTATACATGCTACAAAAATGATTTGTTGAAAAGTTATAAGCATGCAATTTGGGATCTAATTGACGGTTTTGAATCTTTTAATTTGTAATCTATCCTAAGAAATCAGAATAAATATGTTGACAGACTTGTAGAAATTGGTGCTCAATATGATATTCCTACTTAAATCAACAAATGTAAAGAGCACAATTATGTAAAAATAATTGTTAGACTTGTTGTACCAAATAATATAGAAATTCAACAGGTATTTGAATCAGACCATCATATTGTAAATTTCTCAAGAGAAGAAGCTGAGTTTACAGATTCAAACCAACAAAATTTAAATGATCAATATGAGGATAAAGTTATTGAGTTAAAGTATAAGAAGCTTCCCAAAGGTCTTGTGACCTTAGAATCAATATTTAACACTAATGATCAGCTTAGAAAAGATAAATCTAGCTTGCAGGTCAAAGAAGAACATTATGAAGATATTGAAATTGATAAAGACAAAGTGTTGAAGCTTGACAAGGTATGTACCCCTGAAGAACGTGATACTTTTGTTAACTTATGCAAAGAATTTCAAGATATTATTGCATGGAAATATTTAGATTTAAAAGGGTTTGATCTTGGTATTGCTTAACATACAATTGAGCTTGAGCCTGGTGCAAAACTAGTTAGACAAAATCAAATACCAGTAAATCCCAAGCTAGAGCCTCTCATGATAAAAGAGCTGAATAAGTTAATTGAGAGAAATATTATATTTCCTATAAAACATACTTCATGGGTGTCAAATCTGGTACCAATTAGGAAGAAGAATGGATAAATTCATTTATGTGTTGATTTCCATTATTTAAATAGAGCCCTCATTAAAGGATAGACATCCTTTACCTTCAATGGAACATATTTTATAGGTTGTTTCAAGTTTAGATCAATTTTCATTATTGGATGGTTTCTCTTGTTATAATAAGATTTTAGTCAAGGAAGAAGATAGGTATAAAACAACATATACTACCAAATGGGGAACTATGGCTTGTCAAAAAATGCCATATGGGTTATCAAATGTAGGTGCAACATTTCATAAATCAATGGACATGGCCTTTAGAGGTTTAATGTATAAATTTATACTTATCTATCTTGATGACATTACATTTTTTTCAAAGAATTCAATATATCATTTAAAACACCTTAGAATTATATTTGAAAGATGTAGAGAATTTGGTGTTTCTTTGAATCCAAAGAAATGCACATTTGTTGTTCATGAAGGAAAATTGCTTGTATTCATTGTGTATAAACAAGGAATTCAAATTGAACTAGAAATAGTAAGTGTTATTCTTTCTTTGTCATTACCTACCCATAAGAAGGGACTTCAAAGTTTTTTCTAGGCGGGATTAACTTTATGAGAAGATTTATACCAAATATTGTAGAATTATTGATGCCATTAACATAAATTCTTAAGAAAAACATGATAATAAATTGGACAAAAGAACTTAAATGTAGTTTTTAACTGATTAAGGAAGAATTAGATGCTTTTCCCACATTGTTAAATCTAGATTTTTCAAAAGATTTTATCTTATATACTTATAGAAACATTGACAGTATTGTTGACATATTAGTACGACAAAATAATGAAGGTCTTGAACAACCATTAGCTTTTTTCAATCAAGGACTCAAGGATTATGAATTGAATTATTCCTTTTTAGAGAAGCATGTACTTGCAATTATTTGAAGTTTGAACAAATTCAAACATATGCTTTCAAATAATAAGATTAAATTAATGGTTGCACATCCTTTTGTTAAAGAGTTTCTGCTGAATAAAGATGTAAATACTTAGAGGGTTGGTTGGATCACTAAAGCAATGGAGTATGATATTAAAATCGAAGTTAATAAAATGGTAAGACGTAAAGCTTTATGTGAACAGCTTTCTAGAAATGGAGATAATATTCACGAGGCTGATTGTAATACTATTTTAGCCTTACTAGATAATGATTATCTTGTTGTTCCAAATGAACAAACAAGACAATGTCCTAAAGGTTTGGACAAGGAAAAATAAAGGTATTTTAGATTGTTGTCTATTCCTTACTATTTGTTAAATGGTATACTATTTAAAAGAGATTTGCAAGGAGTATTGTTAAGATGTATAAGACCAAATTAGGTTGAACATATCTTATATCAATTTCATTAAGGGCTAGTTGGAGGCCACTTCTCACCAAGAGCTATAGCTCTTAAGGTGATGAAGGCAGGTTATTATTGGCCAAGTGTATTCAAGGATGCACATGTTTGGGTAAGAAAGTGTAAACAATGTGCAATCTTTGTAGGTAAAGGAAAATTAGCAGTGTTTCCATTGCATCCTATTTAAGTGGACCAACCATTTATGAAATGGGCTCTAAAATTTATTGGAGTCATTTTCGGTCATCAAGTGTAGGACATAAGTGGGTATTGACTACCACTGATTATTTCACAAAATGGATAAAAACGGTTTCTCTCAAAGATGCCAATGAGGCTGTTGTTTTGAATTTTTATGATGATTTAGTTTGCAGATTTGGTGTTCCAGATTCTATTATTTTAGATAATGCACTTGCATTTATAGGAAGCGGAATTGTAAAATGGGTTGTTATTAAAGATGTGTTTTTTAATACTTGGTTAAATTATTACCCACAAGGTAATGGGAAATCTGAATCTACAAATAAGAACCTGATTCAGATTATCAAGAAGTCTTTGGAAGGTAATCAATATTCTTGGCATGAAAAGTTGAAATCATCATTATGGGCTGATAGAATATCTCCTAAAATATCAACAGGTATGTCTCCCTATATGGTGGTTTATGGTAAAGAAGAAAGACTACTTATTTTAGTTGAGTTTTCAACATTAAATTTAATTAATCAGTTGGATATGATTAATGAGGAGCATATGATTGTAAGGTTGGCTCAACTAAATGAATTAGAGGAGAAGAGAAGAGATGCATTGCATAAAATTAAGCTTCGCCAAGCTCAAATGAAAAGAAATTTTGACAAAAGGGCATCTCCCAGGAATTTCCACCAAGGAGATATTGTTTCAAATGGGATGAATTGAAAAGAAGACCTATAAGACATTCACAATTTGATACTATGTGGGCTAGACCATTTATCATAACATCCTACAAGCCACACAATGCTTTCCAGTTGTCTACACTTGAAGGAGAAGAGTTATCAATCCCAGGTAATGGGATTCACCTCAAACACTATTTTTGAGGTATTTTTAGTTTTGTAAATAAGTGCTTTGGCACACAGTTAGTTTCTTTCAATTAGTTGTTAGTTTAGTTTACAAAAAAATAAGTCCCCTAATGCACATATGATCAAATACATATGCAATCTTGTCACAACAGTCATTAATGACTAATCATTACAAGATATTACAAGTATAATTCACTGAACATGTATTAGGTAGCTTCTTTGGTTATTTTAGTTTCCAAGTCCTGAAAAATGTTATGATGTCCAAGTAAGACATGCTTCAATTGAAATGTTGAGCTAAAATCTCCATGCCTCGCATGAATGACATATATCAAGAACAAAATTTAGCACTTTTTAGTCACTTGGATTGTTCATTTTTGGTTTGTAGTAGTTTGTTTTCTCCAAGTGCTCAATGCACATTATTTCAGTTTCAATTTTTAGCTAGTTGGTTTGAGTTGCTTCAATTTAGTATTTCAGTTTGCAGTTTGAGAAGGTTTCAATTTTTCTAAATTTTCAAAGTCAAGTGACTCTATGCCCAAGTGGATTGTAAAGGAAACTAGTATGATATTTTTTTGAAGGAAAACATCCCTAAGAGGTCACCAGAAATGTTACCCATTTATTTTTCATACTAAATTATTGATTTATGAACTTTCTTATACATTGGGGTGAAATCATAGTAGTGTGTCCCACTTTTTGGGATGAAGGAAATTGCCTTTAAAAAAAAAACAATTTTAGGGCCTTCGCTCCAAGTACTATCTTCGCATGAAGGGGATGATTGGATTTGTGCGAAGTACCCTACATGGGGTACTTTGTGTGAAGTACCCCGCGCAGGGTACTTCATGCAAAAGGGGGTCTTCACACGAAGTCACTTTTGGCTGATTTTTTATTAATTTATGGCTTTCCTATTTCATTTTCATTGTTTACTATTGGATATTTTGTGGACCTCGGGCTTAGAGCGAACCAGTGATGTCCACTATGATATCAACACCACCCAAGCTTTTTCAACCTCTTCAAATTGTTAGTAGCATCAGGTACATGCATTTTTCTCATTTTTTATTATAAATTATATGCTTTATATTTATTTTAGTTAGTTATTTGTTTTAAATAATTTTTAGTTTGTAGAAATGTTTCAAAATCATAGTTAAATTTTAGAATATGTTAGAAAATGATAGTAGAATGTTAGAATATGTTAGAAAATTGTAGTAGTATTGTTAGAAAATCATAGTAGAACTATTAGAAAATGTTAGAAAACATTAAAAAACTGTAGTATAAATGTTAGAATATGTTAAAAAATGTTAGAAAATCATAACTTAGTATACATTAGAAAATATTAGAAAACTGTAAATTAGTACACATTAGAAAATATTACAAAATTGTGACTTAGTATACATAAGAAAATTGTAACTTCTAGTATACATTAGAAAATATTAGAAAAATGAAGTACAATGTTAGAAAATGATAAAAAATCATAGTAGTTTGTTAGCAAATGTTAGAAAATATTTAGAAAACATTAGCAACCTTAGTAGAAATGTTAGAAAATGTTAGAAAACATTAAGATCTTATAGAAATTATTAAAAATATTTGTTTTTAAATTTATTTTAAAGTTAGTAAATATTAGGAATCTCTCTCTCTCTCTCTCAAGTACACGCATTTTTAGTAAAGTTAGTAAATATTAGTTAGTTATTTGTTTTAAATAATTTTTAGTTTGTAGAAATCTTAGAAAATCATAGATAAATTTTAGAAAATGATAGTAGTATGTTAGAAAATGTTAGAAAATTGTAGTAGTAAGTTTCTAGGACCCTTATCCCTCCCTTACGACATATTAAGACACATAGGATCCCTTAGGAATCTCATGACCTTATAATGTATACTAGGATATCCTAGGACCCATTGATGTATGTTAGGTTCCATTAATACATACAAGGACTCATTGTTTCCCTCAAGGCTCCTTAAGACATATTAGGATGAATTAATGTAACCTCTTATCCATTAGGACCTTTTATGATGCCTACTACCCCTTAAGACATTCTAGGACCCTTACGCATCACTTATGACATCTTAAGACACATAGGACCCCTTAGGACCCATACAACCCATTATTATATCTTAAAATGTCCTAGGACCCACTCATCTATCTTAGCTTCTATTAATACATATGTGAACCCATCGTTGCCCACAAGAACCCTTAAGACATACTAGTATCAATTAATGTAACCTAAGATACCTTAGACCACTTATCACACCTACGACCCATTAACATTTGTGGACCATTATACATCCCTTATGACATTTGAAGACACATATGACCCCTTCGGATCCTCAAGACCCTTTAACATATATTAGGTTATCCTAGGACACATTTATGTATCTTAGATTCAAGTAATACATATGAGGATCCACTAATGTAACCTAGGACCCCTTTTGACCTCTTATGTTACCCACAACCCCTTAAGACACTCTAGGACCCTTATCCATCCCTCACACTATCTTAAGACACATAGGAACCATTGTTTCCCTCGAGAAACCTTAAGACATACTAGGATCAATTAATGTAATGTAGGATCCCTTAGGACCACTTATTGCACCTACGACCCATTAACATTCTAGGACCCTTATCCATCCCTTATGAAATCTTAAAACAAATCTGAAACCTTAGGACCCCAAAGACCCACTAAAGAATCTTAGGATGTCCTAGGACCCATTGATGTATCTTATGTTCCATTAATACATACAAGTACCCATTGTCACCCTAAATACCCCTTAAGAAATACTAGGATCCCTAAGGACCTCTTATGACACATATGAAACCTTAAGACATTCTAGGACCTTTATCCATCCCTTACAACATCTTAAGATACCTAGGACCCATTAGGACCCCCAAGACACATTAATGTATCTTAGGATGTCTGGGGACCCATTCATGTATCTTACATTCCATTAATACATAAGAGGACCCATTTTTTTGCCTCCAGGACCCTTAAGATATACTAGGATCAATTAATTTAACCCATAATCCCTTGGAAGCATTTATGACACCTATGAAGCCTTAAGACATTATAGGAACCTTATCCATACCTTATGACATCTAAAGACACATATGACCCCTTCGGACCTCCAAGACCAATTAATGTATCTTATGATTCCCTATGACCCATTAATGTATCTTAGGTTCTATTAATTGATATGAGGACCCATTGTCACCCTGAACAACCCTTAATACATACTAGAATCAATTAATATAACCTAGGATCCATTAGGACTACTTACAACACATGTGACCCCTTAATACATTCTAGGAAACTTATCCATCCCTTATGATGTCTTAAGACATATAGGACCCCAAAGACCCATTAATGTATCTTAGTATGTCATAGGACCCATTCATGTATCTTAGGTTCCACTGATCTTATAGAAATTATTAAAAATATTTATTTTTAAATTGATTTTAAGTTAGTAAATATTAGGAATCTCTCTCTCTCTCTAAATTATGTGTACATATGTTTTAGAGTTACATGTATAAATGTTATTCATGTAGAGTTAGATGTTAAAATATGATCCTAGGAGGACCGAGCCTTAGTACATCCAACTAGTACACCTTAGGACCCTTTAGGACCCCTATTGTGGCATCTAAGGACCCTTTAGGACTATTAGTATGTTTCCTAGGTTCTTTTAGGACCCCTATTGTGACAAAACTCTTTAAGAACCCTTATGATCCTTAAGACCTATAATATGACCATTTAAGACCTAATAGGACCCCTTACGACTTAATAAGACTGGACTTAAGACTAATAGGACTAATATGACCTATTAAAACCAATTAGTATATCCTAGGACCCTTAAGGCCTAATAAGATCACTTACTTGACCTAATATGACCTATTAATATCAATTAGTACATCCAATGACCCTTTAGGACTATTAGTACACTCTAGATTCATTTAGGACTCCTATTGTGACATAAAACTCTTTAAGAACCCTTAGGATCCTTAAGACCTAGAAAAAGACCACTTAAGACCTAATAAGACCCTTAAAACCTAATTTATGACATTAATATAACCTATTAAAACTAATTAGTACATCCTATGACCCTTAAGACCTAATAAGACCACTTACTTGACCTAATAGGACCTATTAATACCAAGTATTACATCCAAGAACCCTTTAGGACTATTAGTACACCCTAGGTTCCTTTAGGATCCCTATTGTGACATAAAACTCTTTAAGAACCCTTAGAATATTTAAGACATAGAATATGACCACTTAAGACCTAATAGGACCCCTTAAGACTTAATAAGACTAGACTTAAGACCTAATAGGACTAATATGACCTATTAAAATCAATTAGTACATCCTGGGACCCTTAAGACCTAATAAGACCACTTACTTGACCTAATAGGACCTATCAATACCAATTAATACATCCAAGAACCCTTTAGGACTATTAGTACACCCTAGGTTCCTTTAGGACCCCTATTGTGGCATAAAACTCTTTAAGAACCCTTAGGACTATTAGTACACTATAGGTTCATTTAGGACCCCTCTTGTGACATAAAACTCTTTAAGAACCCTTAGGATCCTTCAGACCTAGAATAGGACCACTTAAGACCTAATAGGACCCCTTCAGACCTAATTTAGGACTTTAATATAACCTATTAAAACCAATTAGTACATCCTAGGACCTTTAAGACCTAAAAAGACCACTTACTTGACCTAATAGGAGCTATTAATACCAAGTAGTACATCCAAGAACCCATTAGTACTATTAGTACACCCTGTTCCTTTAGGACCCCTGTTGTGACATAAAACTCTTTAAGAACTCTTAGGATCCTTAGGACCTAGAATAGGACCACTTAAGACCTAATAGGACCCCTTAAGACTTAATAAGATTGGACTTAAGACCTAATAGGACTAATATGACCTATTAAAATTAATTAGTACATCCTATGACCATTAAGACCTAATAAGACCACTTACTTGACATAATAGGACCTATTAATACCAATTAGTACATCCAAGGACCCTTTAGGACTATTAGTACACTCTAGGTTCCTTTAGGACCCCTATTGTGACATAAAACTCTTTAAGAACCCTTAGGATCCTTAAGACCTAGAATAGGACCACATAAGACCTAATAGGACCCCTTAAGACCTAATTCAGTACTTTAATATAACCTATTAAAACAAATTAGTACATCTTAGGACACTTAAAACCTAATAAGACCACTTACTTGACCTAATAGGACCTATTAATACCAAGTAGTACATCCAAGAACCCTTTAGGACTATTAGTACACCCTAGGTTCCTTTAGGACCCCTATTGTGACATAAAACTCTTTAAGAACCCTTAGGATCTTTAGGACCTAGAATAGGACCCCTTAAGACTTAATAAGACTAGACTTAAGACCTAATAGGACTAATATGACCTATTAAAATCAATTAGTACATCCTAGGACCCTTAAGACCTAATAAGACCACTTATTTGACCTAATAGGACCTATTAATATCAATTAGTACATCCAATAACCCAAGTTAGGACTATTAGTACACCTAGGTTCCTTTAGGACCCCTATTGTGACTAGTATTGTAAATTTAAGTATAATTTATATATTCAAATATTTGTTTCCATTTTACACACAGTTATAACTTGTAATCAAGTACTTAATTGTTAACACTTAGTTTTCACATTTTACATCTAGATGGCCACTCAAGATGCACCTCATACTCCTAATATAGCAACCATTTTTCATACTACTAAGACAAAGATGGCTTGACTTAGAGAGTCCATCTGTACATCTCCGATAGATGACATATATAGAGATACTTGTGTCACTATATTGAGCAGTTTGGAGGAGATGAGTGGAAGATTGAGATCCCACTCTTCCTTCACACCTCAGGTAGTTGATACTATTTTTTGAGAGTTGAGAGTTGAGAACTAAGGTCTCGAGTGATGTTTCCTTGGAGATGGTTTAGAGCTATGTCCCAAAGGAAATCATCAAATGAGAGGTTTTCCCATTTTATGAGGGGAAGCCCAAGGTGGGGGCATATCAGGTCACACGGTGTGCGATTCCCCAGATCACATGCATGATATATCCTTGTTTTCTTGCAGCACATGGTCATTATCCTAATAACAACTAGATTCCTTTATATTTTTCATAGTTGTACACTTAGTTATGTTTGGGACTCAAGGTCAACTATTTAGATCTTCCCAGATATTACGGTCAGGGGCACGGTAGAGTCTTAGATTGAGATCAGCATTGTAGGGCTGATCAATTTGTACATCCTCATAGATAGATGGTTGGGTAGAGGACTTTGGCAGTGGCACCGGCAATGGTTTCTACTGTAGATAGAGTGGTCATAATTGCTTCTCAGAGGGGAGTAGTGGACAAGATAGGGGAGATTGATTTTGCAGCCACCTCCATCACTTCAGATACAATGGGAAAATATATTTTGACTAGACTGAGTCAAGCTAGATCATCTTTTGAGGCTTCATCTAGTACTATTGTAGGGGTCAGTGATGACACATATAGAGCTACAGGTCTTCCTCAACCTAGAGAGATACGAGCACTTTCTAGACATCATAGTCATTTAGATGTGGCACTTTACTTTTTGGAGGATCTTCTGCAGTCATATTCTTATATTGTTGACATGTAGGGGATCCTAGTACAGTCAGTCAGAGATGTCATCAAACTTTCACAAGGTCTTGTAGTTCCACCAACATAGGACACACCATCTAGCTAGGCACAACATAGTTCACAGCACTCTACAGAGCACTCTGCACCCATAGATCATTCTATAGCTATAGAGCCAGGTATACAGGTTGGAGATGTACACATTGCCACTAAGGGCCTAGATGCATTTGATGAGAAATTGTGCAAGTTGAGTCAGGTGGACATTGGCACTAATGTTGGATCATTTATGGATATGTTATTGCATCCTGGTGGTTTAGGCTCTACATCACTCCTCTCCCAACTAGTGTCACCCATAAACTCTTCATTACTAGAGACGTTCAAGACTGAAGGTGGTGTGGGTGATGTAGTTTTTGTTGATGATATGATGGTGTAGCACACTGATAATCCTCCTTCTCATGAGACCAAGGTATATAAAGTTTTCTTTTCTCATTTCTAGGAGTTTTAGTAAACAATTAATTGTAGATGTGTGTATTGATATTTGATCAATGTATAATATTTTGCAGGCATAGTTAGTAGAGCACATTACCTCTAGTGTAGGCTCAGAGCATCTTCATATGAGAGATTCAATAGATCTGACACCTACTAGTGGTCAGGTAAGTCTTAAATATATGTAGGTTTCAACATGCATGTGTACACTTGTAACATGTATTTATATATTTCAAGTACTTTACATAATATATACTATACACATGTATATAACCAATAGTTGTACTAAATTTTCAAGTGTCATTTTCTACTTTGCATCTAGAGGATGCTAATTACACTCAGTCAGAGCACATCACCTCTAGTGTGGGCTTAGAGCATCTTCATAGGAGAGATTCAGCAGATGTGACACCTACTAGTGGTCAGGTAAGTTTTAAAAATATGTAAGTTTAAACATGCATTTATAATATTTTAAGTATTTTACATTATTATTATATACATGCATTTATATTTGTAGGGATCAATTGCTACCTCACAGCCAAAGGATGCTTGTGGCAGTCGGTCAGAGGGTCACTCTGTTCACATGCACCTGGATGACTCCCTAGTATAGGATATGTTGCACAGATCTTTGATTTGAGACTCATTATATATGTCATTATTATATGTTTGCTATTTTCACTTTCTGGTTCAAGACATATATTTATATTCTATCCAGACCTCTAGACATAGATGATTTATGATTTGACATTATATAGATTTATGATGGTTTCATTTTATTAGATGATATTATTTCATTAGATGATTTCATTTGATTAGATGATATTATTTGATTAGATGATATTATTTGATTAGATGGTTTCATTTTATTAGATGATATGATTTGATTAGATGGTTTTATTTGATTAGATGATAATGTGATTTGATTAGATAGTTTCATTTGATTAGATGATATGATTTGATTAGATGGTTATATGATTTGATTAGATGATATGATTTGATTAGATTAGATGGTTTCATTTGATTAGATGATATGATTTGATTAGATGGTTTCATTTGTTTATATTAGATAGTTTCATTTGATTAGGTGATATGATTTGATTAGATGAGTTGATTAGATGGTTTCATTTGATTAGATTTTATTAGATGGATGTAGAATTAATATCATAAAAAATAATAATTTAATACATGTAACTAAAGGACAATAAGTATTCTAACTAATAAGCAATGTTAAGGGGAGGTCTTAAGGGGATCTAGAATTAATATCATAAAAAATAACAAGTTAATACATGTAACTAATGGACAATAACTATTCTAACTAATAAGCAATCTTAAGGGGAGGTCTTAAGGGGATGTCTTAAAGGGATCTAGAATTAATATCATAAAAAAATAACAAGTTAATACATGTAACTAATGGACAATAACTATTCTAACTCATTCTAGAACTAACACATGTCATAAGTAATCTAACTAATTTCATCATTTTTTAGTGTTCAAACTAATGTCTTAAGCGGATCTTTAACTAATAAGAAATGTTAAGGGGAGGTCTTGAGGGGATTTAGAATTAATATCATAAAAAATAACAAGTTAATACATTTAACTAATGGACAATAACTATTCTAACTTATAAGCAATCTTAAGGGGAGGTCTTAAGGGGAAGTCTTAAGGGGATCTAGAATTAATATCATAAAAAATAACAAGTTAATACATGTAACTAATGGACAATAACTATTCTAACTCATTCTAGAACTAACACATGTCATAATTAATCTAACTAATTTCATCATTTTTTAGTGTTCAAACTAATGCCTTAAGGGGATCTTTAACTAATAAGCAATCTTAAGGGGAGGTCTTAAGGGGATATAGAATTAATATCATAAAAAATAACTAGTTAATACATGTAACTAATGGACAATAAGTATCATAAAAATCATTGAATAATCAAAGCATACATAAAATCTTTAACTAATATGAAATCTATAAAAATCATTTAATAATCAAAGCATACATATAAAACCATACATGTATACAAGCATATATATAAAAGCATAATAAAATTCTATATATTAAAACCATTGAACCATCAAATAGGTACATCATATGTTTAAATATATAAACAAAGTATAGTCAATTTAATCCAGAGATATCAAGTAGGTCCTAACACATGAAATAGGTATACATATTATACTTTTTAGACCAACTCAAGTGGTTCAAACCTTTCATGGAGAACATGTAATATTCTCTCATGATCCTCACTATCTAGTCTCCACTTATGATGTCCACGTTGAGATTTAACTGTATGGAGACATATGGAGGTGGCAACTACTAGGTGACTATATTGAAACACCTTATTGTATGGTTGGTAATCAACAAACTAAATACCATGTTGAATTACTTTAATTTTCTTGAAATATATTCCCTCTAAAACAACTGAACCTATAGGTCACAAACTTTAACAATATAAATTTAAACAAACTAAATTTGAAAATTGTTAAAAGGTTGAAATTTTAAATTTACAAATTGAGTTCAATATATTGATGTAAATCATGTACAAACCTATGGGAAACAACATTCCATCACTTTCTTCAGGTTCAAGTAACTTCATCCTCTCTACAGTACAACGCAGTAAATAATAACCAACTCCTTCTGCATTTTCATGCTCAGCAATCACTGTAAAGACATCTCTTGCATAGTAAATTTATATATACATGTGAGATCTTAAAATTCACTTAGTTCAATATTTAGATCTATCTATCTATCTATACATGCAACTCAATGGACATATATAATGTGAAATATATATACTTACCAATTTTGACCAATCCTGAAATATGATCATAATCAGTAGAAATCAAAGGGACATCATCGAAGTTTTCATCTTCATCTCTATCAAATGTATCAGTAACAACTAGTGGCACTAGATTCCATGCACCTACATATCTATGGTCTTGATTGATGCATTCCTCATAATTGTCAAGAATGTAGTAACAACAAAAGTATGAGTAGTCCCTAGTGTTCAACGTCCAATTGTGACAATTCGTACTCATAACTTAATACAAAGATCATGTCTTTTCTATCCTATTGAAACCATGCATAATTTTTCTATCCACACCTAAACAAATGCATATATAATACATTATATAAATATAATTTGAATAAAAAATACATAAAAAATTTAAACACTTGAATAATTTAAAAATGTGTGCATACCTTTTATCTCCCAAAATTTTCTATGTCGCACTGCTTGAGTCAATCTTGATGATGTTTCATTCTCATTTGTTGTGAAATGTGTCTTGCACCATTCAACAACATCATGTGCATTTTTTATATGAGCTCCCTTATAATTCATTTGATAGTTTCGTAGAGCACGTTTGATGCAAGCTCCAGCACCATCATGTTCACCTTTTCCATGTCCACTCTCAAAGAAACTCCAGACATGTGGTATTCTTTTATTATGATGATATCTACATATTGCATAAAATGGTCTCAATGATTTGAATTGTGTAGCACATCCATCTAACCAAACATAATGTTTATCAATTTTTATACCTCTTTCTTTCAAATTTGCAAAAAACATCTTGAAGCAATGTTCTACATAATGAATGACATGCTCTCTATCATCACTTGTATAAAATGGATATTCCTTCTTGATGACCCGTGCTTCAAATGTGCTCTGAGTACCATCCAAATCTAATTGTGTGTATCGGTAACACACATATACCATAATAGTAATTTTTTCTAAAAAATAGTATTCCGATTGAATTTCCTTTTGATGAACAAATGAACAAAATCAAGAATTGATACAATAGTTCCAAGTGGGAAATTGTCTCTCAGTGTTTGGAATTGTTGTGCTTGCCACTTTACAAAAAAAGCATGATGAATGTAGGGTTGAATCAATTTTTAAATTTGTCCATAAATACTCCAACATGTATGTCCTCTTCAACATATTCTAACCTTTTGGATTCTTTCCCAAATTTTGTTTCATTCTTTACATATTTGTAATTCTTGCAATTTACCATCTTTGTTACAACAATATTTTCATTTTTCAAAAGAAAAAGAGACAAATCAGAACATGTTTGACATATTCCTTTTATGCAATTTATTTTTCCAACTACATCATCTCTTTTGTCACATAAAATGGATGAGATGAAATCACTTCATCTAGTAAGAGGAGCATTTTCAAAACCATAAGTGTCTTCTACAAACTTTCAAAAAACTTAATAGTGGAGATCAAATTTACTATGATAACGACAAAAAAAAGTTTCAAACACTTTGTTTTTCATGATATAATATGGCTTCAATCTTTCAAATAATGTTTTCCCAATCTTTATATTAGTTTTTGAACTACAAAATGTGATGCAGGAGCATCCTGGGTGTAAGAGCAATCTTGCATCACCCAAAAATATTTTTGTTTTTGTATTCAATAAGGGCTATCTTGTGTAGAGCTGCTATTTATGGGAACTTGCTATTTTTAGTAAGTTGGTCATATGATCTCGAAATGTTCTGATTTTACATGTGGAGGTTCATCTCAGTCATATTAGCCTGCCAGTAAAGTTTCATGGCTAGATCAGGTCTAGTTTTGAATATATTGAAGATTTTTGATATTGGTAGCAGGGTACAGAAATAATGAACTTAGTTTTGAAGGCTTTAGAGGCCTCAGATGAGGTTGAAAATTTGGGTGACAGGTGCTTGCGTGAGTCAAGCCTGTAGAGCTCTTCGTGGCCTTTTTGAAATGGGGTTATAATAGTCAATCAGGTCAACTGATGATGACTTATGGTCTCTGGAAGCCGGGCCACCTCAAATGGTGGAAAATAATTTTCCTTCAAAATTTATGCTTAGGTTTCAAAAGTTATTTTGAGCTGACTTTGATGTAATAAATTAAAAAATTAAATAATTCTAAGTTTGGTCGGCCCTAAGGGCTAAATTTCTGGAACCTTCTCAGGCGGTGGAAAATGCCTATATAAAGAAGGCCCGTAGTGTTGTCTAGTGCAGTTCTGGGTAGAGATCTGGGTATTGATTCGAGGTTTTGTCCTACAGAATATTGTAAGGGAATGCCCATGTGGCTTTGCATATTGTAATTCTGAAAGTTTGTAATTCCACATTTGTGGAGATAATAAGAAGCCAATTTTTTATTCTTGCATGTTTTTGTTGTTGTTTCTATGTTTCTGTTATGTGTTTGTGGTATTAAGGGGAGCACCCTTCATCAAAATGACACATACATTTCATGTTGTGTTGTATCCAACCAATGTTTCGTATGATATTCATATTGATTAGATGAAATTATATGTCTGATAACATCTCTACTGTTTGATGAAGGATGTGTATTATCATTCCAAAATAATGTGACCAAATTCTTGATTCCTCTGTCAATCCTATCAAAATGAGGAGCTCTACACACAATTTCCCAATTTACTTCCAAGGTGCTATCATCCAAAAGTATTCTCCTATTAACATATCGTGATATTGTTTTCCTACAAAAACTAATCCAAGATGAAACTGAAGATATCTATCTTTTTTAGAGCATAGTGTTACCTACAATGGATGTCAACATAAATTTTCTTATAATGGTCTTATCTTTAGTTCGAGATCACTTCCCTACCTAGTTCAAACCTTTCCTAAGATTTTCAATCATATCAGTTTGCATGTCAACAACTTTTCTCTTCTTTGATGTTGTGTTTATACCCAATAATTTTAATTCCCCTTCTAACTTTTTGTTTATAGGTACAACTAAAAGCAATTGGGCTTGTTCAAGTGTTTCAAAATTATCAAATTTAGCCAGTATTTCTCTTGCTATCATATTCATTGATCTCTTCTTAGCAAGACTTAAGGGTTGAAAATTAGCAAGTGATCTCAAATTCTCCACATCCATTGTAAATAAATGATCTAAGTTTCTATAATTAATATTTCTCTTTACAGTTTGAGCTAAAATTAAAAGTTCATCCATACCAGTAGGAGCACGTGATCTTGACCCTTCTCCAACATCGATTCCTTGAGCTTTCATAGGGAGTGATCCCGACCCTCCTTCAATGTGCAATTCTTTGACTTGACTTGACCCTCCTACTTCAGCTTGTCCTTCACCTTCTTTAGTTTTATGATAATATGTCAATGCAGCTTCACAATTTCTTTATTTAGTACCAGGTGACCCTTTTCTAGCAGATTTACATTGTCTTCCCTTCTTGTTCCCCATTTCTTCTCTCCAAAAAATGTCTTCCACAAGATCTCCAATAAAAATTCTCTTCTTCAAAAAATACTTTGATCTAATATTTCTCCTCTCCAAAAGTATGCCTTTGAAAAAAATAGAAATAGCAATCCTCCTCCAAAAAATACCTTTATAAAAATTAATGAATAATAGTAAAAGCGAATTAATTTATTGCAATTCGTTGGAAAATAGAAAGAAAATATTTTAGTTTTATAACATTCTAAATTTTTTTACAAAACAAATTCATAACTAGTTGACCTACTTCGCTCGAAGTAGTCTAGAAAAAATTATGTGGGGTGTTTCTCCCTGGACTTTCCACATGAGGGTCTTCACGCGAAGGGGGTCTTCCCTCGAAGACCCCTAAATTAAAATTTTGCCCTCAAAAAAAAGTGAGCTACAAAAAAATTGTCCTTTAAGGCCTAGGATAAGGACCAAACAAGATGGTTTTTTCAAACATATGATGTCAAATGATGCTATTCGGAACAAGCTTTCTAATGAATATAATTTTAATACATATTGAGTTCATTATCACTTTTAAATATTACTTTAACTAAACATAGGTTGTTTGGTCATTCAACAACCTATCTCTTTAAAACTTTGGGAAAAATAGTAAATTACAAAAAAAAAAAAATGAAAAATATGTAGGAAAATAGTATTTGTGTTACCTTTCTATAAGAAAAATAAAAAAGGAATTTCGATATACACAGATCAAGTTAGAGTGATCCAAGTGACCTTATGTTTAAATTATAGTTACTGTCACTTTAGAACTTAATAAAGTATGAAATATTGACCCAAAATGAATGAAACCAATTGCATCATTTACATATTGAAGTTACAAATATAGTCTAGAAAGAATTACATTGTTATCATATTTTAAAAACAAGTTATGTTGATCCAAGTGACAATAACTCCTTAAAAACATAGTTTTTTCACGCAAGCCACTTTTTGAAGGAGAAGGAAAAAGGAATTTAAATGAATTTTAATTTTATTTAAATATATATATTTAGAAACTAGAAAGAAAATTTTAAAAGATTCTAGTGTAGTACCCCACCCCTAGTCTAATTTTATAAATGTTATGATTACTTTACAATGATAGATTGTATGTTAGGAAATCATTGATGTGTATGATTTTATTAACCCCATACTTGCATGTGTATGGTTGATGTGATTGTTTTATATTTCTCTTTGACATGCCTGATGTGGTTGAGGGATGGAGTCATAGTTACTTGCTTGTGAGATCCACACAATCGGCCGATCCCTGTCATTGTCTGTTATATATTTATATATGTATGTGCATGCGGGTTTTGTATGCAGGTTTGCAGGTACCGGGCATCAACTTCCCTAAATTTTTAGGATGAGCATGCCCTATGGCAATATCTCAAATGGTAAGAGAGGAGAGATAATAGACGGATCCAAAACCCTAACCTAAACTCAATTGTCCTAGGATTGGACAAGTATCGGTCTGACTACCCTATCCGAATTTGTCAGGTTGACAAAGTTCGTGGATCCC
Organism: Chamaecyparis obtusa; assembly: GCA_027943335.1. Taxonomy (NCBI): domain Eukaryota; kingdom Viridiplantae; phylum Streptophyta; class Pinopsida; order Cupressales; family Cupressaceae; genus Chamaecyparis; species Chamaecyparis obtusa. Next base: position 622,058 of record BSBK01002619.1, on the reverse strand, counting down.
TTCCTTGAGCTTGTTTGTTTTATATGATGATCTTGTTTTATTTCTTTTTGAGTATGTGATTTTCTATAGTCATGGAAAGTAATATTATAGTTGAAAAATAATATTAAAATTTATTTCTTATGTTTTTGTATGATTATTAATTAATTAAAAATCAAATATTAGGATATTTAGTTTTAATTAATTAATTATGAGAAAATAGGAATAATTATGTCCATTAGATATTAAATAATTAAATTGCATGATTTAATGGTGTTTTGAATATTAAATTATTTAATGAGAAATTATCATATTTACATTTGCTTTATTTAAGTTTGAATGTGATTTGTTTCAAAAAGGTGACAACTTGTCTTTAGGAGACTAAGTTGAGTTGTGCATAAAATAAGATATTTTTAATTAATAATTAGTAATTTCTTTCAACTTGAGAGAGTTGGAGTTTGAATACGAGATCTCTAATGAGTCATCTAGGGTTTGCTTGTAATGTGGAGTTGAATCCCTAATAGGGGGAATTGCATTCATTTGGGAATTAGATAGGTTTTGGAAGGGAATTTTTTTTGAGAGAGAGCTTGGATTGGAATCTGGAGATTTTGGCAAATTCGTTTGTGAAATTCTTGCTTGTGCATTTGGATCTTGTGCCTGTTTACTTCATAGTTTCAGATCTGCAGGCTGGATTATTTCTGGAAGAAATTCTACTTTCAAATCTTCAAAAGGTTTTCATTTCAGTTTCTAGCATTGGATCTAAGGTAGGATCTTGAAATCTCCTTCTGTGTTTTCTATTTTGTTGTTTGGTGGATTTTTATGTCTGGATAATTTCATGGTTATCTCCTTAGATCTATATGTATTTTCTTATTTTGGGTATTAGAGAAACCCCTAGATCTTATATTTTAGGTTTTTATTAAATCTTAGCATAGTATCGTTACTCTGGCAAAATTTCATTAAAATATTATTTATAATTTTCTTATAAAATGATATATTAGATCTGGTCTATAGTTTAACTATAGGGATTGAGAAAATAATTTCGCCATTGGAAAGAAATGAATTTGTGAGAAAAAAAAGTCCAATTTAGGTACAAATATCAATTCTGGAAAATATATTATTCTCTGGTTAAAAAAAAAAAACCAGTAAAGAAAAGAAAGTCAATTTTGGAGCATGATTTTAGTATATGTATTTGATAAATATATATGTCCTTTTCAAAAAGGAATATATTCTTTTACATTAGAATCTTAAAATTTATGTGTGGTTTTAAAAAAATAATTCCTGCGATGTATTTGATATTTTCCATTTTACCAGATTAAAAAAATGATAATAGTTTTATACTAAATATTATTTTAAATATATATATATTGTAAATTGTTTTTGTAAATTGTTTTTTTTTTGTTGTTTTGTTGTTTTGTTTTTTTATTTAAACTAAATTTTATTTTATAATGTTAAATTTATGTAAATTGTAATTTATGAAATGAGTTAAAATTTATTTTATTATTATTATTTATTTTATTTTTCTTAAATGTTAAATATTAATTAAAGTTTATTTTATGGTGTTTATTAATATAGTTTAATTTAATTGTGGTAGTAGTTTAATTTTATTTAATTTGATAATTAATTTATTTAAAAATTATTTGTAAATCAAATTAGTTTAATATTTAGTTGAGGCCTTATTTATTTTTACATTGATTATGAATTAATTTCTTTGTTAGAATAAACATTTATTAAATAAGTTTTTTTTTTATAGCGATCAATTATTTATATGTTAATATCTATTAAAATTATTTTAATAGCATATTAAAATAGATAATTTGATGATATCAATTTAGATGGATTTGATTAAACTGTAACATGTTGTTATACATTTTATACAATATGTATGCATATTTAATTTGGATGTAGGACCAAATCTAGTTGAATAGGTTGACTTATATTCTTACTGACTACATGAATTTTCACAAGTGTTTAGTTTTGTATTGAAATTGGGCATTTTTTCTTTATTGGATTCATGGATCGTATATAAGGAATAATCTTTATTTATGACATTGTTATAATGTTTATGTTATGTTTTTCTTAGCGGATTTATGTGTTCTTACTTTTGGGTTCAATTTTGATGTATATGGAAATTAAATACTTATAGATCAGTTCCAGTTCTTTATGGCGTGAGTGTTGTATTCTTCGTGCCTGAGGTATCTTCTTTTACATTATGTGATATAGGTACTAGAAGACCTAGGGGGAAAACAGAAGCTGGGTGTGTGTTGGTTGTTCATGTTTTCTGCATTATGTTTTGATGTGTGTGTACTATCCGATCATCACCCGACTTGATCATATGGGCTCATGTTGCTTTGTATTTTTTTTATGGTATCTTTGTAATCATATCAATTTCTTGTGTGAAACTAGATCTTGGATTACCTGGTTGTTTACCTATTTGATCTTTGTGAGATTTGTGAGCCTAGGAGAGGTTAAATAGGTGCATCTTAGGGGAGTGGCTTACAATAGGGGTCTGAGGCTCAATAGGGGCCAGTACCAGGGTAACCTATCATAAGTTGATTTAATAAGAGATAACCTAATAATAAAACTTGGAAAATAACATTAAATACAAGATTGATATTCTGGTTCTGCGTGGATTATGTTGAGGGTCCGGGGTCCAAAGTGGTCAGTCCAGGGTAACTCAAGCTAATAGATGCTTGAGGGTCCGGGGTCAAGTGAGACCAGTCCAGGGTAACTCAAGTAGTCATCCATGTGATGACACTCCCATAGTATGTAGCCTAAGCCTCCTCCATAGTTATTCTTCATGTTTTGGATGCCTCTAGAATAGTGAGTCTTACCTATCACTGTCTTATTCACCTTGAATTACAGAGCTTTCAAGATCCTTTCCTTAGCTTGAACTGCTTGATGTTTGTTATCCGAGTGGGATCTTTTGTTATCTCCTCAACACAGTAGGAGTGGACCATTTAGGTTCACGAGGTCAGGTGGTAGTGATTCTTTTACCATTTGAGATTTTGACATTCGTGTACCAGTGTTGGATGATCCATGTGGTAGTTGTTCCTTCTTGATCATCTTTGATGGAGTTGTGTTTTTCTTTCTCTTCTTCTTGTGATCATGTATCTTTATATCAGTTATTCAAAGATATCATGTGTACTTTTTTTTGGTTATTGTATTACATACCCTGTGACATGTGCAGTGGATGTAGGTTTATGGATACCTTATGGTACCAGTTGTTCTTATGTTATCTTTATGTGAAGTTTCTTTTATCTTTCTTTGTTTATATGAGTTTATTAATTGTACCTAATCTAAATTATTTAATTAATGTTAACGTAATCTTCATCGAGGAACCCTTGAGAGTTGTAACTTGTGATGGTTGTTTATATTAATGTGAGTAAATGGTAACTGCTTCCATATTGATGTTTATCTTGTATGTTAACTTTTAAAAAAAAAAATTATTCTGCAAACTTAGATGCATGTTTAGGTTAAGTTCTCATGGGTTCCCTAGTGGGGCATTACATCTAGTTTACAGCATCTTCAAATTCCTAATAGTTTTGCAGCAACAGGTGTTCGAAAGTGAAGTTTTTTCTTAGAATGTTAATCTCCATGTCAAAGTTGGCCAAAAAGTGGGACACACTATTGTGGGACCACCCATTGACTTATGTGTTTTAAGTTGTTTCCCATGAATATTACAAAATTGTTTGAATGCAGGAAGTAAATTCCAAAGTGCAAGAAAAGAAAGTAAAAAATGTAGGAACATTGAATTTTGATAATTTTTATTCACAACTGATATACAAGTACAAAAATAGATCATTTTATTGCATATTGTTCAAAACAATTTTACAAAGGTACAATGATGTTCAGATTTCAATGATACAATTTTTAATACAATGCATTCAAATCCACATAAGATGTGGCAACTTCTAAAACACTATATGAATAAATAAATTGCAAGACAGAAAGTAATGAAGAGAGAGTTAAAACCTTCATTGCCTGAATGGGAGGTCGTTGGTTAAATTATGATGAATATTTGAGACTGCATCTCCATCTTTGATTAGACTTGTAAATATGAAATAAGAAGGGTCAGTTCAAAGAGAACTAAGAAATGGAACTTTTCGTAAATAGCTTTATATTACTATATGTACTACAATGTGCTTATGTAGATAAGGTATTAAAAGATGCAAATCAAGGAGAACAAAAAAGAGAAAGAAACACATATTTCTATAATGTCATTTGCTTCATGTGCAGATAAAAATATGAAGATCAAGTAGGTTGTAGAAGGGACACACATGCCCTATAGGTGTGAAACTTTCCAACTGAAGTTATGTAGAGGTGAAGATTGATTAAGGAGGTTGTAGAGGTGGCAGACATAATAGGTATGGGACCTTCCAGTTGAATTAATGGAGATGTTGAAGACTGGTTGTTGAAGGAACATGACCTTTTGTTATAAAACCTTTCAGCCTATTACATTTTTACATAATTTTAGTTTTCTACAGGAGGAATTATAATTGCTACATGAGGTAACCACATGTCAATACAATATGATTTTCCTACATGAAGAAGTTTTCTACAGGAGCCTATGATATTTATGCATAATCTCAGTTTGCTACATAAAGTTTTAATGCTATAGGAGGTTATAAGAAAGTGACTTCATGGACCATTTTTGGGATTTAGTTGTGTTGTTATAGGAGGTTTTGAGATTGTCATGTTGCATGTTTCATTTTGTCTTAATGTTTTATATATCTATATATAACAAAAATAAATATACATAACATGGATATATGAAATCAAATGAGAAGGACATAAGCATCAGTATAAAGGACAAAATTAGCTCAAATATATATGCAGGGGATATCTATATTATGTGCTAATAGATATGACAGTGAATATTCTACTACAGGAGAAAATTCTAATATTTATTTATATGTTTGCTACAAGAGACTGAATGTGAAAGCATAGGAAACATATAGGAAATGAATATGGTAAGATGATTTTGAATAAGTAAAAATCATGAACTTTGTTTGTATAAGTGTTGAGTACCCAAAGATAAAGACTATGTTGATCTGTAAGATACAATAAAGGATTATTATCCATTTTTTTCTGCAAATAAAATTCATCAATGAGTCTACAGAGTGGCCCATTAACCCTTGTGTTAAAATAAATTTAACATAGATCTTGCAGCAAGGAGGAAGAAACTAGTGCTCAAAGGCAGAAATCTACAAAACCACAACATGATACAAATACCCACATAATGTTTGTAGTGTGTGGTAGCGGCATGAAATAAAGGTAAAATTTTAGAGATATCCAACATGGAAAAAGGTATCCAATGTTTTTTTCATGAGTGAATAAAGAAAAGAGAAGTCGCGAAAAGCTACAAGAAAATAGATATTTTTCTTCTGTGACAACATTTAAGTTAGGGTTGTTGGCATTAAGCAGAATTGCCACTAGTGACAACACTTATTTGCATTCTCAGTGCAAACCGAGCAGACAGTACAAACCGAGCAGACAGTGCAAACCGACCAGACAGTGCAAACTGAGTAGACAGTGCAAACTGAGCAGACGATACAAACTAAGTAGACAGTGCAAACCGAGCAGACAGTACAAACTGAGCAAACAGTACAAACTGAGCAAACAGTGTAAACCGAGCAAGATAGTGCAAACTGAGCAAGACAGTGCAAACTGAGCAAGTTAGTACAAACCGAGCAGGACAGTGTAAACCGAGTAACATCATGTCCATCGAGTCACCAGTATTTACCAAGTTCAAAACCTACCGAGTGGTCAGTATGAACCGTGCCTTCACTTCTACCGAGTGCATGATGATGCCGAGTAATGCAGTGGATGCCGAGTATCAGAAAGTCACCGAGTTAGTTTGCAGGAACCGTGTAACCATACTTGGGCCGACTTAGTAGCACTTATGTTTATTTATCAAGCCGACTTTGTAATTGTAATTGTAATTAATTGTTTAGACTTGTATATAAACAATGTTGTAAAGATGTCAAGATGTAATAATATGAGTATGTATGTGAATAAAAAGAAAAGGCAGAGATAAGCAAATTACAAAGGGCTTCAGTAGTATAAGGATTAGCAAAGACAAATTCATCACAGAAGGTGATCAGTACATCAGCGAATCTCAATCAGCAATCCAGTTGCAAAGCAAGAGATCTACTGTTTCATCCTAACAGGTGAATCAGTACTAAATCCTTTAACCGGGTAGACTTAACAGTCTTTTGTAAAATCTCTTTACCGAGTGCATACTTCATTGTATGTTTGTAAATCCTTTAACAAGGTGGATTTAGCAATCCCTTATTGCTCCTAACAGGGCAGATCATCAGAAGTGATCAAATTGTAAGCCTTAACCGGCCAACTTTATTCTGCAGTACTAAAGCTTTGTGGGTTTCATCCCCACCCCAGTTTTACTTTCTTTTTGGAAGGTTTCTAGGTAACCAAATCTATGTGTCATTATTGTGAATGCTTTTAAGTTTCATACTTTCTGTATGCAAAGGTTAAAGTAAATTACATGTTAATACATCTGTAATTGTAAGAAAATTTGGAGTTACTGATTCACCCCTCCCCTCTCAGTAACTCGGTTAATTCCTGAACATTTCCAACAATTGGTATCAGAGCGGCATTGGTTCTCAAGACAAAGCTTAACTAGCTTGAGCAAAGATCCAGGACAATGGAGGTATTCAAACTGAACAAGGTGATTGAAAATGAAAAGCTAGATCTGGAAATGGCCATAGCTAAACTTAAAGAAGCAAAAGAACATCTTTCCCAATCCCTAAGAAGAAGGAAGGAACTTGCAAATCAGATGAATGATCAGAATTACATTGAAGAAAACATTGAAGATCGTTTTCCCTCAAATAGCTCAGATGAAGCAAACAATGCTGTCAAAGAACTCCTAGAAAAGAATGGCTCTCTGCAGGAAGAAGTGAGAAAATTAAAAAGAGAAAAAGAGCTACACTCTACAAGATTTTGTGAGATCTTGGAACAAAGAAACAAGTTGAAAGATGAATTAGATGGAAGGAACATTGAAGTCCAAAATAAAACCCTTCAGCTAGAAAACCTAATTGATCAGATCTCTCATACAAATGAGGAAATTCTAAATCTAAGATCAGAAATAGAAAGCACAAGAGAAGAACTAAGATCTGAAAAGGAAATCAATCTAAGATTGGTGGATGACCTAAATGCTGAAAAACAAATCAATGAAGGAATGCTGACAAGTCAAGAAGATTTGAATCAGCTATATGAGCAAAATCTTCATAGGCAAAAAGGAAAAGCAGGACTTGGATACAAAGGAGAAGGTGAATCTTCTAAGCAAGGTACTCAAAGAAATCAAAAACCTACTTGTAATCATTGTGGTAAAATAGGACATACTTCAAATAAATGTTGGAACAATGAAAAAGCAGAATTCAATGGAAAATGTTACAACTGCAATCAACCTGGTCACAAAGCAAATGAATGCAGGGAAAAACCAAGATTCAGAGGTAATTGTCACAAGTGCAACAAACAAGGTCACAAAGCATCCGAGTGCAGATCCAAGACATTCAATCCAACAGAACAAATTATGAAAGCAATGTTTGGATGGGACTACAACACCTGGTGTAGATGTCATTACTGTGGAGAATATGGACACATTGGCATGAATTGCATAAAACATCATCTAAGGAAAAGAGATACTACCGTAAGATGCTTCAAATGTACTAAACTCGGTCACATAGCTAAAAACTGCATGAATGCTAGTGAAGTTTAAGATGGAAAGAAGAATGAAGCAACTAAGGTCAGGAAACAGGTGAGACAAAAATGGATTCCTAAATCTACCGAGCAAACCAGTCCAAGTAATGGAATGGGTGGCTCTACTGACTCAAACTAAATTTCCAAGAAAGCACTGGAACTGTATTCTCATAGACCAATCTCAAGTAGTTCCAGAACCGAATTAAAAAGAAAGATCTAAATCAGCATGCAAGATGCAGTAAGATCACAAGAAGGTCGGTATCAGTCTTTACCGAGCAAGGTCGGTACCCATCTTTACCGAGCGAGGTCGGAGCAATATGAATTCTCAAGTTCACCGAGTTGCGAAGTCTTTACCGAGCAATTAATTCTTAGTGGGTGACAGTCTGTCAGAATTCATACCCTAATTTGTACTGAGCATTAATGACGGAGTTGTAAACAAAAGGCAAGTAATCGAACTCATTCTTCACCGTGAACCTTTAGCACTTTGAGAGCAAAAAATTTCAAGAGCAACCCAGCGATTCAATACTTTTGCGAAAGGAATTTTCTGTGAGCTACCATGGCATCATCCAGCACTTCAGCGAAGAAAGGATCTGATATGTTAGTCCAAGGGGAATGGAAAGCACCAGATTTCAAGATCGTGCCCGCAATTGCAGCAGCCCTAGATCCGAACGGAGCTCAATCTCAGATTCCTCCTAAGGTACTACTTATTAACAATATTTGCAATCATTTCAACTGTTCAATTCATGAAATGGGAAACCTAGAACTAGATACTGTGCGTGAAGAACTGTGTGTGGATGGTATTCTGAAACCCGAGCACAAACATCTGGAAGATAAAGGTTTAGTTCACATTGCACATTTGCCTCGAAACTTTCAGGAGAAATGGGTTAGATACATTCTCATCCGTGTACATGATGGCAAGATTTGGCTTGAGCAACCCATAGAGATCACAAAGAAGATGATTCATCAAATCACCGGTCTTCCCATGTTGAACAAAGCAAAAACTACCAAAACCCTAGGTCGGACGGAACTAGAGAAGAAAACCCTAGCCGAGTGGGACGGTAGAGGCATGAAAGTTAGCAGCATTACCGATGCTGAACTGAAGTTTGGTACACACATTATTGCCCATAAGATATACAGTTCTAGTCAACAGAATAGTGTCTCCTGTGAAGCTATTGACCTAGCATACAAAGTGGTCAAGAATAACTTAACATTTGACCTAGCAGACTTATTGTTAAAGCAGTTTAAAAAAAACATGGAAAGCATTCAAACTTCCAAAAACAATCCATGTAAGTTTGGATCCTTATTGGTCTGTTTATTCTTCTATGCTCAGAAATTCTTCCCTTCTAAAGGAAAAGTTGTATGGAGAAAAGATGTGCCAGTCCTTTATGAAATAAATGAATACATCTCAGAAATGGGTGAAAATTTTGAAAGCATCATGGATAATTATTTTGAGTCTTTCAAAGAGAAAATGAATGACAGATTCTGGATTCCACAGAAGTTGGTGGAAGATTACAAGGATGACATTTGTTTTATGGTGGATTGTGACAATGTATATATTCAAGCAGCTAAACCGAGGACTATATATGTAAAACCTCTTCCTTATGAGGTAAATATTGATGAAACCAAGAATATCATTGAAGCTCTTCTTAATCAGCTTGTCAATCCCAAAGCTCCATATTTTGGAACATATGATGAAGCTAAGGTGAGTATTGAACTAAGCATAAAGCTTCCACAGGCGGTAAACAAAGGAAAGAAGAGGATAGCCAAAATGCAAATGATAACCGAGGACAAAGAAGATATTGATGAAGAAGAAAAAGAAAAGGATGAGAAAATATAGGAACCAGAACCAGAAAAGAAGAAAGGAAAGGTATTCATCACTAAGGCACCTAAGCCTCCCACTACTATATTTACAAGGAGAAATGCAAGAGGTAAGGCAGACAAGGCAAACAAGGCAGATAAAGACATAGTATTCAAAAGGCCTCCTCTAAACTTTCAAGAGAGAATCAAAATTTTTAGAGACGGATCAGGATCTGGAGTAAGTAACATAAAATCTTTTAAATATGAAACCAGATTGGAAATAGAAGATGCTGTTATTGAAAAGATGGGACAGTGGAAATACTCTCCTGATGAAATAGCCCCACAGGTTCCAGCTGTCTTATTAAATCCAATAAAAATGAGATGGAGCAATGCAAAGAAAACTGTGATAGACATATTTGATCAAACCCTGAGACAGTTAATGCCGAGCTTGAAAAATGATGAAGTAAAGAAGGCACTAAAAGAAAATGAAAATAAGATGACACTAAGGTTCAATACTTGTTTGATTCTGATCAACAATATCAAATCGGTTGTGAAGGCTGCAAATGCCACATGGAAAAACATATACCATCTTCACCAACCAAGTACTGAAATAGTAAAAATAAAAGATATTGAAGATGACAGTGATGAACAAGAAGAAGCCACTGAGGTAGATGATACTGTGAGGATAGCAGCAGAAGTTATTGCATCCCTTCCTACCTCTCCAGTAAAAGTCTCTACATCCAGCCTGGAGACACCTTCAAGCATGGTTTTGACAACCTCAACATTTGTCCAATCATCTATAGCAACAACAGAAGCAACTACCATTTCTTCTACCGAGTTGCAGTCTCCCACATCATCAAGTTTTCCAGCAGTAAGTTTTCCAATTTTTGAATCTACAAGTGTAAATATTTTGAGCTCTCCAGTAGAAAGTATACCAGTCTCTATAGCCAGTCCAACTATGTCTATTGTCACTACTAGTAAGGCATTAAGTATAGATAAGCCTAAGGCTCTACCGAGTATAAAATTTTTGGGTAAGAATATAGTAGAGGATATAGACCTAGATGAAGAAATAGAGATTCCAACAGTAGATTTTGCAAATCTATCAGTAGACCAAATGCAAAATATAGGTGAAATCCTTCAAAGGAAAGCAAAGCAAAAGAAGCTTAAAGAGGAGAGAGACAAGGAATATCAAATCATCAAGGATGCTAAGGACATTTTGTCTGATGCATTAGGTATTAAAGTAGACTCCTCCCAACATGTTTTGCTACAATTAGCAGAAGCAGTTAATAAATACAATGAGGATTCATCTGGGATAGAAAAGTTAGTTGAAAGAGCCGAGAAGAGATTCAACAATAAAGTGCTTGAGCACATTGCTCAGCACATAGCTATTAACCAAGTAGAATTGTCTTCAGTTTTGTCAAACATTGAATCTACCTATTCGAATGCTACCTCTCTTTTGGCCAGATTGTGCAATATTGCCAAGTTCACAAAGGATGTTAAGGATAAAATGAATAAAATGGATGAGGATATGAAGATTAGCATACAGAAGCTGCAACTTGAACCAAGTTCAAGCTCTTCTCATCACATGAAAATCTCATACCTATCAAATATGCAGTCAGATCTACTGAAAGAAGACACAAGGATCCGGTCCACACTGCTAGACATCCAACACATGATCCTTCCCATCATGACTACAATGTATAAGCACATTGAACATTCCAAAACATTGATTCATGACAATCAGTTCTCTATAGCAGATCACATGATTGAACTCTCTGCAGAAGTCCAAATTGCAATCCAAACATGCAAGATTCTGCAAGAAAGTTGGGACAGAACCCTGGCACTAATAATGAAGGTACATTCTAATTTTTTATCAAATTTTTGATTCTCTCTGTAAATCACTTGTATATGATCCTTTGGCATTATCGCCAAAAAGGGGGAGATATGTATAGAGAGGGAGATATATGTATAGAAGAAGATTTGTATAGAAAAAGTTAGCACATTGAAAGGGGGAGACAATGTATAAAGCCCTATAACAAAGACAAATTTTGAAAAATCAAAATAAAACTTAGCATGATTCATGTATATAAGTTTTGGCCAATAAGTGTTTTTGTCACTAATGCCAAAGGGGGAGATTGTTGGCATTAAGCAGAATTGCCACTAGTGACAACACTTATTTGCATTCTCAGTGCAAACTGAGCAAACAGTACAAACTGAGCAGACAGTGCAAATCGAGCAGGCAGTGCAAACCGAGCAGACAGTGCAAACCGAGCAGACAGTGCACACCAAGCAGACAGTGCAAACTGAGCAAGACAGTGCAAACTAAGCAAGTTAGTACAAACCGAGCAGGACAGTGTAAACCGAGTAACATCATGTCTACCGAGTCACCAGTATTTACCGAGTTCAAAACCTACCAAGTGGTCAGTATGAACCGTGCCTTCACTTCTACCGAGTGCATGACGATGCCGAGTAATGCAGTGGACGCCGAGTATCAGAAAGTCACCGAGTTAGTTTGCAGGAACCGTGTAACCATACTTGGGCTGACTTAGTAGCACTTATGTTTATTTATCAAGCCGACTTTGTAATTGTAATTGTAATTAATTATTTAGACTTGTATATAAACAATGTTGTAAAGATGTCAAGATGTAATAATATGAGTATGTATGTGAATAAAAAGAAACGGCAGAGATAAGCGAATTACAAAAGGCTTCAGCAGTATAAGGAACAGCAAAGACAAATTCATCACAGAAGGTGATCAGTAAATCAGCAAATCTCAATCAGCAATCCAATTGCAAAGCAAGAGATCTACTGTTTCATCCTAACAGGTGAATCAGTACTAAATCCTTTAACCGGGTAGACTTAACAGTATTTTGTAAAATCTCTTTACCGAGTGCATACTTCATTGTATGTTTGTAAATCCTTTAACAAGGTGGATTTAGCAATCCCTTATTGCTCCTAACAGGGCAGATCATCAGAAGTGATCAAATTGTAAGCCTTAATTGGCCAACTTTATTCTGCAGTACTAAAGCTTTGTGGGTTTCATCCCCACCCCAGTTTTACTTTCTTTTTGGAAGGTTTCTGGGTAACCAAATCTATGTGTCATTATTGTGAATGCTTTTAAGTTTCATACTTTCTGTATGCAAAGGTTAAAGTAAATTACATGTTAATACATTTGTAATTGTAAGAAAATTTGGAGTTACTGATTCACCCCTCCCCTCTCAGTAACTCGGTTAATTCCTGAATATTTCCAACAAGGGTTTTATAAAACATATAAATTTCCATTTTCAAAGACCACGGCTCATAGAGAAGAAGGATTTTTTGAGGATTTTTTCATGTAGTTGAGGCTATCTTTCAATTTTAGATCAGTTGGACATGGGCTTAAGGGCAATTTTGATGGGTTTCATCACAATTTGGATTGATTTTGACAAGCATTTTGATGCATTATTTTTTGGTTATGAGTTAGGTTTTTGATCCCTACATATTGTATTTTCACCTCATTTTTTAGGACCTTCTTCTTTTAATAATTTTGCATATGGAAAAAAAATTGAGAAAATTGTAAGGCATATGATCTTCTTTCTGCTTGAGATTTTGGAAAATTTCAAGATTTTGAGGGGAATTGTAAGGTCACTTTGTAGCAGATGTTTTTTTAGCATTGATTATATAGATACAAAGATTCCTTCTCATTAGTTTCTTTTGTAGTATTGTGAATTTCTTTCTTTTATGTTGTATTTATCATTCATTTAAGCTCCATTCCTTATTACATATATGAATCTTGATACTTGTAGTTGGAGGTCTATGTTTTTTATCTTTATCTTTTTCAAAAATTGGTAAAACTAAGGTTTTCCTTTCAAAACAAATAATTCTAGATCCTTGCATTAGAATCACTTTTGTAACTACATGTTTGTCTAGGTATTTTGAATCAATATTATTTAGGATATTTGGTGTTGGGTTACTGAAGTTATAATAAATTCAGTGATGTATCACCTCATTTAGGTTTCAGTAATTCACATTTCTTTATCTATTACCCCATAATCAATTTAGTTTTAGGTGAGCATTATCTAGGAACTGACCTCATCCGGAGATTCTTCTCTCATTTTAGGATAACCCACCATCCGAGAGAGTTTCCATGCTTGAACAAGATATCTAGATTTCACATCAATCTATAGGTGCAATCCTAATTGATAATAAACATTTCATATGCCTTGAGAAATAGACTACATCAGTATACCAAGTACAATGCTCAATATTTACTATTGATTATTCTAAATTCATCTGATTAACTTGAATAACATCAAAATTTGATTCTGCGATGAGTTTTCTAAGCCCTATCCTCTAACTAATTTAGTAATCTAAATATCTATATTAAATTCTTGGACCTGATTCACCCATCTACATCTTTTGTATGTGATTTCAGATTGCCTAAATATGTCTTTGGTTGATGCATTAGGAAAATAAGCTATTATTTTTTCTCCTACCAAATACGGTCTAAAGGATTTTACCACTTTCACTAGGGCATAGGCCTATTTCTCATTTATATCATAATATAATTATGGTACTTGAAGAGTTTTGCTAAAAAATGCTATTGGTTGTTCATAGCCTTCATTGTTCTTCTGCAACAAAATAACAACAACAATGTGATATGAAGCAAATAAAAATAATTGAAATGGTTTTGAGAAGTCGGGTGATTTAAGGACAAGATCCTCTTTGATTTCCCTTTTAATATTTCCAAATGCTTCCAATGCTTTATTTTTCCATACAATTTTTGCTCCTTTCTTTAGCATCCTGATAATAGGCTTGACAATCTCTAAGAAATTTGACACAAATCTTCTTACAAAATTTATCTGTCCAAAAAATGACTGAATGGCCTTGACTATCTTGGGAACTTGAATTTTTTCAATACATGATATTCTATTAGGGTCTATTCTTACTCCTTCTTTAGATACAATATGTCCCAAGATCTTCCCTTCAGTTACTCCAGAATGGCACTTCTTAGGATTTAGAGATATTCCATACTTAAGGGCTCTTTTAAAAATCTTCTCCAAATGCTTAGAATTGTCATATTCCTTTTTAGAATAGGTAGTAAGATCATCTTGGTAAACCACCATGATAACATCAATAAAATCTTCAAAAGCTACATCCATGGCTCTCTGGAAAGTAGCCTTTGCATTGGTGAGTCCAAAAGGCATCCTAGCATAAACATAGGTTCCCCATGGTGTAGTGAATGTCATCTTGTATTGTTCCTCCTCTTTGATCTTTACCTATTTCTACCCAGAGAAATCATCCATCATGGATAGTAATTCATTCCATGTCACTTTCTACAATAATGCTTCCATGTTTGGCAACACATAGTTGTCTTTAAGTGAAGACACATTCAAGTTCCTAAAGTCTACACAAAGCACGATGTCTCCATTCTTCTTCTTGATAGGTACTAAATTTGAAACCCATGTGGATTTTCTAATTGGTTTTATTATGCTAGCATCCCTCATTTTGACCAATTCTTCTTTTATGTTAGGATCCAAAGTTGGATTTATTGGCCTTTGTATTTTCCTAAAGGGTTTTGCATCCATTTTGAGAGGTATCTCATGTTGGAAAAAATATTATTTGTATGCTTTGATGTCATCATATAACCAGGAAAATACATTTTTATATTTCCTTCATGATCCTATAATATCATTCCTGACCTTTGGGGTTAACTTTTTCCCAATAAAAACCTCTTTGGGAGTATGTTCATTCCCCAAATTTACCTTATCCACTTCTTCTACTATTGTGTCAGTGGCTTTGTTTTCCTTTTTCAAATCTCTATTGTCAAACATTATTTCTAAAGCCACCAACCCTTTTGGTATCTTATTGGTTTATAGTTGTATCACTTCTTTTCCAAATATAATTTCATTCCCATCTACTATTTCAACATGAGCATTCAAGTCTACAAACTAGTCTTCATATTGTTCCTCGCATGCCATGAATTTGATAATATCTTTATCATCTTCAAAAAAAAAATTAGTTATAAACATTATCAGGTAATGTAGGTCTAGTCTTAATCTCAACTTGTATGATGTCTTCACAGGGAATATCATTGTGCTTCATTACCAAGTTAGCCATAAAATCTTCAAGGATATTCTCTGATCTATATACCCAATTTATAGAAAAAGCATCAAAGAATTCTATGGAATCCCAAACCTCACTTCTATATCTTTTCAAGTTATAATTTCTAGTGACAAATCTATTTATAACTTAAGAAATAATAAGATTTGAATCACCATAAACACAAAGAGACTTAATACCATACTTATTTGTTATTTTGAGGCTAGGCAGCAGTGCTTCATACTCTCCAACATTATTAGTACAATCAAAAGATAACATAAAAAGAGTACTTAAACAATTTCCCTTTTGGAGAAATAAAGTCAACTACTGCTCTATTTCCATCATTACAACATGACCCATCAAAATATAATTTTCAAATCATATTCTCATTTTCTCTAGCATGTATTTTAATAAGCTCATTATTTTGCATGGCATCTTTAGAAATACTTACCTTGAAATTTTCCATGTCAGTGTGGAAAAAGCATGTCATTTTATTTGGATCTACTCCTTCAATAACATAGGAGGCCCTTAGCTCCCTATCAATTCTGACATATCTACCATTTACTGGGATAGAAGCGTAACATAATTCAAATTGAATATTTCCACCTACTAAATTACATCATTTTCTAGATAGAAGCATCCCATAATTAGCAGGCACTTCAACCACAGTGATATCAATCTTATAGGATATTTCAGGACTAGCAGGAAATTTAAATTCAACATCTTTCATTATTCCAACAATAGGAATGAACCTATTATCCATTGCATAGCATATAACATAAGTAATATCAACCTTCATTCATAATTCTTTCATACCATCAAATGGCATAATATTCACTATTGCCCCCAAATCAATCATACAATTCTTGACTAGTTTATTATTAATTAACAAAGTTAAATAAAATGGATCAACTTGAGAAGTACTTTTATCAACAGTAGTTCCTAAATAAATATCTGGTGGTTCTTCTCTATCTTTTTTTTTCTTATATATCTTTCTTAGGAACTCCTACATCAGCTAGTATTTTAAGAGTTGCATTCCTATAATTAGGGAATTTCATAATTTCAATTAGGAGAACATAAATTTTTATCTGTGATAACGCATGAGACATAAAATAATTGTAGTTATAGATTTTCTTACTAGAACTATGCTTATCGGGAGACTTAGTTATTTTTGGAGATTGTATCTTCTCTACCTTCTTCTTTGGGGTGGTCTCATTTCCTTTCTTTATCTCATTTTCTTTGTTAGTAACTCTTGCAAACATCCTAGTTGTCTTTCCTTGGTCATTTTTTACTATCCTATTTCTCAGATGGTAATTTCTACAATCTTGTTCGAATGTTGCTATAATATATGCTCTCTTTTCTTCATCTGTCAATCTTTTGATTTTGGGGTTTTCTTCATCATCTAAAAACATCTGTTGAACATTCTTTTGTCTCTTTCTTCTATCACTTATATCAGGCATATACTCATCCTCTAATGAATCATCATTGTCTCCTCTACAATATGGGTCAACCGATAGAATTTTAACCATAGGTTGTTCATCATCCATTTGATTTTCTTATTCCAAAATGTTATGTGCTATTAGGCATTGTTCGGGTGAATGAGGAAATTTACAAACCTCACACCAAGGTCCACTATCTATGAAATAATTTTATTTATTCAAAGGATCAGGAGTATCCCTATCCTTCCTTATGGAAATTAGTTTCCCATCCTTCCATGTTGTGTTATAAGGCATATCTTGCAGCTTCTACCTTTCATTTTTAATAAATGGGTGTTCATTCCTATTTGATTGAGAGTTATCTCTACCTTTGTTAACTTGGACACTCTTTACCATATTCATTAGCTTATTCATTTTATCTTCTTCTTTGTTATGACTAGGGGCCTTTGGATTGAATAAATTGGGAGCATCTCTTTTGGAAACCCTACCAATAGCCTTCCTATTATTTTCAATAGTTATGGTAGTTTTGAAGGCTTGATGCAATGAGGTTGGTCTATGAAACCTAATCTCATAGTGGATTTTACTATCAAAAGAACCTAAAAAAAATCAATCAATAATGAATCTATAGGTTTGGTATCTCTTTAAATTCTATTGAGAACCTTATTAAACCTTTTAATAAACTCTAGTAATGACTCATTATAGTTCTTTTTATGCTGGTCAATTCATGTGATGCAAAATAAGTATCATTATGATCTCCAAACTACTCCATGAACTGATCCACAAAATCTTTGCCAACTGGAGATAGATCTATTTGGTAATCCTTTTTACCACTTAGCTTCATCTTCCTTCAAGGATTGAGCACAAAGCATCATGAACACATCTTCCTTATCTTCTTCTAATTTATCAATACTATTTTTCAAATTTATACAGTGCTATTCAGCAGATTGTGACCCATTTCCTAAAAAAATTTTGGATAGCATTTCTTAATTCATTAGATATAGGATTTGGAATCCCATTATACCAATGATGTCTATTTGCCTATATCTTTCAATCACTATAGGGGCTTTGGAATTCATATAGTTTTCACCTCAATTATTTATCCTTGGCCTCAAATTTGGATAATTGTTATTCCTATGATTTTGACCTCTTTGATTATTATTCTATTGATTCCCATGGTTTTGATTCATATGATTATCAGGGTACTGATTCCCATTATTTGGTTTCCTCCAATGTCCATCATTATGCCTCTTTCTTTCTCTATCTTCCTCAAATAGTGGGTTGTCATACCCATTGTTTAAGACTTGTTCAACATTTTTTCTATGAGGGGGATTATATTTTAGTGCTCTATCTTCACCATTATTTCTTTTTGTTCCATCTCCTTCTTCATTGTTCTATTCAAATCTTGGCATATCTCCCTTTGGGGTAACAATATGATCTCTTTTTATTCCAAGAATCTCTAGTACCTCATTACATTGCCTTCTAAGGGCCTTAGCTATCCTTTTATCTCCAGAATCTATATTTTCCAATGTGTGGAAAATCTCACCTATCCTAGTGAAAAATTCTTCATCTTATTCATTATTTTCCTCATCTTTGACATCAACTTGTCGGGCATTACTTTCATTTACAACTCTATAGAATGGGTTTCTATTATCTTCATCACTGGTGTGATGACTAGATTTTGGATCATCACCTTCATCTTGATGTCTCCTTTCTCTTTCTAAGAAATTTTTGGATCCAACAAAAGTCATATCTAGATATAGAATGGGTTTCTATTATCTTCATCACTGGTGTGATGACTAGATTTTGGATCATCACCTTCATCTTGATGTATCCTTTCTCTTTCTGTGAAATTTTTGGATCCAACAAAAGTCATATCTGGATTGGATTTTTTGCCTCTCCTGGAGTGTGTATCCAATTCAATATAGTTATCTGATCCTTCATGTAAAGACATTCTACCCCACGTGTATATAATGGATACATGTCTATGATTATTCTTTTTTCTCTTAACAAAATACTACATATATCATATTAGAGATGCCACCTCAATTTTGAGGAAAAATTTATGATAATTATGAGTTCTTTTCATCCAGTAGAGTCTTTAATGTAACACCAAAAATTTTGAATGATGTTTTTACTAATAACTCCTTAGAAGAGTCACCAATGTGTTGGTTTTGTGACTTGGATGGGGAAAATTGAAATATCAAATCTTCAAAAAAAATAACACCAGAGATTCTGAGTATCCTTCAACTATGTATTTTGAACAACTCCCCAGTGGAGTCGGCAATTTTTTGGTGCTCAAATCATCATATTGGATTTCCCATGGACTTTCCAATCCAATGATGGGAAACCAAAGTGATGTGGCCAACTGACAGGTTCAACCAAGCATAAGTTTGGAAACTTTGCAATTCTAGCTCTGCAATACCAAAGCCAGTGGGCCTATACCTCAACCAAATTTGTTGGTTGAAAGATTTTTATAGCAGATAAAAAATCTATAAAACTTGGGTATTCTCTCAAGTTGGAAAGTGAATTATTGAGATGAATGCGATTGTGAATATCACAACTATAGGGTATTGAATTCTATAAAAACTTGAATACTTTGGTTAATTACAAGAATGTTTGATAAAACATGTATAAAATGAATGACTGTTAAATAGAATATCCCAAAACTTTAAACAATGAACCAAATGACTATATCCAATAATTGATAAGATTAGTTCCTTACTTTTGCTTGGGAAATAGAGTCAATTCACTTTCAATCCTACGTATAACCTCAGAGATAGTTTTAATAACTTTTTATTAAAAACAAGACCATCATTTCAAGGGATTCTATATGAATTATAATCAAAATATGATTTTATAGCCAGTTCTACTGAATTTAACTCTACTTTGAGAGACCAATAGAGTAGAGAAAAGTTCTACAACCAATCCTTTTATCTAATTCTCAAACTGTAAATTTAATTTTAGATTATAATAACATAAGAATTTGCACAATGAAACAATCTATGAAATAGATTTATCCAAGGGAATAATTGAAAAGAATTGAAAAATTATTACCACATGCGACAGAAAACACTTATCTTGTATTGATTTTAAAAAATAGTACATAAGAGTTCATGTTGCACCCTTGATCTCCTTCTATTCTATATTATCTTATCTTATGTGATGTTGTGTTGTGAGAGCCCTTGTTGATTTTGGTATCCTCATTTATATGTAAATCAAAGGATGCAAACAAGCTTCAAATCAACATGACTCTTCATAAAGAAAAACTAATCCTATGTCATTGCAACTACCAAATTACATAATGAAAATATAGAAAACATAAGAAAATCCAAATGCAATTTGTCCTCAATCCATAATTTCTCCATTAGTCTACAAATGATCGTTGGGTTTCATAATTGTGACCATCGGTATTTAAAAAAATCATTTGAAATCTCATTGTATACACTTCATCATTATTCAACACTTTCCACATGGCATGCTACTTGCTTCTATTTTCAACACCTCAAGTTATGCACGTCATTAGTCAGTTCTTTGGATCTCATCATCATCATAACCTTTTGACTCTTGAGAAATTACGCAACAGCTAGTCATGACTTTGAAATATGTCAATGGTTATATGCTTTACCTTTTATGAAGTTCCACAAACCTCATGGCATACCTTTGGGGCTTTTGATATTGAACAAAACTCAAAGTTACACATGACCCTTTACAGAGATCAAGACTATTTAAATGACCATGGGGAAAAACCTTGAGATGTTACGAACAAGACCTTGTCATGACTTTGGAACCTTTCTGAAGTTACGTCTGACCACCAGATGCTCCTACACAACTTCATAACCACCACTAAAAATGGCCTTAAAACCCTCATGAAGTCCCATAAACCTCTTTCCCTTCACTATCGTAAAGTTACACAGACTGTCAGCATAACCTCAGATCCCCTATATACTAGCTATAATTTTAACTACCAAATTCACACCAACCGCTAGCTTACCCATGTGTGTAAATTTATAACACCAACCACTAGCTTACCCATGTGTGTAAATTTATAACTTCCAACTTCAACCTTTGACTTGGCAACCTGAAACTATGCAAAATGCGTACATAACCTTGGAACCCTTCATTCCTAACTACAGACTTAACCGCCAAAGTCAATCCAACCGTCAGCTAAACCATGTGTGTAACATTGTGACCTTCATCCCAAACCACCATCACAACTACCAAAGTCATGCTAACCACTATCTCAACCATGTGCATAACTGTGCAACCTTTCCCTTTAACCATGATCCTAACATTGCAAATTCATGCTAACTATCATCCAAGCCATTTTGTATCTTCGTAACCTTCATCTCAGACCATTAACATAGTCGTCAAATTCATGCTAACTACATGCATAACCTCATTGTAACTTCTTGTATTTCATCTCAGATTGCCAACATAGTCATCGAAGTCATGCACACAATCAACCTGACCATTGTGTATCTTCGTAACCATCATCTTTGACCCTCCTTTTAGTCTGTTGAAGCTACACAAACTATCACCCCAAACTGGTCATCAGCTAACTTGTCAACAAATGCCATGTGGCACCCTCTAATTTTTTTTCTTGTGTCACATCGACAGTCCACTTCAACTTTGGCTTTCCAAAATTTGTCTTTGTTTGCTTCTGTGCACACTAAAGTCAATAATTATCCATGTGTGCATGTACCCTCTACCAAAAGGCATTGTGCCTTTTGCAAGTGAATAAGTGAGCACTAACATATAAAAGCACAAGAGTAGCATTGCGCATCACCAATGTGGGATATGTCATATGTGCTATTTTCATTAAGATGTGATAAACTAGCTTGTGGAAACCGCTTGCCCATACACATGACGACGCCATTTCCATAACCCAGCGTTAACTCGATGTTTCCCAATGGAGGATTGGATTCTAGGAATCTTTAGTGTACATATATGTGATGGCCCTATTACAATGACACACACAACTAATAGTAAATATTCTTGTGATAAATTTGAAAAATATTCCTCAAGAATTGATTGTGTCAACAAGGAAAATGCTTGGGGTAATGTCCCCACCTTGCGATAACTAGATGATGTAGGATTGCATCAGTCTAGTGGTTATCAGAATATTATTCATCATATATATTGGATGCTTGGTGCTAATTCACAAGGGAAGTATTTGTAGTGATTAGAGGTATGTTTCAGGGCTTCATGGCTCAGTTGCATAAAGATTTAGTGAGAAGAGCATGGTTTGGTACAGATTTAAAGATTTGAAAAAGCTACATCACTATGGGAGATATTTTTTTATTAGTGTCTTGGCATGTTTGACACCATTTTCCATTGATGTCAAAGGGGGAGAGATTCATGTGAAAAACCCTCTACTATCTTAGGGGGAGTATTGTTGAGGATATTGATTTTGAATTGATGGTTTTTTACTCATATGTTGCCATCAATGCCAAAGAGGGAGATTGTTAACTATTGGTTGGAATTATTTCTATTAAGGGGTTTTTTGGTTGTTGATATTATTTTTTTCTCATTTATATCAACATATGTTTCATGATTATATTCATATGTTTTAGTTCTTCATTGGTTGTATCAAACAGACTGTATCTATGGTCACTACAGGTAGTTAGAAAGAGGTGTACAGACAGTGTACATAATACCATTGTGCATGGGCATAGATTTTTTGTGTTTAGTGTGTGTGGACCTTATGTCTAAGATCGCATGGAATCATGTTTTGATTTGAGAGATTTACAGTTGTTTTGGTGAAGATTGGTTGTAGAATAGAGACAGATTATGCTAGAGCTAGTTGTCGTATTTTGAGTACAAGTTAGTTACGAGCTAGAATCATGATTTGAGAGCTTTAGGTGTGTAATAAGACTTAGAATAGAATACTTTATGTGATTTATGGCTCAATTGGTTCATTTTGTTGATGGAGGTAGTGTGTGGACTTCACATTATTTCATTTAGGAGTTGAGTGGGTTGTCTAGCATGTGTAAGGATTGGCGAGTGTTAATTGTGGATCTTCACATGTGTTTTAATGTTTTAATTGATGTATATTTGTATTAGGTACCATTTGTACCTTAAAATTGGTCAATGTAATTCTGTGTATTGGGGAAGTTCTAACAGGCTAACCTAATTGATTATTTATAACTTTTATAAATAGAGGAAATGTAATGTGAGGAATGTGGTGGTGGCTTAGCGATTATGGATGTGATTTTTTTGTTGGTTATCAGAACAGAGTAGAAGAGGTATGAGTCAAATCTATGGTCACTTCTTGTGTACTTAAATGGAACTATAAAGGAAATTATTTTTTCATTCAGTTAGTTCATTGGATAGAAGATCCTTAATTTTGTATTAGGACAACATGATCTGAAGGTGGGTAAACCTTCACTTTGGAGCAGTGTGCTTAGGAAGTGTGCCTTTTGTTCTCACCAACTCCTAACAAGGTTTAAGGACCTTTTAGTAAGGGTTGAATCATTTAACAAGGACTTGTCCTTTAATAGGGACAGATGTACGATATTCTTTGTATCAACTCCTAACAATTTTAGGTCTCCTAACAGGGACATTTATATACTAGTGCATGATCTAGTGGGTATCATCCCCACAAGGGTTTTTACCTTAATAGGGTTTTTGTTGAGCAAAAAAATTGTGTGTTATGGTGTTTGCATTTGCAATATTCATCTTGACTAGCATTGTTCCATGTTTAATTTGTAATAAGATAGAAAAATTTTAAGTTTATAATTATTACACACAACTGATTCACTCGCCCCCCCCACCTCTCAATTGTATTGTGTGGATTTTTATTCCTAACAACCTCTTCATTCAAGTCTTCTTTCTTCTTCCTATTAATAAAGTATTGTAGAAAATTATAAAATCAATTACATAATTTTTTTTCTTTCATGATTTCCTTATGTGTTTTTGTATTAATTCAAAGCTATTGCATCAATATATCTGATCACATTCAAAGAAGCATTTGCATTAACAAGGTATAAATTAATTCATTTTAAAATATAGCCTCTCCTACATGAAAACATGCTTTTATTTCTTTCATTTCATTTCAAGGTTGATTCTAACTAGGGGTTTGACTGTGGAAAACCCCTTTATCCAACATTATTCCCTATTTTTTGTGTAGGAATCTATGGCACAACTATCAGAGATTTTACAAAAAGATCAAAAACCATCAAAGTAGCCAAACAAGTTTTAGCCTGAAACATAGGGTACAATTCATTTGGAACATTTTTCTACCCAAGCACAAGTCATTTACAATATTTTATACTTGACATGTTTAGCCTAGATTTGTACTGCAGGTCAATTTTGCTGTTTAGTTCCCTATTCAAGTCATATTTAGTTCTTTTTTGTTCTCTAGAATTCCATATTTCTTTATTTATAATAGGAAAAAGGAAGCAATGTAAAACTAGGGTAGATCACCACCATTTTCAAGACTACACACTCAGAGGGAAGATGCAACTAATAGGCTCAAGAGGAGACTCAAGCACTAAATGGAGATAATAATTTTCCTTTGCTAAATATGTGATTTTGAAATGGGAAATGATGTTAAGGAAATAAGTGTAGATCTATAATTGTAAATAATAAATATGTTCCTTCATATCTAAATATTAAATAGACAGAATCCTAAAAATACATGCAGAGCTCCAAATATTCTTCTTATCACTTCATAATCCATGAAAAGAAACCATTTTAAATCCTAGTGCCTATTGTATCATTGGATTTGAGAAAGGCATTAGATATGAAGAAAATCCTTGGTGAGATATTTTGATCTTGTTACCAATTTCTGCATCTACCTCAATTAGTAGAACTAGGTAGCTTATCAACAAGGTGGAAGGTACATTTGATACATTTTAAACTTCAAATTTAAGTTAAGTGTTTGAACTACAAAAAAATGAATGCAAAAAAGAAATGACATGTCATTTAAATTGTGAATGAGATCATTACATTGATTTGAAAAAATGTTTACAAAAGATTTTTACAAGTGTTGATCCCTAAGTTTTTTTGTATACTAGTGTCTTACACTTAGTCATTTTCTAGGCAGTGGTGGTCGGTCATCACTGTGACCGAGCCATCATGTATAGGATGAGTCATGTATATTGTACATTTATTGAGCAAGTTAGAGGTCACTGAGTACTTCGGTATTAGTCGAGAAATATTATGTCGAGTTGTGTAGATATGAGAGTGCCGAGCACTAGTAAAGAAGAATAGTTAGTGTCGAGCACCAAAGATATCAAATGTCGAGTAAGCCAGATTTGACATATGTGTTTTTTATGACACAAATGCTTAGGTAAATCATTTTGGCCGACATCTAAATTATATTTATTATTTGTTGAGGAAATCACAGAGGTTATTATGCTTTAGAATTGTAATCATTAATCCCTATGTAATCCATGTAACCAATCAGAATTTAGGAATGGTTAAGTGGCATAAGAAGACAATCTAGATTGTTGATCTTAATTTATGGAGTTGATCTATTATTTATATAAGATGAGATCTGAACCCTAAAATGTAATGTATGCGAGTAGAGTATGAAGGGGATTTCATACATGCAGAATAGAGAAGTGTTTTGATGTAGAGATCAGTGACCCAGTAGAGTAGTGAAGGATAGAACAGAGATATATTTGATAGAGGAGATCAAATCTATATTGGAAGGAGAACATCTTTTCTCAGCATCACAGTGCAAACCGAAGGATCAAGTACTGAATCATTCTAATAGGTGAATCAGGGAGAATATCTTAACATAGTGGTTTTAATAGACCTAAGTAAATCTCTTAACCGAGTGTTTACTTTGTTGTAAGTTTAAATATTTTTGCAAGGTAGATTGTATAAGTCTTAAATCTCTTAGCAAGGCAGACCCCTCATAGGGTAGATCATCATTTTATGATCAAACTTGTAGCCCTAATAGGTAAACTTTAATACTGCAGTAGTGAAGATTTGTGGGTGTCATCCCCACCCCAGTTTTACCTTTCAAGGGTTTCTAGGTAACCAAAATCATTGTGTTATGTTTCATTTTCATGGATGATGATTAGGATGTTAGATCTATCTCAGTACCAAATTTTATGTTTATGTTATGCAAGCAAGTTTATGTCAAAATGGAATTATTGGTAGATAACAGATTCACCCCCCCCCCCCCACCATCTCATTAATCTCACTTTCCCATAATAGATTTCCAACAATTTGTATCAGAGCTAAGTCTCTTAAAGAAGTCTAATCACTTGTGAGTCAAAGATCTTGAGATGGAGGTTTATAAGTTGGGAAAGATCATAGAGAATCATAAGATTAACATTTAGCTTGCATTACATCATCTTGAAGCAGCCATAGGTGAAGTAAATAAATCCTTAAGTTGAAGAAGAGAATTGGCAATACAATAGAATGAAACTCAATACCAAGAAGAGGATACTAAAGGACTATTTGATAGTGGTAACTCTGTTGAAAGTGAGAAATCTAGAAAATGTCTTCTAGAGAAAAACAACATACTGAATGAGGACATCATAAATCTCAAGAGAGAACAAGAAATACAATCAGTAAGACTTTGTGAAGCTGTTGAATAGAAAAAGAAAGCTGAAGAAGACAAGACAATGGTTGAAGAAGATAAAAGAAAAATATCTATGAAACTTGATGAAAGGACATGTGACATGCAAAGACTAACAAACAATCAATTGGACATGGTGAATCAACTATTACTTACTAATCAAGAGTTGGGCAGGAAAGTTGTGGAAATCACAAATCTAAGATCATAAAATAGCCAACTGAAGGATGAACTAAGATCTAAAAAAGAACTTAATGAAAGGATGAAAAAGTCTAATGAAGTTGTGAGATACTTTGAAGAGCTATTAAGGTCACCTAGGAGATCCAATGATACTTGTGGACTTGGACATGATGAGCACCTGTCATCCACTGAAGAAGGAAAATTATCAAAGAGTGGAGAACAGAGGAATGCAAATCCAAAGAAAAACAAACCTACATGTCATCATTATGAAAAGCTAGGACACACAACTAACATCTACAAAATAAAAAATGGTAAGTCCAATCCTAAATCAAAATTCAATAGAAATTATTTTAAATACAAGAAGCATGGACATCAGGCACATGAATGCAGGACAAAGGTCAGTAATCCACCTACCTCACCTAGATTTCAAGGACATTGTTTTAACTATTAGAAATATGGTCATAGAGCACAAGAGTGTAGATCCAAAGCCAAGTGGACATCCAACAAATAGACTAAAGCACCTAAGAAAGGTAACACATACAATTGGGACTACAATACATGGTATAGTTATCATTATTATGGAAAATATGGTCATATTGGAGAAAACTATTTAAAGACACATTTCAGAGGAAAATCCAAGAGTTGGATGAGTGGAAGTCTGGTATGTTACAAATGCAATAAGATTGGTCACCTAAAGAGAGATTGCAGAGCACATATACCAAGAAATGAACAAGTCAACAATGAAGAAATTGTTGAGCAGATGAGAAACCAGATGAACAAGACTTGGAAGAAGAAAGAAGAAGCAAGCAGTAGTGGAGCCAGTGAACCTGAGGTCACCCAATCCGATGGATCAGGTGATCACACTATTTCAAACTGAGTGAAGAAGGTATGTGAGGAACTAAATTTTATAATGCTTTATTTTACATTAGTTCCTAACATTTTATAAGTTAAAGTCCATATCTGCATAGATTAAGATGCTTTAGGATAAATTTGAGATAGAAGCTACATTATATATTTGATGCCAAGCATCAGTATTTTAGCCCATAGTGACCGACTAGTATATGCTGAGTGCATGTGGTAGCTAAGATGTGATGTATACCGAGATGAAACTGAATGGTAGTATCGACTAAGCTTATGTTAACCAAGTTAACATGATATTGTTGAGACAACTATATCTTACCTAGAAAGTGTACGGATCATTAATGAAGCCCTAATCTGACTATTTGAAGTCTATAAAGCGGGAAGTTACCATTTATTCTCATTTTACTAGCAATTTGAGAACTTTCAAGAGAGTTTCTAGAGTGATTATCCAGAGCAATTTGTGCTAAGTGTGATTTGCAAAGGTCTTAATAGCGTGTCCTTGGAAAACATCTGAGAACTATTTGAGCAAGGTATTTACCAAGTTACTTATTTTGTAATTGAACTGTAGAATTTGAAGAAATGGCATCTTCATCATCAGCTACAGCTAAGAAGCAAGGGAAGGAAGTTTTTTAAGTATAACTTGTGAGGACTGACACATGTAAACCACAGAAATTCCAGGCCATTCCTGAGAGTGCAATAATGGGTGATCTCACAGGTTCCCTATCGTCTATCCCTCCTAAATTTTTAATGATCAATGATGTACGCACATGTTATATGTGCAATATTAGAGAGATTGGAGACTACGAGCTTAGAGAAGCATATGAAAAATTATGTAGCAATGGGGTGTTGAAGCCTGAGCACCAAAAGGTTGTCAAGCCAAGGTTGGTACATGCCCTTGACTTCCCAAAGAACTTTAAGGTTGAATGGATCAAGATAGAACTAAGCTAAGTACATGATATGAAGATTTGGTTGGAGGATGGACTAGTTAAGATCACTAAGGAGATAATATACCGAGTGACTGGTTGTCCTAGTCTTACAGGGAAGATACTATGAGATGTCAAAGCAAGGAGACTATTCAAGCCAATACCCAGGCATTATGGAATAAATGAGGGATGACCATCTCAACAATCACAGATCCAAGAATTGATTTTTTAGTAAGGGTGATTGCATATAGGTTTTAGCAATGCAGTCAGCTAGATAGTGTTAGAAATAGGGAATACTAAGAGGGGGGGTGAATTAGTATTCTACAAACTTTTACTTTTTCCCAATTATGGATATAACAGATTAACTTGATACTTGCATTATAGAGTAAACTAAAGAACATGCATAATAGTAAATAAAATGAACTCATAACACATTATTTGGTCTCGAGGAAACCCTGTCCAAGGGAAAACCTCGGTGGGGATGATACCCAAAAATATCCACTAATCAAAAGTATCTTGTTAAGGATGTTGACCCTGTTAGGAGCCTGTTACATATATATAGTGTCTCAATCCTAATTAAGGGACTCTAGGCCTTGTTAAAATCCTCAACCTTGCTAAGAGTTGGTAGTACAAAATGAAATGATTACAAGATGAGCCCACTACCCAAACATGTAATGTACAATGATTCTTGATTACAAAAAGGGGCAAGGTATATAACCTTTACTGCTTCGCTTGCACATACAAAGTCTGCTTGCCTGACTTTCAAACTTTACAACTTTGCATCAATTTATTTCACATACATATGTTCATCTATTTACTTCACATTACATATGTCTTATATTTATAAAAGTTAATAGGAATAATAACTTTTACAGTCGGCTTTACTAAACATAAAGCACTTTACAAAATACATTTTAACATGCACTGCCCAAGGGTTAACATCTAGGATGTCATCCCTTTATATGATTAAGACATTATTTTGATAAACAAAATAATCCCTTAACTATTTACCAATTTTGTCTTCTTCTCTGTCCTATCGGCCTTAGCACTGTCTCTAGCAATACTGCAATAACTTCTTCCATACATGTCGTACAGACTTGCACTCTTAGGTGAGTCTTCAATATGCATTATAGTATCCATGTTCAATTTGCGCAAGCATTGAACTTACTTCTATTGAGGTTGCCAAAAAAAATTGTCTCCGGTTACATTGGGAAAATATTGCTTACACTTAGACAATTTTGTTTTGCACTCTGTCATACTTGCTCTCTAACATATGTGATCTTCACATAGATCATATGTTTCCATAATGACAAAATCTAGATATCTAACTTAGCCAAATTGCCAACAATCTCCCCCTTTGTCATTGGTGGCAACATATGAGAAAATTGGCTAAGTCACAAAAACTCAAAAATTGTGGCCATAGAAAAAATTATATCTTCACTATCCTTATAACTCCACATAACTTATATATCAACTATAATCCCCCTAGGAATATACTTCCTTATCATATATATATATATATATATATATATATATATATATATATATCAATTTTCTGCTATCACTCCCCCTTTAACAACAATGACAAAAAAAGGGTACCAAAACTGTGTTCTCAAAATTGTTTACCTTGATTCAAAATTGTAGAGTCGGTAGGCTTGCAACACAATCTACAAAGTTCACTTTTATGCTCTCTATTTATTTTTCCCATGCCTTCTTAATGGTGTCTGTAACACTGAGTAGTGCGCATAAACCATAAGATGTGATCTCACATGCATGAAGGTTTGCAAAATTGAACTTCTCATAAGATGTCTTCGATGAAAGACATTCTTCCAACTATCATTTAATGATACTTATCTTAACTAAAATGTGCTCTCTTAGAAGAGTGAATCTTCTCAATTTTCTATCTTTTTCATCATTAAGAATCCTTATTTCATCATTCATTTTTTTTATTCTTTTCTCAATATCTAGTATCTTTCCATTAGGGCTAGCTAATAGATTTACCTTTGTTTGAATTTCAATCTCCTTTGCTCTAATCTTCTCAGTCACTTCTAATACATGATTGTCTATATTTGTACATTGTATATACAAAGCTTTTCCTCTGTCCAAATTCCTTTTCAACTCTTTTATGCACACATCCAAATTATTGATATCATTTCTGATATTTTGACTTATATCAAGAAACATTTTAGCCTCATAGGATGCCTGAGCCTTCACTGTAGCTATATCTAACAAATTAGTGAATTCATTGTCAAATGTCTTCATCACTTCTCTGGATTTTATCTATGGATCTACCTCTATTATTTGATTAGTCACAACACTCTACAACTTCTCTATTACTTCCTGCAATAATCCTTCAAGGATTTTCACCTTCTTATTCTTTCCAATTATCTTGTTCTGGGATGAGATCAACTCCATTTGATCATCATCATCAACTTCTTTTCCAATATCAACAAAAATAGATTCAATTTGTGGTTTCTTTGCTGCAATCTCAGGGGTAGGACTGATTTCCACTTTGCTCAGTGTTTCTTTATGTCCTTGAATATCTATATTTACTTGATTTTCTAATTGTTTTTCTTCTTCTTTCCTTGTTTCCTTCCTTCCTTCTTCAATTTTTCTATCCTATTCTTCTAAAGCCAAATTGTCAACAATATTCTCAAGATTACTACAAGGATTATCATCACTATCCAATATAACATTTGTTCCTTCTACATTCATTGTTTCATCTTCAATGTTAATTGATGGTGGTGGAGTGGGACTCTTCTAGCACTTAGCTTCCAAAGGTTGATTTGTTGTATCTATGTGCTTAATACTTGTATTCATTACCTTTATTATTGCTTATTCAGTTTCCTTATTTATTTCCTCATAATTACCTCCCATTATTAGAATTGTTCTTCTTTTAGTTCTCACATGAATATTAAGATCTTTCATGATTTCTTTAAAGTGACCTTCATCTCTAATGTCACATAGCTTCCTCACAAAGTTCTCTCTGATCTTGTTATCTTCTTCAGCTGCTCTCTTCTTCCTGTTTACTAGCTTCTCAAATAGTTCATTAGGTATCTTTCCTTGAATTGTATCAAATTTCTTGTCTACTAGGATCATATGTCTTTCAATTGCATTTTCCAAGTTTAATCTCTCTAAATAGTTATAAAGCTCATAGTACTTGTTCATCTTTGAAAAGTCTCCATCATGAATGATTTGTTCATTTACCTTTTCAAGCTTAGGCTTCCATTTCTTCTTCTTGACTTTAGTATCCTCATCATCTTTAATTTCTTCTACTTTCCTTTTCACTGGGGAAACTATTGTCTTATGTCTCTTACCTAGTCCAGTAGCTATTTCCTTTACTCTTTTCCCTGGTGGAGTGATGGAAGATCTTGTAGATTTCCCTATTTCCTATTCCTTCTCTACTTTCTCCATTTTTACTACATTCCACAAATTTCCAGTCTCATCTGCAACTACTGAAAGGTGTGGAACAGACAAAACTTCCTTTTGTCTAATGTCTCTAAGTGTTGTTGTTGTATTCTTTGCAATAAAAAATTCTTGTTTTGTCATACTTGTATCCTTAAGAATTTTCTTTATAGTTCTTTCCACTCTCTTCTTAGATAGCTTTTCTTCTTGAATAGACTTTCAGAGTTAGATTTCTCCTCATAAGTCCCAAATCTATTTCTATGCACATCCAATTTACATTTCAGCAATCTATTCACATACTCTTCTACTTCTACTTCATAAATTTCATATCCAAGAGGGTCTATGAATTCTACTCTAGGTTCAACTACTTCAATGAAGCTAAAGTTAGTGTCAACCATAAAGCATACTTCATTCTTATACTTTTCAACTATAACCTGTGGAATTCTTGTTCTTTTCTTCATCAAGTAATGAAATGATTTGATCACTAAGGTTACACTCTCATTAACCTTATCTATGGGCTATCTCAGATATACTCTCTTAATTATGTTCATGGTGGTTCTATTATCATTCCAGTCTTCTCCAATAGTAAATGGAAATCTTCTCAATAAATGGAAAAATATATATGTAATCAATGATGAGAATCTAAACTAGGAATTCTTAGCCTTCTTAATCTTTTCTAAGTTCTCAAATAACTGAATTCTCAAAATTTCACACATATCCACTTGCACTTTATCAACACACATCAAATAGGCTGCATGAGTCATACTAGCTACCATGTCATCTTCTCTAGAGTTGGCACAAAACTTAGATATTAAGATCTTGCATAAATATCTAACATCATCTTGTTGAATCTTACTAATCACTATTCCTCTACCATTGTAGGATGACTTAGTGTTGTCCAATACTGTTTTCTTTACATTCTTCTCATTGAATGGTATAACTCCAAATTTTGACTAACCAGTTACTTCATAGATTAGGTATGTTGTTATATCAATCACTCTATCATCTAACCAAAACTTTCCATTATGAATTCTGCTCAAAATGATTTTAGTGCATTCTTCATCATTAAATTCATGTTGTAGTGAATACCTTACGATTTCATTATCATTCAAGTGTTCAAATCCTACTTTCAATGACATATCCTAATTTTATAGCTTCTCATATTCCTTATTAAAATCACTTTCACTGAGGGTTTCAATTTTGCATCCCAAATAGCCTCTAACATTCTCTAAATGTAAAACTCTATCTGGTACAAATGATAATGCTAGTTTAGGGTCTTCTTCCAAGGGTTATATTGGTTCCCTTTTAATCTTAGGTCTGATTTTATCTCTTATATTGTGAACCAATGAAACATCCATATCTTCTGCAAATTCTCTAACTGACTAATAGATTTTCTCAGTAAAATACCTTAATTATGTGATTTAGGGCTTTGCATAGATTCAGCAAAAAGTTCTTTCACCAAATCTTTGCAAACTACTTGCAATCACTGCTACTTCAATCTCCTTAACACTTGTATTCACTTTAATGATCAAACAATACCGATCATAAGCTTTTAACTTCAAGATTCTGACATTGCATTCAATTCTTTTACCGCTTCTTTCCAAAAAGTTGTTCTTGCTTTCCTGCAAAACTTCAAACTTCTTGCAAACTCACATAACTTCATATTAGCTCATGTTCTCTTAACCATAGCTTTATTACATCATATACTACCTTGCATTAACTGTACAAGACTCAATTCATCCTATAATAACTTCTATACTATCCTAAGTTCCTATTCTAATACATTCTTTTATGAATTAAGTACTTTGAGATGGGTTGGGAAGAGATTCACTCTTACCATTAGATACATCACCTTTCTGATTACCTTTAGTGCAGAATGTGTCTCCTTGATTTGTGGCTTTAACAAATTTCACTTCTTCTGAATTACTACAACATCCTCTTTGACTATTGCTTGCATTCTCATTTCTCCTTGTATAACTTCTAGGATTAGGGTTTCTCATGTTATTCATTCTGCAAAACCTTGCTCTATGACCAAATTTGTTGCATATCTGACAAACTACTCCATTGTTTCCATATCTCAGTCCAGTCTGGCTAATTTGTGATGTGCAATTTCTGGCAATGTGTCCAATCTTGTTGCATCTATAACATACTACTCCATTTTCTATTCATATCTTTAGTAGGTCTCTTATCTGCATGGTTAGTATCTCTAAACATTCTACTATTATTATTATCATTAGATCTAGGCTTCTTACATTCAACAGCTCTATGTCCAAAACCATGACAATTATAACAATAACCATTAAGAGGTTTAAATTTCTTACCTGTACTATCTTTCTTCATATGACCAAAAGTATTATATATAAAACATCTACCTTTAAATTCTCTTTGCATACCTTTAGGTGATTCTTCTTGCCTAGGTGGTTCTTCTTCTTTAGGTATATCCTCAGATTTTTCAGCTTCATCTGATTTCTTTTCATCTATGTTTTCATAAACTTTTAGATCTGGTTCCTTTCTTTCTTCACTTACCTTAGATGAGTTAAATCCAAGACTAGTTTTATCATAGAATGGCTTTTGATAAGACATTTGTGTTAGGAACAGTCCCAAGAGATAACTAAGAGGGGGGGTGAATCAGTTATCTACAAGATTCAATTCTTTATCCAATTAATTATACTGAAACATAAAGCATAAACACAATGAAAGAACAAAAGAACACAACACCAATCTTTTGGTTACAGGGAAACCCAGGTAAAAACCCCGATGGGAATTGACACCCACTAATATTCTGCACTAGAGTATTATGATCCTTGTTAGAAGATCCTTAACCCTATTAGGAGTTGCTTTACAATATATTTAGTACAGTAGACCTGGTCAAGGGTCAGACCATGTTAGGAGTCTTTTACAATTGTCCCTATTAGGGGAGTGGATGCACTATCTGAGAGCTCACTGCTCAAATGGGCGAAGGCTACAACCTTCTGAATGACAAATACACATTATATCTAGATCTTGGTGAACTGCACTTTGACCCGCTGTTTGGATCAATTCCAATGAATAGCACAAGTACTTTAATTGGTTACATAGACCTTCTTCTGATGGTTCAACACGTTGCACACTCTGCTCTACTCTGCTTAATCAACTATGAACCACACTTTAGCAATCACAAATGACTGCCTATAAATATCTTTCCTCCAAATGATATAATCAAGTCAGCCTATTAAAACCACCTTGAAATCATATTATAGAAACCATAGCAAACTCTAACAAACATTCTGTCAGCTCTATTATGAACACAACACAATCTGGGACCTGTCTAATAAGATAAATGTAGACACATGCTACACACTGTTGGCTCTACCAAAACAACTGGATCTTTCTCCTTAAGCTGAATTAACTCATGCACTTTTAAACAAACATTAATAACACTTCTCCAAGCTTAACTCCAAGGGCCCATACCCTCAAGATAGGCACAACTCAAGAACCAATAAAATCTTTGTTGGCTCTTCTGAATAAACACAGGAAACTACTGTTGGCGAATAGTGACTGCATAACTTTACTTATACTCATCAATAGACTATGCATCCATAACTAAAACATCACTAACATGTCTTAAACATAAATCCAAGCGCGCAAGGCTTCATGACAACTGTACAGACAACCATACATAGAACATTGTCTATTACTCTGTCAGGAACACTACTGACACAAGCTATTATATAACTATATGTACTAACAGTTAACCTTTGCGCCCATGATATCATGCTAATATCATGTCCATGCTACATATACTAAAATCTTGCTGCATAAGACTTCCATGCATGCTACTTTCCATATGTTGTCATCAATGACAAACATACAGTTAGTATTGGCCTGCTGGCAAATCTCCAACAATCTCCCCCTTTGGCATTGATGGCAACATGTGGAATGAAAAACCACCACCAACCCAAATGAACATTTCTATCATAACATTCTCCATTTCCTCAACTGAATTGCTATCATAACTAAATGTTGCTCCCCCTTAGAATATTACTCCTCTTTAGCTTCTATTTTTCATGACTCTGTATATACTCCCCCTTTGACATCAATCGCAAAGGGTACCATTCAATTTAAGCTACTAGTACTACTCTTGAGGTAGAGTAGTCAACCTTCCACCAGTCCCTGAGGACTAATGCCTTTCCTTCTTTCTTCTAAGTAGAATCGGGGAAGGGAACAACTCCCAACTTCTCCCTGAGATACTCAAAAGTATCCTTAGGCAAAGGCTTTGTGAATATAGCTGGCAACTGATCTTTAGTACTCACATAGTCCAACTTGAATTCTTTCTCTACCATTTTCTCTCTTAGAAAGTGATACTTGATCTCAATGTGCTTTGTCTTTGCATGCATCAAAGGGTTATTTGACATATTGATAGTGCTAGTGTTATCATAGTGAATAACAATAGGATAATCAATCTTAATTCCAAAATCTTTTATCATCTACTTGATCCAAACAATTGTAGAACAATTCAAGGCTACTACAACATACTCCACTTCTACTATTGACTGAGAAATACAATTTTTTTTCTTGCTTGTCCAAGTGACAAGTCTATCACCAAGAAACACTACTCCTCCTAAAGTACTCTTTAAGTCATCAACACATCCTGCCCAATCTGCATTAGTGTACACATGAAGCTCAACATTTTCTGAATTAGGATACCATAGACCATAATTTATAGTACCCTACAAGTATCTAAATATTCTTTTTACTACCATGAGCTGACTTTGTTTAGGTTCTCCTACAAATCTTCCAACTATGCCAACTACATTTGAAATATCAGGTCTAGTCTGAGTAAGATATATAAGTTTACCAATCATAGACTTATATAATGTTATATCTACTACTAGTGAGTCATCTTATTTTTTAATATTGCATCTAGTGATCATAGGGGTTCCTACTGGCTTGCAATCATCCATCTTGAATTTCTTCAGTATCTCTTTCACATATTTTGACTGATTAATAAAAATTCCTTTTTCTGTCTGCTGCACATTTAGTCCCAAAAAGTATTTGATAGGACTAATCATATTCATCTCAAACTCATTTTGCATTTCTTTGGAAAATTATGCACTTAGTTTTTCATTACCTCCAAAGATAATGTCATCAACAAATATAGCTACAAGTAGTAAACCTTCAGATGTCTCTCTAATGAATATATTACAATCTATTGCTCCTTTCTTAAATCCAATCTTTGTTAAGTATCCATCTAGTCTCTCATACCATGCTCTAGGGGCTTGCTTAAGTCCATAGAGGGCCTTCTTCAATCTGCATACCATATCAGGTCTATCTGATAAGGTGAATCCTTCTGGTTTCTCAATGTATACTTCTTCTTTCAAGTCTCCATTTAGGAATGCTGACTTGACATCCATCTAATAAACTTTGAAGTTTTTGACTATAGCATAAGGTAGAAATAATTTAATAGCTTCTAATCTACTCACAAGTACAAATGTGTCAAAATAATTAATGCCTTCTCTTTGCGCATATCCTTTACATACTAATCTTGCTTTTTTTCTTAATACAGTACCATCTTCATTCATCTTATTTCTTGAATATCCACTTTGTTCCAATCACATTCTTATCACTTGGCCTTGGGACCAGTTCCCAAGTGTCATTCTTAATAATCTAATCAAGTTCTTATTTCATAGCATCATGCCAATCTGAATCATTATATGCATCTTCAACACTTAAAGGTTCAATCTGAGATAGTAAAAATATTGCTTCACTATTAGCTGAGTTGTTTGCTTGGGACTTTGTTAGGACTTTTGTGCTCTGATCTCCAATGATGTCTATCTTGGAGAGATTTCTTGATGTAAACTTTGGAACTTTAGGTGATGCTGACTTATCTTTCAAGAACATAACCCACATCATTCTAGTATAATCATCAACAAACAAAATTAAATACCTTTCACCATAGTATGACCTTGTTTGAGTTGGACCACATAGGTCTATATGAATCAAATCCAACTTGTTCTTTGCTAAATTATGCTTGCTCTTGAATGAATTTCTTACATGCTTTCCCATCACACATTCCCTGCATATAGTATCAATTGGCTTTGCTATGCTAGGTAGATCTCTTACTGCCTTAACATTGCTTATCTTTACTATGTTATCAAAGTTGATATGACATAGTCTTTTATACCACAACCAACTGTCATCAACTTTAGCAACAAAAAAACTTGCTTCTGAATTGAGTTGAAAAACATTACCTCTTGTCTTTGAGCTTGATGCAATCATAACACCATCCTTGTTGTTAATAATGCATTTGTCATCTTTGAACTCCAACTGATAGCCTTTTCCAAGTAACTATCCAACACTGAGAAGGTTATGTTTCAAACCATCAACATAAAGAACATCATCAGTACTATTCTTTCCATCCAAAGTGATGGCTCCTCTACCAACTATTGGTTTAGGATTGTTGTCTCCAAATCTGACCATACCTCCATTGTATTTGTCCAAATGAACAAACCTAGCTTTATCACCTGTCATGTGATGTGAACAACCACTGTCTATAATCCAATCTATCCTTATGTCAACTTGTGAAATCAATGCAAGCTCTTGATTTCCTTTCTTCTCTTCATGAGCTATCTTATTATTCATTTTGTCTACAATAGAAATGAATCCAATTTCTTCTTCACCAGATTCTTCATCTGAAACTCCATCTCCAACATAGTAGCATTCCTTAGAATACTTAGGCTTGTAATCCTTTTTGAAATTTCTAGATCTAGTAGGACACTTAGATGCAAAGTGACCTATCTTATTACATCAAAAGCACTTAAATGGTAATTGACCTTCATATTTTCCTTTTCCTTTCTTTTCTCTTTTAGCAATCATAGAAATGAAATCCTCTAAAGTTTTCTCTTCACCATCATCATCAAAATTACCAGAAGTGTTTGCAGATTTCTTACCATGAACTGTTGCTTTGAAGGTTATTTCACTCTTTGGTTCTGACTTCAATCTTGAGATCTCAAAAGTAGAGAGTTTTTTTATCAAAGCCTCTCTCTTGAAATTTGATGTAAGATGCATGGTCTCATCAAGGATGTTAATCTTGCTTTCATATTCAGGAGTGAGAGTAGTCATCAACTTGTCCATGATGTCCTCCTCTAAAATATCTCCACCATTGTTTTTGATTCCAACAACCGCTTCATTTATCCTTTGATTATAAGCTCTGATGTTTTCTTTAGGGCTCCAATGCATTGTACCTTTTCTTCCATGTCTTTCTACACACATCCTTTGCTTGTTTTTCTCCTTCAAATATGTCCTCTAGGTGCTTCCATATTTTGTGGGTTGTATCTACCTTTTTTATTTCTAAAAAATCACCATCAGATAGGGCACTGATAAGGGCTTCTTTAGCAATAGCATTATGATGAAACAATTCCTTTTTCCTATCAGTAGCATCTTCTTGTGTAAGGTCTTCTAGGGTAGGTATCTTGGCTACTTTTATAGTCACATCAAAAACTTCAAAAGCAATGCACTACAAATGAGTAACCATCTTGTTCTTCCAATCAAGATAATTCTCTCCATAAAACTTAGGACTCTCTTTCATGAAGTATGCCATCTGATCAACCTCAAGCTGTTAAACTTTCTCTCTGAGGCACTTGGATCTGATACCAATTGTTAGGAATAGTCCCAAGAGATAACTGAGAGGAGGGGGGTGAATTAGTTATCTACAAGATTCAATTCTTTATCCAATTAAGTATACTTAAACATAAAGCATAAACACAATGAAAGAACATAAGAACACAACACCAATCTTTTGGTTACAGGGAAACCCAAATAGGTAAAAACCCCAGTGGGAATTAACACCCACTAATATTCTATACTAGAGTATTATGATCCTTGTTAGAAGATCCTTAACCCTATTAGGAGTTTCTTTACAATATATTTAGTACAGTAGACCTAGTCCAGGGTCAGACCCTGTTAGGAGTCTTTTACAATTTTCTCTATTAGGGGAGAGGATGCACTATCCAAGAGCTCACTCCTCAAATGGGTGAATGCTACAACCTTCTGAATAACAGATACACACTATATCTGGATCT
The DNA here is from genome assembly GCA_027943335.1 of Chamaecyparis obtusa. Taxonomy (NCBI): domain Eukaryota; kingdom Viridiplantae; phylum Streptophyta; class Pinopsida; order Cupressales; family Cupressaceae; genus Chamaecyparis; species Chamaecyparis obtusa. Next base: position 582,085 of record BSBK01002619.1, on the reverse strand, counting down.
TGGTGAGCTGCACTTTGACCTACTGTCTAGATCAGTTCCAATGAATAGCACAAGTAATTTACTTGGTCACATAGACCTTCTTTTGATGGTTTAACACTTCGCACACTCTGCTCTGCTCTACTTAATCAATTATGAAACACACTTCAGCAATCACAAATGACTGATTATAAATATCTTTCCTCCAAATGATATAATAAAGTCATCCTATTAGAACCACCTTGAAATCATATTAGAGAAACCACAAAAAACTCCAACAAACATTATGTCAGCTTTATTATGCATGCAACACAATCTGGGACCTGTCTAATAAGATAAATGTAGACGCACGCTACACACTGTCAACTCTACCAAAATAACTAGATCTTTCTCCTCAAGCTGAATTAACTCATGCACTTTTAACCAAACATCAATAACACTTCTCCTAGCTTAACTCCAATGGAACATACCCTCAAGATAGGCACAACTCAAGAACCAATAAAATCTCTATCGGCTCTTCTGAACAAACACAGGAAACTGTTGTTGGCAAATAACAACTGCATAACTTTACTTATACTCATCAATAGACTATGTGTCCATAACTAAAACATCACTAACATGTCTTCAACATAAATCCAAGTGTGCAAGGCTTCATGACAACTGTATGGACAACCATACACAAAACACTATATGTTACTCTGTTAGGAACACTGCTGACACAAGCTGTTATATAACTGTCTGTACTAACAGTTAACCTCTGCACCCATGATAGCATGTTGATATCATGTCCATGATACATATACTAAAAGCTTACTACATAAGACTTCCACGCATGCTACTTTCCATATGTTTTCATCAATGACAAACATACAGTCAGTACTGGCCTACTGGAAAATCTCCAACAATTTGTTCATCAATCTTCTCACTAGTGGAATCTAGTCTCTCAAGTTATTTCTTAGACTGATTCAGTTCACCTTTCACTATTGTATTGTACTTTTCAATTTTAGCATACTATAATTTTTTTTTCTCAAGTTCAGATGTCACTTTACAAAGTTTAGATTTCAAATCTTCATTCTCAAATTTTAGATTTGCTTCATTCTTGTTGTTTCCATCTTTCAAACTCAATTTCAGGTTTACTATCTTTAATTCATGTTTAATGATCTCATTTTCTTTTTCCATATTTTCATCACAATCTTCAATTTGAATTGTAGATTCCTTCTCTGATTTCAATTCTTCCAGCTTCTTTTTCAGCTTCTCAATAAGGTTCTTTGCATCATCATATTTTCCTTTCAGAGTATCTCTTTCTTCAGTAAGTATATCAATCTATTCAAGAGCTTCTTCAAGATTCTTTTGTAGCTGATCCATATCCATAGAGATCTTACTCAAACTACTAGGCTTTCTCTACATGATTCTTTTCTGAGTAACTAAGATTTGATACCAATTGTTAGAAATAGGGAATATTGAGAGGGGGGGTGAATAAGTATTCTACAAACTTTTAATTTTGCCTAATTACAAATATAACAGATTAACTTGATACTTGCATTATAGAGTAAACTAAAGAACATGCATAATAGTAAAGCAAATGAACTCATAACACATTATTTGTTCTCGAGGAAACCTTAGCCAAGGGAAAACCCCGGTGGGGATGATACCCACAAAGATTCACTAATCAAAAGTATCATGTTAAGGATGTTGACCCTGTTAGGAGCATGTTACATATAGATAGTGTCTCAGTCTTGATTAAGGGACTCTAGGCCTTGTTAGAAGCCTCAACCTTGCTAAGAGTTGGTAGTAAAAAATGATATGATTACAAGATGAGCCCATTGCCCAAACATGTAATGTAAAATGATTTCTGATTACAAAAAGGGGCAAGGTATATAACCTCTACTGCTTTGCTTGCACATACAAAGTCTGCTTTCCTAACTTTCACACTTTACAACTTTGCATCAATTTATTTCGCATACATATGTTCATCTATTTACTTCACATTACATATGTCTTATATTTATACAAGTTATTAGGAATAATAACTTTTACAGTTGGCTTTACTAAACATAAAGCACTTTATAAAATACATTTTAACATGCGCTGCCCAAGGGTTAACATCTAGGATGTCATCCCTTTATATGATTAAGATATTATTTTGATAAACAAAATAATCCCTTAACTATTTACCAATTTTGTCTTCTTCTCTGTCCTGTCGGTCTTAACACTTTCTCTGGCAATACTACAATAACTTCTTCAGTACATGTCATACAGACTTGCGCTCTTAGGTGAGTCTTCAATATGCATCATAGTATCCATTTTCAAGTGTGCAAGCATTGAACTTACTTCTATCGACATCGCCAAACAAAACTGTGTCTGGTTACACTGGGAAAATATTGCTTACACTTAGACAATTTAGTTTTGCGCTCTATCATACTTGCTCACAATCATATGTAGTCTTCACATAGATCATATGTTGCCATAATGACAACATCTAGATATATAACTCAGCCAAATTTCCAACAAATAGTGTTATGTGTGTAGCAGTGGATCAAGCTTGGAAAATGGTAAAGAAGGATCATACCTATGATCTTGCTGAGCTACAACTAATACAGCTTGCCGAGAACCTCACATCCATCAGGAAAGCAAAGAATTCAATGTGTAAGTTTGGTTCTCTGCTCATTTATCTATTTTTCTATATACATAATAGTTTTTCTATAGTTGGGGATGTTGTATGGGATAAGAACGGATCTATCACTCTACAAATAAGTGAATTTATTGATCAGATAAGTGAAAACTTTGAGAGTGTAATGGATAGATATTTTGTGGAGTTTAAGAATAAAATGAGGAAAAGGAGTAGGATCCCAGTATCACTAGTGGAAAATTATTAATTTGACATATGTTTCCTAGTTGATACAGACTTCACATATGCACAAGAAGTTACATTGAGGGTATCATGGCTAAGGCTATTACCTTATGAAGTGAATATATATGAGACAATAGTAGAAATAACAACCCTACTAGTTGAATAATTTGACAAAAAGGATACATATTTTGGGACATATGAGGAAGCAAAGTCAAAAGTAACCATGAATCTAAAAATGCAACCATGGAGAGAAAAAGAAAGAAGATAGTGAAAAACCAAGAAAAGATGCTAGGAGAAGGTGAAGAGGAAGATGCACCTCTTGCATTGACACAAGGGTTAGGAGAAGACAAGACAAGTGAGTCAGAAGAGATTGAAGAGGAGGAAACTATAGTAACTAAGAAAGGAAAGAAGGCATCTATTTTTGAGCCTATTAAGAAACTAGTGCAAAAACCTAAGCCTATTTCCTCCCCAGTACTTAGACCTAGAACTAGGGAAGCTTCTATTGTTCCAGCTGCCGAGCCACAAAAGAAGACCCCTGCATTAGGAAAGAGGAAACAAGTTCAGGCTAAGGATGTACCGAGCAATATAAGGAAGAAACCAAGAGGAAATCTTATCTTGGAAAAGGATGATGAGGAAACTGATAGTGATGAGGATATAAAGAAGAAGGCACCATCTCAAATGAAGCAATTGACTATGGATTAGATATGCCACAACATCAAGAGCACTGTTGGGTTAGTAGGCTTCAAACAAATAAAATTTGAGAAACTAAGCAATGAAGATAAAGAGAGAGTAGAGAAAGCTATGCTTGAGATGCTATGTACATTCAAGATGACACCACTATAGATGGGGAACCTAATTCCTGAAGAATTGTATAAAAGAATAGCTCAGAAATGGGAGTATGCCTTGATGACCAAGAAGCAAATAAGGGAGAGCACACTTTCTCAAGTCATGCCTGACTTATCCCCTGATTACATTAAGTAGTATATGGAGAAGTATATAAATAGATTTGTTCCCAAGCTCTGAGCATACTCCATATTACAACACAAGTTTGAAGATATTGTACAACAGAGCACAAGACTATGGAAAATCATTTTTGGTCTTATAGTTGACAAGAGTGCAAAACTGAGTGTAGGTACATCTAGTGGAGTGGAATTATATAATAAGGAGGACATTGCCAAGCCACTGAATGAGGAGAAGGAAGTAGAAAAGAAGGATTAAATAAGTGAGTCATAGGATGTGATCACAATTGTTGATATCACTGAGGATACTCTAGTGAAGACAAATTTATTGACCGAGGAAGACATACAAAAACAAATACAAGCCAAGGAAGTATCAGATAAATTTCTACCAAGCACCAATCTAGTACTCATCCAAGTACAAGATTATCCAAAGATTGAGAGCACATCAACTATTGAAACAACACTAGTTAGACCTCATAAGGTCATAGTTGAAACCCAAGCCTCACAATGTACCAGTGGTGAGAAACAGGACATTCATTGACCATGGATGCAAGTTCCAGCTCTATTCATTTTACCAGATTACTTCATGTACAAGGTGGATTAGTTGAATTGGTGGCTAATGATGGAAAAATAAGGGATAGACTAATTTACATACAAATAGTGTTGACACCTCATCTTGAGGTTATGTAGAGGGAGTTAGTCATGACAAATGAGTTAGTGCAAAAAGACCCTCATCTTTCTATTAATGAGAGCTTAGTTGAACTAGTTGTTCAACTTGAAATAAAGTCATGGGTTTTGAAGTTTGTAAGGTGTGCTTGGGACAATGCATTAGCTATGGTGATGCAGCTTCATAAACCATTTTTGGACAAGTATTTTAAAACCCCTACTCCCTAGGAACTTCAAGTGACAAAAACAAGGGGGAAATGAAATGACATGACAAAATATTAAAGGTTAAAGGGGAAAAGAAGAAACATGGAACTGGACATGAAATAATGGTATGACATACTATTTTTGTAAATTTATATATTCAGTTGTATGTCAAACAAGTCTTATGTATATGTATGTGTAGAATATTTTGAAGACTGAGTCAAAGTCTTAGGGGGAGTATACATATAGGATTTTTTGATATCTCTAAGTACTCATGTAAATGTAATGTAAAATTCATGATAAAGTGTTTTTTCCACTAATGTTAAAGGGGGAGATTGTTGATCCCTAAGTTTTGTTGTCTATTAGTGTCTTACACTTAGTCATTTTCTAGGCAATGTTGGTCGGTCATCACTACGACTAAGCCATCATGTATATTTTATATTTACTAAGCAAGTCAGAGGTCACCAAGTACTTTAGTATTAATCAAGCAAGTTTATGCCGAGTTGTGTAGATATGACAATGTCAAGCACCAATAAAGAAGAACAGTTAGTGCCGAGTGCCAGAGATATCAAATACTGAGTAAGACAGATTTGGCATATGTGTTTGTTATGGCACAAACACTTAGGTAAAACATTTTGGCCAACATCTACATTATATTTATTGTTTGTTGAGGAAATCATGGAGGTGATTATGCTTTAGAATTATAATCATTAATCCCTATGTAATCCATGTAACCAATCAGAATTAGGGAATGGTTAAGCAACATAAGAAGACAATCTAGATCGTTGATCTTAATTTATGGAGTTGATCTATTGTTTATATAAGATGAGATCTAAACCCTAAAATGTAATGTATGTGAGTAGAGTATGAAGGGGTTTTCATACATGCAGAATAGAGAGGTGTTTTAATGCACAGATTGGTGACCGAGAAGAGCAGTGAAGGACAAAATAGAGATATATTTGATAGAGGAGATCAAATCTATATTAGAAGGAGAAGATCTATTATCAGCATCACAGTGCAAACCAAAGGATCAAGAACTGAATCATTCTAACAAGTGAATCAAGGAGAATCTCTTAACAAAGTGGTTTTAACAGACCTAAGTAAATCTCTTAACCAAGTGCTTAATTTGTTGTAAATTTAAATCCTTTTGCAAGGTAGATTGTATAAGTCTTAAAGCTCTTAGCATGGCAGACCCCTCACAGGGTAGATCATCATTTTATGATCAAACTTGTAGCCCTAATAGGAAAACTTTAATACTGCAGTAGTGAAGATTTGTGGGTGTCATCCTCACCCCAGTTTTACCTTTCAAGGGTTTCTAGGTAGCCAAAATCATTGTGTTATGTTTCATTTTCATGGATGATGATTAGGATGTTAGATCTATATCAATATTAAATTTGATGTTTATGTTATGCAAGTAAGTTTATGTCAAAATGGAATTATTGGTAGATATTTGATTCACCCCCCCACCCCCACTGCCCTCTTAGTAACTCAATTTTCCATAATAGATTTCCAACATACAAGTACATCTTGCAATATAAATTCTTTCATTTCATTTAAAATGGAAATAAATATGAATGATTCCATAATCTGTGGATAACTCTCAAAAACTATGCAAAAGGGAAATAGGCATGAATGGAAGTGAAGAGAAGAGAAAAGGTTTAGATCTATCATTTCCTGAGCATGATGAAAAAATGAGGTTAGATTTGGAATATCTTTAGTCAGTGTGGCTCGTGCCTTCAATGTACCTGCAAAATGATGGTGAAAATAATGTTAGATCAAGGACTAAGAAATGATATATCTTAATCCTAATATTGAGAATTGACTATCCCTACCATCATATTTTAGGAACAAAATCAAGCAAATGTTTTATATTAACAAATTTTCTTCATGTGCAGATACAGGTGCATACGTTTAGTATGTAAAGCTAAAATCAGAAATAATAACATGCACTACTATATAAAGGCTTAAACATATTCACTCATTTAATCTTGAAGAAAAACCAAGGAAGTAAGCTTCATATCACTAAGAGCTATGAGGTGATTAACGTAGAGGTAATAGTAGATTGTTTGACAATCAACAAATGCTACAACATTACATTAAATTGCTACGTGAATATTTGAGGTGGACCTATTATTCATAATTGTTGGAGAGAGAAGTGTTTCAGAATATGAGACACAAATATGATATGAGAGTCAATGAACAAGCAAGGTATGAAGATACATATTTAATGGATGTTTCAAGAATAATTATGATATTTAAAATCTGTCAATGCAGAGCTACTAAGTACCATCATGATAAATATTAAGCCATTGGAAAGAATTCAACATTAGAAGGAAAATGATCAACCATCATAGTGATATAATGTACCATGCAGTAATAGTATTACAAGTGGACTTAATACTATGATAAAAAATAAGGAGACTTTTCCATAAAGGAAACCTTACCATTGAAATGAAAATAACAATAATGGTACATACAAGTTTATCTCAAACAGAGAAGTCATTATTGCATAATGACAACAACTGAGTATTAAGAGAAAAACACTACAAAATGTCATAGATTTTGAAATATCTTAGCAAAAGAATAGTATCAAATTTTTGAATGCTTGTGTTCAATAGTCCAAAGGGGGAAAGTTAGACTTGCAAATAGATATGGGATGGAATGAAGTACCAGTAATATTATGGAGAAGCATACAATCAAAGAGAAGATGACACAAAGGTAACATATCTATCAGGGAAAGCATCTTCATCAAATAAAAAATGCAAGTCATCAGGAATAGCATGGGAGTTATCAGAGTGAAAAGGAAAAAGTGATGTTACAGTGCCTGGAGATGGAGGATAATTATCATATCAATAACAAAGAATATCACATAATGCTATAACAATATCAATCAAAATATGCTACAAAAATGGTGGAGAAACATATGCAATAATAAGACATTAACCAATAGCAAATTTTAATGGAAAGAGTGACTCATAGAGTGTAGATAGTATGGTAGCTTTTTGTCCATATCTTGGAAACTACAAGCTAGGTTTTGGTTATTTTTGGACAAAAGTTAGAAAACTTTAGAAAGAAAAAACTAACTAAATTTGGTGAAAACCCAGTTTACAAATTTTTGAGACATCTTCATCCATTTATACTAGAAAATTTGTATTTGAGAGCATCAAAATATCAAAGGCACCCATGTTGACAAATAGAATATAATAAGCTTCAACATGACAGAGATTTTTTAGTGCAATATATACAAAATGAAAGATCTTCTCTGATACCTCATTGATTTTCAATAGAAATTTTAAGAAAAAAGGAAGAAGGCCTGACATAGAGCTCATAATAGAGCCATGGCTAGTTATAGGAAAAAAAATTAAAATCATCATTCTTGTATTAGTGCTAACATTTGAAAAGAAATCTTGAAAGAATATTTTTGGTGAGAAAATAATTACTCAACAACAAATAAACATTGGAAATTTACAAAGAAATTCAATTGGAGACAATCTTTTCGAGCCACAAAATGAAGGAAATATATAAGAGTTTCAAAGGATAAAGCCACAAAAAATCACATATTTAGCCATTTTTCAGAAATACAAGGAAGCTTAAAACCTTAAAATACCACGAGATTTAAAGAATTAATGTTTCATTATTTTGCATTAAAAGAGCTTCAAAGAGCCAATATAAACCCCAAAACAATTCTATAGTGGACTTACTAGGTTAAATGTCACAAAAAATCAAAAGGGAAAGCTTTAGAAGACCATAAAATCTGCCATAGATTTTCATCAAATATTTGTTTTCTTCCTTCAAACCCTAGGCCTTCAGGGCAACGACCTCACAGAAAAGAATAGTTGCAAAACAAAACAAAATTTCCCAATTAAGTTAAAATTAGAGTTTGACCCCTAATATCACTGTGAAGAAAAGGCATGAGTAAGGCATTTTGCCTTATCAATATTTATTGAAAATCTTTCAAAATAATATTGCCCATGAGTTTGTAAGTTTCTTGGAACATTTCTTATATATTTTATATTCAAGTTATATTTATTAAATAGCTTTTTATATTCAACTTATATTTATTAAATAGTACATAAAAAGTCATTTAATAAATATAACTTGAATATAAAATATATAAGAAATGTTCCAATAAACTTACAAACTCATGGGCAATATTATTTTGAAAGATTTTCAATAAATATTGATAAGGCAAATATATATATATATATATATATATATATATATATATATATATATATATATATATATATATATATATATATATATATATATATATATATATATATATATATATATATAATTTCCATTGCATGCATATTAAAGAATCTAGTATTTATTAAATAGTATTTTTACTATTTAACTAAATATTAAATATATTAAGATGCAGTCGTAAATAATATGTTGGTGCTTAAAGAGATATTTGCATGATTTAAATTGTAAATAACAATGATGAATTGTTGAAGTTATAAGATAATAAATTATTAATTATTTTTATATGCAAATGAGTGAACTTGCGAAGTTTGAGCTCTATTTTTGAAGAAAATGGGGTTTTGTTTTGCATGTGAGAGTGATGTGGAGATACTTTAATCAAAGGGGATAGTTTTTATTTTCTAAAAACACTTGGAGTCTATTTTTCATTGGTAGGAGAGCTTTTTGCTTTCCTGTATGATTAGATAGGCCAAGGAGGGGTTTTTCTTTTCTTCTAGATTTAGGTATAGCTTTGAGGAGTTTGTGAGCATTTTGAGGCTATTTTGACTTCATTTTTAGTCGTATATCAATTGAGAGACCTTTTGGGGCATTAGTGTTTTTGTTTCTTATAGTTGCACCCCTATTTTGGAGGGATTTTCAGTTGCATCCAATTATAGAGTTTTTTGTATGATTTTGGGGTAGTTTGAGGTAGTTGTGATTGATTTGGAGTTTTAAATGAGGTATACTTGGGTCTAGGGGAGTTTTTAGGTGGTCAACTACATGTTTCTAGTAGTTTAACCCATCTTTCTCCTTGGTTTCTTCTTCTATCTAACCCTTCATGAGTTTCTTTCCTATGTCTAGTCTTTTCACCTCATTTTTGGGGGTTATGGATTTTGGCCATTATTTTTCATCTTGCAAATTTTGGCAAATTGTATCATACTTGATGGCTTGTAGAATATTTCTTGATTATTCATATACAGAGACTGATTCATTCTCCATTATTTTTATGTGTTCAATATTGATTGTGAGTGATTTGATTCAATATTGTGTTTTCACCTTTGTTTAATAAATGTCCTTTCAATGTTTAATGTAGAATTTGATATCCCATGGTGCAAATCTATGATTGTCTCTTACATTTTGATGACTAAAACTGAGAAAACATTAGCATTTTCCTCTTCAACTATCAGAATATCAAGGCATATGAGTCAATTTCACAGGGTTTTTCTAATTCTGTTTATGGTTTTGAAGTATTTTTTATGAATGATCTTGTGAGGTTTTTAGATACAAGTAAAATTATTACATTGGTGCCTCACCCTTTAGTTTTACATTTCCATTTTCACATGCACATCCTTCTATCTCTTTCCTCATTCAAATCTAGTATAAGTGAGTACCATTAAGGAACTAACCTTATAATCCTGGAGATTCACTCTTTCCATAGGAAGGATATCCACAACGTGAGAGTGTTTCCATGTTCCAATAGGATAGCTAGATTACACATCTTTCTATAGCCACAATCTTGATTGACAATCGATCTCTAGAATTAATTCATTCTCCACTCACCCCTTTTTTAGCAATAGGTCAATTCTTGCACAACTAGCAAATCATTACATGTTTGTTTGGTAGATGAAAATAAATATGTCAATGCGTAGAAATAAAAATGAGAAAATTTTGACCTATAATCATTGTTTTGGAATCTCAAGAATGTAACCTATCTACCAACCAAATTTGAGCCTCTTTTTGAGAGTATAGGTTAGCTAAGCTGACTTGTAATTGGGTATTGTAGTGCCTCTCTCATTTTCTTTCTGCATGGCATCCTATTGGATGTGGCTTCAATATAATGTGAGTTAGTACTTCTATGTTATTGGATGAGATTTCTTATAGTACCTTTTTTGGCTTGGGATGTTTTCTTTGTACCTTTGAGGTGATCTAATTTATGTTGTTGTGTTGATAAGTTATTTATGTCAATATGCCTAGTTGTGAGAACCATTAAGTTATGGCTAGTTGTATACTTGATTCATGATACTAGACCTTCTGATGATTTTATTCTAAGTTTTGAGGACTTATTATGTTCATGGTGTTTTGATCTGAGCTTAATTCATTTAAGAAATTGGGTGATTGTTCTCATGTTATGATTGTATGCTAGCATTGTGAGATGCACTTGGTTTAGTTTTTTCTTGTGTTCATTTCCAACACTACTATTGTAGTTTGATAGTATTTTATTTATATGACGCATGAGATATTATGGATTATATGGCTTATGATATGAGGGATAGTTCCACTAATGTATGTGTCAGTGGATACTAGATTATGATGGTTATCTTGTTTAGATGTTATCTTGATTAGGGATCATTATATTTATATCACGATATTTTTATTACCATTTTGATCATATCTCCATGATGATGTTTTGTGATTATCTAGTGCATTTTGTATTTGAGAAAATTGGATTAATATATTATGATGATTATCATTATTCGTGTTATGTTGTGCCTTATATGCTATTGGGTATTTTAATTGAGATTTTTATTGATATATGCTCATATTATTGTAAATGACTATTTAGTTTATTTAAATGAGATTATGTTCATTTCTATTCTCATTTAAGTTTTATAGATTATGCCTAATGTGATTGTACGAAGTGAGATGAAGTGGTAGTCACTCATCTGTGATATTTACACAACCAATCGTTCTCCTTTTCTATTTGATATCAAGTATGTTTATGTTCTTCAGTTATTTATACTATGAGAAGCTACACTTGATATTTACATGTTTCAATGAACACGTACCAAACATCATTTTGTTTGAGCTACAATATTTGAGTGTGTCTTTATCCCCAACAATGGCACAAGAGATAGTTTCACCAATCATTCTTTATTGAGCCAATATTGTCCCTATATGGATAATGTATCCTTAATTTATAATATACCTCTAATACTTGTGCGTAAATTTGAACCTCATATTGATATTGTGATAGACCAATACATGTGTCTATGCATTTAGAGTTCCCAGAGTTGTCGCAGTTGAGTTAGAATTTAATGTTGATATTTAATCATTTGGGGATTTAATTTTATGTATCGACTAGTTGGCTGTAGTTGAATTCCATTTAGTTAGAATTAATTTAAATTAAATATAGTAAGTTTATAGTTTGTTTATATTATTTAAGTGATTTAATTTTAAGTCATTTTTGGCCTTTTGGAAAAATGTGACAGTATACTTGGAGGAAAAAAAATTATTCCTCACTTTTTTACTTTTGGAGAGCAAAATTGCACAAACCCTCTTGTGAGAATTTTTGAGATTTGTTTGTTGTGTTTGATCTATTTGTCAGATCCACGTGGGTAGTGGCTCATTGGATTCGTGCCAATATTGCTAATCTTTTTATGGAGTCATTTTTGTTTCCATGAAGAATTTATTTTATTCTGCATATTTCTATGTCTGTGACTTGGTGAGAGGTAGCACTTCTTGTAATTTACCCATATCTCAGCTATTTTAGTTGATTCTTGTTTTTAATTTCTTTGTGAGATGGTAATTAGATTTTTCCTCACTTTCCCTTATGTTTTTATCACCTGGTTGAGCTTGTCTGAGTTATGGGGCTTTTTATTGGAAAATTTATGCCATGAGGCTGTATGTTTTCTCCCATTGAGTTAGATTTCATATTTTATTATATTTTTGGGTTAGTTGAGCCTTAAGAGAAAATGGTTTTAATTTTTTAGCTTGGCTTTGAGTTTGATTTTGGACTTTTTCATAGGTGCATAGTTTTGTGTGCCATCTAAATATTGTCTATTGCCATGTTTGGCTTAATTGAATTATTGGATGTAATAGTACTCCATGTTTGTAGTAGGATCAAGGAATTGAAATGGATAGAGGACATTCTAGATCATTGCTATCGCAATCCAAACTTACCCTTATGATGTTGAAATGACATTTTTCATACTTTGCTAGAATTTGGTATTTTAATGCTTTTGGGCATTTTGAGCCTTCCTCGTGTTCTAACGAGATGATTGATGGATTCCATGGGATCCTATTCTCTTATCAATTGGTTGATCAAGAAACTTATTATTTTTCTTAGTTTGGTATTTACTCAGTTTCTTGCCTTGAGTGTTTGGGAGTGATTTAACCTCCCATTATTGATTTTTATTATTTTTACATAGTTTTAATGCCTTGAGTGCTTGGGAATTAATTTCCCTCCAATTATTATTATGATTTATTGTTGATTCTTATGTGATTTATGTCCTTGGTGTAGACCAATTAGATGGTGCATCTTATGCTCATGTCCTCAGTGTAGACTGACTAGACAAGCTATGGTTTATCCCATCCTTAGTGTAGACCTAGTAGATGAAGCCTTTATTTCATGTCCTCAATGTAGACCAAGTGGACAAGATCTTTGTGTTGCCTCCTTCTTGAGGTAGAGACTTTATGTGGTCTCCTTGGATGTTTAGTCCTTGGACTAGGTACATTGAGTAGGCATCAGGAGTAGCTCCTTATGTAAGTCCCGACCTGGAAGTGGCCACATCGATTATGTCAAGGAATTACTTAAAAAGTGAAAACATAATAAAATAAATTGGGTGTAAACATTAAATAAGATAAATTTGGTACTATGGAAACTGTTGATCCCCTAGATTTCATGAGTGGCCCATGTGAGAGGTAGATGTTAGAGATCATTGGTCCCCCTGATGTGATGAGTGATTTGTGCTTGAGGTAGATGGTGTAAAATATTTGTCCCTTGGATTCCATGAGTGATTCGTGTAAGAGCTAGATGATACTCAAGCCCCAAATGTTTGAATTTATTCCTAAGGCATGGATACTCCCTATGGTTGGTACTCTTGTGTCTAAATCCTATGGTAGTTAGTATAACCCTTGTGTATTATGTGATTATGTTGAATTTTATGGAACTTTAGATGTTGTTCCACATGTTGGGTGATCTCTATGTGTACTGCATTCTACATCTTGTGTCCATTTTTATTTACTATATCATCCCCTAGTTTATGCATCTATTGGCATGTGTAGCCATCTTCTAGGTATGTGTGTACCTTGTGTTTGTGGCTGGGTGACTATCTCCATGAGCACAATGGGGTGGACCTGAGGGTTCCACATGGTAGGGTGGACTTACACTTTACCATTACTGGGGAGTGGTATATACATGGTGGTCTTCTTCTAGAGATAAGGTACCGATAATTGTGTGCTCATTTATTTCCCTTACATCTATTTTCATTGATATATGTATTTGATGCTTATGCATAGTAGATTATTTTTCTATATTTATGATGTTGTTGTTGATATCGAGTGATTATGGCCTTTATTTTTTCTGTCCATTACTCCCTAGTGTGGATCAAGCCTTTTATTTTAGTTGTATGTTAGTGTGACAAGCCTACCCAGTTATAAGAATGAAAGGACTCCATTTAGAAATGTTTCTAGTTCATTTTTGCATTTTATAGGGTACTTTAGTGTATATGTTAATTATTTTAGCACATATATGTTAATTATTTTAGTGCATATGTCATTGCTTTTAGTGCATATGCAAAATAGATTAGCAGATATATAAAATATTGTAACACATATGCATTCTATTTTAGCACATTTGTTTTACCAAATTAGAGCATCTATGACAGAGAACACCTCCTGAGGGTCTATTTAAAATGTAATTTTACATTCAAATTCCTTATATTTTTGGGATCATTTTTAAGTGTTCACAGTCTAGTTTCTGATTCTATATGGCATAATTATGATCACTTTTCCAATTCAAGATTAAAATGAACCCTTTTATGGATTAAAATGAGGATGAACTTGTATCCTTGAATGGAAACCATTGATTATGGTCTATTCTTATCCCATGAGGTTCATGGATGGGGTATGGACTCTCATGTGGTCGCTTGAACATGACTTAGTTGTACATGCTTGTCTTTGGGTTGTCTTGAAACCTTTGGATATGATTTAAGTCTTCTTCCTATGCATGATCATTTGAGGATCATTGGTTATTCTATCTTTTTAAATGCTATTGGTATTTATTGTACTATGTAGTTGATGTAATATCTCTACCTTTCAAAAAAAATGTTTTTTAAGTACATATTTGACCCTATATTTATGAGGGTTCCTTAGCGAACCATTATAGGTATACCCTGGGTTATTGTTTAAAACTTACAAGATTGCTTTGACTATTCCCGATCTACCCAAATAAGTTTTGGTAGCTTCGTCACCTATTCCTGCAACATAAAAATGGGGAAGAAGGTTGACTAAATGGGTTTTCCTCAATCAAACCCCTATTTAGGAATCAACCTTGAAATGAAATGAAATAAAACAAAGGAAAATATGTTGTCATGTAGTAGAGGATAGATCTAGTAATGGAAATGTATCATACCTTGATAATGAAAATGCTTCTTTTAATGTAATCAAATATGTTGATGAAATATCTTTCACTTAACACAAAAAACCAAAAGGAAATCATGAAAGACAAAACCTCATGGAATGGATGTTGTAATTTTCCGCAATATTGATTGAGGGAGAGAGAAAAACACTTGAATGAATGTAGAAGAATGTGTATCTCATTCCTTGATAGAAAACTCATTTTCTTGGCCTTCAATGGGGAAAAAAGTTAGATCTATGGAGAGAAACATCTTGAATGCTTGATTTCTTGATGACTCTTGAATTTTATTTTCTTTCTTGCTCTTGATAGATTGATCATGATAATGGAATGCTAATATTGGATAATGAATACAAAAATGAGGAGAGATGGGGTTCTTATATACCACTCACAACATCTCAGGAGTTAAAAATCATCCAAGTTGGTTGTAAAACCAAATCCTCCACTGAATTGTTTGGAGACCCAATTCAGATTTGTACCCAACCTTTGGGGTATACTTTAGCTAAGCCTACCTATACCTACATAAAGGTCAACCTAGCCAATCTATAATCTCAAATCATGGACTAGATCAGGACCATGGGTCCTGTGCAATGGAAGGATGCAGGAAAATAGGGCATAGCCAATTCTGAGGTTGGAAGAGAGCATAAATATCATAATTTATGATTAGGGCCTAGGTGATGAAATTAATTATGGGATTAGAGAAAAAATATAGGAGCACACTTACAAATAAGGGTTAACCTCAATTCTAAACAAGATTGAAGAGAGAGAGAGAGAGGTGTCCAATAAGTTGTTGGCAAGTGGATAAAATATAAGAACATGGATGTTGTCATTATTGGCAATACTTATCCCTCAGCTCATCACAAGGCATCCTGATAGTATTTTGGTAATCAATGATGTGAAAAATACCTAAGTCCACAGTCGGTTCCTGGTAGACAGTCTCAGTATTTTGGTCTGTGAATATGGTACAAAGTGAGTTAGTCTATGCAAAGTTATATTTAGGTAGAAATATGTATGGAGGATACTTAGGAAAGATCACATGCATTTTGGATGTGAGATGATAGAGATACAATTCTCTGAGTGCATGTGAAGACATGAAATAGTGAAACAGGGAAAGTTAATAAGTATAAGTCTTGGTTGACTTATGTTATGATATTTATTATATTTGGTAAGGGCCCAATGATATTGTAATGTGGGAAACACAATGTAATTTATATTTTTTAAATGTCTAAGGACATGATAGAAGGTCGACCCGGGGATTATATTCTTAACCTGGTATAAGTATATGATGATATTTTGTATTTGAATTATGGTATAGATTATGTGAAGATAATCAGTGAAGTAAAAGTTGAGAAGAGAGTGATAACATAGATTTCATGATATTAAGAGGTGAATTTCTCATGTATTTATTGTATTATCTTTTGTAATATTGGATAGGAAGTTCAATTTTGTAAGCACAGTGTGCACAACTTTTGTATACCTCTAACAAGGTGTATCAGTCCTCTAACAAGGACCTACCTATTGTAATACTCATCTCCTCATGGGGATAGGACTCCTAAAATGGTCTTAATACTTATAGTGTAGATATTTGTGGGTACCATCCCCACTAGGGTTTTCCCTTGGCCAGGGTTTCCTTGAAAACAAAATTATGGTGTTATGAGTTCTCTTTTGTGTGTACTTGTTGTGGATTATTGGATTAACTCTATTATGTGTTAATTGGTTAAGAAACAATATAAAATGTTGTGATACTGATTCACCCCCCTCTCAGTATCACTTAATCCTAAAAATTGGTATTAGAGCATCAAGCCTTTGAAATAAAAGCCTAAAAGCTTAAGGGAGATCTAGATGGATTTTAATAGTTTAAAGAAGAACTATGAAGTAGCACTGGAAGATCTTGATCAAGCTAATGTAGATAATACAGATCTAAAATTCAAGTTAAGAGGGGAAGAAGATTTCATTGAGAAACTCAAGGAGCAATTGAATCATGCAAGCAATTTAAGGGAAGAACTTGTCAAAATCCAAGATGAACCACACAAAGAGAAATCTGATTCAGAACAGGTTGAAAATCTTAAGGAATAAAATGAAGCACTCAAGAATGAATGTGAGATCTCAAAGATACATTTGATTAAGGAGCTTGATGAAGAAAAAGATGAAAATCAGAAAATGAAAGATGAATTACAATCAGCTAAGAAAAAGGCAACAAGACTTGAATTGGAGTTGGAAGAAATGAAAGAAAAATATCAAAAGATTGAGAATTACAATATCTTGGTGACTTGCAAACTTGAAGAAACAAAGAAATGCATTAAGAAACTTCATCAGAATAGTTTGAAGATTGATGAACAATATAACATGAAAAAACTAGTTGGAGATAAGACTAGAGTTGGATTTGAGAAAGACATGTCTCAAAATAAGGATCATGCAGACTCACCTAAGAAAGATGGATCCAAAGTTGAATGATCTAATTAGGAACAGACCAAATCCTTTTATGAAAAATGTGATGAATGAAATTAGAAAGGACACATGGAGAAATATTGTAAAGGTACAAATAATAATAAACCATTTTTGGTTATTTCTTTGATTACTTTAATTATGGTCATAAGGTGAAGGATTGTAGAAAACCACACATGAGATCCACAAGGCAAAGTTATTCTAATTTGAAAAAGAATGTTGAGAAAGAAAAAGAAACCAATAAGCCAAAAGAAACTATAAAATCAAATGAGAAACATGTCAGTCAACTTGATGTGAAAAAATTTAAGGAAAGTGAACAAGATTCAAAGAGACCTAATGGAAAAATTAAGAGGATTATCTGTTATAAGTGCAATAACTTTGGACACATCACAAGGTTCTGTAAATTGTGGATTGATTACAATCAACTCAGACCTAAAAGGAAAGTTACATGTTACATGTGAAACAATGATGGACACATTTTGAAGTATTGTAGATTCAATGGACTAGTAAAAAGGACATTCAGACCATTGGAAAGGAAAAGGGAACTCAATGAAGATGAGAAAAGTTTTGAAAAAATAAAGGAACAATACAAAGAGAAGTGGGTCAAGAGTAACAAACTAAAGGAAATCAATAATGAGCCACTCAAAGGAGTAGTTGTATCATCAGAAAATGGAAGCACTTACATTTAGGACTGGTTTAGCCCTCTGATTAAGTGGTCTGGGGTCATGTCAAGCGTCTTGAGTGGGTCTTTGACTGGATCTGGCTTTTTCCCCCTGTTCTGCTTCTCTCTCCACTTGTTTCCAGACTTTTTTGGCACCTTATCTAGAGGATTTGAGATCTTTGACCTTAGGGTCAAGGTCAACCTCGACCCTGACCTAGGTCAGAGTCAACCTCGACCCTGACCCTTGGTCCAAAATTTAGATTCTAGAGGTTTCGGGATGTCGGGCTTCGAAAAGTTTTATTTCCTGCTTCTAGGTCGGCTGCTTCAGATTTTAGAATGGTAAAATCTTAAATTATATTTAATCTAGGTCCATTTCTATGGGTTAAGGCTTAATTAGAATTTAATTCTCCTATGTTGGCCTCTCTAGAAGTTTGTGCCCTAGACTAGTATAAAAGGAAGCCTTCCTCTATCAATTTCACATCCACTTTTCATGATCAAGCATCCACCTTCCATTGAATTCAAGCATAAGTGAAATCAAGTAATCAAGAAAGAAAGAAGGAGAAGGAAAGCATTCAAGAATTCAATTATCCTCAAGCATTCAAGCATTCAAGATCCAATTTAGAAAGGAGATCCATTGTTAGCCATTGAAGGATTCAATCTCTATGGAGCCCTCTTGTTGAAGATTTCTCCATCCACATTCATTCAAGTTTCTTCCTATTCCAAGATCCATTCAAGATTGGTGTTGAAGATCTAATGCAATTTATTTGATACATCTTACATACAATTATACATTCATTTGAATCATCCATACTTGTGGATTCAAGGATTCAAATCCTCCACAAGGATTTCAACATAAGCAAGGTGAATAGTTCCATTTACTTTGTTTATATATTGCAATTTAAATTACATTTCAAGGTTGATTCCAAACTAGGTTTTTACCAAGGCAAACCCCTCATCCAACAAACAAAACCCTTTTTCTTGCAGGTACAAGTGTGGGATAGCGAATATCAGTGCAGATCTGAGTACTCTTTTCGGTGAACTTTCAGGATCCGCAAACAAAATTTATGTCAAAGCAGTGTAGGTCAAGGTCAACATTTTGGGGTAAGATTGTGCCCCAGGGTAAGATCTTACCCCTATCTTGGGTTAAGGTTGACCTTTCTTAGAAAAACAAAAGGTTTCTAGGTTTTCTCTGTTTCTACAATTCCAGGCCAGATTCAGTTACAAAATTCCCTGAAACTAAACACAAACACCAGAAAATAGTGTTTTCTAGATTTACCCAATTTTGAGGTTATTACTTGTCTTCAATTCAATCAAGATTCCAATACACACTTTCTACAATGAAATATAAGGTTTTCTCCTTTATTCATATTCTCCATAGATTGATTCATTTGTGCATTAACCATTTTCTTTTGGTTGATCCATTTGGATCTTCCCTTGGGAATTTGGGTTAAGATGTATACCTTACATTTTGATAATCACACATCTCATCTTTTCTTATATCTCCCTTCTCATGTATCACATTTTGGTGAACCCACGATAGACAATTCTTTCTTTATGGTGTTAGATCTTGCATATATTAGACTTCTTTTATGTGTTTGCATCTCATATAAAATAAAAATACAAAAACATTCATTTATTCATGCTTTGTGTTTTCTTAGTTTAGTTCATTTGCATTGCATTGGTATATGATCTTTACTACCTCTAGTCCTACTTATAATATTTCAGTTAGAAGAAGTCATAGACTTATGGGTGCCTTTGATCCCGAGTCTTCTCCTTTCCTTAGGATCCCGAATGACAATTTGATTATTCATGATTCCAACCCTACTATGGAGCAAAAATCTTCTCACTCATCTCATGATGAGGATGATGCTTTAAGAGTTCCTCTTGAACAAGTCCAAGAACTTTCAACCAAACTTGATAAAATGGGTAATTGTCTTATTCAAGAAAACCATAATCAAGATTCTATTCAAGCTACAAAGGCTCTTAAGAAATTACTTCATGATAATGATCAAGGTGTTAATCTCCTGTGTGGTATCACTCACCTCATGCATTCAAATGTTAAACCTCTAGCTCAAGAAGTTCAAGATTTAGGATTTTCTCCTCTGGTTAATAGTGTGGAACCTTCTTCCATTCCTTTATCTAGCATTCCTACGTATACTCCTCCTTTGGTGACTATGATGGTTCCCTCACTTCCTATGAGTGTTCCTCCCATGTCTCTTCCTACTTCAAAACCTTCTTACCATAATGTTCCTTTTACATATTTCAATCCTCTTCCAACTGTGGTTCCAAGTGTTCCTCCAATTATGTCTTCCATTCATGTCGCTTCATACACTTTACCTAGTGTTTCTAATGTTTCTATGCCTCCTATTTCATCTAATGATTCAACAATCATCAGTTTAGCTCAAACTATGTCATCTTTACAACAACAACTTGCATCTTTAACTCAATCCAAGTTTAGTATTCTTACATGTGACATGGGAAGTCCTTTATCCCTAGACATCATTTGTGCTTCTGTTCCTCAGCAAGCTGATATGGCTTGTCTTGAGAATTACAATGGTAAGGGAGACCCTGTTACTCATGTTAAAACAATGCAAATCCTTTTTAGTGACTATGCTCATGACCATAGGATTTTGTTCAAGTTGTTTGCTAGAACTTTTTGTGACAAGGCCTTACAATTGTATTGTTCCTTACCTCCTTATTCTATTGATTCCTTTCCAAAACTTGCCAATGCTTTTATTAAACAATTTCAAAATAACATTGGTCTATAAGTGTCCTTAACTGATTTGATGCATTGTAAATAGAATACTAAGGAAAAACTGACTGAATTCATTGGTAGATTTAAGCATTTGCATGCTCAGATTTCCTATCATGTTCCTGATATTGATATTCAATGCATGTTTATTTCAAATTTACAAAATGATATTAGAGATAAGATTCTTCTTACTGAGTTTACCTCCTTTCAACAACTTTGAGCAGCACTTCATCATTATCAATTACAAGTGAGTCAATTTGAGAGCAACACTCCAATGGCTCCTGTTCTAGTTGATAAGAGTGATGCTGCTCCTAATCCAAACAAGTTTCAAAAACTCAACAACTATGTCAAAATAACTAAACAAGAAAATGCAGTTGTTGATCAAGTTGTCATTGCATCCCACAATGCTACTTCTGCATCCACTTCTTTTCATTTGAATAATAAGTTTACTCCTCTCTTTGAATCTTTACATTCTATTATGAATAGGTTGTTAACTGCTAATATGATTACTTTACCTCCTATTCGACCTCTTTTATCTGCTACGATAGCATCTAAATCCTTTGATCCAAAAGCTTTTTGTCAATACCATCATCAAAATGGTCATGATACTAAGAAGTTTTATTCTTTAAAACATAAGGTTCAAGACTTAATCGATTCTAATGCCTTATCTATTGATAATTTTGATGGTAGTGGGAACAAATTTGTCTCCTAATCAAAACCTTCAAATATATATGAATTATTTACCTATACATGATACTAATACCATTGCTCAGCCATCTTCTGTGGATAATGTTTATGATTCAAAGATAGATGATCTTAATCACATAGTTAACCATGTGGAGCATTTTGTGTTGTCTCAATCTATGTCTCCACCCCAGCCTCAACCTCAAACTTAACCTCAAGTTCCACCTCAACCTAAACTGAAACCTCAACCTAAACCTCAAAAACAACCTAAGAATAAAAGACCTAGGGAACTCTTGATTACCTTTGATGATTCTGAGACTATTAAAGCTCATGATGGTCCCCTTTACATTTATGCTAGGATTTCTAAGATACCTACATGTGGTTGTCTAGTTGATCCTACATCCTTAGTAATGTTATTACTGAAGAAAATCTTTTTATGAAAAACTTGCAACATGATTCTTATGATACATCTGATGTATGGATCCAAACTTGTAATGGTTTTATTTATCCATCATTTGGTTCTATTAACTTGCCAGTTGAACTTTGTGGTAAAATTGTGAACACTACCTTCATTGTTGTTCCTACTTTTGATCAATTTCAAGTTAAGCTTGGTTTGCCTTGGTTGAATACCATGCATGTTGTTGCTTCTCCTATCCATAAGTGTCTTAAATTCATTCATGATGAAGAAGTGAAGATGATTAATCATAGTATATATCAACCTTCTAGGCCCAGGGATTGTGCTACACTTGACTTATTTTGGCCTTCAATACCTAATTCATGTCCTTCTCGATTTGATAATCTCTTTTGCTCATATCAAGCCTATAAGCATTGCAAGATTCTCAAGTTAAGCATGCCTCCGATGGATCTTAATCATGGTCTTTTAACTATGCCTTCGATACCTCCTTTATCCATGGCTTCTAGTTCTGTTAATCAAGCTCCTAGTGTTGCTTGTCAGTCCACTGAGAATTATACTAATCCTGCTATAGAACCTGTGAAGGATCCGGTAGTTATTCCTCCTAGTTCTCAACATATTTAAAATAAGAAAAAATGTAATTGATCTTCTAATGAACATCATTAAAAGCATCATTCTCAAGCTAAAGCTCATACTTCTATTATTCAAAGTTCTTTACCTTCTTTTGACAAACCTATGCATGATGTGTTAGAAGAAGTTACTGCCAATAATGATGTTAAGATGCAAGATTATGATGATTCTATTCATATCATAGATCCTATTTTGATTAATCTAGATGAAGAATATACTCTTGATTATGATGATAGAAGTATGAGCTATTTTGATTAATCCAATGAGACATCTCTAGAAAAGAGAGAGAAGAGGGTGTGATTATGATGATTCTATTCATATCGTAGATCCTATTTTGATCCTTGTTTGGAACTGGCTATCATTCTTACTATGTTGGATATAGTCCCTCTTGTGAGTTACCCACCTTCCCTAAATGATATAGAACAAGATGGGGAGAGTATGCGGTGTGCTTGATTGGGTGGTCCTTCATGGTAGCTTTTTGTGTGTTTGCCTATTGTATTGTGCTTCTCCTGTAATGTGTTTGCTAAATGTCTGTTAGATTCTTTTATACGACCCTTGTTACTCTGTTGGTGCAAGGTGATAAAGGAATCGAATTTAATGTATATCTCCTCTATATGTATCTTTACTCTTCTATATGTTGTTTCATGTTATGTTGTACCTGTGCTATTGTTCGTAAATGTTTCCTTGTGTAGTCCACTTGGATTCGTGACTTGGTAGCACTGATTCTTTTTGGTCTCCATGTTGTGGTCTAAAAAGACTCTTCTTCGTAACTCTTTTGTGTTCTTTCCTCCATTGTGATTGTAGGTCTACCTTCTTTGAGGAATGATATCAATTCATTTTCAATAATATCATATATATATTATCTTATGATCATATTGACCCCACAGTAGGTAGATCCCTTCTGTGTTCTCTATATGTTTATGTGGTATTTCCCTTGATTTGTCTTTTCTTGGGGGCATCTCATAGTGGAAACATAATCAATGGAGTTATTTATGTTTCCGTTCAATCCATGGCTCTTGTTAAAGTGTTAGCAATGACTTTAACATGGGGGCATACGCTCTGCTCACTTTTTCACACATGCACTTTCAATATATATATTTTTCAAGGTACTTGTCTCCCTTTATGGATTAGTGACTAATCCTTAAAGCATGGATTTTTATTTTTAGGATCTCTTGATCCCTCTAGTTTCAAAATTTTTGATCCCTTAAGGTTGGAGGTGTCCTTAAGACCAGATCTCTTGGTTTTAGGTTTTTCTCTTATGGACTAGAAAATTCCTGAGGGTGAATCCTTGATGGGTTGACTAGTGAGTAGCCACATTCACTAGGTGGTTCAATTCCATCTTTCCAGTTGCATTGTTTCCTTGTGCGTTCACAATGGGACATAAGTTCTCATTGGGCGAGGCAATCACACCCTCTTCTCTCTCTTTTCTAGAGATGTCTTTCTTATTTTAATCTTGGAGTTGATGAAGACTTGAGTCCTTAGGGGCTTGAGGATTCCTTTGTCCCTTTGATTTCAATAAGATTATCTTTTTCATTATGATCTCCTTTACCAAGAGTTTGCATCGAGTCCATACTCTTGTTAAAGTGGGGTCTAAATGTATTGTCAAAAAATGGAAGCACTTCCATTTAGGATTGATTTAACTCTCTGAGTAAGTAGTCTGGGGTCATGTCATGTGCCTTGAGTGGGTCTTTGACTGGATTTGTATTTTTCCTCTTGTTTCACTTCTCTCTCCACTTGTTTCTAGCCTTTTTCTAGCACCTTATCCTGAGGATTTGAGATCTTTGACCTCAAGGTCAAGGTCTAACTTCTAGGTCAAGGTCAACCTTGAACTTGACCTAGGTCAGAGTTCACCTTGACCCTGACCCTGGGTCCAAAATTTAGATTCTGAAGGTTTCAGGATGTTGGGCTTCGGAAAGTTTTATTTCCCACTTTCGAGTCAGTTGTTTCAGATTTTGAAATGGTAAACTCTTAAATTTTATTTAATCTAGGTCCATTTCTAGGGGTTAAGGCTTAATTGGAATTTAATTCTCTTATGGTGACCTCTCTAGAAGTTTGTGCCCTAGACTAGTATAAAAGAAAGCCTTCCTCTTTCATTTTCACATCCACTTTTCATGATCAAGCATCCATCTTCCATTGAATTCAAGCATAAATGCAATCAAGTGATCAAGAAAGCAAGAAGGAGAAGGAAACAATTAAAGCATTCATTTATACTCAAGAATTCAAGCATTCAAGATCCAATTCATCAAGGAGATCCATTGTTAGCCATTGAAGGATTCAATCTCTATGGAGCTCTCTTGTTGAAGATTTCTCCATCCACATTCATTCAAGCTTCTTCCCATTGAGAGATCCATTCAAGATTGGTGTTGAAGATATAATGAAATTTATTTGAGACATCTTACATACAATTCTACATTCAATTGAAGCATCCATACTTGTGGATTCAAGGATTCAAATCATCCACAAGGATTTCAACATAAGCAAGGTGAATAGTTCCATTTACTTTGTTTATATATTGCAATTTCAATTACATTTCAAGGTTGATTCCAAACCGGGGTTTGCCCAAGGCAAATCCCTCATCCAAAAAACAAAACCATTTTTCTTGTAGGTACAGATGTGGGACAATGAATATCAGTGCAGATCTGAGTACCCTTTTCGACGAACTTTCAGGATCCGTGAACAAAATTTCCATCAGAGCAGTGCAGGTCAAGGTCAACTTTTTGGGGTAAGATTGTGCCCTGAGGTAAGATCTTACCCCTATCTTGGGTCAAGGTTGACCTTGCTCAAAAAAACAAAAGGTTTCTAGGTTTTCTCTATTTCTAAATTTCCAGGCTAGATCCGGTTATAGAATTCCCTGAAACTGAACGCAAACACTGGAAAATAGTTTTTTCTAGATTTACCCTATTTTGAGGCTATTATTTGTCTTCAATTCAATCAAGATTCCAATACATACTTTCTACAATGAAATATAAGGTTTTCTCCTTTATTCATATTCTCCATAGATTGATTCATTTGTGAATTAACCATTTTCTTTTGGGTGATCCATTTGGATCTTTCCCTTGGGAATTTGGGTTAAGAAGTATACCTTACATTTTGATAATCACACATATCATCTTTTCTTATATCTCCCTTTTCATGTATTACAATAGTAAATAATCAGGGAGACTCAGTAGACCCTATTGGATCTTTGCATGAGGTTAATGCCTCTTCATCAGCATGAAGGGCCATGCAAGGCCTTAGGGGGGACCTTGGAATATAACACCAGTATCTTATATTTCCCCAAGGATGTAGAGTGGAGTTGTGTATGGACATATAGTGTCTTCAGTTATCATCACATGGATATATGTGGTTGGATCTGTGATCGCAGGTGATTGGAAGATTACTTGGAAGTTATTAGCTTTAAGGTAGCATAGGGTTTTGTGCAGTGCTAACTATAAGATGTTACACTTAGAATTTTTTGGCACCATTTAGATCAAATATTAGTAGAGACCTAATCTTTGGAGATAGATTTGTGAAGTTCTTTTGAGATTATTCATGAAGATTGAAGGTGAAACCTAGACTTCACCAATTGCATACAAGATATTTTGTGAAATCTCTTTTTGATCTTGCAAATTTGTTCTTCTAAATAAATAGAGATGTGTGCACCTAAGCTATTTGATATCAAGGATAGGAATAGATATGAGTTCAAGAAACATCCATATAAGTCTATGGAGGATGACCTTGTGGGCGCATTCTCGCACACTTCACACAAAGTTCTTCATGTAGAGGATACTAGGGATATCATCCATTGAAAGTATGAGAACATAGGCTAATTGGAGATACTTTATGAAATAAATGAGATCATTGATGATGATGAGAAGCTCAAACCCGAATTCACACATTTGGAAAACCTAAACATACTAAACTACACAGAAGACTAAAAGTTTGAGGAAGAAGAGTGGTTTAAAATTGTGTTGAGAAGATTTGATGACCAATTCTTTTGGTTGGGAGGAAATCCTATAATGATCACTAAGGATTTAATTCATGCATTAATAGGGTTACCTACTAGTGGTATGTTATTGATCTCTGTGAAGAATACCAAGAAGAAGGTAGAAATCCTAACTAGGTGCAAATAAAACATGAGGGACGTGACAGTGAGAGATGTATCAAAACAAGATGTAAGAGTCATTTATATGATTCTGGGATACAAAATGTAGTATAGAAGTAGATTGAACTTAGTTTCTATAGGTTTCATTGACATGGCATATCAAATAGTTAAAGAAGGTGAAAAATATGATGCGTGTGAGATATTGAGACATCAGTTAATGAAAAACATTAGAGCAATAAAGAGGAACAAAACATCTACCTCTTTCTGATTTGGATCATTTATCCTTTACATTTTCTTTCATATAACACAAAATTTTCCTAGATCATACCTATGGAAGAGAAATGTATCAACAATGAAGCAGATAAGTGAATTATGCAGGAAATAGGATGAGATATAGAGGTGTAGCAATATTTCAGTGTTATTTAAGGGATTTCAAAGGTAGATCAATGAGAGGAAAATAATCCCTTGAATACTTGTAAAGAAATACAAGCATACTATTTTCTTTATGGTTCAGACAGATAACACTTTCTTTGAGGCTGTAGAGCCTAGGACCATTTGGAGTGCACCTATGGGATATGAGGTTGATAATAACCTCTTAATAATTCATGTTGAACATGTTATTGTAGCACCTAGGGACCCCAATGTAGAAAGATGGGGAATATACTCTAAAAAATCCCAATTAGTTCAAGAAGATCTCACTAAGAAGAAAAGAGAAAAGAGAGTTGAAATCCTTGTTGATAAACTAGTTGGAGAACAAGGCATAAACAAGAAAGAAATGTGAAAATTAAGAAAGAAAGCCGCTGAATTAAAAGTTGTAATTGGTATCTCTTGCACAAAAATTGAATCTAAGAAGGAAATACCTTCTACCTCACCTGTACTAGTGGTTTTAGTTGAAGAATACTCTCCTACACCTCCTAGGAGAACATCGCAGAGGTAGGCAGTAGTAGCAACAAAAAAGAAGGAATCATCCAGTTTAGTAAGGACAAGAACTAAGGCAAAAGCCACCAATCCAAAGAAGAAAAGGAAAGAAAGTGAGTCTCCTCCAAAGCAAACTCAAGAGAAGAAGAAGAAGGGAGATGAAGATAAGGTGAAAGAAGAATAAGAGAAGAAGGAGGATGAGGTAGAACAAAAAAAGGAAGAAGATAAACTAGAAAACATGTGGAAACCAAACCTTCCCATGCTAGAGAAAACAATACTTAGTGAAGGTAAGTTAGTCTCATCTGATAGATACTATGAAAGACATAATGAAAAGGATAGGGTTGACATAGAAGAAATGATGATTAAGAAAATGTTGGATTTTAAAAGGAACCTAAATGAACTGGAAGGAAGTATTCCTAAGGAGTTATTTGAAAAAATACAGGCTTGGAAGAGAAGAGTCATAGATGAAAATTCTAAGATAAGGCAAGATGCCTTAAGAAAATAAAATCTAGTGATGACAATAGAAGAAAATAAGAGGCTGCTTGAAAATATTAAGCCTCGTTTAATAATTAAACTAAGAATAGTCAAGACAATGGCTAGAATGTATGAGGAGGCCATTGAAGAATCACATAAGGAAATTGACAAGATGTTGTTGCTTGATAGACTAGATTTGAATATGCTACAACCTATTCCCACTAAACCCAAAGATATTATAATAGGTGAATCTTCAAAGGCAGGAGATACACAAGCTGAAGAAAAAGCAGTAAGGGAAGAGAAAGAATATATCTCAGTGCAAACCCCTGCACTTGATTTCTTTGCTGATGATATTGGAATTTCTTTCATCCCATCATTGGATGAAGGAGATCCATTTGATACATTGGTGAAGGTCGCAGACCTTGTTAAAAATATTAGTATAGAAGATCCCAAGGATGGGAAACATGATATGGAGATAGAAGGAGAAAATGAAACTCCTCATGTTGATAAAATAGAGGAATTCAAGGAAACAAAAGAGGAACCTCGTAGTGATGAGGCCACTATGGTTGGTAAGGAACAAACTCTTGTCCTTAGTCAACCATTGTTGGCAAGTGGGTCTAGAACACTTTCATTAGACATTGAGGACATGGAAGTAGATGATCTAATGAATTATCATTTTTTTCCTTTGAGAAAGAAAAAGAAAGGTCAATACTAAAGGAAGATAAGAGAACCAAAGTAATTGAAAAGGAAGTGTCAGTTTTGAGAAGAGTTCTAACTTCGTTACCCAGCAGTAGTGGAGGCACATCAACAAATCAATTGGATCTTATTTTGGTTAATTTTGATTCTAGCTTCAAATCTCTTGAGGAAGCAACAAAGGAAAAGGTAGTAAAGGAATTTGAGGTCAAGATGCTTGCAGAGCTGCAAGAGGAACAAAAACATGATATGAAGACCTTGGAGATAACTGAGAAAGTAATAAAGGTATGCTTGAAGGAAGGGAAAGATTTTTATAATACTTGTATTAATTCCTTTATGCATATAAATAATATTGTAGATATCATCAAGAAGGAGTTGGATACATTGGCTAAACTATCAAAGGAGAGTGAAAATAGGAAATTTGATGATGTAAATAAAGAAGTCAGACATATTTTTGATAAAATTGGTGTTTTGGAGTTGGAAAAGAGAAGAGTACTGAACAAGTTTAGTGAGCTTAGGAACCTACTTGTTCCTAAGATTTATATTTTGGAGACTACTTCAGTAGACTTGGAGCTAGGTCTCAAGTCTTACATAGGTTTCACTCCAGTTGATGTACAAAGTGCAGAGCTAGTTGCACACACAACAAATGGACTTCTACATGTTGTAGAGATAGTAAAGAAGTACTAGGAGACTGATCTTCAAGCCTTGAAGATCAACTACAAAGATGTACTTCAAACTGTAGTTACACAGGTATGTCACATAATTTTGCTTGTACATACATTTTTTACACATTTTCCATTGATGTCCTAGGGGGAGTAGTAGGTAGTGAAAAATGGGAGTATTGTACATAGAAGAAAGGGAGAGTATATACACTATATAGGTAGTCATAAGGAGTTACCCAATTTTGAAGTTTTAGAGTATGGGTTGATGTTCTACACTTAGTCATTATTCGGTAAGTGTTGTCATCAATGCCAAAGGGGGAGATTGCTAGAAAGTGGCTAACATATGAGCACATGGATGTTATCATTATTGGAAACACTTATCCCTTAGATCATTGCAAGGCATCTTGATCGTATTTTGGTAATCAATGATGTGAAAAATGCCCAAGTCCATAGTCAATTCCTAGCAGATGGTCTCAACATTTTGGTCTATGAACATGGTACAAAGTGAGTTAATCTATGCAAAGTAATATTTGGGTAGAAAGATGTATGGAGGATACTTAGGAAATATCAAAAGAATTTTGGATGTGAGATGACAGAGATACAATTCTCTGAGTGTATGCAAAGATAGGAAACAAAGCAACAAGCAAGCGAAGAAGTATAAGTCTTGGCCGACTTATGTTATGATGATTATTGTATTTTTTTAGGGCCTAATGATATTGTAACATGGGAAAATCCACATAATGTAATTTATATTTTTTAAATGTCTAAGGACATGATAGAAGGCCGACCTAGGGATTATACTTTTAATTGGGTATAAGTATGTGATGATACTTTACATTTGAAGTATGATATAGATGATGCAAAGATAATCAGAGAAGCGAAAGCTAAGCAGAGAGTGAGAACATAGATTGAATGATATGTAGAGGTGAATTTATCATGTATTTATTGTATTATCTTTTGTAATACTAGATAGGAAGTCCAATTTTGTAAGTGTCGTGTGCAAAAATTTTGTATACCTCTAACAGGGTTTATCAGTCCTCTAACAAGGACCTTCCTATTGTAATACTCAGCTCCCAACAGGGTCTCAATACTTATAGTGTAGATATTTGTGGGTACCATCCCCACTAGAGTTTTCCCTTGGACAGGGTTTCCTTGAAAACAAAATTATGGTGTTATGAGTTCTCTTGTGTGTGTGTACTTGTTGTGGATTATTGGATTAACTCTTCTATTTTTTAATTGGTTAAGAAATAATATAAACTATTTTGATGCTAATTCACCCCCCTCTTAGTATCACTTAATATTAACATAAGTTTCATATATAGACCTACTATAAAAATACACTAAAGTGAATTCAAATAGTCCTTAAATTGTACAACAATTAGGTGCTTACAATTTAGGATGGTACATTTCTCCCCATCTTAACAGGAGTATGAAGTAACCTCATTCTCATGATAAAGGAAGATGAGAGAAGAGAGAAGAAATAAGAGAGATGATCATGGATGAAATACAAAGAGATAAGACATCACTAAGTTTAAGGACACAAGACCCCAAATGAGGGATCTCAACACATACATACATGCACAAGGACACAAAAAGAAAAATAAAAATAAAACAAACAAAAGACAAAGACACAAACAAAAAAAGGGGTTAGTACCGAAATCACAACTCAAAATCAATTAGTAGAAGATACCTTGATTGAGAAATGCCTCAACTACTAACATCATATTAGAAAAGATATTGCAAGAGAATAATTGACCACATGGAAAGGGAAAGAGAATAGATAAACAAGAAAAAAAAAACTTCATGATCCAACACACTAGTATATCCATGAGAGCATGAAAAGAAAGAGACCATGGATCTCACATCATAGCAAGTTGTGTTATGCTAGGTGATTCATGGGAGAAGAAGAAAAGGAGAAGGAAAGGATAGAAATTTTTGTTATGATATTTCTACTCATCCTAAAGGAGAGAAGGAGAGTTTATGGTCTAGCAAGTTGTGTTATGCTAGTCAATTCTACCTTGAAAAGTTTGCGCATAGGGGTGGCTTATAAAAAAATTGTTCTCAAGGGAAGCTTGAAAAACTTTGCGCACATGGGTGGCTTTAAAAATTTGCATAATATACAAGGATATATCTATGCCCCCCTCCTTATAATGATGAAATAGGACTATGCTTTCATCATAAGGAAAAAATAACAAGGATACCCACTTCCAAAAACAAGGAGATATCCTTAAAACAACAATATATGCTTGTTTCCTTAGCAAAGAGTGAATACTCTTGTTAGCCAAGGAAATATATAATCATGAAAGGATATTTGCAAGTGGGAAGTGTAATCACCAAAAAAAATTCTAGTAGAACCTAAGCCCCTAATTTTGATTAAATTGCCTCAAAACAAATTCTAAAATTCAAAGGCATAATTACTAGACATAATTATGTAAGCAACTTGGATAATCCCCCTTGCATAATTAAATTAAATTATTTTTAAACTTGAAAATTAATTTAGTTTTCAAAACTTACCTTTAATATAAAGTCTTAGCACTTTTATTAAAAAGAGCATTTTGTGCAACTTAATCTTGATTACTTGACAATTAAAAGGGGATTTGCTATTTTGTCTTATTCTCCAATCAAGCTTGACCAATCAAAATTCTTGAATCCTTTCACATGTATTGATCTTTTCTCACCACTCATCTCTACCTAACATATTTTACCTCTTAATATTCACCCTCCATTATTGAGGCAATTCCTTTAAAAGGGAGCTCTTCCTTGGTTCAAGGGTCCCAATCTTGATCATTTTTTAATTCTTTTGTTCTTTCATTCTAGAGTAATCTTGCTAATTTGAATTCCTAGCTCTTAGTTTCTTTCATCATATGCTCATAGCTCTCTTGCATGCTTAGTTAACTTCATTCTTAGCTCTCTTGCATTGGTAATCATAGTTTACTTTCCTTGCATTGTTTATCATAGTATAGTTTCTTGCATTTTCATTCTAGAATACTAGTTGCTTTGCATCCATTCTAGCTTAGTTCTTTTATTTTAGCATTATTAATATTGCACTCTAGTTTCATTTCTAGTTTTGGATTGCATTAGAATCTTCCATTTTGGAGTAGTCAAGTCACTAATCCTTCATGCCAAATTGATGAGCATTACAAAAGTATTAAACTTGCTTCAACTGGGAAGCAATAAGCCACTTTTGAGGGTTTAGTTTAGTTTATTTGATATGGACTCCTATAGCTAAATTCTTGAGTTAATCGTATATTGAGTGTTGGTTGCATTTAAATTTGATACCAATATTTAACCACACATTTTTGGCGCCCACCATGGGGCTTGAATAAATAAATTTCCCCTTTTCTTGTAGGATATTTTTATTTATTTTCTGAAACTACGACAAATATCGTACCCTGTGATCCAAATTATTGTACAACACCCAATTTCATTGTATGTAGTGGTGGGAATTATTGTACAATAATATGGTGTATGGTGTTTTATCGCATGTGGTGTTGACTTTCATCGTATGATATAATATCCCTGGAGTTCATCGTGTGGCTCTTTGGGGTCTATCATATGATAATATGGTGATCGATTGTGTTTCATCGTATCAAAACTAGTGAGCATTTTTTAGGGTCTAGCAGTTGAGATATTTTGAATTTGATGTTTGATTCAACTTTGTCTTGGCTTTGACATTTTGTTTTGCAGGTTTTAATAGGTTTTTGTAGGGTATTTGATAGAGAAATCACTTTACAAAGACATCAACACTTGCTTATTTCAAGACTACTAATTCTTTGTGGTTGTAGGACACTTTCCAAAGACATATTTTAGAGAGTACTAAAGCTATTTGTGTTGCAGGTTTCCTTGGAGATACAAATAAACATTGTGCTTTCTTAAATTTAGTTTTCTAGGAATCTAGCTTAATTAGAAGAGATTATTTTCTTGTGATTAGTTGAGTAGTAGGAGAGTATGTTCTTCACCTCCTAGAAGATGAATCAGAAATCTTGACCAACTTGATTTTTTACTTGTAAAAAGAATCTTTGGTAAAGGAAAATGTGCTTGATGTTCTTGGGAAAAGCTATGGAGTAGGAGAGTATGCTCTTTTCCCTTGTGGAAAATTAGAAATCTATACCTTCACTAGCCTATCTACTTTTCTTTACATTTTACCTTTAGAGGGCATGTTTTTGAGGTAAAAATATCATGGGAATGACCCAAGTGGGACAAAGAAAAGACAGCTCATCCAACCCACTATAAAATTTATGCCTCGTTGGCCAAAAATCACAAGGATGTAGCTAATAACTATGTTGGGTCACTTGTTTGACTGGAATAACATACATGGGAGTGATGTGTAGGGCCAATAGGTCTCAATATTTCTTGCAACAATACCTTACTTGAAGCGCTAGTAGGGCTATAGGCCTCAATTCCACTAATAAGAACTACAAGGGATAGTTGCGAACAGATAGTCTTACTAGACACCATTAGTTAAAAGCTACCAGACCTACCTCTGAAAGTGTCATAATCTTTTTGAAATGATTGATCTAAGTGGACTTTACCCAGATCACTCCAAGACTATTCACCATATGTATTCCCTTGGATGCTATCCTTGGAAAAGCCAACATCACTTTGTGTGAGGAAACAAAATACCAAGTTGTGGGAAAAGGTGTTGATACTAGCCTTGACTTTAGGTAGTTTTCGATTGACATTTCTTTGAATGTGTTGAGACCCATGCAAATCATTGTGGAATATACACTCGACACTTTTGACATATTGCAACATTCCTTTAGACCTCACAATTTCTTGTGTCCCCAAAGTTGCTTTTTCCTTTGGTGGATTGTTTGGAGATGTATTGTTAGAAAATGGAAGCACTTCCATTTAAGACTAGTTTAGCCCTCCGAGTAGGTAGTGTGGGTTCATGTCAAATGCCTCGGGTAGGTCCTTGGCTTGAATCTGGCTTTTCTTCTCACTCTACCCCTTTTTCCACCCTCTTTCTGCACTTTTCTGGCATTATGGACTAAGATCCTGAGATCTTTGACTTCAAGGTCAAGGTCGACCTCGACTCTGACCTACACTAGTAGAATTTGGCAAATAAATGACTAAAAATTTTAGTCACGTGACTAAAACTGATCAAATTCTACTAAATTTTTACAATTCACATATATAAATGACTAAATAATTAGTCACCCCTAAAAAATGACTAAATGAATGATTATTTGTCCTTTATACTAACATTTGGTAATATCATAGACTTATATACTTAGAAGTTATATTTCACCAGTAATGTTTATTCACTAATAGGTCGAGTTTCGTGAAAATGAAGATTTTTCCCTTTAAACAAGAATATTTTGCCCTAAAAATGAAGATTGATTCACTGCTATCTTCACATGCTGATATACTCAACCATCTTAATTAGATAATTAGTCACACAATAAAAAATGACTAAATAAATGATTATTACTACTCTATACTAACATTTGATAATATCATAGACTTATAAGTCACCAAGAAGTTGTATTTTACCATTAACACTTTTTAGTTGATAAACTTATTGTGTGGGTAATCCATCTATATATGTCTCATGCTAGAAATATGGGTTTAAGGTGAGTTCAAAATTAACACCAAATGCATTCCAATAACCGCACACTCCACACACACTTGACCCCCTTATTACTAATTTTAAAGGATCCCTAAGAATGAGAACACACATACCAATAGTTGATCATTTTTTAGGATTTCTAGTTAGTAATTGACCCATTTGTGAATGACTATTAGGACATTTTTGTATGACTGCTAGTACATTTGTTCACAAGTACTAACAATTTTGAGTGAATGGTTATTGGGGCATCTTTGAGCAGGTATCAAGCGACACTTTGAAGTGGTCACTTTTAGACTCTTCAACACTTGACAATCTCTACAAGGAGTTTTGTGAATATCCCAAGCCAAAAAATATTTTTTAATGTGCCAACTTGTATACAAGGACAACAAAAAAAATCATTGAAATCTAATGAATAATTTAAGCTCTACAAGTGTGCAAAGTTAGAGTGTGCGAGTATTGGTGCTCTTCTCCTATTTCCATTTTTTAAAAGAGAACATTCATTATTTTTACACTTTTAATTGTTAAAATTTATTAAAAATAAAATAATATTAAATTTTACTATAATATTCACTTTTTAATTAAAAATAATATTAATTTGAGAAGGTATTTTAAAGATATTTTAGAGACAAAATTAATATTTCATTTTAAATATTTAAATTACTATTTAAATTTAATTTAAATAAAAAGTTTAAATTATTTTGGTTGTCTTAAATTAAAAATCAAGACAAAAGAAAATGTATTTTCAAATAGTCGGGACTAGTAAAAAAATGGGGCAAAATGAATTTTTAGATTTTCTTTGTTAATTTTGGCTTATAGCTCTTTGATTTTTCTATGGCCTCTGCTTAATTTTTGTTGTATGGAAAATATGGTTTGTAATGCCATTGATTCTAAACCAATTGCCTAAGTGGTCTCCCATTGATTGCCAACTAGGTAAATGACTATCTTTATGCTATCTTTTATCCCAATGATGGATCACAGAGTGTGACATAGTTTTTGAGTTAAATGTATTTAGTGAAAGTATTGAGAAGGACAATTTTTTAGTCGAAATCATTGAATATAGGTTAAACACACTTAGCTTGTCACTCCATTTGCAAAACCTTTAACAAGTGTTATGCCTTATACACTGTTTGTCATAGCTTTTATTTACCCTTCTACTATAATTCCTTTCGAACATTGAATTACATTCAATAATTACAATATGAAAAATAAATATTATTAAATAAAAAATACTTAAATACTAAATATTATTAAAGATTTTTCTTAAATATTTAAAGCATTATATTAGTTTTTTTAAAATATAAAAATTAAAACTATTTCATGCTAACATACTTTTGTGTTTCTATTTCTTCCTAAGAGAAGGAATGTTGTTTGACGAGTTTGGATTATCTTCATAATTCATTGTTGTACATCTATTGTCACTATTTTTTTTTTTTAATTGAGGGGGGTTGCATGATCTATCTTATTCTTTCTTATGGGAATAATTTTTTCTTCATGTGATATTTTTGTACTTCTCATTTTATTCTCTTTTTTAGTGGGAACATTTTCCCATAGGTTTTCTCCTCTTTCTCCTCTTTACTTAACTACCTTACTACCTTACTAGACTTTTATTGTAGGGCCATTCTTCTTACTTCATCTAAACTATACTTAAGGAGGGTGTAAATAAATAAGAGATGCAAAGCGTCAAAGTTCCTGCCTAAAATGTGGATAGTCTAGGATAGATGAAAGTGGAGATGAAGGTAATGGAGGGGGGAAGAAGGAGAAAAATAGATAGAGAGATAGAGAGGACAAGAGGTAGAGAGAGTTAAAGATGTTCAGTTTCAAAGGAATAGTTTTAAGCTGAAAAAGAAAAAAACAATAAAATGTAGGACTGTAATATTTTGTACATGGAGCTATCAAAAATATATTAATCAAATAGCCTCCATATGTTTTATTTTTGAATAATTGTTTTTGAAACTAAAGGTGTAAAATAATAAAATAAAGAAACAATCATTAGTATGTGCATGCTCATAAGAATGCTTTTATAGATCTGAATTTATTTCATTTCTTTAATTGAAGTGTGTAATGTGGATGATGTGTGGATAGAACTTTGAGATCTTGCATGTATAAAATAAATATATATTGAATTCCTATAAATACAAGGGGTTAGTATTAAATGGAAAATTGTGTTTAGCCCACCCTTAGACAAAAAGGTTTTGGTAGGAGTAAGCTAAATATGAATTTTGAAGTTTTGAAGTTTTGAATTTGGGAAGGATGAGTTTATGGTTGCGAGGATGTTCAAAACATGTGCATGAACATGAAAGAGGTCAAATATGTGCATCCATAAATGCAATAAACAACTTAATAGAATGAATGCATGATGATGTGTAAACATATAATTTGAATAAGAGGTAAGTCTATATGAAAAGATATAATGGGTAAGTATATAGTATGAATAAAGCATAGTTTTATAAAATAATATGTTATTTTTCAATGTATTTTTATACCAAAATAATTTCATCAAAATAAAAGAAGTTCAATTCAAATAAAAAATAAAAAATTAATATTCACATTAAAATATCTATATCATATTTAAATTTATCCCATCTAATTTAGATTGTGACCATTTATATTTAAAAGCATTTAAAAAACTTGAGCAATAAATTTTTTTTATATGTTAAGGTCATTTAAAACATTTAATGATTTTTGCATCTACCTTCCACTCATATTCTAAAATAGAAAAAAATTACAATATCCATTACTATTTACTATATATTATAATTCTAAATATCTATTGAGTAAAATAAAAATATTCATATTCTAAATTATTATTTCAGTTCTATTTTTTGGATTTACGTATTATAAACTATTATTTATTTATATATAAAATTAAGTAATTATATATACTTTTTTATACCTATGTCACTACTATTATGTGGGGAAGTAATAATCAAATTGCCCTCTTCCCTTGTGTTTTGGTCCAATAATAGCTGGCAATATGTCAGGCTCTTCATTGTGTAAAAAATATGTATTTTTTTTGTTGAACTTGCCAAAATTAGTATAGACCAATCAAATCAAAGAAAAATCAGATTTATATAATCATGTAAAATAAAAAATAGATATAATAGGTAAGTATATAGTATGAATAAAGCATAGTTTTATAAAATAATATGTTATTTTTCACTGTATTTTTATATATAAAAAAATTCATCAAAATAAAAGTTCAATTCAAATAAAAAATAAAAAATTAATATTCACATTAAAATATATGTATCATATTTAAATTTATCCCATCTAATTTAAATTGTGACCATTTAAATTTAAAAGCATTTAAAAAACTTCAGCAATAAATTATTTTTTGTATATGTTAAGATCATTTAAAAAATATTGATCTACATACTAAAATTAAATAATTGTATGGGTGAATAGGTTGAGCATGATAATATCATAAAGTGTAAAGGAACTGACAGTGACAAGTTGACGTGGGATGATTACCCATCCATGAAATTCACCCATCATGTGAGAAGATCTCATCTCTTACCCCATACATCTTTTCTTTGATCCCGTATACAAATTTAAATGGAATTGTTAATTAATTTCCTATGATAGGTAATAAGTGAAACACTTCAATTGGCCAGTGTTGCCCCAACTCTTTTGGGAGAAACCATGCAAGATGTTAAAGGTTGTTTTGTAGGCTTCCAAACTAGCACTACTATTTTAATTGTTTTGTAGGTTTTCTTAATGCCATTGGATGAAATATAATGGTATTGCCTAAATCGTAAGCTAAAACGTAAAATATGTAAGGGTCGAAGTTTGAAAAAAAAAAGTGTCCCCCTTGGAAAGATAGTGTTTTAGTTTTACAATTTAGACGTTGCCAAATACAATTGCCTTACTAAATGCCATCAATTTTGATGAGAAGTACCATCATGAAACTAAAAAGTTCCATCTTTGCCGTCGGCAAAATGAGGCATACATTTTTCTCTAATGATCCTGGTATTGTGTATCATTTTGCATAATTAATTTTCCACAATTTGTGTGCAAAAGCTTTCAGATCCCTCGTCTTACATGTCATTTCGAAGAGGCAATAGGCTTTGTCGAGGACTTTGTTTGGAGAAATTTGAAATTTCTTTATTTCTTCATTACTTTATGACTATGTTTAGGTTAGCATTTTTAAACCGATAGGCTTTATGTGGGAGCTTTTCTCCCTGAAAATTAATTTTCTTATCAGAAAGTTGTCAGCCCCTTTGACTATCTTTTTTTTCTGGTAACTTGATTAATAGATATTTTATATTTAAGTATTATTAGAAGACATTTATTTGTAAAATAATTTTACATAAATTATTTCTATTTCAAGATGTCATCTTGCTGATTTTTAACAGCTAACTTCCATTTTAATTTTGACTCTTACTAATTTGGTTACAACTAATCGATGACTCTTATGGCTCTTGCTAATTTGACTCTTGCTAATTTGGTAAAAGCTAATCAATGGCTCTTACAACTCTTTCTCTCATAATTAGAAATTGGAGAATTACTTCACGATAAATTTTGATAGATTTTATGAGCAATATTGACATGGTATTTTAGCATATTTTTTGCACTGAAATAATCTTTTAAGTTGTTGCCTTTCAAAATAACCTCCTTCATAATTAATCGATTTTGTTTGTTTTGTGCAAGCGATCATTTCTCTATTGAGATGAATAATTCTATAAGCCTGCAAATCTAATGTAGAGTAATTTTATTTGTTATATTTTGTAAGATGAGTACTTTTACTATTTCATTGAAGAGTTTATTTCCAGAATCTGCATGTCCTCTGTCACACAGAGGAATTTTATCATTTTTGGTCATATTATCATTTCAATCCATTCTTTAAAATCATTTTCTATTTGTCTTAGAAGAGTGTAATTTCATCCATATTTAAATATGGATCCACAAATTAAGTCAGTTCATCCATGGTAGGCCAAGCTCTATCACTGATTAAAAGTCTACCATTGTTTACAAGTCCAAGAAGGATTTTTGCAAAGTGTTAATCTTAGAAATTGGAAGATTAACTAAAGGAAGCAGTTTTATTTGATTTTCTCATTTTCTGTCATAGAATAATTTCAAATTGTTAAATCATTTCATATGAATATGTTTTATTTCATTTTTTTCAAATTTGCAATGTGTTAAAGCTATAAATCTATAGCCTGGATTCATATATATAATATATCTCTCAATGTACACATGAGTTTCTAGATTCGATTGTCTATAAAAAATCTCACACAATCGAATCCAGAAACTCATGTGTGCATCATAATGGATTGTGGAAATCTGATCTTGTTAATATTTCTCAATGCTGACATGTTTTTATTGAATAATAATTCTGAAATAAATTCTAAATATTATATCTATAGCTCAGATTCTTAGTTATATTGTTATTTTTTAAATATATCTAAATATTATATAATATATATCTGAATGTAATATATTTTCTATAAGTCTTTGTTTCTCTTAAAAATATTAAAACAAAAATAATATGGAAACCTTTAACAAAATTTTGAAAGGAAACTTTCTATCTTTTCTTGGTTGTCTTTTTTTTTTTTTGGATAGCTTGGATTTGAAGAGAATGATATGATTAATAGGAATTTTATATTTAAATATTATTAAAAGATATTTATTATTGAGTGTAATTAACAATAATAAATTATAAGAAACATCTATAATGCTATTTGCAAGAACTTTTTTCTTATTTTTTGTAATTAAAACTTTTGGAAGTTTCAATTATAATTAGTATTGCTTTGACTCCATTTTTCAGATGGGACATAAATTTTGCCGTTTGAATTTTGACTCTTACTAATTTGGTTACAACTAATCGATGACTCTTATGGCTCTTGCTAATTTCACTCTTGCTAATTTGGTAAAAGCTAATCAATGACTCTTAGAACTCTTTGTCTCATAATTAGAAATTGGAGAATTACTTCACAATATATTTTGATAGATTTTATGAGCAATATCGACATGGTATTTTAGCATAGTTTTTGCACTGAAATCATCTTTCAAGTTGTTGCCTTTCAAAACAACCTCAATCTTAATTAATTGATTTTGTTTATTTTGTGCAAGCCATCATTTCTCTATTGAGTTGAGTATTTTTACTATTTCATTGAAGAGTTTATTTCCAGAATCTGCATGTCCTCTGTCACACAAAGGAATTTTATCATTTTCTGTCATATTATCATTTCAATCCATTCTTGAAAATCATTTTCTAATTGTGTTAGACGAGTGTAATTTCATCCATATTTAAATATGGATCCACAAATTAAGTTAGTTCGTCCATGGTAGGCCAAGGTCTATCACTAATTAAAAGTCTACTATTGTTTGCAAGTCCAAGAAGGATTTTTGCAAAGTGTTAATCTTAGAAATTGGAAGATTAACTAAAGGAAGCAGTTTTATTTGATTTTCTCATTTTCTGTCATATAATAATTTCAATTTGTCAAATCATTTCATATGAATATGTTTTATTTCATTTTTCAAATTCACAATAAATCTATAGCTTGGATTCATATATATAATATATCTCTTAATATTGACATATTTTTATTAAATAATAATTTTAAAATAAATTCTAAATATTATATCTATAGCTTGGATTCTTAGCTATATTGTTGTTTTTTAAATATATCTAAATATTATATAATATATATCTGAATGTAATATATTTTCTATAAGTCTGTGTTTCTCTTAAAAATATTAAAAAAATAATAATATGGAAACCTTCAACAAAAGTTTGAAATGAAACTTTCTATCTTTTCTTGGCCGTCTTTTTTTTTGGATAACTTAGATTTGAAGAGAATGATATGATTAATAGGAATTTTATATTTAAATATTATTAAAAGATATTTATTATTGAGTGTAATTAACAATAATAAATTATAAGAAACATCTATAATGCTATTTGATTGCAAGAACATTTTTCTCATTTTTGTAATTAAAACTTTTGGAAGTTTCAATTATAATTAGTATTTCTTTGACTCCATTTTTTAGAAGGGGCATGAGTGTATAGGATCCATAGGAAAGAAGCCTCTTTGATCCATGACTTCCAATTTCTTGTGTGTGGGATTTTAGTGCACCCTTTCATTCTCAAAGGATGCCATCACGATAGCCAATACACGGGTTGACTGGAAGGAAACCCCAAAATGTCAATGTCGACGACATTTCGAAAAAGTTGGAGAATGGTGTTTTGAATGTGAATACTCCCAAAACACATCCTCCAGTAGTGACAACATTAAGAGGACCGATATTGGTAGTGCTTAGAGTTTTAGATTAGAGTGGACTATTTTTATAATTTGTGTGGCTGAATATGTTGTTCTTAGCTGAGGGTAATATAATGAATGTTTAAAAATTTTGTGTTAATATTATGTGAAGATTTCTATTTTCTTTCAATATATGCATCTTGTTAGAAGTACACTTAATTTTTTTTTAAATGTATTAAGATTTATTTGAGAAGTGAAGATAAATACATGGATTTTATGAATTTATTTTAATATTAGGAAAAGATATTTTTTCAATTATTTAATCAAAATATAGGAAATATAAATTATCTAATATTAAATATATTATACTATTGTAAATGTAATATCTTGATGTTCAAGGTTTTTGTGCTTTCTTTTTAATGATGTGAAATCTTATGTTCCATGGATTCCTCGTACTCAAGTTATCTTGGGGAAATTTGTCATTGATCATCATGTATGATTTGGACAATTGCAATATGTTGTAGGCAGGTTTGTTTTTTTGAATGTGGTGTTGACTTCTTAAAAATTGTCACAAAGTTTTAAAAAAAAAATACACTTAAATGGAGTACAATTTCAATTTCATTTAAAAAAAATAGAAATAATTGAATTACATAGATACGGGCTCTATCTATTGAATAATAATATTGTAAGGGGCATATATTTAAACTCATTCTACTTGCATGGAAATTTTATCCACTTTAAATGTTTCCATCTAACAAACTTA
The DNA here is from genome assembly GCA_027943335.1 of Chamaecyparis obtusa. Lineage (NCBI taxonomy): Eukaryota > Viridiplantae > Streptophyta > Pinopsida > Cupressales > Cupressaceae > Chamaecyparis > Chamaecyparis obtusa. The sequence continues at coordinate 538,937 of BSBK01002619.1, read as the reverse complement.
AATCATCATCTTGACATAGATTTCTTAGTCAATGGGAAAGTGAAAAATCCATCTTTTGGGATTAGATTGAGTCAGATGATAAATAAATCAATTGTAGAAGAGCATCAATCTACTCTTCAATTTCAAGCTCATTTAAATTTGATTTCATCTATTATGTATTAATTTAGTTATTTTAAGACATGTTGAGATTGATCCTTTATAAGTTTATTCAAATCTCCTATCAGCTCATTGTTGCATGCACAAAAGTAAAGCATGCAACTGCTAGTTCTTAATTCATGTTGTGAGAGTGGAGAAGACCACATTTTTTTGAGGCATTTTGTCAGACAGTCCACGTGCCCTGTCTGTGCTTCCAAATTTTCACACATGTCTACAAACATGCAAATGCAACCCACCTGTAAGCAAAGGAAAGCTGTGCGTAGAAAAGGTAAATTGCCACTATGAGCGATGAAACGGTGGACTATTTCCCTCATGAAAGCATTGGCCGTCTTGAGAATATGGGTTTGAAAGAGTTAAATGTAATTGTTGGAGTCTGCAAGGGGGCTTGTGAGTAGTAGCGCATTCAACATAATGCTGAGAGATTAAGTTTCTTCGATTTTCCTTTTCTTGATACACTTTGTTTTTTTCCTTTGTGGCAGTAAAAATACATGGCTCTTACCTGCATCTTCCAGTTCGGGTGAAATCTTTAAATTGTTTATCGTTGTTGAGTAATTGTGTACGAGAATGAGCTAGTTGTAGGATTTGTACTGCATCGTTTGGGGAATTTTGTCTGCTTGTTTGAGTTTATAACTTAATTGCTTATTTAGGAAAAATATGTTGCTGAAAAACGGCTGTGGTTTTGAGGAGAAGGCTTTTGGACTGTTCTTGTTTCAATTAGAATTTCAAGCTCTAGAAATATCAAGAAGGTTGTAATACGCTACAAATCAGCAAAGTTGTAGCTTTTCAACAGGTAATTTTTTCAACTGGCCATATGCTCAATGTTTCACCGTGTGATTGAGAAGTTAAACAAGAAAGTTACTATTTGAGTAAAAATCAGAGCAAAAATCACGATGAGGGAATTCCTGTAGGGCTGTTGTGCTTGATCTCTCTTTTTCTGCACATCTTGATATATTTGGGTTGCATATTCGCACAGCTGATTTGAAATTCTTGCTTATAGTATCCACAAACAACATCGTCCAATGCCTTCTTTTAAACCCTAGAGTGAACAAAAGTAGGACTATATATATGCCTAGTACTTTGACATGTGAAACTCATTTACAACTACTGTTGTGGATGAGATAAACCAGCTACCTGCCATTTTAAACAGGGTACTTTCTTGTAATGTTAAATAGTATTAAAAGTAATGTAATCTCTTAAAGCCTGCAGTAAATATACATAGCACTCTTTGGGTGCCTGGTGCTTTGATATCCAAGCTTCATTAGCGACTATTGTTATCGAGAGATAAAACTGCCTCGATCTTAAAACAGAGTATTTCTACTTGTTTCTAAGGTTTTTGGGTATGTAATCCCTGACAGACTGTGTTTCTAGTCAGGGAGGGTCAGAGAGCTAAGGAATGCAATGCAGTGGCTCAGGCGAGTCAGATGTAGAGGTTCCAAGGTCTGCATTCTCGTGGTCTGATGAAACATAAGCTAAATATTAGATTGTGGATGTTTGAGAGGAGAGCAAGGCAACACGGAGCTAATATTCCAAGGCAAAGTATGTTATTATCTTGTGTTTAGGTTTTGGTTTTTGAGGTATTATAACCATGTCTACAAAGAATTAAAGGCTCTGTTAACAACATGATGGAACTGATACCACTGTTACGATGAAAATTTTAAGGCCGATTTTATGTCTTGTTTGTGTCAAATGACTATTCTATAATCTGCATGGCTTTCTTGACTTGTTATCCTATCAAGATTAGCAACCACAGCAATAAATACGAGTAAAATTTATCACATTCCAAAAACAGCATAAGTTGTACAGGATAGCAGATTGTTCCTGTATTGGATAGAAAAAATCCATAGAATTTGACAAAATTCACAGTATGATTACATTGAATCAACCTTGACTTTAACTCAACAGTTTATTATATTTATCATTTATGATGTTGGATCACCTCTTTAGTGAATTTTGCTAAAATCTATTTATTACATACTAAACAATTTTTTCTCTTTGCAGATTTATGATGTTCACCACTCCTTTGGTCAAGAATCAAGAGCACCATGATATGTTGCATTGTAATTTCTCTGGAAATTATTCATGCGATGCTCAAAATCAGGGAATACAGGTTACCTATTGATTACTCTGTTATTCCTGTTCTTTTTTTCCCATTATATGCTTTCTGTATCGATATTACATGGCTGTTTGCCTTAATTTAGTATGAGAACACTATATGGAGGACATTTTTAAACCGCTTGTCATGACCATTGTAACAGGGTGGTCGTTTCATTCCCATGCGTAGTGCAATTGATTTTGATGTGGCCAATTTCACCTTGAGAAGAGAAAGCAAGGACAGTCCATCATCAAATTTGTCTGTTACATCTCCTATCAAGGTTTTTCTCAAATTTCATTTTTATCAAATTTGAGTATTATATTAATTCTTTGAAGCTGGTTTTGTCAATGTTGTGTCAGAGATTACACCTGCCAATAGGAACAAATCCAAATTCCTTTTGATTGTTTCATTTGCAAACAAAATGTAAACTAGAGATGAAGGGATGCCGTAAAGCTGAACTTCCTTTTCTATTCAAATTTAAATCAGGCAGGTGTGTTTTTGTTAGAGTTTAGTAATAAGTATTAAAAAACATTTCATTTGGCTATGCTGTGTGTTAGGAAGCATACAAGAGAAAACTGGCAGAGGCTTTACTTCATGATTCAAATGGAAAGGACCAGAAAATATTGGCTTTACATCCTCTTGTAATTGGATGTGGAGTTATGAATGCTTGCCAAGGAATGTATTTTTGTCATAGACATTAATAGATATTGATGGTCAATGCCTTAAAAGCAACACTACACTAAAGATGTGAGAACATAAAACAATGTGGACAAAAAAATAACAAAATATACAAATTAGGTGCGCACCTGTAACCCTCGAGAATGTGTTAAAAATTAAAAATTTCATCTTTTCTTTAATGAATGTGAGTAAGATACTTCTTAAAATCTCTCCCTGCAATATTTGAACTGGTTTTAGTAGTCTTTGGAGTGTCTGGGGTTCTGAATACTTCTCAAAATATGAGGGTCTCATCTCCTGCGGCAGAAGCCACTGTGTACCCATATGGACTCTGAGAAACATAGAGCTTGTTACTATCAGTAGCTAATTCAACAACAAACAAGCAAAAGAGCTAGAGTTAAAAAGCTTCTGTAAGAAACTGGGTATAATTAATTTTCATCTTAGTGTTGATGTACACAGGTTTTTCCAGAAATAAGTGCACAGACAAAGATGTAGCAGATTTAACCACCGAAGCAGGTTACAGACAATTTCAAAGTTGTTCACAAAGTTTTAAACCATACATTGAACGACTGTTGATGCTTTTTTTACGGGAACATCTGCACGCCACAATGTTAAACAGCAGGATTTTTCAAAAGATGAAATAACAAAGCTCTACTTTTGACAATCTAAATCTTAAGAAAAACTAATGTAAAGCAACCAAAAGAAAATATTCAAAGAACATAAATTACAGGTCCATGAAATCCCCCTTCGTAAGAGATATAAACACATAAAAACAAAAAATATTAAAAAATTATTCTAGAGAACAACATGCACTGTAAGATGCATGATTCTCTCCTCAACCTACTATGTGTGACCAGACCCTGTTGCATCGCTATCGCGCAGGGGAAATTTTAGGGCTTTTTGGGTGCACAAATTTTGAAAAACAAAAGCTTTCCCTGTCGAAATGCTCAACAAAAGCTTTCCCTATCAAAATGCTCAGAATGAGATAAGGTGGATTAATAAGCATTTAATGTGTACAGACTTTACTGACTTTGCAATTAGTGAAATCCGTCCTTAGAGATAGCGCATTTTTTTAAATTTTGGTTTCAAGAAATTATTTTTCTCCTTACTATTTTCCTTAAGAACCAATAGGATTTTAAATAAATAGCTTTTTATTGCTTTTTTAAATATGCATGAAATTTTGAACTATATAACAAACATAGGAATTCAAAAAATTCTTGAATCTGATTGGTTGAACAAATGTTTAATAGCTTTTTATTGCTTTTTAAAATATGCATGAAATTTTGAACTATATAACAAACATAGGAATTCAAAAAATTCTTGAATCTGATTGGTTGAACAAATGTTTAATAGCTTTTTATTGCTTTTTAAAATATGCATGAAATTTTGAACTATATAACAAACATAAGAATTCAAAAAATTCTTGAATCTGATTGGTTGAACAAATGTTTTTTAATTATTTATTGCACCTAAACGGATGCAATAGTATTCCTGCCTATGGCAGGAACTAATAATAATGATTTAGTGTTTAGCATACATTTTTTTGTACAAATGTATGAAAAATAATATAGAAAAAATTTCCTAATAGAGGTGTACCGTTTAAGTTTCTTAAAGTAAAAATTCACACCAAAATCATTTTCAATAGAAGCAAAAGGTAAATGAATGGCGGGAGATGAATTTTCAACATGTAGTTCCCGTCCAGTCCATGCACAGGTCGATTGGGGGAGGAAGATCAGATATCATTGCAGAGCCTCCATTGTCATTTTATATACATTTCCACTAGTTACTGGAAAGGAAACTCCTGATGATTATGTCTTCAAGGTCGAGATGTTGGCCATATATTTATTTATTTAGTGCTCTATTTCAATCTTGATCTTGCTTGAAGAAAATTTCCTTTACCTAGGGTTTCATTACCATTTCCATTTTTCTTGAAGAAAACTTAGTTTACCTAGCATTGCATTATGATTTCGATTTTGGTTGAAGAAAATTTCAGTTTATTTAATGTTTCATTTTGATTTATTGACGAAAATATAATATGATTTACTCTGTGTCATTACAGAGTGAAGAAAGAGGCAAGCCACTCACTCCCACCTCAGCTTGAAGAGCAGCAAAGAGGCTCACCAAGATCGTCAAGATGCATAAATATTTAAAATGGGTATGTGATTTGTATGTCTTTGAAAATGTGAGGTTTCAATTGTTGAGATCTATGGTCTCTATGGTCTCTATCAATCAAACAGTTACAATTTGTGTTGACCATTGTCATAAAATAGTGGGGGCACATCACCTGGTGAATATTAGGGCTGAAACATTCCAGGGCCCCCACCTTACTCTTCTATATCAGCCTACTTTTATGATAGGAAATTAAATCACTATATATCCTTGGAAATGGTTATCTAGTCCAAAGACTTCACAACCAAGGCATTTCAATTAGGATCAATCTTACTGGCATAATAGTGATTATGATTAGTGCCAATTCAGATGAGAAATTGGAGTGGATTATCCAATAGGAGATGTATGTCAATTGAAAATTTCCAGAGACCTTTGGAATATCTTCAATACATAACTTATAATCAAGACCGATCTTATTGGAACAATAATATTAGTGACAGGTGGGATGAGATATTGGAGTAGAATAATTTAATAGGTTGAGTCAATATATTAAGATTTTCATAATGCCTTTGGGGCTTGGATAATTCAGTAATGAGCCTAGATAAAGCTCAACTAGAATTGTAAAATATAAATTACTGATATTGGAAGGAATAAATTTAAGTGATAATTTTTTTTTCTAGAAATAAGAAGCAAAATTTGGCTCTGTTACAACCAATAAATAGAACAGTCCAAAGTTGCAGGCAAGCCATTCTCTGTTTACAACAAAACATTTCTTCAGTTAAGTGTAAGTCACCTTATTTCATTCCAAATCTTCGTATACTTCAAAATATGTCTTTCCATATTCGTAGGCAACAGATTCTTCCTGAATAATTAAATTTTTCCAACTAAAGAAATCAAAAAATTCTTATGTTAAACCTTTTAAATTTTTTACATGCCTTTATTTGTTCCTATTTTCCAAAGCAGATTATATCTTATCTCTTAGCAATGTCGCCAACTGAACTAGAACAAATATTATTTTATGCTTCATTTTGCATGGATGTTATGTCTTGTAACATTTCTTTACATGGATTTGATCTCCAATAACATTTATTGTTTTCTACTTGAATATTTTCACCAAAAGCTTTTACTCTTTTCTGCTTGGATGCCACTGAATACTATTCTCAAATTTGACTCTTATTTATGCGCTTGTGAGATGTACTTGGCATATTACAGCTGTTCATAAGAATTTTATCATACTACAAACAAACCCTCTGTTCACTGTCTACTATGACAGTCCATAACAATATGAAGAAGGATAGTTATCTTGAGTGCCCTACCCTTGTGTCTCTTCACCCCTAATGCATTGATACACCTTAACACCCTTCTAACACTCTATCCTCTACAAACCAACCCTCTGAACCATTAAACACAATACCATTTTCTTTAACTCTCAACAATGTTAATGACAAACAAGAATGTAATGGCCTTCTGTATAGACCCATACTCAGAAGTGTATAACTTTCGAACCAGATCAAAACTTATCGATCGCTCCGGTCAGACTTTTAAGAACTTGATTACAAACAACATATCCAAAATGCAACACGATCCAACGGTTGGTTTGCGAGATATCCCCTCTGTACTAAGACTGTATTTTTCAGAGACAGTCACACATTCACCTTCAGCAAACTGCTTTCTTCCTCCATCCAAAACACTTGCCACCTGCAGTTTGGTTCTCTTGCAAACTTGGTGGATTGTAATACATTCTTTCAACCCTCATACCACTAATTTTGGGGCTTATAAAATGTAAACCCTGCAAGTTTTACATGGTTCTTCTTCCCGAGATACCCTAAGCAAGGATTTTGTCAATTTCTATTCAAAACCAAATATCTTCTTTAATACTTAATAAAAACTACTGCAACAAAAACCAAAATGAAAATGATTCAGCGTTCTTACATCTAAAATGAATGGATCTTTCAAAATATATGATGATCATGAGAAAATGTTGGAACAGTACTGAAATAACTGTAAAAAAAATGAAATATGCAAAAAAGTCACTACTTTATTAATTGACAGAACTTCACACACGTCTCCCTTCTTGATGCTCGGAACTTTACATCATTTGTTGACCAAAATCCATTCCCAAAACTGACAACTACTTTGCATAAGCAGTCTGCATGATTCCCAGCTTAAATGAATGGCATTTTTCTTGGAGAGAGTTCAACTGCTGGTTGATGAAAATAGAAAATAGAGTTAAGATTTATCATCATCAATAAGATCAATGTTCTACTTTTCCAAGCACGATATATAAAAATAAACAAGTCTATCTGCATCACCATCCAAGCTTGCACACCTATTCAATAATTTACAGAACATTCAGTACTTGCAGGAGTCGCATAAGACACCAAAGAATGCATTAGCCTCGGTGAATCTAGAGGACAAGTAATCACCTTTTTCCAACATCACTAAATCCAAATCCACAGGGAATCACATTCTCTTTCTACATGAAGTCATCCCTAACTCTTTCATCGAGGCCACCTTCCCCTTCCTTGCCAAAGTTCTTGATCTGCATTTCTAGACCCTCTAGAAATGGTAGTAACAGAAACAAATTTTTCGCATCCACTCCATTGGCTCCATCTACTACCATATCTCCAATATATGGTTCTGATTCTTGCACTTTGAGGCTCAATGACATTAGAGTCCTGCATAAAATTCATATTTACCAGATTCTAAATTTCCACTTTCAAGCATACATATAGAAAAATTAGTCAACAAAATACTTCAGTAATCATGTGCCTTAGACCATTTTCACTTATAAGAGTTAAGACTACATTATTCCATCCCTAACATGAATATTGTGCAAGTTACAGACAAAGTTTACCTGAATGAGCCTGAAAGTTGTGTGTAATAATCAAATGCAATTGTTGGCATAGATCTGTTTTTGTTCCAGATCATCCAGTGAAGTTGTGGAGTTGTCAAGATACCCATGTCTACAGCTACAACAACTTTTACAGCTCTAATTCCCTTCAAAAAGGAACAAATATACCTTACTTCTATTGTTCAAAAGATATAATTTAAATCATAATAGATCTGTTATCTTGCACCAATTCTAAACGTGCATGTAGAAACACCACTTCTTACTCGCATAGCAGCACCAAGTAGTGATTCTCCACTAGGCCTTGTGTCTCTTGGTTCAAGTACCTCCCCAAAACATGCTTCTTTGAATGATATACCTTCATTCCTCATGAACTCTTTAATTGTCTGAAAAGAAGCAATATGGTCAATATACTAGATAAATTTAAATAGTTACAGGCAACAATATATGCCTAGCCATGCATGAATCATCCTACTAATTCATTCCGGTGAATAAAAGAATGTAATAGATGTCTGCTCCTGTGGATAGATACATTAAGTTTGTAGCACATTAAAAATTTCAAACTCATTTGTACACAATCCTATAAATTGAGAGCATTTGCCAAGGCCTCTGCAAATGGTTCCCAGTCCTGGGTCAGCATGCCACCTCCTGGATCTGCAACCTTCACACCATTGTCACAAGCTGGATTATGTGAGATTGTGATCATTAGTCCAATAACAGATCCAGTTTTCAATGACCTTAGAGCAGCCACAATTCCAGCCCTGAACAATGTTGTTGACAAGAATGAAGCATCTGATTAGAACCCTGCTGTTCCATCAGCAAATTTGATATCTGAACATGTGCAAAGAAAGTTAAGAAAAGTAAGAAAGAAGGGACTATATGAAAAATCTAATCAAGCAGAGAAGATTTAGAATATGTTAACATACACTGAATTAAATATTGTTTGTGCAAAAACAACAGATGAATTTTGACATGAGACTTTCTGGGCGATTCTGGATACGAAACGTACCAGAGTCTGATTCTGAAACAAATCTCCTGTGGGTACACATCTAGGATTTGTATTTATAAATGCCAAAATATTTAGTGATTCTAGTTTGATCTTTTAGATATTTTTAAGATCTATACTGCTGATAAGCGAACTCTGAACTTATCTATCATGATAATCAAACTTGTTAATGTTCCTTGTTTCATTTGGATTTTGTGAATTTAGGTCAGGTTATGAGGCAATCCAAGAAAGGGACATTACATTTTCAAACCCAATATTTCCACAAAGAAAGAAAATAGGAGCTAACTGAAAATCAACAAAATCATTTTTTTCCTTGAAGCATAAAATCGAAAAGAAACAAACCTTGGAGCATTTATTATAAAACAAGATGCCTTTAACAACAGTTTTCAGAGAATCTACTGCACCTGAAAAGTTAAATTAAACCAATTTTGCACAACTTATTGTCATATTAGAGACATAAAAGAGAAATCTTGTGAACAAAAAATATACATTTCCATAGTTTCTGCAGTCCAATTTGACCTTAGAGTCAAATCATCTCAATCTCATTAATTAGCATTTCTTAAAGGATCAGATAAGTTGAAAGAAGAAAGAGACAATAGATATGGTATGAGATAGCAGATCTATGCCATTTTCACGTGAGAAATACACACATACCCAAGGACACAATCAAAAAACATAAAGATCAATACAGTAGTAGTAACTTTCAGACATACCTTTCGCTATACAGATCCTGGTTCTACAGTGTGATTGTGCATCCAAGATCAAATGGGTAGACCAAAAAATTATTGAAAAAAAATTAATTTTGGGATCCCTTGTAATGTACTTGAGATGAAAGAGGGCTTAATATCCAAGTCTATAACAACAAGAAAAAGAACAGGAGTTCACTTCCTTGCCACTTCTCAATCCTGAAAGCAAGGTAAGCTCCTGTCAATTCCTGTGATTTTACAACCACATGAATGCACAAACAAACATCACTATTACTACGTATACAACTACTCTCTCTACTGGGCCATATATCCCATACCACCATACCCTCATGTATAAATATAGCTACAGGTCTTTTTCCCAGCTCTATGTCATAGATCAGCCTTTTTCCTTGATGCTGGAAGCTACACCAATTAGATGGGAGGTTTGAAAATCAGATATTACTCTGTGATGTGAGCCAACATTCACATTTATAGGTGTGTTCTCAAAGAATTATATCACAACAGCACCGATCGGGTGTCTGGATGGGTTGCAGTTCTGAAACAGAGGAAAATTGAAGGAACAAATGTTACATCATTAGCCGCCAAGTCCATTTACACAACAGATAAATCTCCAGTTGGATGTGGGCACCCCTACCAGCATCTTGATCAGATAACAGCCTGATTAGCAGATGTCAGCAATTAAATTGGAGAAATCTGCATGTATTAATGTCAACTCTCAAGCTATCTATCAATTGATTAAATTACCTGGTATGATCTGCATGAACTATCAATTCTCAACGTTTTAGTATTGGCTGTTATTTCCAGGAATTAATAAAGTGAAATTTTCCATTGAAGTTATATTGGTTAGAATTACATTTTGCCGTAAAATGGTATTGCATTTCAACTATCATTCAAAAACAAAAAAAATGAAAAAATCTCCAAAACTCCTCCAAAAAGCAAATAAACACAAAAATTACAAAAAAAATCCCAATACGCCTGTCAAAGTTTGTTCAATTTAAAACACACACCTGGGCAGTATATTACAATTGGCTTTATGTATGATCAATTATTTGTATGATATCAATGTTTTCATGTTATGTAATTAACTGCTAAGATAACGACGATAGATAGAATTGTTAAATGCAGTCTTTGATTTTCCTTGATTAGCAATTTTGGAAAACTGTCAACAGACCTGATAATGAAGTATGACAATTATTTGTCTTTGGAGGAATATCATATGACTTAGTCATCTTAACTCAGAGCCCTGATTATATGAAGGTATGATTAGTTCTAAGGCATACTTGAGCATTTGGTTTTATGTATGGATATGCCAATTGTGTCACCAAGTTAGCTAAGATCATCGATACCAAATAATTAATCTTGATGCTTTATGAATATGCTTGGAGAAATGAATGTTTTTTTAAATGGGGACAGCACACATTAGTATTGCTCATAGGTGAAATTTAAGATTGGCTTAGTGTTGCCTATTTATGTTGGACCTTGTGAAATAACATGAAGTTGAAGGATATTAGTCTGAATTTAATAATTTCAAAAAACATTAGGCTTTTGTCATGTCCCCATTTTGGCTGACATCGTTTTGCGTGCCAAATTTGTCTATTATCGACTCTCGTAGGCAAATGATTTGGAGAGAGAGTCATTGTGCTGATCATTTGATTGCATATTGCTGACAGAGCCTACATCCAGTTTGAAGCCTACATGCAGTTGTAGTGGAGCCTACGTTCAGTTATGAGACTTTTGGGGCCTACATTGTCATAATTTTAAGTTGAGATTGCACTTTTTTATATTATAAAGTTACTTTATTATAAAGTGCATTATAATATGATTTTATAAAGGATGTTTCTAGAAGTTCTTAGCAACTTCTCCAAAAAGTGAATAAATAGAGGGCTGGGCCTCTCATTTGAACATGCTTGGATTTGGGATTTCTTCTACTTCTTCATTGTGAAGCAATTTGTAGCCTTGTGGTCTACAAATACTATTCGATCTTTGGGAACGAATCACTCCCCTAGATTGGCATAACTGAGGTAGTGAAATATCTATTGAAGGGTTGCATTGTTGGAGATGGTACTCAGCCATTTCATATTGAATTTCATTTGGAGATTGATTTGAGGGCATGTATTTGATTGAATAAGGGTTTTGTATTCATCATTGCATTGGTGAATCATTTTGATTAAGTTTGGAGCTTCAATTTTAGATCAATTTGGCACGGGGAATGACTGTCCAAATTGCAAGGTCTGTGTTTGGAGTTTTTAGCTAAAGGTAAAGTTCAAATTTTTGGTGAAGGCTGGAGCAAGGGTTCGAAAGTCATCAGCAGAGTTTCCCTTCTTAGTTTGGCGTCACCACTGCACATTTTTGGCCGGGTTTCTCTTCAATTTTGTGCTCAGCTCACATAGCAAGCGTTCAGCACTATTTCTTGAGTAGTTTAGCACCTGAAACAAGGAGATTTCGCAGGGAATTTGTACTCCATCAGGCCCGTACTGACTATACGGGATCTTGTTCAGATACAGCAGCCCCTGCGATTTCAGAATTAGACCATTTTGGCACCCAAGGAAATTCATAAAAAATTCCAAAGTCAGTTCGCAGCATATTAGGGAAGGTGCGTTCCAGTTTTGAGGTGATTTGATTCAGTTTGAAAGGGTTCTTGCACAGTTCGTACTGTCATATGGCCTGTACCTGTACGGCCCAGTCAGTGAGTTAATCCTTCAGCACTTGACATAGTTTCGACCCAGCTATTGGAGGCATTGGAATTGAGCACTGATTCAGCGTCAACTCCATTGAGGCATTCCAGGTTCTTTAATATTGTTTTGGATTGTATGAATTTGCAAATATTCAGATTTGTTACCTCAGTCCAGTATTGGTCTAAACAGTCTATACAATCTGTCATTGTAATCAGACTTTGATTATCATTAATGTCATAGCAAGGAAGAGTATTGGTCTGTCATAGAAGTTAGTTGCTATAGTATGTAACAGTCCATTATAATCAGTCAATACCACACTTGTAATGAGTTTAGTATTGATCCTAATATATGTAACTTCGTTGTTAGATCAATTGTCTTGAAGTCTGAATATAGTCACAGTCATTCTGGGAATAGTCATCAGACATTGCTAGTTACATTCCATTGGATGCCATTTATCAATGTTCATTGTAATAGTTTGAATCAGTCCTACTTTGCAATCAGATTTGAGTAGTTCATGATATACTGGCTTTGCACTGTCATTTCATTCTATATTGGTATTGTTATCTCAATTACATTTGATGCCTAAAACAACAAATACATTGAAACACATCATTACAAGAAAAACATTTCAGTGCATGCCAACTGCTTGATGAATTGTCTCAGTTCAGATTTGGGTTTTTTTAGTGGCCTTTCTAGTAAGGGTCATTACAGCTTTCTATATATTTTCAACTTAGATGTAATTTAGATAAAATACATCATCCATATTATCTAATTTGGTTGGTTCTTGCAGAGGCTTTACTGGAAATTTGCTTCAAGGGTGCACCTTGGATTGTTGCTAACTTCGCCACTTTAACTTGTGGGTCATACATCTTAAAAATATAAGAAATTTGACAGTCGAAAAGCTTTAATCTTGTGGCCTGAGGAACTAAGGTGTGTATTCCCTTTATTTCTATACTTTGATGGATGTTCATACCCCGTTTTCAAATCTTCCATTCACATTGATCCAAGAACGAAGTCTACACAGAGCAGATTGATTTATCTGACCAAGTTTGACCAGCTAGATTGACCTTTACCATTTGATGTTATCAAAGTCAATTATTCTATAATTTCATCTAATGTCCTCTTAATGTCCTCTCTTCTATAATTTCATCCTTGAAATCTTATCTCATTTTTTTTATAGTAGCATTCACTATTTTTGTGACACTACAATTTTTAGTCAATGTATTTTTAGAGTGCCCATGTATCTTGCTTGATATGCAATTTTCAAGTTTTAGCCTTAAAATTAATCACAGTTCATATTTGTAGAGCCTTTTATGGGATAATAGCCTTTTATCTTCTATAACTACTATCATTATTTCATAACTATTGTTATTTTTCTATTTCCTGTGGTGCGAATCGTTTTGAACTCTTATTGGTCAAAAGGGAAATCATTGAATTAGTGATTCCTAGTTTTATGAGTTGATTTCACAATTTTGAGAAATTGTATTTAGTATTTTTCAGGTCATTTCTAGTTTGTATAATGTGTCTACTTTCTGACCAATTTGAATTATGTTTAATCATTAACTGTGCTTTTCATGTTAGCAGCAGTTTTTCCATAAAACTGGTTACTGTGAGTTCACTTTTCTATTTATCACTTTGTTAGGGTAGAATTTTTTAGCATCTCCTATGTTTAGGAAGGGAAGCTCTTACTTAGTGATTCCTTGTTATTCTTGAAGCTAATTATCAACTGGTTTGTTTCTTGGATCTTGGTTTTTTCTTAGAGTATTTAGTTTCAGGCAAAGCTTGTAATTTTAATAAAAATTGTCCTTGGTGCTCATCATGTTTATTTTTACACATCTCTACAACTTTTGTTCAAGTTTGGGTGAATTTGCATTTTTGTAAATCATAAATTATGCCAAAGAGTTGTATGCTTTGATCTTGATGGTTTTAGATATTTGTGGCTCCTATTGGTAAGAAAGGAAGCTACCATTCATTGATGCTTCATGTCCAAATAGTCATTATTGAGATATAAAGTTTAGGTGAGTAGTCAAAAATCTTGGAATCGTTTAGTTTTAGATGTTGGGTTACAAGCTTGTGAAATAGGCCTTTGTTTGTCTCATGCTTTGACATGTATAAGGTTGGGAAAGGATATATTTTAGTATTTGTTTTTTCTATGATATATTGTACAGTTCTACCTTCTAGCTAGAGGAAAAATACTTCATATGGAAACAATTCTAATGAAGTGATTGGTGATAATTCTTTCGAATGTTTTTCTGTACACATTAACCAATGAAGAAACTGTGACTGATGGCATGTCTATGTCTTTCATTCCTTTTGGTGTATGCTCCAGTTATCATGGTGTTTGATTTGTACTTTATTAGCTTCCTATTTTCATCCTTCCGTGTTTATTTTTAAAGTTGTGTTTTCATTTCATGTGTAGCAATTTCAAATTTTTGAAAATGAATTGTTTCAGAGAATGAATATAGTGAAGGATCATTGGTATCCTCTATGCTTCCTACTGTGATTTATTTATGTGCTCATGAAGACTACTCAAGTTTTTCAGCATTTCTATGATTGTAGCTGATATAATATTTTTCTATATTGAGTCTTGAATGCAATCTCTCTTTTATCAACTTGTTGCAGCTTGTAAGAAATCAGTCCATCTTGAGTAAATCCTTTTCAATCAGGTATTGCATACTTTTTTTAAGTCATTTTTTAATTTTTTCTCTTAAGCATAGTTTAGTTTCTTGAAAACCACCAAATTTATGAAACCATAATGTTTCAGTTTGTTTTTCTCTCCATAGTTTTACTTTGCATTGCTTCCTATGATAAAATTTATTTCTAGATTTTATTTATTTATTTTTAATTAATTAACATAAGTATTAGTCAAGGTATTTTTAGAATTCCCATGTATCTTGCTTGATATGCAATTTTCAAGTTTTAGCCTTAAACTTAATCACAGTTCATATTTGCAGAGCCTTTTATGGGATAATAGCGTAAAGTATACAAAAAATACTTGAAGGAGATGATCAATCATCATTCTTTTATCGAGATTTCTGAGGGAAAGGATATTACCAAAGATCAAACATTAGAAGACTTGGTGTGAGTTCCTATCTTTTTTCTCATCCATCCACAGCCAATTAAAATTATTGCTATTGTACTTTTTGTTCTTTTTTCTTTCTTGACCATCTTGTTTTATGCTTATAGTTGTTTCTAACATAGATAACCAAATCCAACTAATCAAGGACTCATTCTTGAATTTGTGAACTTATATGCTAACTTCTTATTGTTGTATTCCTGAGAGTTGCAATGATCTTTATGGACAAAGAGACTTCTATAGAACAGTTCTAGAAGATTGTGACGTATTGGTTGGTATAAGGTGATGGAAATTCCTTGTCCACGTCTAGCTGAAATAGTTCTTGAATTCTAACATCACATTAATTTGGGTGCACAAAGCTTAAACTATCTTGAGGACAGTGCTCATTAGCTTACCATTCACTGAAATAGTTCTTGAATTCTAACATCACATTAATTTGGATGCACAAAGCTTAAACTATCTTGAGGACAGTGCTCATTAGCTTACCATTCATTTAAATTATCAAGAATTCCATCCTCGCAGATCTACAAAACATTGTTATAGTTTTCCATAAACACATCTGCAGTGGTAAAAATGCCTTGCATTCAATTGGCCATACAATATACTGTATAACCTCCACATAATAGGAGTATGATGTGTTTACATGATTTCTTCCTCTGGAAAATGTAGTAGAGATCTATAATTAGTGAAACCTTTAAATGGAATGGAATATAATATACTCATTGTATTTGGAAATGACATTCAAGTATGTTGATCTAAATCTGAAGAGAGCTTGCATTATTTTAAAGCATCAATTAGTTGGTCTTTTAAAGCAGAAAATATATTTCAGCTACATCCTATAGGAGAATCCTTTAAGTATCTATTTTTCAACATGTCATCAAGATATTGACAATGGATGACATTTAGCTCACCCTATTAATTTTTTAAATATTTCAACAAACAGAATGATGTGATATCTATCGATATTATTTTACTCAATGTATCTCTTAGACCATCATTTGTACCTTATTTATAATAGGATGAACTCAATGCTGAATTGGAGGAACTTGAGGGAGTAGATCTCAAAAATTGTTGGTATTGAGTTACCACAATCTGCACAAATTATTGAAAAAATTGTTGGTATTGAGTTACCACAAGGTCACTGGACATAGCCCATCAAATTTCTATTGTTTAACATGGGTAGCCCACAAATAGAATTGCCTGCTCATCTCAAGCAGGCTACTTTGGAAACTATAGGTTATGTATGCAAGGAGGTAGTTGCAGATGTTCTTGCTCAGGATCAGGTGATTGTGCAGGGAATGAACTCATTTTAAGGGCAATAGTGATGTTAGGTATGCTGCTACTCGAGCATTTTACAATGCTTTGAACTTTTCTCAGACAAATTTTGATAATGAAGTAGAGAGGAATTATATAATGGAGGTAGTTTGTGAAGCAACTTTGTCTCCTCAACAGAGAACTCAACAAGCTGCCTTTAATGAATGTTGAGTGCAGATATCTTCAACATATTATGATAAGATAGCTTCATATATGCAACATATATTTTCCATCACAGAAAAGGCTGTCAAAATAGATGAAGAACCTGTTTCTCTCCAAGCAATTGAGTTCTGGAGTTCTATCTATGATGGGGAATTTGATATACAATAAGAATATGGAGGGGATTTAAGTAAAGACTGAGATTTTCCTTTCTTTTATTTCATTAAGCAAGCACTTCCATCTCTTGTTCCAATGCTATTAGAGACCCTCTTGAAACATTAAGATGACCAAGATCAGGATGAACTATGAAGGGGCTTGGAACTTGTCCATGGCTGGAGGAACTTGTCTGGGACATGTTGCAAAAACTGTTGGAGATAATATTGTTCCCTTGGTTATGTAATTTGTAGAAAAAAACCATATCAAAGACACATTGGATATGACAAGAGGCAGCCACCTATGCCTTTGGGTTAATTCTGGATGGTCCATCACCTGATAAATTGACTCCTCTTGTGAATGTTGCTCTTAACTTTAATTTTATTTTGTCTGCCATAAAAGATGAAAATAATCATGTGAAGGATACAACTGCATGGGCCCTTGGTACAATATTTGAATACTATACTGATCAAATGATGAACCTTTTCTTAGGGGTAGTTCCATGTCAGAGTGCTAGAAAAGTCCAGTTGAATCATCAAGGCAAGAAGAAGTGCCAGTTATTCTTTTGCAGAAGGATGCAAGCAGAGGAAAATCGGACATGGATGGAGTAGCTCACTCAATTGTATCTCAAAAGTATGATTAATTCTTCCCTTATACATCATTTTACTCATTAAAAAATGAATGTCAAGCTTTTGTCAATTTTGGATAATTTGCTTGCATTTTCTGTTCTGGAATTTTTTTAAAGGAATTTGTCTTTCTATTCTATCTAATTAGGATTTGGGTTATATTTTCTTTCTTTTTGATGAAAAGATGAAGCATCAGATGAAAAAGGGTTGGGGTTACCTCTAAAAAATTGCCATAGACCATAGTTGTTTAGTGGAAGGGAGTGCAAGAAAGAAGTCTCAGATTACAATATCTGGGGGTGACCTAGAACTACATAGAATAGTGTAAGAAAAGTAGAGAATATAGTATCATAGAAATTAGATATCAAAGCTAACAGCTGTGGAAAACTTCAAGGAGTTTTAAGAGATGTCCCCGTGATGTTATTAGTAAAGTGAATTTTTACTTGGACTTTCCAAATAATGTGCGAGTTTTGATGTTTGACACAACTCATAAATTTATGATGAGTTACTCACCTTTTTGATAAATTGAGTAGTTTGGTGAGGACTTAGAACTTTTGAAATATTGTTGATATTAGATGAATATTCACCTTTTGGAAAAATTGACTAATTTGGTGAATACTCACAAATTTTTTGAAATATGGTTGATATCAGAGAAAATTGTCCTAGATTATAGATTGGCTCTTACAAACTTAGCTTTTACAATAAATATGAGGCATTTTTTGTTCTATCAGGTTAATTTGTTTTGGACTTTATATTTATCAATTAGCTAAAGCTCTATGTTATTTTTTGTATATCTGCATAGTTCATAAACTAATAAAAGGTAAACATAATAGTTCCAAATTTGATTGCATTATATATGTTAGGTTCTTTCTCTTTGAAATTTCTACACACTTTGCATAAAAACCCCCCTTCAATATTCGACATGTCATTATCAGTTGTGTTCTTTCACAACGTAAAGTTTTGTTATCATTGAAAATACAATTAGGTTTTGAAACCTTAAATAGTTGACAATCCAAAGAATATACTCACATCCTAAGCCTTTTCCCATATTACATCCAAAATGAAGAGATAAAAACACATGTCATTATCAGTTATGTTCTTTCACAACGTAAAGTTTTGTTATCATTGAAAATACAATTAGGATTTGAAACCTTAAATAGGTGACAATCCAAAGAATATACTCACATCCTAAGCCTTTTCCCATATTGCATCCAAAATGAAGAGATAAAACTCATTTATTTGGCAGTTGTGTTCTTTCACAACGTAAAGTTTTGTTATCATTGAAAATACAATTAGGATTTGAAACCTTAAATAGTTGACAATCCAAAGAATATACTCACATCCTAAGCATTTTCTCATATTGCCTCCAAAATGAAGAGATAAAACTCATTTCTTTGACATTAGGTAATGCATAATACATAAATCATATTTAATAGTAAGTACTAGTAGACATGGTATGA
The DNA here is from genome assembly GCA_027943335.1 of Chamaecyparis obtusa. Lineage (NCBI taxonomy): Eukaryota > Viridiplantae > Streptophyta > Pinopsida > Cupressales > Cupressaceae > Chamaecyparis > Chamaecyparis obtusa. The sequence goes on along the minus strand of BSBK01002619.1, from coordinate 519,881 downwards.
TTATTCTTTAAAGGGTACTAGCTCAATGGAAGAGAACCTACTTTATAAGTAGGAGGATGGTGGGGATGGTGGTTCGATTCCATCGTGCTCTAATATGACTAGATTAATGACTAGATATATGATTAAATAAATGGCTAAATAAATGATTAAATTAATGATCAGATAAACTACCAAATAAACGACTAAATAAATGACCAAATAAAAGACCAAATGAACAACCAAATAAATGACCAAATAAATGACTAAATAAATGATTAAATCAATGACCAAATAAACGACCAAATAAACTACTAAATCAATGACTAAAATAGTTTAGTCATAAATTTGGTTGCGAGATAAATGATCGACAATAAATTATTAATGATCACGTGATCAAAATTAGTCATTTATCTACAATTTTTAGTAGTTTATTTAGTCATATATTGTTGTTTTTATACTAGTGCTAGGTTAAAGTCGACCTCGACCTTGACCCAAGGTCCAAATTTCAAGATTCCATGATTTCTGGATGTCGGGTTTTTGAAAGATTTGTTTTCCCGCTTTCGGGTTGGCTGTTTCAGATTTCAGAATGGTAAACTCTTAAATTGTATTTAATTTAGGTCCATTTCTAGGGGTTAAGGCTTAATTGAAATTTAATTCTCCTATGTTGGCCCCTCTAGAATTTTGTGCCCTAGATCACTATAAAAGGAAGCCTTCCTCTCTCATTTTATTCATCTCTCAATCAAGTACATCCATCATTTATCAAGCACTCTCAAGGAGACCTCCACGATCAAACAAGAATTTTCAATCAAGGAAGCATTCAAGCCATTATCATCCATTCAAGCATTCAAGTTCTCCATTGAAGATCAAAGATTCAAGCATTCAAGCCTTTGAAGGGATTTGGTTCAAGCATTCAAGATTCATCATTCAAACCCTAGATCTATCCATCATGGTGGTGCGATCTTCCTTCAAGATCCTTTATTCATCTTCAAGATCCATTTATTCTTCCCTCAAGGTGGATTCCAAGTATACAATCATGGAGGTTTTGATTTACATTTATAGTTTTTAGTATTGAGTCCAAGCTTTCATATGAACATACTTGTTTACATTTCAAATGCAATTGCATATCTATTGAATATCATAACTTCGTTGTTAAATCTACTTCTACCACTTGCTAGCATTCTCTATTTCAATTCCATTATTAAGGTTGATTCCAAATAGGGGTTTGACCAAGGCAAACCCCTTATCCAAACAACAAAATCATTTTTTTTGTAGGTGCAGGTGCAGGACAATGAATATCAGTGCAGATCTGGCTACTATTTTCGGTGAACTTCCGAGATCCACAAACAAAATTTATGTCAGAGTACTTTCAGGTCAAGGATGACTTTCAGTGGGGGGAAAGATTGTACCCCGGGGTAAGATCTTACCCCGATCCTGAGGTCAAAGATGACCTTGCTCTGAAAGATAGAAGTTTTCTGGGTTTTCTTTGTCTCAACATTTCTAGGCCGAATCAGGTTGCAGAATCCCCTAAAACTGAACACAGACATCAGAAAATAGTGATTTCTGAATCTACCTTTTTTCAAGATAAGTATTCTTGTCTTATTAAGTTTGTATGTCCATAACATTTTCCATTTCATATTTCCAAACCATACATTCTACATCCCATATTCTACCATATACATTTTGGTGAACCCGACAAGCTTATCCCTTGTCTTTTGTGGAATTAGATGTTCTATTGTATTACATTTCAAAAAAAAATTAAAAAAAATCATATACAACAAAATAAACAAATATTTCTTGTATTTCATCTACTATGAAGATTTTTAAGATGCTTTGGTGTGTGCTCCTTTTCTTTATGGTTCTCCTCTTAGCATCTCTTTATAAAACTTATGATGTTTATGAGAGTATCATTCACTTCATTATGTTGGTTACCCTTCATCTTTCACTTGCCTATGCTTTTTTGAAATTGACGGATACTAGTCTTCCTACTTTCAAAATTTTCATTAAAGATTTGTGTGGTAAACTTATTACTCTTTTGGATTATGTGAAAAATTGGGTAGATGATACACCATCTCCTAATCTTCCTAATCCTAATCCTATCATCCCTAATTTAGTTCCTAACCTTCTTAATCCTAATCCGATGCCTAATATGCCTAATTCTCCATCTACTAATCTTAGTTCTTCCCATACTTATGATGGGATTCAAGCTATAGTTCATGATGTAGATGTGCAAGAGTTCTTTGATTTACCTTCTCCTCCAATTCATAATGATATTAAAGGAAAGGGTAAAGAAACTTCCTCTAAACCTATTATTCCACCTTATACAACCTTTATTCATGAACATGATAAACAATCACCTCATGTAGAAGTCTTACATGATATGTACACTACATGATATAATATGATGACTAAACAAGGTTATAAAGGTTTAGGGCTTGGTGTTAATGAGCATGGTATGAAATATCCGGTTCATATACCCCTAAACAAGATATGTGTGGCGTTGGTTGTTCACAATCTCACTTCAAGGTAGTTGATTTTGATCGTCATCCTCCTCTTCATGTTCTTCTCCCTACACCTAAATTAGATTACCCTCATACTCCCCAAGATGTAGCTAAGAAGGTGTATGTCCACTTAATGAATTCCAAGAAAGAAATATTTAAACCTACGCCGAAAGATGCTCTATCTAAGTACAAATGTCCTTTTCATTATATTAATACACATTTACTTGCTGATTGTGTGCATTTCAAGTTATATGTTAGGAAAAGAGCTGCTTTAGGAATTATATCTCACTCTCGTGCAGTTTTACAATTCCTTCATAACTTTGATAGGGAGCATCCCCTTGACTCTTCCATAATATAGATATTTTATCCTCTTGTCTCATGACTGGGGGGCAAGAGGCATTTAATCTAGTCTTATAGGATCCATTAGGCTCTTGGCATATATTTTATCCTAGGCTTAATTGGTATTCTTTCTTCCTTCTTTCTCTATGATTTTTGCATTATATTATATAATCATCCATAGATTTTATTCTATATTCAAGATATCTTTTTCAAGAAATTTGTTTTGCAAAGGTATCCCTTACTTTCATCCCTGGGGGTAAAGTTTTTCCTTCTTTCTCTTTGTCTGGGGATCTACTTTCCTTAACTTAGTGGCATTTGTTTATTTGACAACATTATTTCATTATACTGATCGATGTTTTGACCATGGATAACCTTTTATATGAGAGATTGTTGTACTAGGTCATCACCTCTCCTTTATTTTGCAAATTATGTTCTTTATAAACTCTTGCCCTTGCTTTGGTGATTAGAGTTGTTTCCCTCATTTCAAAGATTCCTCTTCCTCTTACAGGGGGCTAGATGATTGAATCTTTGTTTCTATTTAAGCACTCCTCTATGGTGGGGGTCTTGTTGTTGAGATCTTTTTCTTTGAGGATCCTTTTTCCATGAGTGACATATCATTTTCATGATTATCTATACTCTTGGATGTAGGGGTCAATACCCTTCGCTAAGAATGTAGTATACATTGTTGATAAACAAGATATCTCCTTACATTGTGAAGTAGGTATCCTTTTTCTCTTCCTTATCATGTCTTGTAGACAACCACAATAAGGAGGGGGGCATATATAGGGTCTCCCTTGTACAATATTTTTTTATTTATATGCTAAATCCTCTGAAGGTAACACACATAAGTTGCTAAATCCTTAAGAGATGCATTTTCAATTTCCAAATATACTAAATCTTCCGAAGGTAACGCAATAAGTTGCTAAATCATGAAGAGACATATTTTATATTTTATGGTGATACAAGAAGGTGGATCTATGGGTATTCTAAAAGCCATCAGAAGACGCATTACAATTTCAAGGCACAGATTATGGGTGAACTATCAGGTTTGGCCACCTGTTTGGCTCTCCCTCCTTGGTGATTCATGGTAAGGTGGACATCTTACTGGGCGAGATAATCACTTTCTCTTTTCTCTCTTTCGCTCTCATGCTAGTAGGATTGGATCATGAAGCTATGTTATTTATAGTGTTTCTCTTGTCTTTCTTATGTAATCATTTATGCTTTTATGATAGCTTTCCGAATATGATACTAGTATAGGAAGCATTTCTTAGCAAGGTTTCCTCTACTAGTTGATTTGGGTTTGTTTTAGTACTAACCCCTCTTTTGTGTTTTTTAAGTCTCTCTCTTTGTTTTCGCACCCTTGTGTGTGTATGTTGAGTTAGAATCTTTAGCCTGGGGGCTTGTGTCCTTAGCTAAATGTTATTCTATCTCATTGTTAATCCACTTGGATCTCTTCTTTCTTCTCTTTTACCAAGAGTTTGTATCGAATCCATACTTTTGCTAAAGTGGGGGCTAAATGTATCGTTAGAAAATGGAAGCACTTCCATTTAAGACTGGTTTAGCCCTCCGAGTAGGTAGTGTGGGGTCATGTCAAACGCCTCGGGTAGATCCCTAGCTTGAATCTGACTTTTCTCCTCACTCTGCCCCTTTTTCCACCCTCTTTTTGCACTTTTCTAGCATTCTGGACTGAGATCCTGAGATCTTTGACTTCAGGGTCAAGGTCGACCTTGACTCTGACCTAGGTCAAAGTCGACCTCGACTCTCACCTAGGTCAAAGTTGACCTCGACCTTGACCCAAGGTCCAAATTTCAAGATTCCATGATTTTCGTATGTCGGGTTTCAGAAAGATTTGTTTTCTCGCTTCTGGATTGGCTGTTTCAGATTTCGGAACGGTAAACTCTTAAATTGTGTTTAATTTAGGTCCATTTCTAGGGGTTAAGGCTTAATTGGAATTTAATTCCCCTATGTTGGCCCCTCTAGAAGTTTGTGTCCTAGATCACTATAAAAGGAAGCCTTCCTCTCTCATTTTATTCATCTCTCAATCAAGTACATCCATCATTCATCAAGAACTCTGAAGGAGACCTCCACGATCAAGAAATAATTTTCAATCAAGGAAGCATTCAAGCCATTATCATCCATTCAAGCATTCAAGTTCTCCATTAAAGATCAAAGATTCAAGCATTCAAGTCTTTGAAGGGATTTGGTTCAAGCATTCAAGATTCATAATTCAAACCCTAGATCTATCCATCATGGTGGTGTGATCTTCCTTTAAGATCCTTTGTTCATTTTCAAGATCCATTCATTCTTCCGTCAAGGTGGATTCCAAGCATACAATCATGGAGGTTTTGATTTACATTTATGGTTTTTAGTGTTGAGTCCAAGCTTTCATATCAACATACTTGTTTACATTTCAAATACAATTGCATATCTATTGAATATCATAGATTCGTTGTTAGATCTACTTCTACTACTAGCTAGCATTCTCTATTTCAATTCCATTATTAAGGCTGATTCCAAACCAGGGTTTGACCAAGGCAAACCCCTTATCCCAACAACAAAACCAATTTTCTTGCAGGTGCAGGTGTGTGACAACAAATATCGATGCAGATCTGGATACCCTTTTCAACGAACTTCCGAGATCCATGAACATAATTCTTGTCATAGCAGTTTCAGGTCAAGGACAACTTTCAGTGGGGGGCAAGATTGTACCTCGGGGTAAGATCTTACCCCGATCCTGAGGTCAAGGACAACCTTACTCTGAAAGATAGAAGTTTTCTGGGTTTTCTCCATCTCTGCATTTTTAGGCCAGATTAGGTTGCAGAATCCCCTGAAACTAAACACAGACATCAGAAAATAGTGATTTCTGAATCTGCCTCTTTTTAAGATAAGTATTCCTGTCTTATTAATTTTGTATGTCCATAACATTTTCCATTACATATTTCCAAACCATACATTCTACATCCCATATTCTACCATATACAGGAGACTATTGTTTGATCACACTATTGCTTGCTTGGAAACATCCAGACCTAATTTAGGGATACTCAGACTCATCATGGATTTGAAGCTAAACTCATCCAGATTGGTCAATATTCTGGCAAACAGTGGTAAATTGTTCATTTTCTTGCATCCTATCATTTTGTCTAGCATCGTATCATACGATACGAGTGCTTTATTACACCCAATTTTGTGTTTTATCACATGAAAAGATTGATCTTCACCATATTATCGCACACAGTGTCGAGTTTCATCGCACCCAGTTCTGGAGTTTGTCATACGATCTTGTGTCTGACTAACTATCATAACCTGTTTCCAAATTCTCATATCTTAGTTGTCCAAGTGTCATGTTGGCTCTTTCTATTATTTTGATCAACGGTTATCCATCTACTAGTATTCCTAATTGGTTTACCTTTTTTTAGTAATTTGGTTTCTCTTTTCTTTTTCTTTAAGATCTTGGAAGTGCTCTAGCCTTGTCTCAAGTACCCTATCTAAAATTGTACCTTTATCAAAACTTCGTCACAAGTGCCACTCAACAGGCATTCAAGCCTCACTCTCGATACCTTGTACTTAGTTCTCTTGGCTACATCAACTTGGTCACAAGTGCCACTCAATAGGCATTCAGTCCTCAATCTCATTACCTTGCACCTTATTTCAGGTACTTTGTTATCTACGTATTCTTGAGATAGTTCTATCATTACCTCGATCTCTTAGCACAAGCTTAAGATACCTTGTCACTATCAGTTCGTTAATCTCATCTTCCATGCTAGTCAAAACTCATAGTCCTTTCTACAAGGCTATAGTTGATCCTAGAGGGAAATCTATTTACAACACTATTGGACCATCTTTTCAAGAAGAACCTTTGCATAAAGCTTTTGATTATCATTTAGTACCCTTTTCTAACACTGAGAGCTTTGATTGCATCAATATGGAAAACTATGATTCAAGCGCGCATAGAATACATGAATTTGATTCCTCTAAGGATGAAGAACCTACAAAAGAAGAAATCCAAAAATTTCAATAGGACAAGCATTTTCACAAGGTGATGTAAGTCATCATGAGCCAAGATAAATATCGCTATTTTATGCATCTCTCTTCCATGGGTGTGAAGCTACCACCTAAATTTGATGTGAATGACCTATTACAAAAAGTGGAAGAGTCTCCTCTCACAACCCTTACTAAACAACTTTAGGATCTACGTTGTGATATTTCACAACTTAAGAAGGATAATGACCAACCCTCTAACAAGTATTCTCTTGAATCAATTTGTCCTTTCCCCTTTGACAAAAATCTCTACATGCCACCTTTCCCATCCAAGGTGGAGATCCCTAATTATGACAAGTATGATGGTAATAAGGATCCTCAAGATCATGTGCATGAATTTTACACTATAAGCATGAAATTTATGTATGAATAGACCTATCTAATGAGACTCTTTCCTCGAAGTCTTGGTGGCCAAACCATGAGTTGGTTCACCTCGCTTGCCCTTGGCATTAAAACCTTTGATGAGATAGTTTTGTAGTTCATCCATCAATATTCTTACAATATCTCTCATAATGTCACCATGCTCTATTTATGCAATACAAGGAAATTTGTGGAAGAACCCTTTGTCACATTCCTCCAACGATGGTGGTGAATATTTTCTCGATACCCTCACCAGATTCCTGAGATTGAGGAAATCAATATATTCATCAACACTTTGGTTTATGATATGAACTATGCATTGAAAATGCTGAAACATGCTTCATTTGACAAGCTGGTTGAATCATCTATACTCATAGAGGATGTCCTTGTTTGAAAGGAGAGGTTACTCTTTAGTATAAAGAACACAAATCCTCTTCCAATAACTAACATAACAAGGACAAGAACAAGTTCTAGAATAAAACCAAAGATTTTGTCAATGACAAAATTGTATGCACGACCTCAACATCTACCACTACCAAACCCAAGGATCCAACCTTCAACTTATCCACTAGTATCCAAGCTATGAAAGCTAATAAGAGAAACCAAATAGGCTCTAAAATTGAGGCTAATAGAGATAGGCCATGGGTCCCTAGGCCTAAGAGAGACTTTATTCCTCTTGGAGAATCACTTGAGCATGCCTTGAAGATGCTTTTACCCAATAAGATCATCACTTTTCCTGACAACTCTAAACCATATGATCCTGAGATAAATCCTAAGTGGTGGAATGACAACCACTATTGTGATTACTATTGTAACAAAGGCCACAAAACCAATGATTACATGAAGCTTAAACATCTCATCCAGGATATGATCAATAATGAAATAATTGTGATTGATCCCCCACAAACAAACATTGATCATAAGGCTTTTGAGGAGCCTTTTCCTAAATATGAGAAAGGGGAGTCGTCTAACGCAAAAGATAACAAGGTTGGTTATGTATGCACCCTAAAATGGTCGCCTAGACTATGGGCCCCCATTCTTCAATTTATCAATTTCCTGAATCAATGCCTTGCAATATTTTCAATTCAGATCAATTTCCTTGATTAAATCGTAATTAATTCAATTATTTCAATATTTTCTAAAGTTTGACCATTTTATCTTAAGTTTTATTTAATTAAGAGAACATGCTCCCTTTTAATTAAATAAAAAAATCTTTTAAATAAATAATAAAATCCACCTTATCCTATATGTGCACATGAAAAAAGAATTTCTAAATTTAAAATAGAAAGAAAAAGATGTTTTGTCTACACATTGAATGCACACTTTCCAAGATGAGTGGAATCTCCTTTTGCCTCTTAATCTCTTTCACACATCTTTTTGCCTCTTAACCATGTCCATTGATTTTGCCTCTTGAGAATCTTTCGCACCAAAGTCAAAATGAGATTTTTTCTCCACCCTTGGATTTTGACTCTTAATCTCTACCATTCATTTCTCTTTAAAATGAGCCCTCTCCTTCTCATTTTAGGCATCCAGGAATCCAAGCATCCAGATTTTAGAGATCCCGATTTTATGTTATTTTTATGTTGCAGGTTTGGAGAACGATTTTGGAGGAGAGTTTGAGAACTTGAGCTTGAACATTGCAACTTCTCTTTTCTTGTCTTCTTCTCTCATGCCTCCATTACAATCCATTTATATTACTCTTGCACTTACATATTAGATTAGATTCATATTTCATTTCACAGAATAATCTTGCATGCGTATTTCCTTTCATAGATTAGCATTCTTTCATGCATTGTTATCATATAGAATAGCTTTCATTTTTATTTGCATACATATTTGATGATCATGGAGACTAGCATTCTTGCTTTTCCTCTTTGAATATCTCGTTTTATAGTGTACTTGCATGGGCACATACTAGGTTTAAACTAAGGGCCTCCATTATAAACCCTTGCACTCCATGAATAGAGAGCTATGAGTCACCATTTGAGATCTCATTCTTGAGCAATCTCGAATATAATGACTCATAAAAGTGTGTCAACATTTTAGTACACAAGTTACACATACCTTGATACTGACAATGTGATCCACATGTTCAAGTCCTTTGACCGTATTGTCAATGCTGTCAAGATCAAAGGAAAAGCTCAGGTTGAGTCATCTAACGTGGTAACCCGTTCTCAAGGAAAATTCTCTTTGCAAGGGGTGAGTCAGTCCTCCTCATCTTCTAAGAAAACAACAAATCAAGCATCAAAACAAACTACCTCATCTACAACACATGATTACAATCTAGTTGATCAGCTCCAACACACATCAACTCAAATTTCAATCCTCGAACTACTTAAAATATCTCCTACTCATAGGGAGATTCTAGACCAAGCCCTCCTCGTGACCAATGTACATAAGGACCTAGACATAGATAAGTTCCAGTCCATGGTCGGTCATCTCACTTCACCTCATTATCTAACTTTTTTAGAAGAAGATGACATATCTATCTACCACCAACATAACCAACCCCTCCATATCAAATTACTTATACACAAGCATAGGTTGAAGGATGCTTTGATAGATGGAGGCACAAGTTTGAACATATACACTTTTAACTTGGTTAAGGATCTTGGTTTCTCATAGCATGCTATTGATCCTCAAAAACAAATAACAATCAAGGTATATGATGAAGAGGAATGATCTTCCAAAGGCGTGGTAGTTTTTCCCATGCGGGTAGGTCCTTTTCAAAGGGGCATCATCTGTCAGGTCCTGGACCTTCCCCTAGCTTACAACATACTTTTGGGTCACTCGTGGATCCACAAAATGCAGATAGTACCTTCCACATATCACCAATGCATTAAATTATCTCACAAAGGAATTGAGGTTACCACTCTTGTAGACTTAGCATACACTTGTAACAATCTTAAATAGGCTGAAAGCATGGGTTCCCCACAACAAGGAAGCCCTACAAAACCAAGAAATTGAAAATTCTAGACAAGCGACATTAGATGCTTTTCAAAAGAAACTGAGTATAAAAGAGAATGGAATGGGAGAGTATCGATTGGATGCCTCATGGTCAATGGTCAACTTGCCCATATCACTTAGATCCTATGGGAAACCATCTTCATCTTTTTAACCAATTAGAACTTCTTCCCTGACAATTCATGAAGGCACTCACATGTTTAAAGAAAAAGTCCCTCTCGAACAAGAAAATGAGGAGAGAGTTATTTTACAATGGCTATACAAAGGTGAAGAAGTTGAACAAGAGGTGAAATATACTGAGATTTCTCCTCAGAAATATGGTGTAGGCTACAAAATAATGCAAAAAATGGGATATGATGGAAAAATTCCTCTTGGCAACAATAAAGGTCTTCTTGAACCCCTACATGCTAAATTATGCAATCGTAGAGACAAAATTGGAGTGGGCTATCATGAATGAAAGTTTGCACCATCATTTGAAAATGGTCTTGTGTTTGATAGAGTTGGGGATTATGATAATGAAGATGAGGATGTCATCCCTCAAACTTATGAAAGACTACTACATATCCCTATAGATCAAGAGGAGGTATCTGAAGAATAGCTTAGTAGAGATGAGACAAATACCTCATCAGGAGATGAGCTAAATCATGAACACTCTAACGAGGAACGACACTCTAACTAGGGGCAACTTGTTAGCATTGCACATATCCTCAATTTACCTAGATTTATTGACTCATCTAGAGAGTCTAGACGGCCCAGACTGCCCTACTTACCCCTATTGGATTATGTAAACTGCTCTCAAGCTATAGAAACTCAAGCACCTTTTTAAATACTATACATTCAAGACATCCAATTTGACACAACTGACTTCAATATAGATGAGATTGAAGAGTAGGTTGTTAACCTAGAATTTCATAATGAAGACTCTCCCATGACCCTAGCTCAATACTTGGGGAGATCTGCCACTAGTAGAACCAACTCACATGAATATGAATGGGATTATTTATCTGATGCTACAATTGACACAGAGGTTGATGTGATTTAGAAGTATGCTCCTATTTCCACTTTTGAGGTTGGTGGAAGTTATAACATGCAACATGATTCAAAAACTGATCCAAAACATCCATCTATTGAAACTATTGTGGTTCCTCCTACTCAAGTTGTATCTGAAGAAAAGGAATCTCCTCCTAGAAGTCCTCCTATAGTTATTCCTCCTCAGAATCTTAACTGGAACTTTGGTTCACACTCTCAGATCATGATGGTTCCTTTGCAAAGATTCCTACACCATAAAGAGGAAGTAGAATGGGATCTTGGTCATCATTTTAGACCATGACAGGTTAGTTCACAAAGTACCTCTCGTAACTCCTCTGACATTCCTTCAACGAGCTATGCTGGAGATAATTCTACAAAAGATAACTTTCTTGACTTATCCTCAATAGCCCTAAATGATGATGATGATACCAAAGTCTTTTCTCTTGAACCTGTTGGTTCCTTACCTCTCGTTCACCCTAAGCTAATTGACCGGGATGCTTTTGAGCCTATGTACTTACTTTCCTTTTCCAATTACCATACCTTATCCTATTATCTCAATGTTGTTGAACCCTTTCCCTCTTCCACCAGTGCAATGAGCGATAGAATGAAGGTGGAAGATATCAAGTATCTTAGTCAAAGAAATAAAAATAAAAAGAATAAGCGACCTGGTGGTGAAAACCACTCTATGGCAGTATTAGACCCTAAAATAGTAAAAATAAATGATGTATCCAATGGTGAAAACCTCTTTGAGGCACCTGCGGATGAGATACTTAATATTCTTCCCGAGAATTTCCAAGAAAGATCATCAATGCTTATAGAGTCTACACAACAGGTAAACTTGGGCACAATAGAAAATTCCCAAATCATACATTTGGCACAATCCTTGTCTAAAGAGGAGAAGCAAAAATTCATCCAATTCTTCATTGAAAAGAAGATTAATTTTGAATGGTCTTACCCTAATATGCTTGGGTTGGATAAAAACCTTATCATGCACCGTTTGTCTATTGCTCCAGGCATAAAACTAGTAAAACAAAAGCTGGGAAAAGGCATCCACATATCGCATTGCTGGTTAAGGCAGAGATTGAGAAGTTACTCAAAGCCACATTTATTTAAGCCATAGATTATGTCGACTAGATATCCAGCATTGTGCCTGTATCCAAAGATTACAAGTCAATACACATCTTCACATACTTTAGGGATTTGAATAAGGCTTTCCCTAAGGATGATTTTTCGTTGCCCAACATTGACATGATTATGGATCTTACTGCTAGTTATCAAATGTATTCCTTAATGGATGGATTCTTGGGATACAATCAAATTTGCATCACACTTGAAGATTAGGAAAAGATAATATTTACTTGTACATAGGGAAATTTCTATTGGAATGTCATGCCCTTCATACTAAAGAATGTTGGTACAACATACCAACGTGCAATGACAACCATATTTCATAATATGATGCATAAAAACATGGAAGAATATGTGGATGATACATTGGCTTAATATGCCACTATAGATATGCACCTCTCTAATTTGGAAAGAATCTTCACCAGAATGGAACAATTCAAATTAAGGCTCAATCCAAAGAAGTGCACTTTTGGGGTCACTTCTGGAAAAATACTTGGCTACATTGTCTCGACATGGGGAATTGAAGTGGATTCGAAAAAGGTCAAGGAAATAATGGAGATGCAACCCCTTCAAAACATCAGTCAAAAGAGGACATTGCAAGGGAAGCTACAATCCATCAGGATATTTATCTCACAGTTAGTTGATAAGGCACAACCCTTTACTAAGACCTTACACAAAGGAGCCACATTCAAGTGGAATGAATATTGTGAAAATCATTTCCAACAGATCAAAGAATACCTGGCTAATCTGACGGTATTAATGGCTCCTACCCCTAGTAAACCCTTGTTTCTTTATGTATCAACTATTGATTCCTCTTTGGGAGAATTTATTTTGCAACATGATGAACAAGGGCGAGAATGAGAAATTTATTATATAAGCAGAACTTTGGTGTCTTATGAGCTAAACAACACAATGATTGAAAAATATTGTCTGGCGGTAGTGTTTTCTTCCCAGAAGTTCAGAAACTATATGTTAGCTTACTCTACATAGGTGATAGCTAAAATTGATCCTCTCAAGTACTTACTGAGAAAGGCAACATTAAATAGACAGTTAGCTAAATGGTTCATGATCCTTAGTGAATTTTATATCATGTATGTTCTGATTACTGGAAAAATAGGTTTTGAAGGGACCCAAAACCCTTTACAACTTAAGGAACAAAAGATCGGAAAAATTAAGCATAAACATCATAAGACAAGACATACAACAACGAACTGTCCATACTAAGGGCTACAAAGCTAGTGAAGAAAGGGTAGAAACCCAGCCAAAAAGACAAGAGTCACAAAAAAACCAGCAGGAGCACCAGGCTACAGAACCCCAGCTTTTTCATCTAGCGTTTTCTCCATCTTGGCCTGAATGTTATCCATCCTACCAATAACCCTTTTCAGTTCATCCAGATTATCTTAATCATAGGGGATCTTTTCTTTCCACGGGTCCGAGAACTGGGACCACCACTGTCCAGCAGAGGAGCACTCCTGACCTCAGTATCATCCTCTGAAGCATTGTCCAGCAAGTTAACCAGAGCCTTAATGTTGGTACTAGAAACCTTCATACTGTCCATATTCTGTTGGAGAATGTTGATAAGAGTATTGTCAACTTTATCCATTCTATCCTTCAAATCAACAACAGGGGGGTTAGCAGATCTCTCATTGAGAAGAGACTCCACTTTCTCTTGGAGGATGGTATTGTTAGCTTCAAGCTTTCTACATTTCAAATGGAGCCTTTTAATTTCATGAAAGCACCACTTACTGAATCTGAACGAGTAAAGGCCCTCGGCTTTAGCAGTCTGCAGAATGCCAGTAGTCACTTCTTCCCTATCATTAAAATCTTCAAAGATAAGCTTGATGGTGGACTCTCTAGCCTTCCATTCACTGGACTCCTCGCTACCCTCCTGATTGTTGTCCTCAGAATCTTGAGATATAGGCATATCATGCTTCATACCCTCGACAAAATCTTCCAGCATGGGAACCTCCTCTTTTTTAAAATCCCTATCATTCTTTTTCTTCTTCGCATATTGGATGGCCGTATCTACTAGGTCTTCAAGGCTATGGGAATTAAGCGCCTCAGTGCCTTCAGACTTAGCCTCTTCCATTTCTTTACCTTTCTCCTCATCAATTCTCTCTTGAATATTTTTGTCAGGGTCCTCAGCTTCAGGAATGTCTTTATCCTCATTGCACATGGTAGTATCCTTCTCCTCAATGCTCAAAGGTTCAGTCTCATCTCCCTACCTCTGAGAGTCATCAATACCTTGCAAGTCAGTTTCATTTTTCAACTGATCCCCCTTCCCCGTCATCTCCTTGTTCTCCTCCTTTGAGTTCTCGCTGCTAATCTCCTCCTTGTGCTCTTCATGATCAGACATAGCCTCAGAATCATCAGTCTCTTCCTCATCCTTGCTAGGGCTTTTCATCTCCTGGGCATTTTCAGAAACCTCATCCTCAAAATCCTTAGTCTTTGAACCCTCAGAGTCAATCTCCTCCTCAGTAGCTTCCGACCAAATTTTCTTCGAGCTACTGCCCAAATTGTCCTCTGCCTTCTGCTTAACAAACCCAATCTTATACTTCTTAAGGCTCATTTTACTCTTTCCAGAGGAAGGATTAGAAGTAGGGATAGGGATGGTTTTCTTCATATGCTCATAAATTAAAAGAATCAATCCCTCATGCGTAACAACCTTCTTAGGAGAACCCTTATGCTCATTTATGCTTTTAACCAGAGAAGTGTACAGATAAAAAGGAATGTTAATGGTATCCTTGTACCTGAAGTGATGGGAATGTGCACAAGTGAAGTGACCGTCGAGGCTAAAGTATTCCATCACAACCTGTAGAACATGGTGCCAAATCTCCTTGATCTTGACAGGTTCCATGTAGCCATTAACCTTGCCTTCCACAAAATCAACCTTTTCTTTCACAGATTTCGAGAACTTTTTAGCCACCATGTCCGAAATCTTGCGGTTCCTATAAAACTTCTGGCCATCATTAGGGATCCCCAAAATATGAGTTATAAGCTCAACAGTAATCTCCAACATTCTCCCTTCAATGGTGACAGTGTTGTCTTTGCAACCTTCAACAAATTTTTGAGTAATATCCTTATCAAAGCCATGCAATTTTTCCAAATAAGCGGTCACTCCGCCTTTTTTCAACTTATGCCAAACCATCACCATATCCGGTTCCTTAAGCTTGTTACAGTTATCCGGTTCTTCGCGCTTCAGGTCACCCCCCATGATAGCAGAGTTCAGGGACATAGAGCTATCAGTAAAATTAGAGCCGAGGTAAACAAGATAGCAGACCCTATTAAAAAAACTACCAAAATACAGGACCCAGAAAATGTGCGAACTGTTGGTAATGACGTTGCTTAAAAACCCGTTCCATACTTTCCCATAATTACAGTTAGACTCCGTAGGGCTTAGGGGAGTCTCATTAATAATTCCCAATCTTTCCTTCCTTATGATTGATTTTATCATAATAAATGTGAGATTTGGTGTCCTCTCTAATATTTGCCTCGTTGTCCCAGGTGATGACCTCAGTAGACTTAACCCCAATGTTAGCCAAGCTGTCTGCCATGGTGTTGCCCTTGCAGTACACATGGGTTATGTAAGTAGTAGTACACTTGGCAATAATGTCTTTCGCTTTGGCAATAATGTTATCTATAGTCCAAGATGGAGGAGAATTACCCTTTAGGCAATTAATGATATTCAAAGAATCGCCCTCCAACCATATATTTTTGAAGTTGTATTTACTAGCAAGCTGTAAACCATAGTAAGCTCTTGAAGCCTTTGCTAAATGGTTGTTTTGAGTTCCCAAAGGAACAACAATAGCTGCGATAACATTACCACTACAATCCCTGATAACACTACCACACCCCGCCGGACTAGGATTGCCCTTAGCCGCACCATCAAAATTTATGTTAATCCAACCATCAGTGGGAGTGATCCAAACAACATTATCATGATCATTCTTCTTATTTTGAAAGACCCTATTATTCCCAATTTGCTGGGTGAATCTACTCAAGTTTTCCAGCATCCCTTTATTAGCCTTCTCATACATCAAAGCAGGAGAGCTATTTTTGTTCTAGAAAATGCGGTTGTTTCTTTCTTTCCATAGATTCTAGGCAATATGAGGAGCAACCAGTATCCACTTCTGTTTCTCCCTAGCATTAACACCAGGATAAAACTATTGCTGGCAGAAATCTTGGACAGTAGAGGGGAAAATCTAGCAAAAGGCACTATCCTGCAAAAAGAAAGACCAAACCTATTGAGAAAAAGGACAATGCAAAAAAAGGTGGTTAGTATCTTCCTCAGCCTCCTGGCAAAGGCAGCACCTATTTGGCATGCTAAATCCTATTTTTCTAAGATTGTCAATAGTAAGCACTTTGTTTTGAACAAAGATCCAATAGAAGATCTCAACTTTGAGGGTAAGATTCTTATTCCATATCTTCGTCCAGATTGGGGTTTCCTCAGGCACATCGAATTGGATAGAGCTAGCAGACGCCACAAAAAATTTGCCACTAGATGAGGGACCCCATATAAGAGTGTCTTCCTTGTCAGCATGGCAGCATTGAGCCAGGAGGGCCTTATTAATTTCATGAAAAATAGGGTTGAACACAACCAACTTCACCTAGCAGTTATTTCTCCAATAATCTTTCACTTTAGGACCAATAGCTGAGGAACATATGCTGATATCCTGAGGATTGTTAAAAATACAATTCAGGGGTTTTTCAAACAGCCAAGGATCATTCCAAAAGTTAATACTAGATCCATTTCCCAGCCTCTAGACCTTTCCTTTATTAGCTATACTTCTAGCATCATTGATATTCCTCCAAAAAATAGAACCCTCCACTTTCTCCGAGCTGGAAAGGAACTGATCAATGGAAGGGGTGTCATAAAGGTATTTATGTTTATATATTGTATTCCAATCCTTAGGATCTTCATAAATGCACCAGAGTTGCTTGGCCAAAAGAGCTTTATTCATAATCTTTAAAGGTCTAAGACCCAAACCCCCCATAGACTTCAGTTTACACACCCTTTCCCAGGCAATAAGAGGTATACGGTTTCTTTCCTCAACCCCAGACCAGAGGAAACATTTTAGGACACTGTCAATTCTATCCACATATTTGGATGGCATCTTGAATAAACTCATAGCATACACCATAAGACTTTGAAGAGTAGATTTGATCAAGGTAATCTTCCCAACCTGAGACAGGACAACACCCTTCCAACCAGCCATTTTAAAAAAAAATCTCTCCACCATCTGCTTCCAAAAAGAGTCACTGATGTCAAGGCCCAAAGGCAGCCCCAAATAGGAAGAGGGGAAAGAGCTTATACTGCATTCAAGAATACCAGCCATCTTACGCTGCCTTTCCTTCTGGGTATTGATGAAGAACAGAGTGCTTTTAGACCAATTAATAAGCTGGCCAGTACCATTAGTGTAGAGATTAAGAGCAGATTTAAAGTTTTTAGGTTCCTTGATCGTGGATGTGCCCATCGTGATGGTGTCATCCAAAAATTGAGCATGAGAGAAAATTAAAGGTCTAGAGGAGGGTTTGAGACCCAAAATGACACCTTTAAAAACCAAAGATTGAAAGTACCTCCCCATGCTTTCAGCCAGCAAAGTAAACAGGATTGGAGAGATAGGGTCTCTCTGTCTGAGACCTCTAGAGCTTGTGAAGAACTTTGTGGGAGATCCATTGATAGAGCAGCAAAGGTGGCAGAAGATATCAACTAGAAGAAGCACTATTACAAGATACACGGCTATTTTGGTGGATTTTCTTGATGAATCTATTCTACATTTGACTCAACATCCTTGGAAAATGTACTTTGATAGCTCATTCACACAACAGGGCGTGGGTGTTGGAGTCTTGTTCATCTCTCCACAAGGTTACAAAACTCATAAGGAATACAAAATAATCTTCCCATGCACGAACCATTTGGCAGAATATGAAGGATTAGCTAAGGGACTCAAGCTGGCTATCGAATGGAAGATCGAGGAACTTCATGTCTATGGTGACTCTCAGCTGGTAATAAAACAAGTCACTGATGAATATCAAACTTGAGATGAAAATATCTTTCCATACAAATGCCTGGTTGATGATTTAAATAAATACTTTATGTTCATTACCTTCAAGAAGTTACCATGTACGAAGAACAAAGAAACAGATGCAATGGATACCTTATCCTCAATGCTACAACTAGAAGAGCACCAATTTTGCTATGATTTCCTAGTGGAAGAGCTCCCATTTCCTTTTTATGACACATCTGATTCCCAAATTGTCTACACCATCATTGCTTCTAATACTTCCTGCTATAGCCATATCTATGCTTACCTAAAAAACTAAACCATACCTGACTCTTTATCTTGGAATGAACAATAAAACCTCATTTGAAATACCTCCTAGTATCTCATCATTGCAAATGACTTGTTTAGGATAAGTCTTGATGGTACACTTCTTAGGTGTTTAAAATGTGAGGAGTCTGAGAGAGTGCTTAGAGATGTTCACGAGGGTATCTGTGGATTGTAGTTGAATGGTTTTTCCTTGGCGAAAAAATCCTTAGAGAAGATTACTATTGGCCTATGATGGAAAAGGATGCTGTTAAATTTGCTAAAACCTATTAGAAATGTCAGTTTCATGGGAAGCTAATTCATGCTCCTACTCAAGATTTTTTACCTTTCATTACTCACTGGTCATATCAACAATGGGCTTTTGATCTTTTGGGACATATTTACCCTTCATCTTCTAATGGACATAATTTTATCATTACAACAACTGATTACTTTACCAAATGGGTTGAAGCAGTACTCCATATCAAAGAAACAGGGAAGTAGGTGGCCATGTTTATCCTTAACTACATCATTTGTAGGTATGGAATCCAGTCCTCGATTATTATAGATAATGGAGGTCATTTCAAGAGAAGTGACATTGATAAGCTTTGTAGCAAGTTTCATATCATGCATCATGCGTCCTCCTCAAACAAGACAATCCTGAAAATTCTACACTAAACGGTTAACAAGTCAAGAAGATATTGGCATCTATAGATCAATCCACCTCTATGGGCCTACAGAATGAGCATTTGAAAACCTACAGAGGCTTCACCATTTTCATTGGTATATGGTTCTGAAGCAATCCTACCAATCGAAGTCAAGATACCTTCACTTAGGGTATCGCTACATAGGCTTATCACAAATGACGATTACACAATTTACCGACTTCAAGAGCTAGAACTATTGGATGAATGTAGAAAAGAAGCATTTGACCATTTGAGGGTCTATCAAAATAAAATGTCTAAGGGATACAACAAGAAATTTTTACATCGTGAGTTTCAAGTTGGTGATCTCGTTCTAAAAGAAAACCCAAAGAATCAACAACATCAATAACAGAAGGGAAAATTTAAACCTAATTGGTTGGGTCCTTTTATTATCACTGCAACATTTGGTTCTAGAGCTTATCAACTAGCTAAACTAGAAGGTGATGTTCTCAAAGAGCCTCTCAACGCTCTTCACCTAAAATGATTCTATAGCTAGACATTCTGCATCATGTACAACAACTTATGATCATGAAAAAATCCTAAAAAGCATATAAAGTCCTGAAACAATCCTAAAAAGTATATAATGTCTTGAAAAAGTGATCATCTTGATGAAAACTTGAAAATAGGTGCCTTGATGTATCCATAAAAAAATCACAAATAAAAAAAATACCAAAAAATTATTAAAAAATAAAATAAAATCAGAAAAAGAGAAAAAGTGCCTTGGGGAAAATGTGGAAATAGGTGCCTTGGTAGAAAAAATAAATAATTCCAAGTCGTGAAAACTTGGCAATCAGGCATCACTTGTTATCAATGCTCCATCTATCAACTCGTGGCTAAGCTCTCATGCTCCCATCCATTTCATTCTCGCTCTATGTTTCCTTATGACATCATGAGCTAGAACTAGTCTTAGTCTTGTCCTTGGTTCTTATCTATCACCTGGGGCCAATCGTTTGCCTATCTGAGCTGTCAGTGCTTTACCACCTGATTGATCTCTTGAGCTCAACTTGAGTCAGTTTATCAGTCCTTGATGGACAATTTATCACAAATACTACTTGGTGTTTCTCAACACCCCAAACCTAAAGTGTTTCTTAACACTACCAATATGGACATCACTGTGTTTATTAACACATATTGGATCTTGCACTACCTACTGCTCACTTGCATTTTGACGCAAGTACAAAGGTGTTCCTTAGCACCCAGCACAACCTACAACCTAAAAAATTGAAAATGACTGAGATATGATGAACTATTTTCTTGTGTGTTGTCTATTATCATTAATTTTCACTTGGTATGTCTTCTAAGGTCGCTCAATGATGTCTACCTTACTAGAGATTCATGACTAGGGGCATAATATTTTTTCTTTTATTTCTTCTTGTAGTGTGATTTCAATGATCCTAAGTGGGCTAATAAACTGGGTGTATGTGGTAAGAGCCTTCATCATGATCGGAATGCCACACATACCTTGACCCTCTTTATTTGGACACTTAGGTGAGGTTGGAATTATATCCTTGTCTATTTCTTGTGTGTATCATGTAAGACAACACTCCTGGTTATCTCAGCAACTTGTGCCTTGATACAGGTGTTATCTTACAATAACAAACTAGAAATCATGTTCAGGTCATATTAGTGCTAATGCCTTGTTGCTTACGTGTGTTTCCTACATCTTATCTGATAAGGTCATATTCATATCTTCATGGTCACTCTCACACCAGTGAAGGTTGTACTAACATTCGATGTCCCAAAATCTCAAATGATGATAAATGAACAACTACAAGATCGGTGACTAGACTCATCTCTTAGGCCGACTTTCATTTTAGGGCTACATTTAAGTTGTGATTTTCTAGTTCCCTTGAGCCATCCTTCCTTTCTCTCTATCGAAGCGATCAACTACAACATCTTTTGTTGACTTTGACTAATATCTACACAAATCAAGGTCAATATCATCATAAAAGGGGCCTAGAGTGCTAAATTTTTATCATCACATACATGACTACATATAAGAGAAGAGAAAATAGTGATACATCATAATGAACATAATATCAACGCAAAAGAAGCATTACTATCTACATCTACATTATGTAATATCAGTGGCAACATATAATGTAAAGACATGTGGATCAACATCATAATCATGGCATGAGATATATACATCAATGATATAAAAGGAAGGAGCAATTAAAGCATACATGAGCATACACAAAGATAAATATATGAGCATCAAGAGATAACAACTATGAATCAAGATATCCTATATATATATATATATATATATATATATATATATATATATATATATATATATATATATATATATATATATATATATATAATCAGTGTCTCAAATAAAAAAATGGTGTATCCTCAATGCAGATATGACAAATGAAATATATTAAAAATGTAAGAAGAAAGGGATAAGATGAGAAGGAGAATACTCGCTCCCTCTACCTGATCTTGAGGTGGAGGAAGGGGGCATCTGCTCTAGCTGGCAGTGGCATCGGTACAAATCCATTAGATTGGGAAGAAAACTATGAATAGGATGGTGTTCTCTCTCTAGCTCGAACTACCCAAATATACAGTGCATAATAATAAGTATCCTATGAGGCCTGGTAGGTGGTTGTATGTTGTGAAATCTGAAGCTCTCGCAGAAAGTGATCCCTATCTTGATCTACCTGTTAGTGCTCAAAATTGCAGATGATCAAAAAATTAATCAAAAAACTCTAATTTATAACTCTAGCAATCCCAATAGACACATTAGCAACGATCAACACTAAGGTATTAAGGGTTTACAATCCTTCTTCTCTTTGAGCTTAAAGCTTCAGGTGGGTATTACCTCTCGAGATTGAATTCTTCAAATATCACAATTATGATTTGTATACTTGATATAGATCTAATCATATAACTCGTATAATTTAAAGTAAATCATTTTAATTTGATTAATGATGAAAACAACTACAAAATAAGCATAGACCAGTGCTTAATCCTAGGGCATCAGAGTCAATGAATGCACATCTACAGAAAATCTCTCAAGTCAAACACACCCCAAACTCCAAATAAAATGCCTTGCAAATTATCTTCTTATACATAAATCATATCATCTAATTCATATGTGAATATTGAAATCTCAGAGGCCTCACTCAAGATTTATCCCTCCCTTGAAAGGAATTCAAGCTTCAACCCCACTATCTACCTTGTAGAAAGATGTATCTAAAATGCCTTGCAAATTTAAATACATAGAGAAATAAAAAACATACATGAAGACAATAAGAAATATACATGGAAATTTGGCATATTTTTATTGATAAAATTCCTGTGTCAATACATTTAGAAAAATTGGATTCTTGAGAATCAAAGACTAAATCTATAAACTCCTATGACAATAAGTTTTTCACCACCTATTGGTGTGAGTCAGAAATAACTATATATAGAGAGACCACCTTGGGATCCTTGAGAAAAAGATGCAACAAGCTACAGGTGGCTCTGATAGTGACTTGCACTAAAGTACAAAAGAGTTAAAGCATGTAACAGAAAGGAGGGAAAGTAGCACCAGAAGTTGTTTCTTTTTAAGTTGAACCTCCACTTGAGTTTCACCTTTGTCTGCAGGTATTCAGATGCAACTGCTGAAATTTGTTGTGTGAATGATGACCGCTTAACCGGCTAACCTACATCATCCTTTGTATGATTAGTTTCTCTCCCTGTGTTCATAGGTCAGGGGCATTGTTGGAGCTCATTCATCATCAAAATCATCAAAGTCATCCGATGAAGGCTTATTCACCTTGGGATTTTTCATGTTGTCCCATGTTGTAACGTGCTCCTCTGTTGGCCATGGGAGCTGCTGAATGCTTTGTATTTGTTTCTTCTATCTTTCCCATCTTGCATCAACAATATACTTTAGATTTGTGATGAACTTGCTGAAGTCCATCTCTGCCTTGATAGCTTCATCTAGATCTGTGTTGAAGTGATCTAGATCAAGCTCATTGCTATCTTTGAGGAAAGCCTCTTTCTTAGGCAATAAGACATCAAAATCTGATCTCCATGTATCCAAACCTTTTACTTCTCCTTCCTCTATCCTGATCTAAGGAATGAACCTATTAAAACCAGGTCCAAGCATTGCCATTTTTGTCTCAACTTGATTGGCCTTACCCTTGAAAAAAGATGAGGCAACACCAATCTTTGCAATTTCGACTCCCACTTCCAAGACTATTTCTGGGATGTCATTTCTTAGAGACTGCATTGTTGGTAGTCTTTCAAACAGTGATTCCCTTGTTGACCAAGTTGAATGAAAAGTACCCAAAATATAAACAAAACTACTTACCTCATTTTGTAAACTAGACAACTTATTGTATGCAGTATAAACTGCCTCTGCCTTATCCTTCAAAACTCCTATCCTATGTTGCAAGATTTTCAATAAGGATTGCACTACAACCTCAGTCTTTTCTTTGTCCATTTTCTCTTTAGCAACAACAACTTCCTCTTCAGTTACATTTTGAATCTCTGGTAGTGCAATCTGCTCTGGTGGTGCAGGGGCAACTGTAGGCATGTTGAAGATCTGTAGTTGCAACTCCTCTACACATTTCTCTAATTCTTTCTCTTTCATTATTCATACTTCTCTATCCCTTACCAAAGCACTATAATCTTCAAAAAGTTTTTGGTGCCTATCAGATAGTTGCTTGGTCTTGTCTACATTTAACCTAGGAAAATGAGTTAGCACCTATGAGATCTCAAGATATCCAGTGTTGTGGATTGACCACACAATTTTGTCACCATCCATATTCTCCTGGATATTCAACAAGGAAGGATTTTGATCTTTTGGATAGAGGCTCCACATGGCCAATGCCTGACTCTTAGGGTTATATCCAAACCCTTTTATCAAATCCCCCACTTAGGTTTATGAAATCAAGTTAACATTGTCTTGCTTCCTAATCTGGTCAATCACAAAAGCTGAAGCTAGGTCCCAACCTGCTACAAGCAACATTTTGTTGGCCTTTACTAGTTGCCTAGCTTCCTCAGGAGTTATGGTTTCAGATTCAAGATCATATTCTTTCAAAACCTGGACTACCTCATCAGGTACTTGCCCGTCCTTTGTGATTTGCATAGGACATGCAACATGTTTCTTGAGCCACACTAAGAAGTTCTTGAATTCTTGTGATTTGATGAAATTATCATCCTTTAAGAAAGATTCTTGTTCTAATATCCTCTCATCTTTACCTAAGACCAAGCGCAACTCAACTTCTTCTGTTACCATTCTCTATTTTCTCTTATCTTCTCTGATCTTTTGCCTTAATCTATCATCATGGGCTCTATCTCCTGGAAAGAGAGCCTTTATTCTGTCTCCTTTCCTCTCAGGGGCCCTTGCTTGTGAAGACTCTCCTATTTGCAATTTCTGCTTCTCAGGAGGAGGCTCATTAGTATCCTGAGAGCTAGGAAGCTCTGTTAGATACATTATTACATTTTCTTCTCCTTCTTGCCTAATAGGAGACCCTTGTGCCAAAGCATGAGGACCGTACACTGGATAGCCTCCATCACTATCCTCGTAGTCTAATTCTGAG
This sequence comes from Chamaecyparis obtusa, assembly GCA_027943335.1. Classification (NCBI taxonomy): domain Eukaryota; kingdom Viridiplantae; phylum Streptophyta; class Pinopsida; order Cupressales; family Cupressaceae; genus Chamaecyparis; species Chamaecyparis obtusa. The sequence goes on along the minus strand of BSBK01002619.1, from coordinate 494,985 downwards.
TGTTTCTCCTTCTCCCTATCTTTGTCATCTATTTGGTCCTCATTTGAGTTAACCAATGTGTGGAAATTTTTCATCATCATATCCAACCTTTGTAAATAAGGCAATGTAAGGTAGAAACCCCCAAAGGATAGTCCCTTGGCTTTCATCAGTTTTTCAAGTCTCAACAATTCATTGAATTGTTCTGCTATCTTTCCTATCTCATCCTCATCAATGATGTTTCTGATGATGTCCTCCTCTGGAAACTCCTCATGTCTATTACTTATTGGAATGGAAGGAGTATAATATTTCCTAGCCATTATAATAAAGTTCTCTGTATCAACATAACTTGGCACCCCAGCATTCATTTTATACTGACCTAACCAATCATTCAATTTTCTGAATGCATTCTTCCCAATGGTGAAGTTGCATACTCTGAAATGCCTTGGGGTAAATGTTCCCTTCCTATGGGGGACCAAGTCTTCTTTTTCAGTCAGCATGAGTTGCCAAATAATTTCTAAGAAAGCAATTCTTGGTTGAACAAAAAATGGTAGAACATGGGGTGGCTGGGGGCATCCATAAACTCTTATTATTGTGTAAGTCTTCCCATAATAGAAGTCTCCCTAGTTGTGATCCTTAGGCCACTTATCAACAAATTATCGAGGCCTTAGTAGTTGTAGAGCCTTAACTAGTAGCCTTGAAAATTTAACCCTAGGCTGATCAAGATAGGCCGCACCATCCAATTTTGAAAAGCACAGAAATCACAATTAGGGCAAGTAGGGCTCCAGGTTCCTATCCAAAACTGTACTGGGTTGGGTTGACCATTCCACCTCATCTGAGGTTTAGGCTATAAAACTCCACAATGTTGTAATTGTAGAACAAAATAAAATGCATTAATAATGAGTAATGCAAAAACCTAGGAGAGGCTTCCCTCTTTCTTATTGCCTCCAAACCCTCATGCATTCTGTTAATGACATACCCAATGTAGTCATAACCTTTGCTTGTGTGCATTTGTTGTGAGTCTAGCACCATCATCAGGATGTCAGATGTAATTCTTTCTGATCCACCATCTACTCCTAGCACTCTACACAAACCATACGCAATATACTTCATATACAAGCATAAGTCTTTGTAAAAGTAAGGGGTTGTCCTAGCCATTGGTGCAAGGTAGTTCCTGTTGGCTCATGGAACATGGCTTTGAATCTCCTTTGACACATGGATAGATTCCTGAGTATACCTATTGGCCTGGGCCTGTAAATTGATTTCTGTGGCCATGGGAATACAGATACCAGTAGCCCTCATAAATAAATTTATGTCAAATGTGACTAGAGCTAGCCATCCTCTCTCCTAATTGTCTTTGATAAAGGGTCATATTTGTCAGCCAAAGAAATGAGGAAGTCTACATCTATAAAAACATCAGGTACTATCAATCTGGCTAGTCTGGAGGTCCAAGGGTTTGACACAAGCACTGGACTATCAACATTCTTGTAAAAATACCTAAAGAGGCACATCCCAGACACGTCCCTAGTCTTTGCATCTCTACAATAAGATAGGTCATCAACAAAGAGTTCATCACTAACCTTTTTATTCTGCGATGACCCAGGTAGCAGAGTGAGAAACTCCTATGAGAAGGTTTCTTTCTATTTTTCTTTGGATCCCTTACTTGTGAAAGCTCCACTAGTTGAAGGCTGACTCATTTTGATTACAATTGTGAAATCCTCCGAAAATTCTGAAATTCGCTGAACTGCTCAATCACCAAAAGACTCGTAAATTCTCGTAGTTTTCTAGCTCTAGCTATCCGGAAGGCTTGGTAATTTTAGAATAAATGACACTTAGTCGTATTTATTTCAGAAAATTGAATACGAATGCCCTTTCAAGGCTGCAAAATCTCTATGTCACTTCCACCATTATTCAGGCATTCCCTGAACTTCAATTCACTTGCTGTAAGATGAGATAATGACAGGTAATCAAATTTGATTTTCTGGCGACTGCACATCTAATCACAGTCGGTGAAAGGCTTGGCACTTTTTCATATTCTTCAGAGATTAAGCGACGAAAAGGAAAACTCTAAGTCGCTGGATGACTTCACCTTTTATGATTTCTTCTTGAGATTCAGCGACTACCGTTAGATCTTAATCTGATGGTCCAGCTTAAGTCCTTTTAGTTTTAACTATCTGCATTCAGAGACTCAACGACTATAGTTTTCTTGCATTCGCTGCAACATTCATTATTTATCAAATTTATCCTGAGATCTGGTGACTATAGTCCTTCCTAAGTCTTGTTTCCTTATTTCCTTATTGAGAGACTTAGCGACTACACAATGAGTCTCCTAATCGCCAGAACTTGTTGAATTTTCAAACTTCTTATGGAGATTGCCCGACTTCACCCATCTGGAAACTTGGTGAGTACAGAGAAGTCTCTTAATCGCCAGAACTTTATTCAAATATTCATTTCTTCTCGCGACTTCACAGAAACCATAGGATTTTAATCTGACTGTAGTCGCTAAGTCTTTGCATCTTCATTTTGAGTTTGACTTCTTTTGGAGACCTCAAGACTAAACCTTTCTGGAGATCTGGTGACTGAAAGCAAAAAATCTTTGATTTATTATTTCTGGAGACTTAGCGACTAAAGTTTCCTTTCGCAATCACTGAGAAATTATTATTTCTTTGTTTCATTCTTCGACCAATCAGGAGAGGACACATCATCAAATCCATCAAATAGATTCATATCCTTTTTTGATTTTTTTACCTCAGCTGACACTTAACCCTTAGTCATATTGTGATCATGTGACTAAGGTTACTTTCCAGTCGCTTAATAATCTTCTTTACCTGCGTTCACTTCAGAGATTGGGTAGCAAAGCACTTCTGACGGTCACTGGAACTTTTCTTAACTCATGGTTCAATTGCGAGACAATGCGACCACCGCTCGATTACAACTATATCAATGGCTCAGATTTAATCTTTGAAAACCTTCATCTTAACCCATCATCTTCTAGCGATTACACGACTGAAGATATCTCACAGTCTCTTAATATTTCTCTTTACCCTGGTTAAATTGATAGACTACACGAAACCTTTATTCGCCAAGTTGCTAGATATCTTTCTTAACTTCGGTTAGACTGTGAGATATAACGCTGACCATTAATTCTTTCTCCGTCTTACAGTTGTCGTCAAGTCGCTGAAAACATTATGACTTAACTGCTACATTGTGAGACTAGGAGATGACCGTGTCACCAGATTGTAGAAGGTTTATAACATATCCGCCTGGATTCTGAGGATGTGCGACTACCACAATCGCTGGGTCACTGGATAAAAACATTAACTGTCAGAGCGATGGGAGACCTCGCGACTGAAAAGAACATAACTGCCATCCTTCACTTGGAGACCTGGTGACTAAGTAGAAATCTCATAATCACCAGAACTTTGGTCATTTCATCATTTTATTAAGAGATCACACTACTGAAAGCCTTTTGCATATGAAGATTTAGCGACTATAGTTTCCTTTGAAATATTTGTCGATAGCAGTCGCTAGATCTCACAAAGATCACTTGGAGACTGAAATCATCCACTGAGTCTCATGAACAAAAGGAATATTCTCTAGACTTAAAGAGATTGTGCGACAAAGGCTTTTTTGAATCGCAAGACTTAAAGGAATATGCTGAAAGCTTTCGGAGACTGAGCGACTAAGCGGTAAACATAAAGCGCACATGCCTTTAGACTTACTTAAGTGATTTGAAAAAGTAATGACAAAATAGAACTTGGTTAGGTTTTTGTAGGGTTTTTGGACTTTTAGAAGCATTTTGACCTAACACCTAGGGTTTTTCATTGTTACAGACAATTTTAGCATCTGGGATAGGAAGATTGTTAGAAAATTAGCACAAAAACTAGGAAAACTTCCAAAGAAACAAGAAAAATAATGCAACTTTCAAAAGTTTGAAAACACTACCAACAATGGCTCTTTTTGAGGATGCTTAAATGCCAATTTATAGAAAGAAACCAAAATATTTGGGTAGCAGACCAAATAAAACTTAACCTATTGTAGGAAAGTAACACACGACTCAAAATAAGCACACCTATACACTAAAAGATTACTGTGCATGGAACAGAAGTTATTTTTATTGAAGAAAGTTTTCAGGAATTGTCCGTGCACTGGCAATTCTTGTTTTTCACCATCCATATTTTTTAGGAAATAAGAATCTTTCCCATGAGCCTGATGGATAATATAGGGACCTAACCATAATGATTCAATTTTTTTATGCTTCCCCTTATCCTCACTTCTTGCATTCCATTGAAGGGCCAAATCTTTAGGCTGAAATTTCCTAATAGTTTCCCTCTTATCGAACAAGTATTTCATCTTTTGTTGTAATCTGATGTTCTCTTTTTGGCCTTCTCTTCTTGTTTCATCCAATTCAACAAGCTGGAGCACTCTATCTTTCAGAGGATCAGAAATTTCCAAATCTTCTTCTTGTATAAATTTTTAAATGGGTAATAAATTATTCACAGGAAGCCTTGATTTAATACCATACACCATCTCAAAAGGAGACTTACCTGTGGCTCTTTTTTCTATGATCCTATCTGCCCATAAAGCTAATTTAAGCTTTGAGTGCCAAGTTCTCTTGTTCTTTTCTAAGGTCTTCTTCAGGTTTGCAAAATAATTTTATTGCCTTATTCTGCATGCCCATTCGCTTGTGGGTGGTACAGGGATGAGTATGACATTATTATGCCCATACCTAAACATAAATCCTTGAATTCTTGTGACCTGAAACTCATTGCATTATCCATCACTATTTTGACAGGAACACCAAATTTTGTAACAATGTTATCCATTAAGAAATTAATAACAACTGTGCTTGTAGCTTTCTTTGTTGGGAGTGCTTCAATCCACTTAGTAAAGTAATTAGTAGCTACAATTATCCAGCTATGACCTCCACTGGACTTATTAGTAAACTCTCCAATGAAATCAATGCCCCACATAGCAAAAGGAGCTTCTGCCACTATAGGATTCAACATTAATGCTCTTGAGAATTTCAACTTGTTTGAGAATCTCTGGCATGGTTCACACTTTCTAACAAATGCATGGGTATCCTTGAACAATACAGGCCAATAATACCCAGCTCTTAGGATCTTATGAGCAGTTGCTCTTGCTGAATGGTGTCCTCCACACATTCCATAGTGCATTTCTTTCAAAATTTTCTCAAACTGCCCTTTGTCTAAACACAACAACAAGATCCCATCATTGTCTTTCCGGTACAAATCACCTTGCAGTAACACATCTTTGGGCTTGCAATTTTAAACTTCTCCTTTGATTATCATTAAGGTCTTTTGGGCAAATAGTACTCTTGAGGAGAGATACTATATTGGTGTACCAAGGCTGCATTTCAATGCTGGTGACATCTTTTCCATTTAGACCAACATGATTGACTTGAATCAGGTCCATATTTTCTTCAGTCATCAACTTTGCTAGACCTATTCCTCTGACAAGTTTAGTAATGTGAAGTTCTAAATTAGACTCTTAGATTCTGTTAATCCATTTGCATCTTTTCCCTGTGACTTCACTTTGAACCAAAATGTCTTTCATTGCAGCATGTGGTACATATGCATTAATTTTAGCACAGACAATATAAGGTCTAAAAGCTTTTACTGCCTTGACTAGTGCATATGCTTGTTTTTCCATTAGTTCATAATTTAATTCTGTTGATTGCAAAGATTTGCTGAAAAAGGCACTAGGATTCTCAAATCCTTCATCATCTTTTTGTAACAAGATTGCTGCAATGGAGTGAAAAGATGCAAAAGAGAATAGAGAAAAGGGCTTGGAATAATCAGGAGATGTTAGAACAGGGGCCTCTTGAATTGTTTTCTTTATCTTCTCAAAGGTTTCTTGTGCTTCTTGATCCCAAAGAAATTTTACATCTTTCTTTAGTAATTTGACAATGGGCTTAACCAATTCAACAAAATTTTCAATAAATCTTCTGACAAAATTTATTTGTCCCAAGAAAGACTGGACACCTCTGAGATTTTTGGGGGCAAGGACCTTGTTAATAGCCTCTACTCTTTCAGTATCAATTCTCACTCCCTCCTTTGACACTATGTGGCCTAGTAGATTTCCTTCAGTAACAGCAAAGTGGCATTTCCTAGGATTCAGAGAGATACCATACTCTAGAGCCTTCATCAGAACCTTTTCTAAGTGATTACAATGATCCTCAGTTTTCTTAGAATATGCAGTCAAATCATCTTGGTACACAATCATGAGGACATTAATGAGGTCTTTAAAAGCTACATCCATTTCCCTTTGGAAGGTTGCTCCAACATTTTTTAGACCAAATGGCATCCTGACATATACATAGGTTCCCCAAGGGATAGTAAAAGTTGTCTTGAATTGCTCTGATTCTTTGACCAGGACCTGGTTATATCCTAAAAATCCATCCATCATGGACAACAAATCACAACCGATCACCTTATAAAGCATAGCTTCCATATTAGGTAGTCCATAGTTGTCTTTGAGTGAAGCAACATTTAAATTTCTGAAATCCACACATAGCCTTATGTCACCACTCTTCTTTTTGACTGGTACTAAGTTTGAGACCCAAGAAGAATGTCTAATGGGCTCAATGATACCTGCATCCCTTAGCTTGGTTAATTTTGTTTGCATTTCAGTAGCTAATAAGGGATTAATGGGCCTATGCTTTTGCTTGAATGGTTTGGTGTCTTCTTTCAAAGGAATCTCATGTTGAAACAAGTTTGCCCTATAGGCTTTGAGGTCATCATATAACCAGGCAAAGACGTGCTTATATATTTTCAGCAGCCTTATTAGATTATTCCTTATATCCTTACTGAGACATTTCCCAATGTAGATAACTTGAGGGGAAGTCTCTGACCCTAATTTTATTTCCTCTAGGTCATCTACTTTGGCATTGGACTTCTGAGACATGTGACTATCATTTATTTTGAACATTCCATCCAACTCAACTAAACCCTTGGGGATATGTTTTGAAGGTAACTGAACAATCTCATTTCCCATGACACAGTCTTTCCCATTAACCACTTCTTGGTAATCATTAAAATCAATAAGTTGACCATCATACTGATCCAAACCCTAGATAAATCTTAAGATGTCATTATCATCTTCAAAGACTTTCCAATTGCAGATATTATCTGGGACAATAGGCCTACTTTTCACTTCCAATTTTGACACTCGAGTAGGGGTTGCTTCATTGCTTTTCAATGCAACATTTGCAAGGAAGTCTGCCATAATATTTTTTGACCTCTCTACCCACAGAATATTGAAAGCATAAAAAAATTTAATTCTATCCCAGAAAGCATATTTGTATAACTTAAGTTTGTCATCTTTTGCAACATATTGTGATCTGATCTGAGCAATGATTAATTGGGAATCTCCATAAATTTTTAAACATCTTATACCATGTTTGATTGCAATATCTAATCCCAAAATCAAAGCTTCATATTTAGTAGTGTTATTTGTGCATTGGAAAGTCAACAGAAAAGAGTATTTAAAGGTAATACCTAATGGGGATATTAGTAAAACACCAGCTCCTGAGCCCTCTTTAGAGCATCCACCATCAAAGTATAGCTGCCATAATCCATCTTGTTGTAAGAGCAACTCATCAAAAATAGGCTCAGTATTTTTTAACTGGGGCATTATCTCTTCAATCACAAAGTTATTCATGTCAATGTCTACACAACAATTTAGATCCTCAGGGGCTACCATTTCAATCATTTCTGATGAACGAGGTTCTTTGTACAACTTTACCTCAGTACCATTCACAGGAATTGTAGCATAAGATAGATATAATTGTAACTTCCCCCCTACTGATGTTGCCCACTGTCTAGATAGTAGCATGCCATAATGAGGCTTGGTATCAACCACAACAACATCCATTTTATAAGTGGCCTAAGGAAATGCAACAATTTTCACTTCTATTCCAACCAAGGTCCCTACCACAGGAATTGCTCTATTGTCCATAGCATAACATTTGCCATTGGATGTATCAACTTGAACTCCTAACTCCTTTACATGGTAAGGCATCATTGTTGCTATAGCACCAGAGTCTATCATACAGTTTTTTAGTAATAAATTATTCACAATTAGAGTGAGATAAAAAGGATCAATGGAGGAAGGCTCTTGAGTTACAATATTTCCAACACAAAATTTGGAAACTCCTTTGGTTATCTTAGGTCCTGCCATTAATATTATCTTTTCTGTCACAATGGGAAGGTCTTCTTGCTCATTAATTAGAGCCAAAGCTACTGCTTTATGCTCTTTTATTTTCAACATCTCCAATAAAGGGATTGATACCTTCATCTAAGACAAAGCATGTCTCATGTCAAAAGTCGAGGCCTCAGTGGAAAGTTCAGACAATTTTATTTTCCCACCAGCCCTTTTATTTTTTGTTCTGTGGTATTTTCCTCATTCTTCTTAGCATTTTGAACTACAACAGTTTACTGCTTGTTGTTGTTGTCCTTATTTGTAGAAATAATTGGTTTAGGAGAAACCTTACTCTGAGAGTCATTCTTGACAAAGACTGACCTAGGAACTCCTTGATCTGCATCAACCTTTATGTTTATTAAGTTGTATGAGGACCTAGCCTGAGAAATAGCTGCTATAGTTAGATTCTTGATTTCTTCCTTACTAGGCTTTCTCCAATGATTATCCTCCACATCTGGTCTATTCATATTTGTTTGACCAATCTCAGTATCAGATTCTTCATGATCAGAATGGGAAAATACTTGTTGCTCATAAGCAAGGAGAGTTCTCCTCCTATAGTCAACATCTTCTACTATCTCTTCATCATTTGAAGAGGCAAATTCTTCCACTCTCTTAGTGGTGAACATATTCATTGCAGGCTTTTTAGAGCCTTCATGGTCTCCTGCAAGTGAATCTTTTGGCTCATCTTCTAGAGCCTGAGCAACAACACATTGAAAAGCTGAGTGAGGCATGTTGCAGGTCACACACCATGGAATATTATCTACATTGTGGGTAGTATAATTCTTCAAAGGATCAAGTGTATCTCTTCCCTTTTGTGGCTCATGGTTGTCAAAAACAAGCTTTCCATCTTTCCAATTTGTCTTATATGGATGATCACGAAGACAAGGGAATCTCTCCTTCCTTTGATAAGGTGGTCTATTATCTTGGAAACCTTTCCCACCTTTATCAAATCTAGTTGACAGATCCTTGACAACACTGGCCAATTTGTCAACCTTGTCATCTTCCTTGACAGGTTTCACATTATGTGGCCTTGTCTCTTTCCATAATCTACCTTCATCCCTTTTATACATTTGACTAGATGCTTTCCTATTTCTCTCAATATTTATTGCTAATTTGAAAGCATCTCTCAAGGTACATGGACTTTTATCTCTTAAGAGGTAAGACATCTTTCCCTCTACAACATTGAAATAAGTAGTTAAACAAACTTCATAATCCAATCTTAGAACTTGGATAATTTGTACATGGCCTTTTGAAACCTATTATTGAACTCTGACATACCTTCATTTGCATGGTTCTTGATATTATTGAATTCATTTAGCATGTAACTAGAGTTAACATGTTCAGCATATTGTTCTTTAAAACTCCTTACAAACTCATCCCATGAGGTAATACTATTCTCAGGTAAACCTCTGTGCCAATCCCTAGCATTTTATATTAAAGATTAAACAAAAAGTTTCATGACAACATCCTCACTCTCAATCTCATAATCATTTATTTTATCAGTAAAAGACTTGAGGTGCTCTTCACATGTAATAACATTATTGCCAGTAAACTTAGGGATCTTGTCTCTTACCTCAGTTGGGATGATATTTGGTTGGCTAGGAATACCATCAAAGAACAATGGCATGTATCTCTCTAGATGAACTGGCCTCCTTTGAATATTTTGTGAAGCTTGGGCTCCACCTCCAATATTTTGTTGTACAATATTTCCAGCAAGATTACCAATCAAAGGGATAGTATGACTTACATTTTGGAGTGGTCCTTAGACCACTTGATTGGAGACAGAGGTTTGGGTGTTAGGCAAAGGACCAACAGACTAATTATGTGGTATTTTCCCACTAACAACAGGGATTGAACTACTAGCATTTGTATTCATATTTGTATGAAGGAAAGCAATTTTCTTCTTCATCTCATCTACAACAGCTTCTAACTCTAGCTTTTCTAATTGAATGGCCAAATCTTCTTTGGCTTTTCTAGCCTTTTCTAGGTCTGAGCTAGCTTGAGATATTGCGGCAAGATTAGCATCATTCCTTTTGGAATCATTTATGATAATCCCAGCTACCTTTTTCTTTCCTTTGTCAGATGCACCCATCACCTTATTCTTGAGATCCTCATTTCTTTTGATTTCTGATGGATGCAACTGTCTCAAGACATGGCCTTCACCCTCAAACTCATTTTTCTCAGGGTTTGGCTTATTGTTATTTAATTGTTGTCTCAAGATTTGGACATCCCCAAATAACTCACCATTTACACTAGTGATCTTCTGTTTCAGACTATTTACTTGGATCTCATTGTTCTTTGTCTTTCTAAGGAGCTCTTGCTTCTCCATGAGTAGTTCATAAATTTCATGTTCCCGCTCCTTTTGCCTTTTAGTAATTTCTAAGAATTGTTCCTGGTCCCTTCTTCTCAGAGCCAAAACTTCTTCCCTCAATTTCTCAGAATCATAAGATTCAGTGTCAGCAGCAGAAGCATATTCTGTCTGATCTAGGTTTTCTTGTGCAGGGAAGAAGCCAATATTTATAAATTCATCCTCCTAAGGAGGACTTACGGACTCAAGATCTATTCTTCTAAGAAATTCAAGATTCTTGGGAAAAAATGGAACCTCATTTTGGGCGGGAATTGGAATATATTCTTGAGATGGTCTAGGAGAATTACTACTAGCTGCCCCCCTTCTAGACCATTGCTTTCTACTAGGAGTATGTAGTTCTTCACCCATTTTGCTTTTCGAGTGATCCTGTAATAAGACCTAGTATTCCTGGGCTTACTCATGTCACTTTGGACAAGATAATCTCAAATATTACAAAACTTTTACCTGCAACTGGTAACACAGAACTTAGAGTCGCCACTCACAAATTTATGGGAATATAGTGATAAACTAGTCTTCTATATGCAACAATAAATTGTTAGTAGAACTGTTAGCAAAATTATTGTAGAAATTATTTAGAAAGATCCTCAACAAAGTCGCCAATTTTGTTAGTGCTCAAAATTGCAGATGATCAAAAAATTAATCAGAAAACTCTAATTTATAACTCTAGCAGTCCCAATAGACACATCAACAATGATCAACACTAAGGTATTAAGGATTTACAATCCTTCTTCTCTTTGAGCTTAAAGCTTTAGGTGGGTATTACCTCTCGAGATTGAATTCTTCAAATATCACAATTATGATTTGTATACTTGATACAAATCTAATAATATAACTCACACAATTTAAAGTAAATCATTTTAATTTGATTGATGATGAAAACAACTACAAAATAAGCATAGACCAGTTTCTCATCCTAGGGCATCAGAGTCAATGAATGCACATCTACAGAAAATCTCTCAAGTCAAACACACCCCAAACCCCAGATAAAATGCCTTACAAATTATCTTCTTATACATAAATCATATCATCTAATTCATATGTGAATACTAAAATCTCAGAGGCCTCACTCAAGATTTATCCCTCCCTTGAAAGGAATTCAATCTTCAACCCCACTATCTACCTTGTAGAAAGATGTATCTAAAATGCCTTGCAAATTTAAATACACAGAGAAATAAAAAATATACATGAAGACAATAAGAAATATACATGGAAATTTGGCATATTTTTATTGATAAACTTCCTATGTCAATACATTTAGAAAAATCAGATTCCTAAGAATCAAAGACTAAATCTATAAACTCCTATGACAATAATTTTTTCACCAACTCTTGGAGTGAGTCAAATAACTATATATAAAGAGACCACCTTGGGATCCTTGAGATAAGGATGCAACAAGCTACGGGTGGCTCTGATAGTGACTTGCACTAAAGTACAAAAGACTTAAAGCATGTAACAAAAAGGAGGGAAAGTAGCGCCAGAATTTGTTTCTTTTTAAGTTGAATCTCCACTTGAGCTGCACCTTTGTCTACAGGTATTTAGATGCAACTGCTGAATTTTTTTGTGTGAATGATGAATGCCTAACCGGCTACCTTACATCATTCTTTGTATGATTATTTTCGCTCCTTGTGCTCGTAGGTCAGGTGCATTGCTCGAGCTCATTCATCATCAAAATCATCAAGGTCATCCGATGAAGGCTTATTCACCTTGGACTTTGTCATGTTGTCCCATATTGTAACCTGCTCCTCTGTTGGCCATGGGAACTGTTGAATGCTCTGTATTTGTTTGTTCTGTCTTTCCCATCTTGCATCAGCAATCTTCTTTATATCTATGATGAACTTGCTGAAGTCCATCTCTACCTTGATAGCTTCAACCAGAATTGTGTTGAAGTGATCTAGATCAAGCTCATTGCTATCTTTGAGGAAGATTTTGGAAGATTTTCAACAAGGATTGCACTACAACCTCAGTCTTTTCTTTGTCCTTTTTCTCTTTAGCAGCAATAGCTTCCTCTTCAGTTACATTTTAAATCTCTGGTAGTGTAATCTAATCTGGTGGTGTAGGGGCAACTGTAGGCATGTTGAAGATCTATACTTGCAAGTCCTCTACACATTTCTCTAATTATTTCTCTTTCATTATTCATACTTCTCTATCCCTTACCAAAGCACTATAATCTTCAAAAAGTTTTTGGTGCCTATCAGATAGTTGCTTGGTCTTGTCTTCATTTAACCTAGCAAAATGAGTTAGCACCTATGAGATCTCAAAATCTCCAGTGTTGTGGATTGACCACACAATTTTGTCACCATCCATATTCTCCTGGATATTCAATAGGGAAGGATTTTGATCTTTTGGATAGAGGCCCACATGGCCAATGCCTGACTCTTAGGGTTATATCCAAACCCTTTTATCAAATCCCCCACTTGGGTTTCTGAAATCAAGTTAACATTGTCTTGCTTCTTGATCCGGTCAATCACAAAAGCTTAAGCTAGGTCCCAACCTAGTACAAGCAACATTTTGTTGGCCTTTACTAGTTGCCCAGCTTCCTTAGGAGTTACAGTTTCAGATTCAGGATCATATTCTTTCAAAACTTGGACTGTCTCATCAGGTACTTGACCCTCCTCTATGATTTGCATAGTAGATGCAACCTATTGTTTCTTGAGCCACACTAAGAAGTTCTTGAATTCTTGTGATTTGATGAAATTATCATCCTTTAAGAAAGCTTCTTGTTGTAATATCCTCTCATCTTTACCTAAGACCAAGGGCAACTCAACTTCTTATGTTACCATTCTTTGTTTTCTCTTATCTTCTCTGATCTTTTTCCTGAATCTATCATCATGGGCTCTATCTCCTGGAAAGAGAGCCTTTATTCTGTCTCCTTTCCTCTCAAGGGCCCTTGCTTGTGAAGACTCTCCAATTTGCAATTTCTGCTTCTTAGGAGGAGGCTCATTAGTATCCTGAGAGCTAGCAAGCTATGTCAGATCCATTATTTCATTTTCTTCTCCTTCTTGCCTAATAGGAGACCCTTGTTCCAAAGCAGGAGGACTGTACACTAGATAGCCTCCATCACTATCCTCATAGTCTGATTCTGAGTGTTTCTCCTTCTCCCTATCTTTGTCATCTATTTGGTCCTCAATTGAGTTAACCAATGTGTGGAAATTGTTCATCATCATATCCAAACTTTGTAAATAAGGCACTACAGGGTAGAAACCTTCAAAGGACAATCCCTTGGCTTTCATCAGTTTTTCAAGTCTCAACAATTCATTGAATTGTTCTGCTATCTTTCCTGTCTCATCCTCATCAACGATGTTTCTGATGATGTCCTCCTCTGGAAACTCCTCATGTCTATTACTTATTGGAATGGAAGGAGTATAATATTTCCTAGCCATTACAATAAAGTTCTTTGTATCAACATACCTTGGCACCCCAACATTCATTTTATACTAACCTAACCAATCATTCAATTTGCTGAATGCATTCTTCCCAATGGTGAAGTTGCATACTCTGAAATGCCTTGGGGTAAATGTTCCCTTCCTATGGGAGGCCAAGTATTCTTTGTCAGTCAGCATGAGCTGCCAAATAATTTCTAAGAAAGCAATTCTTGGTTGAAAAAAAAATGGTAGAACATGGGGTGGCTGGGGGCATCCATAAACTCTTATTATTGTGTAAGTCTTCTCATAATAGAAGTCTCCCCAGTTGTGATCCTTAGGCGACTTATCAACAAATTTTCAAGGCCTTAGTAGTTGTAGAGCCTTAACTGGTAGCCTTGAAAAATTTAACCCTAGGCTGAACAAGATAGGCCGCACCATCCAATTTTGAAAAGCACAGAAATCACAATTAGGGCAAGTAGGGCTCTAGGTTCCTATCCAAAATTGTACTAGTTTGGATTGACCATTCCACATCATTTGAGGTTGTAGGTTATCCAACTCCATAATGTTGTAATTGTAGAACAAAATAAAATGCATTAATAATGAGTAATGCAAAAACCTAGGAGAGGCTTCCCTCTTTCTTATTGCCTCCAAACCCTTATGCATTCTGTTAATGACATACCCAATGTAGTCATATCCTTTGCTTGTGTGCATTTGTTGTGAGTCTAACACCATCATCAGGATGTCAGATGTAATTCTTTCTGATGCACCATCTACTTCTAGCACTCTACAAAAACCACAAGCAATATACTTCATATAGAAGCGTAAGTCTTTGTAAAAGTAAGGGGTTGTCCCAGCCATTGGTACAATGTAGTTCCTATTGGCTCGTGGAACATGGCTTTGAATCTCCTTTGACACAAGGACAGATTCCCAAGTATACCTATTGGCATGGGCCTGTAAATTGAGTTATGTGGCCATGGGAATACAGATACCAAAAGCCCTCATAAATGAATTTCCATCAAATGTGACCAAAGCCGAGCCATCCTCTCTCCTAATTGTCTTTGATAAAGGGTCATATTTGTTGGCCAAAGAAATTAGTAAGTCTACATCTATAAAAACATCTGGTACTATCAATCTGGCTAGTCCAGAGGTCCAAGGGTTCGACACAGGCACTGTACTATCAACATTCTTGTAAAAATACCTAAAGAGACACATCCCCAGTCTTTGATCTCTATAATAAGATAGGTCATCAAAAAAGAGTTCATCACTAACCTTTTTATTCTGTGATAACCCAGGCAGCAGAGTGAGAAACTCATCTGAGAAGCTTTCTTTCTATTTTTCTTTGGATCCCTAGCTCATGGAAGCTCCGCTAGTTGAAGGCTAACTCATTTTGATTACAATTGTGAACTCCTTTGAAAATTCTGAAATTCGCTGAACTGCTCAATCACCAAAAGACTCACAAATTCTCATAGTTTTCTAGCTCTAGCTCTCCGGAAGGCTTGGTAATATTAGAATAAATGACAGTTAGTCATATTTATTTCAAAAAATTGAATACAAATGCCCTTTCAAGACTGCAAACTCTCTTTGTCACTTCCGCCATTACTTAGGCATGCCCTGAACTTTAATTCACTAGCTGTAAGATGAGATAATGACAGGTGATCAAATTTGATTTTCTGGCAACCTGGGGACTGCACATCTAATCATAGTCGCTGAAAGGATTGGTTCTTTTTCATATTATTCAGAGATTAAGCGACCAAAAGGAAAACTCTAAGTCGTTGGATGACATCACCTTTTATGATTTCTTTTTTAGATTCAGCAACTACTGTTAGATCTTAATCTGATGGTCCAGCTTAAGTCCTTTTAGTTTTAACTATCTGCATTCAGAGACTCAATGACTATAGTTTCCTTGCATTCGCTGTAACATTCATTATTTATCAAATTTATCCCGACATCTGGCGACTATAGTCCTTCCTAAGTCTTGTTTCCTTATTACCTTATTGAGAGACTTAGTGACTACACAGTGAGTCTCCTAATCGCCAGGACTTGTTGACTTTTCAAACTTCTTATGGAGATTGGCCAACTTAACCCATCTGGAGAGTTGGCAACTACAGAGAAGTCTCTTAATCGCCAGAACTTTATTCAAATATTCATTTCTTCTCGTGACTTCACGACAACCACAAGATTTTAATCTGACGGTACTCGCTAAGTCTCTGCATCTTCATTTTGACTTTGACTTATTTTGGAGACCTGGAGATTAAACCTTTATGGAGATCTAGCAACTAAAAGCAGAAAATCTCTGATTTATTATTTCTGGAGACTCATCGACCAAAGTTTCCTTTCACAATCACTGAGAAATTATTATTTCTTTTTTCATTCTTCGACCAATCAGGAGAGGACACGTCATCAAATCCGTCAAACAGATTCATATCCTTTTTTCATTTTTTGACCTCAATTGACACTTAACCCTCAGTCATATTGCAATCATGCGACTAAGGTTACTTTCCAGTCGCTTAATAATCTTCTTTACTTGAGTTCACTTCGGAGATTGGGCGACAAAGCACTTCTCATGGTCGCTGCAACTTTTCTTAACTCATGGTTCAATTGGGAGAGAATGCAACCACTGCGCGATTACAACTATATCAATGACTCATATTTAATCTTTGAAAACCTTCAACTTAACCCATCATCTTCTAGCGATTACGCGACTGAAGATATCTCACAGTCTCTTAATATTTCTCTTTACCTTGGTTAAATCCAGAGACTACACAAAACCTTTATTCACCAAGTTGCTAGATATCTTTCTTAACTTCAGTTAGACTGTGAGATATAACACTGACCGTTGATTCTTTCTCCATCTCACAATTGTCGTCAAGTCGCTAAAAATATTATGACTTAACGGCTACATTGTGAGACTAGGAGATGACCGTGCCACCAGATCGCAGAAGGTTTATAACATAGCCACCTAGATTCTGAGGATGCACGACTACCACAATTGTCGGGTTGCTGGATAAAAACATTAACCGTCAGAGCAATGGGAGACCTCACGACTAAAAATAACATAACTGCCATCCTTCACTTGGACCCCTGGTGACTAAGTAGAAATCTCATAATCGCCAGAACTTTGGTCATTTCATCATTTTATTAAGAGATCGAAAGCCTTTTGCATACAGAGATTTAGCGACTATAGTTGCCTTCGAAATATTTTTCAATAGCAGTTGCTAGATGTCACAAAGATCACTTGGAAACTTGGTGACTAAAATCATCGGCCGAGTCTCATGAACAAAAGGAATATTCTCTAGACTTAAAGAGATTGTGCGACAAAGGCTTTTCTGAATTGCCAAACTTAAAGGAATATGTTGAAAGCTTGCGGAGACTGAGCGACTAAGCGGTAAACATAAAGCGCACATGCCTTTAGACTTACTTAAGTGATTTGAAAAAGTAATGGCAAAATAGAACTCGGTTAGGTTTCTGTAGGGTTTTTGGACTTTTAGAAGCATTTTGACCTAACATCTAGGGTTTTTCAGCGTTATAGACAATTTTAGCATATGGGACATGAAGATTGTAGGAAAATTAGCACAAAAACTAGGAAAACTTCCAAAGAAACAAGAAATAAAATGCAACTTTCAAAACTTTGAAAACACTACCAACACTACCAACCATAGTTGAGCCACTTCTACCACCCGTTGTGTCTTAGCCTCTACCAATTCTACCATAAACTGAAAACCCCCTCCATGTGTTACCTCGGCCCTCAGTGCCTGCGTAGGTGGAGCCTACGCTACTTTCTCCCCCTCCCTAGCCCTAGACTCATCTCCCACCAACCTATCCTACCTATCTCTCTAAAGGAGGTGTCATTTAGCCACCTTCCTCCTGACTAATCTCTCTCCTTCATCCTCATCCACATCCTCCTCAATTGCCACTGCTACCCCAGTTCCCCCAAAGACCCCCTCTCTCCCCTAGGCCTCTACTGACCATAATGAATATTAATGGCCCCAAAAGATCCTCATGACCTCCCACCTTGTCCCCTAGCAATGCCTCCCCTCTACGGCTCATCGGTGGGATCATCCTCATCAAGTCGGGGTGCTCACTCCATTGGATCTATAAATTGAGGGAAGGGACGATCAATAGATTGCTTCCTAAATGATGGTGTCACCCTACATTTTTATTGGCTAGGAGGTAATCCTAGTTCACTCCAACTAAATCATGTAGCTCCTAAACTGCGACAGCATATACGAGTTGTGGCCCCCAATGAACCTCCTCATGAACATATCATACGTTTGTTGTGAACTCAGTGGGCATGTCTTGATACTGTCCAAATTGGCGTGAGACACAGATGATGAAAAATCACTCCACTATGGGAGCACTCCTACAAGATAAATGTTACATGTCAGAATTATGAAAGAACAAGGTATATCAAGCTAAAATTATAGTATAAAAAGGGCATCATAAATCACAAGGAACTTACCTATCAATCAATGGCCTGCTGCTGAATATACATGAACACTCATGGGCTAAGCCCATCCACCTCTCACAACCTAAATAGGGCTTCCATACTACTTTATTCGTGTCATCAAACTATCATTTCCAAAATGAGGTCTTGCGCAAACTAGGTTGATGTATGTAGCTAGTATAACAAAAAATATAGGGCATATCGGCTCCTTGGGTAGCCTGTGTAATGAGGCGTGCAACAAGAATGTGCTCCCATGCCTAGATATGCGAGACTATCACTTCATCTGCCATGCTCCTACCATAACAATAAACTATCTCGTGTAACTCATGGTACATATGACAAAGTAAACATGCTCCCCAACTGAACCTATGTGTCCTCATCAACATATCATACAGGATGCGGCCCCATCTGCATTGGAAGCCCTGCTAGCTTCGATTAGGGACCGCCACACAACCTATCAACCCTACTAGATTACACACCAAGGGGTACTCATGTCCATACTTCCAGATCACGTAGTACCATGTGATGTGTCACTACATGATCGTGTCATCAACAAAGATCCTCCTCATGGTTGTGATACCCTCTAAAGGATCTTGATCATAATACACTAACTCACCAATAATCGGTAGACGCAGGATACAGTACACATCCTCGGGTGTCACTATGATCTCACCTATTGACAGATGGAATGTTTTGTGCTCTAAGTGGAAGCATTATACCAAGACTGTGAGCAACTCGTGGTTCACATGAATATCGGGAAGTGTTAGAAGCTTACCTAGCTTGCACTGATCAAGTACAACTAGGTCATCAAGTGAAAGAAAACAAGCCAACTGAAGTTCTTGTGGGCATGCACATCGGAAAATAGGTTAGGTAGATGAATCTGTAATAAAGAAAACAAGGAAAAGAATCAGTAATCGGTCTAAATCAAACATCAAGCTATCAAAAATCAACTACTAAGCATCTTTGAAAGGATACAAAGTTACAACAGAAGACAAAAAATTTACTACAAAGGAAAAAAATTGATTTTTAGACTTTACGATGAAAGATGACCGACAAATATTGTATGATGAAACCCAACAAAGGAGACGATACAATTTTTCAATACGATAATGTTCCATTTATCATACGATATGAGGGTACCTCTTGTATGACAAAACTCAGAATTGGAGATGACACACTTTTTATAACCAGTTTATCATACAATAAACCTCAAAGAGGTATGCAATACAATTATTGTATCATATGATAAACCACAATAAAAACCCTAAAATGTACTAAAAATGCTTTAAAATTACAAAAATAAACCAAATCACGAAGTGGGATCGGATACTTACCGCTACACCATATGTGTGAGGTTGGTTGTGGCATCTTTGGAGCTCGAATCAATGATTTTGGACCGAAATTGGCATCATAATCCCTCTGGAAGACTCTGGGCTCTCAAAATCAGCTGTAGCAAATGATTTGAAAATGACCCTTTTGGGCCCCTTTTATAGATTTTGACCTAATTTTCAAAGTGCTCAAAATCCTACAAAAATTGCACCCTAGCTAATTTCGACATTTTGAATCCATTTTTGAGATCAAAATTAAAGTTTGAGATCATTTACCTACTCAAATTGCAAAGTCAAACTTTCTTGGTCAAACATAGTTGACCACTGACACTATCACTTCCCGCTCACTTCCGCCTTCATTTTTTGAACCTCTGAGGTCAAAATTATGAAAATTTATCAAATCCAAGTGATTTCATATTGGTCAACCTTTGTCAAACTTGGTCAAACTTTAGTCAAATCTAGTCAACAATACCTCAAAATAGCTCTGAACAAGCTCTAATCTATTCTGAATCTATTGAGTTTTACATATTCAATCAATCAAATCTTGCTTTAACCCGTCTACCTCATTTTGATTTTGATCCCAAGGGAACATGATAATATAGAAAATATTCTTCTATAATCAATCCTAATCAACAAATCAATTCAAGCTTCATAGCTCGGGGCATGTTAGATTCATTAGGACCCATATCAATCTGACATCGTTTCTGAGGCATATCAGCTTCATCAGGACTCATATCAATCTGGTATTGTCTCTCAATCAAGTGATTGGCTTTCTTAGATTCCTTGTTGAGGTAGATATCTCAGCTCTTTAGATGAACATTCAGTCTCATCACTTCATATTAGGCTGGATACTCTCGTCTCGCTCATTAGTCTTTGCTCAATCAAGTCCAGAATTGATACCTCTTTATTGATCTTCATTTGATCAAGTTCGGAGTTGGTTCTCCTTATCATAAATAGTCTCATCGCTTCACATCAGGTTGTTCCCTGATCTAGTTGTTATCTATTCTTTGAATCAACACATTACTCGCACATTGATTCAAAGCGGGGCAAATGTAATCACCTCAAATTTGTCTAGTAGAATCTAAGCCCCCAATTTCAATTAAGTTTCCTCAAGACAAATTCTAAAATTCAAAGGCATAATTACTAGACATAATTATGTAAGCAACCTGGATAATCCCCCTTGCATAATTAAATTATTTCTAAACTTGAAAAAACATTTAATTGTCAAAACTTACCTTTAATATAAAGTCTTAGCACTTTTATAAAAAAAAGCACTTAAAAGTGAATTTTCTATTTTTTATTACTTGACAATTAAAAGAGGATTTTCTATTTTTTTATTATTCTCCAATCAAGCTTGACCAATCAAAATTCTTTGATTCCTTTCACATAGATTGATCTTTCCTCACCACTCATCTCTACCTAACATCTTTTGCCTCTTAATATTCACCCTCCATTCTTGAGACAGTTCCTTTAAAAGGAAGCTCTTCCTTGGTTCAAGGGTCTCAATCTTGATCATTTTTCCATTCTTGTGTTCTTGCATTCTAGAATAATCTTGCTAATTTGAATTCCTAGCTCTTAGTTTCTTTCATCATATGCTCATAGCTCTCTTTCATTCTTAGTTTACTTCATTCTTAGCTCTCTTTCATTGTTAATCATAGTTTACTTTCCTTGCATTGTTTATCATAGTATAGTTTCTTGCATTTTCATTCTAGAATACTAGTTGCTTTGCATCCATTCTAGCTTAGTTCTCTCATTTTAGCATGATTAATCTTGCACTCTAGTTTCATTTCCAATTTTGTATTGCATTAGAATCTTCTATTTTGGAGTAGTCAAGTCACTAATCCTTCATTCCAAACTGATGAGCATTACAAAAGGATTAAAATCACTTCAACTAGAAAGCAATAAGCCACTTTTGAGGGTTTAGTTTGGTTCATTTGATATGGACTCCTATAGATAAATTCTTGAGTTAATAGTTTATTGAGTGTTGGTTGCATTTCAATTTGATACTAATATTTAACCACAGGAGAAGATACCCTTGGAAGGAAGAGATATTGTCTACAATACATCCACCTTCAAGACGAGATATTTAATGAAGACAACACATTCAAGAAAAAGAGGGGAAGAGAACAAGAACCACCAGTTTAGCCCCCTATTGCTAGGTGAAAAGGGGAGTCTTGGTGAAGGATAAAATAATTTAAGCCCCAAAGTAAGGGAATTTTTTTAGGATGAACATAGTTTTTCAAATAAGGAAGATTTTATGATCAAGGATTCATACATCTTGCATAAGAGAGAATCCCAAATAAAAAATGAAACAATTCCATATAAGAAAAAAATATTACATGATAAACAAGTGCCACTACACTAAGGAAAGTAGATCCTTAGACATAAAGGAAAAGGAAGATTAATACATACAACCTTTTCCCCCAAGTATGAATGAAAGGACAAATATAACACATTACACACCCTAAGTGATAGATCTTTTATAATAAACATGCACTTTCAAGAAAAAATGGATATACTAGATTTATGACTCAACTAGATGGATATAATGCATTCACTAAAGAATAAAATGTATACAAACTTGTTAAGTCTCTATATGGTCTCAAATAGGCTTCTAGAGTATAGTTTATCAAAATTGATTAGCATGGTCTACAAAATGAATTAAGTACCTAAATTCATATGATTTGATTCTCTACCTAGAGGAGGGAAGGTATGATTCAGACAATGTCTATTTTGATGACTTAGTGCCAAAAACTTAGAAATTATGGTTGAGATAGAAATTAATGATTTGAAAAAGGTATTTGATATGATGGATCTTGGACTATTACATTATTGTCTTGGCTTAGAGGTATAGAAAAAAATCATCATATCTTTACAGTATCTCAAAGAAAGTATGCTAATTCTTTCCTCAACAAGCTTAGAATGATGGATTGCAAACCCATGTCTATGCCCATTGAATTAGTATTGTATTTATATATTTTTGGCATCCATCTCCTTAGATCAATGCAACTCTCTATCAATAATTAATTGGAGGTTTAATTTATTTGGCCTACACTAGACTAGATATTAATTATATATTGTCAATTGTATTTCATAATTCATGTGAGAATGAAAGGCTTGTCATTGGAAAGTAACAAAATGAGTACTAAGGTATATCCATAGTACAATGAATCATGATTTGGAATATTAAAAGAATGATCAAATTTCATTTTAATAGGATACATAGATGTAGATTACGCAAGATATTTGATGGTTAAAAATCCACATTTAGATTTTTTTTTCTTTTAGATTGAGGTTGTATTTATTGGGGAAGTAATAAGTAAGGAACAATTTCTCGTTCATTAATTAAAAAAACATATTGTATGACAAGTGTAATAATTTGTATATCAATTTGACTATGTCATCTACTAGAAGGATTGGGTGTACCTTAGAAATTATCCACAATCATATATTAACAATCAAAGTGTTCTTAAGCTTTTCTATAATCTAATGTTTGATGAATTAACTAATCACATTGGAATTGACTCATACAAAAACATGTCCAAAATAAAAAAAATTCAAATCTGATTTCACTCTATTAAAAAATAATGTGTTGACATTTTAACCTAGCCTTTTAAATGTGTGAAGTTTGAAAGATTTCAAGATTATTCCATTAGTATTTTAAAATACTGATATGACTAGGACTTGCACCAAAAGGAAGTATAATAATCATGTCGATTATAATTATATAAATTTTCCTACAAATTTGATAAGAGGTTTATAATTTAATAAAAGTTTCTAAATATTTTCAACACAAAATTTAAATTAAAGACTAAGTTACACAACCTTTAAATACCCAAAATAAGAGTAACAAGACCTAAAAGAAAATCATAGGAAAGTGTTCAGCCACCTAAAGATGCTAGATTCAATTTAAGTGCTATGGAAAAATGGTCTTAAAAAAACATTGCATGTATGCTTACTATTGAATTTACATGTTTAGAAATTACATATTCTATAATTTATAGATAGATAGTTTATACACTCTGCTTAACAAAGTGCCTCAAGGAGCTTTAATCTATAGGAGGCACACAAGTCATTTGACAAGATATCTCAAATAAATGTAGCATTATGCAATGCAATATTGACATCGACTCAATATTTGTTGAAAATGGTAAACAAGTCCATATGTCATAATGGATTTTCTCTACCAAAGATCAAGCAGCAATATCCTTTTAAATGTGCTATGGACATGTTGGAAATATAGATGCAGTAACTGAGAGGGGGGGGGGGGGGGGGTGAATCAGTTAACCACAAAAATATTATCACTGATCCCTTAAATATCTTAACAAATTATTTACTGTGCCACTCGGTAAATATACAGAGAAATGCTGAAAACTTGATCCTTGAAGTGTGTAATAATTAAACTGTTCTTAAGCATTCATCACTGATTAATTTACATGAATAAAGAAAAATAACATGAACACAAGAGACACCAGATTTACCGTGGAAACCCAATATGGGAAAAACCACCAATGTAACTAATTACTATTTTTCACTCTTCTGAAGTGATGCCCGGTTAGAAGCCAACCCGATAAAAGGTTACAAAATACACTGTTAGGTGTGACCTTGTTAGAGGATTTAATCACCCTGCTAGGAGTGGCCTTGTAAGAGGTCTTGAAACAATTCAATAGAACTATTACCTTGTTAGAGGATTTACAAAATGGTTGTTAAACCAACTCGGTTAAGAGATTTTGATATCACTGCTACAATTGCTAGAGAGTAACAATGAAATGACCTGCAACTGAATTGTTGAATATAGATCTCTGTTTTGTTTCACTAGATCCTTATTGATCAATTAAATCTTTGCTGCTCCTTAAGGATATCTGACCATCCTTCAAAATTCGCACACACCTTTCTTCAAAAATGATTTCTACATGCTGTATGTCTTTTATTCACCACTTGACCTTCTATATATATATGTCATTTCATAATCATTTAGATTGTCAAGTCGGCACTAATAATTATTATAACAGTCGGCTGGAATAAACAAACTGTAATAACAAAATTCTTTGAAAGGGCCGACCTTGCTCGGTAAACATTAATCCTGAAAAGATTTCCTCCGGTGACCGAGAGAACTCGGTAACCACAGCGAATTCTGCAGCATCCTTTGGAGACCGAGAGAGCTCGGTAACCACTAATTTTTCTTCGATAACCAAGGAGGCTCGGTTAACACTGTTACCCTATCATGTTTCCTTTAGACACCCGAGAGAACTTGGTAGACACTAAAAACCGCCTAGCTGACCGACTGAGCTCGATAGATACTGAGAACTGCTTAGCTAACCGACTGAACTCGGTAGATACTGAGAGCGATAATTGATATGACATTTGTGTGACATCAAAGAAAACACATAGTTAATCCAACAATGTCCTTCAGACAATTGTATCCAACATGGACATTAGCTTTAAAAACTTATAATGTGAATATTATTGCATGTAGTTTCATTTGGCTAGAATTATGGCTCTGATAACGATTCTTCCCTTCCTTAGCACATTTAAAATATTGAACCTTCTTCGAATGCCCTGCCTAATCCATGTGCATTAGGTTCTCGGTCTACTAGTTGTATTGTTGGCTCTTGTGTTGTGTCATCTGATAGTGTGCATGTTTTGGGGGTTCCTACCAAGGTTGGGGAGCACCTTGTTTTTGTGTCTCTCACCTACTCTTCTGTTGGGACTGGATTCTCTCCCCTTCCCCCTGCGTAAGGTGGGAGTCTCTTTGTGTCATGTGATGCCACTCCTATTGACTCCTCCTTGCCTGGGCTTATTTCTACATCTGGGGTTGGAGCCATTCTATTTTATGTTACCATCTCTACAATCGCTTCTACTCCTAAAGATGATCTCCAACATCCTTGCAAGGGAGGCCTGAATAATGGCGACCTCTCTAGTGATGTTTTGTTAGAATTTAATCTTTCCTTGGTTATTTATGTATTTAATAGGATAAACTGAGGTATCCTAATGTAATCTGTCCTCTAGTCCAAGTGGGAGGACATGTCATATTTGTAATTTCTTTTATTAAGGAAAATAGATATTCCTCCTTATGAGGAATCCTACACTTGTCTCACACACTAGTGAAATGTGGCACACTTAGATATGGGAGTTACAATGTAACTCCTCTCTCACATCTCTATTAAAAGAGATGACTCTCCTTTTTCTCATTCTCTCATATGAGATTTCTTCCTCTTCTCAATTATTGTATGAGCATTGCTCTCACTTTCTCTCTCTCATTCTTAGGCATTTGTTGCCACTTTCATTAAATTCACAGGGGTTTTTTTATACTTTTCCCCTTCAAAATCTTGTCTCCTCTTTGCTTATTTTTTGGTGTATGCTCCTAGTTCTTGTGCTAATTCATGGTATTTTTCCTTACTCCTAGCTCTTGAGTTAAACAATTTCTTGCAATTCCATATTTTGTTCTTTATCATTTTAACATGGTATCAGAGCAGGTTGGTTTAATCTCGTTTTGAGTGTACAGGTGAAGGAGCTACCATATTTTGGAGCACTCCAAATCGGAGACTCTTGAGAGAGTTCTTTACTAGTTTGTTTACTAATCTGGTTAAGAGAAAAAAAAAAATTTAAAAATGGTTTTGGCTGGTTTACTGCCAAAACCCGTCTAACCTTTGGTCTCTTGCTTTGTGCAGGTTTCATCATTTTAATTTCTGTTCATAATATTAAATCTTGTGTTAATTTTAGTTAATTCAAAAAATTTCTTGTATTTAAAGCTTCTTATAATATTATTATAATATTATAATATCTTTAAAACCTTTATATTATAACACTATTTTTTAATATTAATAGTTTTTTTTTTTTTTAAATAAAAAAAATTTAGTTACTTGTCATTCACCTCTTTTTGGATAATCATTTGTTTCTATTTTTGTGGCTTGCTTGAATAGAATTTCTTCAAATATGCAATCTCTTGTTCCTAATTCATTGCTGCATATTTAGAATCTTTTTTGCACTGATTAAAAAACATAAATATAGCATCTATCTTAACATAACCCAGAACAATTTTTTATTGCATCTTCAATTATAGCAAGTGCATGCGTTCTTCATCTTTTTTGCATTGTCAGTTTCATTGCATGATTATTATCTATTCAGTTTACCTATTTTGCTTGAAAAAGTTTTTTTCAGTGTCTTGCCTTCGCCTTGCTTCTTCAGACTTTAGTTTCTTTTCATTCGGTTTGTTTTCTCATTCCCTCAAGATTGTATCTGGATCAGAGGAGGATCGAACCATATCCTTTCTGTGCATTCATAACTTTACTTTCATCTTTGCTTATTGCATGTGTGGGGTTTGAATCTGTTCATTTTCGGTTACATGCAACGTTTCTTTAATAATAGTCAGTGTTGGCAGCCGAATAACGTTCAATATTGGCAGCTGCATTTGTCAATACATTTGGATTTTGTAACATTTCTTCAATTTCAGTGAGTGTGCTTTGTTTGGATACACTAATCTTCAATAGTTTCGAGAACCATTTTGTTATCATTGCATTGTTATGTGTCTGCATGCAATTTTCTTTAGTATATCTGCATTCTTTGTTCATTGTATTCATCATTTTTTATTTTTTTATTGGTTTGCTTCTGGTTTCGTTTGCATGCGGCACCTCATCTAATATTACTAAGGTAGATTTGGCTTCTAGCCGCGCGCTAAGAACACTATCACCGCCTCCTCCATTTCATTGCCGGCCTTTGCCTCGCATCTCGACCCCCCTTCCACTATCGTGCGATCGTATCCCTTCTTGCAACCCACTTCCGGACTCTGCTACCGTCGATAAGGTCTCCTCCTCACTCTTGCCTCGCACATAACACTGTCATCATTTCCAAGCCCATTTTTTTTGTTGTCCATCGCTCTCTTATCACCATCCACTCTTCATTTATCACAACACCTCAACAATCCATATTTGCCAACTTCTTTTTTGTTAGTTTCTTGTTATCGGTGCTTCCTCTTACAAAAAACATTCTAAAATCTAACATAATCTCGACAAAGATTATCGTTTCTTTCTTGCTATCGATGATCGAAAGGTTTTGTTCTAAAACTAAGTGTTTGAAACTTGTGATCAGATTGTGCACTTTCTATTCGGTGTTATTTTGAAGATAATTCAATTAAATTTGCTAATCTCTAGAGTTTGCTTCATCTTTGCATGATACATTGGCTCACTTGCGGTTGTTTATCATTGCATATTTTTAAAAATAATTTACATGCACTGTTCTCCTTTGCAAAAATAGGTTCCTTGTGATCATTATTTTTAACTCTTTGTTTTTTTATTGTGGAAAAGCTTGTCCATATTCATTCTGCTGAGTGGCTTTCTCGCATCCTGGAGTTGATTCTGCTCCTCCTCCAAGCGTCATTTTGTACAGTGAGTTCTGCCGCACCTATTGCTGGAACTGTGAGCTCTAATCACCGTTAGATGGCTGCATTGTTCGGGCCCCCTTTCTTCTTGTTTCCTAGCGTAGCTTTTTTTTCCTGTTTGTGTTTTGTTTTCTATGCACAGCGGGAGCTCGGTGGTACCCTTGGGGAAGTTTTTTGTGGACTTAACGTTTTATGCTATTTCTTTGTCATGCTCATTTTGATAGGGAATTTGAACCTTAGCTCTCATAACCCTATCTTCGGTAAAATCCCATCTATTTGGAGAAATTTTTTTCCTTCATTCCTTTTTTCGTGCCCTCGAAGACACCTGGCGTGGGAGTTCTCTCTCTCCTGCATGGTGCTGTACTTGCGAACAGAGGCCTTGCCTGTATTTCATTATATCTCTGTTCTTTTTTTTGTGCTTGTCTCGGGTTCCTTTGTTTGCGGTTTCGGTTCGGGTTACTCTGTATCATTTTCTGTCTTGACCTTTATTGCTTTGAGCTTCATTCACTGTGATTTAAAATAATATAATTCCATTCTTTTTGCTGGTGAAGATTAATTAACTCGAATTGCTGGGTTTCTCCTGATTTATGAATTTGTGGAAATCAGCTTTGTCTTTTTAAGAAATTTGTAGCCTCTTAGTAACAGATGCAACAGCTGTATTGAAAAGTTATTATTTATTTGCAGTTCGATGGATTCCGTAAGGAAGTAAACTCCTTACACTTTGTCTTACTCATTCTATGCAACTTTTCAGTGATGTTTGCATCCATCAAATTGAAATCTGCTTTTGATTTCACTGTTAGCGTATCATCCCTTATCTTTGTTAAATTTAGTATCATCTTTATTTGTTATAGGCATTGGCCTGTTCTTGTTTCGGTGAACACCAGTTATTAAAATCTGTTGTCTCCTTTTTTAAATGAAGCTATTTTGATAATTAATAACTTCAATTGTCAAAATTTTCTTTAGTCTCTTAATTCTAGTTCTAATTCTTTTTAGTTAGTTAAATTTTTTTATTATTATTTATTCCTGGTTACTAATCCCAATTTAAATTTACTCGTTTTCTTTTTCTAACATTCTTTTTGCAAGTTTGATTCATTTTCTTATTTAACTCTTTCAGTATATAAGTTCAACTAACGTTTTCTTGCAGGTTGAAACTTTTTAAAACTTTTTTAAAATTAATTTAATATAAAGCTTTTTCAATTTTTTTAAGTTAAAATTAATTCTCCTATTCATAATTTTTTATAAAGCTTTTTCATTATTCGTTGATCTAAGGAAAACTTTTGTTTGTTTTTCCTAAATATAATTTCATACTCTTTTTTCATTAGGAGGGGGTATTTTTTTTTCCCGGTACTATATTATTGTAATCATGTCTATATTTAAACTCACTCGTTCCAATTATTCTGTTTGGAGGACTCACATGTTTGATTTCTTAAAAACTCAACACTTGTTTGATGTTGTGTCTTCACCTAATTTGAAACCGACTTCCACCGCTCCTCAGGCTGACCAGGATTCCTGGTAGTTGAAAGATGAGGAAGCATTTGGTCTAATCGGACTCTCATTACATCCAAATGTATACCATCTTATCTCACATTGTACTACAACACATCAGATGTGGCATGTCTTAGAGAACACATTTCAAGCTTACACAACACCTGTTCCCAATGGTAAACTCCATATTGTTCTTGTTTTGAAAGATAACCATATTTCTATTTCTACTCCTAACATTAAGGATAATACTAATTCTCTTCAAAAGGATAATGATGAACATGACGATAGTAATGATACTCCTAATGATTTTGTTCCTCCTAGCAATGATGATATTGATAATGGCAATAATCTGTTTACTCCTTGCTCTCATCTTGATATGTTTGACCAAAAAGAGGAAATTATATCTACTTTTCTTAATGCTACTCTGCAAGATATGTTTATTACTCAAGATGAAATTCATGCTGATAGTACTAATCCTATGACTATTGTGGAGGTTAATGATAATGATGCTTATATTAACTCTCCTATTGATGGTTCATATTATGATGAATACACTATAGATTTGCCTTATGCAACTGAAGTTTGCATTCCTAATTTTTTTCCTCATGATTCGCAATATGTTTTTTTTTCCAAAGTGTTACTAATTCAGCACTAGGTGATCCCAATGATGGGCACTCTACTAGTGTTTTTTTCCTTTTCGCAGGCTCAAATATTGATTATGTTCCTATATGCTCCAAAGTAGATCATGAATTTCATGACACTCAAATGGTTCTCATGGAGGACCAACCTCCTCTAAACTCTAAACTTCTTGATGATATTATTGTTGGTGATTGTGCTTATGCATATAGTAATAAATCTATTTGGTTTACAAAACCTCTTTATGATGACATAACATTTAATAATTCACATTTAGATTTTACTGATTCATTTTTAGGAGGAAATCCCAATTATGGGAGATCTCCTCATGGCTCTTGTTTTTTTGTAGATTCAGGTGATCTTTCTTGGACAAGTAACAATGAACAATCTCCAAGTTTACTTCAAGATTTGGGCCTATATCCACAAACACCTACACTCTTGCATTACGACAAGCAAAAGAATCCTATTTCAAGATCCCAGCATTTATCATTGCACCATCACCTTATATCAACTCGAAGTGAAGAAAATCAAGCTTTCCTCCTCTACTACAAGAAGGATAATCCAGTTGTAATTAGCCCAAGTAAAGATTAAAGGGGGGGTGTTAGAATTTAATCTTTCCTTGGTTATTTATGTATTTAATAGGATAAACCAAAGTATCATAATGTAATCTGTCCTCTAGTCCAAGTGGTGTAATACCCCAAAAATGGGCTATATGTTCATTAATCTCCTACATCGACAAATCGAGCAAAATCGACATCGAAGTCCTAACCTAAGGCACATCTAAACATCATCGAATCATAATTGATTATCTTAATTCTGCATCGGAGAATATTCCTAGTAATATTCCTAATCATCATAATTATCTTTAATTTTATAATTATTTGGCAATAAATCACATTTATCCTAAAGTTTGATTAATTGAATATTTTCATATTTAATCAATTAAATTTAATATTTGCCACTTAATTATGTAATTAAATTTAATTCTATCTATTATTAATTGTATTATTTAATTTTGACAATAAATCCAAATATCCTATGAATAATTGATTAAATTTTTATTTAATTAATTAAAGCAAGTTGTCATTATTTAATAATATAATTTTTAATAAAAATTTGATTAAATAATTGATTAACCCATAAATCAATTATTTTATTTTTAAAAGCAGTTAAGTTGGAAATAAATCACTTTATTATTAAATTAATTCATAAATAAAACATGCACAATCATAAAAGCAAACAACTATCAATTATCAATTAAAGCTAAACTCTATTTTGAGTTAAAACTTAGCTTTTGCATATTTTTGTGAGTTAATTATCTTTTATTTAAAAATAACTCAAAAATCAACCTGAGTTATTTGAGTGATTTATGGTTTTTTTCTCATGCACCTCCAAAACCATGGATTTCTATAAAAATAATGCTCAGCTCTTCATAATTCATCTCGCAAATTGCAAACTTACTCTACAGGAATCATAGCATATCAGATTTGGAGAATTTGCACAATTGGAGCTTGAAAGAATCAACTTGCGAATTCAAAGCTTTGTGAGATCAATTTCAATTGCATATTTTTCATATCATAGCATAGAATTTCATAGCTTTGCATATCATTGTTAGATAGATCAATTCATAACATATCAATTTCATCTAGCATAGATTCATATCGGTTTTTATCATTTTTATTGCATAGAAAATATCAAAAATATAGATTAATTGCATTCAATTTCATATCCATCTTTTGCATTCAAATCCTTCATTTAGGTGTCGTCTAAGTCACTGATCTTGATTACAATCTGAGAACATTAATCTCGCACCTATTAGAAGGCAGTAAATTGCTTGGTTAGATTAGATTTCAATTTTGCACTATTTTGATTATCACTAACCTCTAATGTTTTACTGAGTGTTGTGTCTACAGATTAGGTACAATTTTCACACACACATTTCTAGCGCCCACCGTGGGGCAACCCACCTTTGCATGCTGATTTTGATTCTTGGAGCTAAAACCCTAAAGTTTCAAAGATTTAATTTTATCTCCCAAACGGCTTAGAGTTTTGGTCAGAAATTTGTTTTGCAGGTTGAAGACATATCAGGGAAGCTTCAAAAAGTTTTTTAGAATTTTCTGAATTATTTTGAATTTTTAATAATTTTTTTTCAATTTTTCATAAAAATCTAATATCTGACGCAAATCAGCATATTTTTCTAAAAATTTTACATTTTCAAAAATCTCTTCAAATTCTATAGGGGGTTTATTATTTGTGTTTTAAATTTGGATGCAATTTAATAGCTCAAATAGTCAATTTGCAAAAACTAGTCTATTTTGATAAAACAGGTCTCTAGGGCACAAATGAAGAGATTTTTCTAAAAATTTTGTATTTTTGGAAAGCTCTCTATTTTGTAATAGGGGTCTCTATTCTGAATTTCTATTTTTGTGGCCAAAATCATATCAAAAAAATTAGATCTTGTTGACTAGGTCAAATATAGTGCAAAAAAATTAAAATTTTATGATGGGTATGCACTTATTTTTCATATGATTCAATGCATAATATGAGTTGTCATTTGGATTAATTTATGGTTATTATTGCTCCTAACAATTGATTTTTAGAGCTAACCCTATGGTTTTCATAAGTTAAATATATTTTGCATATCTTGTTTGCTTGTTTGCTTGTTTGCTTGTTGGAGAGTTCGTCACTTGCTTGCATGGAAAAGCTCAACAAAAATTGCTAAAAATTAGGTAAAATCTACTAAGCGCGTTGCAAGGATCCCAGGTATTCTCCTTCATCTAATAACATTTCGATTCGGGACTTAAAATAAATCTCTTATGTGTCAAGCTTGTGTGCATCTTTTCATGCTTTTGATCTATTTCTACACACTTGCATAATTTGATACTAGGTTGTGATCCCTTAAGGATTCATTAAGTAGTCTTAGAATACGTGTGATTGATCTTAATTGTTATCTTGGGTTATTAGACTCGCTAATCCGCCGGCCCCTCATTTCCGCCCCGTGGTTGCAATCTCAGCGCCATAAAGGGGAGGGGTCAACATGACAAAAGCGTTAAGTGTTCCACTTGGCAACCCTTTTGTGCTTTTAGGAACTCACTTGTTTTCTAAGTTGGGGACTCATTTTCAGCTTGTGTGAGGTGTTAAGTGTTCCACCTTGTGGACTCATCTCATATTCGCTTTAAGCGTTAAGTGTTCCTCTTTCTGCTTTTTGGATGCTTTTGGTAGATTTGCTTTCGGAACATACATCTGTGCTCACATAGTAATTAGGCCCTATGAACACTATTCGTGATTCTTGAGAGATTGGATTCCTAGCGAAATCCTTCCTTGACGACAGAATCCTTATAGGTAGGGAGGATACTTAGATGCGTTTCACATTCAACTTGGTTAGTGAGTCTTCTCTTATTGATTGACATATTCTCTCTCTGGAGAGGTTGATAGATCACGTGGGGTTGATATCCTGAGCTTTGGTGAATCAAAATTGGTTAGTGCATCTTCTCTTATTGATTGATACATTCTCTCCCTGGAGAGGTTGATAGATCACGTGGAGTTGACATCACAAACCTTGGTGGAACAAAACTTTGTCTTAGCGTGTCGAATTAATCTGCTTGCTTTGTTTGGGTTAAAAGTGAAAAAGTGTCAAAAACCTTAGATCTGGAGCCAAGTCCCCTTGTGGTATAAATCTGTGAGTCACCTTTAGAGAGGGTTAACCGTAGCGGACAATCCCTTCACAGGGCAAACTGCGTTGACGGAACCTCAAGCGGTAATAGCTATTTTCGCCATGGTAGTGACAGCCGCTATATAAATGTCCTTGTGGAAGAAATCTCCATGGGTATGGTTCATTGTTGGGTTGTCAGATCTCCCTAGTAGTTCTTAAAGATTAAGTTCTCGGACTGTGTCAAAACTCTAGTGCGCCAGGATTGGAGTTCACCCTTTTGAATCATAAAAGTTGCAGAGTCAAACCATTACTAAAAACCCTAGAGAGGCCAATTTTTCACTTTCAGGTATATGTGTGTTATTGCAAAACTTTTCAGAACATACACAATTAGTACTCTCAGGGATTAGCACAATTTGGTCACTTGATTGTTCATGCACAAGGTTGCTTTTGCCCTTGTTCATTGTTTTCAGACGTGCTTGGAATCACTTGCTTGCTGTTCTGCGTGCTTGTTTATCTACTTGGCTATTAAAAATGATCAAATCTGGTATAACCTTCAAAATCTAGACAGTACAATTTGCAAACAATCCAGAACTGAAAACCTTAAATTTTGCAAAAATTGATGTAAAATTCTTTTTGGAGTCAAAAGTCATTTCAGGAAGTCAAAAGTCATACGACTTTTTGTCAAATGTCATTTCAGTATTGCCCATCTGTCGTATGATTGAGAACCCAGTGTCGTATGAGTTTTCATGCCAGCAAAATCTAAGGAAGTCAAAATCCTGTTAGCAACTGTCGTATGATATTTACAACTGTCGTTTCATTGCTACCCAACTGTCATACGAGTTTAACAACTGTCATTTCATTGCTACCCAACTATCGTAGGAGTTTAGCAACTGTCATTTCAGAGACTACCCAGTGTCGTACGAGTCTGCAGAGTGTCATTTGGAAAAATTTGAGAGAGTTGTCAGAAATTGTCAAATTGCAAGATATCCAATGTTTCCAGCCTAGTTCTAGAATCTGTCAAAAATATCATTATGTCAGGAACAGAGCAGTAGCTATTGAGCATTCTACCATTTTTTGAGTTTGATCTTTTGAATCCAATCTAGTCTTCTGTTTGATCAATTTGAGTCCTTTTTATCTCGTGTCAAAACCTTGTCATAACTATCAATCTTCAATCAATCTTCAAAAATAGACTAAGTGTTGAGAACTCGTGTCCGCTATCTTTAAAGCGATCTATCCCATACATCCAGGGCACAGTTTCCTTCACCCACATCTCATTAGATCTTCAAAACTATCATAATCTTGACAAGGTTGCATCATCCGATTTTCTCGAATCAAATTGTTCTTCAGTTGTCTTCGTCCTTTTCTTCTGTTTCATTCAAAATTAATGGTGGAGACCAGAGCTTCTTCACACAAGAAATCAGAAGAAATATCTCAGAACTTACTTTTGACCAATACCCTAGGTCCAACTCTTGAACAACTCATCAAGTCAGGTATCTACGAAGACAACGGTCTCGGTAACTTTCGATTGAAAACTGGTTACATACCTCCTTTATCAACTCACAGAGGTAATCAGCAAACTCCTCCTCAATCTGTTCCAGGGAGCCCAAAAACTCCTACCATGTCTCAAGCAGGGACAAACCACGGTTCTCTAGGAGGAGGATCCTAGGGACACCATTCTCAACATAATGCTGACCAAGAACCTATGCCCTCTAAAATCCATTGATGTCAGAATGACGATGAATTCAAGAGAATGATGAGGCATTTCTTGAAAGTGGATAGAGAGGCATACTTTTTACAATTAGCCCAGGAAGGGGCTAAGCTTCCTCCCAACTTTAACGTTGATGATATAATCACACATGAGGAAGAAACTCCACTCACAGCTATGAAAAAATAGATGCATGCTATACAAGTCAAATTTAACAATCTTAAGAAGGAGAAGGAACCCAAGGAGTTCTCCATGGAGGCCCTATGTCCTTTCTCGTTCGACAAAAACTTGTATATGCCACCATTCCCAAAAAGAGTGGAGATACCAAAGTATGACAAATATGACGGACACTCTGATCCTCAAGATCATGTCAGAGAGTTCTGTATGCAATCCATAGAATTCATGCATGAACCGACTTATCTAATGCATCTTTTTCCTAGATCCTTGGGAGGAGCATCCATTCAGTGGTTTTCAAGATTACCTTCTACGATCAAAACTTTTGAGGAATTGATTAAATTGTTTTATCAACAATATTCCTACAATATTCAACATCCGTCACCATGATCGATATCTGTAACCTCAAGCAATATCCAGGGGAATCATTCCTAACTTTCCTCAAGAGGTGGAGAAAGAAGTTCTCTCTATATGCTAGACAAATTTCCGAAATGGAGAAACTTGAAATCTTTATCAATAACCTTGTTCCAGAGCTCAACTATCCATTACAAATGCAAGATCATGTATCTTTTGATAAAATGGTGCATAATGCAATCAAGATTGAGAAAGTACTTGTCAAGAAAGGAGAAATCACACTTCAAAAGGACAAGTCTGAATCTGGATCTAGCTCAAAAGATAAAAATAAGAGCTGGAATAGAAACAAACGTATCGTCTCTGATGGTGTTGTTGACACTATCCGCACCCCATCAAAGGCACCGGCCTACAATCTCACCCTTGCCACCAAAGCCATTGAAGCTTTAGAGCAAAAATCTGCTAAACCATCTCCAAAGAAGCCATTCAAACGATGGGATAATAAATAAAAGTTTACTCCCCTAGGAGAATCTTTGGAATCTGCCCTGAGAACCCTGATAGCTGATAACATGATCTCTTTACCACCAATCCGAAACCTTGATCCAGATCCAAAACCATATTGGTGGAAAGATAATGAATTCTGTTCTTTCCATCGGACTAAAGGCCACAGAACTAATGGATGATTCCACTTGAAGCATACCATTCAAGACTTGATAGATCAAGGGGACATCACGATCGATAATCCTACCAGCAATAATGATCACACAACATTTACAGAATCATTTCCACAACATGGCAAGGGAGTTTCCACTTCTCAGCCTAACATGGGGGCAAAAGTCAACTATGCCTACCCTGGAAACAATGTTGTCATCAATATGGTTGAACCATATCTCTTTGAGAGCTGCAATGTCATCACAATTGTATGAAGAGATAGAAATCATTCCTCAGCTAATGCGGTTACTAGATCACAAGCTCAGGCTCATCTGAAAGGACAAACACCAAGTTCATCTAATGTCCCTAAGATACCTTTCAATCTCACATCTGCTTCTAAACAGAAGGTTGCCTCGAAATCTTCCAATCCAAAGGATACAAGACCTACATCTTACAGCATCGTCCAACAACTCCAACATACCAATGCCAAAATCTCTATGTTTGAGTTACTTCGAATATCTCCAGCTCACAGAGATATCCTAGACAAAGCTTTGCTCGGCTCTAATGTTCTTGATGATCTAGATCTAGACAGGTTCCAGACTATGGTTGGTCATCTAACGTCTCCGCCATATATCTCCTTTTCAGAGGAAGATGACAACTCCCTAAGTCACCCACATAATCAGCCCTTGCACATAGAAGTCTTGATCCAGAACCGTCGAGTCAAACGTGTGTTGATAGATGGGGGCGCAGGCCTCAACATTTATTCTTATAACTTAATCACACAGTTGGGATTCTCAGAGATGGCTATTGATCCTCGAAAGAAGATCACCATAAAAGCCTATGACGAACAAGAAAGAGCTTCTAAAGGCACCATTGTCTTACCCATCCGAGTGGGTCCGGTCATCAAAGATACCACATGTCAGGTGCTTGATCTACCATTGGCTTACAATATCCTTCTAGGGAGACCCTGGATCCATGAAATGCAAGCCATCCCTTCTACGTACCATCAATGCTTGAAATTTCCCTATGAAGGGGTAGAAGTTACTATCCTAGCAGATCTGAGTACAACTTGCAATACATTGAAGGAAAGTGTCGATAAGCTTGTACCTAATAACAGAGAATCTTCCATCAAGCAACAAAATGTGGCTTCCACATCCAAGATGGAAGACATTGCTAAAGAGATCAATATCAAAGAAAATGGGATGGGAGAATACACTATAAAGCCAGTCTTGTCTCTGACATCTCTCCCTATCTCGCCCAAGTCATATGGACAATCTTTGAAGCAATCTAAATCAGAACCTAAGGAACCTATGGAAGCATACAAAATAAATTTTGTGGCAGAGCAAGTATCCAAACAAGAATTTGAAGAAGATGAAGCTGTGCTTGCATGGCTATACAAAGATGATTTTGAATCCAAAATTGTTCAACCTAGTGAATCTATAGCACCTACAATCCCTTCTAATTCATATGGTCCAGGAAACAAATTGATAGCCAAGATGGGATATTCCGGTCAAGGACCTCTAGGAATTAGCGAAAAGGGTCTTGTGACACCCATTTCAAATATTGGTAGAGCCAACAAAGATACTGGTGGCTTAGGGTTTAAGAAGAAACCCTATCATCTCAAAGGTGGTTGTTCTCATGTCATAGAACAAATTGCACCAGGAGAACCCCTTCTTAAGAAAGAAGAAACAGAACCCTCTGATGATGATTCAGATAGCTCTGAGCTTATCCCCTATGAAAAATTGCCTAAAGAGATCAAAGATCTTCTTGATGATACAGATGATCCTATCAGAAGAATTAATGTAGTAGAAACACAAGAACCTACTGTAGCGCAAGAGATGGTTAATCTCAAAGGTGATCAAACTGATCCAGAAGCAGAGAGTAGTTATTCTGACACTGATTCCCATGAATATGAATTCAAGTCAGAGACTGAGGGTAATCCTTCTTGGGGTATTCATCCTGATTTCACACATTTTCTAAGATTTCCTAGAGATCCTGAATCAGAAGCTAAGTCAAATGACTATGAATGGGGTGCCATTCCAGAAGAAGATGAGCTTATAACAGAGAAATATATTGATGTTCTTCACCAATATGTATCTCAACCCAACGTAGGTCTAGAGCGAAACAATGAACTTAACGTGTCAGATCCACCTATGGCTGAAGAGGACTCCCATGATGATGTTGAGCCTATTCATGAATTGAACATTTTGAGCTGTAATATCACCTTTGAACTTGAGCGTCAGGTTAGGACCAATGATGACATATCCCCATCCGTGAACACCATATCCCAAGCCTTTCCCGCTTTAACTATCCAACGCCCTAATCTTATCGACCAAACTTCCACAAACTCAAGCCATGGTGTTTACACCTTTTCCAGTGACTATGCCCTTGCTTGTTACCTCAATGCAGTCGAGCCTATGAGGACTTCCATCAGCGAACCGAGCGTCAACATGACCGAGTCGGACATCAAATATCTTAGTCAAAAAAATAAAAATAAAAATAAAAAGAGTTCTGAGGGTGAAAACCACTTTGTGGCAGTCTCAGATCCTACAAAAGTAAAAAGAAAAGATGTATCTGAAAGTGAAAACCTCTATGAGGTGCCTAAGGATGAGATATTTGATGTCCTTCCGAGTCATTTACAGGATAGATCTCCAGTTCTGATTGAGCCAACTCAATCCATCAATTTGGGTACAACAGAGGAACCACAATTGGTACATGTAGCACAATCTCTATTAGAAGAAAAGAAACAGAAATTCACTACATTCTTATCAGAAAAAAAGATCAATTTTGCATGGAAATATTCAGATATGCCAGGATTGGATCCCAATCTCATTATGCACCATCTATCCATTGCTCCTGGAGTAAAACCAATCAAGAAAAAATTGAGAAAGATGCATCCTCATGTTGCACTCTTAGTCAAAGAAGAACTAGAAAAACTCCTAAAAGCTGGATTCATCCATGTCATAGACTATGCTAAGTGGATCTCTAACATTGTACCTGTTTCAAAACTAGATGGTTCAATCAGAGTGTGCACGGACTTTAGAGATGTGAACTGAGCATGCCCTAAGGATGATTTTCCACTACCTAACATTGATATGATAGTGGACATGACTACAGGCTATGAAATGTATTCCTTAATGGATGGCTTTTCTGGGTACAACCAAATCAAAATTGCTCTAGAAGATCAAGAGAAAACAGCTTTCACATGTGCGTGGGGAACCTTCTGTTGGAATGTTATGTCATTTGAACTCAAAAATGCTGGAGCTACATATCAAAGAGCAATGACATCTATTTTTCATGATATGATGCATAAAATAATGGAGGATTACGTGGATGATACCTTGGCAAAATCCATGATTAGAATTGAACATCTAACAGACCTGAGCATGATCCTAGACAGAATGGAACAGTTTAGTCTCCGACTAAATTTTAAGAAGTGTGCTTTTGGTGTCACTTCTGAAAAGCTCCTAGGATACATAGTTTCAAAGAAAGGCATTGAAGTTGATCCGGCTAAAGTCAAGGCTATAATAGAGATGCAACCTCCCACAAATATCAGTCAAATGAGGACGTTGCAAGCCAGAGTATAGTCCATCAGAAGATTCATATCACAGTTAGCTAACATATCACAACCTTTTACAAAAACATTACATAAAGGCGTGAACTTTGCATGGAATGAAGAATGCGAGAACAACTTTAACCATATCAAGAAGTATCTATCAAATCCGCCTATCTTGATGCCTCCTATTCATGGGAAGCCATTGATCTTGTATGTCTCTACAACAGCCACATCACTGGGGGCATTGCTAGCACAGCATGATGAGAACAAGAAAGAAAGAGCCATCTACTATATCAGCAAAACTTTAGTGGCCTATGAGAAGAACTACTCAATGATAGAGAAGGCATGTCTAGCTGTGATCTTTGCATCGCAGAAACTGAGACACTACATGTTAGCTCATACTACTCATTTGGTAGCTAAAATTGATCCACTGAAATATCTCCTAAGCAAAGCTTCCCTCACAGGTAGACTACTAAATGGGTCATGCTCTTGAGCGAATTTGACATTGAATATGTTGAAAGAAAAGCTATCAAAGGACAGGTCATTGCTGATCAATTAGCTGAAGCACCACTGTTTGATGATACACCCATGCAAATGGAATTTTCTGATTCCTCTATCATGCACCTCTCTTCTAGAGCATGGCGGTTATTCTTTGATGGCTCCTACACACAGAATGGATCTGGAGCAGGCATATTGTTCATCACTCCTCAAGGATACTCGATACCTAAAGCATTTAGACTAAAGTTTCCTTGCACAAACAATATTTCTGAATATGAGGCACTTCTCAATGGTATGAAAATGGCAATACAGTGGAGAGTTACAGAGATGCACATCCATGGAGACTCACAACTTGTTATCCACCAAGTCAATGATGTGTACCAAACCAAAGATGAAAAGATTATTCCTTACAAGAGAATGGTAGATGATTTAAAGAAATACTTCATCTCTATCACATTTGAGAAAATACCCAGAATGGAGAATAAGGCTGTCGATGCAATGGCGACATTATCTACTCTCTTACAGCAGCCCGAACATGAACTACGCTACGAGTTCCTGGTGGAAGCCTTATCCTATCCTACATATGACTCCCCTGAAACCCGCATGATCTGCACTATTGTAGGTTATGACTCATCTCGCTACAAAAATCTGTTCTCCTATCTCCACGACCAAATCATCCCTGAGTCCTTTAACCGTTTTGAGAAACGAAACCTTATCTGATCTGCATCCCGATATGTCATCATTGGTAATGATCTGTACAAACGAGGTCTAGATGGTACACTACTTAGATGTTTAGAACGGGAAGAGTCTCAATGTGCATTAGAGGAAGTCCACGAGGCTATATGTGGATCGCACTCGAACGGTTTAACGTTAGCTCGAAAACTTATTAGGGCTGGGTACTATTGGCCTGAAATGGAGAAAGAGGCTATTAAATTTGCTAAAAACTGTCAACAGTGTCAAGTACATGGCAACTTGATTCATGCTCTAGGGAGAGATCTGATTCCCTTTACTACACAATGGCCTTTTCAACAATGGGCATTTGATCTCATAGGTGCTATCCATTCGCACTTTTCTAATGGACATACCCATATAATCACAGCCACATATTATTTTACAAAATGGGTAGAAGCAGTTCCTCTAACACAACCAACGAGGAAACAGATCTTTATGTTCATTCTGAACTACATCATTTGCAGATATGGGATCCCTCACTCTATAATCACAGATAACGGGGGACAATTCAAAAACAAGGATCTAGATGACTTATGTGCTAAATTCAAGATTACACAACATTGGTCTTCTATCTACTATCCTCAAGGGAATGGACAAGCTAAAGCTTCAAACAAAAATCTCTTGAAAATCTTGCACAGAACAGTGAATAAAATAGGAAGAGACTGGCATCTCATGATCAATCCAGCTCTTTGGGCATACAGAACTAGTATCAAAACACCTACAGGGGCTACACCTTTCGCTTTAGTTTATGGGTCTGAAGCGGTACTACCTATTGAGGTTGAAATCTCATCACTTAGAATCAGAATGCATGGACTTGT
This sequence comes from Chamaecyparis obtusa, assembly GCA_027943335.1. Taxonomy (NCBI): domain Eukaryota; kingdom Viridiplantae; phylum Streptophyta; class Pinopsida; order Cupressales; family Cupressaceae; genus Chamaecyparis; species Chamaecyparis obtusa. The sequence continues at coordinate 452,649 of BSBK01002619.1, read as the reverse complement.
CACTGATGAAGACTACAGAGTGTCTAGGTTACAAGAACTAGAATTACTAGATGAGCGCAGGCAAGCAGCATATGATCATCTCAGAGTGTATCAGAAAAGAATGTCTAGAGGCTACAACAAGAAAGTCTGACATAGAGAATTTCAAGTTGGTGATCTAGTCTTGAGAGAAAATCTTAAAAATCAATCACATCGAGAACGCAAGGGGAAGTTCGAACCCAATTGGCTGGGTCCCTTTGTTATCACTGCTACTTTTGGCTCTGGTGCCTATCAACTCTCAATGACTAAAGGAGAACAGCTCTGAGAACCAATCAACGTTCTCCATCTGAAGAAATTCTACGCCTAAGGCATTCATTGGTTCGAAAATATCCTAAAAAAAATCCTAAAAATCAGAAAAAGTCCTAAAAAAATGAACATATTGGTGAAAACCTAGCAATAGGCGCCTTGATGATTCACAAAAAAATTAGAAAATATCAAAAGTACAAAAAAAAATTGAAAAATATCAAAAATAAAAAAAAATTGAAAAAATGAAAAATACAAAAAAAATTGAAAAATGAAAAATACAAAAAAAATGAAAAAAAAGAAAAAGTGCCTTGGTGAAAACCTGGAAACAGGCACCTTGGTAGAAAAAATAGAATCTCTACCAAGATGGTGAAAACTCGGCAAACGGGCGCCACTTGTTCAAAACACTCCATCTATCAGTACAATCTTGGTCTTTCCCAGCTTTCAGTCTTGCTTTAGTTTGTACATATCTCCCAGTTTGTTTCAACATTTCCAGTTTTCAATAAGTCAGTTTGTACACCAATCAGCTTGAGCGTCTGTATCCTATCAATGTTTAATACTTGGGGGCAATCAATGTCATATCTTATAGTCTCCAATGTATCTTAGACGTGTCATATCCACTCAGAGTCCTTTGAAGCTTCATTTGAGTCAGTCAGTCTGTCTTGTCTCCAGAAAGGATTTTGCATCTATAACAACGCAATCAAACATCAACACTCAACTGAAAATAATCTATGATTTTTTTACATGCTTTTATCTTCTTGTATGCTTATTGATTCGCATTGAGATTTTTGCATATTGTGTCCCTTCGAGCTCTTTGATGATGTCCTTTATAGGATTTAGAGAGTGATGACTGGGGGCATAATCTTTTCTTTGTCTTCTGCTTGTATGTGAAAATCTAACAACTTTGGAAATTCCGGATTGAAATGGTGTCCGACTATAAGAGCCTCTATCTCGAATTGGATGGCCATGTGTACCTCGACCATTGATACCTAGAAAATTCAAGGAAGTTTGATCTAACTATTGTCTTTTTGAGTAAATTCTTTCTCCTACTGTGAAACGTGATCTTGCCTAAGGATGTGAACGATAAAGGGTCACTACGGGTAATTCAAACTAGATTTAGAATGATCTTTTGATTGTTTGATGTGTATGTTAAACACAAGGCGTACTCAGGTCATCACGCCGTTTATGTTTTGATGCTTGTACAAATTGCTATATCAAAATGGACATGATATTCAGGTCATCCTGGCGTTTGTGCCTTGGTGCTTATATCTACTCCGACATTCTAAAAATAAAATCAATATTCATATGTCCATGGTTGTATAACCAGTGGATGTTGTATTGATTCTTGCGCATACAAATCGATATTCATATGTCTATGGTTTCATGGCTAGTGGGCATTTTATTGATTTATCCGATTACCAAAAAGTTCAATGATGATAACAAATCGACATATGATCAGTGACTAGGTCCTAGGTCTTAGGTTGCATTTCATTTTGCATGTCTCATTGCATTTTGCATGTTTGCATGATCTCACAATGATTAAATGAACTTCAATGCTTAAATGATTCTTCAAATCGCATCTTCAAGTCTAACAAGAGCTGAATCTCACACGAAGGTTCCTCCAATGAAATAGCAAGTAGAATCTTTTTTCGAGATCAAAATTCAAATCTGAGATCATTCATATTATTAATTGCTTGCATAATCAACCTTCAATCATCACAGAAATCTAGTATTCAACTTAACTGATTATCTTACATCAAACTATCAAAATTTCAACTTGGTCAACCATGGTCAACTCATGGTCAAACCTAGTCAAACTTGGTCTTTTGGGACCTTCCAACGATGTAGAATGTGTTCTCGGATGTGTTTCACCACACTTCTCAAATCAATTAACATGCTTCTAAACTATAACGCTGACTTTTCTTGTCAGATTTCAATTTTAATCCTGAAGGGGGCATGGTATTGCACATCATTCAAAGTCTGTCAATCAAATCTATCAATATCTTTCATCAGTAATCAAGACAAACAATCACGTCTAGTTACTGATTCATAAAAAAAAAAAGACCTCATCGCTCGGGGAAAATCTATCATCACTTGGGGCATATCAAATTCATCAAGATCCATATCAATCTGGTATTCTCCTAATCTTGTAAACTGTATCAGTTTTTGCAACCATCGGATCATAGTGTTCTTTCCTTGGTTCTTCGGTAACTAAAGGGTTCGGATGTGATACCTGCTAGTTCTGCTAAGACAATCGAGTCTAGAATGGGTCACTCACTTCTTATCAATCCTAAGGTTCAGAATCAGACATTTTGACACTTTTTCACAATCATAGGTTCATTTGCTGCTACAGTGAACATTATCTTTGGTCATTCAGGACCTATTATCTCTATATCAATTCAATATCAATCAGCTTCTATCTCATATCAATTATCAATTTCAAACATCAGTTTCATATCTCTATCAAACACAGACTATCTTTGAACCACTGCGCTTCGCACAGTAATTCAAAGAGGGGCAAAATGTAATACCCCAAAAATGGGCTATATGTTCATTAATCTCCTACATCGACAAATCGAACAAAATCGACATCGAAGTCCTAACCTAAGGCACATCTAAACATCATTGAATCATAATTGATTATCTTAAATTCTGCATCGGGGAATATTCCTAGTAATATTCCTAATCCTCATAATTATCTTTAATTTTATAATTATTTGGCAATAAATCACATTTATCCTAAAGTTTGATTAATTGAATATTTTCATATTTAATTAATTAAATTTAATATTTGCCACTTAATTATGTAATTAAATTTAATTCTATCTATTATTAATTGTATTATTTAATTTTGAAAATAAATCCAAATATCCTATGAATAATTGATTAAATTTTTATTTAATTAATTAAAGCAAGTTGTCATTATTTAATAATATAGTTTTTAATAAAAATTTGATTAAATAATTGATTAACCCATAAATCAATTGTTTTATTTTTAAAAGCAGTTAAGTTGGAAATAAATCACTTTATTATTAAATTAATTCATAAATAAAACATGCACAATCATAAAAGCAAACAACTATCATTTATCAATTAAAGCTAAACTCTATTTTGAGTTAAAACTTAGCTTTTGCATGTTTTTGTGAGTTAATTATCTTTTATTTAAAAATAACTCAAAAATCAACCTGAGTTATTTGAGTGATTTATGGCTTTTTTTCTCATGCACCTGCAAAGCCCTAGATTTCTATAAAAACAATGCTCAGCTCTTCATAATTCATCTTGAAAATTGCAAACTTACTCTACAGGAATCATAGCATATCAGATTTGGAGAATTTGCACAATTGGAGCTTGAAAGAATCAACTTGCGAATTCAAAGCTTTGTGAGATCAATTTCAATTGCATATTTTTCATATCATAGCATAGAATTTCATAGCTTTGCATATCATTGTTAGATAGATCAATTCATAGCATATCAATTTCATCTAGCATAGATTCATATCGGTTTTTATCATTCTTATTGCATAGAAAATATCAAAAATATAGATTAATTGCATTCAATTTTATATCCATCTTTTGCATTCAAATCTTTCATTTAGGTGTCGTCTAGGTCACTGATCTTGATTACAATCTAAGAACATTAATCTCGCACCTATTAGAAGGCAGTAAATCGCTTGGTTAGATTAGATTTCAATTTTGCACGATTTTGATTATCACTAACCTCTAATGTTTTACTGAGTGTTGTGTCTACAGATTAGGTATAATTTTCACACACACAAGTGGGAGGACATGTCATATTTGTAATTTCTTTTATTAAGGAAAATAGATATTCCTCCTTATGAGGAATCTTACACTTGTCTCACACACTAGCAAAATGTGGCACACTTAGATATGGGAGTTACAATGTAACTCCTCTCTCACATCTCTATTAAAAGAGATGGCTCTCCTTTTTTTTCTCATTCTCTCATATGAGATTTCTTCCTCTTCTCAATTATTGTATGAGCATTGCTCTCACACACTCTCTTTCTCATTCTTAGGCATTTGTTGCCACTTTCATTAAATTCACAGGAGTTTTTTTATGCTTTTCCCCTTCAAAATCTTGTCTCTTCTTTGCTTATTTTTTGGTGTATGCTCCTAGTTCTTGTGCTAATTCATGCTATTTTTCCTTACTCCGAGCTCTTGAGTTAAACAATTTCTTGCAATTCCATATTTTGTTCTTTATCATTTTAACATGTTTGTAGTGTGGTGATATATTTGGGTGGTCTCTCTTCTGGTCACAAGCATGTGTTGAAGCAATGACATGTAGACAAAGGGTTTATTCATGTTTCATGTGCTATTCCAATTAAGATTAATGCAAAGATAGAGGTGGAAATAAACCATAATGTGTCTATTTTTTTCCACTCATGAAGTGATATGTTAGTTCAAGGGCTTTTGGCCTAGCATCCCTGAGCTATATGTCTGGATCTTTGATTATTGGGAGCCTCTTCTTACTGGTACTATTCATATTTACCCTATGGATAAAGACTTTTATTAAAAAATTTGAGAATGTTGAGGACATAAAGAAAATTTTGTGTGATAATTTTTTAAGTTGGAAGGACATATTTTCATTAATGTTAAAACCATGGCACTCTGATTTCAATACTTCTTCCAAAATGTTTGATAAGATTCTAATTTGGGTGCAGCTTCCTTATCGCCCCCTTCATGTATGGGTTGATTCTTTTTTAGAGGAAGTGTGAGATTCTCTTGGGGAGTTTCTGATGGTGTAAGAGGAATCGTTTGACATTTTTCATCCCACCTTTTTCTCGTATTTTGGTCGACTTAGATGTTTCAAAAGGGTTGTAATGTAGTCAAGCTCAGTGGATCCAATTAAGGACTGATTGACCTTGCAGCCAAACCAATATGTAGCGGAAATACATAATAAAATAATAGATCTATAATGAAACATAAGTCTTTATTCATGAAAACATCGATTACATGCAATGTGTCAGGCTGTAAGGCCTTCCCGATTATAGCTAGATACAAAGCAGGTAACAGTCTACAAGATCTCGTAGGATCCAAATTTTTTCCCCAACATCAACATTCAGCTAGCCTAGGTCTGTAACACACCACACACTGGTAGGCACCAAGGAAAGATCTAAACTTGTACTCAAACTTCCAAGCAATCTTCCTGCTCCTAAGCTCGCAAGCTACTAACCTCCTTTTTCACAATTTGATGCCCCTAAACAATTACCCAAGCATCCTATAAATATTGATTCCCAGCAACAAGTCAACTAATGAAACAATAAATCTTTACAAACAAATATTAAATACTAAAACATCAGTCGGTTCTCACATATCCTTACAAAATAAATAAACTCTCAAAAATGGCCCAAAACGATCATCAGATCTGCATAGAAGAATGCAACACGACAGATCTGGGTCCCCAAACGTCCAACAGTCAATCCATAACATGAGGAGCGCGACCCAAATTAAATGCACCAGTCGGCCAAGCCAATTTATCCAAACAATCCAATCAGTAAGTAAGAACACTGAGCAACAGAAGAAATAACTGAGCACTAGTCGACCGACCATGCCAGGCATGACCAAGGAACACAGTTATTGCCGAGCGCTAGTGAACCAACACCTTTAGTCATTGAGTGTTCTTTAGAGACCGAGCACCCTGGTGACCAAAGAAACTGAGCAACTAATCTCCCAAACTGAGCAAGAACTCCACCAAACCAAGATCAAAACTAACAATCTACCTTCAAAGACAAACATATTTTTGGTTGATATAGGATTGCCAAGAATACTAGGATGCTCCTGCATCAGACACCCCAAGTAAGAAATATTTTCTCATAAGGAAATTTGGAACACCTCATGGGAATCAGAACATGTATGCTGAATCTATTCTTCACCCATATCCCTTCTTGTCCTTTATCCCAAGTGGTCTTCACTTCATTCACTATCTCATGCAGAAAGTCCTTATGTCTTCCACTTTGCTTATCCCTTCGGTTGGTAACTAATAGCAACTGACTCTGACCACTATCGATCACCTCAGTGCCCCAATAAGGTTCATCCTCTCCAAACTCCTCAACCAACTCAGTATCATCTGCATCTCTCTGTGTCACAAATGTCACCATCTGTTGAACCATCTCTACCAGCAAAACCATCTATCTCTTAATCTCAACAAACTCTTCAGAGATATCATTCTCGTTCTCCTTCAAACTAGACTTAACAGGAATAGGTTCATCAATCCTCTGATCCTGAGGTTTGTCATAAGAACAACACCTGATAACTCCACATCCCTTAACCCCTGTCTCCTCTAAAGGTATCAATTTATGCCGAGCTCCTTCATGCCTAACCACATAGGTGTTAGTACGACCATCAAACAAGACATTCCTGTCAAACTGCCAGGGTCTATCGAGTAGCAAATGACAAGCATCCATAGGCAATACATCACACAATATTGTTAGGAATGAATGCTAAATGTTTGGCAGCCATTCTGTAGCAATTGTTGTTGCATTCATGATTATGATTGTCATTGATGTCAACACAGTGATTTACCAGAGACTTGCAGAGAAGCAGAGAGAGTTTGGATTAGCGCACATGAGATATTGCAGTTGGAGCTATGCGATGTTGAGGATATATTCATTGATATGTTATATGCTTATGGTTAAGAGTGCAAATAGTAATTCATTTATTCATGAAAGTTATGAGCATTTTGGTGGAAGCAGTATTCAGGTAGTGTTCTTGAGTAGCGGTTTGTGGAAATCAAATGATATCTCCTAATCAGGATGGAATCTGATTTTGCACAGTTAAAGGGAAGTTGAAGACACATTGATAGTAACGTGGATGACATCGCAAACTTTGAGGTTGCACGAGTGAAGAATTATTGTAGTTGGAAGCTGACAGTTTTGTGTAATTTTGATGTAGCGTGTGGAAACTTTTATTTTGTAATTGTATGCCGACTCATTTGTAATTACTTGAGTGTGGTATAAAGGAAGGAATGTTTTTCCTTGTTAAAATATGGATGTAATGGTTGGATGTGTTGATGTTCGCATGAAGTGAAGAAAAGAGCTAATTGTGAAAGTGAATTTGTGAAGGAAGACATGCGAAGTACAGAGATCTGAAATTGAGATCTGGTGTAACAGTGAGTGTGGTTTGGCATAGTCAGAGAAGAGGTAACATATTATTTTATTGAGTAATACAAAGATCAATTGGACAGTGTGTTCAGTGATCTTACCTTGAAGCTATTTGGGCAATGGGTCATGTCTTCCATAACTCTTAACAGGGCTAGAATCTTTTAACAGGGATTCAAAATCTCCTAATAGGGATTCATATGTACTAAATGTATTTCATAAGACTCCTAACAGAGTCTATCCTTTCACAAGGAATATTCATATTAGTGCATCTTTTGTGGGCATCATTCCCACAGGGGTTTACTTTTTGATCAAGAGGTTCCCTAGTCAACATATCTTGTGTCATTGTGTTATTGTGTATGAATATCTTTCTATGGTTGGTAATTATATTGCTTACATGGTTTAATGTTGTTGAAGTTGATAAAAGTTATAATTCTCAAATAACTGATTCACCCCCCCCCCCTCTCAATTATCTTGGTGGACTTTAATTTCTAACAATTGGTATCAGAGTAGCATGTCCTTGAAAAAGAAGTTTAATAGCTTAAGGAGATCCGTGGTGAATTTTAAAAAAGAAAGCCCTAAGTTTGATGGAGTAAATTTTGACAGCTAGAAAGAAAAGATGAAGACACACCTATTGTGTTTAGGACCAGGTTATTGGTTGATTACAAAGAATGATAAGACTATCATTGAAGAGGACAATCTTGAAACATGTACTACCAATGAGAGAGATCTATTCATGTGTAACATACTTGCAAGAGAAGCACTTTTGACAGCTCTTTCGGAGAATGAGTACAGTCAGGTAAAATATTTGAAAAAATCTTATAAAATTTGGAAAGTTTTACACTCTAATTTTGAAGGTGATGAACATACAAAAAGAGTTAGATTACATAATTGGATATGTGCATTTGAAGATATAAGAATGTTGGAAGATGAATCTGTTAGAAGCTATATTGGTAGAATGTCAGAAATTGTTACAGGTATAAAATCTTGTGGAGGAACAAAGACAGAGAATGAAGTGATATGGAAGATTCTGAGAACATTGACTCTTGTATTTAAGCAGATAACACAGATGATTGAACAAGTTATACCTTGTACTACAAACTTTACAAGAGAAACTCTTCTTGGAAGATTCGAAGTAGCAAAGATGAACCTGAGGTTATCAGGAGACTTACCTAGAATGGAGATAGCACTCAGTGCTCTTAGTGTTCACCCTACTTTTTCAAGAAGCATCAGTGTGAGCAAAGATTATGCTGGCAGTAGCAGATCTAGAAATGAAGAAGACAAGAAGATTGAAGAAGGTATTGCCTTGCTTGTGAAGAGAGAACTAGATGGTAAGAAATTTTTTAAATGTTGGACTTATCAAGAATATGGTCATTTTGCATCAAGTGTCCTAAGAGAGTTAAAAAGTATAGAAACAATTTCAAACCTAGAAGATCTAAGGAATGTTATTATACTAATGATGAAGATCTTGAAGCTAGTATAGAGAGAACTCTAAGTGAAAGTGATACTGAGAATAATGATGACATAGGATTTGTAGCAATTAAAGAAGAGAATCCTGAAACTGATGTGAAGGAAGAAAAAGCTTTAGTTTCTCAAGTTGAAAAGAAAGTTGATTGGATTATAGACAATGGTTTTTCACATCATATGACTGGAGACATGAAAAAGTTCATAAATTTTAACGAATATGATGGAGGAGTTGTTAGAGTTGGAAACAATGCACCTTGCTTTATTAAAGGTATAGGATCTATTACTCTTGATGGAAAGACTAATACTGATGATGTTTATTTTGTGGATGGATTGAAACATAATTTTTTGAGTGTTGGATAGTTAGTTGATAAGGGATATCAAGTTTGGTTTACTGAGAAAACTTGTGTGATTAAGGATAAAGATGGAAATCTGATTGGAACTGGATCTAGAACTAGAGGTAATGTATTTCAATTGAATCATACTAAGATGACATGTTTGATTACTAAAATTGATGACAGTTGGTTATGGCATAGAAGATTTTGTCATATAAACTTTGACAACATTGTGAAAGTAAGTACTACACTTGCAGTAAGGGATTTGCCTAAAATTATGAAGCCTACTAACAAGGTTTGCAAAGAATGTGTGATGGTTAAACAGAAGAGAAGTTCTTTTCCCAGTAAGAAGTTTACATTTGCAGAAAAGCTAGAGATTGTTCATACAGATTTGAGCGGTCCTACCAGGACTAGAAGATTCTATGGAGGAAGGTATTTATGATTCTTGTTGATGATTTTACAAGAATGATGTGGATTGCATTTCTTAAAGAAAAGTCTGAAGCATTTGATAAGTTTAAGATCGTTAAGAATAAAGTTGAGAATGAATCTGGAATGAAGATTAAATGTTTGAGATTTGATAGAGATGGAGAATTTACTTTTAGAGAGTTTAACACTTTTTGTGAAGAAAATGGCATTAAGAGACAGTTTTCAGCCCCTAGGACACCTGAACAAAATAGTATTGCAAAAAGAAGAAACAGATCAGTGACTGAAGCAACAAGAGCTATGTTATTTGAGAATGATTTAGCAAAGATATTCTGGAGAGAAGCAGTGAACACATCAGTGTATACAATGAACAAAGTACAAATTAGAGCAGACACAGACAATACACCCTATGAATTATGGTTTGGACATGCACCCTTAGTTAAGTATTTTAGAATTTTGGGAAGCAAATGTTATATAAAGAGAGATGATGATATTGGAAAGTTTGATCCTAGAAGTGATGAAGGTATATTTCTTGGATATTCTTTGAAAAGAAAAGCCTATATATGTTACAATAAAAGAACTAAGACTATTGTTAAAAGCGCAAATGTTAAAGTTGATGAAAAGTACAAAATTTAAGAAAGAATGCTTGATTATGAATCAAATGAAGAAGCTCATCCTAAACCTAACACTGGATCTATTGAATTATTTTATGAGACTGATAGTGATTTGTTGAATGAAAGCCACAGTGAAGTCATTGAAGAACCTACACTTGAAGTGAGATCTGAGATAGTGACACTTAACAAGAGTTTATCAAGAAATCATCCTATTGGGCAAATTATTGGAAGCACCAAAAGAGGAGTTCTAACTCAGAATAAGGTACAAGAACAGTTATGTTTGATTTCTCAAATTGAACCTAAAACTACTAGTGAAGCTTGTGAAGATGAAAGTTGGACTAATGCTATGAAAGAAGAACTAGATCAGATTGAAAAGAACAAGACATGAGAATTGGTTCCTAGACCTAAAGACAAGAATGTTATTGGAACTAAATGGGTATTCATAAACAATATGAATGAACAAGGAGAAGTAGTAAGAAACAAAGAAAGATTGGTATGTAAGGGATACTCATAGCAAGAAGGAATTGACTATGAAGAAGCCTTTGCACATGTTACAAGAATTGAAGTAGTAAGAATGTTTTTGGCTTATGCAACTTACAAGAAATTCAAAGTATATTAGATGGATGTGTAGTCAGCATTTCTGAATGGAGAATTGGAAGAAGTCTACATTGAGCAGCTTGAAAGTTTTCCTTTGACTCAAGAAGGAGACATGGTATGTAAATTGAAGAAAGCCTTATGTGGACTAAAGCAAGCACCTAGAACTTGGTATGCAAGATTGGACAAGTATTTGTTAAAGTTGGGATTTACAAAAGGAACAGCTGATAGAAATCTATACACAAAAGAAATTGAAATTGGTTTGTTGGTTATAGTTATTTTTGTTGATGACATTATTTTTGGAGGAGAAGATGAAGCTAGTGATAAATTTGCCGATGAAATAAAGACTGAATTTGAAATGAGTATGATTGGTGAAATGAAATAATTTTTGGGATTACAGATAACACAGAACAATGATGGTATCTTTGTAAGTCAGAAAAAGTACCTGAATGACTTGTTGAAAAGATTTGGAATGGAGAGCTGTAAACTAGTTGGAACACCTATGGTAACTAGACATATATTATCTAGCATAGATGAGACTCCTGCAGTTGAACAGAAGAAATACAAATCTATGATTGGAGGATTGCAGTACTTGACTCATACAAGACCTGATATAGCACATTCAGTTGGAATTGTAGCAAGATTTCAAGCTGAACCTAGAGAATCACATTATGCAGTAGTAAAGAGGATATTGAGATATTTAAGAGGTACAATGGACTATGGATTATGGTATGAAAAATTTGATGATTTTACCCTATGTGCATATACAAATGCTGATTGGGGAGGCAGTGTTGATGATAAGAAGAGCACCAGTGGTGGAGCATTTTTCCTTGGAGGAAGATTGGTTTCTTGGCTAAGCAAGAAGCAGAATTGTATCTCACAAAGCACAACAGAAGCAGAATATGTAGCAGCAGCAAACAATTGTAACTAGATAATTTGGATGAAGCAAATGTTGAAGGATATTGGAATAAAGTTTGTTGAACCTGTTGTCATACATTGTGACAACGCTAGCACAGTTAGTATGTTTAAGAACCCTATATTACATTCTAAGACAAAAAATATAGAGATTAAGTATCATGTTGTAAGAGAGAAAGTTGTTGAGAAAGAAGTCATACTTGAGTACATAAGTACAAAGGAGCAGCTAGCAGATATATTTACAAAGCCTTTGCCTAAGGATACATTTGAGTATCTGAGAGGTATGCTTGGGGTTATGCCCCAGCCTACTTTTGAGAAGTGACGCAGTTGGTTGCATTCGTCTAGTGGTATATGAGCCTTATCTTTCTTCTAGACTAGATGTTGGTACTTTCTCTATGGGGGAGTATGTGTATCTAACCTGAGTCATGAGGACTCTAGTGAATGTATTTTCTAAATAGTGTCTTTTGACATTGGAGTTGTTGTTGACATAATGATGATATTTCTGTCATTGATGTCAATGGGGGAGAAGTGTACATGAAAAAAATATTTGTACTATCTGAACAAGAAAACGAAGCAAGATTTGATTGATGAAGAGGATTTGAAATATTTTTCTAGAGCAGCAGTATTGCAGTATTGGATTTTTGGAACATTGGATGTTTTTTCATCTATGTTGCCATCAATGCCAATGGGGGAGATTGTTAGGAATGAATGCTAAATGTTTGGTAGCCATTCTGTAGCAGTTGTTGTTGCATTCATGACTATGATTGTCATTGATGTCAACATAGTGATTTACCAGAGACTTGCAGAGAAGCAAACAAAATTTGGATTAGCGCACGTGGGATATTGCAGTTGGAGCTATGCAATGTTGAGGATATATTTATTGATATGTTATATGCTTATGGTTAAGAGTGCAGACAGTAATTCATTTATTCATGGAAGTTATGAGCATTTTGGTGAAAACAGTATTCAGGAAGTGTTCTTGAGTAGTGGTTTGTGGAAATCGGATGATATCTCCTAATCGAGATGGAATCTAGTTTTGCATAGTTAAAGGGAAGTTGAAGACACATTGATAGTGATGTGGATGACAACACAAACTTTGAGGTCCACGAGTGAAGAATTATTGTAGTTGGAAGCTGACAGTTTTGTGTAATTTTGATGTAGCGTGTGGAAACTTTTATTTTGTAATTGTATGCCGACTCATTTGTAATTACTTGAGTGTGGTATAAAAGAAGGAATGTTTTTTCTTGTTGAAATATGGATGTAATGGTTGGATGTGTTGATGTGCGCATGAAGTGAAGAAAAGAGCTAATTGTGAAAGCGAATTTGTGAAGGAAGACATGCGAGGTACAGAGATCTGGTGTAACAGTGAGTGCAGTTTGACATAGTTAGAGAAGAGGTAACATATTATTCTATTGAGTAATACAAAGATCAGTTGGACAGTGTGTTCAATGATCTTACCCTGAAGCTATTTGGGTAGTGGGTCTTTTTGTCTTCCATAACTCTTAACAGAGTTAGAATCTTTTAACAAGGATTCAAAATCTCATAACAGGGATTCATATGTACTGAATGTATTTCATAAGACTCCTAACATAGTCCATCCTTTCACAAAGAATATTCATATTAGTGCACCAGGGTTTACTCTTTGATCAAGAGGTTCCCTAGTCAACATATCTTGTGTCATTGTGTTATTGTGTATGAATATCTTTCTATGGTTGGTAATTATATTGCTTACATGGTTTAATGTTGTTGAAGTTGATAAAAGTTACAATTCTCAGATAACTGATTCACCCCCCCCTCTCAGTTATCTTGGTGGACTTTACTTTCTAACAATATCTCATCATGGTAAGATCCAATTTGAAACTTAACCAAGCATTTATCTTCAACTCTAACCTTAGAAACATCTTGTATCCAACTAATCTAATAAGGATTAGGATGTTTCCTTCTTTCCAAATTCAACTTACTAACCATTTCATCTGAAACAAAGTTTTCAGAACTGCCACCATCAACTATGACATTACATACCTTATCCTTGCACTTACATCTGGTTCTAAACAAGTTCCTTCTTTGCACTGGTTCATGAACACATGCAGCTAATCTCCTAGTGACAAGACATTCACCTTTCTCCGGAACATTCTCAATGTCTTCTTTAGCAACTAATGCAACTCTTTTCTTAGGACAATGCCAACTTCTATGACTAGCTTCACCACAGTTATAACAAATGCCGGTGAACTCATTCTTCCACCTTCCTCTCTATCCAACATTCTTAGTAACTTGACCACTACTAGATCCTACATCAGACTTAGGATTCTCTATCACATTACTCTCAACAATTGTCTCACCCAATTTTACCACCTTGATTTCTACTGTTCTGTCTTCCTTAAAACTTCTTATTCAGCTTCTCTTCAATCTTTAATGCCATCTGATAAGCATCACCAATTGTTTTCATCCACATAGTAAGTAATTCTAACTAAATACTAGGTCTCAAACCATAGACATACCTAGCAACCTTCTCTTTATCAACTTTAGAATGACCGGTCCCAATAAGGATTCTATAAAACTCCTCGGTATACTCTTGTACCGATTTGTTAGTCTGCTTCAAAGCTTGCATTTTCTTAAACATGTCCAATTCATAATCCATTGGAATGAATTGCTTCTTCAACTTATCAACCATTCGGTTCCACTTAGTGATCTTTTCTTTTCCTCTTCTACCTCTTTCCAACTGAACTTCTCTCCCCAGATATTTGCATGACCTTTCAATTTAGTCTTTGCAAATATAACCCTATCAGGATCTTCTATTTCTTCATACTCAAAGTATTCATCAATCTCATTGATCCAATCAATCAATTCTTCTAGCCTAAGGCTTCTAGCAAATGCAGAAACTTCAATGTTAGGTCTTTTCCCAATCTTAGACATAGCTTTCAGAATTTGATTCTCCTCAGAATCTCTAGCTTCTTCTACAACTTCTTCAAAATGATCTTCCTCAGATTCATCATCACTATCCTCCTTCAAGGTAGGCTTCTTCTTTCTTAATTCCTCTTGTAGGTCTTGCACTTGTTTCTGCAAAGCCCTAAAATCATCAAGACAAAATTCACCAGTAGCTTCTTCTTCTTCAGAGATCTCATGGTTTCTCCTTGGAGGCATCTTCAAATCAAAATCTAGATACACAAGATCCACTTGGCTCCAATAGGAACATACTTTTCTCAAACAGGAACAAACTTCGCTCTGATGCCACTTAATGCAGTCAAGCTCAATGGATCCAATTAAGGACTGACCGACCTTGCAGCGAAACCAATATGCAGTGGAAATACACAATAAAACAATAGATCTGCAATGAAACATAAGTCTTTATTCATGAAAACACTGATTACATGCAATGTGTCGGGCTGTAAGGCCTTCCCGGTTACGGTCAGATACAAAGCAGGTAATAGTCTACAAGATCTCGCAAGATCCAAATCTTTTCCCCAACATCAGCATTCGGCTAGCCTAGGTCTGTAACACACAACACACTGGTAGGCACCAAGGAAAGATCTAAACTTGTACTCAAACTTCTAAGAAATCTTCCTGCTCCTAAGCTCACACGCTACTAACCTCCCTTTTTCACAATCTGATGCCCCTAAATAGCTACCCAAGCATCCTATAAATACTGATTCCCAGCCACAAGTTGGCTGATGAAACAATAAATCTTTACAAACAAATATTAAATGCTAAAACATCAGTCGGCTCTCACATAGCCTTACAAAATAAATAAACTCTCAAAGATGGCCCCAAACGGTCATCAGATCTACATAGAAGAATGCAACATGCCAGATCTAGGTCCCCACACATCCAATGGTCAATCCATAACATGAGGAGCGTAACCCAAATTAAATGCACCAGTCGGCCAAGCCGATTTATCTAAACAATCCAGTCGGTAAGCAAGAACACCAAGCAACAAAAGAAATAACCAAGCACTAGTCGACCAACCATGCCAGGCATGACCGAGGACACAGTTATCGCCAAGCGCCAGTGAACCGATGCCTTCAGTCACCAAGCATTCTTTAGAGACCAAGCACCCCGGTAACCAAAGAAACCGAGCAACTAGTCTCCCAAACCGAGCAAGAACTCCACCAAACCAAGATCAAAACTAACAATCTACCTTCAAAGACAAACATATTTTTGGTTGATACAGGATTGCCAAGAATCCTAGGATGCTCTTGCATCAGGTTGTCAGCTGAGATCTTAATCAAACCTTCAAAGGGTTGTTGGGTTCAAACTTTAGACTATGAAGGGATTCCCTTCAGATGTAGAATATGTTTTAAAAATGGTTATGTGGCTGAACATTGTGGGTTAGAGAAAAATATTTTTTTGGCTTCATGGTGGAAATGTACTTCAAATTAGCATTATATGGTTCAGAAGAAATCTTAAAAATAAAGGAGTTTCTCTTAGGTGGTAGTGGAAGATAATGTGGTTTCTTCTTAGGTTGATTTAGTTTCTAGTGGTGTGGTTGTTGAGGCTAGTACATAGACTCATGTCTCTTATGTTGATTCCCTGAATGTGTGTGGGAATGGGCCTCTAGCAACTACCTCTTGTGATAGTGCCATGACTATCAATTATAGTAGCATCCTTGGTATACTTTTCCTGTAGGAAGGAAATGTGATGATGCCTCCAAGATGGTGGGTGTTCTCTCGGTTGGCAACCTTTCTCAGGATGATGGTGGTCCAGCGATGGGCTCATTGGTTTGGCATGATGCGGCAACAAAGGTGGAAGAGGGTTGGATAACTGTAAAGGGTAAGAAAGATAAGATGTCTACGCCCTCTTTTAACATGACTCTTCATTCCCACAAGGGCAGTGCTAAAGGTAAATCTTGATAGCTCCTAGTTTTGAGCGCATGGGCTAGAGTTTTCTTTGGTCCTTTCTTTGGTTTTTGGTTTCTTGCTAGATTTTTTCTTGCAACTTTTGTTTCAGGTTGTGGATGCCTGTTGGTAAAACCCATGTTGTGGTCTTGGGAGCCTATTATTCTCATCATTGTTTATTTCTTATGACAACATCTTATTTTTGGGTTCAAGTTTCATTATGATTGTAAAGGGTTTTAGGTCCCTTCAAAACCTATTTTATCTTTATTCAAAAACTATAAAATGTGATAATATAGGGTAAGAAAATGAATGACAAATACAAATTTACCATATATGAATATACAGAAACCTCTTTAAAAACTTATAATGTGACTATTATTGCATGTATAACTATAAAATGTGATAAAGTTGCATGTAGCTGCATTTGGCTAGAATTATGGCTCTGAGTAATGACTCTCCCCTTCCTTAGCACATTTAAAACGTTGAACCTTCTATGAATGCCCTGCCTGATCCAGGTGCATTAGGTTCTTGGTCTGTTGGCCGTGTTGTTGGCTCTTGTGTTGTGTCATCTAATAGTGTGCATGTTTTGGGGGTTCCTTCCAAGGTTGGGGAGCACCTTGTTTTTGTGTCTCTCACTTACTCTTCTGTTGGGACTAGATTCTCTCCCCCTCCCCCTGCATCAGCTGGGGGTCTCTTTGTGTCATGTGATGCCACTCCTATCGACTCCTCCTTGCTTGGGCTTATATCTACATCTGGGTTGGAGCTATTCTGTCATTTGTTCCCATCTCTTCCACCGCTTCTACTCCTAAAGATGATCTCCAACATCCTTAAAAAATAGGCTTGAACAATGGCGACCTCTCTAGTGATGTTTGTGGTGTGGTGGCAGATTTGGGTGGTCTCTCTTTTGGTCACAAGCATGTTTTGAAGAGATGACATGTAGACAGAGGGTTTATTCATGTTTCATGTGCTATTTCAGTTAAGATGAATGCACAGATAGAGGTGGAAATAGACCATAGTGTGTCTATTTTTTCCACTCATGGAGTGATATGTTAGTTCAAGGGCTTTTGGCCTAGCCTCCTTGAGCTGTATGCATTGATCTTTGATCATTGGGAGCCTCTTCTTTCTGGTACTGTTCATATATATCTTATGGATAAAGACTTTTTTATTGCAAAATTTGAAAATATTAAGGACATAAAGAAAATTATGTGTGATAATTTTTTAAGTTGGAAGGACAAATTTCCGTTAATATTTTCAAAACCATGGCACTTTGATTTGAATCCTTCCAAAATGTTTGATAAGATTCTAATTTGGGTTCGAATTCCTTATCACCCCCTTCATCTATGGGTTGATTCTCTTTTAGAGGAAGTGATATATTCTCTTGGGGAGTTTCTGATGGTGGATGAGGAATAGTGACATTTTTCATTCCACCTTTTGCTCATATTTTGTTCAATTTAGATGTTTCAAAAGGGTTTCCAACTGAGATCTTAATCAAACCTTCAAAGGGTTGTTGGGTTTAAAATTTGGAGTATGAAGGGATTCCCTTCAAATGTAGACCATGTTTTAAAAATGGTTATGCAGCTGAACATTTTGGGTTAGAGAAAATGATTTTGTCGACTTCATGGTGGAAAGGTGCTTCAAATTAGCATTATATGATTGAGAAAAAATATGAAAAGAAAAGGAGTTTCTCTCAGGTGGTAGCACATGATAATGTGGTTTCTTCTTAGGTTGATTTGGTCTCTAGTGGTATGGTTGTTGAGGTTGGTATGCAGACTCATGTCCCTCGTGTTGATTCCTTGAATGTGTGTCGAAATGGGCCTCTAGAAACTACTTCTTGTGATAGTGCTATGGCTATCAACTATGGTAGCATCCTTGGTAATACTTTTCCTGTAGGAAGGAAATGTGACGATGCCTCTAAGATGACAGGTGTTCTCTCGGTTGGCAACCTTTCTTAGGATGGTGGTGGTCCAACGATGGGCTCGTTGGTTTAGCATGATTCAACAACAAAGGTGGAAGAGGGTTGGATAAATGTAAAGGGTAAGAAAGATAAGATGTCTACACCCTCTATTAACATGACTCTTCGTTCCCACAAGGGCAGTACTAAAGGTAAATCATGATAGTTCCTAGTTGTGAGCACATGGGCTAGAGTTTTCTTTAGTCCTTTCTTTCATTTTTGGCTGCTTGTTGTCTTTTTTCTTGCAGCTTTTGTTTCAAGTTGTGGGAGTCTATTAGTAAAACCCATGTTGTGATCTTGGGAGCCTGTTACTCCCATGGTTGTCTATTTCTTATGACAACATCTTATTTTTTGGTTCAAGTTTCATTATGATTGTAAAGGGTTTCGGGTCCCTTCAAAACATATTTTATCTCTATTCAAAAACTATAAAATGTGATAATATAGGGTAAGAAAATGAACTACAAATGCAAATCTACCATATATGAATATACATAAACCTCCATCAAATCCATTCGCCCCTAACTCACCTTATTGATCCCTAACAAATGAATAAAGAACCAGTTAAAAACCCTCATTCCACATAAAAACAACCCAGTCAATTCACATCAAAAAACATGTTATGATCCATTCCTTGGAGTAATATGATAGAATTTGAATAGTTTCTTCATAAGGTAATATTGGAAAGAATAAAAAACCTCAAAGAATTAGAAACCAAGAGGAGAAAAAGGAAACTTTGAAATCCCAACGAATATTTAAAGTAATCTGATGAAATGAGCACCAAATATCTTTCCAAGAAATCAGAAAGAGTTCTCTTCAATACCAAGATGCTCTTATAATAATACAGTTCTTTTGGAATAAAGTAAAACAAAGCAAAAAATGAACCCATTGTGTACAAACTTGTCAAGGAGTTCAAATCTCCAAAATAGATCGACAAGCTTGTCAACAACTTAGTCCCTATATTCATCTTTTGTAGCCTCCTTAATTGATTGATGTTAGTTGGTACTTTCATTAACTTATGTGTCCATCTACGTAGAGCTCTCTCAAGGAATCTAAACCATAGGAACATTAGCTTCTTAAAAGGAACATACAACATCCTCACTTGCAAACAGTATCTCAATTCCAGAGACAAAACAAAACTAATTCCCCCCACATGTTCTTTTTCAATCTATTCAAAAGAAATGAAAAGTGGATCTTAAAATGTTGGATATTTAGGGCTAATAATCCAATCTGATTCAGAGATCTATGACAAGACTTTTGCAGCATGAAAATATCAAATGAATTAAATGTAAGTTGAAATTTGTTTTCAAATATAAGGTAAGAGATGTTTCTAAATATAAATTTTTTTCACATAATTTATTTTCAAATGTGAGAAAATTGAATTTCAATGGGAAATATTCACACTATAGAGAAGAGAATGTTGGCTAAGCTAAAAAGGAGGAAATTTTGAATTATTCCATCACTTCTATCCTATATTATGCTTGTTTTGATTTGTTATTATTTAAAGATGTATTTGATAATAGTTTACTTTTTAGTTATTATGTGATTTACTTTTTCATAGGTTTGTTCCAAAAATATTTGTTATGAATTCAAGATATTTATGCATTTCATCTAATATAGTAAAAATGTTGCATTCTCTCTAATTATATTTTACATTATATTTTTTAATAAGAATAAACTGAAAAATATAAGATTTCAATAGAGATATGTCTAGAGTCCGATTAAAAGTGAGTTCAAAATGATCTTTATTTGTGAGGGGCATACAAGATTGGTGCATTAGGAGTGTACTAGGGATGTCCACGCTACAATTTCATTCCGTGAAATGTTCTCTTAAAACAAAACCATAAATTGTAATCTTATTTAAGTACTCTACATTTAATCTCAAAGATTTCCCTCTTTATAATGATGGACCACTGAATATGTTCCAACACATCCAACAAAAATCATACACAAACTAAACCAAAAATTTGTACTTCTCAATTTAAAGGACCGCAGAAAATTAATGCCAACGAGAACCAAGATTTAATTGTAAATCAGTATGAAAAATAATATTTTTTTATTGATTTCTTGAACACAGTGGTGACGATATTAGAAGTGTTGTGGAGTGAAAGAGAGAAAGAATCGAGCATGTTCCCGAATTGGCGTGTCCATATGAAAGGTATCCTACAACTGTTGCAGCACAATCATGTAAATTAGAGGGCGAAGGTATCATCCCATTGCCAAGAATTTCCAGAAATTCGAAAATGAACTTGCCTGTTTAACTGGCCGAGGGATTGCTGCTCTCACAATTTCACCTTGATCGTGCTCTGTTTCACCGCCTGCACATTCATGATGACACAAATTAGATATAGTCAAATTGGAAATCATAAAACTTTTTAAATTTCTTTTCCTTGGGCTTACCCTTGGTGAGGGGTGTTTGGAGAAGAAAGAAACAAGCTGCAATAATGAAGTAGCACAGCAACAGAATAATTCCCTTCATGTAGTTTGAATTCCCGTCCTGCATAGCACAGCAGAGTTTCCATTGTTAAGCTCTTCTACAAAAGGTTCAGGGTCAAACGGTGCACAAAGTTCAAATGATTTCAGTTTAAGTAAATACATTCTAAAAGTTTTGACTTATTTAGTATTAATTGGTAGATCTATTTATTAGTGTGATTCAAAATGAGTTACATAAACTAAATAAATGATTAGAATTGAATGTAGGTATTTCTATTAGTAGAATTATTTATTAGTGTGATCTAAGATAAGTCATATAAATAAATCAAATTTCTTTGAAGTCAGGTCCATCTAAATGTGGTCTCTCATTTCCACCATCTATTAGTAGGGTCTATCTATGAATATAATTTAAGATGGGTCATTTAAACTGTGTGCAAGTACCATGGGTTGAAAAGATTTCGATTTTAAAAAAAAAATTGAGCTTCACTTTAATCAATAATAGATGGGTCCATCTACTAGTGTGTTTTATGATGAGCCATGAAGACAAGTCAAAATTTAGAGTATGCTCTTTTAAATCAGGGCCACCGAAATGTTATTTGTCATTTCAACCACCTATTAAAAGGGCCCATTTATTATTCTGATTTAAGATGGGCAATTTAAACAAATCAAAACTCAACCACCTATTAAAATGGCCCATTTATTATTCTGATTTAAGATGGGCAATTTAAACAAATCAAAACTCACAGAGCGTGCATTTGAAACCTGACCATCCAAATTTTATCTCATTTCCATCATGTATTAGTAGGACCTATCTAGTAGTGTGATTTAAAATGAAGCCCCAAACAAGTCAAAGCTTAAGGTGTACTGTTTGAAAGGACCTCCCACATATTATTGTCATTTATAACAAAGGGACAAGATGTTGGTCCCACTACTTGCCTCCCCTGTTTAACTTCTTCCACTAACAAAAAAGGAAAATAGTAGGTGAAGCATGAAAGTGAAAACTAATCTTGTGTAAAAGTATGATGAACTTAAACAACACATTTTCAGCTTTGATTTTTTAAGTGGTCCACATTAATCAGTAATAGGTGAATCCACCTATTACACTTATTTATAATTAGTTTTACAAACAAATCAAAATTTAAATTGGACTCTTTCAAATTGGACCATCCAAATGTTGTCTCTTATTTTCACCACCTATTAATAGAATCAATCTATTACTACGATTTAAGATGAGCCATGTAAATAAGTCAAAAATTAGACTGTACTCTTTTAAACTAAGTCACTCAAATATTATTTATCGTTTCCACTACATATTAATAAATCTATCTATTAATATAATTTAAAATAAACCAGATAAACAAATCAAAACTTAAAATACACCCCTTAGAAAACCACCATTTCCCCTTTACATATCCAATATAAGAAACAAAACAATGTCCTATGCCTCCCCTGTTTAAGCTCTTCTTCTTGTAGGAAAACATATTAGGTGACGCATGAAAGTGAAAACTAACCTGTAATACACCTGCTGTTATTAAGACCGTGGCGAACAGAATAAGAGTGTCTAGCAGATGAAAATCGAGGTCCATATATATACCCCTTATCCAAGCCACAACTGTAATAAATGGGATCTGGAAAGAAAGAAAAACAACACTGTAAATTACCCCTCTACATCAATGAATCGAATAGATAAGAGAGCCCAGCTCAGTAGTGAGCATACCACGAACATGGAAATCTGAGTAGCAGAACCCACAGCAATTGCCAATGATATGTCCTGCAAAGTCCCATCATTAGTACAACTACAATCACATCTTGCATAGAAATGAAATGAAATGATTTTGCATCCATGCCAGAGCTTTCCACTCACAAGCTTGTTCTTGAAAGCACATAACACAGCTCCTGCGTGCTCTGCTGCGTTGCCCACAATTGGTAGCAATATTATACTTATAAAGCTCACTGATATCCCCCACGATTCTGCCACATCCTGATTAAAACATTCCCCACAAAAGCTTTAGATTGATGAGAAAAGCTAAGGAAACAGAGCAAACACATACTCTAATTAGTTTCTCACCTCAATGGTCTCCACTACAAATTGGGAAAGTATAGATATAACTACGGTTATTGCACATAGCCATATAATGGAACTTACGAGTCCAATACAAGGCTCCTCCTCCTCCTCCTCCTCATCTGTCTCCTGAGAACATATATAATTTTATGTCAGACGAATGTCTTGTGCTACAGTTTTCATGGACCAATCAACATTCGAATCTAAGATTTCCTACTTTCTTAAAATCATATAATTTTATTTGAGATTAATGTCTCAAATAATAAGTTGTACACTTACAGTGGACTACATAGAGTGTTTTATCAGCTGAACTACTGATCCTTCTGTGATTCAGATGTTACTTATTAGTTATTTCAACAGAGATAACTAGAAAAAAATATGAAATTATACCTGGCCTTCATCAAAAATTTGTCGATGCGTGCTGAGCTGGAAGAATAAGTATGCCCCATAAGCGATGAGCATGATGACGCTGGTGAATCTGGAGAGTTTGAGAACAGAGAGATTGGTATCACCATGAATGAGTGAATGTTTGAAAGCCAGAGGTAGCATCAGACTCAGCGACGCCATCATAAGGAGACTGCAATTGATTCCTGATGCAGTCTGCATTACAGTTACACCCACTCTCTCCAATCACATACATGTACATCTATATATATAATCAAAATAACATAAGTACCGAATCTCACCAGGTTAAACTTTTGGTCTTTTTTCATGTGGGCTAATCCCCCACACAATAGAGATGTCCCAAGTACAAGAAGTAGGTTGGATAAGACAGAGCCCAAGAGAGAATACTTGACAACGTTATTCTTGCCATGGCAGAGCGCGATGACTGCAATAATCATCTCTGTTGCATTGCCACATGTGGCATTCAGTAGTCCACCCACTGCAAACACCACCACATTTGTTATTGCTTATCCATTCCACAATGAAATGTGGAAAACCCCTACCAATAACATACTCAATTTAAATCAGAAACTATCTAAACATTGAAATCTAGAAAACCCCTACCAACAATTTATATAAGTTTTAGGCAAGATGAGCATCCTACCTGTGGGACCAGTGTAAAATGCTATTTGTCTGCAACAAACATGCAATGGGAAATTAGTAATGAGTAGAAGGAAGAAGGTGACAATACAATGTCTAATGTGCTCTACTTACTCGGTAATGAAACCCAAACGCTCAGCCAGGGGTGCAAGACCCAACAAACTTATGATGAACACCCAAACCTGTCAGAGAAAAATACTGTAAGAAGATGACAGTAAGAATTGAAAACTTGATGCATATACATAAGTCAGTGAAAAATAAGCAAATTAGTTGTGTTTTGTAGTTACATTTCCCAAATGAAGTCGATCTACTAGAATGGCGAGAGGAACGAGAGGAAACAAGAGGCTTAATTTAGTGCCAAGTAGCACTTGATGCAGATTGCACAAGAAGAGGGTGAGGCAGTCATGGAGATGGAACTTGTTGGCCTGTGACTTGAGAGATGAGGATGAGCGATTGTGAGGTGATTGCATGTCTTTCTCTTTCTGCTCACAAATCTCCTTACACTTGCCCTTTCCTTCCCCCTCGTTGACAACAACTTTGCAAGACATGATGAATGCAGAGCAGAGTACTAAAAGACTTTTAAGGCATTCGCCTATCAGAGAGAGTGCAGAAATGTGTGATAAAACTTCTCTTCTTGTGTACCATATATATAAGCAGTTGGGAGAGCCTTCTGGAATTCTAAGAGCTTGGAAGTATTTACCATTTTACATATGCATGTTTGTCACTTCACATTTGATTTGTCTTACGCTACGAAAAATCTGCGTCCACCTCGTCTCGGTAAGGTCCCCCGCTGGAGTTGTCACATCAAAAGGTGCCTTGTTAAGACATTTTTTACATTTAAAATTTAAAATTAAAAATCAGAATATAACTGTGTTACCCCAAGTTTGAAACTTGCTGATTTTCAACTTTTAAATCTGCCTCATTAATGATAGCCTCATTAATTGCAAGCTCATCTTTTCAAATCTTACAGGGTACAGTCCCTTAGATGTCAAAGTGTAACATAATGAATTTTGTGAGGTGGAAACGCATTTTTCTGAATGGGAATTATTATCATCTTCCGTTGAAATTAAATGAGTTTAAAAAGCTTGTTTATTAAGAAAGGTGGTGTTGTTTTTGAGTTCATTTTTCTCTACAAGAAACAATCAACCAATCCTCCTCAGAATGGTGTTTTCAGTAAGGCTCCGTTTGTTTGCGGAATTAGAATTTGAATCAAAACTTGATTATCTCAAAATCAGATTTTGATATTTCGGTTTTGTATATTCGGAAGATGTTTTGGACCATTTAGTTGATCCGGAAGATGGATGAGACAATCCATCTTCTGCGTTTGGTTGCCATTTTCGAAATTGGAATTGGAAGTAAGAAATTCCTATTTATGTGTTTGGTTTGCAATTTCAAATTGGAATTGGAATTACATTATCCATTTTCTGTGTTTGGTTCTACATTTTGAATTGGAATTAGAATTTAATTCTTAATTTAATATTTTATTATTTTGGTCTATTTTTTATGTATAGTTTTTTTATATTAATTTATATTTTTATGTATTAAATCATAAACAAAATTTAATATATTTTTTTCAATTTTGTGAACAGTAAACTTAACTTTTTTCAATAATTTTATACATTTATTATTTTGGTCCATTCTTTATGTATAGTTTTTTTATATTAATTTATATTTTTATGTAGTAAATCATAAATAAAATTTAATATATTTTTATAAACAATATTATAACAAAAAAATAATTATAACATTGCTCGATATCACATCAAAATACAAATAAGTCATCTAGTCCACATATATATCTATCTCTGCATAATGATCTAACAAATCATCCCACAAATGATCAAACTAAATAGTATGATTGTTGCACAAAGTAAACATTGTAAAAACAAGATTTCGGCTTTATAGGCAGCCTCCACTTTTGCCATAGTTTTCTCAAGTGTTTTGCAATTCTTGCACTCGTCATCTACAACAGGTGTGTGTGTAGAACGTGCTGATGATGTAGACAACGACGGGGTGTCATTGGCCCATCGAAAGTACTCGCATCCATCGCCAGCCTACAATACAAATCTAAGTTAGTCTTGCTATAATGACTAATATTTATTCTTTGTAAACATTTAAATATTGTGCAATTAACAACCTTTTTCTTATTTTTGCAACTCCAAAATTTACAGTTTGGATTATCCTTTGTGTGTGACGTCCTCAACACACAATGCAATCCATCACTGCAGTCACACATAGCAACATTCCTCATAGCCATCAACACTATATCAAGCAAAAATTTATTCATTCATACTAATTTTGTTCGCTATAACAACATGGCTATATTCTATGAGTACAAATTGAAAAAGTTATACAAAAAATATAATGACACAACTATAGCATCAAATATAACAATATCCATGAACTGATTGGTGGTGTGAAAACACACCGTTAAATAAGAAAACGCAAGTAGATCCACGGTCTACGCCCTTATGCCCCACATTCGATGATCAATCCTGCATCTACAAAGTAAACATGATAAAAAAAACTAAAACTTGTTTATTTTTAAATGGAATACACCAAGGAGTACCATCAAAAATATTGACCGTTTACAAACACAAACAATAAACAATCATCAGATAGCTCATTTTTTTATCAGCATATGTGGATATTTTTTTCATCAATGTTTGAAATACCTTCTGGATTTGATTGTATAGATAGTTTTGGATCACTCTATGATCCATCATCAGGATGAAAGAGACCAAAATGATTGCAATAGACCAAAATGATGGACTTTTCTGTCAATCATTTTTCTCTCTTCCATCGTGATGAGGGATCACAAAGTGTGATCGTAAAATATCTACAAAATTGAATCCAAAAGCTATTTCAAACATATTTAATGTCAACATATGTGTAGTCTCACTTTATCATCATATGTGTAGTCTCAAAACTATCCATTTCTATTTCTGTACCTATCACGTGGTTTTTTAAAATGAATGAAAAATGAAAAGAAATTGAAGATGAAATAGAGCATTGAACAAAGTAGAATTATTTAACTTAATTTCATAACACAACAATAATAACAAGATGGTTAGGGTATATACATACAAAATCATGAACAATACAGTCGTCTACCAAAACACATTTATAAAATCATGTCTAAAGAACTAGAAATGGATAGTTAAGAGACTACACCTTAACAATTCATTAAATGAAGCATTCATCATGTGGTACTCCTTCGTGTATTCCACTTAAATATGTTAAAAACAACAACACTAAAAAATGCAAGCTAAAAAGCACATTAATGAAAACAATGGTCAAGGGAGGGCATGCTTGTTTCCTACCTTGAAGTGGAGAGAAAAACTCAAAATTCAAAGAAAAATGAAAGAAATAAGTTGATTAACACAAAATTAACACAATAAGTATACCAATGGGTACTTACTAGTGGCTACTATATACCAGTGTATACGAAAACAAAGAGGGAAAAATGAAAGAAATAAGTTGATTGGGTTGACACCTGATCCCAAGATTGGAAAAAATCCGCATTTGGAAAAAATCGTTCCAAATTTAATAAAACCGTCGGGTCCGCGTCTTCCCGAATTCATCATTGAAACATCTTTGCATGGCCATTGAGAGAGCAAGTTTTTACTTCTGCATTGCATACTAATCGCAGTTCATTGCAAGTATGTATATGAACTGCAATTAGTATGTAATATTTCAAGTATGTATATGAATTGCAATTGGTTGATTCAAGTATGTAATATTTCTGGTGCATACTAATTGCAGTTCATTGCAATTTATGTATATGAACTACAATTAGTATGCTGAGAAAGTGTCCAATAATGAAGGGCATTAGTTTACAATTGATTCAAGTTTTTACTTCTAGTGCAAATTAATTGCAGTTCATTGCATACTAATTGCAGTTCATTGCAAGTATGTATATGAACTGCAATTAGTATGTAATTAGTATGTATATGAACTGTAATTGTTTAAAGAAACATGTGAAAAAGCACAAACTGCTCCCATGATAGAATCACAACCATTGATCTTGATTTCTTTCAAATTTGAACAGTGCCTAGCAATAATCTATCACAACCATTGATCTTGATTTCTTTCAAATTTGAACAGTGCCTAGCAATAACAATTAATGATACATCTAATATATTAATCAACCATGAAAAGTTTATATTTTCTAAGGTAAGTATACCTCCAATGTTTAGTCTTCCAACATAAGTCACTCGTGGCACACATCCTTCCTTACTAAACACTTGTAAACAAGACAAGTGTTGCAGAAGACTAACACTCATATCTGTATTTTGATCACAATGAGAGAGGTGGAACAGTGATCAAGACTGGTAGACAGCACATTTTTACACATAGATAGCCTGACCAAAATTGTGTGCCAACTATGAGTCAAAAATCATCAGAGAGATGAGTATTTCAATGGTGTGAGATTGTCTCTGGGTGTGTTGGGTGCCATCTCAGAGATCACTTTTGGATTGGATCAATATATGTTGTACCTCACAAGTTAAAACATTATGAAGGGCATTGTAGCAGCTTGCATGTTGGTGTATTCTCGGGAATTCCCTAGATTAGACCAGCTGAATCAACTCTTTGCCAAGCTACTCATGCTTCAGACTTCTAACAGAATCATAAAAATGCCTTTATAATTGACTGGCATTAAGACAAGCACCGAGATGGACTTGTGAGGAGGACTTTTGACATTACAGAGTACCACAATTGAAAATTTAGTGCATGGTTGTTGGATTGCAAAATACATTGTTATGGAAGTTTGAACATCTTGGTGCAATTTTCTATAACATTATTCTTCTAAACTGGGAACACCATCTGTAAGTAATATAAACTCGTCTGCCTCCATCAATAAGCTATCAAATTTCAACCATTTTTTGTATTGTATTTATATTCTCAGCACATGTCATCTTTGACTTCATGAAACTAGAATGTTATCACTACCCATACCTTACAAACATGTGATTTATAAAAACTGGCTCAAGACTGAGTCACGAGTTCCTTATTGTAAAGTTGAGGAATGAATCTCCATATTAGGATAAATTTAGTGGATTTTTGAGGAACTCCTCACCATAGGCCTTGTTTTCAGCCATGTATTTGCCAACTTTGGAAAGTGGAGGAGAAGTAAACATATTGATCAAAAGACTACAAATTTAGTTTTATTGGAATAACAAAATGCTTCCTTGGAAAGCCAGTTTGAGCTCCCGATTCTCACATTTGTGGAGGCAACAAATATGTTGTAAAAGTAAAAAATCTCACATGGGGAAGATTTCAAAGACATCGATATTTTGCTTTCATGTATAAAAATGAAACATTGACTAAATAGGATAATTCTTGAATTTACTCCTGGACAAAGAGCTTAAATAACCAATGCAACAATAGGGGACATGCACCAAATTTGCTGGCTTAAATTGATCATCCTATTGTAGCAATAGGAGCATTAGAAAAATTGATGCCGCCCAAAAACTATGTAATCATGTAGAAAGACAGAGACCAGGACAAGTGAGCTGCATTTCAAAATCTGAAGTTGATGAATTAGATTGGCAGGTTTTCATTTTACTTCCAAAATAGGAATCATGATGCAGTTAATAAGATTGAATCAACACAGGACACAAAGCTAGTATGCAATCTCACTGAAGAAATCATGACCAAACTTGAAACTATCAAGGCAGACAAGAAACCTTGAAACTATATCTGTATGTAATTGTATAATACCTTAACACATAGACAACCCATTTTTACAAACACAAACAGTAAACAATCATCAGAAAAATGGGTTGTCTATGCTTCACACTCAACACATATATCTACCAGAGAATTTCTTACCATAATACCATTTCAACAAACCCATTTGTGCATTTCTTGCAATGCTTCTAGATTTTGCATTCATATTTACTAGAGCATTTCTTACCATAATACCATTTCAGCAAAAACCCATTTGTGCATTTCTTACAAATGCTTCTAAATTTTGCATTCATATTTGCAAAATTTGATAAAGTATGTAGAAAATCATGATAAAGTTTGATAAAGTATGTTGGGATGAATTAGCACATTATAAGTGACAATCATCAACCATAAACAATCATAAACAATCAACAGTGTATGTGAACAACTATGATAAAGTATGTAGAAAATAACTATAATCCACCATGTGTGGCTGCAATCCAGTCCACTCTCTCGTCCTCACTCATCAACAAGAACCCTTTGGCTCTTTCACACTCAACCACGAAGGTGTTGTATACCCTCAGGAATACAACTCGACTCAATTGAGGGATGGATTTGAGAGCGCTATATGCATTCGTCAAAGCATTCTCATGAGCAGATGTATCAATTTTGTGAAGGTGCACATTGCTCATGTCCTCTTTTATTTTCTTCATTGTTTCACACATGGAATCCAAGGAAGTGGCCGCACTTGCCTCCCTCCTCCTTCCCCCCCTTGTGACTGATGATGTAGGGGTTCCTCTACCACTTGCACTTGGAGTGGACTGATTAGAAGGATAAGGGTCATCGTCCAAATCAAAAGCAGTATCCTCTTCATCAAGCACATTGTATGGCTCTTCCATAGGGTTCCCTTCTTTAGTCTCAAGGGCCGTTGTAGCTGCATTGCCTTCAGCAATGTCATTACCCACAATTACACCCAGTTCATTAAAGTATTGGAAGGGCTGCCTCTTATACACTTTGGCATTTTTGAACTCTCTTCTCTGTATGTTGGCATAAATAAATGGATTAGGTTCTTTGTCTTTCATTACGTACTTTATAAGAAGGCAATATTATTTCCATCAAAATAGTAGAGAGATCACCCTACCTTGAGAAGCTCATCCCATACGCTATCCTCAGCATCCATGCACTGAGTTGCCTCCTTCCAAGTGAAGCCACTTGTATTTCTTAGCTCCTTCATGACTCTATATGCTAGCTTCCATGTTTTCAGCTTATTTTTGAAATTGTCTTTAGATAGATTTAGGTTCATATCATTGTTGAACCTCCTCTCAATGGTTGTCCACACTTCTTTTTTAAAACCTCCATCACCTTTTCTTCTTATCTGTACTTGCTCCATGAGCAAGTCTAGAAACTTTCGTTCCATTTCTTTACTCCACATTATCTTCTTAGAGGAAGAAGATATTTGGCTGCTATTACCAATTTCATGGCTGATGTTACCAATTTCATCCATGCTCATCATCAGTTCTGTGTATGCCATGCTATGTAATCATCAAAGAATCTTCGTACATCAGTTTACTCAAATAAAACACATTGACCCATAGAAGACTAATACATTCGGATAGAAACAGAATAAAAAGGAAACCATCCTGTATATCAAAGTATCTTCATACATCAGTTTACTCAAATAAAACACATTGGCCCATAGAAGACTAATACATCTGGATAGAAACTGAATAAAAAGGAAACCATCCTGTATATCAAAGTATCTTTGTACATCAGTTTACTCAAATAAAACACATTGACCCATAGAAGACTAATACATCCAGATAGAAACAAAATAAAAAGGAAACCATCCCGTATATCAAAGTATCTTCATACATCAGTTTACTAAAACAAAACACATTGACCCATAGAAGACCAATACTTCTAGATAGAAATAGAATAAAAAGGAAACCATCTTGTATATCAAAGTATCTTCATACATCAATTTACTAAAATAAAACACATTGACCCATAGAATACCAATACTTCCAAATAGAAACAGAATAAAAAGGGAACCATCCTGTATATCAAAGTATCTTCATACATCAGTTTACTAAAATAAAACACATTGACCCATAGAATACCAATACTTCCAGATAGAAATAGAATAAAAAGGAAACCATCCTGTATATCAAAGTATCTTCATACACCAGTGTACTCAAATAAAACACATTGACCCATAGAAGTCCAATACTTGCAGAGAAAAACATAAGAAAAAGGAAACCATCATGTAGTCTTGACCCATTAAAAGAACAACTATTCTCGGGATCTGTACTCTTCCCACATTCTACTTGCTATATCATCTCAGAACTGTGCCCACTCATCTCTATCACGCGGAGACAACCCATACGTCTCCAGTATTGGTACATCTATCCCGTCACGGTCATCTTCCTCTTCGGTGGCAATTTCTGATGGAATGCCATCCTCTAATGTAATGTAGTTGTGTAGTATGCAACATGCCAATACAATATGGGCTTGTGTCATGATAGGATAAGACGTGGCATGCCTCAAGATTGGAAAACACTGCTTGAGAATACCAAATGTACACTCTATTGAGTTTCTAAGAGAGAAGTGTCGATGGTTGAACAACTCTTGTCAAGAGTTTATTGGATTCTGTCTTGAAAACTCCTTCAGGTGGTAGCGTGTACACCGATAAGTAGCAAGAAATCTACGTGCATTGGGATATCTAGCATCCACTAGAAAATATTTTCCTACATAAATAAAGTATATTATTAAAACTTGAAACATTGATTGTACCCTTGAGTATATTAAACTATGATTTGGCTTACCGGGGGGAACAACAAGAGGATCTACTCTTGACAGAGCTGAAGCTAGAACACAACTATCCGCAGCAGACCCTTCTCAACCAGCAAGGCAGTAGTGAAACTTATGATCGAAGGAACACACACCCATAACATTTTGTGACAAGTTTCCTTTTCTATCACGATATTTACCCTGCATGTCAACATCGACGGTGACTAGTATATGGGTTCCATTGATAGCTCCAACACAATCCTATACAATATGATACAATCATCAATTCTACGATCAAGCAATAATATGATAAGGATAAAAATCCATACAAGAAAGTTGTAACAACACAACAATTACCTTGAAGAATGGATCAAAATGTTTGTTCCCACTAATTTTAGGAGGAGTGTTTGGACTAGGTGGTAGAAATCAATCTTGGTGGAGTCCTAAGATAGCCCTCAACACCTTGTGGAAGTATCGGCTGATTGTCTCTCTTGAGTGCCCAAAGTTGTGGGCAATCTTGCGGTTCCTTAGATTGTGGCCAACGGTGTGGAGGAACATCACAACTTGTTCTTCTAATGTCAAGTGTATCGTATCTGTCAATGTTCCTTTCAGCCTTAGGATAGTAGCTAGATGAAAGAAGGCTCCCCTACTCATGTGAATCTGATCATGACAATCCACATCATTGGAATGAATAACCATTCTATAAAAAT
The DNA here is from genome assembly GCA_027943335.1 of Chamaecyparis obtusa. Lineage (NCBI taxonomy): Eukaryota > Viridiplantae > Streptophyta > Pinopsida > Cupressales > Cupressaceae > Chamaecyparis > Chamaecyparis obtusa. The sequence goes on along the minus strand of BSBK01002619.1, from coordinate 419,418 downwards.
AATTTCCTTTTCTTCTTCATTTACGTGCACTACCTTCTCAGCCTACCACTACTCTGGCTATGACAACACAAGCAATAAGAGCTGTGAGAAGAAGAGAATATTGGGTCTCCACAACTACCCGTCCTAGAACGTCTATATTCTTAATAGGATCCATCAATGGCCTAAAATGTGGACAAACACAACGATATCAGCGAGGAGATATCCAGTATGAACCGAGTGTTCCTTATAAGTACATCTTGTCCACAATTTAAAATTTTCTATTTTTTCATTAAGAATGATTTATTACTCCCCTTTATAAATATTCAAACCAAAATGAAGACACACTAGTATGGAAGAAAAACTCAAGAAACAAATAAAATGACCATACAACTCAATCTTTGCAATTTATTAAGCAGACCATTTTAGTAAATGATACAGAATTATGCATCTTTTTAGTAAGTTTCTAATAAGTTTCTAAAAAGCTTGCTTAGGTTCATAAGGTGAGTTTAACTAGTATATAGTGTTAAGGTGTCTCCTTCCTTCAAGGGTTGAGCATTTACTATTTTTGACTACTTGGTGGTCACACCTTATTAGTTGGATTTGCCACTTCCATCCTCCCCTTAGTTCAATATAAATTTACTATCTAGCTTGTATTTGGCATTCTTTTTCATACATTGTGATGCTCTTGCATAGGTTGGCATTCATAAACTTTGGTACATGCAGTCATGTTTATGCAGCATCTCTTTAAGCTCCTAATGCAATCTTGTTATCTTGACATTTACATAGCACTTGAAATCATGGGCCTATAATTGCTTTGTTTCATTTACAGTTTTAAAACTTATCTTTCTCATATTTTCTAGCATGGTACAAGAGCTTTGGTTTTGAGTACTTGGATTCATAATTAAGAGATTGGAGTTTTTTTTTTTTATGATCTTGTAAATTCTTGTAAGCTCTTCTCTTGTGCTTTCATACAATCTTGAGAATCAGAAATAGTTTGCAAAGATCACATAATCTTATATTTGTAAGAGTGTTTTTTGGTGAGATGTAGTGATTGCAACTATTTTGGCTATAGTAATAGCATTTTTGGCTATTCCATTGCATTTGGGGAGCTTCAGAAATTCAGATCTGACTTTTGTTTCACTCAATTTTGCCACCATATGACACAGTAACAAAAAGGGTATATCAAACAAATGGTACATCTTATGCAATTTTCTTCCTCTTTTTATGCACTTTGCAGATTACGTGTTAACACATGTTTAACACTAATTATGTGTAACTTAACATTTACACATAATCAATGTTAAACAGAACAACAACAACAATAACTGCTCAAAAATAACTGCTCGGGTCATTGATGAATCACACAAAAGGCACTTAACAATTTCAAATAATATTCAGATGGTTTCCAATTCTTTCATATACCAGTTCATAGATAGCTTAATTTCTCAGCATGCTAATTGCATCTGGAAAAGACATTTCAGATGAACTATCAAAATTAATATAGGGATTTGAACATCTTGAGGCAGCTGGTTATTTGAACAGTTGGGATTTTGAAAGGACTAGAAATGGGGTTCAGGAGACAAGGAAATCAAATCGTTATCATAACACAAAATGCATCAGGTCCTCTCAAGGAACTAAGCATGGTAGAATACACACATCCACTACAATGCAGTCACAAGAACGAGCAATAGTCCATGCACATCATAAGTCTCAGTTTCAAATAATATTCAGATGGTTTCCAATTCTTTCATATACCGGTTCAATCCCTTATACACATCTATGCATTGTTAAAAAAATGTATAACATTCAGAACCAATCTGAATGCATACATTTTATGTTATACATTTTTTAACAGTATAGATTATATCATAAGATCCTACTCATGTAAACATTATATGATAGGATCCTACACATATAATGTACTCTAGATCTTATGGTGTCCCATGTCTCACCTTGGCCTATTCAACCAAGGCTTCTCCTTGTAATCCCATAATGTATTAATTCATGTATACATTGTTTATTTGCATCCTTTGATAGAAAAGAACTATACTCTCATATGGGTCTCTATTGTGCTTTCATTGAAGCTCCTAGATCTCTAGTGGATATCTCCATAGACAAATCTTACATGGTATAAGACCACACTCTATACCAACTCTTATGATATAACATATTGAATTTGTGCCAATCTTTTGAAATGATAGACTAGAGCTTCCTATAATATTACTTAGTTGTAGAATTTTAGCAACTTGATCATGCAATCTTTATCTCGTAGACCAAATATGAAAACATATTTTTAAAGAACTTCAAGATGGAAAATTATAATCCTCTACACCTATGGAGGTTGCTAGACTTGAAACTTTCAGCCCACATTAGTTCACCACCAATCAATGGATCAACATTCAATAATTTGGAGGGTAGTTTCATTTATCTTACATCCACTAAACCATATCTATTTTCAACAATCATATCTCTCAGTTTTGTCATAACTAACACTAATCCAACATGAAGCCAAAAAAAAACTAATATGTCAAAAGTGCACTGACTTTGGCATCATGTACCACCAATCTTCAAAGTTCACATTGTCAATCTCCTAGACTCTAACTAACATAGATGAATTTCTGCCAATTCAAATTGTGTGTGACTTTGCCACATTAGTAGGGACATATAGCCGTGGATTTTCTATTATTATTGAACCTTTTGATGAGCGAATGCCACAAGTTCCTAATCCTATTTTGCAGGTATTCTAACATGCACTTGGCATGTTGAATACAGATTATATTTCAAACAAATGCCATTTGCATAAGGTTTGTGGATAATCATTTACTTCCATAGAGATGGGATCATTTGATAGTTTATTGATTTGTTCAAGATGGAAAAAATACATCCAAATTACATAACAAAATTGCTTGTTTTATTGCATTTATTGAGTTGCAAGATACTCCTTTTTGTTTCTTATAAGCATAAAAATTACTGGGAAAATAGCAGAACCAAATTGCAGAGCTAGTTGCAAGGCCTTGGATCACTTAACATGTTAATGAAGCTTATTTTACATTAAGTTTTTGAATTGAAATAAGATAATAACAATATACCCACTTAGCGCTTGGCCTTGGAAGCCCTTCTTCTGAGGATAACATAACAAAGGATTCGATAAAATATGAATCATATGAGTTCATAGGATTGGCAAGTGCGGATAAGATCATATGAGTTAAACTATTATATGTGGTGCCCAGGTCAATGGTTCTTGTGCGTCAACGAGTGATGGGCTTCCAGTCTACTTGGACCATCTTCATCATTGCCAACAACATTATTGATGGTGGACAATAGCAATTCCATAATGATAATTTTTTGGTTCTCAACTATAGTCAAGAACAAATATTTTAATCACAAATCCCTAAATTCATGATGTTTTATGTGATGGTTCAACAAACATGACAAATACCCAATAGACTACATTAATATGAAACATGGCCCAAACATGAACTGCAATTAGTATGGTGAGAAAAAGTCCAATACTCTCACAGGTGAAGACCAGAAGTCTTGTGAATTAGCATACGCAGTACACACAAAATGAGCTGCAAATTTCTCATAGCAAAAAAAACTATTTTACTGTTAAACCCATTCACAACAGAGATGAGAACCATACATACCTGTTAAACTGGATGAAAAATGAAAACCCAAAAAATGAGAACCCTTGACGCTGCGAAAATGAGAACCCTCGACTCTATGAAACCCCAGCCGAGAATGTGAGGCGTGCGACAATTGGATGAAAAATGAAAAGCCAAAAAAATTAGAGAAAACCCCAAAACAAAACCCAAAAATTTGCGGACCCGACCGATTTTATAAAATGTGGTACAATTTTTGGCAAAACCGGAATTTGGTTTTGAATTCCACCTCTCGGGTGGGAAGATTGTGCCGCCCGTTTTAGGGCCTTATCCAGGTTTTCCAACCCTAAACCAAAATTGCAATTTGGGGTTCCAAACACTGGATTCGCGTCAGAACCGGAAGTCCCACCGCCAATTCCAGTCATCTTCCGGCAAACAAACGGGGCCTAATTGAAGAAGAATGGAATAAGGAACTTGTGCATGTGGTACAACTGAATTTGAATTGGCCTAAGTCAAACTGGCTTGATATCATATTTGACTTACGTCATGTGGCATGAAGGGAAAATACTAGTTATGCAGAATATCACAAAGATATCTTTGTCAGGGAGGAAGAAGAAGTGAACATCGAGCTTCATTAGCTTTTTATGGAAATTCAATTGGAAGCTGAGCAGGCTCCTGCACTCTAGGAATAATGATTTCCCTTATTTTAGTATGTATGGAATCTTGATAAATTTTGGGTTGGTAAAACAGTTTCCATTTTAAAATTCTTTTCTTGATACCGACCACTTTCAAGACCATTACTTTCATAATTTAAACGATTATCTACCTTTTTATGTATATATAGGCCTTAGAGAGGCTAGTTGAGGGACCTTTTTTTGGAGTCAGGGAGTTTTGGTTTCAATGTGGATAATAGAGGGGATAAATATTGAAATCTAGCCATTTTTGGTAGTGGAAATAGATCGAACTTTGTGTCATGAATTTCTCTACAATTATTATTGAATGAGAATGTATGTGTTCAAAGTTGTCTATGTGTCATATTCTTCCTTACCGTGGATTAAAATTTGTGTTATAACAGTATTCTACAATATTTGCCTACTTGAAATGGTTATCATGCTTTCATATTGGAAACTTTGTGTTCTATGTTGAGGAGGACATATTATTTCATATTGCATTGTGAGTGAATTGAACTTTGTGTCAAATCATTTCCTTTTAAGCATTTCCTAAGATCTTTCTTCACATCTGCAGTGTAGCTATGCTTGGATGTTAGATTGCCTTTCATGCTTTCTGGTTAAAAGCATACCTAGAAAATAAAAAACAAATCATACGAGGGAGCTATACCTCTAAAATTCAGAGGAGGATTATCCATTCAATGAAAATCCCTCCAACTGTTAGTTCATTTTGTCTTTCAATTTAGGACATTTATGAGTAATCTTCAAAGTTATTTTAGAAAGGAAAAAATCAGAACCAACAAATTATACTTCAAAATTTAATTTAAGTATTAAATATTAAATATTGTTTTGTTCCTTGATATTGGAAAATGAGTTTAGTAGTTGTCATATCAATCTTGATAAATAGGAGAAGATTTTTACATTAAGAATATTAACCATACATTTCCTTTCAAATGCTATTTTGTCTTATTCTACCTAACATTTCCCTTTTGCCTCTTACTAAAAAAATTGGAAAAGGGAAGTAATATTAACTATATGTCTAATATGGTTAAACTAAGGGTCTAAAATGAATTTGCATGCTACACTTAAGATTGTACATCTCTTTTTTTAAGAAACTTATCTCATTAAGGAGGCGAAGTCAAAGGGTGGGGGAGAAGTTTTGACATAGTACAAGTAAGGAGGATCCAATTAAGGATAGTCCAAACATGAAGCCAAACACCATAATGCAGAATAACACAACAATATAATGTTTCAACTAAATTTTCATTAACATGCCCGACTATAAGGCCTTCCGGGTTATGGCCAAATACAATCAAAGTATTTCTGCAATCTTCCAGCTAGTCCAGCTCTGAAACAATCAACAACTGATGGAAACCCTAAGGTAGATCTGAACATGATCTTGAAAGCCTCCAAGCAATCTCCTTGTCTCCAAGCATGCAAACCATTAGCTTTGCTATTACAACTATCAAATAAACAATCCGATCTTCAAGATCTCATAGGATCCAAATGCTATCCTTATATCTTCTACTGACTTTTCTCACTGACTCCTAAACATCTACCCAAACACTCCTTAAATACATTTCCTCAACCACAAGTCAACTGGAAGAAATAATTAACTCCTAAGCCAAGTCGGCTTCTACTACAAACAAATATTAAATGTAACAACAATCGGCTCTCAAATAGCCTTACAAATAATTAATTCTTCATGTTGGCCTCTAGATCTACATAGGAGAATACAACAAAAGCTACCAACAATGAATGCACCAAGTCGGCTAACCAAATCTCCAAGAACTCCAGTCGGTACTTTAGAACTACCGAGCGCCAGTGAAACAACCGAGCATGCCAAGCATCACCGAGCAAGCATGTTGACCAAGCACCACAGGCATCATCGAGTACAAGTTCCACCAAGTGCCAGAGGTTTCACCGAGTTCCTTCAGCGACCGAGCTCCCTTCAATAACTGAGACCGTCGGTTAAAGCTACAACCGAGTAACACAGAACCAAAACAACACACCCCCATGTAGATTTGTCGAGTACCCCAGAATGCCCCTACATCAAGTTTTATATTAAAAAGGATTTTTATATTAAATATTAAAAGGGTAAGTCATAATAAATGATAATTTTAAAAACATGTTACAACTTGATTTTTTAATCAAAATGGGAGATTCTATGAAAGTATAAATATAGAGAGAAAAAAACTAGCTATAGTTATTAAACGTGTTTCCATCGACTTGACACAATAAATACTTCCTATTAAAAAACCCATTAGCTACATGTCACTCCTGATCACTACATTCAACCATAGTATTCATATCACTATATGGACATTTTATCTCATAAAACTAGGCTGTATGATATGACATAAAAAAAAAATCAAAGTTACAAAATATTGACTTGATTGAACCCACCACCAAAATACGACTATATATATATGATAATACTAATGAGAAAGAATAAAAATGTTATAGTTTTCCAATAACTCTAAGGACAATGAGATGTATCATTTGAAGTAATTTTATTCTTGATTTTTCATCATTTACCATCCTTTCTTATTTCAAATAGTCTCTTTTATTCTAATATACATATTTGGGTGATACATGAGCCTAATATATTTAAATCAAAGACCATTGAAAGATATTTGTAGAAAAGAGTGTGGTCGAATTCACTTTTTCAACTCTATATTTTATGTCATTTTGCATGGTTAACTTTATGCATATTTATAACAAAATTTTAGCTCTTTTGGCACTTCATCAATAAAAAGAATTTAAATCCAACACCTTGTTCTACATAGAAGATTCACAATTGATTTATCAAATATTACATGTCCATATTTAGTCACATCTATGATTCTAATCTCTACAATCAACATATCATGAACATGATTTCATCTTTTTATTTAAAAAATATCAAAATATCCATATTTCAAAGTAATTAATTCTAAACACACATCTATCACATGTTAGTGTGCATGAAAAAAAAGTGTATATAAAATTATATATCTACAATACCATCCTTGGATGCATATAAATAACAATGAATATCAAGTATTTATTGTTAATCTCATTCAAAAATATTAATTTACATAAGACATTATCACTAAACATGTACCATTCTTTATATCTCTTTTTCTATATTGTTGAATCAATCTTAGGTTGAACTTCCTAAAAGTAAGTTGAATACTCTTTCATTTGTTAGAATATGTGTTGATAGTTCTTCTTAATACCACCTAGTTTCTTTGACATATATCATCTAGGTGAGCACCTTTTGTAGTGTCATCGTCCAAATTAAACAATATTATGTCATCCAAGATAAAATTGTGTCATTTAAATCAAACTAAATTATGATCTAATTTTAAGCATGTAAAATATGTGATCATGTATCTAGTTTTAGTTTCCACTCTTCATATTTTTGACATAGTATCTCTATGTCCAAAATCAACATTCCAATAATTTTGAAGTAAAATCAAATATATCTCTGTCTATTTTAATATATACTTAAGATCTCAAGTTACATTTTAATGATTCAATATCCTTATGTATCTAAGTTATAAATTAATGCTCTTTATCGATTTATCCTATTTGGTAAATATTTAGGGTGTACTTTATTTACCAACAATATCAAAATGGAACTCTCCATGTAGTAAGGATGATTCACAATGGTACTAACAAATGATTCACCATGTAGGAAGGAAACCATGAAAAGTGTTAGCTGATCCTTTGCTGTCAGCTTGCTATCCTTTTTTTGTACTGTCCATGTTGTTGTATCGGCTAGTGGCTGCTGCTCTTTTGTGTTTATGTCTTATTGCTTTTATGTTGGTGATATTTCACAGTAGTTTCTAGAACTGTTATTGCTCTATCTTTAAGATTTTGTACAAGGTTTTGGGTTCCTTTCAAAACCTGATTTTACTTAATCAAAACAAATGATTGAAAATTTATATATTTCAACATCTAGAATTGTTGTAACATATGTAAGTTGATGAAAATATTGTTTTATCTTTTTGTAGAAGTGTTGTAAAAATGACATGGTAAATAACATATGAATGTATACATAGATAATTTACATTAGTACCTTTTTATAGACATTTTAATAAAAATTATAGATAACAACATATATAAAAGCAAGGTGATCGATGTGGATAGTGAGGAACAATCAGGCCTCTTTAGGAAGTAATGCAATATAATAAAAGGCTAAAAAATGTCATTTATTTACTTTTCTTGATTGCCATTGTGTTTTAATTCTATCATTGGGTTTGAGTTTTGTTGGTAGTTAATGTAGTAGTACTTTGTTTCTCATAGAATCATGTTTCTTGTATATTTTCTGTTTGAGACTTGCTTTTCTTTTGTATTCCATGTGTCAAAAGTATAAGAGCTTTCAAGAATCCACTTTTACTCCTGATATTAGTAATAAGACATGAATAAATTATTTATAAAATATGGAGTATGTTAAATTTTTTTAAATAAATGAATTTGTTAAAAAAATAATAGTAAAATAGATACAAATTTTTAGAATTATAAGAAAAATATTTGTCATTGTTGATAATGGATAGAATGGTATTACATTGGAAGATATTTATTTAAGCTATCTCTAGTCATTTGTTTCAACTACATGTTTGACAAACAATCAGATATGATGAAAATTGAATTGATAGAGCATTGACATCTCAACTTAGTTTCATTGGAAGTATAATATGTTGTCTCAATCATCCAAAGAAATCTATAAAAGTTATTCAATAATTTAATATGAAATATAGCTATATTATATAATTTTAATAAAAGCGGCAGATCCACTAAACTTTGTATTATATAAAAGAGTAGAAAATTGCATTTGAATATATCCAGGGAAGTTTATCTTGTTCTATCTATGAAACCCATCAAAAATATACATGATGGAACCCAATGACTGGATAATGATACCACCCATCACCTCCAGACTGGCAAATGAACCCAGTCAGATAGAACAAAGAATAGATTGTGTCATTTTTCTAATGTAATGATAGAAGTAGTTTGAGTACTTCTCATTAAAAATAGACTATTATATTGTACAAACCAAATAATAAAAATAAAATGTAAGAAAAAAATGACCATTTCTGCATGAAAATGATGATCAAATATAATACAAGCACGTGATAACATAAAACAAATTAAATGAAACTGTTCTAAATAAGAATACAAAGTTTCCTTAGATAAAAAAGAAAGTCCAAGAAAACATAATAGCCTTAGATAAAATTCAATATAAGTCACTCGTTCAAATTTTATTTTAATAGATCTCTAACTAGTGTTCACAATAATTCTCATATATAATGAGAGTTATATTATATATAACAATTGAATCACATCATATGATTAGAAAATGTATAGATGGTTCATCTTTATCTCTATTTATTATTTTAGTGGTGAGAGTTTTTGTTTTTTTTGTAAAATATTGTTATAGCAGATTTTATATCATCCACAAATTCCTTTTATTAATCTAATACGAAAGTACAAGTCTTGATATTGTTACTTCTTTGATTAAGAGCCAAAGACTAAATGATTTCTATTCTACTAAATTCACCCAAGATGCAATCATGATTTTATATCTTATAATTTAAGAATCTTGTTTGATTCTTAGTAGACCTTACACCATTCAACTTCACCCATAAATAACAAGAATTTTATTTATAAATATATAACCACTTGTTATACATAAGCATCACAAAACCATATAAACCACTCTAGAGTCCGTTGTAGTGTTAAAAGTGGTGGATATTTGGAGGTTAAAGGAAGGAAGGAGCGGTGGACATTGTTATCATGAACCGTACCCATCAGTTGTCCTTGGACGGGGGGGCCGTACGTACGTAGGCAAAAGCGTGAAGGAAAGAAAATGAGAGAGAGAAGACAGAGGAAGGAAAGTTCGCGGAAAGAGAAGGCGGAATAAGAGAAACTTCCTCCCACCTTCCCTCATCTTCATCACTATCCTATCATCACCCTGGCGCAACTTCCTAGCAACTTCATAGACATGGACATGGACATTGACATTGACATGGACATTTCGACTGCCATCGGTTGTCGATTGCATGTGTTTTTTTTGGCTCATTAGTGCCCGCAACTCCATAATTGGACATTGCTCTGCTCCTCCACCTTTTCAGATTTTTCCTCATTCCCTACAAAGCTGACACATTCACATGATTCCATCCTCTGCACGTAACCAGGACGATTTCAATATGCACGGAACCCTAGGGGTGGACAACACAAGTTTTTTTTGTTTTTCTTTTGCTTTGCTTTGCACCTTTCTTTTTCACTCGGATTTGTGGGCGTTTTTACTTGTTTCTAACAGGGGAGAGGGACCAATAGTCGTGAGGGCTAATTTCGTCAACATGTAGCCGTTGCATGAAATATAGTAAGACTTTCATTTTTTTTTAGAAATGTAAAATGGACACTTAACTACTTATAACTAAAGTTTGAAAGTGTGGCTCATCAGGGAACTCGTTAAAATAGCACGCCTAGTTAAACGTGTACAAAAATTAACTTTTTAAAAATTCAATCAAAACTTAATTTAACAATCTCTAGTAGTTGAATTTAAAAATATCATTTGTTATTAGTGAGTGAATGTATTCTTATACAAAATATGACATATATGCAACTTAAATGGACCATATACCTATTAGTAATCATAAATATTTGTTATATCTAACTTTTAAATCCAACACAAAAGGACCAATGCTTCAACACAAAAAAATTATTTGTTATAAAAATAACATATTATTATATAAAATACAACCTATATCGAACACAAAGGGACCAATAGTTGAACACTAAAACTTTTTGACAATCTCACACATTTCATGGAAAAATATAAGACATTTTGGTTATGTTCACCTTTTATATTTGTTATAAAACCAATTATTAATATGAAATATTCTAATGCATATACATTGCTACCCCAATAGTTGTACACATAAGAATAGTATTTGTGCACTAAGATAATAATACTTGTTTAAGTGGGCATCTTATTTTATTAAGTGACATACATATGATAGATAGTTATGATATATTATTTGAGACAAAAAATTATCTATTTCCCTTGTTTATGTTATTTTAATATAACATTTATAGGTTCTCATGTGTTCAAGTAGTGGTCCATTTTTTATCAACATTTGGATTTTTTTTTATTTACATTTGGATTATTTAATCACAATATATAGTAAAAATGTGGTGTAAGACTGGATAATATATTCACTAGTGACTGCATGACTATTGGACCCTGCACAACTATTTTATATCTTCACATTTTAAAATTGAATGTTGGTCGAGGAGAATAAAATCAATCAAATCGATAGTTTGATTGTCAAGATTCACAAGAGGAGGTTCGACTTGGAAAAGAATCTGGAGTTAGGTTATGATGATCTGGTGGTCCCTTAAGCTGTTCGGTCTCGTGGACGTTTATTAAAATCATTCATTCATTCATTTTCCTTCACTACTTTGCTTTTGACCTTTGACTTCAAATCTCTATCTTTTAGGTATCCCAAATGGTTTGAGATGGACAAATAGTGTTTACAAGACGGAGTTATTGAAAGAAATAAAGGAGTTAAATATTATAAGCATATGTAATCTAATATAAACACATCTTCTAATATTTTATAGACATCTTAGACATACAAAATTATCATTAGAGTTCCTTTTGTGATTCTATAAATGCATAATCTATCTCCTTTTCAAATACTTATAATTCACACATTTCAAATATAGAGATTGACAAATTATTACACCAATTCAATGATTAATTAAGGTAGATTGTATAAATAAACATTCTAAACTAATTTTTCCTTCCAATTGTAGGTCATATTTTGACTTCAATAGTTATGAAAGATGTAATTATCTACAAGATGACACTAATATGTTAAGAGAACATCAATGCATTAGAATGTGCATGACCATCCCAACATAAATGTAATTGTCACACAACCACCCTTGAGCATAAACGACAATAGAATTATATATATATATATATATATATATATATATATATATATATATATATATATATATATATATATATATATATATATATATATATATATATATATATATATAGACAATATCTTATCTTCTTATGTACTATTTTTAATGTATTCAAAGAAATACATGTGTATTTTCTCAGTACTCCCTTTTCACTTTTGGGTAAAAATAAGCACATGCAAACCCAATTCATATAATTTTATATATTTTAAAATTTATACTATAAAGTAAAATGATTCATCGTTATAATTCAAGAATTAGATTTGGAAAAGGAAAAATTACATTGTAGTTAGAAATATATAGTACACAACTTAGTGCAAACTCTATTTTTACTCTATATTTTGGGGAAAATCTTGCACTTAAACAACAACCTCGTTACCTCCAAAAACAATCTTAATCCCCTTTTTTTAAATTTTTTATAAAAATTAAAATATGAGATTTTGAATGAGTCAAAACCCTTCAACAAAAGCAAAGTCAAATGGCAAGAAGAACCTGTCCCACAAAGAATAAAATGACTAAGAAAGAAAAAAGTCAGTTGGCATAGAAACAAAACTAAGGAACAACATAGAGTTCTCATGCAAACATATGAAACAAATGGGTTAATATCAAAAGAGAGAACTTTCCTTGTTAGTCTTTTCCAACTTTTGAAGAGTAGAAGTAGTTTGGCACTCTTTGGCAATGAAGTTACCTTACTCCTCAAAAGAAAGGTCTTGGGTCTCACAATCTAATTTGATAATGAATTGTTAACCTTGCACAATATAATATTAACCACACATTTTTCCAATGAGCTTAATATACCAAATAAGAAACTTGTTTTAATCTTATTCCTTAAGTGATTTAACATTAGAAAATGGTTTGAATAAACACACTTGCACCTACCTTCTAAGGTTAAATATCTTATCGAAGAAATATAATGAATTCTCCCAAAGGTTTAGAAAAATTGCCCTTTCTAAAAGTATTTTGAAACTTGTTTATTTTTTCTCCTTTTCCATGGAAGGTCTTGTTTTTTTTTATTAAGGTAACAACAGGTTTTGAAGGGGCCCCGAAACCCTTTAACAGATATCGACTTAGGATAGCACGTTATAAGCTCCTGAGACAAATTAGTCCAACCAAAGAAATGGCTAGACACTCAAACTACAAACCCAAAACACTGCTAAGATATGAACATTAGAAAAAATAGTACTAAAAAGATAGCGACACTACTATCCAAGGTTCCCCTTTTTATGAGAATGAAGAGTCATGTCAAACGATGAAGAAAACTTCTTAGATTGTTTTCCTTTCACAGTGATCCAACCATCTTCAACTCTTGTTGCATCATCCTGCCAGCGCAAGGAATTCAAAATAGAGGAATCATCCCCCAGCATACCTGAATAGATCTCAACAAGAGAAGTAGGAGAAACATTTTCCATAGCAGAGATAACACCAACAGGGTTGGAAGGAAAAGAAGCCGCAGAACTGCCAACAGAAAGCCTGAAATCCTCTAGCAAAGAAACAATAGGGATAACACCAGCATGGCTGGCAACAAAAGCAGCCCCAGAACCGCCAACAAAAAGCCTAGAATCCTCCAACAAAGAAAGAGGGGGAAACTTGCCCAACAGAGAAATTAAGATTAGCCTCAAGAACAATCCCAATAGGGACGGCTGGAGGCAAAACAAGATTCAAATCATTTTCATCAGTAGGCTTCTAAGAACCTAAGACAGGAGCAGAGTCCTTCAAACTTTGAGAAGATCTTTTTAGAACTGTATAATGCTTGGTAGAGGCATCCTTCCACCATGTATGAGAAGATTTCTTCTTAATGAAATCAACAGTGCAAAGAGAAGCATGATGGCCTATTTTAAAACATTTTCTACACCTAAAGAGGATACCCTCATAATCCAGTTTTTTAGTCCAGCAACCTTTAGAAGATTCAGTTTTAATTTTGGGCATGGAAGGTCTTGTTGATGCATATTGTTACCCTCAATTTTAGCTTGGCGAAAATCAAGGGATAACCCTACAAAATTCTTCTATCATGTAGCCTATGTCCTCTAAGCATGTGTTTTGAGGTAATCTTTGAATGCCCTTGCATGTGTCTTCATGGTTTGTATCTCATTTCACATCTGGTCATGTGTTGATCAGGTTTTAAAACCTGATCAACAAGTTTCATCATCTGCTAGTCATAGTTGCAATTCAGGGTTCAAAACCTAGTTTTCAAGTCATTGTTTTGTAGACACTTAAAATTGTCTCATTTCCTATGTGTGACATTGTACTAATTTTCTTATTAATTAATTAAATAATATTAATTATTTAATTAATTTATGTCTTTCTTCTAATTTGAATTTCAAAATCAACTTTTCCCTCTAATTCCCCATAATTGAGTAATTTGAATTATTTATTCATCTAATCATCCTCTAATGCTAACCAAATGATTTTTATTGTTTAATTGATCTCTTTTCTTAAATTTAATTAAATAATAATAATTATTTTATTAAATTAACTTTCATGGTTTTTTACCCCACAATTAAATAATTATTTTATTTATTTAATTTACTAATTATTCCTTCTATAATTAAATGAACTGTTAATTCATTTATATATTCCATCTCTCCAAAATCAACTAATTCTTCCAAAAATAAATAAAATTAATATTTTATTTATTTTCTCCTCGTGCATAATTAAATAATTATGTAATTATTTAATGTTAAGTTATTCTTCTACTCCCACCTCTATAATTGAAACTAACTCCTAGTTTGACTAATTCATCTATCCAGACATCTCCTCAATCTATTATCTTAATTATTCAATCTTCTAATCAATCAATCCAATCATCTATCAATCACATTTGTTAACTCATCAATCAATTATGTCATGCAATCAATCATATGTTAGGAATAGTCCCAAGAGATAATTGAGAGGGGGGGGGGGGGGGGTGAATCAGTTATCTACAAGATTCAATTCTTTATCCAATTAAGTACTAATTAACATTAAGCACAAACACAATATGAGAACACTTAACACAACACCACAATTTTGGTTACAAGGAAACCCAAATAGGTAAAAACCTTGGTGGGAATTAGCACCCACTATAAACTACACTAGAGTATAATGATCCATGTTAGAAGATCTTACAACCTTGTTAGGAGTTGATCTTTACAATGCATTAAGTACAATGACTTGGTCAAAGTTCAGACCCTGTTAGGAGTCTATTATAATTAACCTTGTTAGGGGTGAGGACACACTATCCGAGAGCACACTGCTCAAATGGTGAAGGCTGCAACCTTCTGCATAATAGATACACACTATATTTGGATCTTGGTGAAATGCAAGTTATACCTATTGTCTTGATTAGTTCCAATGAATAGCATACACTCTCTTCTTTGTCACATAGACCTTCTATTGATGGCTCAATACTTCGCACCTTCTTCTCTGCTTTCTCTTTCAACTATCTGTCATACTTAGCGATCACAACTGACTGATCGACTATAAGTATCTTTCTCCAGATGATATAATCAAGTCGGCTTGTTATAAATTCCTTGAAATGATATTAGAGAAATAATACAACCCTCCAAAAACATCTCCAACGACTATACTAAGCACGCAACACAAATTAGGACCGCACAACTCCATATGAGTAGACGCATCGCTTCACACTGTCGGCTCCACTAAATTAACTGATACTTTCTTCTCATGCTGAAATACATTATGCACTCTTAAAAAAACATTCTTAACTCTTCTCCAAACACTAATCCAAACACACATATCAAAATGATAGACGCAACTACTACAACAATATAAACAATATCGGCTCCATCAAATAAACTCAAAAAACTGTAACTGGCAACTAGAAACATCATAACTCAACTTGTACTGCACAACTTACTCTTTTTCCATGAACATAGCATCATAAACATGTCTACAACATAAATATAAATGTGCAAGGATCCATCACAACTGTACTGCAAATCACATACAAAACTCTTCTTGGGACCTGTTAGGAACACCACTGATACAAATAGTTGTAAATTACAATTTTCACTTAGAATCAACCTTTGCGTCTATAATATCATGCTGATAACATATCCATGCAACATATGCTCAAGGCTCTCTCCATCAGGCTTCCACACATGCTGCTTACCATATGTTGTCATCAATGACAAACATACAGTCAACACTGGCTTGATGGCAAATCTCCAACAATCTCCCCCTTTGGCATTGATGGCAACATATGGAATGAAAAACTCCACCAATCCAAATGTACAATTATTTTATAACATTCTCCATTTCCTCAACAAAACTCCCCCAAGGATGAATCCTCCATCTACTGTTGAATGCTCTGAATATCAACTGATGTATACTCCCCTTACTAATACTTACTCCTCAACTGTATATACTCCCCCTAACTGTTTTGTTTTTCATGACTATATACTCACTCCCCCTTTGACATCAATGGAAAAGGATGCCAAAATAAATAAGCATTGGTACTACTCCTGAAGTAGAGTAGTCAACCATTCATTAGTCACTAAGGACTGATGCACTCCTGCAAACTCTAATCAGATTTAGGGAAGGGAATTACTCCCAGCTTCTCCCTAAGATACTCAAATGTATCCTTCGGTAAAGGCTTTGGGACCAACATCTTTGACTTTGAATCTTTATCTTTTAGGTATCCCAAATGGTTTGAGATGGACAAACAGTGTTTACAAGACGAAGTTATTGAAAGAAATAAAGGAGTTAAATAGTATAAGCATATGTAATCTAATATAAACACAACTAATATTTTATAGACATCTTAGACATGCAAAATTATCACTAGAGTTCCTTTTGTGGTTCTATAAATGCATAATCTATCTCTTTTTCAAATACTTATAATTCACACATTTCAAATATAGAGATTGACAAATTATTACACCAATTCAAGGATTAATTAAGGTAGATTGTATAAATAAACATTCGAACCTAATTTTTCCTTCTAATTGCAGGTCATATTATGACTTCAATAGTTATGAAAGATGTAATTATCTACAAGACGACACTAATATGTTAAGAGAACATCAATGCATTAGAATGTGCATGACCATCCCAACATAAACATAATTGTCACACATCCACCCTTGAGCATAAATGACAATAGAATTATATTTATAGAATTAAGACAATATCTTATCTTCTTATGTACTATTTTTAATGTATTCAAAGAAATACATGTGTATTTTCTCAATACTCCCTTTTCACTTTTGGGTAAAAATAAGCACATGCAAACCCAATTCATATAATTTTATATATTTTAAAATTTATACTATAAAGTAAAATGATTCATTGTTATAATTCAAGAATTAGATTTGGAGAAAAGGAAAAATTACATTGTAGTTAGAAATAGTTAGTACACACAACTTAGTGCAAAAATTTATTGTTACTCTATATTTTGGGGAAAATCTTGCACTTAAACAATAACCTCATTCCCTCCAAAAACAACCTTAATCCCCTTTTTTATTTTTAATAAAAATAAAAATATGAGATTTTGAACAAGTCAAAACCCTTCAACAAAAGAAACGTCAAATGGAAAGAAGAACCTGTCCCACAAAGAATAAAATGACTAAGAAAGCAAAAAGTCAGTTGGCATAGAAACAAAAATAAGGAACAACATAGAGTTCCCATGCAAATATATGAAACAAATGAGTTAATATCAAAAGAGAGAACTTTCCTTGTTAGTCTTTTCCAACTTTTGAAGAGTAGAAGTAGTTTGGCACTCTTTGGCAATGAAGTTAACTTACTCCTCAAAAGAAATTTCTTGGGTCTCACAATCTAATTTGATAATGAATTGTTAACCTTGTGCAATATAACATTAACCGCACACTTTTCCAATGAGCTTAATATAAAAATAAGAAACTTGTTTTAATCTTATTCCTTGGGTGATTTAACATTAGAAAATGGTATGAATAAACTCACTTGCACCTACCTTCTATGGTTAAATATCTTATCAAAGAAATAATGAATTCTCCCAAAGGTTTAGAAAAATTGCCCTTTCTAAAAGTATTTTGAGACTTGTTTGTTTTTTCTCCTTTTCCATGGAAGGTCTTGTTGATGCATATTGTTACCCTCAATTTTAGCTTGGCAAAAATCAAGGGATAACCCTACAAAATTCTTCTATCATGTAGCCTATGTCCTCTAGGCATGTGTTTTGAGGTAATCTTTGAATGCCCTTGCATGTGTCTTCATGGTTTGTATCTCATTTTACATCTAGGCATGTGTTGATTAGGTTTTAAAATCTGATCAACAAGTTTCATCATCTACTAGTCATAGTTGCAATTCGAGGTTCAAACCCTAGTTTTCATTTCATTATTTTGTAGACACTCAAAATTGTCTCATTTCCTGTGTGTGATATTTTACTAATTTTATTATTAATTAATTAAATAATATTTATTATTTAATTAATTTATGTCTTTCTTCTAATTGAAATTTCAAAATCAAAATTTCCCTCCAATTCCCCATAAATGAGTAATTTCAATTATTTATTCATCTAATTATCCTCTAATGCTAATCAAATAATTTTTATTGTTTGTATAGGATAAAATATGGATGGGGTCCTAGAACAATGGTTTGCACATAAAAGAGACCCCAAAACCAATATTTTATACTTACATGAAATTGTATTGATATGGGAAGTAAATGTAGAAGACTAATGTTGAAATGAAGAAGTAAAGGTACTCACCTCCGAAAAAGAACCTATTGAAAACCCAATCAAAAAGTCTCAAAAACTATTGATTTTAACAATGTTGAATTGAAACTGCGAGATCTACAAAACCCAGACATCTTTTTCTTTTCTGAGGTCAGGTTGTCCTTGACCCAGATAGCGGGGCAAGGTCTTACCCCGGGGCAGGATCCTACCCCTCATTGAAGGTTGTCCTTGACCCAATTGCTCTGATGAAAATTCTGTTTGCGGATCCCAAAAGTTTGGCGAAAAGGGTATCCAAATATGCACTTTAATTCATCGTGTTGTACCTATACCTGCAAGAAAAATGGTTTTGTTGTTTGGATGAGGGGTTTGCCTTAGTCAAAACCTAGTTTAGAATCAACCTTAATAATGGAATTGAAATAGAGAATGCTAGCAAGTAGTAGAAGTAGATCTAACAATGAAGCTATGATATTCAATAGATATGCAATTGTATTTGAAATGCAATCAAGTATGTTAATATGAAAGTTTGGAATCAACACTAATAAATGTAAATCTAAACCTCCATGATTGTATGCTTAGAATATACCTTGAGGGAAGAATGAATGGATCTTGAAGATGAACAAAGGATCTTGAAGGAAGATCACACCACCATGATGGCTAGATCTAGGGTTTGAATGATGAATCTTGAATGCTTGAGCCAAATCCCTTCAAAGGCTTGAATGCTTGAATCCTTGATCTTCAATGGAGAGCTTGGATGCTTGAATGGATGATGAATGAGCTTGAGAATGGATGCTTGATCTTCTTGAGAAAACCTTGAGCACTTGATCTCCCAAAAACTTGATACCTTGATCATGAAAGTGGATTGAAACTTGATGGAGAAAATGAGAGAGGAAGGCTTCCTTTTATAGTGATCTAGGGCATAAACTTCTAGAGGGGCCACCTTGGGGAATCAAATTCCAATTAGGCCTCAACCCTTTATAAATATACCTATATTAATTACAATTTAAGATTTTACTATTTTGGAGACCAAAACAGCCGAATCAGAAGCGGGAAAATGATTCTTTCTGAAACCCGACATCCGAGAATCATGGGACCTTGAAATTTGAACCCAAGGTCAAGGATGAGGTTGACCCTAACCTAGGTCAAGGATGAGGTCATCCTTGACCCTCAAGGTCTTCCTTGAACCCTCAAGTTCTTCCTTGACCTTGAGGTCACAAATCTCAGGATCTTAGTCCAGAATGCTAGGAAAATGCAACTAGAAAGTGGAAAAAGGGGGCAGAATCAGGGGAAAATGTCAAATTTCAGTTGGGGACCCATTCAAGGTGCTTGACATAATCCCAAATCACTTTCTCAGAGGGCTAAACATTCTTAACATGGAAGTGCTTCTATTTTAAGATGATACATTAAACCCCCCCTTTAGCAAGAGTATGGACTCAATGAAAACTCTTGGTAAAGGAGAAGAAAGAGGAGATCCAAGTGGATTCAGAACAAGATAAAATAACACTTAGCTAAGGACACAAGCCCCCAGGCTAAGGATTCTAACTCAACATACACGCACAAGGGTGTGAATAGAGAAAACCAAAAGAACACGGGTTAGTACTAAACAAACCCAAATCAACTAGCATAAGAAACCTTGCTAAGAAATATTTCTTATACCAATATCATATATGGAAAGCTATCATAAAAGTATAAATCATTACATAAGAAAGAAAATAGCAAAACTATAAATAACATAGCTTCATGATCCAGTCCTACTAGCATGAAAGCAAAAAGAGAGAAAGGAGAAAGTGATTACCTCACCCAGTAAGATGCCCACCTTACCGAGAATCACCCTGGAGGGAGAGCCCAACAGGTTCACCCATAAACTATGCTTGCAATTGTAGTGCATCTTTTGACGGCTTCTGGAATACCCATAGATCCACCTTCTCATATCACTATGAATATGAAATGTGTGTCTCCTCTGGATTTAGCAACTTATGTGCATTACCTTTTGAAGATTTAGCATATTGGAATATGTGTCTCTTCAGGATTTAGCAACTTATGTGCATTACCTTCAGAGGATTTAGCATATTTGAAATTGAAAAAAGCATGTCTCTTCAAGATTTATCAACTTATGTGCGTTACCTTCCGAGATTTAGCATATTTGAAATTGGAAAATGCGTCTCTTTAGGATTTAGCAACTTATGTGCATTATCTTCTGAGATTTAGCATGCTGTAAAACAAAAGATTAGAACAAAAATGCATAATACAGAACAAGGGAGGCCGTATATATGCCCCCCTCCTTAATATGGCAAAAACATACTATTTTGACAAGTTAAGAAAAGAAAAGAACAAGGATAAAGCCCTCTTCAACATCAAGACAATATCCATAGATAAAACCCAGTCCAAGACAAGAAGGTCACAGCTCCTATGAGGCCATGGAAGGGATAAATGCAAAGAGATATCATGCAAGAAGTGAAAAAGTAACCCTTGTGAGGGATAGCATACTATTCAATTTCCAAGGTGAGAGATATATCAACCATGGAAACCCAATGTCAAACAACGAAATAGGTTGTGATCAAGGACGAAGATCCTCAATGCAAACCAAAATTTTCATGTATGATTGGATATCACATAATAGATAGATACATCTTAACCAAGGAAAGAGGTAAATCCTGGAAAGACATAAAAGAAAGAGATGACATCCTTGTCCCCCAAGTGTAGGAACAAAGATGGAAGGGGACCTATTATATTGCTCACAACACTATACAAGACAACGAGCCCCCAAGGATTAGGCTAACATTGTTTACATAATGTGGAGCTCCATAATAGGAACATAAATTTCATTTAGAGAAAACATGATTGAAATACAACTCATTGCCACATGATATATAAATAACATTATTATCAATGAGCTGCCTAATCTATAATGTAAAGCTTGACATTCATTAGTAGAGTGATCATGAAATCTATGATATAAACAAAAAAGAAGAGTCTTCAAGTATGGACTAGATTTCTTTTTGCGTTTAGGTTTAGTAATCATCTTAGCACGAAGGAGTTTAGGCAAAAGAACTTCTTGGTCAAATTCCTTCATAGGTTTATCATGTTTTGAAGTGTTATTTGAGATGTTGTTAACATTGATTTTTTGTTGAGGTATAAATCCAAATCCATAAGAATGCTCATGCCCCCAGTGTGTAAGGGCATTTGAATTCTCTTTTTATCCTTACCACATCCTTGACCATTAAATCCTTGTTTAAATAGGAAATGATAACCAGGACCATAACAAGAAGCCATATCAGAAGGTTTCAATGGAACTTCAGTAGTCACTATGTCATTATTAGTAGGTTTGACAGGTTCATTATGGGTAGAAGCAACAAAAAAGTTATTACTAAGGGTGTTAGAGGTAGAAGTAAAAACTCATTGTTCAAACTCTCTTTGTTGCTTCATAAAATCAAGACCATTAATCTTATATTCTCCAATAAAGGTAGGAGTAAAATCCAAGGTTCCCCAATCATCACCAGGAAGAGCATTAGAGGTAGAAGGATACTATTAGAAGTAGGAGTAGTGTGGGTTTGAATATTCAAACAAGGATTAGGCGCATCATCTGCATGAAGTGTATACATCTTGTTATTATGTATAAACTTGACTTTGCAGTGAAGGGTTGAAGGGATAACATGCATCTCATGCAACCAAGGTCTACCCAAAAGAAGGTTATAATTGAGAGGTCCAGGCATAACATGAATAGGTGTATTCAGGATGACCGGTCCTACGATGATAGGTAAGGTAATGATACCTAAAGTGTTCTTAGTAATATTATCAAAGCCATGCATAGGAACATTGTCAGGTTGAATAGTTGAAAGATCAGCGTTAATCACTTTGAGCATGTCCATGCTACAAATATTAAGCCCAAATCCATTATCAATCAAGGTCCTACAAATGATACTCTTATTGATAGAAACAACAACCATAAGAGCATCATATTGCTTCAGAACTTCTTTAGAAGGTAAATCCTTTTGAGTAAATACAATGTCAGGAGGACCCGGGGTAGCGTGCATGCATTGTAAGAAGTTATTGATGTTCTCTTGATTAGGAGGTGGAGTGGGAAGAGTTGCTAGAGATTTTTGCAAGGCTTCATAGTAGGTAGGTGAAGTTTGAAGAAGCTCCCATAAAGAAATCTTGGCAGGGGTATTTTGCAATTGGTTTATCAAATTATACTCCTTGCTAGGAAGACGAGGTGGAGGAGGAAGAATGGTTTGAGAAGGTGGCAAAGAAGTAGAAACCACTGGATTAGGTTGAGGGTTATTCCTTGTATGGTATGTGTGAGCTATCAAATCTTGATCATTTAAAAGCTCCATAGGTTTACCTTTGATAGTAAGGCGAGGGCAACCTTTGACAGTCAACAAGGGTTTCAGAAAAACCACATTAGTTGTCTCAACACTACAAATAGATTCACAAAAAGGAAGCAAAGAAGACATCCTAGGAGGAGATGAAGTAGGATCTTGATTCTCCATAAGATCATCACTAAGAGGGAGATTGTTAAGGGAATTTATATCATTCTCCGCTAATGCCTCATCACTAGAAGGAATCCCAAATGGAGGTAAAGCATCTATAATATCATCTTCTTTCACTAAAATGTCTACATGTGTTTTAGAAAGAGAGTTATCATCATGTATGAATATGTCATCCATTAATAAATCACCCTCTTGTATCAAAGCTTCTTTGTGAGGAGGGGATAAATCAATGTTGTTATCCAAGGGATCATCCACAATGGTTTCACGAGGAAGAGCGTAATCAACATCAAAATCCAAAGGTTCATCCCAAATAGGAGGATTATCATCCCTACCAATAAAGCACATTGTAGGATCCCTAGAGGGGAAAGAAGGTAAATTATATTCTAAAGTAGGCTCATAGAAAAGACATGTATTAGGAGAAGAATTAACATCAATCCCCAACTCATCTCCATAAAGAGAAATATGATGGAGAGATAGATTAAAGTCATCTTCTTGCTCTAATACATGCTTACAAGGTAATACAAGAGAGGACAAAGCAACATCACATGCACTAGATAAATTATTTCTAGGTGTAGCACCATGCAATGGTAAGGTAAGAGGAGAATGTTGTGTAATCCCAAAAGTTATAGAAGAATTTTTGGAAAACACTTGAAACAACTTGTGCAACATGATAACAAATAAAGAAATGCATAGAAAATAGATATAGATATATCGAAATGCATTCAAATGTAACTTATAAAAATGATATCAAACACAATAGGGCATCTAATTCCATAAAAGAAAGGCGTAAGTGTGTCGGGTTCACCAAAATGTACATGATAAAATATGGATGGGGTCCTAGAACAATGGTTTACACATAAAAGAAACCCAAAAACCAATATTTTATACTTACATGAAATTATATTAATATGGGAAATAAATGTAGAAGACTAATGTTGAAATGAAGATGTAAAGGTACTTATCTCCGAAAAAGAGCCTGTTGAAAACCCTGTCAAAAAGTCTCAAAAACTATTTGATTTTCACAATGTTGTATCGACATTGCGAGATCTACAAAACCCAGAAATCTTTTTCTTTTCTGAGGTCAGGTTGTCCTTGACCTAGATAGCAGGGCAAGGTCTTACCCCGAGGCAGGATCCTACCCCTCATCGAAGGTTGTCCTTGACCCAATTGCTCCAATGAAAATTTTGTTTGCGGATCCCAGAATTTCGGCGAAAAGGGTATCCAAATATGCACTTTAATTCATCATCTTGTACCTGTACCTGCAAGAAAAATGGTTTTGTTGTTTGGATGAGGGGTTTGCCTTAGTCGAAACCCAGTTTGGAATCAACCTTAATAATGGAATTAAAATAGAGAATGCTAGCAAGTAGTAGAAGTAGATCTAACAACAAAGCTATGATATTCAATAGATATGCAATTGTATTTGAAATGCAATCAAGTATGTTAATATGAAAGCTTGGAATCAACACTAATAAATGTAAATCTAAACCTCCATGATTGTATGCTTGGAATCCACCTTGAGGGAAGAATTAATGGATCTTGAAGATGAATAAAGGATCTTGAAGGAAGATCACACCACCATGATGGCTAGATCTAGGGTTTGAATGATGAATCTTGAATGCTTGAACCAAATCCCTTCAAAGGCTTGAATGCTTGAATCCTTGATCTTCAATGGAGAGCTTGGATGCTTGAATGAATGATGAATGAGCTTGAGAATGGATGCTTGATCTCCTTGAGAAAACCTTGAGCACTTGATCTCCCAAAAACTTGATACCTTGATCATGAAAGCGGATTGAAACTTGATGGAGAAAATGAGAGAGGAAGGCTTCCTTTTATTGTGATCTAGGGCACAAACTTAGATAGAGGGGCCACCTTGGGGAATTAAATTTCAATTAAGCCTCAAACCTTTATAAATATACTTATATTAATTTCAATTTAAGAGTTTACCATTTTGGAGACCAAAACAGCCGACCCGAAAGCGGGAAAATGATTCTTTCCGAAACCCGACATCCAGGAATCGTGAGACCTTAAAATTTGAACCTGGGGTCAAGGATGAGGTCAACCATAACCTAGGTCAAGGATGAGGTCATCCTTGACCCCTCAAGGTCATCCTTGACCTTGAGGTCACAGATCTCAGGATCTTAGTCTAGAATGCTAGGAAAATGCAACTAGAAAGTGGAAAAAGGGGGCAGAATCAGGGGAAAATGTTAGATTTAAGTTGGGGACCCATTCAAGGTGCTTGACATGATCCCAAATCACTTACTCAGAGGGCTAAACATTCTTAACATGGAAGTTCTTCCATTTTAAGACGATACATTATTTAATTGATCTCTTTTCTCAAATTTAATTAAATAATAATAATTATTCAATTAAATTAACTTTCATGGTCTTTTACCCCACACTTAAAATAATTATTTGATTTACTAATTATTCCTTCTATAATTAAATGAATTGTTAATTCATTTATATATATTCCATCTCTTCAAAGTCAACTAATTCTTACAAAAATAAATAAAATTAATGTTTTTTTAATTTTCTCCTCGTGCATAATTAAATAATTATGTAATTATTAATGTTAATTTATTCTTCTAGTCTCACCTCTATAACTGACACTAACTCCTAGTTTGACTAATTCATTTATCCAGACATCTCCTCAATCTATTCTCTTAATTATTCAATCTTCTAATCAATCAATCCAATCATCTATCAATCAATTATGTCATGTAATCAGTAATCTTCCAATTAGTTTGAGTTAACTACTCAATCAATTCTATCTCAATCAATCTCGACAATCCATTCCCAATAAATGCTTCTTAATTAGAATCATCCATTTGAAATTTTGAAATCTATAAATTGAGGTTCATTCTTCATAATTTGTTTAACCACATTTCTTGAATCTTTGTGCTATCATGCCCAAAATAAACTATGCAAAAATGCAAAAAAAAATTGTTTAAAAAACATCTAAAGTACACAAAAAAGGAGAACATGTTGGTTAGGACAATAGTGTTACCATGTGAGGGATATAATGGCCAACAAGGTCATGTGGTAATCCCACACACATAACCTGGATTAGCCAACCTCCCTCCACAATGTGGTTAGGGTTGGCTAACCCTAAGCGATACAACTGAACAAGATAACTGGTAACACCAACAAGAATAAGTTTAGGAAAGGTTTTAAAAGATGGTTCTATAACACATGTAAGCCGGTCAGAAAGGAACATCGTAAATGTTAGAATTTGGTTAGAGAACTTTTAAGCGACATAAAAAATTCCTTATATGAGAAAACACGCTACGCCATCAGGAAACAAGTCCTAAGTGATGGCACGAAGGGAAGCTCCAAGTCTAGATGATTATAAGATAAAAAGTCACCCTAGAGGAACATGGACATTGAGAGAAAATTTTAAAACATGCTCCTTATGAACCACATCAATTTACTACACTAGCAAGGATGACACTAAAACATATCCTACAATGAGTTATTTCTGATTCATTAAATGTGGATTTAAACATTCCCATAAGGTTAGCATAGAGAGAGAGAGAGAGAGAGAGAGAGAGAGAGAGAGAGAGAGAGAGTTACGAGTATGCATTAAGAAATGGAAAAGTATATTTAAGTATCTCATTTAATGTTGTATATATACATTTAGTCCTTATGTGTATGCTTAGGAGATTACTAAGTTTAAATCAAGTGATAAATTGGTTATTCTATATGCGTATTATTAGAGCATTACACACGATCTAATTTAATCATATGAATAACAAATTTTTTTTAATCGATCAATAATTCTTATTATTAACAACATATATATTGAATTCATTAAATAAAATTTTAATATAATAGTTTGGCTATGGACCAAAAGGTACAAGTGACAACTCTTACTTCAATGTATTGTACCTCTAGCTCAAATATATATAGACGATCAACAATATTGATCAAATATCAAATTGATTGCATTAAACATAAATATTAAACATTATGCCAAAATAGCATAATTTAAAATATGTTATTAACCATAACCATAACTTATTTATTTATCCAAAATATAACCTTGTCATTATTAAAATCATTACGGGCTTCCATGGCAGGTCACACTGCCATGACAGTGTGGTACCTGCCATGGCAGGGCCACACTGCCAATGCCAGTGCGATACTCCTGCCATGCGCAGGGCCTTCATAAGGGGGGGAACCACTCCCCTCAATAACTTACCAAAAAAATTCAAAGAAAGGCTATATTTCAAATTATTTCTTTTTATAATTTTATTTTTTACTTATATATTATTTTTTTGTAAACAATATTCATATTATTATATTTTCTTCTTTTTTTTCTAGCCCTGATTTGCGGGCTTTTTGGGGTGGCGACCCAGGTGGGTCCCACCTTTTTCCAACTAGCAAGGATATAGTTTTATTTTTGTGTTTATACGACAAGTGGAAATTATTTGATTTTTTTATTGACTGTGTGTTTTTTTTGGAGGAGTATGAGAAATTTTATTTTTCCCCATACATTTTCCAAAGACCTGTAGATCTCTTTTGGGTTTTTTTTGTTTACACTTAGTTTTTTTTTGTTTGCAAAAGGACAATAGGATTAAATTTTTTATTTAAAGGCAAACCAAGATTTGATAAACTCTTTAGAATTACCAAAATGAAACTTTTTAAATGAAATCTACTATCGTAGTTAAATCAACTAAGCTATATAAACTTCCTAATTCCTTATTATTTTCAACATGAATACTATTCCTACATAGTATCCAATGAAAATGCTAATGAGAGGATGTTTCAATAAAATTAGAGAAACACTACACTGCAATAACAAGACAAGAATAAAAAATTGTTTTTATTTCCTATTATTGAATTTCAACATGAATCATTACATTTGATGAAGTAAAATACTTTGTATCATTCAACAAATATGGGATACTTAAAATGAACAAGGTTCACTCCTTTTACATCTTGATATACTTTCAATATTACAACCAAACAATAACCAAATGAAGAGAGTTTCTATTTATACTATTACAACAATGCAACTCCAAATTTTTGCTTCCATAATGATAAAAAAATGAAGGACTCTTCCAAAGCTTTCCCAAAAGAACATGGCCTCCAAAACTTGCAAATAAAAGAGCATACCATGGAGAGATCACCTCCCATCCAAGGTCTCAAGGAGACCACCCCCGAGCTTGGATAACCAAGGCTAAATGGGTACACACACAAGAAACAACTTTCACAAATGCATTCATAAAACAAAACTACATTGAACTCCTTCAAGACATGGCTTCACAAATGGATCACCTATAAACCCATTGAAATAGGATGAAAGTGGGCTCATCAAAGAGGAGAATGCCATTACAAATAAAAATATACATCCATGAGATATTCATACCTCCCAAAAGGTTACATTACTACATTTTCCATCCTCATAACTTTCCCTTATC
The DNA here is from genome assembly GCA_027943335.1 of Chamaecyparis obtusa. Classification (NCBI taxonomy): domain Eukaryota; kingdom Viridiplantae; phylum Streptophyta; class Pinopsida; order Cupressales; family Cupressaceae; genus Chamaecyparis; species Chamaecyparis obtusa. The sequence continues at coordinate 390,618 of BSBK01002619.1, read as the reverse complement.
ACCCCCAAATGCAAGGTCTCAAATTTGGCTTCATGGAGCACATACTCCATGAGATTTCCCTTCTTCTCTGAGAGAAGAAGCTCTCAAGTTCAATGGCAAGCCCAACTAACCCCTTCACCCAAGGCCACTTCTTCCCTCCCAAGGGTGAGTGATGCCTTATACACCCATGAACAACATGCCCAAAAAAAAAACAATAAGAAAATGATTCAAGAATCCATATCCTCCCAACCCAACAACAATAATAACAAGTTTAAATAACATGGATAGCATAATAGATCTACATATTCAATCCACACAACAATATTTCACACTAAAATTATAAAGAATGTTTCCTTCATGGAAAGATCACCAACCTTGGTCCAATGCAATGGTAAATGAGGTTTGAGAAGAGCCATTTTTTCCTTTTTTTTGTATTCCTTCTCCAACTCCAAAACTGTAAGTGTCTCTAAAATTAGAGAGTGGTTGAACAACCACTAAGTCTCTCAAAATCCCTCTAAAAAGACCTCCAAATCCTACTGATGATCTAGCAATAAATGTGATATGACCACTAGTCCTTGGCCTTACCTCTTGTCCCCCCCTCTTAATGGTGAGTTTAGCAAGGAGTGTGGGACAACTCAAGGCATGTGGCCTTCTCCATTTTCGCCACTCTTGAAGAGTAGCTTTTTTGGAAGGACATAATTATGATCTAGACCTTTCCATAGGAAAAATCTAGCCCCTAATTCAAGGTACCCCCACATGGTTAGCTAATTTTGACCAAAAATGCACCCTAGGGTCACTTTTAATCCCTCGAAAGTTCAACTTGAGTTTGAATCCGAATTTCAACTTGATGTGAACCCTACATAACATCTACATGCAAGTGGGGTTAACTAGATATCCTATTAGGTTGGGTGACTATTGCCAAAACTCTAATTGACATCTCACTTGTCCACATAGACATCACATGTGTCAAGTGACACCTTAAAATTCACCTCACATTTATAAGTGACATGGCCAAATAAAAAAATGAATTTAATCTAGTAACATGCATAAAAATTACGTTTACAAATAAAAACACATTACAACAAGGTTTCAATATCTTTAATAGATTGAACCTTGGCTTTCTCAATTGAACATATGTTAGCCCCAGTTCTCCGTATAGTTCTATGGTTTTCTTTCCTGCACACTAAACTTGAGTATCAGTAGTCCAAGGGAACAATCATCACATATAAATATATATACAATTCAAGGTTACATAATTTGTAGATGTTATTCAATATGCAGAATTCAATTTCTAATTATAATTTTCATTAAGGTAATGCTCAAATGTAGTATTTGCAAAATTCTATAATCATGACATATCATCAATACTATTCCTTAACCTTTAAGACATAATCCATGCAATAATTAAATCTAACCATGATTAAGTCTTTCTCATCAAAATACATATCTAAGCATGTATAAAAAAATTAACAATATGATCTAGGTTCTAATTTGCATCATAAATAGAATCCACATAATATAATCATCATCATAAGACATAATAACATGAGTCACTGTCAAATCAATCAAAATGAATGTATCAAAATCTCAAATCATGCAATATAAAAATATGAATGTATTAGCAGTGCTATGATGGGTCGGGGTGAGGCCTCACATCCCCCCTTTAGGCTTGAATTTCCTCCTGGAGTTAATAAAAAAGTGATGGGTACTGTGATCTCATCTATGCTTCATCCTCCCATGAAGATATGACCTCATCATAACAATCCTACTGTACCCTAATTGGTCCAGCTCTCTGCCTTGAAGTGCTAGGGTACGTTGGGATAAAATGTGAATGGGCTCCAAGACTAGCTACCTATTTGACTCCACCTATAAGGCATCCCAATCTATAATGTGAGACTCGTGATATATATATTTGCAACATAGAAACATGAAACACATCATGGATGTGTGACAGGATGGGTGGAAAATCTAGAAGATATGCAACTAACCCTATCCTCTCCAAGATATCGAAAGGTCCAACAAAGAAAGGCACTAGCTTAGAGCCCTTTCCAAAGAGGATTGGACTCTTGTGTGGGAACACTCTCAAGAAAAATCTATCTCTGATCATATACTCTCGATAAACCCTCTTCGCATTTGCATATTTCTTCTACCTATCCTGAGCCTCTCTAAGATGTTATCTAATCAAAACCACTTGCTGCTCCATCTCCTTGACTAACTAAGGTCCAATAGATACTCTATCCTCAATCCTGTCCCAACTCAGTGGTGTGTTGCATGGTCTACCATACAAGTTCTGATATGGTGGCATACCTATAGAGGAATGATGCCCATTATTATAGGCAAAATCAGCCAGATGAAGATACTCTTCCCACTTGACCTGATGGTTCATCACATGCATACACAACATGTCCTCTAAAACCCGATTAATCCTCTCTGTCTATACATCTATCTGAGGGTGGTATGATGTACTAGAATTGAACCTAGTACCCAATGCTGCCTAAAGATCTCTCCAAAAGGAGGATGTAAAAAAGAGTCTTTATCTAAGATGATCTTACAAGGAATGCCATGAAGTCTAAAAATGTCTCGCAAGAACACCTGTGCCACTATTGGTGCTGTAAATGTGGTACGAACAGGTGAGAAGTGGGTGACTTTGGTCAATGTGTCGACTATCACCATGATGGCATCATGATGATGAGAGGACATGGGAGACCAACAATAAAGTCCATGGATATAGTATCCCACTTCCACTTAGGTATCTCATGTGGCTACAAGAGCCCACCTAGATGACTGTGTTCTGCCTTCACCCTCTAGCACTCTAGGCATCTAGCAACTATGCTGGCAATCTAAAATTTCATGCCTGGTCCATGATATAACTATCTCAAGTCAACATGAAACTTCTTAACTCCTAGATGAGATGCATAAGGTTCTCTGTGAGCCTCTAGCACAATAAAATCTCGCAAATAACTAATAGACGATACATAGATGCATCCCCTATGACATAGTAGGCCATCAGACTCCAGTGAATACTCTCCAAATCTCCCCTCAAGAGGTATTTGAGAATGGATAAACTAAAAAACCTCCACATACACACCATCCTCTAGAAAATGATGCAAAATGTGCTCTCTCATATCTGTACTAGTCATCATAGATGAGAGCTCATGTCGCCTCCTACTCAAGGCATCTGCAACTATGTTCTCCTTCTCTTTGATGTAATGACCATCAAAATCATACTCTCATAAGAACTCCATCCATCTCCTCTACCTGGCATTAATATTAGGTTATGTAAAGATATATTGTAAGCTCTAGTGATCTGAATGAATATGAAATCAGTGAGCTAGAAGGAAGTTTCACCATCTCACTAAGGCATGAACCACCACTCCGAGCTCTAGGTCATGAGTAGGGTAATTAAGCTCGTGAGTCTTTATCTTCCTAGACTTGAAAGCTATAGGTTGACCATCCTGCATAAGGACTACTACTAAACCATCCAATGAAGCATCTATGCATACAAAAAGTCTACCGATGGATCTGGCACTACTAAAATTGGTGCACTAGTGAGGACTCTCTCGATCAGCTCCTGAAAAGCTCTCTCACACTTCTCTGTCCACTCATACTTCTTCCCCTTTCTATGAAGGGAAGTGATGGGATGAGCTATTCTAGGGAATCCAACCAAAAACCATCTATAATAACCTTCTAGGCCCATAAAACTCCTGACCTCAGTGACACTGGTGGGTGCCGACAATCCATAATGACTCTAATCTTCGAGGTGTCCACAAAGATCCCATCGCCTCATATAATGTAACCAAGATAATGCACCTCTGGTCTAAAGAAAGCACACTTTGATAGGCTACCATGTAACACCCCTACAACCCTAACATGTTTGATATCCCTTTGGAAGTTAGGGGAATGTTGTAGAGAATTATATGCTTGGATAAGAGTAGGTTTTTTTCTTGAAGGTTGAATAAAAAATTAATTCTTAAATATAATACTTTTACTTTCATTTAGGTAGTGATAAATGTTTTTGGCATGTTATTGCATGTGTACTCATCTCTTCTTATGATTTCATGGGGTTCCGATGATATGGAGGCACCTAATAGATTTATATGAGCTAATATTTATCAATGGTTATGATCTCTTGGATAAATTAGGGTCTATATTGATACTTCAGTACTTAAACTTTAATTGATAAACAAATTCTATGGTTTCTAGAAATTTTTAACAGTTTGATCACTTGATTATGATTATGATTGACATGACTATCATTCATTGATTAAATGAATGACCATAACTATCTCTATGAGACTAACCATACTTATGTGATGTATAATGACCTAACCCTTAACCCTTGTACTTATAGTACCCTCTCTAGTAGTTATACTTTTTATATTGAATTTGGAAAGGATTATAACATTCTAGCACTTATGGACTTTATGTTTCTTCCTTACCTTATAGATTTAGATATATTTTTGGACTTGCAGATTATAATTTTTCCCTCGAATAATATTCTCAGGACCATTAACATTTATGATTATGTATATATGATTTGGTTTATATCTTGTGGTTGATTATAAGAGTTATATTTATAAGTAATGATTCATTCTTTTTCCATATATTTATGATTATGAATATTGGTCTAACCTCGCTAACCCATGTTATGATCTCTATGTATCCTACTTGGCATGGTTGTCAGATGAGGGGAGGCAGTGGTAGTCACTCCTATGGGAGATCTACATGATGTCATACTCCTCCTTCCTTGTCTATCATTGTCTGTATATAGATATGTATATGTGTTTCTTTTGTTTCTCAATGATGTAGGTGTGTGCAGGTACTAGGCATTGACACCACCTGGTTACATAGGTCTGAGCGTGCCTTAAAATCATCGAACTAGTTGCTATTGTTCGAAGAAGGTCCAAAGTTCACACATGGGAAAACCCTATAGTTTTGATTATTTTGTCCAATCTTTTGGTTTGGTTTTGGGTGGATTTGAGTTCCTTATTTTATATATTTTTTTTATGTAGGTCTCGTTTATATGGTTATGAGATGTGTAGGATTATGATGTTTCTTTTCTCTCTCTATGTGTTAATCATATATACAAAGTATGGATATATGGATGCACACATATATGCATACCTGTATATATTCAATTATTTATGTATAAGTAGTTATTCTCATGAGTGCATTAGTGATGATCGTAATTCTATGTATTTTGATGCATATTCTAGCTTTAAATAAATAAAATAAATGCAAAGAGAATAAAAGAAAGAAATAATATATAAACATAATAAATAAACCTACTTACCTACTCCTACATTTACTCCTAGCTTATATATATATATCTCTCTCTCTTAGACTCTCTCTCTTGTATGTATAGAGGGTAGGAGTGGAACTCAGGACCTCTGGTTTGTAAGGGGTTCCAAGTTTCCATTGGGGGAGTAACTTCCTTGGGAAGCATACCTAAATATTGTTGGAAACTACAATAAAAGCAATTGTTGTATTGTCATTGATGACAAACCTTAACTGGTAAGACTATTGCTATCTAAGAAAGTACTATATCTATTGAGTGATGAGAAGGATTAGGGTAAGGATGATAACAATAGAATCTAGAGAAATGTTGAGTTATTTGATACTTTAAAGAGTACTTGATTATGTGGCACAATGATAAGATAATGTATTGTTTATCTAAGTAAGAAGAAAGACTGAACAAGTAGGCTTAACTGAGCAAAAGTGAAGAAATCTAGTTTAAGCCGAGTGATGTTAGTGTCGACTGAACCAGTGTATGCCGAGTAAATTCAGTGTTGACCGAACATCAATGTACTACCTAGAGAGACATCATTAGTCGAGGGAAATAGTTTTGAAGAGATGACCGACTACGTAGTGATGACCGATAAGTTGAACACAGTATTGACCGAGCATCACTAATTTACATTTGAGGAAGAATTCAGATTCCTAGCCGACTTATTTGAATTCTTGGTTTATGTAAATCGTGTTGACTTTATTAATTGACTATATGGAGCATTTAATGCACAATAAACCATTTTATTGTGATTCCAATAAAGAGATTAAAGATGTTTCTAGAAGGATGGATGAAGAACAATGTAGGAAGGATTAGATGAATCTGACATAACCCTAAGATCTATGGAGGAGATTAAGTGGAAAAACATGGATCTACCTATTGAAGAGGTATTAAGGAAACCTACGAGAGAGGTTGAGTTGTGAGAGATGATGCTAGAGTTGTTATTATTGACTAAATAAGTAGAAAGGCTGAAGGTGAAGAAGTTGATCAAAGTTGTGATTGCTTGAAGGAATTTCTGAGAAGATTAGTGATGGAGATGGAAATGGAACTCAGTTAGTAAGCCAACATATATGTAAGAATTGGATCTGTTATTTGCAAAGTGAGTTGTATGTTTTTAGATCAAGTATTACTATTAATTTATAACCATTGTATCAATCAAAATCCTTTAATCAAGGTTTACCTAACTGTCATCGTATAAATCCTTTGAACAAGGTTGCATTCTAATGGAATGTACTTAGGTCCTCTAATAAGGTGCACTCCTAACAGGGTGGTTGAAATCCTTCAATAGGGTCACACCTAGCAGTGTGTTTGTAAACCTTTGACAGGGTTGGCTTTTCACAGAGCTCACTTCAGAAGAGTGAAAATATCAGTAACAAGTTACAAAGTGGTTTTTCCCAAATTGGGTTTCCACTATAAATCCTGGTGTTAATACTTGTGTGAATGTTTTGGTGTGAACATTTCTATGTTTTGCAAGTTAAATACTATTGGATAGTGGACTGCACTGTTATATGTTTCTGGTATATATTCAGTAGTGACCGAGTAGTGTTAGTTATTAGATCTGAGTTGTCAAAGTGTTTAAAATTTTTAATTGATACATCTAGACCTGAGAACAACTGATTCAGCCCCCCCTCTATTTTTCTAAATAATATTAACAATTGGTATCAAAGCTATTGGTTCTTACAGAGATTAAGTTTAAAGGTACTTGAAGCAAATGATCAAGATGTATAAGAAGTAGGTACCGAAGTTGAATAAGGAGAACTTCCCTACATGGTAGAGTCTGATGAAACTGCATCTAGTTGGTATTGGTGACTCAATGAAATATTATGTTGAACATGACTATGTTACACTTGTTGCACCTTTGACTGCCAAGGAGATGAGAGCTAAACAAGAACACAATCAAGCAATGTTGGAGATTGCATCTGCCTTAAGCTATACTGAATTTGAAGACATTAAAGATTGCACAAATGTAAAGCAAATGAGGGACACTCTTGTAAACATCTATGGTGGTGACATAAATGTACTAAGGGAAAAAGCTTATATCCTAAGAGGTAAGTTTGATGAAATGAAAATGCAAGAAGCTGAAAATATTGCTCAATATTGTGGTAGGATAAAGGAGGTTGTAAATGCTATTAGAGGAGCTAATGGAACTATTGATGATGAGACTATCATTGGAAAGGTACTGAGAACTTTGTGTCCTATATATGCCATCAAAATTTCAGCAATTCAAGAATCTAGATGTAACCCTGGTAATGCTCTAACACTGGAAAGTCTTGTTGGTAAGCTTACTGCTTTTGAGCTTTCTAATTATGATAACTTCACTATTGCTAATGTTGAATCTACATTCATGTCACAAATGATTTTGCATAAGTCTAAGAAGGAAAAAGAAAGATGCATCAGTGAGAGTGAAACTTCTGATGAGGAATTAGAGGATCTTGAAGCTCTTATGGCCATAAGACTGAAAAGAGGAAAAGGTAAGTATAAATGTAAAATTCCTATCATATGTTTCTCAGGTAACAAAGTTGGCCATATAACTGCAAGATGTCTTGATATGGATGACAAGGATGAGGAAAGAGAAATCAAGTACAAATACAAGAGAGAAAACAAAGGTTACCAAAGGTACAAGGACTACAAGGATAAAGGTAAGAAATCCTATTACATTATTGAAGAAGAAACTGACATTGATAATGATAATTTTGAAATTGAAGTAGTCTATGTTACTATGAAAGATGAGTCTGATGAAGATGAAAAAATTGCACTTTTTTCTAATGTGAGCAAAGGTGATGAATGGATTATTGATAGTGGTTGCTCACACCACATGAATGGTGACAAAAGTAAATTTGATACCCTAGATCATTACAAAGGTAGAAGTGTTAAGTTTGGTAATGATGCACCATGTCCTATAAAGGGTAAAGGATTGATTAAGTTGACTGATAAGATCACTTGTGAAAATGCTTATTGGGTTGAAGGTCTTAACTATAATTTGCTAAGTGTTGCACAAGTTAATAGCACTGGTTACCGAGTGGAGTTTCATCACATGAAGGCTAAAATATTTGATGCCACTGGTGAACTGATTGGAAGTGGAGAACGAACAAGAGGTAACTTGTTCTAGGGTATGTGCAATATCATGAGGGGCTAAAAAGTGGCGATGTAAAAAAATCCACTTTTTAGTCATCCAAATGTGCATGAAAATGTATGTTGACTTTTTAGTAGGCTTGGGTGTCAGTACACCTGGGAAAACCTGACACCAAAGCACAAGCCTTATCAGGTACCCAATTTTTTTGGGTACTCAAAAACTGTGGCATAAATCAAAACCTGCAAGCCATTTTCCTCATTTCTCCTCATGTTTTGGGTTTGGAAAAAGGCTCCAAATATCATATACATGATATTTTTGGGTACCTGATTGCACCAACAACAAGTTTGACTCTACAGTTGATCCGGTTTATAAATTCTTACTATATCTTGATTAATTTATTTCATTTTCATGTTAAATGTAGTTTTTTTTGTTAAAATAGGGTTTTGTATTGATTTTTTTTAATAATATATGAAATCAATTTGAAATTTATATTTGTTTATTATTTAATCAGGCATGGCTAACAACAATGAAGATAATAACCCTAGCCCACCAAATAACGATCCTGAAAATAATCTAGAACCACTTCAAAACCCTCAATCTTTAGAGGATTTGATACAGGAGAACTTGAACACTATACAGGGCTTCAGAAACATGTATCAAAATATACCTACCTTAGCTCCTATGCTTGGCACCCTAAATACCATTATTGAAAACATTGACACCCTTACGCAACAACATAATGCTGCTCTTCATTAGCATGATGATATGCGTGCCCTAATTTGATGACGGGCTTGACCATGATGAGGTTGCGACCCTTAATATAACTAAGGAAGATATAGCCTCCCTTTTTGTTAATCCTAAAACCAGATTAAAAGTTGACCCCAAAAAATCCAAATTATCAATAAAATGGTGCACAAATGAAGCAATGTGCACACACTTTTGGGATTGCCGGTGGATGGTTTTTGATAAACCACCCCATAGCTATTTGGAGCTCCCTTTCTATTTTATAAAAAAAATTGTATGCTGAGTTTGTGCTTGGTCACAATGTTAATTATTGGAGTATGAGGCCCAACATGGGCATAGGCAAAGGAGCTCCTCAAACTAGGCCATTTTCCTAGCGCAAAAAGACCACTACCTTTGTCCCCCCCACTGATGTTGCACCCCCTCCTCCAGTGAAGGATCCCGATATCATTACAGAGGCTGCCTCATAGAGTATTAGGGCCATTTATTTGCTGAGTGATCATTTGATCACATAGACCAGGTCATTTTTGCCTCCTGGTGTGGATGATGCTAGCGCATCGACATCTCACCAGAGTTCACATGTATGCGAGCCCCATATTTGCATTATATGCAAGAATATGTGCCTTGGAACATTTACTGATGCTGATACATATCAGTATATTATTGATGAGGAGGATATATGAGACGCAATTGCAGAGGCTGCAACACCTCATGGAGCATCTACATCTCATGAGAGTGCTCAGGAGGTGTACATAGAGCCATGGACTCATGTTGATATGGTAAGAGTAAACATTATAAATAAATTTATCGCATGACTTATTTAATTTAAAAATAATTTATTTATTTAGATTAGTTTTAATGATTGCATACACTTATGTATATATATTTTTTCCATTTATGTTCAGTTGATGACAAAGGAGAAGTTGAGACAGGTGGATGAATCCACACTTTCGGCCATTTCATTTGGCCTTGACGCCTATATGGTATATTATAAATTATGTACCCATTAGTTTTTTTATATCATTTGGTGTACATGCTTAAATCTCTATCAATTAGAGCAATAAAATTCATACATTTACTAATATATTGTCATCTTATTGTACTCTTGCAGGCTACAACTGATGTTAGTGGGGGGCACAAGGGGGTTCCTTCTTCATGTGTCGACAAAGGAAAGGTAATTAATTATTTAAGATTAATTATGCATGCATATGTATGCCACTTGTGTGTAGTAATAAATATTTTACTTGCACTTTATTGTATAGGGTGTGGCTCTTGATGATGTCCCAACATGGGTTTGGGAGCCTAGGTTGACAAGCATCTCGATTCAGAGTGATAGCCTGATTATACGTAGACTTTTACATATTTTTATTTGTATTTTGTAACCAGGGTTGTTATGATGAAGTACATTTATATATAATTGACAATCTTTTTACTCTCATAGGTTACTCCCAGTGTGAGGGAAGGCCCACGAGAATCTTTCATATATTTGTTGACCTATCCCACTATTCCAGAGGAGGGATCAAAGGATGTAAGTTTTAATTTTAGTTCAATCAATTTGTAATTTTATTATGCTATCATCCTATTTTGTAGATTTATTACTCTATGTTGCACCACTCTACTAATCTCATTATTACAAATATATATTTATAGGTTGGAGTTGGTATTGTTGGCATGGTCCCGTCGCTACCAAAGACTTATGCTAGGACACCTGATTGTGGTAGGTGACCAAGAGGCCAGGTACATATATTTATATTCAGTTATAATTTTAATTAAATTAGTGTTTGAATTATGAACTATATATATATATATATATATATATATATATATATATATATATATATATATATATATATATATATATATATATATATATATATATATATATATGTACAAATCATATAAACTAAGCAATCTAACTTGGGTTTGAACTCATTTTTGATGCAGGTGTAGATCTCTATAGTTTTGTTGACCATTAGTGCTTCACACTTAGTCATATATCTAGGCAATGATGGTCAGTCATAACTATGACTGAGTCATTTTGTAAAGGCTAAGTTATGTATTGAATACTTACCGAGCAGTAGTATTGCCGAGTAAAGTCATGGTCACTACATGTTTGTATTATGCCGAGTATAGTTTTTTGTCGAGTTACATATGCAATGATTACCGAGCGACAGAGAGTTTAACATTTGCTGAGTATAGTGAATACCGAGTACCAAGAATAACATTTGCCAAGTTAGCCAGGAATGACATATAAGTTTGGAATGGCACAATGATCAAGGTAAACTATTTTTGGTGATAGTGGCATTTTGTATTTTGTTTTTTGAGGTAATTACGGAGGTAATTAGGCATTCATCTTGTAATCATTGATCCCTATGTAATACCTAGAGCCAATCAGAAAATTGTATAGCTTAAGCGGCAATAGGAATAAATTTGAACTGTAGATCTTGAATCGTTAATATGTTTTGGTTATTATATAAGGTCAAGATCTTAACCCTAAAAGACGAGAGGAGAATCAGATAGAGAAAAAGAGATATTGAGATCGAATGAATACTATGAGTATGAGAGAATGAACAGAAAGGAATATTCAGAATAGTTAAGTATTTAGATAGAGTTCAATGACCGAGCTAAGCAGTGAAAGGATAGAATCGAGAAAGATCAGATAGAAGAGATCACTAACATATAGTAAAGAGGAGATCTGTAATCTGCATATAAGTGCAAACTGAAAGATCAGGTACTGAGACATTTTTTAATCAATGTATCAGGGTAAATCTCTTAATCGAGTAGTCTTAACAGACTTTATGTAATCTCTTTACTAAGTGCTTACTTTTTTGTAAGTTTTAAATCCTTTAGCAAGGTAGACTGCATAAGTCTTTTAGCTTTTAACAAAGCAGACCTTTCACAGGGTAGATCATGAATTGATCACATTTTGTAAGCCCTAATAGGAAAAACTTATTACTGTAGTAGTGAAGATTTGTGGGTGTCATCCCCACCCCAGTTTTACCTTTCAAGGGTTTCTGGGTTACCAAAATTATTGTGTTATGAGTGATTTCATGTATGCTGCTTAACATGTTAAGTTACTTAGAATGATCAAGTTTTGTTTATGTCATGCATAAAGTTTTATTAGTATAAAAGGTTAAAGTAGGTGATATCTGATTCACCCCCCTCTCAGTATTACCTTCCCATTTATATTTCCAACAATTGGTATCAGAGCTACAAGGTTTCTTATAAGAAAGTCTAACCACTTGAAGAAAAAGATCTTAAGATGGAAGCTTATAAACTAGGGAAGATCATAGAGAATCAAAAGATTGATGTACAACTGGCATTACAACAACTGGAAGAAGCCAAAGCAGAATTGAAGAAATCTTTGAGCAAAAGAAGAGAAATTGCTATTCAACAAAATGAGCCACAGTACAAAGAAGAAGACATCTTTGGACTATTTGATAATGGTAACTCTGCAGAATGTGATAAAGCTATAAAAGAACTACTGGAGAAAAATACCATATTAAATGATGACATCAAAACTCTTAAGAGAGAATAGGAAATTCAATCTGTCAGACTTTGTGAAGTAGTGGAACAGAAAAAGAAAGTTGAAGATGATAAGGCAATGGCTAAAGAAGATAAAAGACAAATTGCAATAAGACTAGATGAAAGAACAAGCGAAATGCAAAGGTTGACTAATAATCAACTGGATATGGTAAATCAACTACTGCTGGCTAATCAAGAATTGGGTAGGAAAGATATGGAAAACAATCAACTAAGGTCTGAAAATGATCAGCTGAAACATGAATTGAGAACTGAAAAAGAAATCAATGAAAGGATGAACAAACCCAATGAAGCTGCAAAGTATTTTGAAGAGTTGTTGAGATCACCTAGAAGATCTGGTGATAGATCTAGACTTGGACTGAATGAACATTCATCATCTACTGAAGAAGGAGAATCATCAAAGAATGGAGAACATAAGATTGTTAAACCAAAGAACACCAAGCCCACATGTCATCACTGTGGAAAGCCGGGACATACAACCAACATATGCAAAAGTAAACATGGTAAGTCTGATCCTAAACCTAAGTTTAATGGACATTGTTTTAACTACAAGAAACATAGACATCAAGCACATGAATGTAGATCTAAGGCTAGAAATTCATCCACCTCACCTAAGTTTCAAGGAAGTTGTTTCAACTATCAGAAATATGGGCACAAAGCATTTGAATGTAGATCTAGACCTAGGTGGTCATCAAATGAACAAACTAAGCCAGTCACGAAGCATAACTCATATAATTGGGATTACAATACTTGGTATAATTTCCACTATTGTGGTAAATATGGAAACATTGGAGCAAATTGCATGAAGACTCATTTTAGAGGCAAGTCTAAAAGCTGGATGAATGGAAGCATGATCTGTTACAAATGTAATAAGGTCGGTCACCTAAAGAAAGATTGTAGATCACCCATGCCGAACAATGATAAGAACTAGAATGAAGATATCCATGAGAAATTGAAGAATCGGATGGACAAGACATGGAAGAAGAAAGAAGAAGAAACTACAAGCGAAGCTAACACATCTGCGGTCACCCAATCCGATGGATCAGGTGATCACACTTCTTCTAACTAAGCATGGAAGGTATGTTTGGAACTGAGTCTCGCAAAGTTTTATTTTTCATCAGTTCCTAACATAGAATTGAGCAAAAGTCCATATCTGCATAGATAAAGATGCATTAGGACATATCTGAGCAAAATAGGGAATTTCATTTTTTGATGCCAAGCATCAGTGTCTTGATCAAGTTATCAATGTATGTAGAGCACCTGTTATGACCGAAATGCTATATACACTGAGCTGTATCATAATGGTTATATCGACTAAGCTTGTGATTAACCGAAGTTAACATGAGTTTGCCAAGACAGTTGTATTCCACCAAAACTTGTACAGAGCATTTATGAGGCCCTAATTCTACTTTTCAGATTCTATAAAGTGGAAAGTTGTCGTTAATTTCATTTTACCATGCTATTTGAGATTTTAGAGAGTGATTTAGAGTTTGTGCAACCAGTTTAAGAAAGGCGATTCTAAATTTTCTCAGCGTTCCGTTGACAAAATCTATCTACAAGTTATTGACGAGAAAGGTATTTTACCGAGTAAATATTTATTTTCAGAAACTATTGTTTAAAATGGCACATCATCATCTGCATCAGTCAAGAAACAAGGGATGGAAGTTTTTAATGTGCAATTAGTAAGAAATGAAGTATGCAAGCTGAAGGTATTCAAGGAAATGTTAGAGAGTGCGATCAAAGGAGATTTAAATGGAGCCCTATCTTCCATTCCAGAGAATGTGTTAATAATGAATGACATTAGGTCTTGCTACATGTGTAAAATTGGAGAAATCAGTGATTACAAGAATAGGGAAGCCTATGATAGACTATGTGTCAATGGAGTGCTGAAGTTGGAACATAAGGTAGTTGTCGGTCGAGGGTTAGTGCATGCCCTAGATTTCCCACAAAATTTTAAAGTGGAATGGATAAAGATTATTTTGAGTCGAGTACATGACATCTATTTATGGCTGGAAGATGGACCAGTAAAGATTACAAAGGAGATGATACATCAAGTCACTGGATACCCTACAATTGAAGGGAAAAGAATGATGAAATGTGTAAGGAAGATATTCAAGCCAACACCCAGGCAGTTTGGAACAAACGAGGAATGGCAATTTCCACCATAACTGATTCAGAAATTGACTTTGCTATTAGAGTCATCTCGCACAAGTTTTATCAATCTAGTTGGTTGGACAACGTCCCCTATATGGTAGTGGACCAGGCATGGAAGATAATCAAGAAAGGACACACATATGACCTTGTCAAGCTCTAGCTAACTCAACTTGCTGAGAATTTGAACTCCATCCGGACCACGAAGAATTCTATGTGTAACTTCGGTTCCTTACTAATCTATTTGTTCTTTTATGTAAAGAAGTGTTTTCCTACACATGGAGGTGTTATATGGGATAAGAGGAGACCCATCACTATTAAAATCAATGAATTTGTAAGTCAGATTGGAGATAACTTTAATGGAATAATGGACAACTATTTTGTTGAGTTTAAGAAGAAGATGAGAAAGAGGACTAGAGTCCTTGTGTCTTTGATTGAAAAATACAATAAGGACATATGTTTTCTAGTAGATACAAATTTTACTTATGCACAGGCAGTCCTACCTAGGGTTTCATGGTTAATGACATTACCCTATGAACTAAATATAGATGAAGCTACTGCTGCAATTACAACCCTCTTAGCTGAAGAAATTGATAGTAAAGCACCTCACTTTGGAACCTTTGATGAAGCTAAATCCAAGATCACTTTGGGATTAATGGCTGCCACCACAAAGAGGAAAATAAAGAAGATATTGAAGAATTTGGAAAAATATGTCAAATAATTTGAACAGGATGCACCACTGGAGTTGACCCAAGGATTGGGAGAAGATGAACCGAGTGAAACTAGTACTAGTGAAGAAGAAGAAGAGAAAGAAAAGAAACCAGTGATTGTTGAGCCCCCAACTAAGAAAATAATTTTAAAACCTAAAGTGTCATCGACACCAGTACTTAGGCCCAGAATAAGGAGAGCTACTGCCGAGACTCCTAAGATGCCACCCGCATCTGTTAAGAGAAAACCCGCACTACCTAAGGTAGTGCCGAATAAGGTTATAAAGAGGCCTAGAAGGAAACTTGTTTTAGAACAAGATGATGATGAAGAAACAAAGAGTGATGAAGAAGTAAAGAGGAAGGTTACACAAAAGGATACTCAACTCACTATTGATGAAATATGTTATAAGATTACTAGCTCTGCAGCAGTGGATGAGTTGAAATGATTAAAATTTGGGAACATGAGCATTGGAGACAAAGAAAAAGTGGAAGATGCTATTCTTGAAATATTGTGCACTTTCAAGATGCTGCCAATTCAAATAGAAAATAGAATTCCCAAGGAATTAAGCAACAGGGTTGCACAGAAATGGGAATATGCTCTGCAAACTGAAAAGGAAATAAGGGAGAGCACTTTAGCACAAGTTGAGTCTAGTCTCACCCCTGCCAACATCAAACAGATAATTGAACAATACAGAGCTAAGTTTGATCCCAAACTTAGAGCTTATCGAATTCTTCAACACAAGGTTGAGGATGTTGTACAAGAAAGTGTCAAAATATAGAAAATAGTGTTTGGATTATTGTGTGACAAGGATGAAGAAAAGAGTGCTAGTACTTCGAAAGTTACTGAACCTGAAATAAAATAAAATAAAATGGAGACTAGAACTCCTAAGGAAGTGGAAGATCAAGACAAATAAGAGGTTCACATTGTTGACATAACCGAGGAGAGCCCCATCAAGAATTCAATTTTGACTGATGCTGATTTAAAGACCATGAAAACAAATGATATATCCTTGCCAAGTAGTAACACAGTACTTTTACAAGTCAAGGATTATCCAACAATTGTTGGCACACAATCTGTTGATATGAGTCCTCCCATACTTGAAGTTGCAACTATTGACAAGTTAGTCAGTACGAGCCTTACTGAGGAACCCATAAAGTCGGTACCAGTCACTAAATCTACATCTACCGAGGAAGAGGACAAAGTAGACAATCTTGAAGGCAAAATCCAAAGTCCTCCTATGGAAGATAATAGAAAAGAAGAACAAGGAGATAAGTTGGATGGACAAGATGTTAGTCCTCATGCCAAGGATAAGGGTGAAGGAGAAATAGATATAAAAGGAAAATCTATTGAGGTGTGAGAGACTAAGGAGCAAGAGGCAATACAAGCTCTTGTACAGATGCCGAGTGGAAGCACCCCACCGAGAACACAGAAGGAGAAAAATGAGGTAACAATTGATGAGGTCATTGTTATTCCTAAATGGGATACTGATAACCTATCTTATGAGCAAATGCAGATATTGAAGGATTTGCTGACGAGGAAAAGCAGGCAAGTAGAACTCTGAAGGGAACATCAGTAGAAATAGGTCTTATATGAAATAAAAGATATATTTAATGAAGTTTATGAATTATCAGGTGTAAATAGTTCTGCCCCCATATTGGAATAGCTTGTACACATTGTTCAAAAAGTAAATAATGACACTAGCAGTGCAAGTGATAAGTTATTTGAGTGGTCAGAATGAAAGTTTGAGACCAAAATGCTAGAAAAAGTATCTACCGAGATAGCAGTGAAACAGGTCGAGCTGTCTACTTTGGTAAATAAGATCGAAGAGGTAGTTGTGAATGGACAGTCTCTGTTGGCCAAATTTTGTAATATTGAACTATTCACTGATGAGAATCAAGGACTGGTTGACACACTAAAACAAGAACTTAAGGCTACCAGTTAGTCTCTAAGCTTGGATGCAGACACTAGTGCCGAACATTATGCCAAAATCCTACATACCCAAGGTAAGTTAGCCAAGATGGTGGCTAATGATGGAAAGATTAGATCTCAACTAATTTATATGAAAACTATTTTGACACCTCATCTGGAGGCCATATAGAGAAAGTTAGTCAAGGCTAAGGAATTAACTTAGAGAAATCCAAATTTGTCCACAGTCGAGAGCCTAGTCAGTCTAGCTGCCGAGCTAGGAGTGCAGACATAAGTTCTAAATATTGCTTCTACAGCTTGGGAAACTACACTACACATGGTCATGGTGCTACATAAGCCATTTCTGGAGAAATTTTGGGAACTCCCTACTAATGAAGAGATTCATCATGTCAAAAACAAGGGGGATTCATCATGACATGATTAAGGATAGGTAACAAAATTTTGACTGTATATATATCTCAGGGGGAGTATTAGGCTAGTACAACATACTTTTGTAATTGTAAGTACAAATGTCATGAAAAAGTGTTTTTTGCCACTAATGTCAAAGGTGGAGATTGTAGATCTCTATAGTTTTGTTGACCATTAGTGCTTCACACTTAGTCATATATCTAGGCAATGATGTTTGGTCATCACTGTGACTGATTCATTTTGTAAAGGCTGAGTTATGTATTGAATACTTACTGAGTAGTAGTACTACCGAGTAAAGTTATGGTCACTACATGTTTGTTTTATGCCGAGTATAGTTTTTTTCTAAGTTACATATGCAATGATTATCGAGCGACAAAGAGTTTAACATTTGCTAAGTATAGTGAATACTGAGTACCAGCAATAACATTTGCCAAGTTAGCCAGGAATGACATATAAGTTTGGAATGGCACAATGATCGAGGTAAACCATTTTTGGTGATAGTGGTGTTTTGTATTTTGTTTGTTGAGGTAATTACGAAGGTAATTACACATTCATCTTGTAATCATTGATCCCTATGTAATACCTAGAGCCAATCAGAAAATTGTATAGCTTAAGCGGAAATAGGAATAAATCTGAACTGTAGATCTTGAATCGTTAAGATGTTTTGGTTATTATATAAGGTCAAGATCTTAACCCTAAAAGATGAGAGGAGAATCAGATAGAGAAAAAGAGATATTGAGATCGAATGAATACTATGAGTATGAGAGAATGAATAGAAAGGCATATTCAGAATAGTTAAGTATTTAGATAGAGTTCAGTGACTGAGCTAAGCAGTGAAAGGATAGAATCAAGAAAGATCAGATAGAAGAGATCACTAACATATAGTAAAGAGGAGATCTGTAATCTACATATAAGTGCAAACCAAAAGATTAGGTACTAAGACATTTTTTAATCAGTGTATCAGGGTAAATCTCTTAACCGAGTAGTCTTAATAGACTTTATGTAATCTCTTTACCGAGTTCTTACTTTGTTGTAAGTTTTAAATCTTTTAGCAAGGTAGACTGCATAAGTCTTTTAGCTTTTAACAGAGCAGACCTTTCACAGGGTAGATCATGAATTGATCACATTTTGTAAGCCCTAACAGGAAAAACTTATTACTGTAGTAGTGAAGATTTGTGGGTGTCATCCCCACTCCAGTTTTACCTTTCAAGGGTTTCTGGGTTACCAAAATTATTGTGTTATGAGTGATTTCATGTATGCTACTTAACATGTTAAGTTACTTAGAATGATCAAGTTTTGTTTATGTCATTTATAAAGTTTTATCAGTATAAAAGGTTAAAGTAGGTGATATCTGATTCACCCCCCCCCCTCTCAGTATTACCTTCCCATTTATATTTCCAACAGCAGGATCAATTAGAGCCAAACACTTCTTCAAAGAGGCTACATTTTTATGATCCCCCTACGACATAGGATGTAGTTTTAGTTTTGTGGTCATTTAGAGATGCCACTTGGCACATTTTGAGATGGCATATATGCCACATTGTACACCTTGAAACATTGATTTTGTAGACATTTTGAAATGGCATGTGCCATATTTTTATATGGAGATACTTTTGATACATTTGATACTTTCTATATGTAGAACATGTTCATTTTTATGTTATATTTGTGTCAGCTTTTGTATACATATTTATTATTCATGTTTATGGAATTGAATGGTGAAGTCATATCTTGACTATGATTATCATTATGATTTAAATCATATCTTGTTGAAGTTACATTTGTTTTTCTTTACTTTGGAATACCCTAGTCATGGAGCTTATTATGTTTGAGGTTTAACTTCTATAGATTTCCTATGTTCTTATGTTTCATACCATTATACCTCCCACCCAAAGGGATAGTCAGTCTCTTCAGATTTACAAACCACCTCTATAAATGTTAACTTTCTCAATCAGAACACAACTGGACTCACGTATAAAAACCACAATTTTGCATTTAAGGCGTGCTCAAGTGATAGCCCACATCTACCAACTATCCAAAAAATTAGTCTTTTTAAGTCTTTGGACAACCCAACTCCATTACCATACACATCACATGTTTTGTTTCCTCAAAGCCACACATGCACATATTATAACATCCCAAACTTCTCCACTAGCTATATATATTTTCCATATACATACTGACCCCAGCATGAAAAACCATGAGCCATATTTCTTGATTACATTTAACTTCACCTAACATAACATTTTATATCTACATTTACTACATTACAAAGATAAGTGCTGATATTATACTCTATATAACCACTCTACTACATCACAGATCCCACGACCCTTAACCCAACTTGTAATCCCACTTGTGCCACTTATTAATACATTGTTTCAATACTATCTATATACACACTATGTATATAATTCATCATATTGGGGTTTACTAAATCCATAGAGAAATGTAGCACTTGTGCTATTAGGTCACTTGGGTCGAGCATGGTGGTGAGCATTCCAGTGACTCCATTGGTGGAACGTGGTTGTCACTGGTGTTTATCCGACTAATTGGAGCCAATGGAGCAGATGGTTCAATGCTAGGATGAATGATTTGAAAGATACACTACTGAGCTACTTTGAACTGACCCTCACTGCAAGTTTTGGCATCAACTAAGATCACCTTGCCAAATGCAAATGAAGTCAAATCGCCCAAAATTGAGAGAGGTTATTGTAGACCTCGAAAACAAAATCCTGTAGCCCCTAATGGTTTGTCGATACCTCTCATGAGGTCTAAGATACGAGCCTCGGAAGATCACTGCCCAATCATGCTTAGTGCACCTAGGGATCACTTGGGTTGAGCATGGTGGCAAGCATTCCAGTGACTCCGTGGGTGGAATGGGGTTGTCACTGGTGTTTACCTGGCTAATTGGAGCTGATGGAGTAGATAGTTCAATGCTAGGATGGATGGTTTGAAAGATACACTACTAAGCTACTTTGAACTGACCCTCACTGCAAGTTTTGCCATCGACTGAGATCGCCTTGCCAAATGCAAATGAAGTTGAATCGCCCAAAACCAAGAGAGGTTATTGTATACCTCGAAAACAAGATCCCATAGTCCCTAACAGTTTATTGATACCTATCACAAGGTCTGAGATACAAGCCTCATAAGATCTCTACCCAATCATGCTTAGTGCACCTTGGGGTCACTTGGGTCGAGCATGGTGGCGAGCATTCTAGTGACTTTGTGGGCAGAATGGGGTTGTCACTGGCATTTACCTAGCCAACCAGAGTCGATGGAGTAGATGACTTGATGTGAGGATGAACGGTTTGAAAGATACATTGTGGTGCTACTTTCAACTAACCCTCACTGCACAATGAATCGTTTACATCTATCATGTATGTATCCATTTGATTCAAATGAACTTCCTAGGGGTCCTAACAAGTGATAAGGCATACTAGGACCCCAAGGAAGTCCCCATGACCCCTTTTGACACATTTGAACCCTCAAGTGTGTTTGAAGGGATCCTAAGACCCCTTAGGAGAGACTTGAGGGTTCCAATATGTCCATATGGGTCATGAGGACTTCCTAGGGGTCCTAACACCTGATAAGGCATACTAGGACCCCTAGGAAGTCCCCATGACCCCTTTTGACACATTTGAATGCTGAAGTGTGTCTGAAGGGGTCGTAGGACCCCTTAGGACACACTTGAGGGTTTCAATGTGTCCATAGGGGTCATGGGGACTTCCTAGGGGTCCTAACATGTGATAAGGCATACTAGGACCCCTAAGAAGTCCCCATGACCTCTTTTGACACATTTTAATAGTCAAGTGTGTCCAAAGGGGTCGTAGGACCCCTTAAGACACACTTGCACATTCCAATGTGTCCATAGGGGTCATGGGGACTTCCTAGGGGTCCTAACACATGATAAGGCATACTAGGAACCCTAAGAAGTCCCCGTGACCCATTTTGACACATTTGAATGGTCAAGTGTGTCCAAAGGGGTCGTAGGACCCCTTAAGACATACTTGAGGATTCCAATGTGTCCATAGGGGTAATGTAGACTTCCTAGGGGTCCTAACATGTGATAAGGCATACTAGGAACCCTAGGAAGTCCCCATGACCCCTTTTGACACATTTGAATGCTCAAGTATGTCCGAAGGGGTCATAGGACCCCTTAGGACACACTTGAGGGTTCTAATGTGTCCATAGGGATCATGGGGACTTCCTAGGGGTCCTAACATGTGATAAGGCGTACTAGGACCCCTAGGAAGTCCCCATGACCCCTTTTGACACATATTAATGCTCAAGTGTGTGTGAAGGGGTCCTAAGACCCCTTAGGAGACACTTGAGGGTTCCAATGTGTCCATAGGGGTCATGAGGACTTCCTAGGGGTCCTAACACTTGATAAGGCATACTAGGACCCCTAGGAAGTCCCCATGACCCCTTTTGACACATTTGAATGCTCAAGTGTGTTCGAAGGGGTTGTAGGACCCCTTAGGACACACTTGAGGGTTCCAATGTGTCCATAGGGGTCATGAAGACTTCCTAGGGGTCCTAACATGTGATACGGCATACTAGGACCCCTAGGAAGTCCCCATGACCCCTTTTGACACATTTGAATGCTCAGGTGTGTCTGAAGGATTTGTAGGAACCCTAATGAAAAACTTGAGGGTTCTAATGTCTCCATAGGTGTCATGGGGATTTCCTAGGGGTCCTAATGCATGATAAGGTATACTAGGACCCCTAGGAAGTCCCCATGACCCCTTTTGACACATTTGAATGGTCAAGTGTGTCTGAAGGGGTCATAGGACCCCTTAAGACACACTTGAGCATTCTACTATGTCTGTAGGCGTCATGGGGACTTCCTAGGGGTCCTAACGCAAGATAAGGCATACTAGAACCCCTAGGAAGTCTCCATGAGCCCTTTTGACACATTTGAACATTCAAGTGTGTCTGAATGGGTCATAGGACCCCTTAAGACACACTTTAGCATTCCGATATGTTCATAGGGGTCATGGGGACTTCCTAGGGGTCCTAACACATGATAAGGCATACTAGGACCCCTAGGAAGTCCCCATGACCCCTTTTGACACATTTGAATGGTCAGGTTTGTTTGAAAGGGTCGCAAGACCCCTTAAGACACACTTGAGGGTTCCAATGTGTTCATAGGGGTCATGGGGACTTCCTAGGGGTCCTAATGCATGATAAGGCATACTAGGATCCCTAGGAAGTCCCCATGACCCCTTTTGACACATTTGAACCCTCAAGTGTGTTTGAAGGGGTCCTAAGACCCCTTAGGAGGCACTTGAGGGTTCCAATGTGTCCATAGGGGTCATGATGACTTCCTAGGGGTCCTAACATGTGATAAGGTGTACTAGGACCCCTAGGAAATCTCCATGACCTCTTTTGACACATTTGAACACTCAAGTGTGTCCGAAGGGGTTGTATGACCCCTTAGGACACACTTGAGGGTTCCAATGTGTCCATAGGGGTCGTGAGGACTTCCTAGTGGTCCTAATGTGTGATAAGGCATACTAGGACCCCTAGGAAGTCCCCATGACCTCTTTTGACACATTTGAATGCTCAAGTGTGTCTGACGGGGTTGTAGGACCCCTTAGGACACACTTGAGGGTTCCAATGTGTCAAAAGGGGTCATGAGGACTTCCTAGGGGTTCTAACACGTGATAAGGCATACTAGAACCCCTAGGAATTCTCCATGACCCCTTTTGACACATTTGAATGCTCAAGTGTGTCCAAAGGGGTTGTAGGACCCCTTAGGAAACCCTTAAGGGTTCCAATGTGTCCATAGGGGTCATGGGGACTTCCTAGGGGTCCTAACACATGATAAATCATACTAGGACCCCTAGGAAGTCCCCATGACCCCTATTGACACATTTGAACACTCAAGTGTGTCTGAAGGGGTTTTAGGACCCCTTAAGACACACTTGAGCATTCCAATGTGTCCATAGGGGTCATGGGGACTTCCTAGGGGTCCTAACATGTGATAAGGTGTACTGGGACCCCTAAGAAGTCCCCATGACCCCTTTTGAAACATTTGAATGCTCAAGTGTGTCCTAAGGGGTCCTAGGACCCCTTAAGACACACTTGAGAATTCCAATGTGTCCATAGGGTCATGAAGATTCCCTAGGGGTCCTATCATGTGATAAGGGGTACTAGGACCCCTAGGAAGTCCCCATGACCCTTTTTGACACATTTGAACACTCAAGTGTGTCTGAAGGGGTCGTAGGACCCCTTAGGACACACTTGAGGGTTCCAATATACCCATAGGGATCATGGGGACTCTCTCTCTCTCTCTCTCTCTCTCTCTCTCTCTCTCTCTCTCTCTCTCTCTCTCTCTCTCTCTCTCTCTCTCTCTCCTTCTCCTTATCCTTCTCCTTTTGCATCTCTCTCTATCTCTCTATCTCTCTATCTCTCTTTCTCTCTATCTGTCTGTCTGTCTGTCTATCTCTCTCTCTGTCTCTCTCTCTGCCTCTAGTGAACTATTCTAAAAAGCCTCCATTTTTGTGTAGCTAGGGTTTACTGTGCCTGTAAAAGGCACAACTATACCCCTGTAGGGACTCATGCTCATGCTCGAAATCATATTATTTTCATACATTCCTTGAAATTTTATAGAAATATTTAGCCTGCCACCTTTAAAGACCTAAAATAAATGAAAAATAAAATTTAGGCCAAAAATACATACTGCATTTCTATATGTAGTACCTTCAACTTCAATAATCCAGCTGGCTTCCTCTACTAAGACACAGAGAACTTCATTAATGTCAGCTCTGGGAGGAGGACTATAATTTCCATATTTCCGCAAGCCCTAAAATATTTTTGTCATTATCACTCTCTGCCTCCACTCTCTCAGTTTAGTCCTCTCCCTCTCCGCTGCACTCAGCTTAGCCATCCTTACCTACTCTTTAATAGAGATTCTCCAAAATTTGTCACATGATGATGATTACTCACCATCTGCTAGTAGCTCAAGTAGTGATAGAAGCTCTTCAGTGCACATGTACACTGACACAAAAAATTCAGATAGAGAAGTAAGAAATACTGTGGAATTATCCACAGAGCAATGTGAAATGAAGCCTAAAATTGGTTCATTAGTAGGAAAAGAATTTGGTCATGCACTTCATTCTAGCACCACAAATATTTCTATTATAAATTCCTATTCATCAATGGCCTTGCATTTACGGGACTTGGGAAACCAGGTTAGTCATGTTGGGCATTATCCCTCAAATGTAAGTTCATTTCCACCTTTGGCAAGGAAGTCTCACTCCTCATTTTAGAACAAAGGGAAGCCATCTATGGTCCAAGATAATAATTCAACTCACAAGTGGAGAGCTTCTCAAGGTATGGATCTCTTTCATAGAGAAGTTCCTGATTCATCTCAAGGTTCTCATTTAGGTGACCAACTCCTTGGAGGTCCACAAATAGACCCATTGATTTCCCAAATTGGTAAAAGGGTAGATGCAATTTTGGAAAGCATATCCCAATTGAAGAGAAATGGAAATTACAGTGAGCATAAAGTTATTGCAGATCCAATGGGTGTATCTCCTCCACTGAAAAATATAACTGCTTCCAGAGACTTGAGTTTAAATGGAGACTATCTGTTCCCAAACATGCCCCAGTCGAGCAAATGAACTAGATGTTGCTTGAGTAAAGAAGATAGTGGTTTATTAAAGCATCTACATTATCCCACTTTCTATCAGTTACTACTTTTTGAGTGGCTTTCCAGCTGCTTCTGTATGAGATTTTTGTAATACATAATGTCCTCATGCAAGTACATGCCAGTTTTTGTAAACATTTTCTATTGTAAAGGGTTAGTGAGCAATATCAAAGAAAAGGTTCTTGCATGTATTATTTAGACACATATCAATTAGGAAACCATTTTTCTCCCATTACATGGCAAAAATGCCTAGATTCACTTTATCGGTATCAATAGGCAGAAAGATGAGGGAATAAATACTTGTGAAGAGGAAGTACAAATGTTACTGTCCAAAAGCATTTGGAGAGTAATATTCTTCTCTTGATTGTAATAAGAAACTCAAAATGCAGAAGACAACAAATAGCTGGGGCATTTATTTCCTATGCCCTATGTCAATTTTAGTTCAATTCCTATTGATGATATTCTCAATGTGTAAAAATAAACTGATGTGTTATTTTAAAATGGTGTTGATTGAAATTTATGAATATATGTCAAATATCCATTTTTTCTAGAATTTGAAATAGAACTAGTGGTAATATAATCAAATTTGTGAATTTCACATCCAATCATTGGATGTTAATCAAAAGTACAACACAACAATATTTTTGAACTGATAAACAATCTTAGTCTTACTTCAAACCTACTCCCATGTATGTGGGTTCTTGGAGGTATCTACTGAACAATGTGTGGATCTGTAATGTCCCTATCCAGGACCTTACTCACTTTGCTTAAAACTCCTAATTAGAATTTGGATTTCTAATGCCTGCTGTGATATTATTTAAGTTTTCCTTGCTCCTTATTGATTAATATTGTAATGAATTGGTTAGGCTTCCCCTTCTCTCTCTCTCTCTCTCTCTCTCTCTCTCTCTCTCTCTCTCTCTCTCTCTCTCTCTCTCTCTCTCTCTCTCTCTCTCTCCTACTCTCTCCCCTTCCCCTTCTCTCTCTATCTCTCCTACTCTCTCCCCATCCCCTTCTCTCTCTCTCTCTCTCTCTCTCTCTCTCTCTCTCTCTCTCTCTCTCTCTCTCTCTCTCTCTCTCTCTCTCTCTCTCCTACTCTCTCCCCTTCCCCTTCTCTCTCTATCTCTCCTACTCTCTCCCCATCCCCTTCTCTCTCTCTCTCTCTCTCTCTCTCTCCCTCAATGGCCGCCCATGAATTTTTTAAATGGCTGATTGATTTCCATTGCTTCTTTCAATGGCCATCCATGATTTTTCTGCAATCTTCCAACCTTTCGTACATAGTTTTAAAATACATATTAATATATTATACATATAAAATAATATATAATATATAATATATGATATATAATGTAACATTTAATATTAATATAGATTAAATAATATTTAATGTAAAATGTATATTATATAATATTTAATATATAATTGATATTATATAATATTTAATATATATAATATGTAATCTAATATATATCTAATATATGGTTTTTGATATATAATATATCATATGAAGGATGGAGAAATGGGAGCGAGAAAGGGGAGGGAAAAGTGAAAAATCAAAATTCTTCTGGCATTTTTAGGTACCTGATTAGGCTCGGTATTGCTTTGTGCACCAAACCTAAATTAGTCAACTATTGAAATGTCTCAAAAATGCATTTTTCCCCTATTTCTCTGAGTTCCAGACTTCGACCATGTAGCTGACGACTTTTTTTTCACCCAAATTTGATGAAAGGAAAATGGTATCTTAAGGAGATTATCAGCTTTCTATCAATATAATTGCTGTCAAATTTTGAATTCGGTAAATAATTATTAATTATTTTCTAATTGAGTTACCTCTAAAGTGCTAATTTATATACTGATTGAAAAATGACTATAACTTTCAAACTGTATAACATTTTTGAAATCTGAAAAATGCGTCACATTCTATGCTTCACCTATTATAAGGAATTTTTTTTTTGAATTTTGTAAAGTTTTGAATGAGTTAAGGTGGTCAGATATGAGAGTTTTTTTAATTCTGAAAACGTTGTAGCAGAAAATTCATAATTAATTATTTTTTTGGAATAAAATTACAAAAAAATATGTGTCACATCCAGGCATGAGTCTACTACTTATATATAAAATATTATCATTTGATTATGATTAAGGTGGTCAGACATACACCTACTTATTTTTTTCTAGAAATTTTTGTACTGCTGCATTGAAATTTATACTTTTCACCAATTGTACTAACTTTTTTTCAAAAAAGGCCTAGTAGTTTAGAAACTAAATTCAATTTTCTATAGATTCTATTCTTACAACTTTTTGTTATTAGGTCGATAGCTAGTTGAAATTTTCACATCAAGTTGACTAACCCTGATTTGCTGATTTTTCCTTGC
The DNA here is from genome assembly GCA_027943335.1 of Chamaecyparis obtusa. Lineage (NCBI taxonomy): Eukaryota > Viridiplantae > Streptophyta > Pinopsida > Cupressales > Cupressaceae > Chamaecyparis > Chamaecyparis obtusa. The sequence goes on along the minus strand of BSBK01002619.1, from coordinate 362,776 downwards.
CACTTAAGGGCATAGTTTGACCCCTCATGATCTTGCACATACCCTCTAACTAGACCTATCTGAAGAGATATGTTTGATTCCACAATTTGATGATGTATGGCTATGGCATAAGAGGTTATGTCATGTTAACTTTGACAATATGGTAAATATTAGTAAAAAGAAGAAAGTTAGAGGTTTGCCTAGATTGAAGAAACCTGATAATGTGATGTGCAAACAATGTTAGTTGGGTAAAATGACAAAGTCTAGTTTCAAGACCAAGACTTTTACTTTTGAAAATGCTTTAGATCTAGTTCATACTGACCTTTGTGGACCTATGGGTGTACAAAACTATTGTGATGCTAAATATTTTATTCTTTTTGTTGATGATTACACTATGATGATAACTGTACTATTTTTAAAAGTAAAATCTAATGCATTTCAGTTGTTTAAGTGGTATTTGGCTAAGGTTGAAAAGCAGATAGGTAGGAACCTGAAATGTCTAAGATCTGACCGAGGTGGAGGGTTTATATCAAATGAGTTCAATCTGTTCTGCAATGATAGAGGAATCAAGAGATATATGTCTACACCTAGAACACCTCCACAGAATGGTATAGAAGAGAGAAGGAACAAATCTATCATGGATTGTGCAAGGACACTAATGATTGAGAAAAATGTTGCACAAAAGTACTAGAAAGAAGCTGTAAGTACAACTATTTATAACTTAAACTGAGTACAAATAAAAAAAAGTAAAAAATGTTACACCTTATGAACTACGGTATGGTTATGCACCTAATGTAAAATACTTTAGAATCTTTGGGAGAAAATGCTATATACTAAAAGACAATAGGAATGGAAAGTTTGATGCTAAAAGTGATGAGGGCATATTCCTAGGTTATTTCATAAAGAGTAAAGCTTACAAGTGTTTGAACTCTAACACTAACAAAATTGCGGAAAGTGTAAATGTGAAGGTTGATGAATATGCAGAGAAAAATGAATAGGAAAGCAAAAGAGAACCTAAAGACTGTAGATCTTTTATGTATACAGAAGGAGAGGCAAGTAACACACTTGCACCTGATGCTGAGTCTCAGATTAGCAATGCCAATCATCAGGGAGATATTGTCGAAGGACAAGAGGATGCTACTGAGAATTAGGAAGAGGTTGTACAATTACTTGATATAGACTGGATTCTCAAGGATAAATGACATGAGCAATCTACATATGAAAGATGAAGAAGGTAAAGGAATTTTGTTAGCTAAGATTTTTTTAGATGATATCATATTTGGAGGACAAGATGCCCTGTGTAAGAAATTTTCAAATGAGATGCAAACTAAGTTTGAAATGTCTATGTTTGGTGAGATAAAATTATTTGTTGGTTTACAAGTCCATCAGATGGAGAAAGGTATTTTTATGACACAGTCTAAATATGTCAAAGAGATACTAAAAACCTTTGGAATGGAGAATTCAAGGCCAGTGAGTACTCCCATGGCTAATGGACAGAAACTGTCTAAAAATGATGATACTGCTGAAGTAAACCAAACTCTGTATAGATCTATGATTAGAAAGCTACAATATGTTGTTCACAACAGACCAGATATTGCTCTAGTAGTTGGGATTGTGGCAAGATTCTCTGCCAATCTTAAGAAAAGTCATATGATGGTTGTGAAAAGAATAATGAGATACTTGAAAGGGACAAAAGACTATGGACTGTACTAAAAGAAGCATGAGAGATTAGAATTGAGAGTCTATACTAATGCAGATTGGGTAGGAAATGTGGATGACATAAAAAGTACTAGTGGTGGAGATTTCTTTCTTGGACAGAGATTAGTTTCTTGGACAAGCAAGAAACAAAATTGCATTTCCCAATCTACAACTGAAGCCGAGTATGTAGTAGTTGTAGTGAAGTATTCAAACTTGATATGGATTAAGCAATTGTTGAAAGGCATGAAAGAGGAGATCACTAAACCAGTTGTCATATACTATGACAACACAAGTGCTATCAACATATATAAGAATCCAGTGATGCACACAAAGACTAAACATATTGCCATCAAGTATCACTACTTGAGGGAATTGGTACAAGATAAAGAGGTGAGAATGGAATATGTGAATACAAAGGAACAACTAGCAGACATATTCACAAAAGCCTTACCAAAGAAGTTGTTAATATGATTTAGAAAAACGGAGAGGGAGTGGGGTGAATCAGTTGTTCTCAGGTCTAGATATATAAAACAAAACTTAAAAACACTTCAATAACTCAGATCTAATAACCAAAACTACTCAGTCACTACTGAATGTATACCAAAAAACATAAAATAGTGCAGTCCACTATCCAACAGTATTTAACTTGAAAAACATAGAAATGTTCACACCAAAACATTCACACAAGTATTAAGATCGGGATTTATACTAGAAACCCAATTTGGAAAAAACCACTTTGTAACATGTTACTGATATTTTCACTCTTCTGAAGTGAGCTCTCTGAAAAGCCAACCATGTTAAAGGTTTACAAACACACTGCTAGGTGTGACCCTGTTAAAGGATTTCAACCACCTTGTTAGGAGTGCACCTTGTTAAAGGACTTAAGTATATTCCATTAGAATGCAACCTTGTGAAAAGGATTTATACAATGACTATTAGGTCAACCTTGATTAAAGGATTTTGACTGATACAATGGTTAGAAAGTAACAATAGTATTTGATCTAAAAAACATACAACTCACTTTTCAAATAATAGATCCAATGCCGTACACTTATGCTGGCTTACTGAATGAGTTCCATTTCCATCCCCATCACTGATCTGCTCAGAAATCCCTTCAAAAAATCACAACTCTGATCAACTTCTTCACCTTCAAACTTTCTACTTATTCAATCAATAACAACAACTCCAACATCCTCTACATATCTCAACCTCTCTCTTAGGTTTCCTTATATCTCTTTAACAGATAGATATTCTCTTTCACCGCTTAATCTCCTTCGTAGATCTTAGGGTTAGGTCAGATTCATCGAATCCTTCCAACATTATGTTCTTCATCCATCCTTCTAGAAATATCTTAAATCTCCTTATTCGAATCATAATAAAATGGTTTACTGTACATTAAATGCTTCCATACAATCAATTAATAAAGTCAACACGATTTACATAATCCAAGAATTCAACTATGTCTGCTGGGAATTTGAATTCTTCCTCAAATGTAAATTTCTAACACTCGCTCAATACTATGTTTAACTCCTCGGTCATCAATGAGCAACTTTTTCATCTCTTCAAAATTGTTTCACTTGGTAATACACTGATGTTTGGTCAACACTAAATTTTCTCGGCATATACTAGCTTGGTCGACACTAACATCACTCGACTTAAACTAGATTTCTTCACTTTTGCTCAATTAAGCCTACTTGTTCAATATTGCTTCTTACTTAGATATACAATACATTATCTTATCATTGTGCCACATAATTAAGTACTCATTGAAGTATCAAGATAACTCAACCTTTCCCTAGGTGCTATTGTTATCAACCTTGCCCTAATCCTTCACATCAACCAATAGATATAGTCTTTTCTTAGATAGCAACAGTCTTACCAGTTAAGGTTTGACATCAATGACAATACAAAAATTTATTCAATTGTAGTTTCCAACAATCTCCCTCTTTGGCATTGATGGAAACACCATATGAATAACACATGATTCACCAACCAATCCAAAACTTATCTTTGCATTAGAAACATTTGTAATATCCTTAGCTTCATTCTGATTCTGAATCACTCTGCTAACCACTCTACAAATTTTCTTGACGGACCACATAGTAACTCCCTCTTAATCTTTTGTGTCATTCTTCCTCTGAATCTCTCCCTATTTCTTGATCTTTCATGTGTTTTCATCTAACTTATCTCCCTCTTTGACAATAATGCCAAAGCAACAACTAAAACTTGCATCTTTTAGATGTAGATTTCATCTTGTCAGTTTAGTAACAATGTTTCTCCCTCTGTCATCTTGCTTATGACTATTTATAGCTTTGTTGTTCTTTTCACAACTCTAGGCTACTCCTAAAGTGTGACCTTTCCTGGATCAATTTGTCAGATATTTTGTGCAGCACATTTGATGCAGTGTTCCTAGCTTGACTAGGAAGCCTCAGTTAGGGGAAGAACCCCTAATTGACCTCTCAAATATTCATGAGCCTCCTTTGGTAAGGCTTTTGTGAATATGTCTGCTAGTTGTTCCTTTGTATTCACATATTCCATTCTCACTTCTTTATTTTGTACCAATTCCCTCAAGTAATGATACTTGATGGAAATATGTTTGGTCTTTGTGTGCATCATTGGGTTCTTAGATATGTTAATAGTGTTAGAGTATCTATTTATCTTCACTTATTAATTAGATCATGTTGATTTAATTATTAAGTTATCTATGTACTCTATTTTCACTTAAGCTGTCTCTTAGGTGCATATAATTAATATTTTATATTAATTATATTGCGCAACCTAGCTTTTTCCTTTTAGGGTTTTGTTCACCTTATAGGTTGAACTCTTGTAATTATTTTTTCATTAGATTGGAATATAATTTCTCTCACACCGCTAAGATTTTCCAAGCTTTGTTTTTTGTGTCTTTTGCTTCCTTCCAACAATAGGTCATTTGCATGCAGGTGTTCTTGACGAACTGTGAAGTTGGATTTCTCAACTTCTACATGGTATCAGAGCTTCCCTGTTGCTGCCTGTTCTGGTGTTTTTGAAGCAATTTTTGAGGTTAAGGGTTTCAAGTTTTTTCAGATCTGGTATTCTTTGTAGGAAATTACCATTGCGCTTAGAAGGCCCAGAGAGTCAAAAATCATATAAAATTTGCATTTTTGGCCACTGTGACCTCTGGGAAAAATTTTCTTCCTCCTAGGTTGTACAACACGCAAATTGAGGAAATTTTTTATTAAAAAAAAACTCAAAAAAATGCCCTGCTGGGCTCTTTTTGGAGCATGCCGCCGCTGCTGATTCATTCATTTTAGCTCTCATTTTTGGCATTGAAGTAGAGGCTTCAGTTTCCTCCCTCTCTGCATCTAGCGTCCAAGTTTTCTTCTCATTTTTTATGCTTTCAATAATTGATTACTTGTTGTACAGGGGTTAGATTTATACATTGTGGGGGGGTGTTCTTTCTTTCTGTAATTTACTTCAGAAAAGACCCTCCTGCTTCTATCTTCTTCCTCTCTCAATGTCGGACCCCTCTGTGGCCCGACTGACACCACACAATTATCACACCTAGAAAGCACACATGACCAGGCTTCTTATGTCATGTGGCTTATGGTCATGTCTGGATGAAAACCAACCTATCCTGTAGCGTCCCTTTGATATTCTTTGGCACATAAACAAAATGGATGAAGCCATGGGCTTGATTGCACTGAACATCTCTGACAATCTCCTATTTCACCTGGAAGGTTTGACCACTCTTAGGGCTATTTGGGGCAAGTTTTCAACCTTATTTGGTATAGTGAACACATTCCAGAAACTTCAGCTTGATGCAGAGTTGACCTCTTTGACTCCTACTAATTTCCCCACTACAGAGGACTTCTTGATGAAATTCAAGTCTCTACGTACAGTTTTGTAGGGATGTGGGAAAATCAAGACAGATGATGAGTGTATCTTTTTGATACTCTCAAAGTTGCGAGGATAGTTTCAGATCTTTTCTTCCACTTTCTACTCCACCATGGATGCTTTGGGTACTAGACACACCATGCCATCATTTGAGACATTCTGTGATCAGTTGACACGGGAACAGGAAAAGATCCAATAGATGGATGCTTCTGGCTCTTCAAGCCAAGCATTGGTTGCTCAGTCTTCACAAGGGAAACCAAAATATAAAGCAAAACCAAAGAAAGATTCAGCAAGCAATGAGTATTCCTCCAAACCTGCACAGAAAATTGATTCAAAACCTCTAGCCAACCCTTCAAAGGGTAAATCTTCTTCGAAGTCTACTGAATCTACCTCCAAGACTAAGAAGAAATTAGTTGATACCTGTAGCTTTTGTGGAAAGGATGGACTTCCTATTTCTAGGTGTTGGAAATGTTTGGAGGCTTTAGAGGAAGCCATGCAGGAGCATCACATTTCAGCCCCTCAATCCACATCCTCCCCTGCAGGGAAAGGTCATGCTCTTACTGCATGAGAAATGACCTCTGGGCCCACCTAGATTCTTGATTCCGGTGCCTCTCACCACATGACTCACACTCAGTAGTTGGTCACCTCACTTTCTCCTTTTGCTACTTCACAGATTGCTATTGGGAACTCATCTCATCTTTCTATTTTGGGTTCTGGTTCTGTTGCATTAGTTGGGGGTTCTCTTTAGGATGTTCTTTGTGTCCCTAAAATTTTGACAAACCTATTTTCTATCTATCAGATTTGCCACTATGGCTCTGGTAAGATAATTGAGTTCTCACCACATGATGTGGTTATTTAGGATTTACATGATTCTAATATGATTGTGGCTACTGGGAGTGTTGACACTGCATCCTGCCTATATAGATTTGATGGATTTGAGTCTCTTGATGGCACAAGTTCCTATCTTATAGAACATGTAGATTCAATGAGAAGACTTTGACATGAGCATTTGGGCCATGTCAATTATAGATATCTTCAGTAGATGAGCACATAGGCACTTGTTCTTTGGCTTCCTTAGATTTCTTGCACTGATGGTGTTTGTCAAGGTTGTGTTCTTGGCAAACAACATAGGGATCCTTTCCCTTAGGGATGAGCTACTCATGCTTTGGCACCATTGGAGTTGATTCATAGTGACCTCATGTCATTTTCTACTCCTTTTTCTGGTGCTAGATATGTGCTTACTTTCATTGATGACTTCTCTAGGCACACATGGGTGTACTTTTTGAAGTACAAGTCTGATGTCTTTGATTCATTTCGAGTCTTTAAGACATTTGTGGAGAAGCAATCTGGTCTTTCTATTTGGTGGATACACACAGATAATGGGGGGGAGTATGTGAACCAAGCTTTCAGGGATTTTTTCTCTAAACATGGTCTTTAACATCAATTTTCAGTGCCCTACACCCCTCAACAGAATGGTGTGGTAGAGAGAAAGAACAAAACACTTTGGGAGATGGCTAATTGTATGATACAATCCAGGTCCATGGATTCATCTTTTTGGGTAGGGGCAGTCAATTGTGCCAACTATATTCAGAATTAGATGCCTCATAAGGCAGTTCGACACATGACTCCTGAGGAGGCTTGGTCTCATGTCAAGCCTGATGTATCATCATTTTGAGTTTTTGGTAGTGAAGAATGGGCATTTGTGCCTGATGCTCAGTGGAGAGTGATGCAGCAAAAGAGCTGACACCTCATTTTTGTTGGCTACTATAAGGATGTTAAGGCCTACAGGTTGTTTGATCCTGACTCCAGAGAGGTCCTGTTTTGATGGGATGTCTAGTTTGATGAGCACCTTCCTTCAGTAGATACCCAGCTCCCAGAGTCTACTTCACTTACCGCTACTCCCTCATCTTTTCCAGTTTCTTTTCAAGATGATGAGGATGATGATCTTGGTGATCCCTATCTACCTCCATCATAGGATCCTCCATAGATGCCTAGATGGGCTTGTGTTACAGTTGATGATGCAAGATCTCTAGTTGGTGACCCTTACACTTCCTGTCAAACCCGATCTCATACTGTGGGTTCTAGTCTTCTGAGTCATGCCATTTGTGATGATCCTCAGACATTTGTAGTAGCAACAGGACATACTGAGTGGGACAATGCTATGGAGGAGGAGTATTCTTCTTTGATGAAGAATCACACTTGGGATCTTTGTTCTCTTCCTAAGGGAAGAAAAATAGTGCGATGCAAGTGGTTGTATCGTACTAAGTTTGCTACTGATGGTTCCATTGATAAGTACAAGGCACATCTTATTGTGAAGGGTTTTTCACAGGTTGAGGGTATTGATTACACTTAGACATTTTCCCCTATCACCAAGATGAATTCTATCTGCCTTGTCTTATCCCTTGCAGCTTCTCAGGGATGGCCCATTTTTCAAATGGATGTGAAGAGTGCATTCTTGCACGGTGATCTCACTGAGGAGATTTACATGGAGTAGCATCCTAGATTTGTGCAGGATTCTTCCTTGGTTTGCAAACTTTGGTGTTCTTTGTATGGTCTCAAACAGGCCCCTCGGGCTTGGTATGAGAAGATGGACTCCTTCTTTCTTTCCATAGGATTCACCCAATGCCACTCTGATCCTACATTCTACATTCAGCATCTTGAGGATGAGGTTGTGATCCTTGTGCTCTATGTTGATGATCTTCTCATCATAGGTAGCTCATCTTATATGATTCAGGATGTTCAACGAGCATTAATGGAGCAGTTTGAGATGACCGATCTTGGTCTGTTACACTATTTCCTTGGTCTTTAGATTGTTCAGTCCTCTATTGGGATCTTTGTTTACCAGCAGAAGTATGCTCTTGACATGCTTCGACACTTTGATATGCTTGATTGCAAGCTTGCTCCCACACCTTTTCAGTTCGGTGTTACTTTGTCTACCTCTTGCACTTTGCCTTCAGTGGATCCTACATTGTATTGATAGTTGGTTGGCAGTTTGTTGTACCCGACTCACACTTGTCCTGATCTCTCCTTTGTAGCTGGTCTAGTCTCTTGGTTCTCTCATGAGTCTCATGAGAGTCATTGGCAAGCTACTAAGCATATTTTGAGATACATTCAGGGCACACTTATGTATGGAATTCATACACATCAAGGGTTCCTCACATTGTTAGATTCACTAACTCAGATTGGGCTAGTGATGTTGATGATCAAAAGTCTACTTCTGGCTTTGTCTTTTGTCTTCACTTTGGTCCTATCACATGGTCATGCAAGAAGTAGCATGCTCATGCACTTTCATCTACAGAGGCTGAGTACAGAGTAGTAGTGCATGCTAGCCAGGAGATTTTATGGCTTCAATAGTTGATGACTGAGTTTGGGTTTCCTTGTGATCGTCCCATAGTCCTATGGTACGATAATCATAGTGCTATTCACATTTCCCGCAACCCGGTGGAGCATCAATGCACCAAACACATTGAGCTTCATATGCATTTCATCTATCAATAGATTCAGGATGGTGTTCTCTCTTTGGAGTACATTCCTACTAACGCGCAGGTTGCTGACATCTTCACCAAACCTTTTGCATCTCTGCGCTATCTTCAGTTGCATTCTATGCTTGGGGTGATGGAAGTTGTCCTTGGGGGGTCTTGTTGAGGCCTTGCTTCCTTCATGTTTTTTCAGCATGTTTGTTCTATCTCTTTTTGGAGAGGGGTTTTTCCCACTAGGTTTTCTCCTTTGTCTCTGGTTTACAGAGATTTCCTTGTATTGGGTACTTGATCAGGCCTTGTTGCCTGGACCCATTTCTTGCTTTCATAGTTGTGCTAGGTTAGCTTACCTCCTGAGCTTCACATAAAGGGGGGTGTTAGAGTATCTATTTATCTTCACTTATTAATTAGATCATGTTGATTTAATTATTAAGTTGTTTATGTACTCTATTTTCACTTAAGCTGTCTCTTAGGTGCATATAATTAATATTTTATATTAATTATATTGCACAACCTAGCTTTTTCCTTTTAGGGTTTTGTTCACCTTATAGTTTGAACTCTTGTAATTATTTTTTCATTAGATTGGAATACAATTTCTCTCACACCGCTGAGATTTTCCAAGCTTTTCTTTTTGTGTCTTCTGCTTCCTTCCAGCAATAGGTCATTTGCATGCAGGTGTTCTTGGAGAACTGTGAAGTTGGATTTCTCAACTTCTACAAATAGCACTTGTGTTGTCATAGTATATGACAACTGGTTCAATGATTTCCTCTTTCATGCTTATCAACAATTGCTTAATCCATATCAGGTTTGAATAGTTCACTGCAACAACATCATCATTTTTAGACAGTTTCTATCTAGTAGCCATGGGAGTACTCACCGGTCTTGAATCCTCCATTCCAAAAGTTTTCAGTATCTCTTTAATATACTTAGACTGTGTGATGAAAATACCTTTCTCCATCTGATAGACTTGCAGTCCAACAAAGAAATTTATCTCACCAAACATACTCATTTCAAACTCTATTTTCATCTCATTTGAAAATTTCTTACATAGGGCATCTTGTCCTCCAAATATGATATCATCTACAAAAATCTTAGCTAACAAGATTCCTTTACCTTCTTCATCTTTCATATATAGATTGTTGGTTTCATTTGTCCTTGAGAATCCAATCTGTATCAAGTAATTGTGTAGCCTCTCATACCATGCTTTGGGGGCTTGCTTCAATCCATAGAGTGCCTTGTTCAGTTTGTAAACCATGTGTCTCTTTTTTGGATCAACAAATCCTTCAGGTTGTTTAATATAAAATTCTTCTTCTAATATACCATTTAAAAATGTAGACTTGACATCCATTTGGTATACCTTGAAATATTTGTAAGCAGGATATGCAAGTAGAGTTCTCACTCCTTCTAATCTTGCTATAGGGGGAAATGTCTCCCCATAGTCTATTCCTTCTTCTTGATCATAACCTTTGCATACCAGCCTTGCTTTGTTCCTTGTGATTTGTCCATATCCATTAAGCTTATTTCTAAATACCCACTTTGTTCCAATAACATTTTTGTTTTCTGGTCTCGGCAAGAGAGTCCAGGTATCATTCTTTTCTATTTGATCTATCTCCTCATTCATAGCTTTAATCCAGTCTTCATTTTCTAATGCCTCTCTTTTTGTCTTAGGCTCAAATTCACATAATAAACATGTAGGGTCTTTCAACTTACTTCTGGTCAGAATTCTAGTTTCTTTGTCTCCAATAATTTGTTTAGGACTGTGATGTCTCCTTACATACTGTAACAAAATAGGTTCAAATTTATTTTCTCTTTGCTCTTCAAGTTAATTAATAAGATTATCAGATTCAGCCTCTGATTGCTGGACAACCTCTTCCTATTGATCAACAACATCCTCCAGACACTCGACAACCTCTTCTAGATGCTCGATAATATTTTCCTGATGCTCGGCATTGCTAGCCCGAGACTCTACATCAAGTGCAAGTGTGTTACTTGCCTCTCCTTCTTCTATATAGACAAAAGATCTATAATCTTCAGGTTCTCTTTTTCTCTCTTGTTCATTTTTCTCTGCAAATTCATCGAATTTCACATTTGCACTTTCCACAATTTTGTTAGTGTTAGAGTTCAAATACTTGTAAGCTTTAATCTTTGTGGAATAACCTAGGAATATGCCTTCATCACTTTTAGCATCAAACTTTCCATTCCTATTGTCTTTTAGTATATAGCATTTGCTCCCAAAAATTCTAAAGTATTTTACATTAGGCGCATAACTGTACCATAGCTCATAAGGTGTAACATTTGTACCTTTTTTTATTTGTACTCGATTTAAGGTATAAACAGTTGTACTTACAACTTCTCTCTAGTATTTTTGTGCAACATTCTTCTCAATCATTAGTGTCCTTGCACAATCCATGATAGATTTTTTCCTTCTCTTGGCTATACCATTCTATGGAGGTGTTCTAGGTGCAGACATCTATCTCTTGATTTCTCTATCATTGTAGAATAGATTGAACTCATTTGATATGAACTCTCCACCTTGATTAGATCTCAGACATTTTAGGTTCCTACCTGTCTCCTTTTCAACCTTAGCCAAATACCACTTAAACAACTGAAATGCATCAGATTTTTCTTTTAAGAACATTACAGTCATCATCCTAGTGTAATTATCAACAAACAGAATAAAGTATTTAGCACCACAATAGATTTTTCAACCCATAGGTCCAAAAAGGTTAGTATGAACCAGATCCAAAATATTCTTAGAATTAAACTTTTTTCTCTTGAAACTAGACTTTTTCATTTTACCCAACTGACATTGTTTGCACATCACATTATTAGGTTTCTTCAATCTAGGCAAACCTCTAACTTTCTTCTTTTTACTAATATTTACTAGATTGTCAAAGTTAACATGACATAACCTCTTATTCCATAACCAAATATCATCAAATTGTGCAATCAAACATGTCTCTTCAGATAGGTCTAGATAGAACAAATTACCTCTTGTATGTTCTCCACTTCCAATCAGTTCACTAGTGGCATCAAATAGTTTGGCCTTTCTGTGATTAAATTCCACTCAGTAACTAATGCTATTAAGCTGTGCAACACTTAGAAAATTATAGTTAATACCTTCAACCCAATAAGCATTTTCACAAGTGATCTTATCAGTTAGCTTAATAAAACCTTTACCCTTTACACAACATGGTGCATCATTACCAAACTTAACACTTCTACCTTTGTAATGATCTAGGGTATCAAAATTACTTTTATCACCAGTCATGTGGTGTGAGCAACCACTATCAATAATCCATTTATCACCTTTTCTCACATAGGAAACAAGTGCAGTCTTCTCATCCTCATTAGAATCATCTTTCATAGCAACATAGACTTCTTCAATTTCAAAATCATCATTATCAGTGTCAGTTTCTTCTTCGTCTATATAACAAGATTTCTTACCCTTATCCTTGTAGTCCTTGTAGTCCTTGTACCTTTGGTAACCTTTGTTTTCTTCTTGTCTTTGTATTTTCTTTCTCTTTCCTCATCCTTGTCATCCCTATCAGGACATCTTGTATCTATATGGCCAACTTTGTTACATGAGAAACATATGATAGGAATTTTACCTTTATACTTTCCTTTTCCTCTTTTCAATCTTCTATCCATAAGAGCTTCAAGATCCTCTAGTTCCTCATCAGAAGTGTCACTTTCACTTTCACTCTCATTGATGCATCTTTATTTTTCCTTCTTAGACTTATGCAAAACCATTTGTGACTTGAATGCAGATTCAACATTAGCAACAGTGAAGTTATCATAATTTGAAAGCTCAAAACAATAAGCTTACCAACAAGACTTTCCATTGTAAGAGCATTACTAGGGTTACATCTAGATTCTTGAATTCCTGAAATTTTGATGGCATATATAGGACACAAAGTTCTTAGTACCTTTCCCATGAAAGTCTCATCATCAATGGTTCCATTGGCTCCTATAATAGCATTTACAACTTCTTTTATCCTACCACAATATTGAGCAATATTCTCACCTTCTTGCATTTTCATTTCATCAAACTTACCTCTTAGAGTTTTAGCTTTTTCCCTTAGTACATTTATGTCACCACCATAGATGTTTGCAAGAGTGTCCCACATTTTCTTTGCATTTGTGCAATCTTGAATGTCTTCAAATTTAGGATAGCTTAAGGAAACATTGCTTGATTGTGTTCTTGTTTAGCTCTCATCTCCTCAACAGTCAAAGATGCAACAGGTGTAACATAGTCATGTTCAACATAATACTTCGCTGAGCCACCAATACCATCTAGATGCAGTTTCATCAGGCTCTACCATGCAGGGAAGTTCTCCTTATTCAAATTTGACACCTCCTTCTTATACATCTTGATCATTTACTTCAAGTACCTTTAAACTTGTTCTTTGTAAGCACCAACAGCTCTGATAACAATTGTTAATATGATTTAGAAAAATAGAGAGGTGGGGGGGGGGGGGTGAATCAGTTGTTCTCAAGTCCAAATGTATAAAAAAAAACTTCAAAATAGTTCAATAACTTAGATCTAATAACCAAAAATACTTAGTCACTACTGAATGTATACCAGAAACATAAAACAGTGCAGTCCACTATCCAACAATATTTAACTTGCTACGTAGTGATGACCGTTTTGAAGAGAAACCATTTTGAAGAGATGACCGACTACGTAGTGATGACTGAGGAGTTGAACATAATATTGACCAAGCATTAGTAATTTACATTTTAGGAAGAATTCATATTCCTAGCTGACTTGTTTGAATTCTTGGTTTATGTAAATTGTGTTGACTTTATTAATTGACTGTATGAAGCATTTAATGCATAGTAAACCATTTTATTGTGATTCCAATAAAGAGATTAAAGATGTTTGTATAAGGATGGATGAAGAACATAATGCAGGAAGGATTCAATGAATCTGACCTACCCGTAAGATCTATGGAGGAGATTAAGCAGAAAAAGATGGATCTACCTATCAAAGAGATATTAAGGAAACCTAAGAGAGAGGTTGAGTTGTGAGAGATGATGCTGGAGTTATTGTTATTGACTGAATAAGTAGAAAGGTTGAAGGTGAAGAAGTTGATTAGAGTTGTGATTGCTTGAAGGAATTTCCTAGCAGATCAGTGATGGAGATGGAAATGGAACTCAGTTAGTAAGCCAGCATATATGTAAGAATTGGATCTGTTATTTGCAAAGTGAGTTGTATGTTTTTAGATCAAGTATTACTGTTACTTTCTAACCATTGTATCAGTCAAAATCCTTTAATCAAGGTTGACCTAACAATCATTGTATAAATCCTTTGAACAAGGTTGCATTCTAATGGAATGCACTTAAGTCCTCTAACAAGGCGCACTCCTAATAGGGTGGTTGAAATCCTTTAACAGGGTCACACCTAGCAGTGTGTTTGTAAACCTTTGACAGGGTTGGCTTTTCACAAAGCTCACTTCAGAAGAGTGAAAATATCAGTAACATGTTACAAACTGGTTTTTCCCAAATTGGGTTTCCACTATAAATCCTGGTGTTAATACTTGTGTGTATATTTTGGTGTGAACATTTCTATGTTTTGCAAGTTAAATATTGTTGGATAGTGGACTGCACCAGAGTAATCTTTAAGAAACACCCCTCTAAAAAAAGATATAAAATCTTGGCGAATCTCTCAATTTTTTTGAAAAATAAAGTATTCTTATTGGCGTTTACTTTTGAATAATAATTTTTGTGTATAAAATATTGGGGAGTCTCAAACAATAAAAATAAATTAATTACTCACCATGGTGAATACTTCTATTTAAAAAATAGAATTCTTATAGAAAATTATTAGGCTTAATGTGGAAATCTTTGATGGGTTGAAGGAATAGACTTTGTAATAATTACTTGCTACCATTTATTTAAAATATAATCTAATAACCCCATTGTATTGTGTGAGACAAATGTATTGATATTTTTAAATATTAATGGGGCCCAAAATTTCTTCAAGACCATTGATTTATATTGATATCAACAATCTGAAAGAAATTTTAGCTCCCATAAGCATTACAAACTGAATAGTAACATTTTTACCTCATAGAATATAATAAGGATCACTAGATTATACTTTAAGTCGATAATGGAAACTAAAAGTTGGTGATAGATCCCTACAGTAACTAATAATCATGATATATTATTGGAGAATTAATTTAAATTTCTACAATAACTTATAAAATTTTGGCAAATCAAATCTAATCATGTATCGAATATTGTGGCGAATTTTCGAGTTCAAGTTTTTTATAAAATAAATTATTTTGTGATTTAAATATTTCTAAATCAATTTTTTGTAAAAATGTGGTGATTTAGGTTGCCTTAAATCTTGAATTATTAGCCAAATTTGGATTCTCAAATTTCCAAAATTAGCCAATTGGTGAATATTAGCCACTAAAAATTACTATGGACTACACTATTTTATGTTTCTAGTATACATTTAGTAGTGACTGAGTAGTTTTGGTTATTAGATCTGAGTTATTGAAGTGTTTTGAAGTTTTGTTTTATACATATGGACCTGAGAACAACTGATTCACAACCGATTCAAAAGGGGTATTCTTTAATGGAAAAGGGAAGAATATGGAACCAAAACTATTAAGGTGGAAAATTTATTTAATGAAATATATATTATGCAAAATAAATTAGTATTATTATAAAATAAAATTCATTTTACCTATTAATTACTAAAATTTATAGATATAAATGATGTATTGTAAATATATATATATATATATATATATATATATATATATATATATATATATATATATATATATATATATATATATATATATATATATATATATATATATATATATATATATATATATATATATATATATATATATATATATATATATATATATATATATATATGACTACACATAATTAATGAAAATAAGAGAAATTGGTTAATAAATAATTAAAGCTATTGTTTAAAATTTCAAATTTACTTAAAATAGAATTAGTCTATTTATTATTATTATTCTATTTCATTAAAGGTGATGTAGAATTCAATTAAGAATCATAATGTATTTTATGGTTATAAATTAAGAGGTTAACTTTAGTTTATATTAAGTTTGAATTTAATTAAAGTTTTGACTTAATTAATAGTGAAGGTTGTTGAAGAAAGCCAAGAAGCCCCGTGACTCTGTGAGGCCCAAAAATCCCTAGAAACCCTCAAACTTGGTGGAGGCATTGTACGGTCAAGTGATGACCCAAAACCTAAAAAATCCTTGGGGGATATGAAAATGAGTGGGGGTTTCTTAAGAACTTAAGCTTTGGTTTTGTGAAAAGAAGGAGTCAAAAACCTTATAAACCTGGAAGGAGGCCTAATTGGGGCTCTTCCTTATAGCCCTGATTTACAAAGGAACTATGCAATTGGGTATCAACCCATCCTCAAAAACACTTTGAAGTTGTTTCAAATGACCTAAAAATGCCCTAAAACTCATCACAAACCTTTTCAAAGCTTAAGAAGGTGTTTGAGCCTTGAAGTCCCTTATAAGCCTAAGTAAGGGAATGGTGCTAGGAAGATGTGTTTGTAAAGTTGCAAGAAGATGAAACTAAACTTGGTGGTTAGGTTGGGCTAGGTCAGGGGATCCTAGATGAATGGGAATCCTATAGAGAATAGTAGGTGTCAGGAGTACACTGGGATCCTAGTTGAGGATCAGAGAGCATAGACTAGCTAGTCTATCCTAACCTCCCCATCATATTTATATGAGAAGGTATAAACTCTAGATAGCCTATTTTGTTGAGTAAGGTTCCTAGGTGCCCTGGGTGAATTTATCACCATAGGATCCAACTGAAGATTCTGGAAGGATAACCTTTGGGTGAGTTTGGAAAATAAAATCTAATATAATTCAAAACTAGTTGGGAATGGGTAAGAGATTTAATAAACTTTTAAAAAGATAAATATGGATAACATCCCGCATAGGTCATGTTGGAGTACTAGGGCCATTGTAGCTACTGGGGCAGGCCACATGAAGGTGCCAGGGTACATGACTTCTAGGAAGGATCCCAACAGATAGGACTATGAGATGACACTCACCTAGTTAGCATCCTAGGCAACTCCTCTCTTGGGATTTTGTTTTGTGTTTCTTTGTTTCTTCTTGTTTCTAGTTTGGGTGGTTTTCCCTCAACCTTAGAATGCCCTAGTTTCCCTATGTGAACAATGGTTCTATCTCTTAGCATAGGGGACTAGACCTTTGAGGATCCATGTGGTTGGGTGGTGATTATTTTTGAGGTATTGTTCGTGTTGTGTTATTCATGGAGCATCTAAAGCTGTTGAAGATATTCTCTCCATTCTGCATATTGTATCTTGTGAAGAAAATTGTAAAGTTTTATTCATATTCATATAAGCCTATAAATTATTACATTGTAAAAGATATATTGTAAGCATTCATGTGATTAGGAAGGGTATCTCTAGGAAAATTATGGGAAAGAAAATCAAGATGTATTATTTTTTTTGAAAGAAAATTATATATTTATGAATATGGAAAGTGTAATTGTTGAAAGAATGTGAATTTAAATGTGCTAATGTTATTTCATGCCAAAAAGAGAGAAAGATTTGTTTTAGTACACTTGTCTCTCTCTACTTTCTCTTATGTGGTTAAATGGATCAGAGAATTTATATCTTTAGTTTATGTTAAATCTTAATGCACTATGAAATATGTTTTTAAAGGAATAATTATGTAAGGGAACCTATTAGGACTTAAATACCTAGTTAACTTAAGTGAGTCAATAATAAATTTTGTTTTCACTTTTATCTTATTTTTGTCTTGTTCGTATGGTTTCCATGGCGGGGTAGGACATACCACATAACTGATTCTCTCTCAAGCATTGCAAAACCTATCTTAGATGCTCCTCACGTTCCTCCTCATAGTGAGAATATATAAAAATGTCATCAAGGAACACTACAACAAACTTATCCAAGAATGTATGAAATACTCCATTCATGAGGCTCATGAACATAGCTGGAGCATCCATGAGGCCAAATGGCACCATGGTGAACTTGTAGTGACCATACCTCGTACAAAAATTATTCTTGTGGATATCACTTGTAGTGACCATACCCCAATTTCAGATCTATCTTCGAGAACACTCGGGCACCCTGCAAATGATCAAACAAATCATCGATCTTGGGGAGTGGGTATCGGTTCTTAATTGTTACTTTATTCAGTTGTCGATAATCAATGAACAACCTAAGTGATCCATCCTTCTTCAAAAAAAAAAACTAGTGCACCCCAAGGTGATACAATAGGTCAAATATTCCCTTTCTCCAAGAGCTCTTCAAATTAAAACTTGAGCTCACTGAGCTCATGTGTGGTCATCCTATAGGGTTCTCTAGATATAGGCTTGGCTCTTGGCATAAGGGCTATATGAAAATCAACTTTCCTAGGTAGCGACATACAAGGTAGCTCAAAAGGAAACATGTCTGCAAAGTCCTATAGGATAGGATAATCCTCAAGTGAGGGCTCTTTCTCTGAATCCCCCTCTCTATCACTAATGGTGATGGTGAATAACTGGCATCCCTTCTGCATGCACTACCTAAGCTAGATAACAGAAATCATGTGAAGCGATACGGGTCTCTATACTCCAAATATCACCATAAGAGTATCATGATCATCAATGCACTCACCCTCTTCTATTGATAATCCATCTTGGCATTGTGGGCATATAGCCAATCCATACCAAGGACTACATCATAAGAACCTAGAGGGGTAATGTAGAGATCAGACATCATGATCATTTCACCAATCTGAATCTGACAACTGTGAACCAAAGAACTAACCAAAACTCTAGCTCTTGAGGCTAACTCAACCTCCCAACTGACATCCTGTCTAACCGCCACCACCCCATAATGCTCTACTATAAATGGAGATAAAAAGAAGTATGTGGCTCCTGAATCAAACAAGATAGTAGTACTAATACCCCAAATGATACATGTGGCTTCAATGACCATGGCTTGATGCTCTTCCTAACACTTATCAACTACTACAAATACCCTGTGAGACCTACCCATATCACCTACTATTAGCTCTAAAGTGGATCCTCTCTGACTGCCTATTGCTTGTCCCCACGAGCACTCTCTCACTAGATGTCCCATACCACCACAAGTGTAACATGGTCCATGTGTCTATACCTATACTCCCTGAGACCTAGGTTGTTATTGATCTCCAGTCCTGCTGGATCCACTGTATCAACCTATAAAGGACTTTTGATTCCTAGCCGGTTGTGTAAGGGGCATGTGACCTTTGATCCCACCTAGGACCCTAAGACTCCCACTACTTGGGCTTAGAGCCCTACTATCCTTGAGATGGTTTCTACCTAGAATCCTGCTAGGATCACTGCTAAGACTATTGGCCCTTAAAGGACCCTACTTAATGTCCCTAATTCCCCTTCCAAGGGGATATATGCTATTATGATGACTGGGTAGAGTGGTTTCAATTCAAATACTAATCCCTAGAGTTTTGTGTCTTGCCACGAATATCCTCAGCAATGAGTGTCCTCTCAAATGCCTCTCTAAAAGTGGTAGGGAATGCTAGTCTTACTAGACCTTGAAGAGATAGATTAAGACCCTTGATGAAGTGATGCATACGTAGCTTCTCATCCTTCATGTAGTCAACATAAGGAAGAAGCTCAAGAAATGTACTCTCATACTGCATGACAGTAAGGTCTCTTTGCTGGAGGTCATGAAACACCTCTATTTATCATTGTCTAAAGTGCTTTGAAAAGTATCTATCTATGAACTTTCTAAGAAAGATCTCCCAAGTGAGTGTATCTATATTCATGCCACCCATGGCCTCCTCTTGCTGCCACCAATTAGAGGCTCCCTCTTAAAGGAGATGAATGGAAAGTCTCACCTTTAGATTTATCCAGTAGGAATGCAACCCAAAGCATCATTATATTCTCAATAACCATGCCTCTACTTTGGCTCCATCAGTAGCTCCCAAGAATAAAGTAGGTTGGAATCATAGTAACTCCCTAATTTGGTCCCCCATATCATGGGTCTCTCTCTCAACTACATGATCCCCCAAGTCACGTGGGTTCTCTAACTTGTGTATTGACTTAGCCTCATGGTATACCTGACCCTGAATCTATCTAGGTGGCAGACTCCTACTCCGTTCCCTGCTAACTATCCTATGGCCCTCTGAGGGCTGCTACTCAACCTAAAAAACTACTTGTGGTAACCTCTATTGTATGATACCTACAATGTTCTTCAATGTAGCTAAGATGTCCTAATTTGGATTAGGAGGTGGCTTGGGTGGGGGATTCTGAGCTTCTCCAGGAACCTCTGCCTCCTGCTCCCTATTCATATGTACTGAAGGGGTATGCCTATGGCCTCATCCACGCCTATGACCATTATGCATGATGAGATACATCCTATACATAAGTACAAAGCTATAAGTGAAATGTGAAGGGTTTAAGGTCCTAGTGTTGAAAATTGTGCTCTGATACCAAATATCATGCCCAAAATAAACTATGCAAAAATGCACATTTTTTTAAAACACCTTAAGTACATGCAAAAGGAGAACATGTTGGTTAGGACATTAGTGTTACCATTCAAGGGGTATCATGGCCAAAAAGGTCATGTGGTGATCCCACACACATAACCCTGGTTGGCCAACCTCCCTCCACAATGTGGTTGGGGTTAACTAACCCTAAGCAATATAGTTGAACAAGATAGCCGATTACACCAACACAAATAAGTTTAGGAAAGGTTTTAAAAGATGGTTCTATAACACATGTAAGCCGGTCAGAAAGGAAAATTGTAAACATTAGAATTTGGTTAATGAACTTCTAAGTGACATTAAAAATTCCTTATATGAGGAAACATGCTACGCCACCGGGAAACAGGTCCTAAATGATGGCACGAAGGGAAGCTCCAAGTCTAGATGATTATAAGATAAAAAGTCACCCTAGAGGAACTTGGACACTAAGAGAAAAGTTTATAATGTGCTCCCTAGGAACCACATCAATTTACTACACTCGCAAGGATGACACTAAAAGATATCCTACAATGAGTTTGTTTCGATTCATTAAATGAATCTAAACATTCCCATATTGTTAGCATAGCTCAAGAGAGAGAGTTACGAGTATGCGTTAAGAAATGGAAAAGTATATTTAAGTATCTCATTTAATGTTGTATATATACATTCAGTCCTTATGTGTATACTTAGGAGATTACTAAGTTTAAATCAAGTAATAAATTGGTTATTCTATACACATATTATTAGAGCATTACACACGATCTAATGTAATCATATGAATAACAATTCTATTTTTAATTGATTCATAATTCCTATTATTAACAACATATATATTAAATTCATTAAATAAAGTTTTAATATAATAGTTTAGCAATGGACCAAAAGGTACGAGTGACAACTCTTACTTCAATGTATTGTACCTCTAGCTCAAATATATATAGACGATCAACAATATTGATCAAATATCAAGTTAATTATATTAAACATCAATATTAAACATTATGCCAGTATAGAATAATTTAAAGTATGTTGTTAACCATAACCTTAACTTATTTATTTATCCAAAATATAACCTTATCATTATTAAAATCATTACATATGATTTAATTAAAAGGGTGTTATTATATATAAATAACAAAATTAAATGAGTAATAACCAAACAAAATTAAATTAAGTTTTAAATATTTATTTTTTTAAATAATTTAATAATATATAAAAATATATATGTATTTTACATATAATAAAACTTTGTATTAAATAAAGTTTAATAAGAAATAAAATAAAACTAATAATAAAAAGTTAAAAATATGTAAAGCGCGAGTCCCATAAAGGGACCGACGACGGGCTACCATGGCAGGCCACACTACCATGACAATGCGGTACCTTCCATGGAAGGGCTACATTGCCAATGGCAGTGCAGTACCCCTGCCATGCGTAGGGCCCGCGTAAGGGGGGGAACAACTCCCCTCCTTAATAACTTACAAAAAAATTTCAAAGAAAGGCTTTATTTTGAATTGTTTCTTCTTATAATTTTTTTTTTACTTATATTATTTTTTGTAAATAATATTCATATTATTATATATTTTTTTAGCCTTGATTTGCGGGCTTTTTGGGGTGGCGACCCAGGTGGGTCCCACCTTTTCCAACTAGAAAGGATATATTTTTTTGTGTTTAAAGGGCAAGTGGGAATTATTTGATTTTTTTATTGACTGTGTGTTTTTTTTGGAGTATGGGGAATTTTATTTTTCGTCATACATTTTCCAGAGACCTGTAGGTCTCTTTTGGGTCTTTTTTTGTTTTACACTTAGTTTTTTTGTTTGCAAAAGGACAATAGTATTATATTTTTTATTTAAAGGCAAACCAAGACTTGATAAAATCTTTAGAAAGACCAAAATGAAACTTTTTAGAAAAAATCTACTATCATAGTTAAATCAACTAAGCTCTTTGAACTTCCTAATTCCTTATTATTTTCAACATGAATACTATTCCTACATAGTATCCAATCAAAATTCTAATGAGAGGATGCTTCAATAAAATTAGAGAAACACTACATTGCAATAACAAAACAAGAATACAACATTGTTTTTATTTCCTATCATTGAATTTCAACATGAATCATTACATTTGATGAAGTAAAATACTTTGTATCATTCAACAAATATGGGATACTTAAAATGAACAAGGTTCACTCCTTTTACATCTTGATATACTTTCAATATTACAAACAAACAATAACCAAATGAAGAGAGTTTCTATTTATATTATTACAACAATGCAACTCCAAATTTTTGCTTCCATAATGACAACAAAATGAAGGACTCTCCCAAAGCTTTCCCATAAGAACATCGCCTCCAAAACCTGCAAATAAGAGAACATACCATGGAGAGCTCACCTCCCATCCAAGGTCTCAAGGAAACCACCCCTGAGTTTGGAGAACCAAGGCTAAACAAGTACACAAACAAGCAACAACTTTCACAAATGCATTCATTAAAAAAAAACTACATTGAACTCCCTCAGGACATGGCTTCACAAATGGGTCACCTATAAACTCATTGAAATAGGGTGAAGGTGGGCTCATCAAAGAGGAGAATGCCATTACAAATAAAAATATACATCCATGAGATATTCATGCCTTCCAAAAGGATACATTACAACATTTTCCATCCTCATAACTTTCCCTTATCAACCCCAAATGCAAGGTCACAAATATGGCTTCATGGAGCCCATACTCCATGAGATTTCCATTCTCCAAGAGAAGAAGCTCTTAAGATAAATGGAAAGCCCAACTAACCCCTTCACCCAAGGCCACTTCTTCCCTCCCAAGGGTGACTGATTATACACCCATGAACAAGATACCCAAAAACAAAACAAGAAAATAATTCAAGAATCCATATCCTCCCAACCCAACAATAACAATAACAAATTTAGATAACATGGATAGCATACAAGATCTACATATTCAATCCACACAACAACATTTCAAACTAAAATTACAAAGAATGTTTCCTTCATGGCAAGATCACCAACCTTGGTCCAATGCAATGGTAAATGAGGTTTGAGAAGATACTTTTTTTCCTTTTCTTTGTCTTCCTTCTCCAACTCCAAAACCCTAAGTGTCTCTAAAATTAGAGAGTGGGTGAACAACCACTAAGTCTCTCAAAAGCCCCTAAAAATACATGCAAATCTTACTCATGATCTAGCAATAAATATGATATGACCACTAGTCCTTGGCCTTACCTATTGACCCAAATTCTTAATGCCGAGTTCAGTAAGGAGTGTGGGACAAGTCAAGGCATTTGGCCTTCTCTATTTTCGCCACTTTTGAATAGTAACAATTTTGGAGGGCCATAATTGTGATCTAGACCTTCCCATAGGAAAAATCTAGCCCCTAACTCAAGGTACCCCTACATGGTTAGCTAATTTTGACCAAAAATTCACCCTAGGGTCACTTTTAACCCCTCTAAATTTCAACTTGAGTTTGAATCAGAATTTCAACTTGATGTGAACCCTACATAACATCTACATGCAAGTGGGGTTAACTAGATATCCTATTAGGTTGGGTGACTCTTGCCAAAACCCTAATTGACATGTCACTCATCCACATAGACATCACATGTGTCAAGTGACACCATAAAATTTACCTCGCATTTACAAGTGACATAAACAAATAACAAAATGAATTTAATCTAGTAACATACATACAAATTACATTTACAAATAAAAACACATTACAACAAGGTTTCAATATCTTCAATAGATTAAACCTTGGCTTTCTCAATGCACATATGTTTAACCCTGGTTCTCCAGATAGTTCCATGGTTTTCTTTCCTTCACACTAAACTCGAGTATCATTAGTCCAAGGGAACAATCATCACATATAAATATATATATATAATTCAAGGTTACATAATTTTCAGATGTTATTCAATATGCCTAATTATAATTTTCATTAAGGTAATGCTCAAAGATAGTATTTGCAGAATTCTATCATCATGACATATCATCAATACTATTCCTTAACTTTTAAGACATAATCCATGCAATAATTAAATCTAACCATGATTAAGTCTTTCTCAACAAAATACATATTTGTGCATGTATAACAAAATCAACAAATGCATTGTGCTTAACATGATACATTACTTAGATTGTTCAAGTTTTGTTTACATGATGCATAAAGTTCTAACAGTTTAAAAGGATAGAAGTTAGTAAGTTCTGATTCACACCCCCCCCCTCTCAGTACTACTTTCCCATTTGTATTTCCAACAATTGGTATCAGAGCTTTAGCAATTGTGCTTTTGTCATTGGTCATTTGCTTGTCCAGGAGACTAATCTCTATCCAAGAAAGAAAGCTCCACCACTAGTGCTCTTTTTGTCATCTACATTTCCTGCCCAATCAGCATTAGTATATACTCTAAGTTCAAATTTTTCATTCTTCTTATAGTATAACCCATAGTCAGCAGTTCCTTTCAAGTATCTCATGATTCTTTTCACCGCCATCATGTGTGTTTCCTTAGGATTGGCAGAGAATCTTTCCACAATCCCAACAACTAATGCAATATCAAGTCTACTATGTACATCATACTGCAATTTTCCAATCATGGATCTATACAAAGTCTGGTTAACTTTTGCAGCATCATCATTATTAATAACTTTTTTCTAGTAAACATAGGAGTTCCCACTGGTCTAGCATCTTCCATTCCAAAAGTTTTCAGTATTTCATTAACATACTTAGACTGTGTAATGAAAATACCTTTCTTCATCTGATATAATTGTAAACCAACAAAGAATTTGATCTCACCAAACATACTCATCTCAAATTCAGTTTGCATTTCATGTGAAATTTTTTTACACAATGCATCTTGTCCACCAAAAATAATGTCATCAACAAAAATTTTGGCCAACAAAATACCTCTACCTTCTTCATCTTTCATATACAGATTGCTTGTGTCATTTGTCTTGGAAAATCCAATCTGTATCAGATAATTATGAAAATGTTCATACCATGCTCTAGGAGCTTGTTTCAATCCATATAAAGCTTTGTTCAGTTTGCATACCACGTGTCTTTTGTTTGGATGAATAAAACCTTCTGGATGTTCTACGTAAACTTCTTCTTCCAGTATACCATTTAAAAATGTAGACTTGACATCCATTTGATATACCTTGAAATCTTTATAAGCAGCATATGCAAGTAGAGTTCTTACTCCTTCCAATCTAGCTACAGGGGCAAATGTCTCCCCATAATCAATTCCTTCTTCTTGTGCATAGCCTTTGCATACTAGTCTAGCTTTGTTCCTAGTGATTTCACCTTTTTCATTCAACTTGTTTTGAAATACCCACTTTGTTCCTATAACATTCTTATCTGCAGGTCTCGGCACCAGAGTGCAGGTTTCATTTTTCTCAATCTGGTCAATCTCTTCATTCATTGCTTGTATCCAGTCTTCATTTTCTAATGCCTCTTTAGTTGTCTTAGGTTCAAATTCACATAGTAAGCATGTTGGATCTTTTGTCTTGCTTCTGGTTTGAATTCCAATGTCTCTATCTCCAATTATTTGTTTAGGCTTGTGATGTCTTCTTACATATTTTTCTAAAATAGGTTCAACATTTTTCTCTTCTATTTCATCAGGTTCCCCAACAACAAGATTGTTAGATTCAGCTTCTGAATGCTTGGAAACCTCTTCCTGATCCTCAATAGCATTATCTTGTAGCTCGACATGTTCTTGTTCTCTCTCGGCACTATTTTACTGATGCTCGACATCATCTGTTTGTTGCTCGGCATTGCTTTCCCGGGACTCGGCATCAAGTGCAGGTCTGTTACCTGCCTCTTCTATTTCCTCAATGTACACAAAAGATCTGTAATCTTCTGGTTCTCTTTTGCTATCAGCCTCATTTCTTTCTATATACTCATCAATTTTTACATTCACACTTTCCACAATTTTTTTAGTGTTAGAGTTCAAACACTTATAAGCTTTACTTTTTGTGGAGTAGCCTAGGAATATGCCTTCATCACTTTTAGCATCAAACTTTCCATTCGTATTGTCTTTCAATATGTAACACTTGCTTCCAAAGATTCTAAAGTATTTAACACTCAGTGCATTCCCATACCATAATTCATAGGGTGTCAGATTTGTACCTTTCTTGATCTATACCCGGTTAAGAGTGTAAATAGCTGTACTTATAGCTTCTTTCCAGTATTTTTGTGCCACATTCTTTTTAGTCAATAATGTCCTTGCACAGTCCAAAATAGATCTATTCCTTTGTTCTGGTATACCATTCTATGGAGGTGTCCTAGGTGTAGACATCTATCTTTTGATTCCTCTATCATTGCAAAATAGATTAAATTCATTTGATGTAAATTCTCCACCATGGTCAGATCTAAGACATTTCAGGTTCCTACCTATCTCCTTCTCAACCTTAGCCAAATACCACTTGAAAAATTGAAAAGCATCATATTTTTCCTTTAGAAACATTACATGCATCATCCTGGTATGATCATCAACAAAAAAGATAAAATATCTAGCACCACAGTAACTTTGTATACCCATAGGTCCACAAAGGTCAGTATGAACCAAATCTAAAATGTTTTCAGAAGTAAAGGATTTTCTCTTGAAACTTGACTTACTCATTTTTCCTAACTGACATTCTTTGCACATCACATTCTCAGGTTTCTTCAATCTAGGTAGGCCTCTTACTTTCTTCTTCTTACTTATCTCTACCAGATTGTCAAAGATAACATGACATAGCCTCTTATGCCATAACCAAATGTCATCAAGTTGTGCAAACATACATATTTATTCAAATAGGTCAAGATAGAACAAATTACCTCTAGTCTGCTCACCACTTCCAATCAATTCACCAGTAGCATCAAATATCTTAGATTTCTTGTGATGAAATTCCACTGGTAACCAGTTCTGTTGAGTTGAGCAACACTTAACAAATTATAATTCAATCCCTCAACCCAATAAGAATTTTCACAAGAGATCTTATTAGTCAGTTTAATCAATCCTTTTCCTCTAACAGGACATGGTGCATCATTACCAAATGTTACACTTTTACCTTTATAATGATGTAGGGTCTCAAACTTACTCTTGTCACCAGTCATGTGATGTGAACAACCACTGTCAATAATCCATTTATCATCATTATTCACATAGGAAATCAATGCATTTTTCTCATCCTCATCAGATTCATCTTTCATTGCAACATAGACTACCTCAATTTCAAAATCATCACTATCAGTGTCAGTCTCTTCTTCAGCAATGTAACAGGATTTCTTACCTTTTTCTTTGTAGTCTTTGTACCTTCAATAGCCTTTGTCATCTCTTCTATCTTTGTGTCTGCTATTTCTTTCTTCATCTTTATCCTTCCTGTCAGGACATCTAGTAACTATATGGCCGACCTTGTTACATGCAAAACATATAATAGGGAGTTTACCTTTGTATTTTCCTTTTCCTCTTCTCAGTCTTCTAGCCATAAGAACTTCTAGATCTTCAAGATCTTCATCAGAAGTGTCACTGTCATCCTCACTTTCACTTTCACTTTCATTGATGCATCTTTCTTTTTCCTTCTTAGGCTTGTTCAGGACTAACTATGACTTAAAAGAAGATTCAACATTTCTGGGAGATCACTGGTCAAGATGTTCTTCATGCTGTCAAAGAATTTTTTGGTACTAAAGCTCTTCTTAGAGAACTCGATGCCACTTTCTTGGTCCTTATCCTAAAAAACATGGTGCCAACATGGTGGATTCTTTCAGACCCATTAGCCTCTGTAATGGGATTTACAAGATCATAGCTAAAGTCATGACCTCCAGATTGCTTTCTTTGTTGCCTTCCATTATTTATTAACAGAATGGATTTGTACCAGGGAGAAAAATCTTTGACTATATTGTGGTTTCTCATGAGAATATCCACTCTGTTGAAGCTACCAAGAAATAGGGCTTTCTCATGAAATTGGACTTATCTAAAGCCTACAATAGGGTTGACTGGCAGTTTCTCCAAAAAGTCTTAAGTTTCTTTGGATTCGATACAGGGGTCATCAAAATTGTTGATCAATTGGTCTCCACTATTTTTTCCTCTATTATTTTTAATGGTGGTTCCTCCAATTTTTTCAAACCCTCAAGGGGTCTTAGGTAGGGAGATCCTATATCTCCTATCTTGTTTGCTATTTTGGCTGAAGGGCTGGGAAGACATATCTTGAAACTTGTCAATGATGGAACCATCTCTGGTCTCCAACCTTCCTCGGTTAGATCCTCCTACTCCCATGAACAATTTTTTGATGATACCCTCTTTATGGGTGAGTCTACTATTAAAGAAGCCAGGAATATTAAAAAAGCCTTATCAATTTATACCTCGGCTACGGGCCAACTAATTAATTGGAATAAGAGCTTCATATATTTTATCAATACCCCCCTTGAGAGACAGACTAAGATATCCAAAATCCTTGGATGCAGCATTGGTGCCCTTCCCTCATCTTATCTGGGTCTTCCCCTTTTCTCTAAACCCCTTAACAGCTTCTAGAACCAAATTGTAGATAGATACAATAGGAAGCTGGTTGGATGGAAAGGTTCCCTCCTCAGTAGCTCCAGTAAGCTTCAGCTCTTGAAGTTGACTCTCCAAAACCTACCAGTGTATGCTCCGAGTCTCTTCAAGATTCCTCACAAGTTTGCGATGGTGCTTGAAACTATCCAAAAAAGATTCTTATGGACTGGTGTTGAAGATAAAAAAAGACTTAGTCTGATTGCCTGGGAAAAATTTTGTAAGCCCAAGAGTAAAGGGGGCTTGGGGCTAAGACCTATCAAGCTTATCAATAAGGCCCTCTTGGCTAAGCAGGTTTGGAGAGTCTTTGGGGATTTAAAGCAATGGAATGGTATAGTTAAAAGAAAATATCTTTTTAATTCCAATAGTTTGAAGGATCTCTTAAACAATGATGCTAGGGTGAATGGCTCTTATATCTGGAATAGCCTTTGCTCCTCCATTGACCTCTTGAGAGAAGGGATAAGGTGGAAACTGGGTGAAGGGACCAACATTGACTTTTGGGATGACCCCTAGATCCATGACCAACCCCTTTTTGAAAGACAAGAGTGGAAGGAATGCAAGCTAAAAATACTATTGGATGCAAAGTCTCTGATTATTGGATTAATAACTCTTGGAAGGATCTTTCTAGCCTTGATAGAAGTTTGTCTCCTCTTATGATTGAGCTACAGTCCTGGTTCAAAGAAGTTAATCATCCTGAAACAATTGTGTGGAACCCTTCTTCTAATGGTGAATTCTTGGTGGCCTCTGCTTGTTCTTTTTACTTCTCCAAGGAAGCTAAGCCTTAGTGTGCTGCTATCTGGTATAAGCTTCTTACTCCAAAGATTAACTTCTTCTATTGGATCCTTATCCAGAATAAGCCCCTTACAATTGATAATCTAGTTAAAAGAGGTTTCTATCATGTTAATAGATTCTTTCTTTTCAAGGATCAAGCTGAATCTTGTGACCACCTTATGCTTCATTGTAGTTTTACTCGGAGAGTCTGGTCCTTAGTTTTTAAAAATTGGAACTTGTGTTGGTTCTTTCCTAACTCTTGGTAGGACTTCATCACTCAGTGGATATGCCCTTTTGACAATGACCTAGCAAGAATCTTCTAGAATCTCATCCCACCTCATCTATGCTAGTGTATCTAGAAGGAAACAAATAGTAGAATTTTCAGAGAGAAACATGCCAAACCTGAAATAATCTACAACATCTTCTCTAGAGCTATTAAGGAAAATTTCAGCAATTCTATCATCAACAGCAAGAGAAAGCTCAGGAACTTCCTCCCTGATGTGGATTGGTCTACTTGGAATTTTCCTCACCACAATTCTCATTCTAGCTCTCCTAGAGATTCCTCTGTTTGGATTGCTCCTCCTATTGGCTGGGTCAAAGCTAATTTTGATGGGGCCTCCAAAGGCAACCTGAGTGTTTCTAGGGGTGGTGGAATTATCAAAGATAGCAATGGTAACAGTTTGGGTGCTATTTCTATTCCCTTGGGAATTTATACTAATCATAGGGCCGAGGCCTTAGCTACCCTTAATATTATCCTGTTGGTGGAAGAACTGGGGTTCAAAAGAGTTTGGCTTGAAGGTGATTCTTTAAATATTATAAATAATATTAAAGATATCAACACCCCCTCCTGGACTATTGATCATATTATTACTAAAATCAAAACCATAGCCCAATCCTTTGAGGTGTTCCATATATCTCACAATTACCGGGAGACCAATCAAGTTGTCGATTGCCTTACCAATATTGGAGCCAAAAGAGAGGGGATTCAAAAATGGAGTGGCGATACATTTTGTAATGATGCTGTCACCTCATATATTAATTATGATAAAATCAGGCACAAGGAAGGAGTCATTAATATGAGTATTAATGAACTTATTAAATTCCTTTCAGATTGGAGTGATATCGAATGTCATTCAAAATAATGCTAAGTACATCTCTAAGATGTAGAATTATCCACCCATTATGAAAGATCAAAATTTGAGGTGTGTTGTCATCATTATTAGTAATTGATGCCAGTTCGCGCATGTGAATAGGATAGTGAACCAGTTTAATAGACTTATTATGCTAAAGAATTACCATATTAATAGCAGTCCTCCATCCAAGCATAAGAAGCATATGAAAAAAGAGCAGGGAGAGTGTTCGGCCATGGGTGGTGATCTCAAGAGAGAAGAGCTGGCAGAATGCAAGTGGAAGCAGGACAAGGAAGTTTGGAGCAGTTTGAAAAAAGGCCATGTCCATCAGTTTCTCCAAAGACTCCATGGTTTTGACAATGATGTCACTAAAGCCTTTGCAGACAGTTGGGATAAGGACACGGTGAACCTGGCTGGCAAGTCTTTTAGTCTCAGCCTCGAGCTCCTCTCAGACATTATTGGTCTCCCTTTGGATGGTCTAAAGTATTCGAAAGAGATCAAGGTTGGAACCAAAGCTTACAAGAAGTTTCCTAACACCGATGAGGAGAGGACTCTTTTGGTGAAAGGTAAGAAATATTACGTTGAAATGGATAATATTGATAAAATTTGAGGCTCTGTTATTAAGGTCATCATGGAATATTTTACTCTTGAGGGGAGATTTTCTAGGGTCTATAACTACCATTTTCCCCTAGTTAACCACTTCAGACATGACATAAGAATCTCCTTTCCCTAATTTATTCTCTGTTCGCTCAATCACACCATTACTAATTATAGAGTGAAGAATTTCCCCATCCTCCATGTTGGGCTCATCCTCCTTATTGCTGATTATGCAAGGGATCATATCCCTGAACCTATCCCTGCCCAGATCAAGAAAAGGAAGAATATTGGCTCTTTGCCTAGGAAGCAGAAACCTAAGAAAGTTCTCTCCCTCTCTGAGCTGGCCCCCTCTAAGTCTTTGGATAGTCTAAAGAATGTCAAGAACTCAAGTGATGCCAATGTCTCTGCTTCTGACAAAATTGATTTTGAGCCCTCTGCTAGCCCTTTCTAGTCAGAGTCTGAAGGTGTGAAGCTGAATCCCCAGGATAATGTGACCAAGGTTGATAAGAATAGCCAGCTGGGTCAAAATGTCATGCCTAATTCCACTACCCAGACCCCTGAGGAGAAGGACTTGGAGGATCCTGACATTACTGATGCCATGGGTAGCCCCAAGGAAGGCCAAGATAATCAGAATAGAGGGGACAAGCCTATCCCTACTCTGGAGATTAATAAAACTGATGATAAAGATACCTCTAAGATTGAGGTTGAGGTTGACGACAATAAAGTCAAAGAGTTTGATACAAACTTAATGGATAGAAATGCTGAAGATTCGAGGAACAATAGCTTTAGGATCATGGAAGAGGAAAATCTTGACTCCCATAACTCCCCCAACCCCCGAAAAGAGAACAAGAAGGATGACAGTGAGAGAACCCTTGATTGTAATAGGTCCCATTCTCTTCAGGACGATATCAGAAAGATGGATTTGCAGGTAAAAAGAACAATTATTATGACCCCCCTTGAGATTGCTAAGAATAACTCCATCTATAGTTACAATCTGGACAAATGGGTGCAAAATGAACTGGTTGAACTAAAGAATAGATGTATCAAACTAGAAAATAAGAATCCCATTATTGAGGAAATGATTGACAATATCAAGAAGGAGATTTCTCTCAAAGCTAATGTTACTATTTTTTATTACGGTTCTAATTTGGATGATAGAATTAAAAAAGCAGTTGAGATTGCCATGATCCCTATCCATGAGAAGAGAAGAAGGAATGAGGAAATGCTTAAATATTTGCTGGGTCTAGCTAATACAGGAATGAAGTCGACTCTAGATAATCTGAATACACTTAGAAAAATGCTGGAAGGAAACAAAGACACCCCCTTGAGTGACAAAATTGACCTGACTGACCCTAGTCAACAGATAGGACCTGGCACCAGAAGTAGGTCTAATACTAAAAAGAAGCTCAAGATTATTGATCAGGACATTCAGAGGCTGAAAGATAATGTTAAGATCATGCAAGATCAGCTGGAGGAATCTGAGGGCTTCTTGAAGACTATGTCTTGATCTTTGTGCTGGTGGTCTTCTCTTTTTTGTTTGTCTTCCAGTGTTTTTTTCTTTTTGTTGTGTACAAGCTTATTGAATATTTGGGTTTTGACCCTTTGTAGTCTGTTCCCTTCATTGGGACAGCTAGTTGTTCTTTGGGATCTCATGCTTATCTTTTGTCTCTATTGTTAAAGGGTTTCGGGGCCCCTTCAAAACCTATTTTTACTGTAATCAAAAACAAAATCAACAATATGATCTAGGTTCTAATCTACATCCTAAATAGAATCCACATAATATAATGATCATCATAAGACATAATAACATGAGTCACTGTTATATCGATCAAAATAAATGTTTCAAAATCTCAAATCATCCAGTATCAAAATATGAATGTATCAACAGTGATATGATGGGTCGGGGTGAGGCCTCATATGTGCTATCAAACAAGGAGAAAAATTGAGATCCCAACAACATAAAGAAGAGAGAACCAATAGAGAGATATGGAGAAATTGAGTGAGTTTGATGTATATGGTATTATCATTATGTTTTTCATTTCATTTTATGATTTATTTCTCTCTTGAAGGATTTAAGGAGCTAATGCATTGAGTGGAATATTTTGTGGTTGGATTTGTTGATCTAATCATAGGAAACACTAACAACTCTTTTTCCCCCTATACAATTGGTGAAGCCGACATGAAATACCTTTTGATATTACTAAATTTAGATTTTTTGAGGTTTTCATATGTGATAGGTTGAAATGCTGCAATTGCTCTAAAAAAGGTGCATTTGTAGAATTGGGTGCCAGATGAACTTTATTATGTGTCAATTTTGCTTAAATTAGTGTCGCTTTTTCTTATGTTAGTAAAATTATTGAAAAAAAATGGTTTTTTTAGTTACAAGATGAAGTGATGCAATTTATTGATGAAGTGACTCAATTGATTGACGAAGTGATGTAATCAATTGACCAAGTGACACAGTCACCTAACCAAGTAATGCAATTGCCTGAAAATGTTATGCAATCATTGATAAAGTGATGTATTTACCTGATGAAGTGACAAATCTAATTGATAAAGTGACACATATGATTGGTAAAAAAGGTATATTTATTTTGAATTTTAGGTTATTTTCTAAAAAAATTATTTTAAATGGGTTTATGATTTGTAGTCAATTTTTAATTTTTGGAGTAGTTGTTTTCTAGGTTACTAACTTACTACTTTAGTGTTGTGGCATGGCTTCGTGGAGGTAACTACTAAAGGAAAAATTTATTTAAACTCTTTGTTTTACCAACATACTTTAATTGATTAAAGTTAATGAACATGTGTAGTTGAATTGTTTGGATAGCTTGCTCTTTGTGAGTGGACCTACCATTTCATTGAAAAGTGACAAAAATACCCAAATTTATATTTTATTAGAACAAGGGCTTATTTTTTGGTTGAAAAGTGGTACTCATCCCAATGAAAAGTCATGAGTGGTACTTCTTTGATCCATTTTATAAATAATTCATGCATTTTAATACTCCCCTTAGTCTCCCTAGTACCCACATATGTGTGAGGTATATTGAAACTTATTTTCTTACTAGAAAAGGACTCGAGCTAGATTTATCAGAGGCATGTGGGTCCCCAAAGATTCCCCCACTAAGAACCAATTTGTGTAGTATCCAAAAATCTCAATACTTGCAAGTACATGGAGTATGCATTGTACCCCAAATACACCCATCCATGTACCTTTATTAGTGAGATTGGATATTCTGTAATCTAAAGGTTTCAAACCTTAAGGTTAAGAGGTCAAGTGTTTCTATCTCATGTAACCGGGAGACACCATCACTTGATTCTCTACTTGTCTACTTCATTTGTAGTATTTCATTGTGAGGTATTCAATAAGAAAAGTCATGTATAGCCTAGGTTGTGTGTGTCTTTCAAGTGTTTTTGTGTTGTTAATACCAGTGAAATAAAATTGGGCTAATTTAGGCCCCAATTCACTTACCCTATTTTTCCAAGGGTCCAAACCAACCATATTGATGATGTATCTTCATTGTGCTCATAATAAAAATTAAACAACCCTCCACCCCCAAAAAAATAAAAATAAATTGCACAAACAATTCATTGCAACTGTCAATCCATTTGATACATCTGAAATATTTTGACCATCAATTACTTAATTCTAAGATGAATTTTATTAATATACAATGCATCTATTAATGTATGCAATGCAATTGTTATCCCTGTTCAACATATTTTTTTAGGCATAAACATTTTTTCCAATCTAGAAACCCAATTTCTTAGATCTTTTGTTGCAATTACCTAATTATTTCTACCAGACCACATCTAAACTTGCTACACCATTTCTCACAATTGCTAGATTCAAAATTTCATATGTTGATTAAATGTTGCAATTAC
Organism: Chamaecyparis obtusa; assembly: GCA_027943335.1. Taxonomy (NCBI): domain Eukaryota; kingdom Viridiplantae; phylum Streptophyta; class Pinopsida; order Cupressales; family Cupressaceae; genus Chamaecyparis; species Chamaecyparis obtusa. Next base: position 327,317 of record BSBK01002619.1, on the reverse strand, counting down.
CTGACAAAATCCATTTCCAATGTCAAACATTCATACTGTGAATTAGGGTCTATACACATATTTGTAAGATAGTCTTGATCATATAATAACTATAATTGACATTGTAAAATTTGTATGTTTCCTTTTGGTTTTGCATCTTAGGGTTAATTTATCATCTTTTATTATATTCTTAGGTCAAAATATTGCATCACCATCAAATAGGTTTTCCATTACCTTTAGGTTTCCTTCTTGCATCATTTGATCATCTTAGGATTCCCCTTGCATTATTCCAAAAAAAACAAAAAAAACAAAAACATACGTCTTGCATTTTAGACATTTCCACCTTGAGGGTTACCTTTTGGATATTAGAGAGTATACCTTTTTGGATCTTTCCATAGTGGTTGTTAGAATAATTTTTTGACCTCTTCATTCAAATTATCATTTTGTCACAATTATCATTATCAAACCCTAGTCCAAAACTCTAACAAAGGGTGAGATTTTGTCATTTTCATCACTATTTTAAGGTCAAATAATTTCTCTCAATCACTTAGGTTGGATCCTAAATTCAAGTTCTCAAAATTTTTAGAAATTCCCTAAGGGTCCATTTGTTCTTTCCTTATTTTCACTTTAGCATATTCAATCCCAATCACTCTAGACTTTAATTTTCATTTCCTATTCATCATTATCATCATATTATCTTTTCATTATTCTTATTCATTTCTAAAAATTTCCAAACATCCAAAAAATAAAGTCATTTCCTATATGTCATTATCACCATATTATCTTTGCATTGTCCTTAGTCATTTCTAAAAATTCTCAAAAATAGAAAAAAAATAAAAATAGATTCATTTCCTAGACATCATTATCATCATATTATCTTTTCATTATCCTTAGTCATTTCCAAAGATTTCAAAAAATCCAAAAAATAGATTCATTTCCTAGATGTCATTATAGTTCAATCATCTTTTGCACTTTCCTTAGTCAAAATTATCTTTTCATTTATTCCAAAAATTTCCAAAAATCCAAAAAAGTAGTGTCATTTCCTAAACATCATCATGTGTTAACTCGTCCTTCCATTTTCCTTAGTCAATTTTCAAAAATCACAAAAATCCTAAAAACATAGTTTCAGTCCTAGGCATCATTATAGTCCAAATAATATTAGTCATTATCATTTGATCATTATCTCAATAAATTAGAGTCATTCTTTCATCTTCATAAGCCAATTACATAATCAAAAGGAAAAAAATTGAATGGACAATACACACAACCCAAGCTTTAATCCAACAAGCATTATGAACTTCAACACACTTGTGTGCTCACAACATCCGCCAAGAGGAGGGATTACTTTACCACCTCCCAATGAAAATTTTTCAATGGAAAATATTCAAGATCATTTCACCTAAAAAGAGATAGATAACACATCACAAGGCCCTAGGATCATTGTGGTCAGGAACTCTTTCCTATTAGAAGATCTTGATAGATACTTCTATCTACTCACTCAAGATGGGGCTGAAATACCATGAAGATTTGACACCTCCAATATTTTGGAGAATAGAACGTAAACCAAAACACAATCAAATAGGGTTTCCAAAATACCTTCATCATCCCAAGTTTCCTCAAGCATGTCATTAAGTAGTATATCCCATAATGCTACTCATGTTGCAACTTCTATAATATCTTATGATATTGAAATACCAACCCACTTTTTTCTAGAAACCCCATGATGAAAAATACTAATCAAAGTTCCAATGTACCTTCAACAACATCAAAATCAAACACAAATATAAATCCTCAATACATAACATAAAGTACTACCACTACCACTACATCATCAAATCAGATAAATAATTTTATTTCCTTTGGATCAATGAACTCAAACACTCAAATAAACACAACCTCCCAAGGTCTACAATCAAATCCAAATGCACAATATCTTCCCACAAAGACTAACCTCTAATTAGAATCCTATGGATCCTTATATTACACTTCAATTTTCTTCTTCCAATCAATATTTGAACAATCTAAATCTTGGTTATCAAGGGGTATCATTGAATCCCAATCCTAGCGGGCCAAATGTTGGAATAATATTTAGTCATACTAATCATTTTTCATCAATGAATCCAATGTTTACCTATTTTTCATTGACCCATTTTTTGACATCCTTCCTACACTATGCATCTACATCTAATATAAACCTCACATATCAATAAGCATATATGCACAACTAGGTACCTACATATCAAAGTGAGAATCCTTTCATAGACCCCAGTCTTGAATTTAATACATATTTCCCACTCATACATACAAATATATTAGCATAGTAGGTGCAAGACCTCAATCAATAGATACTAACTTCTCAAACTAGCACCTCAAGGAAGACATAATCTCTAGAGGACCCATGCCCATATCTATTCAATAAGTTACTACACATGCTACCTTTCCCTCCCAATTTTGAAATACCAAAATTTGAGAAGTAAAAGGAGAAAGGTGATCCAGAAGTCTATCCTATTTGAGAATTCTTTGTAGCATGTATAGAAGTCACCCATAATAATACATACTTGATGCAACTATTCCCCCAAAGCCTTAGTAGGTCATCCATGGAGTGGTTTTCATGACTACTCCTTGGCATAAGATCATAAAATGAGATAGAAGAAAAGTTCATCTCTAATTATTCACATACCATTGTCAATGAGGTGACTATCATGGATCTTTGTAAAAAAAAATTAAAAATGGGGAAATCTTCACCTCCTTGCAATATTGGAGAAACTTGGCTACTAAAGTCATAATAAAGACAAGATCCTAATGTTCATTGAGAACTGTATATTAGAGATGATGTGTACTCTACAAATGCAAGACATCAATACTTTTGCATATTTTATTGAACAAGGCCCTAAAGAAGAAAGAGAAATCATACTCAAAGAGCAAATTAAGGTTAACAAAGAGACCAATGGTAATAATTTATACAATCAGTTCCTATGAAAAATCTAAATATTGGTCTAAGAACAAAAAATTCACTAACGATGACATAGTTGATGTGAAGGCAATCGATATAGAAAAACCATTTTTGCATCTTCAAAGCATAAAGAATACTAATACTCCTAATTTGAACAATATTTTTTCTTGAAATAAGAGTCAGTTAGAAAATGTAACCAACTATCAACAATATCCTCTAAGAAGAAAAAATCCTATATGTACTTACATGCCTCACACAAAAACTCTTGAGCTTGTCTTAAAGAAACTAATTCTATCAGGTGAAATTTAACACTAATAAAAATAAGATTCTATAAACTCAATCCTTTATACTCGCATGGTGGAACAATAATAATTTTTGTGAATAACACCATGCTAAAGGTCATAAAACCTCAAACTAATATTGGCTCAAAAACATTGTTCAAGACCTAATCAACCACCAAGAAATTGAAGTCCAAAATAATTTTAGGACACTAAATAAATATCATACTATTTTTGAAGATCCATTATAAAATTACCACAAAGTTAAGGCCTCTAGTTCATGACAACACAATAAGGTTAGTGACACCTATGATTCCCATCAACATGTCATCAACTATATACATTCTGACTCTAATTATATAACTTACCACTATCACAATCAAGGGAAAATATTCCAAATGTGTTGTTGCTACCTAAAGGTCAAGAATCATAGTCTAGGGAGTCCCTTATAAACTATCAATCTCATCAAATTTATACATCCCATCAAGTTAGTACAACATCTTAAACCATCTTGAAAGAAAACTTTATCACAAATATCCATATTCAAATTATTGTGAATTTCACCTACCCATAAAGTAGTCCTTAATAAAGGTCTTCAAGATTCATTTGATCCTCATGATATTAATATTGATGAATTTAAATCCATGGTGGTACATCTCACTACTACCCATCATGTCACATTCATAGAACAATACCTACCCACGCACAAGCTGTATCATAATGAACCCCTCCATCTTGAGGTATACATCCATTACATAAAGTCAAAAAAAATTTGGTAGATGGTGGAGTAGGATTCAATATTCATACATTGAAATTAGTTTATACACTAGGATATTCTAAGAGTTATGTTGATCTCAGAAAAAAAATTATCATTTGATAATATGATAATGTAGAGCATCCTTCAAAGGGTGTCATCACTCTACCTATCGGGGTTGGAGAAAATATACATGACACAACCTTCCAATTACTATATTGTGAGATTGGTTATAACATGCTTCTTGGTAGATCTTGGATCCATGCTATGGAAGTTGTACCCTCTAGTGCCATCAATGTCTAAAATTTTCCTACAATGGAACATAAATCACTATCCTAGGTGATAGAGATTAATTCTTGTATTGCACCAACCTCAAAGGTTATACTATCAACTAAGTCCCCATTAATCAAGTGGGCTCCACATTGACACCTTCCAAATACCTTGACTCATCCACTTTGTCCAAATATACTTACTTGTCCACCTCCCTATCCAACCTCAAGATCAACATTCAAGAAAAGGGTTGTGGAGAATATACATGTCGATTCTTTTTGTGTAGGAAAACTCCTTATATGACCTAGGATATGTGCTGGACCAAGGAAACTACTCATGGATAGAAAAAAATGATATTCAATTGGAAAAAATAAGGAAAATGTAGTTTTGAATTGATTAAAGAAGCATTAGTTTCTACTCCCACATTGCAAATTTTAGATTCTCTAAAGATTTTATCTTATATGCTTGTGGAAACATTGACGGTATTACTGCCATGTTATTTAAACAAAATGATGAATATTTTGAACAACCTTTATCTTTCTTTAGTCAAAGACTTAAAGATTATGAATTGCATTATTCTTTTATAGAGAAGCATGTGCTTGCAGTTATTAGAAGTCTGAATAAATTCAGACATGTGCTTTCAAATAATAAGATTAAACTCATGATTGCACATCCTTCTGTCAAAGAATTATTCCTGAATAAAGACTTGAATACTAAGAGGGCTGGCTAGATTACCAAGGCAATGGAATATGACATTGAAATCAAAGTTACTAAGATGGTAAGAGGTAAGTGTTTGTGTCAACAATGTGCTGAATGGAGATAATATTCCTGAAGCTGATTCTGATATTGTTTTAGCTTTACTAGATAATAATCAGCTGGCTGTTTAAAATGAACAAATAGATTGGGTGGATGATATGACCACTTTCTTGCAAAAAAGACATTATCCCGAAGGTTTGGATAAGGAAAAAAGAAGGTATTTTAGATTGCAGTCTATTCCTTATTGTTTTTTGAATGATATATTATTTAAGAGAGTTTTGTAGGGAGTCTTGTTAAGATGTATAAGACCAAATCAAAATGATCATGTTTTACATCAATTTCATGAAGGGCTAGATGGAGGTCATTTTTCACCAAGATCTGCAACTCTAAAGACGATGAATGTTGGATATTATTGGCCAAGTGTGTTCAAGGATACACATCTTTGGGTTAGAAAATGTAAACAATGTGCAATATTTGTAGGTAAAGAAAAGTTAGTAGCACTACCATTGCAGCCTATCCAAGTGAGCCGACCATTTATGAAATGGGGTCTAGACTTTATTGGAGTCGTTAACCCACCATCAAGTGTAGGTAATAAGTGGGTATTGATTGCCACTGATTATTTTACAAAATGGACTGAAGTAGTTGCTCTCAAAGATGCTAATGAGACTACTGTATTGAATTTTTATGAAGATCTAGTTTACAGATTTGGAATTCCATATTTCATTATTTCAGATAATGAACTTGCATTAACATGAAGAAGAATTGCAGAATGGGCTGTTAATAAAGTTTTGTTTCTAAATACTTCATCAAATTATTACCCGCAAGGTAATGGGCAAGTTGAATCTACAAATAAGAACCTGATTTAGATTATCAAGAAGACTTTGGAAGGTAATGAATGTTCTTGGCATGAAAAGTTGAAATTAGCATTATGGGCTAATAGAATAACTCCTAAGAGATCAACACATATGTCTCCTTTCATGTTGGTTTATGGTAAAGAGGCAAGACTACCTATTTTAGTTGACATTCCGGCATTAGATTTTATTAATCAATTGGATATGATTGATGAGGAGCCTATGATTGTAAGGATGGCTCAACTAAATGAATTAGAAGATAAGAGGAGAGATGAATTATAGAAAATTAAGTTTCATCAAGCTCAAATGAAAAACACTTTTGCTAAAAAATCATTTTCCATAAATTTCTAGGAGGGAGACATTGTTTTGAAATGGAACGAATTGAAAAGAAGACATTTAAAATTTGATGCCATGTGTGATGGTCCATTTATCATAACATCATGCAAGCCACACAATGCATTCCATCTATCTACTCTTGAAGGAGAAGCGTTATCTATCCTGGTTGATGGGATACACCTCAAAAATTGCTTTTGAGGCATTTTTCAAGTTTGCAGATAAGTGCTTTTGCACATTGTTAGTAGTTTTCAGTTAGTATTTAGTTTAGTTTGCAACAAAATAATCCACTTGATACACATGCAATAAAAAATATATGATATGTTATCATAACAATCATTAATGGCTAATTATCACAAGATATTGCACATACACTTTGCTGAATATGTATCAAGTAACTTATTTGGTTGTTTTTTATCTCTAAGTCCTGAAAAGTGTTATGATGTCCAAGGAAGACATGCTTCAATTGAGACATGGAGCTAAAATCTCAATGCCTCACCTAAGTGACATATACCAAGAAAAAAATTCAACATTTTTCAATCAGTTGGATTGTTTGGTTTTGGTTTGTAGTAGTCTATTTTCTCCAAGTTTTTGCACATTATTTCAATTTCAATTTGTAGCTAGTTGGCTTGAGTTTTCTTCAGAGTTTCAGTTTTTAGTTTGAGAAGGTTTTAAGTTTTTTGAATTTTCCAAAATAAAACTAAGCGACTCTGTGCCCAAGTGGATTGCAAATGCAACTTGTCTATTATTGTTTAGTGGGAAAACACTCCTAAGAGGTCGCCAAAAATATTACCAATTTAGTTTTCGTACTAAATTGTTAAGTTATGAACTTTCTTTTACATTGAGTTATGTGTTTTTTTTAGGAATGGGAACACTGAGAGGGGGGGTGGGGTGAATTAGTGTTCACTGTATTTTATCTTTTCTCTTAATCTTTAAACTGAACTTAAATGCCTGAGTACTGAATTAAACATCCACATAAACATGAAACATGAAATCAACACATAACACCAATATGGTTATGGGGAAACCCAAATAGGTAAAAACCCTAGTGGGAATTGACACCCACTAATATTCTGTACTAGTGTTTTATGATCCTTGTTAGAAGATCCTTAACCCTGTTAGGAGTTGCTTTACAATGTATTAAGTATAGTAGACCTTGTCAAGGGTCGGACCCTATTAGGAATCTTTTACAATAAACCCTGTTAGGGGTGTGGATTCACTATCCTAGAGCTCACTACTCAAGTGGTGAAGGCTACAACCTTTTGATCTTAGATACACACTTTATCTTCTGGATGAATTGTCACTGTGACACTGCTTGTCTAATCAGTTCCTTTGATGCACTAATGCTTTGACCTCTTGAAAAGATCTAATACATCTTATAGACACTTCACAGACTTTTTCTCTACTTATGTCAACTCTATATCAACTTTCATGCTAATTAAAATGGGTGCATCTCATATTTATATGCGCATACAAAACAAATAACTAGGTCGGCCCTTTAACTGATTACATAAAATGCTTCCAATTGAATTGGATCAAGCGTGTTTACAAAAAAACATATTTAACTCAGTCATATGCACATGCACCGATGCTTTGAGCTTCAGGTACTGTACACCGTCCAGTCTTCAACACTTAACCGATTTCTGATCTTCTCATCAAGTGTGTTGACTCCAAAATACTATATGAATTTTTTGCCATAATGACAACACTATGCTAAGTCATATACACCAGTATAGCCATCTTTCCAACAATCTCCCCCTTTTTCATTGATGGCAGCAAAGGAATATGGCCAAGTTGCTAACTGTTCCTTAATGCAAAAAAACTTTTGTCTTATATCTCCTTTATACATAACTTTCTATCTTATATCTCCTTATACATCTCTCTAACCATATTCTATACATACTCCCCCTTTGACATTAATGACAAAGGTGCTTCAAAACTATATATATAACTACTTACTGTGGGAGAACATCCATATATGCTATTTGTAGGTTTTGGATCTCCTTCTTCCAAAATGTGATTAGTGAATTTACAATCTCTAGATGGGCGCATAATGCACACTATATCTTCTCCATCTTCTCCAAATTTGTGCTAGGACCTTAATCATATTTCACCATGGTGGCATCAATCTCCTTGATATTCTGATTAAGTATGTCTAATGAGGGCGCAAGAGCATTCCTTAGCTGAGTCTGCCTAGCCCTTATCTTGGACATCTCTTTTTATGCCTTCTCTATCTTATCTAGTTGTCCTTGGTAGACATTATTGCACATGTTCACATCAACTAATGGATCTTCCACTTATTTTCTTATGATGTCTATCATAACTTCAGCCTCTTGTATCTTTTTGTACAGATCACTAGTCAGCTTGTCTTGGTTCATACAATCAGCAATAATCTTTCTGCCCTTTGTTGCAAACTCCTTCAAGGATGCTTGACCAACCTTTAGTGAGCTCAGGTCAAGTGCAAAGTTGCTAACCAATTCACTAAGCCTTTTCTTCAAATATTTCTCTTCTGCGACTAGGGATGCAAATTCTTCCAGGCTAGAGAAATTACTCTTGAACTGTGAAATGACTATACTCACATCATCAACGGAGTGTACCTTAGACACTTTCTTGTTTGCTGGTAACAAGTTGTTCAAGATGTTTTCTGATTCTACAAGGAGGGGATTTCTCATCACTTGTTTCTCCTTGGATTTCTCCATAGCTAAGACGCTGAAATTTATCAGGTCTTCTTCTCTCCATGAATCCAAACTAGTTGTGTCAGGTGTCAAACTTGACAACAATGCTGCTAAGGGAGTGATAGGAGTGTTATCCATCACTTCTTGTTTTACCTTGATTATTTCAACTGATGGTTCATTTTATTTTCTCTCTACTTCTTCTTCTTTTTTCTGTTTCTTTTTTTGTTTGTTCTTCTTTATTTTCTTCCAACTTTTCTTCTTCTTTATTTTCTTCTTCTTTTTCATTTGTTATATCTTCTATCAATATTTCTTCTTGATGAATAGGAGTGTTACTGCATAAGTTTTCAGCCTCTTGAGTGCTTACAAATGCCTCTTCAAACTTGTCTAGATCCATATCTATGGCCTCCGTAGTAACTTTTACATTGCCAATGAAGATTGAATCATCCTTGGGTGTCTCTATCATGGGCATAGTCTTCTCTGCCTCTATGGATGTATCAAATACATGCGCTGAATCTTGTGGACTTTTAGATTGTACATTGATGGTCTTTGACTCTTTGGAAATCATTGTGGGTATTTGTGTTGTAGGCACAGTAGATGGATACATGTGCCTATTCATAAAGACCTTCTCAAAGGCTTTCTTTGTTTCATTTGCAACCAATTCATAGTTTTTTTTCATTATGTGCAGGGTCCTAGACTTGGTTCTAAGATGTGGTTTTACGATATCTAATAACAGTGATTTGTCCTCTAGAGAACATACTAGAAGGGTTTCATCTAGAATCTTTTCTCTTATCCTTAAATCCTCTTCAATGGCATGTCTCTTTTGGAACTCTAGGATGTTCCACACATTATCAGGGGTCATAGTCTTAAGTTCTAAGACTGTCCTCTTAAACTTCAACATGTGTTTGACAATCATTACATGTATCTATGATTTTTCAATCTCACTATATTTCTCACAAAAATTTGCTACTTGATCAATTCTGCCTTTATCAATAATTCTTGTGCTTAACACACTCAGACTAGGTTTGAAACTTACTTCAGGAGGTGCTTGAGTGTTCCTTCTATTTCTTGTTACTCTCGAGGATGGATGACTAGTGCTAATCTCTTTCTTCCTCTTAGGCATTGCCTTATACTCAAGAGGAGCAGTAAGGTCAATGGTTTCCTTGGGCACAGAAGAAGTAACAATAATTTTACCCTTCTGAACATCAGATTTTTCTATCTTCACCTTCTTCAACTTAGGATCATCTGATTCAGTCTTTGTTGTTGTTGCACTCTTAATTTCCAAAGAAAGCTTTTGTTCCCTTGCTTTGTCTATGTCTACTTGAGACACTCCATGAATTCTCAAGATCTCTGAGGTGACTTTGGAAACTTTTCTTTTAGCTACTACACTGTTCAAGACTGCATCAACTTCTCTTATTTTCTCTACATAGGTTCCCCATCTTGGCTCATTAGGGTCTTTAGGGGCTGAAATAAATACTTGTGCATATGCTTCTAGAATAGGCTCTTCCACTTCATATCATAATGGATGAATCCACTTTGTTCCTGGTTCAACTGCCTCCATGCATGTTGTGTCATTCTCAACCATGAAGAAAATAGTATCCTTGTATTTCTCAACAATGTTCTCTGGTATCCTGTACCTCATCTTCATTTTAACCTTGAATGTCTTCAACTCTAGTGTCATGTAGTCCTTCAAAGTTCTCTCAGTACATGCCTTGAGATATATATGTGGCATTGTGGGAATAGATTTGTCTAGATACAAATCAGATGATGAACTACAACTGATTTGAATAAATTGTATGACTTGAAGATCTGTGATTTAAGATCACTAAGTTTCTGATTAGATATGTAAGATGATTAATTTAGTAATATATTGTCATTGATGTCAACTAGTTTTAACAATACTTATCTTGTAAGTTACTATACTCAAACATCTATGGAAAGAAGAAGAGAAGAGATGAAGAACATATATATCTACATGAGAAAGATGGATATGAAAGATGAGGATAAGGAATACATTGGGTAACTTATGAATGAGTCTATGACCTTATGTTATTGACTTGATTATGTTGCATTTATCTATGATGAAGAATAGAGAAAACTGCACAAAGCACTGTTGTCGGTTAAAGAAGCATTTCAGTATACACCGACGCAGTGTAGTGTATATTGAGCACAGTATAAACTGAGCTTGTGTTCATCGAAACATTTCTTTGTTAACCAAGTACGAGAAAATGAACTTGTTGGTGCTCAAAAATGCTGGTCATTTTGAGGCCAACTGACAGGCACAATAAATGCCTCTACAATTCTGGTTCAATCGAACCAAGGCTGGTAGGCCTAAACTGAATATACTGTCTAACTACACAAACAACATGCATAAACAACAAATTTCCTTCTAAAGAGGTTACTGATCCTCGAAGGATAATGTAACTGAATATCCTAATAGGCAAGTAGTTAGATATTTAAACTAATGCTATGAACTAACGCTAAACCTAATCTAATGTTTTGTAGATAAAGTAGCAAATTTGAAATATATCCCACAGAAAGAAATAAATGACAATTTCAAAAGAACAGATAGACCAGTGCCTGATACAAATTTGAAAATAGAGTCAAATACATTCAATACCATAAGTAACTGGAGATGATTTTAAGATAACTTATTTTTGCAAAATGAGACCATCACCCTACAAGCTACTATTTAAAACAAAATTTACAACAATTTATACAATAGGTCCTAAGATTTTTAACTCAACTTAAGAGCCCAAAGGAAATAGTAACAGGTTCCTAGACCATGCTACTATTATTCAAATTGTAAAAATTGATCATAAATAATTGTATAAAATAGAAAGCATAATAGGATACCCTAGTTAGAGAGTAATCCAAGAAACTCACTAAACATAAAAAACTGTAAAATCAATAGGTATAAGTACTTATCAGATATTCATCCTTGAGATCTTGAGACATTAAGTTTCAATCTGTGAGAAGGTATGTTTTTTTTTGTGATAGAATTGTGTTCTATTTTTACAAGTTAGTGTGTATAAATATAAATTTCAATGGTTTCCTATGAAAGGACATGCCCTTTCACAGGATCTAATCACACAACTAACCCTAAAACATGTATAATAAACTATTACAATGATTTATTCGGGAAAGTCTTTCCTGTATAATTTATCTTTGTTCTTCCTTAGGTGCTCCATGCATCAATAATTTATCTATTAGTTTCCTGCACACAAAAACAATCAACATTAGTGCATCTTAACCCAAGAATAAAATCATAAGATATGTAATGTATTGATGACATAAAAAATTAAAAATTTAAATAAGGATCAAAATAAAAGAGAATGCAAACACAATTATACTTTAATCCTAATAATTAGATCATGAAGGACTTATATAATGTGATAAATAAAACATTATGCTTGTAAGTATCTTTTTATTTCGAAATAAAACATAATGTACCCATTTAAGAATAAAGCCCACTTAATGAAAAATAAATTTAACCCTAAAATGAACTCTATTCACTTAAGGGCTAATATATTAAGATTATATAAAATAATTACCCTAAGAAATATTTCAACTATAAAATGATAATACAATTATATAAATGTGTATGATTAGGAAAACCTAAAGATTTAACCTTATAAAGGTAACCCTAAAAACATACCTATAAAAGATTAACTAAAAATGGAAAAATGAAACTATTAAAACCCTAAAATTAAATTAACATGAAAAGTGAGAAATTACACTAAGGGATTTGAGATTAAAAAGAAAAAACAATTAATCATTACTCAAACCCTAAGAATACATACAAAAATCAATTTACAAATTATACACAATTAAAGTTTACTAATAATAGAATTTTCTTTCACCCTAAAAATATAAATGTTAACTATATGTGAAAACATGAAAATGAGAAATCGGTAAAAAATTAGCTTACAAAATAAATAAATTAATACATATCAAATAATGAATTCACTACATCATATAATTTAAAAATTTTAGGGTAAAATACAAATCAGGAAAAAGTAATTATAACATGCAAAATATTTCCCCAATAAATAATATTAATTTTAATAATTTACTTTGGAGGAAATATAATTATCTTATATTTATATATTTATTCATACATATACTCTCGAAGAATAACGTAGAGTAGTTGGTAATGGGGGTAGATTTGGGTAGTTAGGTAGGAAAGAAGGAATGGGTCGAGAGGTCGAGTGTTCAACTCCCTCTCCCCATTCTTTTTTCCTTTTAACATTAAAAATATACAATAAATAAATAGATAATAATCACATTATTACAAAAGGTGATTAAGAGGTAGATAACTCCTTGCGTGAAAAGTTATTTTGATCTCTCACTTGCACATAAAACAAAAATAAATAAATATCTCCTCCTATTCCTCTCGAAGAAAACATATAGATTAATTGGTTAGGGGGTAGGAGGGTAGATAGGTAGGAAGAAAGGATGGCTTGAGAGGTCGAGTGTTCAACTCCCTCTTGCCGCCTTTTTTCCAACCTATTTTATTTTTTCAATAATTATTTATTTTCAAAATTAAATATGCATTTTGGAAAGATAATTAACAAATGGAAATACATTTTCTCCTTTATCATCTTAATTTTTTATCATAGGAAAATATGAAAATATATATGATACTTCCCTGACATTTTATTCTATTTTGGCCTGAATTTTCAGGTGCCAACAGGACTAAATGACTAGTTTAGCTGATGGAAGTTGATGAGTTGTAAAGTACATCATAATCAGAGTTGAAGATAATGTTTGTTACGAAGATCGATGACTAACATAATTCAAAGAAGATCTAAGGGATTGAAATGAAACATGTTACTGACACATTAGCTGAGGAAGGTTTAAGTGGAAAAATCAACAAAGGAGATTACGCAGAAAAATGTGATGGATGGAATTAAAACGGTTTACTTAAGAGACTAGGATTTCATGATGAAATCATGCCGAAAGAAGGAGACTGTAGAGATATCACCTGAACAAGCTTCATGCATGCCTAATCAGACTGGTTAAGGAGAACCGAACTACAGAGATTACCGAGTGTCAGAAAGCTATAACTGAGTGATAGTAAGTTATTGAATATTGATTGAAACAGAAGTGATATATTGATCAACAGATTTGAATGAGCTTAACATAGATATGATAATTTGCAATTGAATTTGTGTTGTAATTAGATCAACTGCTGTTAAATTTTAACCATTGTAAACAGATAAATCTCTTAACAGAGTGGACTAAAAAGTCTTGTAATGTCATTCATAGAGTGTACATTTGTTATCTTGTCAACCTCATAGTGAATGTTGGTTAGACGATAACGGTTGGTCTATATCCTCTAACAAGGTCACACCTCACAGTGTGTTTGTAACCTTTAACAGGGTTGGGTCTTCACCGACCTTACTTCAGAAGAGTGAACAATTTTTGGGTTGCCGGTCCCAGGTGGTTTTTCCCTTTACAAGGTTTCCATGTTAAATCTCTTATGTTATGTATTGACTGTGATAATTGTTTGTTTTCATACTTTACATGTTGCATATTGGATTTGTTCGATAATCACTATATGTTATTAACTAGTAATCGGTAAAAGCACATACATAGTACTATTTTATGTTACCAGTCTGCAGAAGTTTTAGTAAATTGTTTTTGGATATACATTTTGTGATTGGGACTGTGGATAAATGATTCACCCCCCTCTTAGTTATTCTAACAATTGGTATCAAAGCATTGGTTTCTTGGAATAGAGTTTTAAGGACTTCAGCACAAAGATCTCAAAATGTATAAGAGGGAAGTGCCAAAGCTGAATAAGGATAACTTCACAGTATGGAAAAGCTTAATGAAATTGCATGTATCTAGAATTGGGAATTCTTCCCTCACACTAATGGAGAATGGCTACATTGCACCGCCCACTAGTCCCTTGACCCTTGATCAACTAAGAGATAGGCATGAACATTAATATTACTATGATGGAGATTGTTGCTGCCTGTACAGATGCCGAATTTGAAGATATTAAAAATTGCACTACTGCTAAAGATATGTGGGATAAACTTGCTCAAGTTTATAGTGGTGATGTGAATGTCAAAAGAGCCAGATCTGAAAGCTTAAGGGGAAGATTCGATGATATGAAGATGAAGGGAGGAGAAAATATTATGCAGTACACAAATAGACTAAAAGAGGTAGTCCATGCTATTAGAGCATCTGATGATGTTATTGATGAAGAGACAATGGTAAGAAAAGTTCTCAGAACCTTATTGCCAATTTATGCAATTCATGAAACTAGGTCTACATCTAGTAACAACCTTACACTTAATAATCTGATTGGTAAGCTTACAACCTTTGAACTTAACAACTTTGATAATAGTGTTGTACCATCTATTGAATATGCTTTTATGTCTTCTCTGAAGATTGGTAAGTCTAGTAGCAGAAATAAAAATGATGATAGTGATAGCAATACTGATGATGAGCTTGATGAACTTGAAGCTCTTATGGCTAGAAGGTTACCTAAAGGTAGAGGAAGATATAGAGGTAAATTACCTTTAGCATGCTTTAATTGTAAAGAGGTTGGTCATATTTCTGCTAGATGTCCACACAGGAAAGATGATGACAAAAATAAAGACCGATCTAGTGAAGGAAGCTATGGGAGAAGAGGCAACAGAAGTTACCAACACTACAACAGAGACAACCAAGATAGTTGCAATCTCAAGCTACTAGCTGTCCAAATATTTCTAATCAAATAGATGGGTTAAGTACCACCGAATTAGGGAAAGGTGGATTATTCTCTCATTCCTTAATGTTAGAGATAAATTGAGCCTTTCCTCAATCATATCTAAAACATTTTAAACTCACTAATAGCTAAGCGACACTTTATTCACACAAATCAAACTCAGCTCATTCAATTCATTCCCAAATTTTAAGATCACACTCCTCTTTTTAGTAATAGCAATGTCAACATCACATTTAAGGCTAACTATTGATATTTTCTGGTGGTATGTGTACATACCTGTGACTACCATATTCAAAGAGTTTTCCTCTACTAGAAAAAAAATGATGAGAGCCACTTCCACCTCGCACAACACAAACAATTCGTGGGCCTTCTTCACCAGCCCTCCTCTACGCTTTGAGAATATCTCCTGCTGATTTATGCTATTTTTGATCCTCTTTAGTTGTACCTTTCCTTGCCCCATCAAACTGCTAATAATCAATCGACCCCCAAAACAATTAACCAGATCTTGATCGCTCCTTCTCAAGAAGTAGATGGAGATATAAAGCTGGACCATCCGAAGAAGGACGCCATGTTGAGCAGCCCCACATTACCAACTGGTGGTAGAATTCCATACCCACCCCATCGTTAGTGAGTGGATCTAAGAGCCCACTCCCCAAATGTGATTCATGCTCGCTCTCCTCATAATCGCTAGTGTCAACGTCTTCCCAAGCAAAGGAACCTCGTTCCACTTAGCACAATAAACTAGGCATATCAGATTGCCATACTTGACATTGGAAGCAATGCAAGGAAAAATGGAATGTGTGAGAACATTCTCTTCATGGAGGAACTCTCATTGTGACCAGCAATGGCTGGATTTGCTGCTGATACTCCGTGAATGCTCCAGGACTGCTAACATTTTCTTCCAGCAACAATATCCATCTAGCTAATGATCTCAAGAACAAACCACTTGCAAAGGTCTACTAAGTTTATGAATACATGATCATAGTCTTCAGTGAGATAGTCTACAGATGAGTGTGTTCAGCTTCAGCAAATGTCTTTTTCCCAAACCACGTACAGTCTAGTGCAAGTGCGGCCAGATTATGGCATGGAAGGGCATCATATCAGACCCTTAATACCAGGTGATATGTAGCTCAGTCTGAATGCTATCAAACAATGGCTTCCCTTCGAAAAATCAAATGCTTCAACTAGAATATGCAATTTGAAAACCAGCAACCCAATCCCTTTTTAAAATCGAACTACCTGAAAGTGATTATCTTATGCACAATGCTCAGCGTATCTCCCTGACTGAATCATTTCATCAGCGAGAGAGATGCCAGCAGTGAGGATTCCCCTCCAAGGAAAGGGATGCCATGCCTTCTTAATGACATCTCTGTCTACTCCATTAATTCCTTGGCACAATCATATTCAAATTGGCTTCCATGTCTCCCTAAGGGCCAGAGTAGATGGAAACAATAAAGACAAGAGAGTCATTTATAGGCATCGTTACTAAACATAGTACCTGGCCTATTGATTATAGGTTATTCTTCCACTGGATTAAATTCCCTAGCCTAGAATCTTCCCTCGTTATTATCATCTCAAAATGTTACCTTCTCTAAAACATAACAATTATTTATATGATCGACACCCATTACATGGATAATTATATTTAAAGGGAAAATTGTGTAGAGTTTAGGACTTCATTCATAAAAGTGGTGGTCTTCCATTCTCGTCAACATTTTATTAGTCACACATTTCCAATTCCATTTCTTTCATTTATATATTTAACAGTATATTAATGCTCATTTTAATTTATTTATAAAATGTATTTTATATCACATATTTGTATTTTCTCATTAATTGTTGAGGAGTGTTTCACTTCAAGATTTTGATGTTCCTTACATATTTTATTTTTAGATCATATAAATCTAATTATAATACCTAATAATATTTAATTATAGTTCGATTTCACCTTCATTAGAGATCCATCAACTTCTCTTGATAAGTACTTGACTCATATACTTATTAAAAATATTTCTACACCAATCCATAACATAAACGTACTATGTTATTAAATCACTATCACTAATCACCATACAATATTGCCCTCCTCTATTCACAGTAATAAAATAATTCACATAGTAAATGCTACCACATGATTTAAATTTTTTCCACCTAAAATTCTCGTCATTACTCACATCATGGGAATTATTATATTTTTTGAAATTAACAAGAACATATTCAACCAACTAAAATTATCATATAGGGAATGAAATTAATGCTAATTACATCTATTATTATCATAAAAGTAAATTACTTATCATAGGAGTAAATTACTTACCTATAATGCTCTAGTAGCAATGTTATTATCTAATTTAATTAGCTAGAACTCATTAATCATTAAATACAATCTAATTTCATAATTTTCCTAACTTAATTAGTGGATTACATATAGACTTAATCCGATATATAATTGCATACTTTTATTAAACACTATTCACCATTAAACAAAATAAATTAACCTGTCCAAGATTAACAATTTTATTCTATAGTTGAGTAGTACATTTTTTATTAGACCTTTGAGTAATAATCTATTCAAAGATAACCGAATCAATAGTCCATCATTAATCTCCCCTAAAGATTTGATTAAGCCATACAACTTATAGTTACGTTAAAGAGTTTCAACTATGAACATTATTATTATTATTATTTATTAGAAATAAGTTACACTATTAGTAACATGTTATTCCACAATAAATTTTTACTATGAAACATTAGACTTATATATATATATATATATATATATATATATATATATATATATATATATATATATATATATATATATATATATATATATATATATATATATATATATATATATATATATATATATATATATATTATAAAGTTAATTTATATATTTCATCTAGAATCCAATGGTAAGTAGGTATTAATCATTTATACAATTTGTTAATATCTTATTGATATAGTTTTTATTTTTAACATCTTTGTTGATTACTAAATGTCACAAACGGAAGGGTATTACACCGATGCTAATTGGGCTGGAAATGTGGATGATAGAAAGAGTACCACCGGAGGAGCATTCTTCTTTGGTGAAAGACTTGTTACATGGACAAGTAAGAAACAATCTTGCATTTCTCAGTCTATAGCTGAAGCAGAGTATGTTGCTGCTGCTACTAACTATTCAAATATTGCATATATCAAGCAAGTGTTGGAAGGTATGAATGAGGTAATCACTAAGCTGGTGATTATATATTGTGACAACACTAGTGCTATTAATATTTCAAAGAATCCAGTGATGCACTCTAAAAAAAAGCATATATCTATTAAGTATCACTACTTAAGGGAACAAGTATAGGAGAAGCAAGTAAAGCTAGAATTTGTTACATCAAAAGAATAACTTGATGACATATTTACAAAGCCTCTACCGAAGGATACATATGAATACTTGAGGACTAGACTTGGGGTCCATCCCCTGTCTACCAGTCACTAAGGTGATCTGGAGGTTGCATCAACCTAATCTTATCAGAAGATCATACATGATGCAGCAGAGTTCACACTTTGGACTTCTGTCTAAGGTTGTGAAAGGTTGAAGAACTGGAATAGATTTGCACATCAGTATACCGAGATAACAGAGAGTTACACAAAGAGTCACATGGCTACTACAGAGTTGTATGTTTTTGCTCTTTGGCATTGTTGTCAAAGGGAAAGAGATCAATATGAAGAATATGAAGCCAAAGACAAAGGGAGAGAGATACAGAAAAGGGAGAGCATTGAAGATCAGTTACTAAGAACAAAAGAAAACCTACGAGTTAAAAAGATCATATCTGTAGAAGTTAGTCTACACTTGCAAATTCTTTTATGTAACGTAGTGATTAAACATATTAAGCTAGGGAGAGCTTGTACCATTACATTTGTTGATAGAGTTGTAGAATACATGTTTGTTATGTCTATGGCATATTTCATATTGCTTGTGTTGCCATCAATTCCAAAGGGAGAGATTGATGAACTACAACTGATTTGAATAAATTGTATGACTTGAAGATCTATGATTTAAGATCACTGAGTTTCTAATTAGATATGTAAGATGATTAAATCAGTAATATGTTGTCATTGATGTCAACTAGTTTTGACAATACTTATCTTGTAAGTTACTATACTCAAACATTTGTAGAAAAAAGAAGAGAAGAGATGAAGAACAGATATATCTACATGAGGAAGATGGATATGACAGATGAGGATAAGGAATACACCCTATAACTTATGAATGAGTCTATGACCTTATATTATTGACTTGATTATGTTGCATTCATCTATGATGAAGAATAGAGAAAAATGCATAAAGTAGTGTTGTTGATTAAAGAAGCATTTCATTATACACCAACGCAATGTAGTGTATACTGAGCATAGTATAAACTGAGCTTGTGTTCATCGACACATTTCTTTGTTAACCGAGCAGGAGAAAAAGAACTAAATGACTAGTTTAGCCGATGGAAGTTGATGAGCTGTAAAGTACCTTGTAATCAGTGTTGAAGATAATGTTTGTTACGAAGATCGGCGGCTAACATAATTTGAAGAATATCTAAGGGATTGAAATGAAACATTTTATTGACTCATCAACCGAGGAAGGTTTAAGCGGAAAAATCAACAAAGGAGATTAAGCAGAAAAATGTGATGGATGGAATTAAAACGGTTTACTTAAGAGACTAGGATTTCATGATGAAATCATGCCGGAAGAAGGAGACTGTAGAGATATCATGTGAACAAGCTTCATGCATGCCTAATCAGACTGGTTAAGGAGAATCAAACTATGAAGATTACCGAGAGTCAAAAAGCTATAACCGAGCGACAATAAGTTACTGAATATTGATTGAAATAGAAGTGATATATTGATCAGAGGATTTGAATGAGCTTAACATAGATCTAATAATCTGCAATTGAAGCTGTGTTGTAATCAGATCAACCGTTGTTACATTTTAACCATTGTAAATAGATAAATCTCTTAACATAGTGGACTAGAAAGTCTTGTAATGTTATTCATAGAGTGTACATTTGTTATCCTGTCAACTCCATATTGAATGTTGGTTGGATGATAATAGTTGGTCTAAAATCCTCTAACAAGGTCACACCTTACAGTGTGTTTGTAACCTTTAACAGGGTTGGGTCTTCACCAACCTCACTTCAGAAGAGTGAACAATTTTTGGGTTGCCGACCCCAAGTGGTTTTTCCCTTTACAGGGTTTCCACGTTAAATCTCTTATGTTATGTGTTGACTATGATAATTTTTTGTTGTCATACTTTACATGTTTCATATTGGATTTGATTGGTAGTCACTATATGTTATTAACTGGTAATCGGTAAAAGCACAGACATAATACTATTTTATGTTACTGGTCTATAGAAGTTTAGTAAATTGGTTTTGGATATACATTTTATGATTAGGATTGTGGATAATTGATTCACCTACCTCTTAGTTATTCTAACATTAGATACCTTTCCAATAATATGGAAGTACATGTATATGATCAAAGACCCAAATCTGAATATTTTGGTCTTATCATGCTTGATTGCCTTAATGTTATCAATTAGCTGTGCATGCAGAATCTCGCACAAGTTGAACTCTCCATTTTCTTTCACAAGTCTTATGGTTGCAAGAATTATGGCCACAGACACACTGTTCACCCTGTTGGCATGTTTGAACCTGTAACCTAGTATCATGGACATCAATTTTTTTTTATCTTCCTCAATAGGCTCGATAGTCATACCACACCTATCACTTCTTGATTTGCAAGTCTATTCAAAAATCTTCCTCACATCTTTTCCCACTGGAAGGATGTCGCCTGTCCTTGAGAGGCCTTTCATCTCATGAATTAGGTCACCAGTAATTCTGACCGACACTTCACCTATCCAAAATAGGTCATCATGAATCCTGCTTAGTAGAATCTTGATCCATTCTGATTCATAGAACTCATATGTCATAGCATACTCCACTATAGGGTGATTATTCCACCATGCATACTCATCCATGAAGGTTTTGTCTAGTTTCATCATTGTTTCCATGTACACTCTCAATCTATCCAATCCTACTAGTTCTTTCTTACAGTGAATATATGCCCTAATGTCCTCGACATGCATAATGACCATAGGCATGTGGGAGAATGCCCCTTCTAGGTCATCAAGTGTTGATTTAAATAGATGCCTCTTAAACACATATCTTTTCTTCTCTGCAACATCAAATAATATAGGAGTAGCCATTACTTACTTGGATATCACTTTCCAAATGATCTTGAAGACTTCTTGAATTAGCGCAACAAAATAGGGTTTCTGCAACTGATCAAATGCACATCAAATCACTTGATGAATCAAATTTCAATCCTTCTCAATCAAATGCTAGGGCTCTTCTTCTCTCCAATCGCTCTCAATTTGAATGCAATTAGAGATCTTCAAACTTTTGTGTACTTTAAAGTGGAAAATCTGCAATTAATGCTTTCCATGTAAACCAAGCTGTCACTTGAAATTTTCTATCTTCCATTCTACAAACAATCAACTAGTGTGCTTTTTCACATAGGTTTTGTTGGTCTCCAAAAGCTTAATTCCAAAGGTGCATACTCTGAGAGTGAGTATACCAGCCGCGCAAGGGTCTAGAGATAAATTAGCTCCCCCTATGACCCTGAGGGGCATTCATCTAGATGTAGAGGTTGCATCCACTGTGGATGCATCCAATACATACTCATCAACCTTGTCCTTCTTTTCTTCTAACCAAATCAAATTTGCATCCTCTAAAGCTTTCACAAAATTGACTTCTCCTTTGGGATCCAAAACTGGTTCTTCGGGCTTTTTAGGGCTTTCCTAACCTTGTGTCCTTGATCTGCAAAACTTTGAGATGTGTCCAGCCTTTTTACAAGAGTGACAAATGAATAGAGGCCTTATATTCCTTGACGCATTGACATTAGTCACCATCTTACATTGTCTAGCTGAGTGACCATTATAGTTACATATCTGACATGTAACATTCTGAGAACTTCTTACATTTGACTGATTCTAATTTCTTTGATTATACTGAGTCCTATTATTTTTACTTGTCTTGCAATTCATAGCTCTATGACCAAATTTATTGCATGAATAACAGTAACCATTGAAAGGTCTTACCTTTGTATAGTTCATTGCTATGTGTCCATGCTTGTTACATGCATAACAAGTGCAGTCTACTAGCTTGCGCTCATTCTTAGGTGGTTCAATATGATCCTTAGTTTGACTTCTAGTCTCCTTAGCATCTGAGGTGCCTTCTAGTGCTTTCATTCTTTCTCGCATGTTGTCAATCCAATTTTGTGCTTCATTGTATCCAATGTAGCTAGTATCTCCTTTAGCTCTTCTTGCATACAACTGAGATTCTATCAAATTAGAATTGGTGTGTAATTTATCAATGTGATTCTTAGCATCTTTCAATTCACATTCAAAGCTTTCTTTGTTATTCCTTAGCTCCAAGATTTCCATGTTTTCTTTCCTCAATTCTTCATTTAGTTGAAGGTTCTCTTTGACCTTTTCATCATAGACTTCTTGATTGTTAGTTAGCTTATCATCAAATTCTTCAAGTTGTTCTTTCAAGGATGTATTTTCTTCATTCATCTTCTTGACCATTATCCCTAGATCACTAGTAGAGCATTCTTTCAAATCCTTCCTTAGCCTTTTGATGAATAATTAAGCATCACTGAGTTTTTCCTTAAGTTCTTCAGTTTCTTTTTCAGATATGTCCAGGTCTTCAAGAGAAGCTTCAAGATTTCTTTTTAGATGTTTCATTTCTGCTTTTTCCATGACCTCCTCAAGTGGTTAAACTTATTTGTTGAGGACCAGAGCTCTGATACCAATTGTTAGGAATGGGAACGCT
This sequence comes from Chamaecyparis obtusa, assembly GCA_027943335.1. Taxonomy (NCBI): domain Eukaryota; kingdom Viridiplantae; phylum Streptophyta; class Pinopsida; order Cupressales; family Cupressaceae; genus Chamaecyparis; species Chamaecyparis obtusa. The sequence goes on along the minus strand of BSBK01002619.1, from coordinate 303,863 downwards.
GAGAGGGGGGGGGGGTGAATCAGTGTTCACTATATTTTATCTTTTCTCTTAATCTTTAAACTGAACTTAAATGCTTAAGTACTAAATTGAACATCCACATAAAGATGAAACATGAAATCAACACATAACACCAATATGGTTACAGGGAAACCCAAATAGGTAAAAACCCCAATGGGAATTGACACCCACTAATATTCTGTAGTAGTGTTTTATGATCCTTGTTAGAAGATCCTTAACCCTGTTAAGAGTTTCTTTACAATGTATTAAGTATAGTAGACCTTGTCAAGGGTCAGACCCTATTAGGAGTCTTTTACAATAAACCCTATTAGGGGTGTGGATGCACTATCCTAGAGCTCACTACTCAAGTGGTGAAGGCTACAACCTTTTGATCTCAAATACACACTATATCTGTTGGATGAACTATCACTGTGACACTTCTTGTCTGATCAGTTCCTTTGATGCATTGATGCTTTGACCTCTTGCAAAGCTCTAATACATCTTATAGACACTTCACACACTTCTTCTCTACTTATCTCAAATCTATATCAACTTTCATACTAATTACAATGGGTGCATCTCATATTTATATGCGCATACAAAACAAATAACTAGGTCGGCCCTTTAACCGATTACATACAACGCTTCCAATTGAATTGGCTCAAGCGTGTTTACAAAAAAACATATTTACATGTTGGTAACCTAATTAAAATGGGTTCATAGCCTTTACAACATTAGAATATAATCACAAATCAAAATGCTAACAGTCAGCTACTTACTCTATTCTTCTTTGGCACACACTAGCTATGTAACTTAATCGCAAATCAAAATGCTAACAGTCAGCTACTTACTCTATTCTTCTTTGGCACACACTAGCTGTGTAACTTCAACTATTTGTAACTTTGGCATACTTGCATATCTGATCATGCGCTCATAGACTAAGCATGAATATAGTCTAACTAATTTATCTTATAGGGCACACACCATAACTCAGTCGTACACATGTGCGCCGATGCTCTGAGCTTTAGGTACTATGTACACTGTCCAATCTTCAACACTTAACCAATTTCTGATCTTCTCATCAAGTGTGCTGACTCCAAAATACTATATGACTTTTTTTCCATAATGACAACACTATACTAAGTCATAAATGTTGGAAACTACAATTGAAACAATTGTTGTATTGTCATTGATGTCAAACCTTAACTGGTAAGACTGTTGCTACTTAGGAAAGTACTATATCTATTTGAGTGTTGCTAAGGGGCTAGGCAAGGTTGGTAACAATAACAGTGTGTATTGTAACCTTTGATATGGTTGGATTTTTACCGAGCTCACTTCAGAAGAGTGAAAATAATAGTAGCATGTTACAAAGTGGTTTTTCTCAAATTGGGTTTCCACTATAAATCCTGGTGTTAATACTTGTGTGAATGTTTTGGTGTGAACATTTATGTGTTTTACAAGTTAAGTTACAGCTGGGTAGTGGACTGCATTGTTGTATGTTTCTATTATTGAATCAGTGATGACCGAGTTTGTTTTGGTTATTGGATCTGATTTAAGGAAAAGTTTTTAAGTTTGTTTTATACATCAGGACCTGAGAACAACTGATTAACCCCCCCTCTCTATTGTTCTAAATCATATTAACAATTGGTATTAGAGCTTTTTTGCTTATTATTAGTGTTGATAGAAATCAAGTTTAAAGGGGCTTGAAGCAAATGATCAGGATGTATAAGGAGGTACCGAAGCTGAACAAGGAAAACTTCCCTGCATGGAAAAGTTTGATGAAGCTACATCTAGCCGGTATTGGTGAATCTACAAAATACTACATTGAAAATAGCTATGTCTCACCTGTCGCACCTTTGACTGCCGAAGAAATGAGAGCTAAGCAAGAATATAATTAGGAAATGCTGGAAATTGAATTTTCCATAAGCTATCCAGAATTTGAGGACATTAAGGACTGCACAACTGCTAAGGATATGTGGGACACTCTTGCAAGGATCTATGGTGGTGACTTAAATGTGCTGAAAGAAAAGGCTGAGAGTCTTAGAGGTAAGTTTGATGAAATGCGAATGCAAGAAGGTGAAAACATTGCACAATATTGTGGTAGAATAAAAGAAGTTTTAAATGCTATTAGAGGAGCGAATGGGGCTATTGATGATGAAACTATAATTGGGAAAGTACTAAGAACCTTGCATCCTATATATTCTATTAAGATCTCAGCTATTTAGGAATCTAGATGTAACTCTGCTAATGTGCTTACTTTGGAAAGTTTGGTTGGCAAGCTGACTACTTTTGAACTCTCTATCTATGATAATTTCATTGTTGGAAGCATTGGAAATGTTGAATCTTCTTTCAAGTCACAACTAGTTGTTAACAAGCCAAAGAAAGAAAAAGAAAGATGCATAAGTGAAAGTGAAAGTGACAATGACACTTCTGATGAAGAACTAGAAGATCTAGAAGCTCTTATGGCTAGAAGACTAAGAAGGGGAAAAGGAAAGTATAAAGGTAAACTCCCTATTATATGTTTTGCACATAATAAAGTTGGTCATATAGTTGCTAGATGTCCTGATAGGAAGGATAAAGAGGATGAAAGGAAAAGCAAACACAAAGATAGAAAATATGATAGAACCTACCAATGGAACAAAGACTACAAAGGAAAATGTAAGAAATCTTGTTACATTACTGAAAAAGAAACTAACACTGATAGTGATGATTTTGAAATTGAGGTAGTCTATGTTGCAATGAAAGATGAATCTGATGAGGATGAGAAAACTGCATTGATATCCTATGTGAACAAGAATGATAAATGGATTATTGATAGTGGTTGTTCACATCACATGACTGGTGACAAAAATAAGTTTGAGACCTTACATCATTATAGAGGTAAAAGTGTAAAATTTGGTAATGATGCACCATGTCCTGTTAGAGGAAAAGGTTTGATTAAATTGACTAATAAGATATCTTGTGAAAATGCATATTGGGTTGAAGGTCTTAATTATAATTTGTTAAGTGTTTCCCAGCTTAACAAAACTGGTTACTGAGTGGAATTTCATCACAAGCAAGCTAAAATATTTAATGCTATTGGAGAACTGATTGGAAGTGGAGATCAAACTAGAGGTAATTTGTTCTATCTTGACCTATCTAAAGAAACATATTTAATTGCACAACTTGATGATATTTGGTTATGGCACAAAAGGTTGTGTCATGTTAACTTTGACAATCTGGTAGAGATAAGTAAGAAGAAAAAGGTAAGAGGTCTACCTAGATTGAAGAAACCTGAGAATATGATGTGCAAGGAATGCTAGTTAGTAAAAATGACAAAGTCAAGTTTCAAGAGAAAATCCTTTACTTCTGAAAACATTTTAGATTTGGTTCATACTGACCTTTGTGGACCTATGGTTGTACAAAGTTACTATGTTGCTAGATACTTTATCTTATTTGTTGATGATCACACTAGGATGATGCATGTGATGTTTCTAAAAGAAAAATCTGAAGCTTTTCAATTCTTTAAGTGGTATTTGGCTAAGGTTGAGAAGGAGACAGGTAGGAACCTGAAATGTCTTATATCTGATCGAGGTGGATAATTTACATCAAATAAATTTAATCATTTTTGCAATGATAGAGGAATTAAAAAATAGATGTCTGCACTTAGAATGCCTCCACAGAATGGTATAGCAGAAAGGAGAAACAAATCTATCTTAGATTTTGCAAGGACATTATTGATTGAAAAGAATGTGGCATAGAAATACTGGAAAGAAGCTATAAGCACTGCTGTCTACACTCTTAATCGGGTACAGATCAAGAAAGGTACAAATCTGACACCCTATGAATTATGGCATGGGCATGCACCGAGTGTTAAATACTTTAGAATCTTTGGAAGTAAGTGCTATATATTAAAAGACACTAGGAATGGAAATTTTGATGCTAAGAGTGATGAAGGCATATTCCTAGGGTATTCCACAAAAAGTAAAGCTTATAAGTGTTTGAACTCTAACACTAACAAAATTGTGGAAAGTGTGAATGTTAAAATTGATGAGTATGCAAAAAGAAATGAAGCTGACAGAAAAAGAGAAACAAAAGATTATAGATCTTTTGTGTACATTGAGGAAGAAGAAGAGGCAAGTAATAGACTTGCACCTGATGCCAAGTCTTGGGTAAGCAATGTTGAGCAACAGACAAATGTTGCCGAGCATTAGGAAAACAATGCCAAGAGAGAACAAGAACATGCTAAGCTACAAGAAAATGTTGTTGAGTATCAGGAAGAGGTTGCTGAGCATTCAGAAGTTGAATCTGACAATATTGTTGGGGAACATGATGAAATAGAGGAGAGAGGAGCTGAACCTATTTTGGAAAAATATGTAAGAAGACATCACAAGCCTGAATAGATAATTGGAGACAAAAATACTGGAATTCAAACCAGAAGTAAGACTAAGGATCCAACATGCCTACTATGTGAATTTGAACCTAAGACAACTAGAGAGGCATTGGAGAATGAAGACTGGATACAAGCAATGAATAAAGGGATTGACCAGATTGAAAAGAATGATACTTGGACTCTGGTGCCGAGACCTGAAAACAAAAATGTTATAGGAAAAAAGTGGGTGCTTCGGAATAAGATGAATGAAAATGGTGAAATCACTAGGAACAAAGCTAGGCTGGTATGAAAAGGCTACACACAAGAAGAAGGAATAGATTATGGGGAGACATTTTCCCCTGTAGCTAGATTGGAAGGAGTAAGAACTCTGCTTGCATATGCTGCTTATAAAGATTTCAAGGTATATCAAATGGATGTCAAGTCTAAATTTTTGAATGGTATACTAGAAGAAGTTTACATAGAACAGCCAGAAGGTTTTATTGATCCAAACAGAAGACACATGGTGTGCAAACTGAACAAAGCATTATATGGATTGAAGCAAGCTCCCAAAGCATGGTATAAGAGGTTGCACAACTACTTGATACAGATTGGATTTTCAAGAACAAATGACATAAGCAATCTGTACATGAAGGATGAAGAAGGTAAAGGTATCTTGTTAGCAAAAAATTTTGTGGATGACATTATTTTTGGTGGACAAGATGCATTATGTAAAATATTTTCTAATGAAATGCAAACTGAATTTGAAATGAGTATATTTGGTGAGATCAAATTCTTTGTTGGTTTACAAGTATATCAAAGGAAGAATGGAATTTTCATTACACAGTCTAAGTATGTTAATGAAATACTAAAAAATTTTGGGATGGAAGATGCTAAACCAGTGGGAACTCCTATGGTTACTAGACAAAAGTTATCTAAGAATGATGATGTTCCAGAAGTGAATCAGACTTTGTATAGATCCATGATTGGAAAATTGCAGTATGTTGTACATAGTAGACTAGATATTGCACTAGCTGTTGAGATTGTGGCAAGATTCTCTGCCAATCCTAAGGAAACACACATGATGGCGGTAAAAAGGATTATGAGATACTTGAAAGGAACTACTGACTATGGTCTATATTATAAGAAGGATGACAAATTTGAATGCAAAGTTTATACAGATGTTGATTGGGTAGGAAATGTAGATGACAGAAAGAGTACCAGTGGTGGAGCTTTCTTTCTTGGACAAAGATTAGTCTCCTGGACAAGCAAGAAACAAAATTGCATTTCCCAATCTACTGCTAAGGCTAAGTATGTTGTTGTTGTAGTAAACTGTTCAAATTTGATATGGATAAAACAATTTTTGATAGGCATGAAAGAAGAAATCACTGAACCTATTGTTATTTTTTGTGCCAACACAAGTGCTATCAATATTTCTAAGAATCTAGTGATGCACACTAAGACCAAGCTTATTGCAATCAAGTATCACTACTTGAGAGAATTAGTACAAGACAAAGAAGTCTGAATGGAATATGTGAATACAAAAGAATAATTAGCAAATATATTCACTAAAGCTTTACCCAAAGAAGCTCATGAGTATTTGAGAAGTCAGTTAGGGGTCCTTCCCCTAACTAAGGCTGCCTAGACAAGCTAGGAGCACTGCATCAAATGTGCTACAACAGAACATTTGAAAAATTGATGTAGAAGATTGTCACACTTTAGGGCTGGCCTAGAGTTGTGAAAAGAAGAAAAGACAAGGAATTAGTCATAAGCAAGATGACAGAGGGAGAAACACTGAGCTGCATAGATATTATCTACATCTGTTGGATGTATGTTTTAGTTGTTGCTTTGGCATTTTTGTCAAAGGGGGAGATGAACTGATATGATAGCACATGACACTGAAAGGTAAGAAGGATGTTGAACTGAAATGAAGGATCAGGATAGAGGGAGATCTGAATACTTCTGATAGTCACAGAAGTGAGGCTTATAGGATTTAGAATCAGAATGAAGCTAAGGATATTATAAATAATTCTCTGATGGACAGATAAGTTTTTGGATTAGTTGGTAATCCATGTGTTATTCAGGTGATATCATATGGTGTTTCCATCAATGCCAAAAGGGAGATTGTTGGAAACTGCAATTGAAACAATTGTTGTATTGTCATTGATGTGAAACCTTAACTGGTAAGACTGTTGCTACTTAGGAAAGTACTATATCTATTTGAGTGTTGCTAAGGGGCTAGGCAAGGTTGGTAACAATAGCACCTAAGGAAAGGTTGAGTTATCTTGATATTACAAAGTGTACTTAACTATGTTGCACAATGATGAGACAATGTATTATTTATACTAGTAGGACTAAAGACTAAACTAGTAGGCTTGACCAAGCAAAGAATGGAAAAATCATGTTTAAGTCGAGAAATGTTAGTGTCGACTGAGTCAATGTATGCCAAGAAAAATTATAGTGTTGACCGAACAACAGTTAATTGCCGAGGAAGACAGTGTAAGCCGAGGAAACATTTTTTAGTAATGACCGAGCTTTCTACATGAAGACCGAGTGGATGATCACAGTATTGACCGAGCATCAGTAATTTTATATTTGAAAAGAATTTAATTTTGGAGCTGGCATTTTTGAATTCTTGGATTATGTAAAACATGTTGACTTTATTTATTGATTGTTTGAAAGCATTAAATGATGTAAAACATTTTATTGTAAATCTTTAAGAGATTTGAGATGATTCCAAAAAAGGAGCTGAAGAACATGAAGTGGGTAGATTCAATGAATCTGACCTAACCCTAAGATCTACAAATGAGATTGAGCGGCATAAGATGAGTTAACCTAATTGAGGAAAGTATAAAAAGTGTTGGATATGCAAGTGCATGGGAGAATAGAGAATGCTGGAAGAGTAAAGTTTTATTGACTGAATAAGCAGAAAAGGCTGAAGGAGAATTGTGGTGGTTGCTTGAAGAAAAGTTCCGAGCAGATCAGAGATGGAGATGGAAAATTTTCAAAGTCAGTAAACCAGCATTAGTGTAGGGAATCGGATCTGATATTTGCAAAGTGAGTTGTATATTTTTCAGATAAATATTGCTGCTACTTTCTAACCATTGTCACAGTCAAAATCCTTTTAACAGAGGTTGACCTAACAGTCATATGTTAAATCCTTTGAACAAGGTTGCATTCTAATGGAGTGTATGTAAGTCCTATGACTAGGCTCACTTTTAACAGGGTGATTGAAATCCTTTAACCGGGTCACACCTGACAGTGTGTATTGTAACCTTTGACAGGGTTGGCTTTTTACCGGGCTCACTTCAGAAGAGTGAAAATAATAGTAGCATGTTACAAAGTGGTTTTTCCCAAATTGGGTTTCCACTATAAATCCTGGTGTTAATACTTGTGTGAATGTTTTGGTGTGAACATTTATGTGTTTTACAAGTTCAGTTGTAGCTAGGTAGTGGACTACATTGTTGTATGTTTCTATTATTGAATCAGTGATGACCAAGTTTTTTTTGGTTATTGGATCTGATTTAAGGAAAAAAATTTAAGTTTTTTTTATACATCAGGACCTGAGAACAACTGATTCACCCCCCCTCTTTGTTGTTCTAAATCATATTAACAATATACACCAGTATAGCCAACTTGCCAACAGTTTTAATTTTCTGCTCATGGATATTACATAATTATTTGAGTGCTGGAAGAAATTCTAAAGTACAAGGAAAGGAAGTACAAATGTAGAAAAATATTGAATTTTGATCATTGTTATTCAAAATTGATTTACAAGTACACAATAATGCATTTTATTTCCCTATTATTGAAAAACTATTTTACAAAGGTACAATAATATTCAAATTTCAATGATACAACTTTGATACAATGCATTCAGATCCACACAAGCCATGGAAACTTCTAAAACATCATCTGAATAAACAAATTTCATAAGAGACAATAGATAAGAAAGAGAGAGGTAAAGCCTCCATTTCCTAAATAAGAGGTTGATTAGTTGAGCTTTGATGAAGATCTAGGTCCACTTCTCCAATCTTGATTAGCCTGCAAAGATTAAATAAGAAGGGTCATTTCAAGAAGACCTGAGAAATGGGGCATTTCCTAAACATCTCTACTATACTTTATGTGCTACAATGTTGTTATGCACATAAGGCATTAAAAGATGCAATCAAGAAGAGGAGAGATAAAATAGAAAAATACTTATGTTTTTTTTAATGTTGTTTACTTCGTGTGCAGAAACGGGTATGAAGACCAAGTAGGTTGTTGAAGGGACACACATATACTACAGGTGTGAAATTTTTAAACTGAAGTTATGTAGAGGAAAATATTGATTAAAGAGACTCTAGAGGGGGCATATATTAGATATGGGACCTTCCAGTCGAATTAATGGTTCTAATGAAGACTGGTTATTGAAGGGACATGACCTTTTATCATGAAACCTTTTTCCCTATTACACTTCTCTACAATTTTAGATTGCTACAAGAGAAATCAATTTTCTACATGAAGAAACCACAATTCAATATGAAATCAATTTGCTACAGGAGGTCTATGATTTTTCTGCATAATTTGATGTTGCTATAGGAGGTCATAATGCTATAGGAGTTGATGAGGAAATATGTTCATGGATCACTATTGGAAATTATTTTAGTTTTCTATAGAGGTTAAAAAAGGTGCTCTAATATCTCATCTTTTATATACTTTTTTTCTGAAAAAAGGAAATCATGCATGATATGATTATTTGGAATCAAATAAACAGGTTATGAACATCAGAACAATAAATCAGAGAATCCATTCAATGGAAATGTAAGGTATATCTGTGTAATCTACAAATAACATTACGATATTACAATAAATATTTTGCTATAGGAGGTAAAATGTGCATGCAAGATTTAATTATAGAAAACAATTCAGAAGCTTTGCATTTGAATGAAAGATAATGGAGAGATCATGCTATTATAAGGATAGTATGTAATCAGTATTACGAGAGAAAATCATAAATCATGTTTACATAAGTGATGAGTATTATAATGCAAATTATGCTATGAAAATAAATAGTTTCGAGTCATTCCAACAACCAATTAGTCCATTGGGACAACACACAACGATGAGCATTTTTTAAATGACTCATTGGTATGGGTTTCCCCAATGGGGTCATCGGTTTGATGAACCAAAAATTGATATAAAATGACTTTAGTAAATCATTATCAGCAAAGAGTAAAATGGAAACAACAAAGATATTTGAAATAGCATAGAATTTAAATCTGTTCATATGAAGTCTACAACTTCATAATGTAGCACTGACGTTTCATATTTTTTATCAAAAAAATTGAAATACAAAAAATAAACCTGTTTCCTATAGTATGAAATATGATAGAGAAAGAAAAGTCATAAAGGTTTGAATAGTAAGGCATTTTCCTCTACAACATAAGATATAACTAAAAACTCACGGCAAGAAAGGAACAGTCCAGAACTTGAGCCATGGTAATCTCCAGAATTTGAAATCACGATGTAGAAATGGTAATACCAAGAGATCATGAAGTCAACAGAAAAGAAAAAACTCAATATTTACATCAGAGAGCTCGTGATAGTGAGGATTCATAGAGAAGGGTTAACCCAGATTTTAAAGAAAACATAGAAAAATTGAGCTTGGAGTTTTTGAAAAAATAAATCATCAAGTTTGAGTTATTGACTAAGCCCATAGTACATGCAATGTTACAGAGATCTCATAGCTCCAAATAAAGAAAGTTCCCGATGAGAGAAAAAGTACCTAGAACAGAATTAAATAGAAGCTCAACATAAACAAGGAAAAATAGTCATTCATAGTGTCTTAGTACTGTCGGCTGGGAAAACTAGACCTTCTTTGTAAAATCATGTAAATAAGGGTTTTACAAATCTTTAAACCCCTTTGTTATGTTTCAATACTGCGGCTCAGAAAATACAAAAAAGTGAGTAGAGAAATGTAGACTTATGAGCTACAAAGGTCATCATGTATTCTGTAGTCAACATTAAAATTCAAAATGTAAAATGCAAAAGAAACCTTAGTGTCTAGTTTTGACAGAGAAATACATGGAGAGAAAAACCTAAAAAGATTACATTACCGGTGCCATGATAACATAGCCTCCAAACCGAATTCATTCCAAGAACATCCCATAAAAACCCCTAGTTTTCCAGCATGGCGGCCCTGAGAAACCAAAATGCCCAAACAAAAGTATGTTTAGGGTTTATTTCCTTTTCATAACCGAATCCCTTTTTCTCCATAAAATCCAATGTATAAAGATTTCGGGTCCGACTGTATGGACATTTAAATGTTAACCCTTTTTCATTTTTATGGGATTAATATTATTATTTATCTATATTAAATGTTTATCATTTGATATATATAAATAATCATTATTAAACTCATCTTCAATTTATTATTATATTTATTCTTTTATTTAATATTTATTAAATACTATTATTTAATAAATACCAAATAACGTAATAAATAAAATAATAAATTCTTGCATGCATAGTATATTGTAAAATCAATACTCTAAAGTGTTGAAATTATAAGACACTTAGAGAAAATTGATTATTTTTATGCAAGAATAGGTAAGGGTAAGACTCAAGATGATTTTCATGCGAACTTAAGAGTTCAAATTTTAGTGATTGGAGATTGTTTCAGTTACTTACATGCTACATGGAGTTCATTTTCAGTCTAGGGGAAGTTCTTTTTCCCATGCAGCCAATGAGAAGATATATGCTATTTTTAAGCAAATAGACGTAGTTTTCAGTGTGCTATCAGTTGGACATGGACTTGACGGCAATTTGGATGGGTTTCTTCACTTTTGGGTGCAATTTTGACAGAGATTTTCATGCATTATTTTATGGATCCGAGTTAGGTTTTGAACCCTATTTATTGTATTTTTTACCTCATTTGTAAGGACCTTCTTTTTCTTGATAATTATTGCATGTAGAGCTTCTTCTTCTAGATATTTCTGTACATTGCAAAAGATTTTTAGAGAAAATTGTAAGGGTGCCTTGTAGCAGAGGTTTTTCATCATTGGTTATATAGATATAGCGATTTATTTTCATTGGTTCCTATTGCAATATTATGAATTTATTTCTTTTACGTTGTGTATATCCATTAGTTAAGCCCTATTCCTTATTGCATATGTGAATCTTGATACTTGTAGTTGCAGGTCTATGTTTGTGATCTTTATCTTTAGCATAGAATTGGTGAAGCTAAGGAATCCCTTTCTAAGAAACAAAAAAACTAGATCCTTACATTAGAATCACTTTTGCAATTGCATGTTTTTCTTGGTATTGTGAATCAATAGTATTTTGGATAGCTCATGTTGAGTTACTTAAGCTACAAAAAATTTATTGGTGTATCACCTCACTTAGGTTTCACTAATTCATATCTTTTTATCCCTTTCCTCATATGTAATTTAGTTTTAGGTGAGCACTATCTAGGAACCGACCTCATCTAGAGATTCTTCACTCATTTTAGGACAAGCCACCACCCAAAAGAGTTTCTATGTTTCAATAGGATAGCTAGATGTTATATCAAGTGAATAGATAGATATTGTATCAAGCTATAGGTGCAATCCTGATTGACATTAGTACCAAAAATAAATAGTCTTCCTGATCTAATATACTAGCATCTTCATTTACATAGTAGGCCTTCTTATTGAACTTATTAAACTTTTGTTAGTTTGACTTCTTTGGACACCTAGTTGCTAAATGGCCAATTTTTCGACATCTAAAACATTTAAGGGGTAACATACCTTTGTATTTTCCAATAACTTTCTTCATATTTCTTGTAAATTTCACTTCCATTTATTCTGAATTATCATCATCTAGATCTTCCTTTGTATTTTTAGCTTTTAAGGTTGTCTCAAATATGTTCTTATATTTTCTAAATTTTCTCAACTCAAACACAATCAAGGTGCAAAAAACTACTCTTTGGTAAACTTCTTTGGATCATAACTTCCTTAATAGCCAAGATCTTGTCTCTGTATCTCTCCCATAATATAATCAATATCTTCTCCATCACATCTTCATTAGTAATAATACCTCCTTGATTCTTGACTTCATTCACAACACTATCAAACCTCTAAAACTAACATGCAATATCTTCTCCTTCCATTCTCAGGTTCTCATATTGATGTTTGGTTGTTAGATTCTTAGATAAATTGAATATATCATTTCCTTCATAGATATTTTTCAAATATTCCCAAACATCATAAGAATTATTCAATGAAATAACCTTAGTCAACTCATTTTTTGATAAAGCACTGAAAATTGCATACCTTGCTTTCTCATTCTCCTCATCGGCTAAAATTTCATCTTGAGTAGTAGGTTCATTCTGAGGCGCAACATATCTTATCTCAACAACCACTTTCCAGATATGACTAGGGCCAAAAAAATGAACCACATTATGTTGCAAGATAAATAGGACCAACATTGACATAGTTAGCTAAAGATAAATCTTTATGACACATCATCTGGAGCACACTTTACCAGATCATCAAAGCATCCAATGCACATCTAAACATCTAATATAGACATTAATGAAAATAATAATGATATAATTAGTATCGCATTCCAATAGATATGTCAATTTCTATGGACCGCATGTCATTCAATGCACCATGGCATTACCTTATTTTGTCATGCCCAGTCCCTTGGCTTGTAAAAAGGAACATTTTCTCTCCTCACTAGATAGTCCTTGGGATTCAAATCAACCCTAATTTCATTATAAATTTATTGACATCCTTCCTCTATCCATTGTCATTCTATTAGCCCATTCATATAATCACAACGTCCCTACCTTTCTAGACACAAGGGGCAACAAAATACATCATGCTCAAGAATTAATGCCTTAAAAATATTAAAAATTAAATAAAGCCCTAAAAGACATAAAAAAATTGTAAATTTTTTAAAGAAAGAAAAAAATAAAAAATAAATCTTTAAAATCTAAAAATATTTAATAACTTTTAAAAATCCAAAGCAATAAAGTGTCAATTTCTAGCACCAATTTCATTGTCATTTTCATTTTCATTTTTTTTTCAGTAAGTTGTCCTTTGAGACTAGACAAACATTTTAGTAAACATAATTTGGAGACATAGAACCTTGTTCTTGTCGAATCATGCATCAATAGACAAACCCATCCAATTATTTTAGCAATCAATTCGATCAAACTTTTCATCATCAATCGGTCATCATTATCTAGTCTTTTGTGATTTGTCAATTGTCATTTTGTCTTATATAGGATGTATCCTTCTCAAAACAAGACATTATCATGATCCATCGTGTGCCTTATACAAGATGAGTCCTTTCTAAAACTAGACATATCAATCATTATTGTCATCTTCATTTTTAAATTATCCAATTTGGCAATTAGATCTGACTAGTTATTGGCTTTCTTGGTTTAGTAAGTCTTATATTTTATTGATTTCATTTTGAATCCATTCTCCTATACTACTCAAGGACATCACTGAGTGATGAGAGTGGTTGAGATGCTTGATGGCCATTTATTTTTCTTTGTCATATCTTTTATTTATTTTATTTCTTGCCATGCTCCTATGCTACTCAAGGATATCACTAAGTGATGAGTGTGGTCAAGATGGTTCATGGTCTTTTATTTTTCTATGTATTATCTTTTATTGATTTCATTTTTTTGTCATTTTCCTATGATACTCAAGGATATCATTGAGTGATGAGAGTGGAAAGGATGGTTCATGGCCTTTTATTTGGATTTGTCTTCTATTTTTGGGATGTTTTCATGAAGTTTTGGGATATGTATGTCTTGGGAGCCTGTGTTGGCACATTCATTCAAGGTGACTATCACACATAACTTGACCTTTGATATACATATGTTTCAAGATATATTGGAGAATTCCTTGTCTATAACATGTCTATTTTCATGCAAAAAGGATCAAATGATCACTCTGACTTAATATATGTCTCAATGCGACACGTCTAATTTTCTATAGCAAAACCCTCTAAAAATGACAAATAATACACTTATAAATAAAAGAAAGGATTAGTTTATTTTTATTCCTTTTTCTTTCTTTTTTATGTCCCTTTTCGAGTTGGCTTTTTCCTTCCTTTTGGTTTGCCTTGTGTTCCTTTTAGTCTTGTATTTATGGCACCATTTTGAATAAATTGGCCTCTTGTTTTGATTTTTTGCCCAATTTTTGTAGGGGGCACCCTTATAGGCTATTAAGTCTAAGACACCTTTTTAAAAGTGATTTCTTCAATTTTTCTTTTAAACAACACTCAAAATCACATTTTCTCAAAGACGGGCAAAATGTAGACACCTAAAAGAGGTAAATTCCTATGGCCCTCCTTTGTTAGCATGTCTTTTGTATTGTGCAATCGATCTTCATCATTCATCTATTTTGATAATTTTGGATCAATTTTCAGTTTTTTGATTATTTTAATTTACCCTTTATTTTTTTCATCTGTTTGTGTTCATGTTGTGCATTTTATCCCTTGTTAATCATTCTGGCTTGTTTGATTAAATATTTTTTACAATTATTTAATCAAAGTTCTTAGTTTGTCCCTAGGGGATTAATAATTTCTCTAATTCTCCTATGTCCTAGCATGTCCCCCTTTGACTAAATAAATATTATTTATATATATGTCCTTTGTCATTTTGTATTACAATTAAATATGCAATATTTAGCTATCCTTTATTCATTTTGAGGGAATTGACAGGTAGGTTTTTATTATCTTCTTTATTATCATTGACCTTTGGCCCCTCTTTCCCACTTATCTTTTCATATTCCTCTACTTGACTTTTCCTTTTCATTTTGGATGGAAATGATAAGTGATTTTTTATTATTCTCTTTCATTATTGAATTTTGGCCTTTCTTTCCCACTTGCCTTTTCATATTCCTTTCCTTTTGTTAATTTGGAGGAAATTATTAAAATGAAATCTTTAATTTTCCTCTCCCATTCCTTTTTTTAATTTTATTTTTCCTTTTGGGTTTTCCTTTCCCTTGTCCATTCATTTTCAAATTTGGAGTCTATAAATTGAGCTCTTTTCTCTCATTTTTTATCAACCACAATTTCTAGTATGCTCTCCCATACTCGGTCAAAATTAATCCTTTCATTTTTTCTATTATTTGTGCATTTGTCAACAAAGAGAAATATATTAAATTAGAGGAGGGAAAAAAAGCAATTAGGCACCATTAAAGGGATGTTGATACTTTGATTTGAATACTTTGTTTATACATTTCACTTTAATAGACTTATTGGTTGTGATAATATTTTACTAGCATGGTTTTTATGGATTTTATGGTTAGCTTAATCATGTTTTAATAATAATTCCCTAATTTTCCCGATACATAATCATTATTTCCCAATTGAATATGAAATCTTAGAACACTCAAATTCCTCTTTTTAGCAAATCTCATTTTGGATCCAAAACTTGTCCAAGATGTCATCCACCATTTATGAAGCTCGTAAACTACATAACATTCTAAGTGCACATACTTGGAAATAAAAAGAGACTCATTTGAAGAAATATATACAACACATTTCCAAGATAAAATTCACCATACATTCAAACTATGCAAAAATTGAGCAACATTTTGTTTCATGAAATAGGTTTTCAAATTAAAAATTGAGATCTTTTAATTTAAACAAATGAAATGATTTGATTTCAAAATAATTATGTGAACTATTTGATTAAACAAATCATTTGCAACAAAAAGTGGAGGGAATAATGAGAAATTAAATTTCCTACCTCTCAATTTACCAAACCTTCAAACAAAGATCAAATTTCACATACCAAAAATGAGGGTACAAATATGGATCAAAAAGAAGATTTTTCCAAGAAAAATCTATCAAGTTATCACCCCTAAAAATCCATAAAAAATATCTCCAACTCCTCAATCCAAAATAAATAAGTAGGTCTTTTGAGAGCATAATGAAGAAATTGGGCTAAGTGTTTAAAAAAGGATTCTAATTTCATAATATAACTCACTTTTGAAGTGGGATTTTAAATAATTTAAAAATCCAAACTAAAATATAAATACCAAATAAGCCCCCAAAATACTCATGAAAACTAATCATGCAATTCTCATTGAATCAGATACAAATAAGGCATATTTCACATTCAAATATTAAATTACTTCAACAATATTAAAATATCATTAATATATGCATTAAAATGATGACATTTCACAATTGACTAACTATGCATAAATAATCATTACGGACTTTACAAAAATATGTAATAAGATAATGCGAGACATACCAAAATGGTAATCATGGGAGTAAACACAAATAATAAAGGAAAATGTCCAAATTAGTAATGATGGTTATGGATAGGTAAAATTGACAACCTCCATGCTATCTCTTGTAACCATTGTTGGGCATATGAGCATGCTTAGACCTATGGATCGAAGTGGAGTCAATGCCTTGTACCCGTAGTTACTAAAACATTCTTCCCTTGAGTGAACATTCTTGTGCATGTGTGTGTGTCTGTAAATAATCAAAGTTACTATAACTATTGGAAGGGTATTTTAATATCACATGCATTCTCATATATTCAAATGATGTGATATCATTCCTTTCATATCTAATTATTAATATTTAAATAACAATAATATTAATATCTCCTAATTGACTATGTTAAATAGAAACATAAATATTATTTGACTACAATGAAGAGTAAATAAGCATTCTCCAGGAAGGGTCAACATCACAATAATCTTTTGAAATTAATATGTATCTCTACCTACATTGATTATCATTTGATACCATAAAATAAAAATTTACTTCATTTAATATATAATTAGATTCACATTATTTTTGCATATTAACATTTATATTTCAAATCATAACAATATTCTATCTCAACACATTTTTCTAATATTATAATAATAAAAAGTAGAATGATTGGGTTCTTACAACTAGCCATAATAATTTAAGAGCTTGTCCCAATGAAATATCTAGATCACCATGAAGTTATCCAACACATCATGGGTCCAATATGATCATGAAACATATGTCCAAATAGAGCATAAGATAAGCACTCAAAATCACATACACCAACAATGAAGTATCTACAACAAGATCAAAGTGCTAAAAATGATCCATGTCTAAACTATAAAGGACAAAACCATGGGCACAATCGCAAGTCCACATCAATAAATATGCAATGTGGAAGACCATACAAGTGAGGCATTGCATCTATTGTCAATTTAAAATCACCTGCAATAATGAATCTTTAATAACCCAACTCTTGCAACAAATTTATTCCCTTCCAGGATGTCATAGCTTCATTTTTATTATTTTGTTAGCATGAACCATATTTTTGGCATAACTTTAAATTAAATTTCCCTTGTGATCTCTCAGGATACCTCCTACACTAGCTAACCCTACAATTTTTTTAGAGAAATAATTGAAGTTACATTTATCAAACCCACTTCAAGAGGAGACAATATATTACTCCTTCATAATTGTTGCTTCTATTGGTTCCCAAATCAACAGACTATAAAATTCTATGAGTATTCCTTACTCAATCCTCAAATCTTCCAATTGATTTGGCCAACTAACGGGATCAACCTAACTATGGTTGAACTCCCTTTCTCTAAATAAGCTCTGCAGAACCTAGGCGGGTGAACCTATTCACGAACTTAGAATTTTAGTTGATGCTTTTTATAGAAGATAGTATTCTATAGGATAATTTCCTTACTTATTTGTTTAACTTCTTCTAATATCTTTCTGACTATCAATGTTTATCGCAACTTTAGCTAATCCTTTTATGTTTGTATTTAAAATTTATTTTAAGCTTCAATTATTTCTAAATATAGTTCTTTTGGTAAGCTAAACAGTGCCTTCCTATCCTTGGGAAATGAGTCACCCCTCTTCTAACCCTACATATAACTCTAAAAGATAATTTTAAACCCTCCTCTAGTGATACCTTCGATTATCTAACCATCAGTGTTATAACTTTATGTCTTCAATCACAGTTAATTATCAAAAAGGCCTCATTTCTTGATATTTTATATTTCTCATCCTTCACTAGATTTCCCCAAAATAAATAAGTTCTCCCTACCAATAGAAATTACAACTTATGGTCTATTATAGCCCACTTTTACTATTGTACAAGTTTCGCAGGAGTCTTTCACTCATTTATACATGAATTTTCCCTAATGTGTTGAATCTTATTAGGTTGCACTTGAAAATTATGAAATCCTCTATAAGAAGAGATATAGCCAATGAATGATAATTCATATCAAATAATATATCATCAGTAACTTCATCAACTATTTCATTAATAAGCATCACCAAAGTCACATTTGGCAAAGGAGATAACAATGTATGCATTAAACTCATCTTTTATGATTTTTATTTTTCCAAATTATACTAGGAATACCTAGTATAATGATATAAATGTTTAGGTTTAGAAATACCACCCCAACTCAGGCATTAGGGATAAAAAAATATTCTATCCTAACAATGGAAACCTTCTCGAGTTGTGGGTGGACTCTGAATAAGGAGTCTCCAGATTCTAGGCCAGTTCCTATTTAGTATGGAATATCACCTCCTGATTGAAAACTTAGTGGGAAAAGGGAAAAGGAACTTTAAAACTGAAAGGGAAAATGCGGTGATACACCAAAATGAAATTAGACTTTGCTAGGAAATCAAAAATAGTAACCCCAACTCATATACCAAAAGTTTGACACCTTGAATCACTGATCAACATATAGTTTAATAAGACCTTACTACTAGGGTATAGACAGCAAATAGCTTAATCTATCAACAAACATACATATCCTTCATGAGGTTTGAATTTTCCTCACCTCGAGGAGGAATAAGAAACATTCACTTCTCTTAGCTACCAAAATGAATAAACACTTATGAAGAAAGATGAAAACAAGATTTTACTCTAAAATCCAAAAGTGTAGAGAAATAGATCATCAACTTTATTATCCTCCAAAATCTAATAAGTAGGTTACAAAAACAAGAACTCTAAGGCATCAAGGAACAACAAGCTCATTTTCAACCTCCTCTCCCCAATCTACAACCCCTAATACTAATAATCAAAATCAGTTGTAGATGCTCCCTAAGCCTCAAATTCAAAAATTGAAGCCTCTATTATTTTCCCTAATTTGGCCTAAAATCATGCCAAAATCCTAGCCTAAAGATCATGCCAAAATAAAATCCCTAAATGTTGGTTCTAAGTTAAGGATATAAATCCCTTTACAATTTCTAACCAAACATTTAATTTATTTAAATTGAATAGAAATTCAAAATAGATAAAACCCTAAAGATTTAAACCTAAGACAAATTTCCTAAGTTTATGAAATGCAAAGTGTAAGAGGGTTGACATGACCACTCTAACCACTTGCACTCTATGTGAAACACTAAGTAGTGAGCTGGAATTGTGGTTATTGGATTCTACCAGGATGTAGACATATGTAGTTATGGCATTCAATTTGATTTGCAATGGATTCCAAATAATCAAAAATGTTGTTTCTTCTTGGACTTAGCATTTTCTTCAGTGTCTTCGAGAAGGATAGGGAAAAAACCCTAAATGTGAACAAAAACTCTACAGAAATTTTGAATATGGCTCGGCTTGACTGGCATGAAGCTCTCTATTTATTGATAGGCTTCTCTGGCATTGATTTTGAACAACTGAAAGTTTATTAATCTTCTATGCATATTTGGCTTTCTTTTCTTTGTCTATGATCTAGAGATCACCTTGCATAATCTCGGTTTGCTTTTTATTTTTATTTAGTTTCACTATGAGCTTTCAAGCTCAGCCTATGCATTTTTGGGATTATCATATGGCTCAGTCTATGAATTTCTTCACTGGCTGTGGCTCCTTTACAAGCTGTAACTAGTGTTTACTCAAACTGTGACTGGTGATTTTGAACTAAGGTTCCTTTCTCATCTTGAATCATGGCTTGGCTGTGACTCGGCCTCAAGCTATGATCTCAGGCTATGACTTTGATGACTCAGGCTCTGAGCTTTGTGTATCTCCTTGAGTCATGATTTTACTAGGACTGGAAACTTAGGCTTTAATTCTTGACATGGACCCGATCTGGAAACATGGGTCACGGCCTGTGACTGGAAGATAATTATTGAGATTGACTGTGAGTTGAGCTTAGGTTTTGAGCTAAACTTGAGCTTGAGCTATGATGAAAAACTCACGGCCCGTGAATGAAAGATGACTACAATCTAAGATCACTTGAGCTTTGAAATCGACCACACCTTTAGTATTAATGGTAAGCATGATTCCATTTCATCTGGTATTAACTCCTACAATGAACTTTGTTTGTTTTCCCATTTTTTATTTAAGCTTTATCTTTGACAGTGCATGACAGCTCCATGGTTTTGGGTTTTGAACTAAAGTTTGAGCTTAAGCCATATGCAATGAAGCATGACTTGAAATAAGGATGAACTCTAGTGGTCTTGGCTTAGCCTAAGCTATGGCTGGAAGATGTGGAAATGTAAACTCAGCTAGAGACTTGGGCATCTTTCAGTCATAGCTTTGGACTGTGATTTGGCAGCTGAAACTTGATGTTAAGCTTGGACTAAAAAACACAAGCTACTTCATGAATATGCAGATAAGTCCTTACCGTACCCTCCATTTTCTTGAAATAGGGTGTTAGAATAAATGAGAGGGGGGTGAATTAGTTATCTAGTGTCCCAAAAAAAAATGTATAATCCAAAACAAATTCTTCAACTTCTGCTATTCAGTAAACATAAAATACTTTCACTGTCTGTGTTTTTACTGATTGTCAGTCTAAAACTTATAGTAGTTATCGATCGAATCTAACATGTAATATGCAAAGTATGATAACAAGCAAATATCATAATCAACACATAACACAAGAGATTTAACGTGGAAACCCTGTGAAGGGAAAAACCACTTGGGACCGACAACCCAAAATATTCACTCTTCTGAAGTGAGGTCGGTGAAGACCCAACCCTGTTAAAGGTTTACAAACACACTGTTAGGTGTGACCTTTTTAGAGGATTTTAGACCAGAAGTTATCATCCAACTAGCAGTCACTCTGGGGTTGACAGCATAACAATGTTCACTCTATGAATGAAACATCAAAAAAGACTTTCATAGTCCACTCGGTTAAGAGATTTGACTATGTACAATGGTTAAATATGTAACAGTTGTACACACTAAAATATGCACTTCTATGAACCATTACATGCAAGGTTGCTCAAGGATGAGGCCTCACAAATCGGCTCATAGCTCTCTATGCATGGAGTTGCAAGGGACTATGAGTTTTGCTCTCAGCTAGAGCTACAAGAAAGTGACCTTGCTAGTCAACCATCCAATGAGAGATTCAAGTGAAGACAAGGGCAACAATGCCAATATCTCCAAGAATCTAAATGGAAATGAAATGCAAATGCAACTAGTATGAATGTGCAAGCTAAGCTAAATGATAACAATGCAATGCTTGAAAAGAAATCTAATCTATGAAAGGAAATAGCAATGGATTACAAATCCTTCTTATTTAGACTATGTGAGATTGCATAAAAGGAAATCTACACTAAGAATGCCATGAATGCAACTATGAAAGCAAAACTATTATGGAATGCAACTAAGAATGTCAAGGCTTCAAAGCTTGAGTGTCTTCAAAGAGAGCTCCAAAACCTGCAGCATAACAATAGCATAAAACAAGGATATGCAAATGAAGGAGAGAGCTCTCCTTTTATAAGAAATGAGGAGAAATGGACCATGGAGATTAAGAGGCAAAAGATCTTAATCAGCGGTGGAGGTTAAAAGAGGAGCAATCCATGTGCACAAATATCCTCCAATGAGAGATTAGTGTTGACTTTTGAGCCTCATGTGAGACAAAAAGTGCTTTTCTCCTTTTTATAAAATAGGAATAATGCTTTATTTGTGCAACTTAGGATAAGAAGAAAGGGTGGGCTTTTTATTTAATTAAAAGGGGAGGAAATATTCCTTTTAATCAAATAAAGACTTAGGATAAAATGGTTAGCCCAAGGATAAAAATCCAATATATGATCGAAATTAAGATTTGATCAAGAGATTGATAATGTTCAAAATATTGATTATTGATCAAAATGATTCAGGATTGATAAATTGAATAAATGGGGCCCAAAGTCTAGGCGACCATTTTAGGGTGCATACATTTGCCCCTCTTTGACTAATGTGTGATCGATTTGGGAACACATGTAGTCAAAGAATGAAGTTGAAATGTGAGATCGATCTGGGATCACAAAACAACTCAGATATGAGGTCGATTCGGGATCACATCTGGACAAACATAAACAAAAGTTTAGACCAACACCGTCGCTGCTAGGTGCAAATCAAGCTTTAGACAAAACCATCACCGTCGCTGCTAGGCAATAATCAATGTCTAAAAATGGGAGATAAGAATCTCAAATTTTGAGCAAAAGCTCACAAAAGATGTCTGAATCAGGAAAATCAAGAGAATTAGGGATGAGAATCCCATAAATACTACCCCCTCGGAATCGAAATTGAAATCAAGTAGAGGAGAGACAGCAAATGGATAAAGATTTGATCAAATCATAATCGAATGTAAGGGTCAAATAGGTTAACCATTAGGCAATAGAACATGCCCCAGCCTGACTGGAAAGATGTAGTCAACGTGAGAAATGAGGGAGTGGAATGAATATGAATGAAAGACTAGAAGTTTGGAAGACATGGAAAGATGACGATGCCCCAACAAAGATTAAAAGATTAGGCCTCAAAAGATCAGCCAACTGCGCAGAAGGGGGGGAAAATTTGGAAACGCGACTCAGATTTCGATTTCGAGTCTGAAAATGGATAGAAAATGATGTGATATGAAAGATCAGAAATGAAAGATATGATCAAGAAGAATTAGAAAATGAGCACAGTTGACCAACTAGTCCGTAGATGATAAAAAGAAGAGCTCTCTCCATATGCAAGATGCAAAAAAACTAAACTATGATGAACCTAAGAATGCAAGCTACTATGAAAGTGGTTGACTTGCAAGGTCACAACGCTTATAGACATCTAATTATCATCATCGAGCGTTATTGGTAGCGTCGTAAGATCATACAATGCACACTAGCATAACTATGTGGATATGAATATGATCTTTATCAGATAGAAATGTGGAAATCTCACCTAGGCATCAAAGACATGTAGGTCTAGATGACTAATGCAGTGAGATTACCTAAGTTTGATATGGTGAGATTATGCTTGTATCAAGACACATGAAAGTCAAGATAGCTAAAAGCATGCACTCGCAAAACAGTCAAGGATAATACCTTGTGAATCCATAGGGTCAAGTAGGACCAGCATAAATGCTCATGACAGTTAGGATCAACAAAATATACCCGCAAGCAGATAAAGAAAGAAAACATGTTCTCATTCCCTCAGTCTTCTAGCTATGCATCATCGAAAACTTCTCAGGGAGAGACCACTCATCAAAGAAATCCTCATAGACAGCACACAAAGAAAAAATAAAGTCATCATATCGTCAGCGAGTTGATTGTTTAAGTGTGTGTGTGTTGGTCATAGAGTCAAACTCTGAGTATCATATCTGCAAATGAGAAATATCGCATCATACTAGACTGTAGGGTAAGACATCTGATAAGTGTTGAGAAACACTCGACGCAAGGGTAGTGTTGAGAAACACTGTTTGGGGTGGTGTTGAAAAACACCTGTTGTGAAATGCCCCAAGAGACAAACGTACCTAAAAGACCAATGCTAATAGTCATGCCCCCTAGACAAAGACAAAGACCAATTCCAGACTAAGCCAAATAAGGTCAAGGTATGATGGGAAGTGGCTAAGTGTCGAGGATGCATGCTAACAAATAGGGGTGCAAAAGGCCTCAAGTAGCGCCTGTTTCCAGGTTTTCACCACTTGGAATCATTTTTCATTTTTTCATTTTTTTGTATTTTTGCTACCAAGTCGCCTATTGCTAGGTTTTCACCAAGGCACTTTTTTATTTTTTTTAAATTTTTGAATTTTTTTGTATTTTTTTGTATTTTTTTAGGACTTTTTATGCTTTTTAGGATTTTTTTCAGCATCATATATGAATTTTTTTGGTATTTTTTCAGGATCAATAAAATATGTACAAAGGATGCCCCCAGACATAATAGGCATCAAACTCTTTAAGCAAGATCACATCCTGCAGTCCCAATATCCAGGAAGGTGGGGAATAAGAGGGATATAGCAAGCTGGTGACTGAGATGGAGGAAAGGAGAATGAAGGCAAATGGAGGGAAGAAATCCTCAAGGTCAAACTCCTCAAGAGTACCCAAGCTAGGGAAAAATTGTCATGTAAAGCGCATTTGGATAAGCAATGAAATGATAGCATAGGATAAGCCTCAAAAGTGCACTGCAAAAAGAAGGAAAGGATGCAGTCCAAAGGAGTAGACATGTCAAGAGACTTCATAGCATTGTATTTTACTCTTTTTATTAGATCAAGACCAAGGGGGAAAAGGATAGCGAAAGGCTAGAATGAATGAAGGAAAATGAATATGAAGGCTAAACATGAATGGAATGAAAGCAAGATCATCGTAGGATAGCTCACAAAATAGCCAAATGTTCGTGTATAACTCAACATTGTCAAGATCAAAGAGAGAAGATGGAATGGATGAAATATGTAGAAGAACTACGCATGATGCCTGATTGTCAGATTTTCATCATGGTACTTATCCAAGGTGCCACAAGAGAGTGGTTTTCACCATAGGATGAATTTATTTCTCTTTACTTTTGCTACCAAGGTGCCTGTTTTCAGGTTTTCACCATGGCACATTTTCAATTTTTTTCAATTTTTTCTCTTTCTTTTTTTCTTTTGGAATTTTTCTATTTTTTTTCTATTTTTTGGAAGAAGGCAAGCTTTTTAGATAATGCTCCTTGAAAGGATAAACCATGACATGTCAAGGATTCAAAATGATATGCTCAAAGATGTTGAAGGGGAAAGGAAGACACAGAAGGAATAGGCAAATGAGGAAAAATGATAGAAGGTAGAAGGATAATGAATAGAAGGAATGGGAAAAGGTAGATGGAAAGAAAGGTAAGATCAACGTTAATACACACCTTCAAGGGTGATGGGAAAAATGGAGGAAACGTAAACCATATTCTAGTCCAAATGCAAACCATATTCTGGTTCATTATTGCTATGTGACTCCTCGAAGAGAGGATTGGTGTGCTTGTTATAATTCTCAAATGTGAATAGAGGAATACGAGAAGGAATATGGAAAATGTTTAGCAGAGGTTGTGGTTCAGGCGCATGAAATGGAAGAATGTTTTTGGAAAAAGATGAAGTGGAATCCTTTGGAAGCTTGAATGTCAATTTCACTTTTTGTTCAACATTAGACTCTTTCAAGAGAGACTTTGGAATCCATATAGCCTTAGGCTTTTTATTTTCTTTTGATGTCTTAGAGAGAATATCTTGAATGATGGATTTTGGAACCCATACTTGTCTTGTAGTTTTCTTCTTGGATATCTCTTTTGACTTTATGCCCCCATGTCGATTAGAGGGGACATGGTGATCTTCTTTTTTTGATGGATTCTTGTATTGCTTCTTTTTCTTGTATTGAACATTCAAGTTACTTCCAAAAGACTTGGGACTTGTGGAAGAAGAAGGACGATACGACTGGTTTAGATGGGTGGGTGGATGAAAAGGATTCAAGGGTATGTATCTATGTTGATCTTGAAGAAAGATAGGAGATGGAGGGATGTAAGGACCCAAAATGGATGACGAATTATGAGAGTTAGGAGGGGAAAGTGAAGGGACATAAGGGCCCAATATGGAAGGAAGACGTGAAGCCCTTAGTATTGGTGGAGGAGATCCAAGGATGGACGTGGAAGATGCAAAAGGATAATCAATAAGTTCATCAGCATCTATATCACAACCAAGGATATCAACATCTTTAGAGTGAACATTAGGATTTTCAACAGGATCATGCACATCTTGAATAGGAGCAGCTTCTTTGATAGGATCATTCGTAGCTTGCCAAGATTTAGGAAGAGTAGAAAGTGGAAGTGAACATGGAGTGGTAGAACAAGAAGATGGAATACTTTGATCTTGACAAGGATCTTTGGATAGCATAAGCGCATCATTTTTTTCTTGATTTTCAATAGGCTTAACATTAGAAGTAACAACACCATTTTTAATAACCTTAACGAAAGTATCATCTTTGGAAAGTGCAAGTGTGGTAAGGTTATTTTGATTGTCAATAAGCTCAATGGTGTAAGTAGTAGCTTGATCTTGCTTAGGAGATGGTGGAATGAATGTGGAAGAGCGTAGAGGATCAAAAGAACCATGCAATGGAGAAGATACATCATGAAGAGAATTGGATGATATGGAGGGTCCTTGATCTTGATCTTTCTTTATGTTCTTTTCTTTATCATTTTGAGAGTCCTCTTGACATGGAGCCACTTCTAAGGACAAGGAAGCAGGTTGGAATTGTATGGAAGACTTTGGAAGAGATGGTGAAGGACTAGCTGAAATAGGCATTATAGCGCATGAAGGCTTAGGCTCTTTAGGTTTAGCATTATTGAAAGTATTTGCAGTCAAGTGAAGGTTATCTTGAGTATCTTTAAGAGGTGGCCCTTGAGGATAACTATAGGGAACCGCATGGAAAGCATTAGGATCTTTGTTGGATGAAGGATTTGTGCTCTTAAGGCTCCTTGAAGGCTTTGTGAAAGATTTGGAAGACTTAGCAGCTTTAAGAAGTGTGTGGGTATTGGAGGAAGTGGCAGATGGAAGGGGACCATCACAAGACAAAGGTTCAGCATTAACATGATCTTGCTGGAGAGTGTAATCTTTATTTTCAGCATGAGAGTTTTTAGACAAGACATGCTCATAGTATCTTCATTTATAATCAGCACGGAAAGCTTTCTCTTCCTCAATAGAAGTAGATGTATCATATTGTTCACAACAAATATCATAATTTCTCTCAAAATCAGAATCATATGGATCACCATCACAATCTATCCAATAGGATGACCCTTTAGTAAGCCTAAGCACACGACGAGGAGGACTCTTAGGAATAGAGGTGCCATAAGTATTGCTACATTGTCCATCATCATAGTCATCATAGTCATCATAGGTGGGTGTATCACTCTTTGTGGAAGAGACATCACAAGGACTATCACGTTGCTCTTTATGGTATGTCTTCTGAAGAGAAGTAAGACTCTTAGGAGAAGTAGAAGAAGAATGAGATCGTGAAGAAGAGGAAATTGAAGACTTGGTGGAAGAAGAATACTTGGATAATGAAGATTGTGAATAATGTTTAGAAGAGTCATGATAAGATTTGGAAGATGAAGAATGTGAATAGTGTTTAGAAGAATCATGATAAGACTTAGAAGATGAAGAATGAGAATGATGTCTGGAAGAGTCATGATAAGACTTGGAAGGTGAAGAAGAATGAGAAGATTTAGATGATGAAGAATTTTTGGAAGAAGAAGATCGTGATATGATCATGTTTATGATTCTAGCAAAGGCATCTGATTTAATCATCTTTTCTTTTATTTTTTCTATAAATTCATCACTCATGAGAATTTTGGAAGAACAACACTTTTCGAATATGTCAATGAGCTCAAGATCGTCTATTCTTAAGAGAGGTTCCTTAACAAGATAGTCAAGATTCATGGTTATAGAAGAGGAGGAATCAAGCATGGAAGAAATGAATAGATGAATAGAAGAAAGTAGATTAGATAGTAAGAGGAAAAGAATCAAGAAGAAGAAGAAGAATTTCCCATGGGAATAGAAGACTTCAGAAGAACATGGGAAATGGAGAAGAAAGAAGAAGACTAAGAGCCATCTTGTGCAATTGATACCATAACGTTCACTGAGATGTTGAGCAACATGACAACACCTAGGATCTAAGATCTGGACTGACCAAGGAAGACTGGTAATAGGATGACCTCACAAAATGTCAACACCAAACTAGGATAATCAAAGTTCTCTATTGTCCAAAGAGAAATGAAAAGATAGAAGCAGGGGCTTTACCAACACTGTCAAAGAGGTGCTTCAAATCAAAGGGTGACTACCCTTGCACTTTTGAACCAGGAGGTTGGGCTAGGCCAAAATATCATTGAAATTGAGATTAAATGAAAATTATTTGGACAATAAGAGTACGAGAATTTCCCAAGAATGTAGCTCACAATTCTAGAGATAAACTTTCTCACCAAGAACAACCTTCTAATGCGATATTTCTCTTTGGCTAATGTGATACTGATGTCGATCTTGACCAATTTGTGCAAAATTTTGAGTTTTTTTTTTAGGTCTAATTTCACATCAATCACAAATTCAACAGCATTTGGACAGGTTTGCAAACAGTAGAGGATCAAACATGTCTTCAAACACTTGAAACAAGGGCAAAAGCAACCTTGCCAAGACAAACACTTATGATATCAAAAATAAAATTGCACCCTATGAATGCTACCGATTGTTCGTATGTTGAGAATGTTTACACTGGTATCACACAATCGAAGACACTTCAAGCAATATCTACCTACAAGACAAGGCTCATTACTCATCAACTTAGCCCACAACTTGATGCCCCCTTGCCTCACACCAAGTGGTTGCCCACAAGAGATATTGGCTTTGTCATGGAAGTGTCAAACAACACAACCAAAGGGACACATATGGTGAGTATCTTGGGGTGATCCGGGTTATTCCACTTGGATCAATCCTTGCACTAAGAAGATAAGTGGATAAAAAAGGTGGTTTCTAATCTATGGTTCTTAATAAGGGTTTCCGTTCACAACACCCCTCTTGCTCCTCGTAAAGGACTAGGACCTCGCGGCCTCAAGAGTACCTTAAGCATTCTTGCTCAATGTTTTCCTCATGGTCACAATCCCACAAGTACTTACATCAAGCGAAGACAAGTGTTATGTCTACCAAAGTTTTGTGTCCTCGATAGCCTTGAGATTATAGTGAGTTGGAATCACTCGCCACCAAGGAAAATGATGACAAGGTTGTCCCCACTTGGGTCGTTCCTCTTGATTGCTCAAGAGCAGGCCCGCTAAAGGATTCCTAAACTAAACAAAAATGGATCAAATCTTGAGGTTCAAGGTTTTTGATTCACCACAAGGGTGAAGAGCATACTCCCCTATCTCAAGAATCTTTCCCAAACACACCAAGCAAAGAGATCAATTACCCCCTTGCTTCCAAAACCTTAAAATGGGTCAAGATTTTCTGATTCACCTAAAGGTGAAGAGCATACTTCTCCTACCACCTCAAGATCCCTTTCACAAGGTATTAAGATTCCTACTACAATTAGTGAATGCCACACTTGAAAAGAAAGCAAACAAACAAGCAAAAAATTTTATTTTTTTTGTTTTTATGCTTGGGCAGCCCTGCAAAAACCATTAGTAGCCCTCTTTGACATGCATTCTTTTGACAAATTTCAAGTAATGAGAGCACCTACAAACACAACTTGTTAGACCAACAAGAGTTAGGAGAAGCAAAATCCAAAATCTACCAATGATTAGTACATGAAAAATTAGATAATCTGCAAAAATATCTAATCAAATGATAAAATCTGAAAATGAAACCATCATGGTTGGATTAGGCTAAGAAAGACCTTTCCAACGATATATCACACTTAAACTTTTGATACCATTTGCAAAATTTCAAAAAAAATGGGCACCCATTTTCTAGAGTGGCACGGATTTGAAAACGCTGGAAATTTCAAAAAATTTCAAAAAGATAGCTAAGAACCCGAAACTTGCAAGATAGATAAAATAACTCAACAATAGGTCACTGCCAAGTACAGACACTGTATCGCGCGATACTTCGCCCGACACCAGGCGATACTTCTCAGTCCGCGCGATATTTCGCCTTACGCCAGGCGATATACCTCAGTACTAGTGGGCGATATACTCCAGGCAGGTCGGGCGATAGTCCATCAGGGGCGAACTATCGCGCGATATTTCTCTTCAAAGCGGGCGATATTTCTAGCATGTGCGAAGTATCGCACCGCTATATAAAGGTATATCGCGCGATATTTCTGAGAAGTATCGCGCGATACTCTGAGACAAAAATCAGAGACTAAAAATTGAGCCGAAAATTGACGAAAATATTGACGGAAAATACAGAATTAAAGGGACAAAGCTAATCTACTCTGCCCCACGGTGGGCGCCAGAAATGTACACACTAAAATATGCACTTCTATGAACCATTACATGCAAGGTTGCTCAAGGATGAGGCCTCACAAATCGGCTCATAGCTCTCTATGCATGGAGTTGCAAGGGACTATGAGTTTTGCTCTCAGCTAGAGCTACAAGAAAGTGACCTTGCTAGTCAACCATCCAATGAGAGATTCAAGTGAAGACAAGGGCAACAATGCCAATATCTCCAAGAATCTAAATGGAAATGAAATGCAAATGCAACTAGTATGAATGTGCAAGCTAAGCTAAATGATAACAATGCAATGCTTGAAAAGAAATCTAATCTATGAAAGGAAATAGCAATGGATTACAAATCCTTCCTATTTAGACTATGTGAGATTGCATAAAAGGAAATCTACACTAAGAATGCCATGAATGCAACTATGAAAGCAAAACTATTATGGAATGCAACTAAGAATGTCAAGGCTTCAAAGCTTGAGTGTCTTCAAAGAGAGCTCCAAAACCTGCAGCATAACAATAGCATAAAACAAGGATATGCAAATGAAGGAGAGAGCTCTCCTTTTATAAGAAATGAGGAGAAATGGACCATGGAGATTAAGAGGCAAAAGATCTTAATCAGCGGTGGAGGTTAAAAGAGGAGCAATCCATGTGCACAAATATCCTCCAATGAGAGATTAGTGTTGACTTTTGAGCCTCATGTGAGACAAAAAGTGCTTTTCTCCTTTTTATAAAATAGGAATAATGCTTTATTTGTGCAAATTAGGATAAGAAGAAAGGGTGGGCTTTTTATTTAATTAAAAGGGGAGGAAATATTCCTTTTAATCAAATAAAGACTTAGGATAAAATGGTTAGCCCAAGGATAAAAATCCAATATATGATCGAAATTAAGATTTGATCAAGAGATTGATAATGTTCAAAATATTGATTATTGATCAAAATGATTCAGGATTGATAAATTGAATAAATGGGGCCCAAAGTCTAGGCGACCATTTTAGGGTGCATACAACAGTAGATGATCTTCCTTGAAACAACTTCAATTGTAGTTTACAGATCAATTTTTAGCTCATTCAAATCTTTCTAATCAATATATCACTTCAAATTCAATCTTATATCAACTTACTATCCGTCGGTAATTACTCTTTGTAGCTCGGTAATTGTTCTACAGCTCAGTTCTTATTAACTAGTATGATCAGAATGCATGAAAACTCCTTCACGCAATAATTCTGGAGTATCTTCTTCTTCCGGCATCTCTCAACAATGAAACCAATGTCTCTTATATAGACAAGTAAATCATTTTCTTTTTGTCCATCAGATTTTGCCGCTTAATCATCTTCATTGATTTTTTTGCTTTAACCTTCTTTGGTTGATGTGTCAGTAACATGTTTCAATCTACTCCATTAGATCCTTCTTGAATTATGTTAGCCGTCGATCTTCATAACAAACCTTATCTGTTACCTTGATTTCATACACTTTACAACTCATCACTTTATTGGCTAAACCGATCATTTAATTCCTTTTTATTTTGCTCGGTTAACAAAGAAATGCGTCGGTGAACACAAGCTTGGCTAACACTACGCTCGGTATACACTACACTTTTTCAGTGTATACTAGAATGCTTCATTTACTGACAACACTTCTTTGTGTCTTTCAGCTCTATTCTTCATCATAGATGAATGCAACATAATAAAGTCAATTTCATCAAGTCATAGACTCATCAACAAGTTACTCAGTGTATTCCTTATCCTCATCTGATAAATACATCTTCCTCATGTAGATATTTATGTTATTCATCTCTTTCACCTTTCTTCAGATGTGTCGGTATATAGTAACTTACAAGATAAGTAATGTCAAGATATTTGACATCAATGACAACATAATATTGATTTAATCATCTTGCATATCTAATCAGCAACTCCTTAGTGATCTTCAATCATAGATTCTTCATTCAGTGTTCTAAATCAGTTGTAGTTCATCAATCTCTCCCTTTGGCATTGATGGAAATGCAAGTAATATGAAGTGTACCATAGACATACCAAACATGTATTCTACAACTCTGTGATCAAATGTTGTGTTGTGTAATCTCTTCCTAACTTAATTTGTTTAATCATTATGTTACTAAACAACATTATAACATATAGCTTTGTCATTCTCTCCATTAGATAGTTCTCATCAGTGCATATCTCTCCCTTTCCTTTTCATATTATTTATCTCTCCCTTTGACAACAATGCCAAAGAAACAAATAAATAATCAGCTTTGTAGTAGCCAAGTAACTCTCTGTTGTCCAATACATTCTTTGTATCTATGTATACTGATATCCCAATCTATTTTAGTTCTCCAAACTTAATCACAACCTTGAACATTATCCAAAGTGTGAACTATGCTACATCAACATGTGTGATCTTCTGATAAGTGTAAGCTGATGCAACATCCAGATCACATTAGTGACCGATAGACCGGGGACGGACCTAAAGTCTAGTCCTCAAGTATTCAAATGTGTCCTTCGGTAGAGGCTTTGTAAAGATATCTGCAAGTTGTTCTTTAGATGTAACAAATTCTAACTTCACTTGCCTCTCTTGCACTTGTTCTCTTAAGTAGTGATACTTAATTGATATATGCTTTGTCTTAGAGTGCATCACTGGATTCTTTGAAATATTAATAGCACTTGTGTTGTCATAGTATATAATCACCGAGTCAGTGATTACCTCATTCATTCCTTCCAACACTTGCTTGATATATGCAATGTTTGAGAAATTAGTAGCAGTAGAAACATACTCTACTATAGCTATAGACTAATAAATACAAGCCTTCTTTTCACATGTCTAGGTCACAAGTCTTTCACCAAAGAAGAATGCTCCTCCGGTGGTGCTTTTTCTGTCATCCACATTTCCAGCCCAATCAGCATCGGTATATACCATCAGTTCAAACTTTCCTTCCTTGGGATACCATAAACCATAATCCTCTATCTTTTTTAGGTATCTTAAGATCCTTTTAGTAGCAATCATGTGTGATTCTCTATAGCAAAAAATCTAGTAACAATTCCCACAACCTGTGCTATATTTGGTCTACTGTGAACTACATACATTAGCTTACCAATCATGGATCAGTAAAGTGTCTGGTTTACCTCGGTAGTTTCATCTTCCTTTGTCAGTTTACATCCTATAGCCATTGGTGTTCCCACAAGTTTAGCATCTTCCATGCCAAATGTCTTCAAGACTTCCTTTATGTACTTGGATTGTGTGATGAATATCCCATCACTCTACTGAATCACTTGTAATCCAAGAAAGAATTTAATCTCTCCAAACATAGACATTTCAAACTCATTTCTCATGTCATTAGCAAAAGATTTACATACATGATCTTGACCTCCAAAAATAATATCATCAACAAAAATTTCAGCAATAGAATAGTGTCATCAGTATCACCTTTCATGTGCAAATTGTTGTTTTCACTAGTTCTTACAAATCCAATACTTAATAGGTAAGTATGCAGCCTTCCATACCATGCTCTTGGTGCTTGCTTCAAACCATATAAAGCTTTTTGTAATCTACATACCATGTCTCTGTTGTCTGGATCAACAAATCCTTCAGGTTGTTCTATGTAGACCTCTTCAAGTATACCATTCAGAAATGCTGACTTCACATCCATTTGATAAACCTTAAATTTCTTGTGTGTCACATATGCAATTAGCATTCTAACTCCTTCCAATCTAGAAACAGGTGCAAATGTGTCACCATAGTCAATGCCTTCTTCCTGTGCATATCCCTTGCATACCAATCTCGCTTTCTTTCTTGTCACTTCACCATTTTCATTCAATTTGTTCCTGAATATCCATTTAGTACCAATAAAATTTTTATCTTTAGGTCAGGGTACTAAGGACCAAGTTTTGTTCTTCTCTATTTGTTCTATTTCTTCTTTCATTGCATTAACCCATTATTCATTCTTTCATGCAACTTTCACATTTTTTGGTTCAAATTCACAAACTAGACATGTACCTTGCCTTGCTTTGCTTCTTGTCTGCATGCCATCTTGTCTGTCTTCAATAATTTGTGTCTCAGGATGATTTCTTCTAACAAAACTAGCGAGTACTCGATTTATCTTATCTTGTTCATCATGTTCAGGTTCATGTGCTTGCTCGGTAGCTCCATCTTGTTCATCAGTTTCCCTTTCCTGATCCTCAGGGTTATTTTCCTGTTGACCGGTTATCACAGGTTGCGACTTTGGTAGATAGTCAAGAAGTTCAATGTAAGTGAATCTACCATAGTCTTCTGATTCCTTTCTTTCCTCTGTGTTCTTGTCATCAAACTCATCAACACTGGCATTAGTACTTTCAATTATCTTATTTGTGACCTTATTCAGACATTTGTATGCTTTACTCTTAGTAGAATATCCTAAGAATATTCCTTCATCACCTTTAGAATCAAATTTCCCATTTCTCTCATCTTTCAAAATAAAACATTTGCTTCCAAAAATCTTGAAATAACTTACAGTAGGTTTGTGTCCAAACCATAGCTCATAAGGTGTCTGGTTGGTGTCCTTCAGTTGTACTCGATTAAGCACATATACAGCTATACTAACAGCTTCTCTCAAATATGTCTGAGCAACATTCTTTTGTACCATTAGTATTCTAGCACAATCAATTATTAACATGTTCCTTCTTTCAGCAATCCCATTCCGCTAAGGTGTTCTCGATGCAGAGACCTGTCTTTTGATACCATGCTCATTACATAAATTAGTAAATTCATCAAAGATAAATTCACCTCCTCTATCAGATCTTAAGCATTTAATTTCTTTACCAGTCTCTTTTTCTACCTTTGCCTTATACCACTTAAACATCTTGAATGCTTTAGATTTTTCTTTTAAGAACATAACTGTCATTAGTCTAGTGCAGTCATCAACAAAAAGAATAAAGTATCTATCACCATAATAACTCTGAGTTCTCATAGGACCACATAGGTCAGTATGAACCAACTCAAGTATCTTCTTTGTTGAGTAGTCTTTTCTTTTAAAACTAGACTTAGTCATCTTACCCTTCTGACATTCATGACACATTACATGATCCAATTTTGATAAGTTAGGAAACCCTCTAACTCTTTTCCTCTTACTAATCTTGATCATGTTATCAAAATTCACATGGCATAACCTCTTATGCCACAACCATGCATCTTCATCCTTCATTAATAAACAAGAAGACTGATCAATATCAAGATAATATAGATTACCTCTGGATTGTGTACTGGTTCCGACAAGTCTTCCTCTATCATCATAGATTTTTACCTTTCTTCTCTCAAAAGCAAGTCGGTGGCCTGAGTTATTCAGTTGTGCCACACTTAACAGATTATAGTTCAGTCCATCTACCCAATATGCATTTTCACATTTTATTCTATCATTAATCATCAGTGAACCTTTACCTCTCACCATACAGGGTGCACATTTCCCATCCTTATAGATCCTCCATCCTATTCATCAAGTACATCAAATTTCTCTATATCACCAATCATATGATGTGTATAGCCACTATCTATGATCCATGTATCATTTCTACTTACTTTAGAGATCAGTGTTGTTTCTTCATGTTTCTCCTCTTCCTCTGAATCATCTTTCATAGCAACAAATACTACTTCTACATCATCATCAGTGTCAGATTTAGATTCAAATTATTTGGCTATGTAACATACCTTTTTCCCTTTGTCATAGCTATCTCAGTTATCTCATATGTTGTATCGATGGCCTTTGTTGACTCTTCTCCCATAGATTCCTTCCGATCAGTCTTTGGATCTATCATCATCATTCTTATTCAGACATCTAGCAGTGATGTGGCCAACTTCTTTACAATTAAAACATGCTAAATGTAGCTTACCTCTATACCTTCCTTTACCTTTGGGTAATCTTCTAGCCATAAGAGCTTCAAGCTCATCAAGCTCATCATTGGTACCAATATCACTATCATTATTCTTATTATTCCTACTACT
This sequence comes from Chamaecyparis obtusa, assembly GCA_027943335.1. Lineage (NCBI taxonomy): Eukaryota > Viridiplantae > Streptophyta > Pinopsida > Cupressales > Cupressaceae > Chamaecyparis > Chamaecyparis obtusa. Next base: position 267,468 of record BSBK01002619.1, on the reverse strand, counting down.
AGATTTACCAATCTTCAAAGAGGACATGAAAGTGGATTCAACAGAAGGTACAACACTATTGTCAAAGTTATTCAATTCAAAGGTTTTAAGCTTACCGATCAGTGTGTCAAGAGTAAGGTTGGATGTAGCCCTTGTTTCATGAATTGCAGAGATCCTGATCGCATAAACTGGCAGCAAAGTTCTGAGAATCTTGCTTATCATTGTTTCATCCTCAATAACTCCATCAAATGCTCTAATAGCATGTACTACCTCTTTTAGTCTATTTGTGTATTGCACAATGTTCTCACCTTCTTTCATCTTCATATCATCAAATTGACCTCTTAGGCTTTTTGCTCTGGCTCTCTTAACATTCGCATCTCTACTATATATTAGAGTCAGTTTATCCCACATGGCTTTAGCAGTTGTGTATCCCTTAATGTCTTCAAATTCGGCATCAGTACAGGCAGCAACAAGTTCCATCATAGTAATATTGTGTTCATGCATGTCCTTCAGTTGATCAAGTGTCAAGGGACCTAGTGTTGGTTCAATGTAGCCATTCTCCATCAGTTCTAGTGCAGAATTCCCAATTCCAGTTATGTGCAACTTCATTCGGCTTTGCCATACTGCAAAGTTCTCTTTGTTCAACTTTGGCATTTCCCTCTTATACATCTTGAGACCTTTTTGCTGGAGTCCTTAAAACTCTGTTCTAAGCAACCATAGCTTTGATACCAATTGTTAGAATAACTGAGAGGGGGGTGAATTAGTTATCCAGTGTCCCAAAACAAAATGTATAATCCAAAACAAATTCTTTAACTTTTGTTATTCGATAAACATAAAATACTTTCACTGTCTGTGTTTTTACTGATTGTCAGTCTAAAACTTATAGTAGTTACCGATCGAATCTAACATGTCATATGCAAAGTATGATAACAAGAAAATATCACAATCAACACATAACACAAGAGATTTACCGTGGAAACCCTGTGAAGGGAAAAACCACCTGGGACAGGCAACCCAAAATATTCACTCTTCTAAAGTGAGGTCGATGAAGACCCAACCCTGTTAAATGTTTACAAACACACTGTTAGGTGTGACCTTGTTAGAGGATTTTAGACAAGAAGTTATCGTCCAACCAACAGTCACTCTGGGGTTGACAGGATAACAATGTTCACTCTATGAATGAAACATCAAAAAAGACTTTCATAGTCCACTCGGTTAAGAGATTTGACTGTGTACAATGGTTAAATATTTAACAATAGATAATCTGTCTTGAAACAAGTTCAATTACAGTTTACAAATCAATGTTCAGCTCATTCAAATCTTTCTGATCAATAGATCACTTCAAATTCAATCTTATATCAATTTACTGTCCATCGGTAATTACTCTCTGTAGCTCAGTAATTGTTCTGCAGCTCGGTTCTTATTAACCAATATGATCAGAATGCATGAAAACTCCTTCATGTGATAATTCTGTAGTATCTTCTTCTTCCGGTGTCTCTCAACAATGAAACCAATGTCTCTTATATAGATGAGTAAATCATTTTCTTTTTGTCCATCAAATTTTTCCGCTTAATCATCTTCGTTGATTTTGTCACTTTAACCTTCTTCGGTTGATGTGTCAGTAACACATTTCAATCTGCTCCATTAGATCCTTCTTGAATTATGTTAGTCATCGATCTTCATAACAAACCTTATCTATTACCTTGATTTCATACACTTTACAGCTCATCACTTTATTAGTTAAACTGATCATTTAATTATTTTCTATTTTGCTCAGTTAACAAAGAAATGCATTGGTGAACACAAGCTCGGTTAACACTACACTTGGTATACACTACACTCCGTCAGTGTATACTAGAATGCTTCATTTACCGACAACACTTCTTTATGTCTTTCATCTCTATTCTTCATCATAGATGAATGCAACATAATAAAGTCAATTTCATCAAGTCATAGACTCATCAACAAGTTACTCAGTGTATTCCTTATCCTCATCGGATATATACATCTTCCTCATGTAGATATTTATGTTCTTCATCTCTTTCACCTTTCTTCAGATGTGTTGGTATAGTAACTTACAAGACAAGTATTGTCAAGCTAGTTGACATCAATGACAACATAATACTGATTTAATCATCTTGCATATCTAATCAGCAACTCCTCAATGATCTTCAATCACAGATTCTTTATTCAATGTTCTAAATCAGTTGTAGTTCATCATAGGGCTTTGTTGTTCACTGAACTCATACATCTTGGTTTTGTATCCCTGTTTATAGCTTGAATACCTCATTTTGTTTTATGTCTTCTTCTCTTTTACTTCTTTTGATAAACATCATAATGTTAAAAGAAATGACAACAATCTACCTCCTTCATTTTACTATGATTAGCGACATTGGATAGCATAAAATGAAAAACCCACATGAAATTTAAAATTTTGTGGCTTATCTTGCACTGTTATTCTAGAAAACTACACATAAACCAGTCACTTTACCAGTCTTTTCTTTTAATGTTAGCTCAAAGCTCCTTTGTTAAACATATAATCTTCTTAGCTCGGCTGTATTTATACTATAGTTTGGGAAAACTTGTAATACACCAGCCATTTTTTATATTCTACTCATGGATCCATAGATAAATACAAGCTCTTTTAAGCTCATTATTTTAATGCTTTTTTGATGGCACAGTCACTGATGTTGCATTTTTGAATCCTTGCAAGAAATGAATTAATGTACACCAGTCTTTGATGTCACACACCATTCATTTTATTTTAAATTCAAATGTGTCTCAGCTAAATAAAATGAACTTAAAAGTTTCACTGTTGCAAAACAGTGACCATGTCTTTGATTCTTCTTTAACAACAATCACTAATAATTGCTTTCACCCAAGCTTAAGAATCATTGTCTCTCATGCACCAGTCATTTTTTTAATGTGCTTTAGCTGAATAAAAGAACACAGTCACTCCTCTATTTGATGCTGAATATGAATCTTTGACATAAGAAATGCAAAAAGATGAAAAATGTTTATTTATTGTCTAAGAAGTTCAAGCACGGGCTTGTGACATTCAAAGACATCAGAATGAAATTCAATGAAGTTTGAGCATGGGCTTGTGACATTCATAAAATACATACTGATAACATTTTCTTGACATTTAAGCTCAATTTTGTAACATTTCTCTTTTGTTAATCAGCAACAACAATAAATTCATTGGTAATGATATTTTGAATTCAGCAATAATATTGAACATGGTACTTCAAAATATGCAATACCAGTGATTATGTATTTGTATCTTGGCATTTGAACATGACTATTTTGTAGCAATTTGGCACTTTGTTGTAACATCTTGTAAGGCATTTTGCACTACATCTTCTTTCTCTGACTATGATGTTAAAACCAAACAACTTTGAGTACTTCAATATATTCTGTTTAAACTCTTCAAACAACATTAGTGTAAGCTTGTTAGGTTAGTGAACATAATAAATAATTCAATTTATGAAAATGCCCCAAAAAGATGACACTTGTGAATCAAAATTCAAATTATTATGTTCACTAATCTAACAAGAGCTTGCTATTTTTTAAAAAGGTTTCTCAGTTAGAAACACTAAGTCCCTTTCATTCAGATATCTGGCTTTTAAAAAGGACAACATACATCAGAATGACCATTAATAGTAAAAGGTTTCATGTTTTAAAACAAGTCCCTTTAATACTATCTTTCATTTAGTGTGGATGAACATTTCCTTATTGCATTGAATTTACCAGATAGATATGCAATATTAAAAATTTGATTGTTATTGTATTCTATTTGTGTTTCATGTATTTCTTAGATCTAGTTGGATCTAACACCATTTTCTCTCTCATGATGCAGGTGAAAAGCTTAAAACCTAGTGAAGATGAAGACCTGGACCTGAAGACCTAGGACCTGACAGACAACCAGCTGACAACAAATAGACAATCAAAGGAAATGCATGGGACCCCTACTCCATACTTCTATCATGTTTTTTATTCTGAAAATGCACTCTTTGACTGACATGAAATATGAAATATGAAAAGACACTTGTATACTCCATTCAGTTTGAATGCACAATGTAATGATCAGTTATAAATTTGAAATTTGAAATGTGATCAATACTTAGAGTACAATAATGAAATCTGATAATGAATGTAATAATGAAATGTTAATCAACAATACCTGAAAGATAGTGTTAAGTCAACCCTAAAAATGCAATCTTTCCCTATTTGTGTTTATTCTTATGTATGCTATAATTTTGGGTAACATTTTTGGTGACTTCTATTGGATGTCTGCCTACTAGACATGAGCTACAGACCTTATCATTGTGCAATGGGGTTAGAAAACTAGAACTCATGAATGCAACCATTATTAAAACGAAAATGCATCTAATCTAGACTCATGCAACCTAAAGACCTAGTGCTTGGACAACACTTATTGAAAAGAAAAACTAGACCAAACCTAACCCTCAAAGAAAATTTTGAGGTGTATTCCATTAACTAGAATTTGCATAACTTCTCCATCATTTGTAGACAACTGGAAAGCATTATTTTCTTTGCAAGCTATAATAACAAAGAGGCCTAACCAAAAATTGTCAAATTTATCATGTTGGCCTGGTCTTCTCTTCAACACATCCCACTTGAGTACTAAATCACCCTCCTTCAAATCTCTAGGTGTAGCTCTTCGGTCAAAAGACCTTTTAGTTTTCTCTTGTCTTAACTCCATAGTTTTCAAAGCTCTTCTTCTCTCTTCTTCAAGTTGTAGCAATTCAACATATCTCAGCTTAAGAGGATCTTCCTCTTCAAACAACATCATTTGATCAACTAGCTGTAAAGCTGGAAACTCAGTATAAATTGACAACCTTGCCTCCTTACCATAAACTAGAATATAGGGTGAATTCTCAATAATATATTTTGGTGTGATCCTATCCATTCATAAGGCTGCCTTTAGTTTAGAGTGTCAATCCCTCTTACTTTCCTGCAAAGTCTTTTTGATAATCCTAATGAGGTTTTTATTAGTAGACTCTGCAAGACCATTACCCTAAGGGTAATAGTTGGAAGAAGTATTTAAATAAATTCCATTTTTAACAACCCACTCTGTTATAGTTGAACCAACAAAAGCTAAAGCATTATCTAAAATTATTCATTGAGGAACACCAAACCTAGTTATAATATCATCATAGAATTTCAACACAACAAATCCAGTAGACTCCTTTAATGAAATGGCCTTAGTCCATCTTGTAAAGTAGTCTATAGTAGTCAAAATCCATTTATGACCTACACTTGAATTAGTATTTATTAGACCTATAAAGTCCATCCCCCACTTATTAAATGGCTGATCCATAATGATTGGCTTTAATGGCAATACTGCCAACTTTTTCTTTCCTACAAAAAAAGCACACTTTTGACATTTTCTTGCCAAAGAATGAGAATCTTTGAATAAATTTGGCCAATAATAGCCAGCTCTTAGAATTTTCCATGCTGTAGTTTTAGGACTGAAATACCCATCACAAGATCCATCATGAAACTCAGATAAAATCTTGTTTTGATCAACATAGTCAATGCACTTAAGAAGCAGACCAGAAAAATCTTTTCTATAAATAATACCATCAATAAGAACATAAGGAATAGATTGTAACCTAAAGTACATTCTTTTAGCTTTATCAAGATTTATTGGACATCAACCAGTTTGTAGAAATCTAGTCATATCTAATAACCAGGATATTGAACCATTGATTAACACATAATTACCTTGGAGTAAGGTAGCCTCTTCAGTGGCTTCAACCTTATGTTATTCATTTTTCATCTGAGTACACAAGCCTTTTCCTCTAACCAACTAGGTTACATGAATTTGCACATCATATTCCATAACTCTTGTTATCCATCCTGCTCTTTTTTCATTAACATCTTTGTTCAACATGAACTCCTTAATGCTAGGATGTGCAACCATCAGATCTATTTTATTTCTAGCAACCAAATGCTTAAAAATTTTCAAGGCTTTAATAACAACTAGTACATGCTTCTCAACAAAATTGTACCTTTTTTCATAATCATCCATACCTTTACTGAAAAATGCAACTGGTTGCTCCTGTTTATCATCATTCTTTTGCACCAGCATTGCTGAAACAATGTCAAAACCACCATAAGCATATAAAATAAAATCCTTAGAGAAATCAGGATTAGTTAAAGTAGGGGCTGATAACAAAGCCTGCTTAATTTGTTCAAAACCCCTCTTTCCCTCATCAGTCCAGCTAAAAGGTACATCTTTCTTAAGCATAGCAGTCAAAGGTTTTAACAAATTTTCAATATCAGGGATAAACTGTCTAAAAAAATTTATCCTCCCAATAAAACTCTGCAATCCTTTCTTATGTTTTGGCAATGATAGTTCCATAATTGCATGAATCCTTTTAGGATCAATAGTTGTACCTTCTTTAGACACTTGGTATCCTAAAATTTTACCTTCATGAACTGAAAAAATAAACTTCTTTGGGTTAAGAGAGATTCCAAACTCTCTGCATCTTTCTAACACTTGTCTTAGATGATCTATGTGCTGGTTTGCAACCTTGTTGTAAATTGTGACATCATCTAGGTATACTAGAACAAACGTATACATCATATTCCTGAAAGCCATGTCCATTGCTTTCTTGAATGTAGCTCCTACATTTGATAATCTAAATGGCATTCTTTTGTAAGCCATTATAACCCATTTAGCTATGAAGGCTATTTTAAATTGGTCTAATTCTTTGACCAAAATCTAGTTGTAACCTAAATAACCATCTAGGAGTGAGAATCTCTCTGAACCTAAGACATATTAAAAAATTTGTTCCATAAAAGGAAGAGGGTGTCTACCTTTCAGAGATGCCATGTTAAGGTCTCTAAAGTCTACACAAAGTCTTATCTCTTTATTCTTTTTCCTTTCTAGAACTAAATTTGAAACCCAAGATGTGTGTTTGATAGGAAATATGATACCACCATCCAGGATTTTTCTCAGTTCTTTCAACATTAAAGGTTTAAATATGAGATACTCTAGATTTGTACAACTTCAAAAGATCATTTTTAATAGCATTGATACCTCTCACCTGATTTACTATTAATTCATTGTCCCCAAATGCTCTCAAGCATTTGATTCTCATTTTTCTTGCCCACTCTAAACGCTGAATTAGACTTTCATATTCAGCTACATTTTTAGAACACGGAAAAGATAATTTATATGCAACATAAAATTTATCACCATCAGGTGAAACTTATGGGGAGATTGGGATAGACTAGCTAGTCTTTGCTCCCTGATCCTTGTCTTAGATCCCAATGTGTTCTTTATACACCTTATGGTCTTTAGGACTCCTATTCACTCTAGGATCTCCTAACCTAGCCCAATCTATCCACCAAGTTTAAGCTTTCCTTCTTCCTAGCTTGTTTGCACTCTTCCTAGCTCCATTCCCTTACATAGACCAATAAGGGGTCTTAAGGCTTAATCAACTCCATAGGCTCTGAAAAGAGAAATTTTGACTTCCAAGGTTTTTTTTCATCAAATAAATCATTTCAAAAGTGTTGGTGAAGATGGGTGGAAACCCGATTTCAAAGTTTCTTCACAAAATAGGGCTACTAGAAAGAGACCCTATTAGGCCTCCTCTCCGCGTTTTTATGGCTTTTGACCCACTTCTTCCACATATTCAAGGCTAGAGTTCCAAAAGAACCTCTATTCAATTTCCCAACCCTCAAGGATTTTTAGGGTTTTGGGGCTTCAACTATTCGTACAGTGCCTCCACTAGAAATGAGGGTTTCTAGGGCTTTTTAGACTTCTCTGAGTCATAGGGCTTGTCTGTCTACATAAACACCTCTAATGAATTGGTAGAACTCTCTCCTTCACACCAGTGAGCCTTCACTCATGCCTCTTGACTTCCTCAAAAGGGATTTTCATGAAACTCTCTCCCTTGTCCTCTAGAGCTTCTTCACTGTTGACCACACCTAGCCGGGTACTGCTTAGTCTCGCCTAGGGTTGTGTCATAAAATAACTTGCATGTAAAATCCAGGGCCCTGCTTGAATGTATGTATAGGTTAGGTTTTTTACTACCATATCCCAAAGACCCATGGTGTTTCCATGATGGGGATAGGAGTTACAGGCCCTAAATTACAAACCCCTTCAAACTAGATAAGGGACTGGCAGATTGAAAACAAAAACTTATATACAAACAAATGAACAAATAAATTACTCTAAGCACACAAAAATGAAAGTAAACACAACCAAGAAAATGTAAAATATTGAAGATACTATGTGTAATCCATTAACACATAAATTCATGCCATAAAGCTTGATTGGCACACATTTTTACAGTCACAGTCAGGTCTTTCAAACTCCAGGCCGTACACAATAAATGTTAACCCTTGAATTAGGGTTTTACAAGTCATATATAGTATCCTCCTTGGGATTAGAGTTGGGTTAGGTCTTAGAGCCACTTTGGTAAGGCTTAGACCTTCTTTGAGAAAAGTTGCTAGCAACTTTTTGAGCAACTTTTTCTTGCTCAAGCAACTTTTTCTCTCACTACCTCCTAAGACCATTCTTAGGTCTATTACAAGGCACACTTGTGCTAAAACTTCCCAAACTCCTATCTTAAGACTTTGACCAATATAAACAAGCAGTGATCTTAGGATGACATCATGCCCTGAGTCACTATACAATCAGAATTGGAAGACTCAACTATGACTCTAGGACCTCACCTAGGCCTACACTCACCAAATGAGTTTTAAAACTCTTATTCTAATTACAAGACTTCACTAGGCTAGCTAACAAAAAAAAATTTGGTAATGGTGGGAGCCCTTAGAAGGGTTCTCATGCACCATACTCCCCCTCAGCACAAACTAAGGCACTTTTGGGTCAAGAAGAGCTAGGTCTATGCCTAACTTCTTGAACTAACTTTCTTCAATCCAGGTGGCTTCAGAATCAAGCTGATCTACCCATTTGACTAAGTGTTCCATATACACTTGATGCTTGGTAGCCTTCTTCACATGGGATTCCAAAACCTTCTCTGCTATGGGCTACTTCTTCTTTGGCATGGCATTGGTGTCTATATCTTACAGCACCCTTGACTAATATGCACCTTGTTGTTGTGGATCACCTTTGAACAAGACCAGGTTAGCAACATTGAACACTAGTGAGATAGCCAAATCTGATGGCAAGTTCACCTTGTATGCATTTTCACCATACTTGGACAAAATTTTACAAGGCCCTACTCTTCTCATCTGCAACTTGGTGGACATACCTTTTTTCATCCTTTCTTTTCTTAGATAGACCATCATATAGTCCCCTACCTTGAATTGGACTTCTCTTCTCCTTTCATCTACTTTGGCTTTGAGATTTTGAGTGGACCCCATGATGGATTTCTTAACCTGCTCTTGGACCTCTTTGATAGTTTGAGTGAAGTCCTCTTCTTTTCCACTCCTTATATCCATCGAACCAATATCTCTTAGTTCACACAATCCTCTAGGGTGTCTCCCATACACAACCTCAAAAGGACTCCTTCCTGTGGTCGTGTTCACACTATCATTGTAGGCATACTCTGCTTGAGGAATGATAAGATCCCAAGTCTGCCCATATTCCTTGGTCAAACACCTTAGCAAGTTGCCCAACACTCTGTTTATAACTTCAGTTTGACCATCATTTGAGGATGGTATGCTAAACTAAATGAGAGATTAGTTCCTAACCTTTTCCATAAGGTTTTCTAAAAATAGCCCATGAACTTGCTATCCCTATCTAACACAATGCTCAATGGGAGTCCATGAATCCTTACTATCTCTTTGAAGAAGAGATGTGCTATATAGCTTGCATCATGAGTAGTCCTACATGGAATGAAATGACTCATCTTAGAGAACCTATCCACTATAACATAGATGCTATCCATACCTTTTTTTTTTTTAGGGAGTCCAACCACAAAGTCCATGCTCACACACTCCCAAGGCCTATTTGGAACTGGAAAAGGTTGATAGAGCCCTGCATTGCTTGAACCTCCTTTAGCTCTTTGGAACACACCACATTACTCCACATATCTTCTCACATCCCTTGCTAACTTAGGCCAAAAATAGTACCATTGTACTAGCTCCATAGTTTTGTTTATGCCAAAATGTCCACTTAGGCTGCCATTATGCTTCTCTTGGATCAGATTTTCCCTCATGGATCCCCTAGGCACACATAGCTGATTGCCTTTGAACAAGAGTCCATTTTGTAGGGTGTAATATGCATACTCACCATGGAAATGGTTCTCAAAATCTTGGCACAGCTTGTAGGCTTTTGAGAAGTCTTCATCCCCCTCATAAAGATCCTTGAAACCTGCTATTCTAATGCTCTACAATTGAACTTCTTGGACAGTCAAGAGCTTCCTACTTAAGGCATCTGCTACCTTATTGAGCTACCCCTTCTTGTGCTTGATAGTGAAGGTAAAGTATTGGAGATACTCCATCCACTTCAAGTGCCTATTGCTAAGCTTCTATTGAGTATTAATATAGCTCAAAGCCTGATTGTCTGTGAACACCACAAATTCTTTGGGTAGGAGGTAATGCCTCCACTTCTTGAGGGATTGGACTAATGCATATAGTTCTAGGTCATAGGTGGAATACCTCTTCTTTGCCTCTTCTTTGCTTCATTGAGTTTCTCACTGAAAAATGCCACAGGTCTTCCCTCTTGGCTCAATACACCCCCTACTACAACTCCACTTGCATCACATTCAATCATGAACAACTTATCAAAAGTAGGTAGGAGTAAGATAGGTTTGGTAGCTACCTCTTGCTTCAAGGTTTGGAATGCCTTATCAACTACCATAGTCCATTTGAACTTAGTCTTAAGTCCTCCCTTGATGGTGTCAAGCACTGGAGCACATATACCACTAAAATTTCTCACAAATTTCCTATATGATAGTTTTCATAAGATGCCTATATGGAAGTCATTTAGACTTTCCTAACACCATGCCTATGAAATGGTGAAAGTGCCTGAATATGCATGATAATGTATTTTAAAATGGGTTAAATGCCTTTTGTAATCAAGAGCTTATGCAATCATGGGGTAGTTGAACATCGTGAATTCTCATTAATGAGCCACTACCCTAGAATCTCTCTTTAAAAAAAAAGAGAGAAATGTATTTAATTAAAAAAGAACCCGATAGTTAAAAAGCAAGTAATCAAAAAGAATAAGAGGGAGAGTAGAGTCATTACGAGAGTTGGCTCAGAGAGAGAGCACAAAAGATTTGAGTAAAGAGTCGGCTCTCTGGCTGAAGGCCAGAGAGCCATGCATGTGTTATGCATTTGTATTTCAAGCCTTTTGAAGTTAAATATATTGTGTTTAAGTAACTTGTCGTGTCTCTCTCTTTCATGTTTTGGCTATCATTGTTAATGAATTTTGGTTTCATATACTATCGGTTATTCAGTTCCTTGTTGAACTTAGCATTGTTATGGTTCTTGTTTTCAGTTTGGTGTGATGAAAGAATGTGATAGTTTAAAGAATCAAGTTTATTTAATTGTTAGATACCCCTGTTAAAAATACAGTGTGTTTATGTTCCATTTTAGCAGTCCTGATTTGGGAGATGGTAGTATTTCATTTGGAAAAGAATCGGTTTGGAAACTGATCATTCTCAAGTGTATGGAATTAGCAAACGGTTTCAAGAACTGTTACAAGTTATTTTTGTATTCTTTGAATGCAAAGAATAACAGATGTTATTGATTTGTCAATGCCACGTGGGGCCAAAGACCATGGCTCAACAGTCGTTGTGAATGAGCCTGAGAGTTTATGTTTAAATGGTCACTATGTGAAGGGAGATCGAGCAGGATATGTTTGCAGAATGGTGATTGAATGTCATCACTAGAACCATTGTGAAACTCATGAAGAAATTTATGTTTTGAGCTCAGAGTTTGGAAAAAGAAAAGGCGGCATTGCATATCAGTATATGCAATGTTCAAATTTTGCAAGGCAGAAACAATGGCCAAAGATCATTATGCTTTGTTCAACATGTGGCTCAGTCTTTACAGTGAGAAGAGAAGGTGGCGGCATCTTTTAAGAAATGGTGGCAGATAGATCATATCCACAGATGCTCAAGCTATGATAGACCTGCGTGAAATTGAAGGGAACCCTAAACCTAAGCTTTTATATAAGCTCGGTTTGCAGAAAGTTTTTGGTAGATGGTTGTGCAAGAACCATTGCATCTCCTTGTGTGGGTGCCATGTCTACAAATAGCATCAGGTAAGGTGGTGGAGTCCGTTGAGTCCAAGAAAATATTGTAGCGATAGTCATCAGCATAATATGATAGCAGCAACCTGAGAGTGAGTTGTTCAAGCTCGTTACACCAATATGTGTGGATGTTAATAGAAGTAGATGCTTTTGTTGATTAGAACTTTGAGAGTATGGGAGTTCCTAAGATGGTGTTTATAGAAAAAGAAACCATAGCAATCACCATGAGGGAATGTTTTGAAACACCTCAAAATTGGCCATTGAGCAATGAGAGATGCAGATTTAAGAATGATAATGGAGAAATGGAGAATGAACTGAGCATGTGGAGTTCCTCTGCATCAGAATGGTATCAGAGCCAGTGAAAGGTCTAGTGATTTGGTGGGTAGAATTTTTAACTGGTTGCAAGAGTAATCCATTGATGCTACAGTAGAACAAAGATGTTCTTGTGTGAAGATCTCATGAGCAGAGGTCTTGGTATTGTCTCCACCAAGATAAGGCTAGGTAGAAGGTGCAAGAGAGTGACCACTAAGCAAAGGGTGGTTAGCATCTTCCAAGATCTTGGATGGTCAAGATGGCAATAAGGTGATGGTGTGAAGCAGCATGCAACAAGGTGGATAGCGGCCAAGTCCGTTGCAACATCAGAGTGAGCTGCAGAAGCATGAACGAAATAGCATTTCCATGGGACATGGAAATCTTTTCTTAGTGGGATTATGATGTGGAGCATCTCATCCCTAAGCATTATGATAGTTTTCATAAGATGCCTATATGGAAGTCATTTAGACTTTCCTAAAACCATGCCTATGAAATGGTGAAAGTGCTTGAATATGCACTATAATGTATTTTAAAATGGGTTAAATTTCTTTTGTAATCAAGAGCTTACGCAATCATGGGGTAGTTGAACATCATGGATTCTCATTAACGAGCCACTACCCTAGAATCTCTCTTAAAAAAAAAGAGAGCAATGTAACTAATTGAAAAAGAACCCGATAGTTAAAAAGAAAGTAATCAAAAAGAATAAGAGGGAGAGTAGAGTCATTACAAGAGTTGGCTTAGAGAGAGAGCACAAAATATTTGAGTAAAGAGTCGGCTCTTTGGCTGAAGGCCAGAGAGCCATGCATGTGTTATGCATTTGTATTTCAAGCCTTTTGAATTTAAATATATTGTGTTTAAGTAACTTGTCATGTCTCTCTCTTTCATGTTTTGGCTATCATTGTTAATGAATTTTGGTTTCATATACTATCGGTTATTCAGTTCCTTTTTGAACTTAGCATTGTTATGGTTCTTGTTTTCAATTTGGTGTGATGAAAGAATGTGATAGTTTAAAGAATTGGGTTTATTGAATTGTTAGATACCCCTGTTAAAAATGTAGTGTGTTTATGTTCAGTTTTAGCAGTCCCGATTTGGGAGATGGTAGTATTTCATTTGGAAAAGAATTGGTTTGGAAACTGATCATTCTCAAGTGTATGGAATTAGAAAATGGTTTCAAGAACCATTAAAATTTATTGTTGTATTGGCTGCATGCAAAGGAAAATGGATGTTATCGATTTGTCAATGCCAAGTGGGGCCAAAGACCATGCCTCGATAGTCACTATGAACGAGCCTGAGAGTTTATGTTTAAATGGTCACTATGTGAAGGGAGACTGAGTGGGATATGTTTGCAGAATGGTGATTGAATGTCATCACTAGAACCGTTGTGAAACCCATGAAGAACTTTATGTTTTGAGCTCGGTGTTTGGAAAAAGAAAAGGTGGTATTGCATATCGGTAAATTCAATGTTCAAATTTTGCAAGGCGGAAACAATGGCCAAAGATCATTATGCTTTGTTCAATGCATGGCTCAGTCTTTATAGTGAGAAGAGAAGGTGGTGGCATCTTTTAAGAAATGGTGGTGGATAGATCATATCCGCAGATGCTTGAGCTATGATAAACCTACGTGAAATTGAAGGGAACCCCAAACCTAAGATTTTATATAAGCTCAGTTTGTAGAAATTTTTTGGTAGACGGTTGTGCAAGAACCATTGCATCTCCTTGTGTGGGTGCCATGTCTTCAAATAGCATCAAGTAAGGTGATGGAGTGCATTGAGTTTGAGAAAAGGTTGCAGCAAAAGTCATCGACATAATATGATAGCAGCGACCCGAGAGTGAGTTGTTCAAGCTTGATACACCAATATGTGTGGACATTAATAGAAGTAGATGCTTTTTTTTATTAGAACTTTAAGAGTATGAGAGTTCCTAAGATAGTGTTTATAGAAGAAGAAACCGTATCAATCACCATGAGGGAATGTTTTGAGATGCCTTGAAATTGGCCATTGAGCAATGAGAGATGCAGATTTAAGAATGATAATGGAGAAATGGAAAATGAACTGAGCATGTGGAGTTCCTATACATCAGAAACTAACATAACCCCTGCACCAACACCATCTTTATTCCTAGATCCATCAAAATATAGATCCCATAGCTGGTTAGATAATTCAGATTCAAAATCTGGATCTTTGATCAGATTAGGCAAAATTGCATCAGATTCCAAAATCATATAGTTACCAAAACCAACATCAAACATATCATCATTCTGATCATTTCTAGTTGCCCATTCATCCAAGACAATGTTAGGATATTCCTCAGTTTGTGTATTATAAGCTGAATAATCTTTTATCTCATCTAAATCCATAATTACAAAACTTTCCTTAATAGGGCTCAGATTATAAGGCTCTATGTGATCCTTGGCTAATAATTGTGATTTTATGGTTACCTTAGTGCCATATCTAGTTCTAAAATATAAACGAGACCAATCTGATGAGAAATAACCATCTATTTTGGCTGTAATGTCTCTTGAAAGACACATGGAAAAATAAGGTGGCAGATCTATGACATAAATATCTTAAGGAATTGAGAAATTTGGACATGAGTGTAAAGTAAAGCTTGCATTCTTAACAAACCTTAGGGTTTTGACTGAGGTACCATCAAGCTGGACAACTCCTTTCTCAAGAGGTTCATACTTTAAATCCAACAAATCATCTATTTTCTTAGGCATGACAGTGCTGGTTGCACAATTATCTACCATACAATTATGCACTAATTTGTTTCCAATGATCAAAGAAACATAAAAAGGAGGAGGCTTATTATTTGAAAGTTTCTTACCTTCCTTTTCTATTGTCTTTTGCACATTTGTTGGCTTTTTATCAACTGTCATTGTTGATTGCTTCAAATCTGTAGCTTTTTTACTCTATTGTACTGTTGGTTGCTGAACTTTAGCAGGTTTCTTTTCATCTTTAGTTGTTGTTTCTTGAGCTTTAGGAGGCTCTGAATTAGTCATAACAACTCTAGGAGGCTATTGAATATCTTTTTCTGAGCTTGCTATCAACATGGACAACCCTTCCTTTAAAATTTCAGCTTGTCCTGGAATAGCTAAGGTTTCCCACATAGAAAAGGTTACATTCATTTTCTTCATGCTATCAACAATGTTATAAGGAACAACAACCTATACCTTTTGAGGAGATTTAGGAGAGCTTTGATCAACATGCTTTTGATTTTGATCCTTACTAGATGAAGAAGAGGGATTCTTTAGGATTGAAACTAGTGTAGAAGGTATTGTTATACACTAAGTTTGCACCCTTGCTTCAAGCTCTCTTGGTCTTGATAACCTAGTATAACATGGGAATCATCTCCAGGTGTGGGACCTATGCTAACTAAGATGAGACCTCCAGGTTCTAGGCTTGTTCCTCTTGGATAATCACCTTAATTTTCTTCTAGACATGAAAGTAAAACTCTTGAGGGAAAAGGGATAGAAGGAATGTTGAAAGGGAAATGACTGAAAAGAAAACTACCTACTAGGTGATACACTGAAAATATGGTATGAATTTCAGTATAAAGAATGAAGTTAGTACACAATCTTAAGTCTAGGAGATCACAACTCACTGAATAGGTTTGCATCAATATTTCATAGGAGGGTCTGAAATAGAGAGATGCTATGCAGGGAAAGATAGAATTTCACAAGGCAATAGCACTCCTAAGGACTTAGACACAATCTATAACCTACAAATAGACATTCACCTTTACAATTGGGTATAAGAATGAGATAGATTGCTAGGGGTTGAAGTATACCAACAAAAGCATTCAAATCAAATCACCCACAAGAATACACATAAATTGTAGAAAGAAAGAGGGATCAAGAACCCTAAGATAATACTGAAAACATACATACACTGAATTCAATAAGAGATAATTTAGACAAGGAAGCATAGGGATAGAGAAGATGTCACAAAATACCTCTACAATATCTAAATAATCAATGGGAGATTACAGAATGTAGAAAACCAGAGGGCAAGAAAAAATGTCATGGATGACTTTCTAAGAAAGAGAACTTTCTTCTTTACAAAATGCGAACTCTCCCCCCTCTAAAAGCTCCAAAAATTAATTATATACATCTCCCTTTGGAACACAGGCCAAAGTAAAACCTAACTAGGGTTACATTGATTTGCATAAAAATAATCAAACCCTAAATGTCCTTCTGATCATCATGTATTTCTAAAATATTTGGCCGATCAGATACTATCTTTGCATGTATATCTCTTTACTGAGTCCACCTACAGACACAACCACCTTGATCCATCTACCCTCTCTGCAACTTGGCCTCACCATGAATGCTCCAAATCTGATCCTTACAGATATTTGTATTTTGAAGTAAAGAAGGCCATAGGTGGCGTCACCCTTTAATGTTTCTTTAGCGCAAGAACACTGACTTGGTACCTTGAGAAATCATACGCGACGGCCATCAGATCTTCCCATCAACTTCCCAACTACAACTGTCCTGAAGAATTCAATTTGAGCTACCCACCTTGTCGCAATCGACTGCTAGATCAAAACCCTAGCAAAACCCTACAAAGATATATTTGAATTTAAATAATAATGGCTAGCAGGTCAAATTTTAAAACATAGTCATCGATCACAGCTTCTCTCAGTAGATGAATGGCTCAGATCGACTTTAAAAATAGTCGCAAACCCTTTGAAAAGTCTTTTGCCACCTCATCGGTCAGGAACCAATGAGAAGCAAACACTTCAGCATGACTGGCAGCACATCGGACCCATGACCCACTGAGATCTCCATCAGACGGTTGTCGTTATACTGTGAGCTTTAACTCTCGAGCACTTTTCCTCAGTGGAATAATGATGATCGTCGATCTCGCATGAGCTTTAACCTACCTCATAAGCCAAAGACTACGGGCCCACTGACAAATGCCACCTGTAGCACTTAGTGACCAATTAGAACTCATCACGTCAGATGGACCCCAAAAAATAGAGCTTGAACACTTGGAAGATTGAATGGTCATCTCATGATCTCATAGGGTCAAAAGATTCTATGAGATCATAAGACAACCGTAGATCTTGCTTTTTTACTGATGTCCCTACAGATCCTCTGACATGGTCCCACTGATAGATCCCAGTCATCGCTTAGCCGACCAACAAAATGCGAGCACGTCAGAAAGAAAGGACCCACCTGATAGAGCCTAGAGATAAAGCAAGATCGATGGTTGGTGCATGATCTCAAAGGCTTGGAAGATTCCATGAGATTATATGTTGACCGTCAAATCTTCATAGAAAGGTAGTGCACTAGGCCTGCTCTGACACAGCTCCAAATCATGAGCTTTTCGACCAATAGGAAACATACACCTCGAACTACGTGGCACTAGACTCATTAACACAGAAGCGCTACACTGAAAGAAGATTGACGGTCATTGTTGCATCGTGATGTTAACCTTCAAGCACATTTCCACAATGGTATAGCGATGATTTTCAATTCCGTCTGAGACTTAACTTGCAAGAAACTGAGACTGCCAAACAAACTGTAACTGCTTCGCCAGGTCGCTAAGTGTTAGGGCTTTGACCGCCAAGAATAAGAGACTTGGCGACTGAGGGATTTAATTGTGCACATGGGAAATGGAGACCTTTAGTGGCCGAAAAAGGTAATGAAGAATTATAACGGGCCAAAGGGTTTTTTAGGGCATTTGGGGCCAATGGCTATATTTATGAATTTTTGACCTAGGTCATGAAGCCAGGAACACATAAAATATTGCAGAGACCAGAGGAAAAGGCACAAAGCCATAAAAATTTCTCAGGGGCTTAACAGGGCTTGAATGCAGACCTATGGCTGGAGCTTAGCCAAATTTTTATGGAACAGAAAAATTGGGTAACATTTTGGTGATTTTTTTTGGATGTTAGCCTGCTAGACATTGGAACCAGTGGCCTTGACATATCCATTGGGCATGGGAGGTCACCATTTGAGCACAAAAACTGATAGAGAGATAGACCTAGAACCAGAGGGACAAAACTGTGCACAGGCACTTCTTGAAAAGTAGGAAAACTAAGCTAGAAAACTAGAAGAAAGCAGGGAACATATTTACAAGTATTTACAAGGAAGGATTGACCTCAAAATAGGGCTTCAAGTGGAAACCATTCACTGAAATAGGCAAGGCATCTCCTTCAAGAGTTGATAGCTGGAAAGCATTAGGCCCTCTACACTCTGTAATAACAAATGGTCCACCCCAGAAGGAATCAAACTTTGTGTGTCTGCCAGGCCTTGATCTGAATTCATCCCACTTGAGAACTACATCTCCAATTTTGAAGCTTCTGGCTCCGGTTCTTTTATCAAAACTTTTCTTTGTCTATATCTGCTGAAACTCCATATCCTTCATAGATTTAGCTCTGAGTTCCTCTAACTCCATTAGCTAAGCATACCTAATTTTTAGGGGATCTCCTTCCTCAAACAGGGAAAATTGAGTAGCCAAGTCCAAAGCTGGCAATTCTATTGAAATGGACAACTTTGCCTCTTTACCATATACTAATACATAAGGAGAATTCCCAATGATCTTCTTTGGAGTAATCCTGTCTAACCACAAGGCAGACTTCAACTTAGTATGCCAATCTCTTTGGTTGTCCTGTAGAGTCTTCTTGATTATTCTAATCAAGTTCTTGTTAGTTGATTCAGCAAGACCATTGCCTTGAGGGTAGTAATTTAAACTTGTATTCAGATAAATGCCATTCCTGATTGCCCATTCTAAGACTTTAAGGCCTATGAATGCTAATGCATTATCTGATATTATAGAGTCTGGAGTGCCAAATCTATGAATTATATCATCATAAAAACCTGAGACAACACTCTCATTTGATTCTTTTAAGGAAATTGCCTCTATCCATCTAGTGAAATAATCAGTTGCAGTGATTATCCACTTGTGTCCTACACTAGATGGAGGGTTAATCATACCAATAAAGTCTATGCCCCATCTCATGAAAGGTTGCTCTGTTCTGACTAGCTGAAGGGGTAGAGCTGCAAGCCTTTCTTTTCCTGCAAACATAGCACATTTGATGCATTTTCTTACATAACCATGACTATCCTTAAAGATAGATGACCAATAGTATCCGGCCCTCATGATTTTAAAAGTAGTAGTCCTAGGAGAAAAGTGACCTCCAAAAGGTCCATCATGAAATTCAAATAGGACATCAGCTATCTTTTCTGAATCAATACATCTTAAAAGGACACCATTCTGATCCTTTTTGAAAAGAACTTCATCTATCGACACAAAAGGAATAGATTGTAACCTATAATATCTTCTTTTTGTTGAATCTAGTCCTACAGGACATTGTCCTATTTTCAAGTAATGAATCATGTTAGGCAACTAACCTGATGCCTTGGTATGTTCCTCTGTAAAATGCACAACTAGAGATGCATCTGTTTGCTCTATTTTCTTTGAACTTTCACTCCCTGCCAAATGCTCACAAAGACTTCTTCCTCTAACCAGCTTGGTGGTTTGGATATCAATTTCATATTCCATTACCTTGGTAATCCAACTAGCTCTTTTCTCATTTAGGTCCTTGGAAAGCAAAAATTCTTTGACACTTGGATGAGTAATCTTCAAGTGTACCTTGCTATGGGTCAATAGATGTTTGAAATTTTTAAGGCTCTTTACCACAGCAAGTACATGTTTCTCTACAAAAGAGTATCTTTATTCATATTCTTCTAAACCTTTGCTGAAGAAGGTGATAGGCTGCTCCAACCCCTCTAAATTTTCTTGAGTCAACATAGCAGATATAGCATCATGACCTCCATAAGCATAAAGGATAAAATCCTTACTAAAATTTGGGTTTAATAGAGTAGGAGCTTCTGTCAAGGCCTCTTTGATAGCCTGGAAATTGGCCTTTCCTTCTTTAGTCCAGCTGAAAGTTGAACTCTTCTTTAACATGGTTGTCAAAGGCTTTAATAAATCTGCAATATTAGGCAAGAAATGCCTAACAAAATTAATCTTTTTTATGAAAGATTGGAGACTTTTCTTGTGATGTGGCAACGGTAGCTCCAGGATGGCTACAATCCTCTCAATGTCTACTATAATTCATTTCCTGGATACTATATATCCTAGCAATTTTCCTTCATGTACTGCAAACACACATTTCTTGGGATTAAGAGATATCCCAAACTCTCTACATCTTTCAAAGATTTTCCTCACATGTTTGATATGATCTGCTGCATGTTTAGAATAGACAGTTATGTCATCTAAGTAGACCACCACAAATTTGTACATGAGGCTTTTAAAGGCTATATCCATTGCCTTTTGAAAAGTAGCGCCTACATTTGACAAACCAAAGGGCATCTTTTGATAAGCCATGGTTCCCCACTTGGTTGTAAATGCAGTCTTGTATTGATCCTCTTCATTAACCAGGATCTGATTGTATCCTGAATAGCAATCCAATAATGAAAATCTCTCAAATCCAGAGACACATTGTAAGATTTGTTCCATAGAGGGTAATGGATGACGGTCTTTTAGAGCGACCCTGTTGAGATCCCTAAAATCAACACATAATCTCAACTCCCCATTCTTCTTCCTTACAGGAACAAGGTTGGAAACCCAACTAGTATGCTTAATGGGGTAGATGATACCACCTTCTATTAATTTGACCACTTCTTTAAGCATAAGTGGCTCAAGCTTGGGATTAATAGGTCTTTGCTTTTGCCTTACTGGTTTTGCATTAGGCTCTAATTCAATAGTGTGTTGAGCAAGGGCTAGGTTAAAACCTTTGAGGTCTTCATATTTCCATGCAAAAACATCACTGAATTCTTTGAATAATTGGGTGTAAGCTTTCTTTTCTAAATCAGTGTTTACCTTTCCAAATTGTAAACTTTTACCTGGTTCCAACTCTAATTCAACACAATGTTCTTGTTGAACTACTCGGCCAGCTTTGTTTTTCTTAACTTGATCATCCTTGTTGAAGATAGTCTCTAAGGTGACAAGACCTCTAGGAATCTTATTAGACTTAAGTTGTATCACTTGGTCACCATAGTTCTATGATAGCCTATCTTGATTATGGTTTGAGAAGACATCTTCTTCAAACAAGAATTGTAGAATTTGTTCATCATTGTCAAACACTTGCCAATTAGTGTCATTGTCAGGGATAGAAGGTCTGACAATCACTTTGATATGTTTTTGGTCTATTTATTTTGAAATGATGTTGGGGATGTCATATTGAGATCCAATAGCAGCCAATCTATCTGCATTTTGATTTAGTTTTCTAGGGATAGCAACAATGTTAAAAGCACAAAAGTCTTCAATTGCATCCCAAACTCTATGTTTGTATGCATTCAAGGTGTCATTTTTGGTCACACTTATCCCTCTCACGTGACTGACTACTAATTCACTATCACCATAAACTTTCAAGGCCTTAAGCCCTCTTTTTCTAGCCCACTCCAGTCCATAGACTAGGATTTCATATTCTTTAGTGTTGCTAGTGCAGGAGAAACTAAATCTAAAAGTTGTATAGTATCTTTCTCCTTTTTGGGACACTAGCATGGGACCACCATGAGAACCATGTCTACTTCTAGCTCCATCAAAAAACAATTCCCAAACCAGATTGTTCTGACCCTATGAATCAGTGTCTTCCTTGAGAAGGTTTGGATCTATGGATCCACTTTCTTGTATTAAATAACTCCCCAAACTAGCATCCCAAATAACATTTTCTTGGGCTTCAAAAGTCTTTTCTGATTCTAGATCATCTAAGAAAATATCAGGGATACTTTCTGTCTTAGTGTCTGTCTCTTTGATAGTTGGGAAATCACTGTCATCAAATATAGGGCAGCTTGCATTGATGGTATTGGATACATATGGTTCTATGTGGTGTGCTACTAATGATTCTGATTTGATGGTAACCTTGATACCATATCTTGTGTGAAAAAGCATGTGGGACCAGTCAGAAGAAAGGTAGCCTCCTATTTTGGCTATGAACTCCCTTGATAGACATATGGCAAACAAAGCAGGGAGATCTATGATGTATATATCAAGTAGGATAGAGAAATTAGGACTAGCATGAAGGATTAGACTGGTATCCTTAGCTACACCTATAGTGTTAACTAAGGATCCATCAAGTTGTGTAACCTTCTTTTGGAGGAGTTCATATTTAAGTCCTAATTGATCAACCACCTTCTTGGGCATTACAGTGCTAGTAGCTCCACTATCTACCATACAATTATGTACTAAGGATTTTCCAATAATTAAAGATACATAAAAGGGAGGTGGTTTTGAGTTCCTACCTTGCATGGTATTGTCTTTGGAGTTGCAACTTGGAACCTCCTTTTCTTGATCAGTGTTGACCAGCACTGGCTTTGCAACTTCTTCTGTAGGCTTAGTTGTTATTTCAGTCATAGCTTTCTTCAAAATCTCAGGTTGCCCTGGAATAGCCAAAGAGTCCCACATAGACATGGTAATGTTCACCTTCTTCATGTTGTCTACAATATTGAAAGGTGTCACATTGTGTACTCTTTATTGTGCTTTTACTATGATGGGCTCCACTTCTTTGAGAGTCTGGCCTTCTTTGCTTGTAATGGTAGGAGCCTTCTTGAATTTGATGGGTGTAGATGGTTGTATTGGATTTGCAGATGTAGTAGCTTTAGTGCTAGAGTCTGCTCACTCCATATCTTGAGCTCTTCTCTTTAACCTTGTGTTGGTAGCAATAGAAGGTTCACCAAAAACTCCATTGAATTCTTGTTGCTCCCAATTGAAAAAAGTAGTCTCATTATCTTGTGGTTCTTGTTGAGGAACTGATCCACTGGAAGAAGCCTCTAATTGAGCTTGTGAGGCATTTTGAACCATCAGAGCTTGGTTCATCCATCCATTTGAACATGTAGCCTGATTGTGAGGCTGATTACAAGGAAAACACCATTCATTGTCCATAGCCATATTATTCTGACTAGGGACCATGTCCCTAACTGGATTTATAGAATTGAGAGGTGCAGGGTTATATGGTTGGAATGGTCTTTGATTAAAATTTTGTCTTTGCCCTTGATACCCTCCTTGGTATGGTGGCCTATTTTGTTGATAAGGCTGTCCCTGATTCTGATATTGTTGATTAGGACCTTGGCCTTGTGGCTAAAAGGGTGGTCTGATTCCTTGCCCTTGCCTCTTTAGTTTTGTGACCTCTTTAGTCAAAGTTTGTAGCAAATTTGCCATTTCTTGTTGACTAGTTTGTTGACTATTCTTAATCTCTTGCAGCTTTTGAGAGAAACTTGTTTTTAGCTCTTGACCACTAGTATTGGCTTGAGGTGCTAATATGGTGGGAATAGGGGTAAATGGGGGTACTTGTGTAGGTGCAATAGTTTGAAGGCTAGGAAAGATGGGCATGGGTGGCCTTCTAGCTATCATACTTGCTTGGATTAAACAATTTTTAGCCCTGACAGCTATGTCAAAAGCTTGGGGTAAAGAGGTACCACCCATAGATTGGATCATGATAGAGATTTGGCTATTCAAGCTTTGCAAGAAGTATAGGAAAGCATGATTAGCTAATGGCCTCACTAAGATTGAAATTCTATTCCATGTCTTGAGAAATCTATTGTTATAATTTGTCATTTGTTCTTGAGGGTCTCTTTTAATGGTTGTCAACTGTTCAACCAAAGACAAGTTGTCTGATTTATCCTCAAAATGTTTACTTAATGCATCCCCTAATTCATCCCATGAAGTAATGGAACCAATAGTTAAATTTCTAAACCATTCAAGAGCCTTACCTTTGAGAGAGGCTGCTAATAATTTGGTGGCCACATCTTCTTGAGTTATATTATGTATGTTGCAAATAGTAGTCACATCTCTTATATGCTCAAAAGCTATAGTTTGTCCTTCACCTGTGAAATCAAGTAGACTCTTTAGTGCCACCAAGGGCACATCATGATGTTGAGAAAAGGCTAATGGACTCCCTTGGTTGAAAGGTGCAAAAGCAAACTGTCTAGCCATTGTAGGGACTAAAACTTGCTGAGTAGCAACTGTGTGAGTTGTATTTGATGTTGGATTTGAATCTTCTTCTAGATCTTTGGCTAGAGATCTCCCTCTTATTCTGAGATGAAAGGGAAAAGGTCTCCTTTCTGAGGTATCAGGAGGTGTAGACTATACTCTCCTTGCAGGAGATGTTCTTTGAGTAGATCTACCTTTGTAGCCTCTTTTTAACGGAAACTCTAAAAATCCAGTAGGCTTTGAGCTTCTAGTCTCAATCTTTCTCATAAACCTTGAAAAAATTTAGCCTGGATCTATGAAATCAATGGAGTTACCAGATATACTTGATAAAAAACTTCTGAAAGTCTATATTATGCAATCAGTATATCAGAGATAGCATAAAATTTCAAAATGAACTTCTTTTGTTGTCAGAATTGTTATGCCCAAGGTGAGGTATCTTTTAATCTGAATCCTTGGACTTATAATAGCACCTTTGAACATAAATCTAAATCTTGTCCCACTGGGCATGCCAGAATTGTTACGCCCAAGGTGGGGTGTCTTCTAGATTTGGATCTGATTTCTTTTGTAGTCCCACAGGGCGTGCCAAAATTGTTATGCCCAAGGTGGGGTGTCTTCTCGATTTGGATCTGATTTCTTTTGTAGTCCCACCGAGCGTGCCAGAATTGTTACGCCCAAGGTGGGGTGTCTTTTGGATTTGGATCTGATTTCTTTTATAGTCCCATCGAGCATGCCAGAATTGTTATGCCCAAGGTGGGATGTCTTCTAGATTTGGATCTGATTTCTTTTGTAGTCCCATTGGGCGTGCCAGAATTATTACGCCCAAGGTGGGGTATCTTCTAGATTTGGATCTGATTTCTTTTATAGTCCCATCGGGCGTGCCAAAATTGTTATAAACTAAGTTTGCACCATTGTTTCAAGCTCTCTTGGTCTTGATAACATAGTATAACATGGGAATCATCTCTAGGTGTGGGACCTATGCTAACTAAGATGAGACCTCCAGGTTCTAGGCTAGTTCCTCTTGGATAATCACCTTAATTTTCTTCTAGACATGAAAGTAAAACTCTTGAGGGAAAAGGGATAGAAGGAATGCTGAAAGGGAAATGACTGAAAAGAAAACTACCTACTAGGTGATACACTGAAAATATGGTATAAATTGCAGTATAAAGAATTTAAGTCAGTACACAATCTTAAGTCTAGGAGATCACAACTCACTGAATAGGTTTGCATCAATATTTCATAGGAGGGTCTGAAATAGAGAGATGCTATGCAGGGAAAGATAGAATTTCACAAGGCAATAGCACTCCTAAGGACTTAGATAGAATCTATAACCTACAAATAGACATTCACCTCTGCAATTGGGTATAAGAATGAGACAGATTGCCAGGGGTTGAAGTATAACCACAAAAGCATTCAAATCAAATCACCCACAAGAATACACATAAATTGCAGAAAGAAAGAGGGATCAAGACCCCTAAGATAATACTGAAAACATACATAAACTGAATTCAATAAGAGAGAATTTAGACAAGGAAGCATAGGGATAGAGAAGATGTCACAAAATACCTCTATAATATCTAAATAATCAATGGGAGATTACAGAATGTAGAAAACCAGAGGGCAGGAAAAAATGCCATGGATGACTTTCTAAGAAAGAGAACTTTCTAAGAAAGAGAACTTTCTTCTTTACAAAATGTGAACTCTCCCACCTCTAAAAGCTCCAAAAATTAATTATATACATCTCCCTTTGGCACATAGGCTAGGGTAAAACCTAACTAGGGTTACATTGATTTGCATAAAAATAATCAAACCCTAAATGTCCTTCTGATCATCATGTATTTCTAAAATATCTGGCCGATCAAATACTATCTTTGCATGTATATCTCTTTACTGAGTCCACCTAAAGACATAGCCACCTTGATCCATCTACCCTCTCTGCAACTCAGCCTCACCATGAATGCTCCAAATATGATCCTTACAGATATTTGTATTTTGAAGTAAAGAAGGCCATAGGTGGCATCACCCTTTAATGTTTCTTCGGCGCAAGAACACCGACTTGGTACCCTAAGAAATCATATGCGATGGCCATCAGATCTTCCCATCAACTTCCCAACTGCAACTATCCTGAAGAATTCAATTTGAGCTACCCACCTTGTCGCAATCGACCGCTGGATCAAAACCCTAGCAAAACCCTGTAGAGATATATTTGAATTTAAATAATAATGGCTAGCAGGTTGAATTTTAAAACACAGCCATCGATCACAGCTTCTCCCAGTAGATGAACGGCTCAGATCGACTTTAAAAATAGTTGCAAACCCTTTGAAAAGTCTTTTTCCACCTCATCATTCAAGAACCAATGAGAAGCAAACACTTCAGCATGACTAGCAGCACATCGGACCCATGACCCACTGAGATCTCCATCAGATGGTTGTCGTTATACCATGAGCTTTAACTCTCGAGCACTTTTCCTTGGTGGTATAACGATGATCATCGATCTCGCATGAGCTTTAACCTACCTTATAAGCCAAAGACTGTGGGCCCACTGACAAATGCCACCTGTAGCACTCAGCGACCAATCAGAACTCATCACGTCAGATGGACCCCACAAAACAAAGCTTGAACACTTGGAAAATCGAACGGTCGTCTCATGATCTCATAGGGTCAGAAGATCCTATGAGATCATAAGACAACCATAGATCTTGATTTTTTACTGATGTCCCTACAGATCCTCTGATACGGTCCCACTGATAGATCCCAGTCACCACTTAGCTGACCAATACAATGCGAGCATGTCAGAAAGAAAGGACCCACCTGACAGAGCCTAGAGATAAAGCAAGATTGACGATTGGCGCATGATCTCAAAGGCTTGGAAGATTCCATGAGATTATACATCGACCATCAGATCTTCATAGAAAGGTAATGCACTGGGCCCGCTCTGACACAGCTCCAAATCATGAGCTTTTTGACCAATAGGAAATGTACACCTTAGACTACGTGGCACTGCACCCACTAACATAGAAGCGTTGCACTGAAAGAAGATCGACGGTCGTCGTTGCATCATGATGTTAACCTTTGAACACATTTCCATAGTGGTATAGCGATGATCATCGATTCCGTCCGAGACTTAACTTGCAGGAAACTGAGACCGCCAAACAAACTATAACTACTTCGCTAGGTTGCTAAGTGTTAGGGCTTTGACCGCCAGGAATAAGAGACTTGGCGACTGAGGGATTTAATTGCGCACATGGGAAATGGAGACCTTTAGTGGCTGAAAAAGGTAATGAAGAATTATAACAAGCCAAAGGGTTTTTTAGGGCATTTGGGGCCAACGGCTATATTTATGAATTTTTGACCTAGGTCATGAAGCCAGGAACACAAAAAATATTGTAGATACTAGAGGAAAAGGCACATAGCCATAAAAATTTCTCAAGGGCTTGATAGGGCTTGAATGCAGGCCTCTGGCTAGAGCTTAGCCAAATTTCTATGGAACAAAAAAATTGGGTAATAGGTACATTACCAGCTAATTGCTCTGACTCTAGAGCTCTCTTCTTGGCTCTGGTATTTTCTGAAATGGGTGAATCATCCTTTAGGCCACAAAACTCTTCCTCTTGCCAATTTATGAAACTAGTATCTGGAATACTCTGATCTAGTTGTTGTTGAATATCCTCAACTGGCATATTATGTTGTGAATTTATTGAATTTTGTACCATAAGAGCTTGGTTAAGAACTTCATTGGAACATGTTGATTGATCATGAGCTTGATTGCATGGAAAACACCAATCAGTAGCAATGTTATTCTGACTAGGAACAATATCCCTAATAGTATTAAGAGGTGCAGGATTATATGGTCTATTAGGCCTTTGATTCCAGTTATGTTTGTTAGCATTATTATTCCCTTGGAATTGTTTCCTATTAGCTTGATAATTGGGTTGAGGAACCAACAAACTAATTTTGAGCTACAGAATTTGCATGTGCTTGATTCCTTTTTAGGGTCACTAATTCATTACCAAAGGACTGCAACAAACTCTTTATCTTTTGTTGGCTGTCTTTAATACTCTGCAATTAATTAAGAGGGGAAACTGGGACTACCTCTGGGGCTTTAAATGGTGGGACAATAGATAGAGGTGGGACAATCAATGGCATATTGGATTGAATACTTGGAAAGAAAGGGATAGGTGGCCTAGGAGCTATCTTTCTTGCCTAAATAAGACTATTCTCTGCCCTAATAGCAGTATCAAAAGCTTGAGGAAATGAAGTAACCCCCATAGATTGAATCATAACAGAGATATCACTATTTAAACTCTTCATATAATACAAAAATGAATATTCAGCTGAGGGTCTTACCATAATAGGAATCTTGTTCCAAGTCTTTTGGAAATGGAGATTGAAATCACTCATTTCCTCTTGTGGAGCCCTCTTGATAGTAGTTAATTACTCCACCAAGGAAAATTTGTCAGACTTGTCTTCAAATAATTTGGAAAGCCTCTCTCCCAAAAGATCCCAAGTGTCAATAAAATCCACTAGGAGGGTCCTAAACCAATCAAGGGCTTTACCCTTCAGTGATGCAGCCAATAGCTTCAAAGCTACATCCTCCGTCGTGATGTGATGGACATTGCAAAGAGTAGCAACATCTTTGATATGTTCAATGACTATTACTTGTCCTTCTCTAGTGAATGATGGTAAGCTTTTCAAAGCAACCAATGGAATGTCATTGTGATTTGCAATCCTTAAAGGACTACCTTGATTGAATGGCACAAATGATAGATTTCTTTCCATTATTGGAACTGTTGTACCTAAATTGGATGGTACAGTCTGATTTATCAATGGTGGCTATTGAGGAACAACTTTGCTTTGAGATGCTCCAAGATCTTCAAAATCTCCTGCTCTGAATCTAGAAATTCAGTGTGGTAAGAGGGAGGAGCTGAACTTTTGTCAGATCTCAACTTCCTTGGTCTCCCGGGTCTCCTACCTCTTTGAACAAGCTGAACAGAATGCTCTCTAGGACCACTAGGCTCTCTTTGAATAGTTTTACCTCTCCTAGTGAAAGATAATTGTAAATACTCAAATTCTTTAACACTCCTTGTTTGGATTCGATTCATGTATCACAAGGTCCCACCGGGCATGCCAAAAACTATTTAGGTTTAGAAATAACACCCCAACTTTGGCATTAGGGATAAATAGTAGTCTATCCTAACAATGGAAACCTTCTCAAGTTGTGGGTGGACTCTGAATAAGAGGAGTCTCCAAATTCTAGGTCGGTTCCTATTTGGTATGAAATATCACCTCCTAATTGAAAACTTAGTGGGAAAAGGTAAAAGGAACTTTAAAACTGAAAGGGAAAATGGGGTGATACACCAAAATGAAAGCAAACTTTTCTTGGAAATAAAAAATAGTAACCCCAACTCATATACCAAAAATTTGACACCTTGAATCACTAATCAACATATAGGTTAATCAGACCTTACTACTAGGGTATAGACCACATATAGCTTAATCTATCAAAAAAAATACATATCCTTCATGAGGTTTGAATTTTCCTCACCTAGAGGAGGAATAAGAAACATTCACTTCTCTTAGCTACCAAAATGAATAAACACTTATGAAGAAAGATGAAAATAGGATTTCACTCAAAACTCCAAAAGTATAGAGAAATAGATCATCAACTTTATTATCCTCCAAAATATGAGAAGTAGGTTACAAAAATGAGAACTCTAAGGCATCAAGGAACAACAAGCTCAATTTCAACCTCCTCTCCGCAATCTGCAACCCCTAAAACAGATAATCAAAATCAGTTTTATATGCTCCCTAAGCCTCAAATTTGAAAATCCAAGCCTCTATTATTTTCCCTAATTTGGCCTAAAATCATGCCAAAATCCTAGCCTAAAGATCATGCCAAAACAAAAGCCCTAAATGTTAGTTCTAAGTTAAGGATATAAATCCCTTTACAATTTCTAACCAAACATTTAATTTATTTAAATTGAATAGAAATTAAAAATAAATAAAACCCTAAAGATTTAAACCTAAGACAATTTTCCTAAGTTTATGAAATGCAAAGTGTAAGAGGGTCGACATGACCACTCTAACCACTTGCACTCTATGCGAAACACTAGGCAGTGAGCTAGCACTGTGGTTATTGGACTCTGCTAGGATGTAGACATATGTAGTTATGGCATTCAATTTGATCTACAGCAAATTCCAAATACTCAAAAATGTTGTTTGTTCTTGGACTTAGCATTTTCTTCAATGTCTTTGAGAAGAATAGGGAAAAAACCCTAACTGTGAGCAAAAACTCTACAAAATTTTTGAATATGGCTTGGCTTGACTGGCATGAAGCTCTCTATTTATTGATAGGCTTCTCTGGCATTGATTTTGAACAACTGAAAGTTTATTAATCTTCTCTGCATATTCGGCTTTCTCTTCTCTGTCTGTGATCTAAAGATCACCTTGCATAATCTCGGTTTTTTTTTTTTTTGAGTTTCACTACGAGCTTTCAAGCTCGACTTATGCATTTTTGGGCTTATCATATGGCTCAGCCTATGAAGTTCTTCATTGGCTTTGGCTCCTTTTCTAAGCTGTAACTAGTGTTTACTCAGACTGTGACTGGTGATTTTGAACTAAGGTTCCTTTCTCATCTTGAATCACGGCTTGGCTGTGACTCAGCCTCAAGCTATGATCTCGGGCTGTGACTTTGATTATTCGGGCTCTAAGATTTATGTATATGCTCAAGTCATGATTTAACTGTGACTGGAAACTTAGGCTTTAATTCTTGAAATGAACCCGAGATGGAAACATGAGTCACGACATGTGACTGGAAGATAATTGTTGAGATTGACTGTGAGTTGAACTTGGGTTTTGAGCTGAACTTGAGCTCAAGTTGTGATGAAAAACTCACGGCCCATGAATGAAAGATGACTGTGATCTGAGATCACTCATGATTTGAACTCAAACACACCTTCACTAATGGTAAGCATGATTCCATTTCATCTGGTATTAAGTCCTGAAATGAACTTTGTTTGTTTTCCCATTTTTTATTTAAGCTTTATCTTTGACAGTGCACGACAGCTCCATGATTTTGGGTTTTGAATTAAAGTTTGAGCTTAAGCTATATGCAATGAAGCATGGCTTGAAATAAGGATGAACTCCATTGGTCTCAACTTAGCCTAAGTTGTGGCTGGAAGATGTGGAAATGTAAACTCAGCTAGAGACTTGGACATCTTTCAATCACAGCTTTGGACTGTGTCATGGCAGCTGAAACTTGATGTTAAGCTTGGACTAATAGACACAAGCTACTTCATGAAATATGTGGATAAGTCCTTACTGTACCCTCCATTTTCTTTAAATAGGGCTTTGTTGTTCACTGAACTCATACAACTCAATTTTGTATCCCTGTCTATAGCTTGAATACCTCATTTTGTTCTCTGTCTTCTTCTCTTTTACTTATTTTGATAAAACATCATAATGTTAAAATAAATGACAACACTCTACCTCCTTCATGTTATTGTGATTGGTGACATTGGATAGCATAAAATGAAAAACCCACTTGAAATTTAAAAGTGTGTGGCTTATCTTACACTGTTATTGTAGAAAACTACACATAAACCAGTCACTTTACCATTCTTTTCTTTTAATGTTAGCTTAGATCTCCTTTGTTAAACAGATAATCTTCTTAGCTCGGCTGTAGTTATACTGTAGTTTGGGAAAACTTGTAATACACCAGTCATTTTTTATATTCTGCTCACGGCTCCATAGATAAATACAAGCTCTTTTAAGCTCACTGTTTTAATGCTCTTTTGATGGCACAATCACTAATGTTGCATTTTTTAATCCTTGCAAGAAATGAATTAATTTACACCAGTCTTTGATGTCACACACCAGTCATTTTATTTTAAATTTAAATGTGTCTCAGCTGAATAAAATGAGCTTAAAAGTTTCACTGTTGCAAAACAGTGACCATGTCTTTGATTCTTCTTTAACACCAATCACTAATAATTGTTGTCACCCAAGCCTAAGCATCATTGTCTCTCATGCACCAGTCATTTTTTTAATGTTCTTTAGATGAATAAAAGAAGACAGCCACTCCTCTATTTGATGTTGAATATGAATCTTTGACATAAGAAATGCAAAAAGATGAAAAATGTTTATTTATTGTCTAAGAAGTTCAAGCACGGGATCGTGACATTCAAAAACATCAAAATGAAATTCAATGAAGTTCGAGCATGCACTCATGACATCCATCAAATACATAGTGATAACAGTTTCATGATATTTAAGCTCAATTCTCTAACATTTTTCTTTTGTTAATCAACAACAACAGTGAATTCATTGATAATGACATTTTGAATCCAGCAATAATATTGGACATGGTACTTCAAAATATGCAATACCACTGATCATGCAATTGTATCTTGGCATTTGAACATGACTATTTTGTAGCAATTTGGCACTTTGCTGTAACATCTTGTAAGGCATTTTGCACTGCATCTTCTTTCTCTGACTGTGATGTTAAAACCAGTCAACTTTGAGCACTGCAATATATTCTGTTAAACTCTTCAAACAACATCAGTGTAATCTTTTTAGGTTAGTGAACATAATAAATAATTCAGTTTATGAAAATGCCCCAAAAAGATGACACTTGTGAATCAAAATTCAAATTATTGTGTTCACTAATCTAACAAGAGCTTTCTATTTCTGAAAAAGGTTTCTCAATTAGAAACACTAAGTCCCTTTCGTTCAGATAGATGGCTTTTAAAAAGGAAAACATACATCATAATGACCATTAATAGTAAAAGGTTTCATGTTGAAAAATAAGTCCCTTTAATACTATCTTTCATTTAGTGTGGATGAACATTTCCTTAATGCATTGAATTTACCAGATAGATATGTAGTATTAAAAATTTGATTGTTATTGTATGTTGTTTCTATTTCATGCATTGCTTGGATCCAGTTGGATCTAACACCATTTTCTCTCTAATGATGCAAGTGAAAACCCTAAAACCTAGTGAAGATGAAGACCTGAACCTGAAGACCTAGGACCTGATAGACAACCAGCTGACAACAAACAGACAATCAAAGGCAATGCATGAGACCCATACTCCATACTTCTATCATGTTTTCTATTCTGCAAATGCACTCTTTGATTAACATGGAATATGAAATATGAAAAGACACTTGTATACTCCATTCAGTTTGAATGCACAATGTAATGATCAATTATGAATTTGAAATTTGAAATGTGATCAATACTTAGAGTACAATAATGAAATCTAATAATGAATGTAATAATGAAATGTTAAAATCAATAATACCTGAAAGATAGTGTTAATTGGCCCCTAAAAATACAATATTTTCCTATTTGTGTTTATTCTTTTGTCACCTATAACTCCCTATGAATATACATTATGTGCCTTAATCATTACATTCCATAATTCAATAGTACTATAGAAGTTTTCTGACAATCAACGTTCCCTTTTTTCTGCCATCCTCTAGTTAGTGATCATTTCATGAGGTGTTATCCTTTTGACATATACAGATTGTCTTGTTCATGCCCTTTCAGTACTACAACCTTAACAAGTTCAAGAAGCCACTATGATTTGTATGGTCACTATTCACAAGATTTCTAAATTGAAATCATGTATATTCTTATGGGTCTGG
Source organism: Chamaecyparis obtusa (assembly GCA_027943335.1). Classification (NCBI taxonomy): domain Eukaryota; kingdom Viridiplantae; phylum Streptophyta; class Pinopsida; order Cupressales; family Cupressaceae; genus Chamaecyparis; species Chamaecyparis obtusa. The sequence goes on along the minus strand of BSBK01002619.1, from coordinate 233,377 downwards.
ATACCCAATCTTGTATTTCCATATAATTTGCATAGACATCAAGAAAACCACTATCATTTCCATCTGCAAATGTGATCACTTGGAACTGATCCTATCAAAACTATTTCACCAGTTGCTACAAACATTTATCTAAACAGGGGTCTCAATAGTACTTGTTGGGGAAATATGGTTATTCAGAGGGAAAATTTGATCCCTCCTCAAAAATATAATTTATGTTGATATGTTTGTCCTTCATATAGAGTCTATTTCCTTTTGACTCCTCTATCGAAGTAACATGCCTTATCAGTATTAATTCTACTGATGATATTCATTTTGGAAGGACATTTCAAATGTTTTATTGATATTCCATATCTCGACACAATCGAACATTTTGGTAAAAGTGTTTGTTTATTCTATTGATGACTATCTTGGTTTCCTATCCTTTCCCATTGGGGAAACATAAGCTTTTAGGAAGATTTTAAAAATTTTGTCCGATGGGGTCCCTTTCACCAATGGCTTGCTTTAATAATTCTATAAAAATAAATTATTTGTCAAAACATGGGGCCACTGTTTTTCACCCAAAGTTGCCTCATATCAAAAATTATTAAAATAATTTTGATTTTATCTTTTCATATATATAATTCTCATTTCTCTTTTTGTATGTTAATAAAATTAAACCATTAAAATAGGAGAAATTGCCTTGATGATTAAATAAAGTATTCTTCTCAAACTAGTGTTGGTGGGAAAGGTTATTGTTATCACTACTTGCATCATTTAATAAATATATCATTTGTCGAACCAGGCATGTCCAAAGGCTATATGCGATAAGGAATGGTACTAGTTGGGGTTTTTGCATTGAAAAATAGTGACTAGTTCATAGATCACGCTCCACCAGGAGCTTCCAGGAGGTTTCTCTCTTTCTATCTACTTAGAACAATTGGGAGATTTTTGTTGTCCTAATTCTTTTTCTTAAGCTAAATTAAAATCCTAACTAAAAAGCATTGAAACGTTTTGATTTAGAGAAACCAGCTGACAAGGCATATTGAAATTGATGAACTAAGATTTCCTGTGGAATTTTATCTTAGACTAAAACAATTAAATACTTAATATAAATGAACTACTAAAATCAACTTAACATAGTTGCAAATAATCAAACTTAAACTAATGCCTTTGAAATTGAACATTACTATGCTTGTAGGAATTGAACAATATTTATCTAATCTTACCCTAAATTCTACATTGTACTCAACCATTAATGTTCTAAATGCTTAACCACCAAACTCTTCTCCATTCTATTATATCGATCATGGAGATTAAACTAAAAAAAAATCAATCAAATTTTGATACATCTAGAATAAAACTAATTAAATCAACAATTGCATCAACTATAAGATCAATCACATAAATCATAAAGCACATTCAATTTCCAAATTACTTGAGAAAAAAACTATATTTTAATTACATGGAAATGAAAGTACTAAAAGTAAGTACACATGATCACCTCCCTTTGGTCGAGTGGTCCCTACTCTTCTTCGGGTTGGGATTGCAACAAAAATCTTCAAATCAACTTAATACTTTCATAGAATTGGCCCCCGTAAGGAAGCAGAACAGGGTTTTTTATTACAATTGCAAAATGAAAAGAAATCTTATGAAAAAAATGATTGACTAACTCTAACTCTATCTAGCTACTAAGATATAGAGGCATATATCGTATTTGAATTCAAACCTAGGGTGTTTCTCACTAATCAAGAAATGGCTACAAAAGTTCAAACACAACTAAAGGTTTTGTTTCAGAAACAAAGAAATCATTACATGTGGACTTGAAGAGCCACCAGGTGTCAATGAGAATGTGCCAAAAACCATCTTCATGAATGAGGGAACTTTAAAGAGCTCCAAGTGTATATTTGATTCAAACCATTAACTCTTCATTGAGTTTCAAATTCCACGATCAAAGCACCGTCAATGCAATGAAGAACAAACTTCATTAATGCAACAAGGATTCAAAATTTAGGAATAAGATCTTCATTAAATACCACTCGACCGGAAGAATTAATCACAAAGAAATATTCATTCATTCAAATAAAAAAGTGATGCATTGATCATAATATACTAGTTCTTATCATAGTTCATAATTAACATAACATGTGCACAAAATAAGCTAAATATAAACATTTAGACCATCACTAGTCACTTAATTAATAGAATGGGAAAAGTTTTTATAGTTTAAACTATATATAAAAAAGGAATTATTTTGTGCTCATCATTTTTCTCCCCTTGGGTATGTGCAGGATCATGGTATACCAAACCATGGCCTTAAGTGGCAATGAAAAATCAGAAAATCAAGGTTAGTCAACTTGACGTAAAAATTTGAACATCTTATGAGCCTTACATGAAAAAGTTGTAAAAATAGAATATGTAGGAAATTGAATGTAGTTTCTAAACTACTAGTCCTTTTCTAAAAAAAAAATTAATCTAATTGTTCAAAATTTTAGATTTCAATGCAGTAGTACGAAAATTTTAGGGAAAAGATAAAAAGTAAGTGTATGTCTGACCACCTTAATCACAATCAACTGATGATATATTTTCCCAAGATTCTAGATATAAGTAGTAGACTCATGCTGGAATGTGACACATATTTTTTTGTAATTTTTTTCCAAATAAATAATTAATTATGAATTTTCTACTACAACTTTTTCAGAATAAAAAAACTCGTCTCTGACCACCTTAACTAATTCTAAAGTTTACAAAATTGAAAAAAAAAATACTTATAGTAGCCAAAGCATAGAATGTGTCACATGTTTTGTATTTCAAAAAGCTTAAATGGTTTGAAAGTTATAGTTGTTTTTCAATCAGTATGTCAATTACGAATTTAAAGATAACTCAATTGAAAATAAGCAATAATTACTTACTGAACTCAAAATTTGACAGCAACTATATTGATGGAAAGCTAATAATGTCTTTAAGAAACCCTTTTTGTTTCATCAATTTCAGGTGGAAAAATAGTTGTCAGCTACATGGTCAAAGTCTCGATATCAAAAACAATCTGCTAAACATGCCTAATAGGTTGACCATTCACATTTTTCATTGCCCAAGGCAAATACCAAGCCTAATCGGATATCCTATAAAATCAGATATCTAAAAATTATGGATATCCAATAATATCAGATATCCAAAACTTCCCACCTAAATCAAAATTTCATTTGGACTAGTTTTTTCAATTTCAACTTACATATTATATTGTATTTTTTTTAATTTCAAGTTACATATTAAATTGTATTTTTTTTATGTTAATATTAATTCAGTTGAGTATTTTTTTCAATATTAACTTATATATTACAATTTTTTTTTTAATATTAATATTAAATAATAAAAGCATAGAATTAGTATTATAATATAATTTTTTATGTTATTATGTATTGTGTTATTATTTATTTCTCTATTGTATAATAGTATAATATTAACTTATTAAACATTTATACTATATTTTCAATATTATACCTGAGAGACAGACAAACAGACAGACAAATTAAAGATTGAACACAATAAAAACAATAAAAAATTAAACATTGAGCTTACCTTAAGATTTTAGCAAAATCGGATATATGATAACAATAGATATCTGAAAGCTGTAGCCGCATTCAACATTTTCATAGTGAAAATGTTGAATGCGGTCGGGCTATGTAAATATATAATTATTGGCAAAAATAGGATATCTGATATTATCGAATAAAATCGTATATCTGATTAGGCCTGTGCTTTGGCTTTTGGCTTGGGCAGGTGTACTGACACCCAGACCTACTAAAAAGTCAACAAATGGATTAGTGCGCTTTTCAATGAGTGAAAAGTTTATTTTTTCACATCGCCACTTTTGGCATACCATGATCCTATACATACCCCCTTACTAAGGCCAACCATGTGCTCGTGGTTAATCAAGTATGTTCCTATTGATAATCTCAGTCTAGATGACTAGATCAAACTGCTAAAACTTGTATCCTTGATATAATATGAATGGTTGATAACCTTCTAGCTCCACCACTTTGTATCTCCACCTCTGAAGTAGGTATCCTATGAAATGAGGTTGTGCATCTAGCCTCGATGCTAGAATGGTGATCAAAGGGTACGCAAAATGCATCCCTACCCAATTCCTCTGATGTTCCTCTATAATCAAAATAACATGCCTAGCTCTAGTCATACTCCATGTGAGGTTAGTGGGAGACATTGGTTCTCTTATTCTTAAGGGAACTAGGATTTAATTGAACTGCTCTCTAATAGCTTGTAATGCTCGGTAAGATAAGGACCTTTGAACATCCCTAAAGTCTCTGATGGTTTGCTTCAATTTTCTCTCATAGATTGGTGCCACATTTCCTAACCAGGCTACTAATTTATAGTTTCCCCTAAAGACATGTGCTATTGGATACTCATCTCTAATTGGAAAGTCTAATCTTCTTTGGGATTCTCTATACCAATCTATTTTTTGTTCTCATTCAACTTGATTATGCATAAATGATAGGAATGCTCATATTTTAACCTCTCCTACATATAATTTCAAGAAAGACTCAACATAAGGCCCAAGAAGAAAGACATGCAAATAAAAACTCCCACATTTGATTTTGTATACTTGGAGCAGTTCTGATATAATCTACCATGAAATCATGATCATCCTCATATTCTAATTTTATTTTTAGAACAATTTGATTGATTTTCCATCAAAGAAATTATTCCCCCAAAAATAGGGCATATAGTCCAGCCATCTTCCTCATGGAAATGAGTACAAAAGATATCTCAGCAATAGTTTCAACTCTTTGTTCATATTCCTCTAACTCCCTTATTAAATTTTCCAACTCTTGTTGTAATTTTCTATTCATCTCCTTGTAATACATAGCTACAAGGGAAATATATATAGGAGGTTCAATTGAGATTTGTGCCTCGTGATCATTCCCTTGTCTCATTTGTTCCTCTTTGTGTCTTAATCCTATTTGCAACCTATGGATTCTTGCTCATAATCTTCCTTTTGAGAAGAAGTTTGTTTAGTGCTTCCTTAGTTTTTGCCTGCTCTTCTATTTTTTGTTTTAACTATTCAAAATATTTTTCAACTATTATTCTTCTTTCTTAAAAACACCTTCCAATTATGTTTCCCTCTTTTTGAGTTTTTCATTAAATTCATCAACCATTCTAAAACCCTCTTTTAATTCAACTTCTTTTCTTGAACTCTCCATTGCTTCCCTCGGTTTTTTTTCCTCTTCTTTTTGCAATCTTCTTGCTATCTTCTCAAGGTTTTCTTCTTCCTCCTCCATAGGTTCTTTTCTTTCCCTACGTACAAAATTCTTAGAATATTCTTCTTGATTAGAGCTATGAAGGTTCATAGATTCAGAATGTGGAGGATTGGTTGATGGGATAGAGAGAGGTGTATTTGTGTCAAACTCTTCTTGAGCATCTTCCTCTTCTGAAGAACTCCTCTTTGAGATTATAACAATGTCAGCGTTATCTATAGTACTACCATTTGGAACTTGTTCTATAGGTTGATCAATGTCCATTGGTTTGGCATTCTCATATTGCTCTATTTCATTTTCATGAGTGGTTTTTTCTTCAACCGTAGTTTCCTTAACAATAAATTCATCTAAATGTGAACCTTTTGTCACATGTTCTTGTGGATTGTCTATGAAGATAAGCTTATCTTCAACATTTGATGCCACATTGTCTTTTTGGACTTGAGAGGTTGAGTCAAACTTTTCAACATTAGAAGGCTCAAAGGATTTCTTCTCAGTAGCTATCTCTAGGGATTGAGAAGCAATAGTAAATTTTGGTTCAATTTGTATAGTAGGTGAGGAATAAGTTTTAGTTTCTTTCTCCTTCATTTCCCTTAATCTCTTTGATCTCCTACCCACAGGGTGACTAGGTTCACCTATCTCAATTGTAGGATTTCTAGGGGCAAGGGTTTTTCTTCCTTTCAATTTATTGAATTTTTTATTCCCTGTGAGAAATTTTAACCACCCATATTTCCCAAGTATTTTCTTCATGAAATGATTCTTTATGATTAAATGAATCAAAGAGTGGTACCTAACATCTATCTATTTTTCTTTTACCCTATTAATCATATAAACTAGTTGATAAAAGAGGAAGGCGGGTAAATTAACACTTACCTCAAGTCTCTATCTTTCATATCTAAAATGTGACAACATATGCATTCTTTTTCCCATCACCATACCATATTGACCTTCACAGGTAAAAAATTTCATTAGCCAATCTAAAGTTGTTCTGCTAATACCCTTAGTGTTTCGTTTATGCTTTTGAAGCTGTGGACACATAATATCATCTGGATGTTGAAATATTTCAATTAAATCCTCCAGATTTACCATCTCTTTTGCCAGTAGTTCCCATTTAGTAGGAATTCCTAAAAATTCACTAATAACTTGGTTATTTACTTCAATGATTTCTCCTCTCACCTAGGTCACATTTATCCTAAAATTTTGGATCATTTTTTCTACCATTTCTTCATTATACACTTCATACATCTAAATAAAATCTAACTAGCCCACCTCTCTAAGAAATTCATCAGTCTTAGAATCTAAATCAAATGCTCTAGCTCAAACTTCCTCTTCTTCCCCATTTCAACAATTCAAAAATAATTTTCTGTAATTCTTCTCAACCAAGTTTGAAATGACAACACAATACAATTTGCAGAAAAACTTTTACAAATTTTTACCTTTTCCAAACGATAAGACTTGACTGAGCACTTATCACCCAATCATGTGAGAAGTAAATTCATTTACTATTTTCATCATACTTTCTAGTTACATCTTTGCAATGCATCTTGTCAAAAGCTCAAGTACTCAATTAGCTCATCAATGGACAATTTTTTCAACTCACATGTGTACTTTTCACAGCCACTTGAAAAATTGGCAGCGCTTCTTCTACACACCAGTTTTTAGAATGATAACTAAGTGATTTGAAAGTATTGACATCCAACTAGTTTCAATATTGCCATCAAATTTTCATTAATTATAGAACCATTAATCCCTTGTGTGATATCAAATTTCAACTTTTAACTTCTCTTTTATCATTAATTAATAGTGATGGAATAAATATTAACATCTACTCATTAACTTACATGTTAAATCGATCAAGAAATATGATTTTAAACTAATTATTACAATATATGCATACCTTTTTAAAACATACACCGTGATCTTTCGCAAACCCATTTCCTTTCCTTAGCGCATTAATTGCCTCATCCATTTAGGAGATAAAAGGAGCTTGCATGGTGAATAACATATTCACCACACACCTGACTTTCTAGGAGCCACTTGGAACAATTAGGAGCTATAATTGTTTTGAATATGTAGAGATTTATTGTGAATAAATAGGAACCATCAGGAGTGATTTGATGTTGATCAAAGTAAGCCTCCATTTTTTGTTTTTCAACTCACTTTTGGGGATGAACCATCATGTCTAGTTTTCAATTAACCCCTTGGATTGACATCCATTTCTAGTTTTCAATCAATCCCCTTTTTTGTTTTGAAAATAAACTTCCATTTATGGTTTTTAGTTCATTTTCTTTATTTACATCTTCTACATGAGCTTATTCAGAACATCTTACCATGGGAGAAATTTCCTCCATGATAAAGTGCTCAACTCAAGATTGACAATCAAAAATAAATTCTTCTTTGGATGTTGGTTTGTGATATAACTTCAATTTGTATCCATTGACCAACATAGTCTTCTTTTCTCCATCAATTGGTACTAACTAGACAACACCATTATTAAAACTTGTTCAATCCAATAATTCCCTAGCCACCAAGTATGGAATTTACCTTTAAACCCTTGGAATCTAGAATCAAACAATAAGGCCCAATATCTAGGTTGAAACTGTCTAGTTCTGATATGTGTATCATGCCATAATTTTCTCTATTGTTGGATTACTTCAGTATGATGAAGACCTTCAATCCACATTTCACCCATGTGGTTCAAATGTTGAATCCTTTCTCTTTCTGACTCTAAGAGATCAATACCTATTTACAATGTTGTCCTTAATGTCTTTAATTCAAACTCAATTGGCATGACTGGAGTTTTTCCATATATAAGCTCATATGGAGAAAATATGGTAGTATTTTTCCATGTAATTTTATATGCCCACACTTCTTCACTCAATTTTTCTATCCAATCTAATCTCTTTGATGAAACTGTCTTTGTCAATATATTATCCATCTCTTGATTCGTTACCTCCACCTGATCATTAGCTTAAGGTTGATAAGGTGGAGATTCCATATGTGTCACTTGATATCTTCTTATGAATGCTTCTATCATCTTTGACATAACTGGGGTCCTTGAACAAATACAATTTCCCTAGGAGATCCAAATATCTAAAATATGTGTTTATACAGAAAATCATCTATCTTGTCTTCCCTTTCTACTATCAAAGTTTTTACCTCTACCCATTTAGTATAACGTAATCAGTTATTACCATAGTGTGGTGGTTTTGTTGTGATGGTGGATCAATAGGTCCTATGAAATAAATTCCCCATTCCTCAAATGGTTTGATATCTATTTGAGGTTGCAGAGGTATCTTCACTATTGGTGTAGGCCTCCCCACACGCTGACATTCATCACAATGTTTTACATAAAATGAAACATCCTTAGTCATTGTTGGCCAAAAATATCCTGCTCCAAGAATTTCATGCATATTTAAGATTTTTGAATAATATCCTCCTTCAGGTGCAGTATGATAGGAGTGAATAATGTCATATGCATCAGTTTCCTGGACACACCTGCAAAAGATATGATTAGGGAAATTCCTAAATAAAAGACCTTCAATCCACTTAAACCTGAAACTTTCTCTTATTAACTTTTTCTTCTATTTCAAATTGAAATAACTTCGACACTTCCCTGTAACACTCTACCTCCATAACAATTGTTCTTAATTTTTATCCAAAATACCCCTTTGTAATTCATGCCACCTTATGGATAAAATTGAATTAAAATATTGATTTGATGATTGAATATTATTTATTTAATAAAAAAATCATTAACTGTCCATTTGAAATGACAATCCTGATTTACTATTTTTGGCCACCAAACTTGCTATAAATAGCTAGAACTATTTTTTAAAAGGGTACATGACAAATCCTCCCTCCCAAATATTGTTTGTCCTCAAGAAATGGAGGTTGGGGATTCTCAATAGTCTTTGTTCCTTCCCAAGTTGCATCCTCTAATGGTTATCTTTTCCATTTGACTACTACTAGATGCTCTATGATGTTCCCATTTCTCAATCCTCTCTCTCTTGTTTCCAACACCCTCTCTAGTATTAAAAATAATTTTCCTTCATCATCAAGAGGTGGTAACTCTATAGATACTATGATCTTCTATCCCATAACCTTCTTTAAGCAAGAAAAATGGAAAATATTATGTATTTTTTGCTAGGTGGAAGCTCCAATTATTAAGCTACCTCCCCTATCTTCCTAGTGATCTTGTAGGGCCCATTAAACCTTTTCTTAGCTTCTCTTCCCCACTCCTCTTCAAGGTAATTTTCTTATATGGATGCAACCTAACAAATACCAAGTCTGCTACTTCAAAATATATTTTTGTTATCTTCTTATCTACATACATTTTTTGTTGATTCAGTGCATGATGTAGGTTATCCTTGAGAGACCTTAGTATATCTTAGCTTTTCTTAATGAAATCATCTATTGTGGGTAATCTTCTATCTTAAAGTAGTATATCAACAAAGGAAAGGACATCATAGCCATAAATAGCATGGAAAGGAGGCATAGTTCAATAGACATATGATGGGAGGTATTGTAACAATACTCCCCTAGATGCAACCATTTTACCTAAGCATGTTGTTGATTTGAGACGTAGTTCCTCAAATATCCCTCTATCCATTTATTAAATATTTCTATTTGTCCATCTATTAGTGGGTGATAACTCATGCTAGGGGTGAGTTCTATTCCTGTCAAATGAAATAGCTCCTTCCAAAAAGAGCTAAGAAATCTATTGTCTCTATCACTGATAATTTTCTTAGGCAAGCCATGTAATCTAAAAATTTCTTTAAAGAATAATTCTACCACTTGTGATACCTTGAAATAATATGTGATAGGAAATAAATGTGCATAATTAGTTATTTAGTCCATCACCACATATATGCAATCCTTACCTTGAGCCTTAGCAAAACTAATGATGAATTCCATGAAAATGCTTTCCCATTTTTGTTTGGGAATGGGGAGTGGTTGCAACAACTCCACTAGAAAAATCTTCTCAGTTTTTTTTTGTTGACATACCATGCATTCCTTAATGTGTTTAAGCACATCCTCCATACCCTTTGACACAAAATTCCATTGGATCTTCCTATATGTTTTGAAATACCCTTGATGACCAGCCAATGTTGTGTCATGAAAGGCCCTCAATATATTTTCTTTAATCTTTGATCTTGGTACTAAGAAGACCCTATCCTTGTAATAGATCAACCCATCAACAAATATGTATCTATCATCTTCCACTAACTCATCCAAGATATTAATAGTAAAGGAATCCTTAGCATATTATGAAATTATGGAGACTTGCCAATTAGTAGAAATGGGCGTTAAAGAATAAAGAGTGGGCTTCCTTGAGAGAGCATCAAAAACTACATTTTATTTCCTTTTACATACTCAATCTCAAAATCATAAGCTTGCAATTTACCCACCCATTTTTGTTGGCGTTCATTCAAATCCATTTTCTTTAAGAATAAATTGAAGCTATTATAATCTATCTTAACAACAAATATCTTATATATCAAATATTGTCTGAATTTGTCAAGTGCATCTATGATTTCCAACATTTCCTTGTCATAGATGGAATACCCTCTCTCTAATTGATTTAGTTTTCTTCTCTCAAATTCTATTGGATGTAACTTTTGAGTTAGGAAAACACCTATACCTTCTCCAGAAGCATCCCATTCAACAACAAAAGGTAAAGAGAAATCTAGAATTGCAAGCACACGACATGAACTCATTACCTCCTTAAGCTTGTCAAATGTTTTTTGTGCTACTTCTATCCATACAAAGGATCCTCTCTTATTCAAATCAATCAAAGGGGAAGAAAGATAATAAAATACTTTGACAACTCTGTTGTAATAGCTACAAAGTTGAAAGAACCCTCTCAATTATGGAAGATTGGCAAGTGGTGGCTAGTCCAAAATTTCTATAATATTATGTTGATCAACCTGCACCCCCTTAAAGATTATAACATGTCCTAGGTATAGGATCTCAGTCAAACCAAACTCACACTTGGATTATTTACCATAGAAGGATTGCTGCTCCAAGATGCCCAAAATAGTATCAATATGCTCTAGATGATCTTTCCATGTTTTACTGTAAATAAAAATATCATCAAAGAACACCAAAACAAATTTGAATCGGAGATACTTGTTGAATACCTTATTCATACAAGATTGGACTATTGATGGTGCATTAGTGAGACCAAATAGAATAACAAGAAATTCAAAATGCCCATAGTGACAACTGAAAGAAGTCTTCTCTACATCTTCCTTCCTCATGTGAACCTGATGGTAACCTAATCTCAAGTCAATTTTTGAAAAGTATACTACACCATGTAACTCATCAATGATTTCATATATGTGTGGTATGGGATACCTATTTTTGATGGTTTTCTTGTTTAGAGCCTTGTATTCTATACACATTCTCATTGTTCCATCCTTTTTCTTCACAAATACCACAAATTATGCAAACAAGCTAGAGCTAGGCCTTATGAACCCCATGTCCAAGAATTCCTTAATGGTCTTTCTATCTCCTCCTTATAACCCCTTGGGTGGTAGTATGGAGTAGTTATAACTAGTTTGGAACCCTTTTCAAACTCTATAACATGCTCAAATCCCCTATCTAGTGGTAATCCTAGAGGCAAATCATTGAAAACTAGACTATGCTTATCAAGAATTTTTTTAATTTCAAAATGGAATTTACCTTGTTCCTTGGAAGAGCTCATGGGGTGGATTATGACTCCTTTTTCCCATGCTACTTATCCTCTTCAAAAATTCCTCTCCATCCTCTTTGTAATGACCACTGGAGTGCTCCATTTGATAAGCCTCTCAATAGAACTTATTTCCCATTGGATTGGAACTTGAGCTCCATGGTTTGATGGTTCATGTAATAGACTCCACTAGAGGGAAACCATTGAACACCTACTACAATATCTTCTTCCCCAATGCCAATAACATAGAAGTCATCACATAGCTCATAATCTCCTAAAGTTGTCATGAGTTGTTTCACCACTCGTGTGCAAGGCATAGTGAACCCATCACCTACAATATCTTTGAATCCTTCAAAAATTTCTTCTTTAAGTCCTCTCTTCATGAAAAATCCTTCATCTATAAATTTTTGAGTTGCCCTACTATCGAGAAGAACTGACATCCTTTTCCCTGCTAGTACCCCTCGAATTCGTAAAGGATGATTTCTTGGTGCCCCTAATAATACTACCAAAGTGACCCCCTTTCTTATTTCTTCTTCTTCTTCTTCTTCTTTGTCCTTAGTGTCATGAAATTCATCATTCTCATTTGAATCAGATTATGAAGCAACCTCAATATAGTGCACTTGACCTTTCCCCAAACATCTGTGTCTTGGAACCCACGGTTCTTTGCAAGTAAAGAAAATATTTTTCCTCTGAAGTTTATCCTTAGTCTCTTCATCTACCTTCTTATTTGTTTCATTTAACACATTCTCTGGTGGTGGAGGTGGAAATGTCTTTTTCTGGATTTTTTTTCTTATGTTGCCAAAAATTTGGAAGTTTTTGATTAGTCACTAGTTTCTTAGGCATGGAAGTTTCAAGTTGTAAACTTCTTTTCATAGCTTATTATAAAGTTGAGGGTGAGAAATCCTTAACCAAACCTCTAACTGGATCTTCAATACCCTCAAGGAAAAGATAAATAATTTTTTTTTAGTCATATCAAGTACCATAACAACCACTTTCTAAAATTCTTTTGCATACTTGTCAACAGATCCAGTTTGCCTCAACTTTTACAATTCTTTAAAATACTCTTCATCATCCTTGAGTTCAAATCTATCTATCACTCTTTGACTAAACTCATCAAAAGTAGTTATCTAATCATGACCTTGAGTAATCATTCTGTGATACCACTAGTCATAAACCACTCCTTTGAGGTGTAGAGTTGCAAACTGAACTGCATCTTTCTCCTTCATGGGATTAAGAGTGAAGGTCTATAATTTTTGTAACCATGCTCTAATAGAAATCTTACTTGTTCATCAAAGGTAGGAGCTACAAATCTGCCTATTTTAATTTTGAGTTCCTTCCCACTAGTGTCTTGTTCTCTCCTACACTCTTTCTTGGGCGAAAAAGTGTTCATCATGTCCACATATTCTATGAAAGGCACTAAATCCCTAAAGTTATCATCCAAGCTATTATAAGTGGCCCTCATTGAAACCGGATTTCTTGTAACCTCTTCCATAGGATAAAGGGATGGATTTGATATTGGTGTCTCATTTGTAGGTAAGATTACACTTTTCACCGATATAGAGGATGTGGGATTCAAACTTTTTGGCTCCTCTAAAGTGCTTCCTTTATCATTAGTAGACACTACTCCTTGGAGTTTTTCTATCAATAATCAGAGGGATCATCTAGTTTCTGCTAGACTATCTACAATTTTCTTCTGGTTGTTTTAGATGTCTACAAAAAAATTTCAACTCATTTCACCTAGGTTAGCCATTCTTATTTCTTCTTTGGATTTTGTGTTTTTATTTTCAACTGAAGAGTTGTTCAAAATATCTTTATTCTTCTCCTATTGTAAATACATTTTTTCCACTCACTTGGTTGCATGCAAATTTTTCTAATCCTCAAGCTGGAAAGACCATATCTCTGATATCATTTTAATGTCCATTTTCTATATTTTGTATCATATTCACATAAATTATATCATATTTATTTATTTTATCTAAAACTTGCATGATTTTATCCAAAAATGTGCAATCGGGTATATTCCACCTAACTCCAACTTAACCAAATAATAACACAACTTCATAAATCTGAAAGTGAAAGTTTTTTATAAAAAAATTGGTAAAATAACAGACAATAAAATGATACTTTCAGATCATCCCAAAATAGATTACAAAACGGGGCTCAAATATGCATCAAATTCAAAAAATATTGTTGGAAACACACATGAAATTGATCCAAAGGCCACCAACAACCCAATACATTAATTAGAAACTTAAATGATAGCAATATTATTGTACTACAGTAGAAAACCAAACTAAAAACACCAAACACAATTGAAAAACACCAAAACCCTTGCAAACCACATTTGCAAACACACCCAAATCACACACAAAACTATGTTGTTCAGTATAATGGAAAACTTTGCATGAGTTTTCACATGGAAGAGCCTCAAACTCCCCTCCTTATCCTTCTTGGAAACTTGAAAAGTATTGTCTTTCAGTACTCTCCTTATCCACAGGTTTAGCAACCTTTGAAGAAAAGCAAAGCAATGAGCAAAAATCAAGTCTAGGAATGAGCCAAAAATGGTACCAACCCCTCTAAAAAGCACGCATAACCAAAAATCACAACCAAGAAGGGAGAATAATTTCATTTCCAAGAATATTGAACTCCTCTCATCCCATTGGTTGTTGAAAAGAATCAAACATTTTCCCAAAAGATACATTTAACCCTCCACCACCATAACAATTATTCTTAATTTTTATCCAAAATACCCCTTCGTAACTCATGCCATCTTATGGATAAAATTAAACTAAAATATTGATTTAATGATTGAATATTATATATTTAATCAAAAAATCATTCACTGCCAATTCAAACTGACAATTCCGATTTACTATTTTTGACCACCAAACTTGCTATAAATAATTGGAACTATTTTTGAAAAGGGGACATGACAATATAATAGACATGTGATTCTTTCAGGGATAACTTTAGTGGTGAATATTCGCCAATTGTCAAATGTCTCAAGTCGGCGACCCAAGATTTGGTGAGTATATTGTGTATATCAGGCTAACTGTATCACCCAAACTTTATAAATATTGGGTCGAATTCTTGGGCCCATCGCCTATTGATTTATGTAATTTTCTCCTTTTCTTTCACAATATCGCCAATTGAGTCTAATTTTTGGACACGGTAAATTAAAAATTTTCACCTACAATTCTCAAAGCTTGTCTTAATCAACGACCTATATTTGCTAATGGTTTTATAAAGATATATTTAGAGGAGGCCCCAAATTCGCCTCGCATTTTGTGGACGTGTATTTCAAACCAATGTCATTTTTGCCAACTCTATTAATCATAGAAAATTATTGGACGACCCATAATCGCTTTGAAAATTACATAATACATTTTATAATGACGCGGGCTTCACCAAATATCTATATACCATATAAGCTTCACACCAAATTTTCCAAAAAGGATTGGTATAAATACATTCATAGATCAATGTTATTGTACATAATTTGGTTCGGTGAATTAGTTGGTTCTGGTATCTCAATTGTGATAGTGAAGTTTTAAACTACTGAGTGCATTAGCGATTGTGATTGAGGCAAAGGTAAGTGATTAATTTTTGAAGTGTGATGTGTTATAATATTATTCTAAATTCACCTCAAGTTTCACCTCTATTTGTGTATAATTTTGAGTTCATTTTTATTTAGTGGGGACAAAATGCAGAACCTTATCATCGTACTTTGGTGGTGGAAAAGTTTCTGGCCAAAATCAGGAAGCTACTTCATCATAAGTGTTGTTCCCTATGTTATGTTGTCTATTAGTGTCTAACACTTAGTCATTTTCAAGACAATGTTGGTCGGTCATCACTGCGACCGAGCCATCTTATTAAGGTCGAGTCGTGTATAGACTTGTATAGTTACCAAGCAGTAGTTATTGTCGAGCAAGTAGAGGTCGCCGAGTACTTGAGTAGTCACCGAGGAGTTTATACTGAGTTGTATAGAAGAGTCAATGTTGAGCACCAGTATATGAAGAATAGTTTTCACATCCGAGCATCAAAGACTTCATATGTCGAGCAAGCTAGTTTTGACATGTGTTTGTAATGGCACAAACACCAAGGTAAACCATTTTGGCCAACTTCTACGCATGATTTAATGATTGTTGAGAGAATCAAGTGTTAGAATAAGAAGCAGAATTACACAAATATAAGCCCCTAGAAGATAACACAACAACATAGAATTTAATGTGGTTCACCCAATCCTTGAGCTACGTCCACCAACAGCAAGTCCAATATCTTTATTATTATCCAGCGATTACAATCTGAAACCTGCAACTCAATACCGCCACAGGAAGCTACAATAATCCCTCATACAATCAGTCTCAAACCCTAAGCCCTTTTACAAGTATGTTTGACATAACGAAATTAGGGCAAAAATACTCTGACGAATAGAAAAAATAGATGGCCGACCCTTTACATTATTATTAATTCATTCTTGGCGTCAAGAGGCACTGCCCCTCAACCCCACCCTGGGGCGTTGCCCCTCAGGGGTCCCCACAAGGGGCGCTGACCCTTGACTGCATCAGGGGCGCTGCCCCAAGACTCTGCAAGGGGCTCTGCCCCTTGACCCCGTAGAAAAGTCTGATTAGGCTCCACATACATAACATCAAGGAGATGATTACACTTTGTAATTATTATTATTAATCCCTATGTAAGGCATGTAACCTGTCAAAAAAAAGGGAATGCTTAAGTGACATAAGTAATGAATCTAGATCGTTGATCTTGATCTAGAAGACTGATCAGATGTCTATATAAGGAGATATCAAACCCTAAACGTAGTAAGAGATAAAGAGAGTATAACAAAGATCTTTTGTATGTGAAACATAGCAGTTTTTTAATTGTTTGATGCAGAGATCGGGCAAAGTGACCAAGCAGAGCAGTGAAGGACATAACAGAGCTACATTTGATTTTGGAGATCAAACAAGTATTGGAAAGAGATGATATGTTATCAGCATTTATAGTGCAAATTGAAGGATCAGGTGCTGATATATTTTAGCAGGTGAATTAGGGCAAATCTCTTAACAGAGTGGTCCTCACAGACCTTTATAAATATCTTAACTGAGTGCTTACTTAGCTGTAAGTTTTAAATCCTTTAATCAAGGTAGATTGTATAAGTCTGTAAGCTCTTAACACGGCAAACCCCTCATAGGGTAGATCATCTGAAGTGATCAAACATTGTAGCCCTAACAGGTACACTTTAATACTGCAGTAGTGAAGATTTGTGGGTGTCATCCCCACCCCAATTTTATCTTTCAAGGGTTTATGGGTTACCAAATTTATGTGTTATGTGTTTCATTTGATGGTTGAGATTAGAATGTTAGTTTCATTTCATTATTGAAACCTATGTTTATGGTATGCATGTGAAATTAGTTTCAAAGTATCAAAGTTTGTGGATAACTAATTCACCCCCCTCTCAGTATCTCACTTTCCCATATTAGATTTCTAACAATAAGTAGATTTACCTTTTAGGCTAACATATCAGCACAACTGAATTTTAGTATTTCTAACTAAAAATTAATTTTGGTCAAACATATGGTCTAGCTAGATTCATTATAGCTAACCTAGGTAAGTGCTTTAAGTTTTCCAATTGGAATTATATATTAAATGCATGTTTTATACCACTTTGGGTCCAATTACCATAAAAATAAAATTATTTGAGAAAAGTGGCTTGTCAATGACTCCTAATCTTTTTAATGATATTTTTTTAAAATAAAAAAAATACCCTTTTGTAGAGATCAAAGTCAAGAATATCCTTATATAGATTTTATAGTGTTTTAATTAGACATAGTTTATTGTAATTAAAATATTGCAAGTAGGTATTTTAACAGTCAAGGAGATGTTGATTCGGAGAAAGAAAAAAATAGTAAATCATATTAAATAAATTTGAAAAACATATGGTGCGCTAAAGGAGAGAGTCTTCTTCAAGAATATATATTTATTTTTTAGATTGGGATAGATTTGTTATGAAAAATATGTTGCGAGATGAAAACTATCAATTTTAGTGAGTGAGAATTTGAATTGTTATAAATGAGAAAATATAGGTCACAAACCAATTTTTATTTCTTCATGCACTAGCTAAATATGTCATCTATGACATATTTTGAAATTAGGGGAAAAAATGTTTATTTACATATAATTGTTTGGTGGGAACTAGACCGCTAATTTTCAACATTTTTTAGCAACTGAAAATTTGTCTTTAAAATTTAAAAAAATATATCAATTATTATTCAAAAAAATTATTAAAAATATTAATCATAAACTTCATCCATTTTATCACATTTAATTAGTTTACATCATCTTCAAATTCCAAACATAAATGTCATTTTTATACTATTGAAGTTGAACAACTATGATTTTGTTAGCCTTTTCCTTTGTAAAAGGGTGACAACTTATTGTGCTTTTACCCAAGATTCACAATCTACAAGAGACTGAGAATGCCAGAGATGGGGATGGTGCATGGAAGGGGAAAATAAAATACAAATCAAAAAAGGATAGAGAATAAAAAAAGATCGGAAGTGAAATCTTTAGAGGAATTTTCAAATAGAATGGGCATTAGCAGTTCGTATACCTAGGATCCGCTACTTCGAAAATGGATTTTGAACCAGGAGCTGATTATAGTTAATTAAATTTACTTAGGTGCAAATTTATTAATATATTAGTTTGACATATACTTTATTAATATATTACAGTTCATTACAAAATTATAATTAAACTAATCTTAATTAAATGATAAATCTTTATTTCTTATAAGTTACCGTGCAAGGGGGCCATTTTAAGGCTTGATACGTATCTTTATTCCAGAGACTTCCTAGAGATTTATGTTTCCTTTAAGAAATTGGGCCCGAAATAAAACTTCAGTCATTGAACTACGATCAATCATATAGTCTCGATTAATCCATGTATGATGAGTAGATAACAATTAGAGAATGTCACAGTCACTATTAGTGGTCACTGACTAGACATTTATTTCTTATAAGTTATCGTGCAAGGCTCATGTTAAGGCTTGATACGTGTCTTCATTCCGGAGACTTCCTAGAGATTTATGTTTCCTTCAATAAATTGGGTCTGAAATAAAACTTCATTCGTTGATCTACGATCAATCATACGGTCTCGATTAATCCATTTACGATACATGCCTATGTGGTCTCACTGATTGATACCATCATGCAATAATGGCTAACAACTTGGCTACCAAAAAAGGTGATATTAACGCGACTAGACATTGCATTAATTATATTTTTAGACTTTGATAGATTTCCGTTTGGCATTGACCCCACACGACGAGACACACACAACTCTCAAAATTCGCCAATACAATTATTTTTTTTCCCTTGTAAAGCCAATCATTCGCCTCACATGTTACAATTTTTTCCTTCCAAAACCAAATCACTTGCCTTATAAAATATATATTTTGGCTCTGCATAAAATATATTTGCCACAATTATATGGAATTTTATTATGATATGAAACAAATCGCTAATACAAATTAAATTTTTTTCCTACTTTGAAAAAAAATCATCTTGAATATGAATTTTTTTCCAAAATAATGTTTAATTCGCTAAAAAATTACACTTTTTTCTAGGGGTTCTTAAAGCTATCCCTTATCCCTGAATTGTTTGTTCTCTAAATCTTGGTAGGGATAGTGTGTTTACTTTGGATAATTTATATTGAACAATCTTGTATGAAATATGAAGCCAAAATATCAAGAGTGGCACTGAAAGCTCTGTATTTTATTTTCTGCTACACAATTCAGAGATTTTGGCCTCTGAAAGCTTAATTCCTATGGTTCTTTTATTCAGTATATAAAACAAATTACTGTATGGATGAGATTTGAATTGACCTGTTTGATAACTCCAGAAGATTGAAATCTTTGACAGCCACAAAGGATTCAGTCACCAATTTTGCTTATCTCATAGGAACCACACACAGAAAGAAAACCAACAAGCCATGTATGATATCAAGTGATATATCACTCAACTCCATGTCAACACTCCTCCGCAGTCAATTTTGTTTCAATAAAATTGTAGCTCCAAGCCCTTTCACAGGAAAATAGAATTCCCTGAAATGACAATTCCACAATACCACGGGAATGAACTCAGGAATGTCATTCATGCAAAAAGAAAGTCCAAGTGAACCAGCCCCCACACTTGTATAATACCAACCACAATCACCCTGGAATCTTAATTTCATTTGGTGTTAAGGTGGTTGTCCAACCATCCCCACAAAGCTTGATTTGAATGGGTCTTAACCACGATCATGTCAAGGACTAGGCGCTTCACGCTGGGAAATATAACCGTACAAACGAATAATGATTGTTTTGCTGTTTGTATTAATATGAATGCCCAGTTCAATGGTTTGCAGCCATTCAACTCTGCAGCCAATAACCATTCAAATAGGTATGCACGAAGTAATGACTCTAGACAGAACCGAACCTACGATAATCCACAACTCGAACACCTACCGAGCTGTCCTAAATTAATGCCAATGAAGAAGATAACATGACCAATACTTCACCTTAGCGATCCATCTTGTTGTCTTTCACAGACAAACGAACTAGAAAGCTACTCGCAGCTTAAAAAATAAGAAAGCAAGCAGTGGAAAGTTCTTAGACTCCACGGAAAATCCTTTGTTCCCTTCCACGACTAACAAAGGCTTTTGTTTTTTCACGGGTTGTGCTGGCAATGTTCAGCAAGGCTCAAATCATCACTCCACGTTATTTCATTTTCCCAAACAATAGTAAAAATCAAATGACAAGGCACACGAACTTCCCTGACTTAGCCCTCCATTCATACGAAACATTATTCATTCATCCACCAAAGTCTATGAAATGAATTTTTTTATTTGCTCGACCTTTATTTAAAAAAATTCAGGCATTAATAATTCAATTATTTGTTGGGTGTTTGTGTTTAATACTCGTCCCATTATTAAACATATCAAATTCTTTAATAACTCGCACTTCAGAGTCAATACGATGATCATTTAAATATTCTATGATATTAATCAAGTCATATAAACTTTAAAAACAAACCATAACCAAATCATTGAGATTGAATGAAATCCTTTCACAAGAACAAATATGCTTTTCTCACTAGTACATTTGACTTGGTTTTTCTACCAAAACTTTCGACCATGGTATAAAAAAGTTTTGGTTGGTCGCATCATAGAAGGAAAACTTTCATTTTTTTTTTAATCCATGCCTGTGTTAGTCGAAAGTTCGACCAATACTACATAGGTCGAACTTTCGACTAACACGGGGGCATAACTTTCTTTTAAAAAGGATTTCATTTCATTATTATCACAGCGAATTTTTTCATTGCAGCGCACGCGCGAAACTTCATTGCAACTGTCTATTGGAAGCTCATCGGCACTATGTATTGGAACCTCACTTTGGAGGGCGGATTCAGCACTGAGGTTTGAATTTGAAAAACCAATAAAAATGTAATCTTTTTAAAGTTCAAAATGGAACTATTCTATTTTATTGTCTTTGTGGGGAGAACATTCTATTTTGAATCCATGATGTTGAAGTTTGTGTGCTAATTCTGTAAATACTTTATTGTACTTTCAGTACTGTGCCCACAAGACTCTAAATTCCTTGACGGCTCGACTTAGAAACCCTATAGTCGGCCCTGCCATGGAAACCTCATCTTGACCTGCATTTCTTCTGTTGGGACTCAATGTCATTGGACGAGAAGCAGGAAGGACCATGTATTTTAATTGTTCAAACACTCAAACTGCGGAAGAAGTTACATTGCTTCTAGATTAATGCCCTAGGCTAGATATACTTCATGTATTTGGTCGGGAAGAGAGTGAATGTATTTGTAGCAGTGCCCTAATTAAGAATAAACTGGGCTTGAGGACTTAGGAATCATCAAAAACCCTCCAAACGGTTGCCTCCATCCTAGGTACCCACTGTCAGACCAAAACCAGTTGACCCTAGCTAACCTGATCAATTAGTCTAGTGTGATTCTGTGTTAGTCGACAGTGTTGGAGCAGGTGGCCGAACTGTGCAGAGGAATTTACATGGAGCATTGCAGATAGTGTATTCTAACCGAAACATTCCACTAGATCCTAGTCCATTGTTTGATTATGGGAAGAAGCACTGTTGTAAACCAATAGAGAACTGCCAGGGACAATGAACTCCACACTTGGAGACTTGAAATACCTACTAATTAGTGAATGTTAAGTGAGTAAAATTTATTTATATAAAACCAAACAGAAATCGGAATTGGAGTAGGAGAGCAGCAACAATTAGTATTCGTGGAGGGAATAGTAACTCTAGGAAGTCACATAAACTCAATTGAAGGAATCTGCAATTAAGGGAACCCTCTTTGACTGAAAATATTGGAGACATTCAAAGACTTGAATTATATTGACAGAATTGAATATTTCTTGAAGAACATTAGAGTAAGTGAGAATCGTTACTCTTTGGATAGAAGGGTTGTCCAACTATTGCTTCTAGTTGTGAATGGATCGGTTTGTAGACTGAGATTGTAGTTATTTGGGTGATTAATGAATTTGATCTTATTGGATAAGTTTAATAGTGTGATGTAATTGGTCACATGATGGGAGAATTTGTGTCAACGTGATGGAAAAACTATGTCTTCTGTAAGTTGCAATGATCAAATTCCATGAGAAGACATGTTGGGTCATGTGGATAACTATTATAATCAGTTATATTAGATGATAATTAGGCCTTTATAGGGATTACACATCCATTATGTTTCTAGGAGAAGGATTATATAAAGGAGATGGCTAGCATTGTAAGGCTAGCTATTTATTGTAATATCATGATGTGGATTATTTGGAGATATAACATGGACCAAGATTGGATGTAGATCGTATTTACTGTCTCATAATGAATTACTAGGATAGGTACCAATCTTACTATTATGAGACAGTAAATAATATAAGCTCCTCAAGCATGAGTTGGATGATGTGGATACATTAGTTCTTATATCTACATAATCCACATCATCCAACTC
This sequence comes from Chamaecyparis obtusa, assembly GCA_027943335.1. Classification (NCBI taxonomy): domain Eukaryota; kingdom Viridiplantae; phylum Streptophyta; class Pinopsida; order Cupressales; family Cupressaceae; genus Chamaecyparis; species Chamaecyparis obtusa. The sequence continues at coordinate 210,413 of BSBK01002619.1, read as the reverse complement.
ATGCTTGTGGACCAAGATTGGATGTAGATCGTATTTACTGTCTCATAATGACTTACTAGGATAGGTACCAATCTTACTATTATGAGATAGTAAATAATATAAGCTCCTCAAGCATGAGTTGGATGATGTGGATACATTAGTTCTTATATCTACATAATCCACATCATCCAACTCATGCTTGAGGAGCTTATATAATAATCAACTAATTAATGTTTTTGGTTTTGATGTAGTCCTCTCCAACTCATGCTTGAGGAGCTTATATAATAATCAACCGATTAATGATTCGAGGGACATTTTAATTGCCTGTTCTAATCACTGATTTGAGGAATAGTGACAATGACTATGAATGAAGACTATATTCTTATTGTTTTGAAATTTTATGAGGGGTTTTATGTAATCTTAGGTTGGAATCAAATCCATTGTTTGATTATTGGAAGAAGCACTGTTGTAAACCAATAGAGAACTGCCAGGGACAGTGAACTCCACACTTGTAGACTTGAAATGCCTGCTAATCAGTGAATGTTGACATTACATATAATGCGGAAAACAATGTAGTCAACCTTATTGAGAAACCTAAACCTATTCCAAAACCTAGGCTTGAACCTTGCATAACCTTTGATATCAAGGAAACTATTAAGGTTGTTGATGGACCCCTATACATTACTATGAAGATTAATTGAGAGCTCTCTTGAGGAGTGCTTATTGATCCTATGTATGGTGACTGTTATTACCAAATAACATCTCTTTACCTAACAATTTCATCAAGAAACTTATGAAAAATCCAATGTCATGGTTTAGGTGCATGATTGTTTTACTTGTTCTACCATAAGTTTTATGACCCTTCCTATTGAAGTTGGTAAGAAGTGCTTAGATTGTCACCTTTGTCACTATTCCTAAATCCAATCAATTCCAAGTAAGACTAGGTCATCCTTGGCTTACTTTAATGAGAGCTATAATATTTAAGATTATGCAGTTAAGTGGTGAGGAAAAAAGTTTAGAGTTGGGTTGGGTTGGAGTTGGGTTAGAGTTGGGTGGGGTAATTTACTAATTTCTAGTGCCTACCTTTTAACTATCCAAATTTGACATCCTCAAAAATTGGTACTACTATTTTTCTGAAAAAGATTTCAATTAATCCTATAACACTTTTATTTTTATCCATAACCTCTTCCTATAAAAATAAATCCTAAGTAGCTGCATAGAACCCCAACCTTATTCAAGCCATGTCTTAGGCTCATATTTCATGGTTGAAGCACTTGTGCCCACGACTGTACGAAATACCATCAGAAGAATCAAAACACAGTTGAAAGTCCGCTAAACTCTCTTTGACAGTAATGTCATGAATGCATATTTTTATTTTATTCTCCAAATATTATTAATAGCAAAATTATAAATTGGTTGGCAAGTGCGAAATTAGTAAAATACAGGATGCAACATAAACAAGTACTTGTCGCTCATCTCACTTATGCATGACACCGAAAACAAAAGGAATTCGAAATAGATTTTGAAATATGTTCTACATGAGGATGAGGTAAGAAAACTTTTGGCAAAAAAATGTCCCAAATGTTACAGCCATAGGATTGATCAGATTGCTTTATAATGTGGGAAATCCAAACCATGGCCTTGAGACTCTATAATGAGATAATACAATATTTAAATAGCAAACCCATAAGTCTATCAATGGGCAATTTTAATACAAAAGGCATCTAAAACATTTTCAAACTCTTAATATCTGAAGTTTGTTTGAAAATGTAATTGCAACCCAATCTGATTGTGTGGAAGACCACTATAATTGATTGATTTCTACAGTTGCGGTGTAGGCCAATATTGGATCAAGACCTCCTTCGACAGGCTAGTTTATGGAAGATAAGTCCCATATTAAAGCTTGCAAGTCATCTCCTGCAGTACAAATATGAGTAGAGCTATGAGGAGCCCATGCAAGGGCATTAACACTTGCTTGGTGCTTAATTAGTGATACCCTCTTGATGGCCAGCAACTGATTTCTCTTTAAATCCCCAATTACTAGCCATCAACCTTCTTCCTTTGCTTTGGGATACCTCGGTGCATCAACTAAACCTAACTCCTATCTACCTTCAAGATTCTTTCTAGAGTGACCTACACTGTTACATTTTCTCTAGCCCTCACATCATCACTCTCAACTATATCATATGATAGATCAGTGTTTGGGAAGCGATTACAAAAATGAGTAATGTCTAACAGCTGTGAATATGTCATCTGTAACAATTCACGCCTTTCATCATCCTCCATCTCAACTAAATCAAAAATAGTTTCAATGCTTTTCCCTGGATTTTCATGGCACTTCTTAGCAAGTTCCTTGGTGAAATGTGGAAGTTGTAACAGGACAGAATCACAGTCCCAAAGACCTTGTGTAACCATTTGTCTCAATTCCATTGCTACAAGAGCTGGATTCAACCAGCCATTACTGGAAATAACATCCACCATAGCTTGAAGAAGTCGGTTAGCAAAAAGAAGCACTTCTTGCCGATCTAATGCTAGGTTGCCAGCTTTGACATACCTTGAGAAGTGAGTTTGCAACAATGCATTTGCCTTTACATGTGGATCGATATATTTTGGTTTGTCGATAGCAAAATTTTGATGATTTATCAATTTTCTTATAGTTTCTTCTTCACCTGGTCGTATGGGAAGCTGTGAATACTCTGAAGCAGAAGCAAGAATTTCAAAAATCCCTTTTAGCTTTGTCTTTGTAGTCAAGGATGAGCTAAAGAGTTCAATGGTGGTGTAGCTAATGTAGTAATAAGATGCTATCATCCCTAAGTTCAAAGGAGAAAGATACATATGATCTTCTATGGCAACACATTTGCTTGATTCCAAATCACTCAATGTGCTCTCTATAAGCTTAGAAAGGTGATCCGACAAATGCCTATGGCTGAAACCCTGAAGATTATAGTAATTTGGATTCTGTATGAATCTTCGGTAGAAGAATGTCCAAGTAAGATAGTCTACAGCACCCTGCTTACTTTCAATAGTGCCCATGACAACTTCAGCATTGATATGATCATGGAGAAAGTGATCAAGATGACTCTCAACAGGAAATGGCTCATATAAGAATTTTTTATAATATTCTTTACAAGGTGCATGGCATAAAATTACACATTTTCCAGCATTATCAAGCAGAGATCTACTAGCACGCCCCATCATTTGGAGAAGATCAGTAATAGGATAGTTTGTGTGAGCATTTTCCCATCCATTATAATACTGTGTACCCATGACAACCACCAAGTGTACTAACAAAGACAACCCCCAACTCATCAAACTACTTGCAACACACACCTGAATCACCCCTGCACTGAACAACTAAGCTACAAGTTCCCGTTCTACCAAAGTTAGACCTTCATGTAAATACCCAATTCCATTAGACAATGCATGGCTCAAAGTAGGTTCTTTCACTTTGGCAATGAAAGGTTTCAAATCTTCTTCAGTAAATTGAAGAAACTAGGATCTTTCCCCACCATCTGCATTTGAATAAGTTAATAAATCAAGGGCAGTAAGCCATGCGTGTTTTCTTGTTGGCACGAACACTAGAGCTGGTTTGCCTCCCTTCGCATGCTGAATTATTGATGTATTAGTTGGCTTGGTCATTGCCTGCATTCGAGCTTCAAATTTGCTATATCAACACCCTGAATATGAATCTCTAATGGTACATGATGGACACCAGGGGGAAATTAAAAAGCTCATGTGTAGTAGCTCCAATCCACTCACCAAGATCCTTAGCATTTGCAAGTGAAGTAGAAAGAGCAACAATTCGAATACAATTTTCAATTTGACTTGAAATATACCTCATTCTAGAAACAATTACTTCCAAGATGGGACCACCCTCTCCACCAATTAAATGAAGTTCATCCACAATAAATAAGCTGGCTTGCTGCACCTACTTACGTTGTTTCCATCTGCGGGACAGAGCATCCCATTTCTCAGGTGTACTTATAACAATCCGACCTTTCTCAAATAGCTTCAAATCAGTTGCAGTCTCACCTGTCAATTCAACTACTTTCCATCCCAGACCTTTCCCAAAATTATGCTCCCATTCACAATATTTTTCCTTTGCAAGTGCTGCTACAGGTGCAATATGTATGTTGATATTTCATTCTCTCTATATATGTTAAGTGTTTATATAAGAGTGGGGATATGCTATGTAACTTTACTTAGTCACGGTCTTAATTATATAAGGATATATACTGGGATATTATAAAATAATGAGCATATCTTTGAGAATTATCCTAAGATTGTAGGGCTCAAATATTCATTGTGATTAATACAAGTTTGTAAACATTGATTTGAGAGTTGCCCAATGTATGTTTTGAAAAGACAAGCTCAAACAATTGATGAACCCCAAAAAAAGTTGGTATACACTGCTCTCAGAATACCACTTATTTTCATGCTTTGTCAACTTCTTTCAGATCTTTGTAGCCTTTATCTCATAAGCTGTCAATATAAGTCATATCTCTGTCGCCTCTTATCACTTCACTGCAACAATCTCATAACAACCTTGTCTATCTGTGGCAACCTTAAGACAATAGTATGTTACAGACACGAATATATATTTTTTTAATATTGAAAGAATGCATAATACATTAGTAAGATAAATAAATCTTCTCCCATGAAATGGCAGTCCTTTAAAAAATGTGCAATACAAACAGATTGGCCATAGATAGGAATTCAATAGCTACAAAAATTATTCAGATTTTTTATGGGATACAACTTCTTTATCAATACAATATATTAAGGAAACACAAATTTAAGAGAATAGATTTAGAAGCTTTAGAATAAAAGGTGGTTGTTTCGCATATTATATGGTTTAAAATATTATGATAGATCAGTTATTTACGCTATTTAATCTTTTAGAAAATATTTTAAATTAGTTTGGATAACGTAATTAGTATGTTCAGATTTACACCAAGCTAAGTGTTTGACACAAACATGTTTACAAAGATTTCTCTTCTTTAGACTATTAAAAGAGTTTAAAGCATTTATATTGTGTTTTTTATATACATTTCTTTTGAGTTTTTTTTGTTAATTTAGATTTATTCTTGGAGTTTCATTTAAATCAAACTCTATATCCTTTTTGAATCAATGGATGTCTTTTCCTCAAGTCTTGGATTACTCTTTCAATCTATACAAATCAAAGTACAAGCCATAAATGTTATGAGATCAATGAATATGTTCCCCTTACTTTTAATGTCTCAATGTCACTTTCAACCCCTTCATAGTTTTGTGTTATCTTTAGCATTTATAATGAAGTTTATAGTATCATAATAATTAGTTTCAAAGGTTCCCGTCTCAATCACATGGATTCCACTTCTACTTCATGATTGGTCCTATTCTCCTCTTTTCCTTGTGATAGCTTTGTACCTAAAAGTCCCTATGGGCCATTATTCATCCATCCAAGGAATTTTCTTTCTCATATTGTCATTGATATTGTGGATCTTGCCTCTTCATTTTCTTCCTCACCTTTTTGGATGTTCTTGCAAACTTGTCCACGTTAGCAATCTACTAGATACATTAGAAATTGATGGTCCAAGGATATCCAAAAGAATTATTGTTTTCATACCATACCTTGTACATGTCATTGAGACCAACCTTGTGGGAAGCCTTGTTTTGGGGATTTTCAAGGTCCCCTCCATGACAATGTATTCTCAATTGTGCCAAATACTAATTAAAATGAAATGTCTAAGAATCTAGAGTTTCTTGGGCTTCCTTATTATCAAATGGAACAAAACCCACTCTTTCAAAATCTTCATGTAGAAGTCATTGCTAAAATTATTAACTACATACCCATGCTGCCTATCATCCATTACTTTGGTGCTAATTGAAGATCTAATTTGGTATATAAAGTCACAAATAATCACTTGTTGAACCTAGAATGGATTGGAGATAGGAGATTTGAGAAACCCTTGCATTGAGGGTTTAGAAGTACCAAATTGGGGTTTTGGGGGTTCCCGGTGGACTGAGTCTTATCCCTTCGGAATTTGTTCATTTTTAACCATTATATAACACTGCTGAGAGTTTGGAGTGATAAGGATAAAGGGAGAGTGATGATGCTTTGAAAATTGGTAGTTTTTATGCTATTTAAGGGTCACTGTGTGGGAACAGTCAAACCTGGTCCAAAGAAGCCCATAGTAAGTTTCTGATATGTTTTAGTACTTGGAAAAGGGTATTCATAAATGCTTTTGCTTTGTAAAGTGCTTTGGGAAAAGGTGAAGTTATTTGGGTTTGTATCCTGCTGTAGGGCTACTAGAATTGCAATTAGGTCTCTGGGACTGATTAAGAAGATTTGGAATATTGGGAACATAGGTTTGACTGAGAATCTTAAAAACCTTTGAATCTAAGTTAATAAAAGCCTATCAAATCAAAAACACCACTTAGGAGTCTTGGAATAAGTTTGGTGAGACAAGTCTCTAAGTGCACTTAAGGGTTTGGTAAGTCATAAAAGAGTAAGTATATATCCTTATATAATTAAGACCGTGACTAAGTTATATAAGAGTGGGGATACACAATATTATTGAACCATATTGAAGTGGAACCCAACTAGTTTCCATATTGAGACCCAAGTTTTATTTTTGCATCATTTTTATATTATGGTTTCATGATATTTATTGACCTCTTGAGTACCATAAACTTGTTAAGAAAATAATATGAGAAGAAAGAAGGGGTACCATGGTAGGGTTGGATGATTGTATGTTGTGTACGAATTGTGGCTAAGGCAAGGAAAAACCTATCTTGTAAGGCATGTTCGGTTTTCAACTCTTGTTATATTAGAAATTATGTTGGACATAATGTTATATTGTGATGATATCAAGATTTATGTAGGTGTTAACCTTTTGGAAATTATATATACAAATTTCAGGTGTGTCATGAATTTTAGTCTTATTTCCATTTACTAGAAAACATACAAATTTGGAAGGTAAACATACAAATTTAGAATCCATAGTTGTGCTTCAGATTAGAATCTAAGATTTTACTTAAAGATTTTGATGATGTTTTAGATGACATTGGAAATGCTCATGTTGGCCATACATTTTACCAGTACGAGGCCATCCCTTTTGATTATAGTTTTGAGGGTTTTTTGATTGATTTTTGAGTTTGTTTTCCAACCGTACAAATCTAATTTGTAGGTCATATAGCAAGGAAAGGGTAGAGTGCTAACTAGATGTGTTACAATATTGTTTAATGTCACATAAATGCTTTTAGTCATACTTACATTTTGTGTGTTGGTTGTATACATTATTGGCAAATACATTTTAATTTGATAAATTTACATTCCAGCATGTGGCACTCTTGTAACTTGAACATCATGGTCAAGCTTTGAATATTCACATTGAAGTACAAATGGAGGACCATTGAACAACAGGCCATGAACATGGTGCATTCAATGTAGCTAGCTTGAAATTGGCAATGGCTTCTTTAGTTGGAAATAAAAGGAGAACTTAGCAAGTACAACTTGATCATTGCATGGAGAATGTTGTACATCATATAGGAAATATGAACTGTGTTGTTGTGTCACATTTTTTTTTTAACCAAAACTTAGTATTAGTCGATTTTTCCACCTTTCCACAGTCCTATGTTCGATGAGAATGATATGCATTCAACGTCCATTTCTACAAAGGTTGGTGGAAATTTTGACCCACAGTTGGTCTCACTTTCCACCTTTCCACAGTACTATGTTCAATGAGAATGCTACACATTCGACGTCCATTTCGACCAAATTTGGTCTCAATTTCGACAAGAACGCCGACCTAAGTTGGTCTCAATTATTCCAGTTCCAAGCAATTGATTCAGTCGATAATTCGACCACTCTTAGGGTCAAAATTTCGACTATGGTTTTCCCTGTAGAAAAATCAATGACAAAACTTCAACCACGGTTTTAGTCATCTGTTTGACCAATTCATGTCGGAAATTCGACTAATCCTCGTCGAAAAATAGGGTAAAATTTACTAGTGTCTTCAACAAGATATATTAAATCATCAAAACTTCACATCTTTGTCACTCAAAAAAAAATCTCACAAGCTCGCAAGAGAACCAGCTATGATACCATTGTAATATCTCCCTAAGGCTTTTTTGTTCCAAATTTTACTAAATGCACCCAAAACATTTAAACAAACAATTTTCATGCAAATTAATTTCTATTCATCCAACAATTTATTTTGAATAATATATATAATTTGAAATAGAAATGAATATTGTTATCAAAATAGACAAGTCATTACAACCATGTTTTCCAAACAAACATGAAATAGCTCTATTCACAATTTCGCCCACATGTGAACTCCGTCGCAAATCCACCTCAAAGTCGAATTGGGGTTCCATCCAGTTGATTCAATTGTCGAAGATTTTCGTCCCAACAATTATAAACTAAAAGCTTGAAGCTTCAAAATTCTCCAACGGAACAATAACCAAGCATACCCAAAATGAGCCTCTCCTTTTAAAGCCCATTATTGTGACTCTTTGTTTTCCCTCTACATGTCTCTTCATTTTCCTTTCTTTTTTGCCTTTTTATTTTCCTTATTTAATTTGATTTGAACTTAGGGAAATAATAATGAAATGAATTTATTAATGTTCTAGCTCACCACTAAAGTCATTTTAATACTTTGTTAAATAATTAAATTAAGTCATTAAATTTATTTTATTTCGACAACTTAATTTAATTATTTAATTAACTTATGTTATCGAAATAAAGGGGACATTACAGTTGTGTAATTCTACTTTCTTGTAAAAGCACTTCACTGAATCTTTAACTCATTTGATAGCATTTATTTCTTGTAAAGAATACTTAGGAGAATTAAACATGTACCTTTCATCTTTAGTTAAAAAATTTGTTCCAACTCTACTTGATTGAGCTAAAAGAAAAACTAGACAACAATAATAAAGGGTGGGTCACAACCAGTATTAAGTAGTATGTTGATCTTTTTTCTTTACATATGAATGACTTATGTTGTCCTCTTGAACATGCACGTGCTAGTGTTTCTTCAAAGTCATCAAATATGAGCAAACTACTATAATGAAATGAACAATAAGGGTCAAATGAAATATCTGATCAATAACATTAATATTTAGAAGGTGCATTGACAAAGTTCAAAAGATGCCCTTCTATTGAATGCTTATGCTCTAAATATTGGTCGAGCAAATCAAGGCTTTCCCTACAAAAGTGACACCAACAAAAATTGCATGATTGGTTTTCAATATCCACAAAACTTTGATAAGCAAATTGGGGAGTCGTTAAGGCCTTCTTGTAAAGGAACATTTCCAAGAAGTCGCTAGGCTTGCTGATACAAAGTTGCATATAGGTGAGCTGAAAGAAAAATATGATAGGGAAATTGTATTACTAATGTTGTATTGCTCAGTAGAGGGCCTTTTGGGATGTGCCTTTAGGTGTCAAGGACTTAAAAGATACAGGTTTCAAAAATGTGCATAACAACATTCTCAAACTAAATTCAAACTTACAAACTTTGATCACATCATTTCAAATATAACAAACTTTCAACTATTGACAAGGTTTCATTAATTGGTAGTCACATAATGCTAGATGCTTGACAAGGCCACAAATTTATAATAACACAACTATTCTTCCATGAGCCACATTTGTTCATGACTAGAGAAACTTATTCTCAAGAGTGAATGCTATGGTGTATTGCTTATAGAGTTCTCAATCCTAGTTTTATTTGACAATACTTAAAACAAATTAATGGTTTGAGGATTGGAACTACTCAACTTTAACTAAATACTTTATTCAAATAGGAATTTTAAACTTTTTTTAAAAATGATAACTTAATTTTCAAGAAACAATAATGAAGGGGGAAGGGAAATGGTTATAGAAGAGTTCTTATCTAAAAATAGGGGATTATTTTCAACAAAAATGTCTTGTCTAAGAAATGTGAGTCTTTGAGCTCTATTTTGTTTTATTAGTCAAGAGGAACTATTGTCTTATGTCATATGTTATTCCTAAAGCTAATTATTCTCATGTACTCTTGCTTATCTATCCACTTTCCCTTTACATAATCTTCCTCCAACTCTAGATCGAAAGTCTTTGTGTTTTTTATAATTACTTCTCTTCAAAGAATCTAGGTTGTGTTTCTTATGTTTACAGACATCATTCTTTATCGTTTCTCTCATTTTCCCTTTTCTACCTTTAATACTTTTAGTTAGAAGCACTCAAAAATTACAAAACTCCATCATACAAGGGAACTGCTCCTCGCAAAAAGAAAGGAGAATCACTGACCTAACAATTTATCCATTTGTTGGCACATTTTTTTTTGCTAGTTATTAATTAAGTTTAGTAATTCTTGCAATGACTAATATTTAATAACACATGAAAGTGTAACAAATGATTATTGTTTCATCAACATTAACAATGAAAGCGTAACAAAAACTAACAATAATCGTCTTCGATTGAAGGTTTCAAACAATGGAACTTATAATTAAGCAAGTCATAAATCTTAAATCTTTGTATTCTTAGCATTTGATTCCATAATTAACCCACATGTTTCCTCAATGAAACTAAAATTTAAGATTTAACCATCACAATGATTACTGTTTCATCAACATTAATAATGAAATTGTCACAAAAAATAACAGTATCATCCTCGATTGAAGGTTTCAAACAATGGACTTATAATTAAGCAAGTCATAAATCTTAAATCTTTGTATTCTTAGTATTTGATTCCATAATTAACCCACATGTTTCCTCAGTGAAACTAAAATTTAAGATTTAACCATCACAATGATTACTATTTCATCAACATTAATAATAAACCTTAATTAGAGCAATATACAATAAATTTTCTCCATATTTTAAAAAACATAGGCTATTAACATATTTTGGTGATCTTACCTAAAATCTAGAGATGTTTTGATGCAAATCAATGCCTTGCATATGCTAACAAGTTTCAAGGCAATTGCATAGCAAAGGAGTTTTCTTGAGATTATATCATTTCCTCGAGTTTTGTTTCTGAATTGTCCTCGAGTTGGTCAAGCATGTGTACTCTTTAAAGGTGATTACATGTTCAAATTTGAAATCACACCTTAAACAATTTATAATAAGAATAAATTGAAAAACAAATTTGGAGTAGGGGAGAGCATCACACATCTTAAACAATTTAAAAGACTAGAATTATTATAAAAAAGAAAAAAAATCTCCTACAATATTTGCACAAGTGAGATCTTATATGCCAATTTATTATTTTTTTAAGAGTAACGTAAAAGACCATCCAATATCTTTATTTTTCAAAACATTCAAAGTACACTAGTATTCTTTTGTGTTGAACCTAATAAACAAAGACATGCACAATATTTTATCCAATAAAACTAATGTCTTCCAAACTCAAATGTTATAAAATACCCTTTTTAATATTTAATACAATATTAATTGAAAGAATACCATTACTTTCCGTTATAATTTTAACCTAGGTTAATAAATGTTATGATTAATAATATTAACATAGTTAACAGCGTAATTAATAATTTCTGGTTTTTGTCAATAATTCAATCAAATATTGAATTTGATTTCATTTCAAATTAATTAAGAAAAAAAAGGTAACTACATAAAGTACCCTATATTTACACTATTTTATCGTTCATTTGATTATTTGGCATGTATATTAACATCTTTTCCCATACGCACTCATACACGTGCATGCACACTTTGTCCACGAGTTTGATGCTTTAGAGAGTCCGCCAAATTTCTTAGATCTTAATAATATTACCATCTCCTTGATCGAAACAGGAGCTCTTATAAGATGCAGACATTCAATGAAGGCCGATATCAAACAACATACGTTAGAGGACTCGTGTTTGCTTTTCACAATCCCCAAAAAGGAAGAATTAAAATCATTTCAATACCAAAAGTACGAAATTCGGCTTTAGGTGATAATGATTAACATTAGAATTATAACAGTTATAGATGGAATCGAATATCATTTTGCAAGGGTTCCAATTCATCCTAAGGGTTTTACCACTGAGATTTGCCTTGTAGAGATATCTACTCTAAGGAAAGACTTTTTCTTGTAACATCTTATGTATACATACAAAAAATCTCAAGATCACATACATGCTAAAAATTCTATATTTGGTAAGGTCTGTCTCAACACTACTTGTGAGATTATGTAAAACCATCATACATATAATAATTAGCAACGATATCCCTTGGATGTGTTACTCCGGATAACCATGCTCATCCAGTATGGTTAAGTGTTCATATTTCCATCTTGTGAGCACATCGTACGGGCAAGGTTCCAGTTTGAATATAGTATAGGAGTCTTCAATTTACAACAGCAGTCTTTAATCTACGAACCAACCTTTGGAACATGTGGGCAGGCCATTTGAGGCTCGCCTTTTGACCATAAATTACTTAGCTCACCCCGCCAGAAACCCAAACTTAGGACAGTGCCTGCACAGTTGCAAAGTTTGATGAAACAGAAAGATAACATAGTTGCTGGTGGTGATAAATCCTGCCCCAAATTAATGATGTAAATTTATAAGCACGTTTAACTAAAAGTAAGATAGGGGCATACCAAGGGTACAGGGAACAATGTAAAGAAGAGCTGGTTGGCCGTCATCCATCAGATTCAATGCAACATATGTAATAAATAGGCCTGCAAAACAAGTTATTTGTCACATCTTTATGATTATCTGTTTATAAGCAGCATACTAGCAGATGTCTATCAAAGATAGACCCAAATATCATCGTAAAGATTTCAAAAGTACTGGATTTTCAGCTTCATTGATTATATATCCATCTTTCAGTCTTTCTATGTGTTCATCTGTTTCTGTCTGTCTATCTATATCTGCTGAATGCAATATGAGTTTCTCGGAAAGCTTTCAGCCGATTACAAAGACGAAAAGTAGTATTTTAATTTCCTGTATCCTAGCAACGCATTCTATCTGAAAATCAGCAAAATGTAGAATCTCACAGATATACGTTTCACTTCATTGTCAAAAAAAAACAAATTTCTGTGGGTTCCTAGGGTTAACGAACCCTAGACCTGGAAAAAGTATTGGAAAAGTACGGAATTTCAGTCTTTAACATATGTAAACTATGATTCTATAAATATAATATGAATGTTGAAAAAATCGAAGCATCTAGTTTTCTAACCATTGGGCAATCTCTAGTCTTCATCTCCGTACATATTCCCATAGCTACAAAGAAAGTAAGCGAAAATGAAAGCTGAATGATGTATTACTGTTTCCTCTTTTAGCATTTTCTTTGATTTATTTTATCATAAAAATTCACTGCTAAGTTTTAATTGTTTATGAAGATAAATTTATTCTGCTTTGGTACATTCTCAGCAATTATCTTTATTGCCATGAAAGATAAAGGGATGAGAATAAATAATTTTTGGTAAACTTTTCCACCCGCCCAGTTGGTTGCTAAATCTGTCACCCTATTTCTTGTAGAATCGTCCTCCTATGGCATGAGAACTTGAGATTCTTAGTTTCCATCTTAATTTCTTGAATGCTATTGTTCATTTACCTGTCGCTGTTCTATCATACTTCTAATCCTACAAAAGTCAGTTTTCCGTCACCTTTTGTTCACTGCACTATTCATCTTTGACTTCACACTCGAGTTACTCCACCATTTTTTAATATTTCATCAGCAATTCTTGGTTATCTATTAAGAATATTAACTATACACTATAATTGCAAAAGAAAGTCTATTATGGTATTGAGTAGTTTGTAATCCAATTTTCATCAAGAAAAGCAAAATGTAATACCCAGGAGGAAGCATGGAGATATTGTTGTGGTTCAGGAAAACGAAAAATCAGCCTCCTTAACACTTTTTCAAGGTTTCTTGTTCCTTTGCATGCACTTCTACTTGATTCTAACTTTGAATCTCAACTGTTTGATGGGTTTTTGAAGTGGTGTCGTTTGTCATTTGGTCCGGGTTATGGGACTTAATATGGAAAAGATAAATATGCTACAATTGTTTATCCTCAAAGAAAGAATTGATTGGTGTTTTTGACAATTTATGTGACTGGACGGGTGAATCTCTGTCTACAAATAATGCAAACCAGAGAACAAAGATATTGAAAAAACAGGAGGACCCCTCATTGTGACCAAAATTGGAAGAGCAGCAATGGATATGCGAAATACATTCAATCTAGTAATCTTCAAGAGGGCTTGAAAGCCATCAATTGCAAGTTGCAAAGTAAGAAGGGTTGAAATTGATTTTTATTGGCTTCAAAATTCAAGAACATACTGCACAAGACTGGTACAGGTCTGAGATTTTCTAAGATAACCAAAAGAACATAAATAGCCTGAATTTTGCACGGAGCACCTGCTGCAATCTGATCTGCAACAGTAGTCATGGAAAACTTCAGATTTCTACCTTGTAATTGCTCCCAAACCCTGCGTCCAGCTAGAAAAATACTACAATTGACCAAAGAGGCGTAAGACAGGCTTGATTTGCCGTTGGCGAGGAATGTATACGCCCTAAACAACCCAGATCTGCAATCTGATCACTTAAAATTTTAAATCTTCTTTTCAAGATGCCTGATCCACTTATTCCTTCTCTCAACAAACTGCTATTGAAGGATTGCCCAATTAGAATACCCTTCGATGATCTCACACACCTGTCGGTACTCAATCTCCTAAGAGTTTTCGTTTCCAGAAGGCCTGATCTGCTGCTCAAACTCTTACTCAGAGCTCAAACCCAATTCTCTGCTGTAAAAATGAATGCTTGAATCATCCAATGAAGCCCCCATATGTTTTTATAATTCACTCCAAACCTTAATCGGCTCTTTTAGGGTTCCACTTGATTTAAATAAGTATATTTTAAATTTTTCTCCCCCTCCTAGAAAGTTCAACTACTTTAAAACAACATTAAGTCTCCTAGGGATGTGGGGGCACTTAATGCAATATTATAAAGTAATTTCTATTAAAAATCACTTTATTTTATTTAAAATAAAATATTAAAATAATAACTTTAATATTTCAAATTTATTCTTGGATCCATCACCTAAACTCAAAACTAAAAACTGAGTGCTGTCGTCAGTCCAAGGATATAGCAGGGCCACTGTCAGTCCCCCCTCCTAAAGTTTAGAGAACTGTCTCAAACCATTTGCGATGGCTCAGAATGTTTCCCAGACCATCTCTTAGTCTCCTCCTAAAAAATAGGAAACTACATTATCATATCTTAAAAGGTTTGTAAAGCCCCCCACAGGGCTCCACTAACCCTGGTTGGCTCTCCTAACCACTCTGCTGACCTATGGGAACCCCTGATTATAGGCTAGTAGACCAACCTCTGTTGTAATCTAAACTGCCGAAGTTGGGGACATTACATTATCACTACTATTGATCAATGATGAAGTATCATACTATCAATGTATTTACAATTCTATATATTTTTAAAAGTTTTAATATATATACAATACATACACATACACATACGCATACGCATACGCATATACATATACATAGAGACATATGTATACATATACATACATACAAATATATACATATACGTATATATGTATATAAATACATACACACGTATATATGCGCACACATGCGCACACACATATATGTTGAAGTTTTTACATATATATACAATACATACACATACACATATACATACACACATGTATCTATGGTATGGCTATATATATATAGCCATACCAAAACATACGATACTAAAGAAAAATATTTGCTGTGCCATTATATCAGAACCCTATACCTATACCAGAACTGGCAACTTAGTTTGACACAATACAAAAGTTTTGTATTGGGCACAACAGGTGATAAATATGTACAGGGTGAAATAAACAAAGATAGAATAAAACATTCCAATCTTACAAAAAAGAGTGTCATGGCAATGTAAGAGTTCACCTAACCATTGTAACTGACAGCAATGAAGTTGATGATTTTGGTTGCAAATCCTTTGTATCACTTTTGGCATTACCAACCACTGGTTAATCCCTTTCTGATCTTGTGCATAGTGTACATCCTCCTAATGAAGTGTAATTTCCTCAATTTTAACGTCATCTTGTTCTGCAAGCATTGGCCAGTTTTCAAGGTTTTCAATAGGTTCCTTGATGCACTAGGCGGGCTCCAATGTTCTTGGTGAGCTCAGTTCTCAATTCCAATGGGGTTCGATAGCAATTCTATTTTTTGGCATATGCTATTTTTAGTAAGTGTCATTTTGAGCACTTGGCCTCGGTTTCAGTTCCAACTCCACTTCTGTGTGAAGTGTTTTCTTTTTCAGTGTCGTGCCGAAGTTTTTAAGGTGATGGAAAATAATATTTTATATATCTCACCAAAAAGTAACTTCAATATTATAACTTGTGATATAATATTTTATAAGTATGTCACCTAAAAGGAGACGCCTAGCTCTGGGAGCTATAAATTGTGTTTTAAAAGTCATATGGGGGCGTTGTCCAAGAAAACATTTTATTTGAATATTCAAATTTGCCTTAATTTCTCCCTCCAAGCCTATATATTTAAATTCTCACTCTCATTCTCTCATTCTAAATTTGTACACTTTATCAAAATATTGTCGAAATGAACTTTGAGAGTTCTACTTGGGATTGTTGAGGACGAAAAGCCTTTGCAATTTGTCTGGTTACAGTGGTGAAAGATCCACCCTAGCTGATTACTGGTTTTCAACTTTTCAGTCCAAGAAGACATTGATTTGCTAGAGTTTGGTGATGAGGGTTTTAGTGAAAATGAAGATTTATGAAGTTTTTCAAGTTGCCTTCATGGTTTTTGGTGTGTTTTTTATGACTTTTGAAGTGCTGTTCGTATTTTGGGGATTTTGGCAAGTTCGAGTGAAATTTCCAGTTCTGGCTGTAACTTTCTATCTAAACAGGAAACCAAGTTTTTGCACATATCTCTTGAAGGAACCATTTTCTACTTATGGGTATTGATTTAAAAGATTTTAAACAGCTGGGTGATAACATTCCATATGTTATTTGTTTTGTCTGGTGAACATTTGAATTTACAAGTGAGATCGCCTCTTTCAGGGTTAGCACCCACCTTGTTTATGGAATATGCAGCTCAAAGGAAGGGTAAAGTGAACAAAGGAGGCTCTTAACCTCACCATAGAAGGGCTAGAAGGCACATTTCATGCTGTAGCTTCTTGTAAGGCAGTTTGATGGCAATTTGAAGGGATTTAGTGAAGTTCCAGACTTACTGTGTTATGACAGTCCATTTGTAAGCTTGGAAATACTGCTGTTAAGGTTTCAGACCTCCTCATGCTTATAGCAGGCCATTAGTGAGCCTATAGAAGGGTTGGAGAGTAGCTATTTGATGATTAAAAAACAATAACCAAACCACATACCTACAGGAAGCTGTTTACTGCTGTTAAGTGCTGTAGCTGAACATATCTTTTTGGATTCTTGACTTTCTCTGTTGCTCACTGTGCTTTCAGTTTCACAGGGACAGTCATTGTTGACATTTATTAGGTCTGTTCATAATTTAAATTGCTTTGTTTTCTAGTGTATTTGGTGAGAACATTAAAGAGTAGATATTATCTTGTTTGGCTTATGGACATTTACATATGCAATGTAATCTGCAATGGTATTGAAAGCAAATGAATGAAATCTGAAATACAAAACCAATCAGCAAGCTGTCTAATATTCATTTCTTGATATCACTCAAAATTGCAAAGCATCATTTACTAAAAATTCGGGGGTAAACATTACAGAAACAGATGGTGCTCAAAAGGATGATAAGTAGGCAAAGAACTAGTGCAAACTGTTTCTTTGATAAGATAACTGAAGGATGCTAGTTCTGTTGTCAGCTTTTTAGACTCTTAGAATTTTTTGTATAAAAAAAATGTGACGCTTCAAAAGAGACAACAATGTAAACCTTCTAAGTTGAAAAAGCATTGATATCTTAATGCAGCTCAAACATGAGACATTCATTTTTTGTATAACATTTCTCCCTGTATTTAAAAAGAATGTTCTTAGTATTGACAAATAAAAACAGAGATTCTTCATATACTAATAGAATAAGCTAATGACAATATCCATAGTTCTTGAATGGATAAAATACAACATTTATTAACAATTTTCACGAGTTACTAGCAAATTCTACAATTCTAAGTTACACAGTCCCCATGTGTAAGACAGGTATCTTGTACAAAGTAACTGAAACCATAGAAAATATCCTTACCAAATCCATAGCCAATCATGGACCATAGGAAATAACCTCCCTGCAAACTCTTCTTTGCTGCCCAGTCATATCTGCAAACAAGGAGTTGTTCAATCAAGTTGAGCAAAACAAGGAATAAGACACATTTTTTTATTTAGTGATTCCTACCAATCCTAGAAATGTGTCCTCCGTTTCTTTGACAATAAAATACAGAAGACAACACAATGATTACATTAAGACAAGAGGATACACAAAAGGGTAATTAAAACTATAGTTATATATATTAAATTTAATTAAATTTAGTCACTTAAGTGCATAAAAGTGGGTTTTTTATCATTCATTGCATATCATTCACATGCAAGTCATTTTTAAAAACTCACTTTCAATAAATTTAAATCCCATAGTCACAATAACAGACTTTTTATATGCAATTGCATATATTCAAGTATAAAACATGTGTAAATGTAGTTGTTTAACACATTTACATATTATGTTTTATAACTTAAGTGAAAAGGTGGCTTTTTCAAGCTCAATTGCATGTGCAATTGATTTTAAAAATCCTATTTTATAACTTAAGTGGAAAAGTGGCTTTTTCCAAGCCAAATACATGTCTTTTGAAGTATGTATTTGCACTCAAAAAGTGTGTATTTAATCACTTAAGTTATAAAGTGTTATTTTTATATGCAAATGCATATATAAAAAAATGTTTTTTAACCATTGAAGCTAAAATACATGTTGTTGACTCAAAAAAGTGCATTTTTACTCATTCTTGCTTATGTTTTCATTAAAGGACACATAGTAGCGATTTTTTATAAGAAAACATATGTTTTTCACTTAGAAAAACCCACTCTTTTTGGGGGGCTTTTGGCCAAAACTGGGTTTTTGGAGGACAAACACACAAGATTCATCATCAAAAACTTCAGATTTGTTCCTCCAATAGGGTCGTTTTTGCCTTAAATCCATCAAGGATCAATCTTGGCTCATCAAACTTGCAGATTGAAGGTGTTTTAATCTAAAAACACCCTGTTTAGGGCACGTTCTTGCCCAAAAACGACCCATTTTTTGCCATTTTCTTCCACCAAATCCAAAAGTTTGCTATTAAAGGAGAGATCTTTGGCATTACTTATCATTTGCAACTTGTTTACAATTCTTTTCAAGTTGCATTTGATGCCTTAGACACCATTTTTTTGCATTATATATTGCATATGTTTTGGTCAAAATGGTTGCTATTATTGTGCATTTTTTATCTCCAACTTCCCACACTTGGCAAGCAACGAATCTTGACTCAAAAGTGCATTCATTTTGCAAGGATTGAGTCAAGATTCGAGATCTATTTAAGTCCCATTCTTGCAATCTTTCTAAATCCGAAAATCTTCTTGGATTTGTCTCAGATTTTGTATAGAGATTTGAAGAGATTTATTCATTTTCTTTTTGTGAAAAAGAGGTAAGATTTCTTGTGATTTTCAGAGGGCAAATTTGTATATATGGTTGTTCTTTCGTTTTTTGCAAATCTCTTCCGTTTTTTGCAAATCTCTTCATTTCATTTTCAGATTTGCATTTGTTTTGTGATTTGTTATGTGCTCCTATCTTCCGTCTTCATTTCTCCAAGTTGCATATGCAAGAGTCTCCACTTGCTTGCATATGTAGTCGAGATTAAAAACCCCGTTCTTGAATGAAACTACCAAGGAAAGCAAGCTCATTTTGCACATGTTTTTGCACCCAAAAAGCCCACTTTTACGCTTGCATGTACTTCATCCGCGCTTGTTATATCACTTTCATGTGACTTAAAACTCGTGATGGTGGTTGTTTGCACACTTGTTTATGATGAAAACATAACAATTCATTATAAGTAGATGTTATGCTGCTCATTTTCCACGCATAAAGCTTGCTGTCCGCACATGCTATTACCCTCCAAAAACCCGTTTTTGGGTTTTCCTACCATATAAGCATACATTTTGAGCTCAAAACACATATATCAATTCGTTGTGCCAAAAGTTTCCAGCCATCCTCCATATGCAATCCCAGAAAATCCCATTTTTGAGTTTTTCCCTCATTTGAAGAGTTGGTTTTTCCTAAAATCCTTCTCGCTTTGTTACTCAAAGGCCTTCCACTTATATCATATACGCATACTCTTTCAGATATGCAAAGTTCGAGCTTGAAAGACCATGTTATGGCTTTTTCAGGAAACTCAAGAATGACAACATGCATAACCCCAGACATGCACAAAAGAAAGAGGGACACGAGGCAAGAACAATCACATAATGACGCCTACAATGAGGTGAAAGAATGATTGCATGCATAGAATGTTTTCAAGACGGAGATGAAAAGAAACAAATGTGTTTTTCAAGAAACAACCACCATTATACTGTAGAACGCGCAAGGATGCAAGTTCCTATTCCAGATCAAGATACTTCCACCAAACCGAGCACATCAATCGTAAAGCCTCCTTGTAGCAGCATGAAGACCAACAATGGATGATGTAATAGGGGTCGTGTCTTGTCAAACACTTAGAATATTTTCATCATGCATTTGTAATTTGTATTTGACATATTACATGTAATGTAACAACAAGATGTAATCGCATGTGATAGTATCACTTGCAAAGTTGTAACATATAATCAAGTTGCAAGTGCGTTGTAGCATTGAATAAGTCAAAGTTAGTTAGTTAGTTAGAGAATATGTCAAGGTGGTTAAAGGCAAAAAAATTCTATCAGTTTGTATCTACACTCTAAGACTTTGAGCTTAGATCTAAATTTGAATTGCTTTCAATAAAAGGGGCAACTTACTTTCAAACTTTGTGTTGATTCAAGGTATTATGTGACAACATTTTATAGATATTGATTGTGAGTTTGGAGTTTTGCTCAAGAGAGATTTGAATTCAATTGTGCAGACTTTGAGCTGCCTATTGCATTCAGAGCCAATTTGAACTTTTGAAGACTTTGTGCTGCAAGAGGACAAATTGTTATAGTTGGTAGTGGCTGCAAATACTAGGAGTTGAAGACTTTGAGCTTCAGCTTTGAGTGTTTTATTTTAATTTCAAGATTATTAGTGAGACTTTGAGCCTCACTATTGATTCTAGTTATTCTTCAAATAGGATTAATCGCAAGAGACTTTGGGCTCTTTTTTTTTAATCTACCAAATATAATTATAATTGTTGCCTTAGAAGTTGTTCTTACGTCAACTACCAAGTCACCAGTATTATCATAGCAATAGGAGATCTTTGTAGAGTTAGAAAATTGTTACTTGTGAATCTTTCCTAAAAAAGAGGAACAAATTGGAAGAATCACCTCTTTGTTTAATTTCAATTGAAGTCCTACTGAAGCCACCTGCGGTAAGAAGGGAGCCTCCCCTATTGCTGAGAGGAGAGATTTATCTCACTGTATCGTTGCCTAAAGTTACAATTTTGTAAGGTTGGTTATTTGGTCCATACAACATTTGATGGTCTATCTTGTTCTACAATTATAGACTTGTAAACTAGTCCCTAGAAGGGAATGATCCATATTCTTGGCTAAAGGGCATGAATTTAATACTAATTTAGGCTCTCTATCATATTATTGCTTTGCTTGATGACTATGACAGTGCTATAGTATCATTTTATTTTTACATATTCTCATTAGTAGAAGTGAAGAGGTAATGTATGTATAGGTCATCTTTTGTCTTCATAGCATTTTATCATTCTCTCAAGTTGTAGGACAAAAAACCTTGGCATATCAGCCTGATGTTTATATGTAACCCCATATTGCACCAAGATGTCCAAGCTTTATGACATCAGAATCTTGGCCATTGTGATTTTGTATGCTTATTTTGAGATTATGCATCTATCCTAAAATGTGTTTGTCTTTGTCTTCTACTTCTACTTTAAATGAGTCGGTACTTTGACTAAATTTGAAGGCTTGGTTTATTAGCAAAATGCTTTTAAATGTAACTTGGTTTTGTAACTTGAATCTTTAAAAATGCATAATTCATGCCCATTTGACTATTAATTGTTATGAGAAATGGTTTTTGTTTTAGTGATTGATTAGATTTTTATTTGGACAATATACTCTTTGAAGTTTCCTACTTCAAAATTTTGCAATGATAAAATGATTTTTTCTTTTACCCTACTAGAATGCAAACATGTTTATTGTAGTTGTTTTGAGATCTTACTAAGTTTTCAAAATTTGCCATGATAGTGCAATCTCTATGATTAAACATTCCTTTTGATATTAATGACAATTTGCTAAGTTACCGAGTACACCCTTAAGGCATCCCGCACTCCTATAGCATACGCTCGGCTACAAGTTCACTCGAGGATATGCCCTAGGTACTTGAGTGTTTGCATATGCCCAGGTACATACTTGCACATACCAAGATATACCCAAGCACACCCAAAGGAGCCAAGTGCCAAAAAGTAACAAAAATGTTTTTAAACATTTTTTTTGCATCCAAAACCCCTAAAAGCATCATTTTGCCCAATACAAAGATCATTTTATTGTCTTCACTCTCTTTTATCATTTTCTCTTTTAATAAGTTTCAAGGCATAGCCCTAAAACGCCCACTTCTAGCCCACAAGAAAATGAAATGTTTCCCTGCACCCTTTTTATCATTGGGTTCTTCTCACATCTAACACCTTACACAACTTATCAATCCTGCCTCTCAAACCCTTTTTTTTGCATCCAAAAACCCTAAAAGCATCATTTTGCCCAATACAAAGATCATTTTCTTGTCTTCACTCTCTCTTTTACCATTTTCTCTTTTAAAAAATTTTAGAGCATAGCATTAAAGCCCCCACTTCTAGCCTGCAAGAAAACGAAACGTCTACCTGCACACCTTTTATCATCTGGTTTTTCTCACATCTAACACCTTGTGCAACTTATCAATCCCGCCCCTCAAACCCATTAAGGTCTCCACTCCCATATTCCCACCAGTTAGTGGGATCTCTTGTTATATGATAAATTTAATAGCAATGAGAGGGTCTAGGAGTAGACACCAGAATAAAGAACATGGACAACAAACAATATCACTATTAAATGTCAATTGGTAAAGATTGATATTAAATATTTAACTATCAATTGTTTGGTGCCATTTAATATTTGTCTTTTATCACTACCATTTTGGCATTTGGCTTTGATCAATGATGATCATACTATCAAATGTATTTGGTTTTACAATTCTGCATATTTCTTTAAACTTTTTGTATATAATATATATATACACACACACACGTACCCAAGGGCAACACAAATGCCCATACCCATGTATCCAATTCTCGTGCCTGTACCAGCAACAAATAAATTGGAATGCAGTCTTGTTAGTAACATTTTACCATGCATTCACATCATACAACAAGACTAAAGCTTTACTCACATATCACTCAACTATTTTATTGTTAACTTAGCAATGCCTTTATCAACTTCATATAGAACTTACCAAAGAATCACTTAGTAGCAAAGCCTACATGCTATACTACATTCTACCATGATTACCTGGAGACCCGTCTCGCACCCCCTAAGACCCGTATCGAAGATGGAGACGTGTCTCCACTATGGAAGACGTCTCCAGAATCTTCTCCGTGCACATGGTTCTTTTGGTTGTCATCTCTCGCCATCTTCGAAGTCTCCCAGCCAAAATTTGACATCTACCACAAGAAAAATTAGGGCAAAAGGCAAAAAAGGAAGACAAACAAGTAAATTAAGCTCACATAACGTTTCAAGCTGATATTTTGGATGATATAAAAATCCATGCGAAGTTATAGTGATTGGATCTTGTGACGAACCTGCCTAGCTCCTAAATATAATTCCTTTCTCTGAAATTACTTGCAATAATTATATCTTTGTGTTTTGTTTGAGTTTATTTCAAATGAAATTTCCCGCCAATTTTAAATATCATAAATAATATCAGACTAAATATATTTTGAACAAACACCAATTATTCAAAATTATAGAAGTGGCAATTCTTATAAACATCAAATTATTCAACAACTATTGGCACCTGGCAATTGTATGAATGTTGCAGAATTAAAATAACATCCAGGAAAGTCAACGCAACAGCCTATATGAATCTTCAGCCACCTCCAAGAAAGAGAACGCAACTTCTCTAATTCCAACGCAGCCTGGTCAAGGATATTCACGCAATCAATTAAAATTGATTTCCAGCCTCCAATATTAATTGCGCAGCGTGTTTGGAAGGAAACGCAGCTTGCTAGCGAGGTGACGCAGCCTCTTTGGAAGTCACGAGTTGCCTGTGAGCAAATACACTAGCCTCTGGATGAAACACAGCTTCCTTCAGTGAAGTCTGCAACTCTTATTACCCCACGCTACCTTCTGATTGATCACAGCACCAAGTAGAAGATAAAACAGCCTTCTACTCAACACAATAAACACTAGAAGAAAAATCGAACCTCCTCTGAATTCAGAATTTGTTCACAACTCCTCAAATTTGATATACTTCAACATCAAATTTGAATTAATTTAACCAACAAAGAATCTCCAGTAAATCAGAAGCAAAATTCACCATTAACAAGTAATGATTCAAATTGCAAAATGAGGAATCAGTCCTCAAACCCTAGCCATGTTCTCCTCTCTTCAATTTCAATAAAAATCACAAGTTCATAAATGAATTGTTTTTGCCCAAAGCATTTCTTTTATAATAAAAGATATCTTCTCTCATACACTTTTCACTTAAAAAAGAATCTGCTTTATGTGCACATTTGAAATATAATAAACTATTATATTTCTTTCCACTTTAATGAAGAAAAAAGACCCTTTCATTAAAATAACCATATTCTGACACATAGGGTCCCTGTTTTATGAGCTCGGGATTTAAAACTTTTCAACCCCGTTCCAACAAGCTATAATACTACGATGCCCAGAATACATTCCCAATAAAAATGGCAACCTTAGCCAATTTAATTAAATAATAATCATAATTCACCTATCTTGCGAAAACGACTGAAGAAGCATCAAAATCAAAATTTGACAGCACAAGAGTGATCCTGATGATGAAAGATGATGAATGAACCTGACGGGGTGACTTACTAAAAATAGACACTCCCTCCAAGAATCTTGGAGTCCAAACCAGAAGCCAGAAATAAAATCTGAAAGCATCATATAACTCCTCTAAATCCTCTGAGCTCAGTAGAACCATAAGTTGACTTACTATAAATAGTAAGTCCCTCAAAAAAGGGCCAAAACCCACAACAGGGTCCTCTAATCACCAGTATTAGCCTACAAGGACCCAATGATAGGCTAAATCCA
The DNA here is from genome assembly GCA_027943335.1 of Chamaecyparis obtusa. Taxonomy (NCBI): domain Eukaryota; kingdom Viridiplantae; phylum Streptophyta; class Pinopsida; order Cupressales; family Cupressaceae; genus Chamaecyparis; species Chamaecyparis obtusa. Next base: position 185,058 of record BSBK01002619.1, on the reverse strand, counting down.
CTAAATCCAATGCTAGCTCAAAATGGGGACATTACAGATCTACTAACAATATAGACTTTTTAAGAGGGGCATAAACAAATGTATGACTAATTTCCTATCATTGTAATTGTTTATAGAGAAATATTCCTTTATATTGTTCTTGTGTGACTGATTTACTATTCTTGTTTTCAAAATTCTATGTCAAAATATCTTTTGGGAATTATTACATTATATTAAACAAATGACATCTCTGAGTACCCCTGTCTCCTATTGTTTGAAATTAGTCATATCGGTACCAATACCAATCTCCGATGTCTCCAAGCAAAACCGTCTCTTGGTAACTATTCATTCTACTATTTTAAACAAACTTTTCATTTGGATAACTCATGGGCTAAACTCTAATTTTTTTTCTCTCTATATTTCTATGTTATGGAAATCCCTCTAAATTTAAAAAGCAGTTTGTCTCTTTTTCAATATTTTACTAAAAACAATTAAATCCATTTTTTTCCGTGTAAATCCTGATTTTTTCAAAACATCTTGTACTTTTAGATTGCTAAATTTTTGCCCAAAAAGATTTTTGCTACTATGAATCACTTTAGCATATGAAAATCAACTACTTATTCTCTTATGAAAATCAAAGTGTATAAATTTCTACATATATAGATTCAAACCAGAATTGATCACTAGAAATTTTGAAGACAATAATCGATCCAATAAGCTACATTGCTTGATCAAAAGGTAAATTATATTATCATGTGGCTAAAAAGCATGTCAGTTTAACAAAATTACTAATCATTTTAGATACTCACAAAACTTCCTATGCATCACTGTTTTTAACATTTGCACAATTTACAGAATAGAATGTCCTGAAGGACTCTGAAGCAATATTAAAAGGAATTAGGACAGCTTTCTTTGTGATACTTCATAAAGAGAATTCAAGCCGAATGCAAATATTTGTACCTTAATGCAAAGGCTATCAGCAATCCTGGTAAAAGTATGTCTCCAAAACCAATTATACTGTAGCCACCCCATGGATCATACAAACGAGGAATTTTTAGTAGCATGGGAATGCCATCCTCCCCACTTCTATCACCACGGGCAACCTTTGACATAATAAAAAACAACATTCAGATTTGACAGTCTAATGGAGTTATTTCTATTGTTTTATATGATCAAGTTTTGGACAACAATAGAAAGAACATCTGATCATGTGTTGTAAACACCATAAACTTACCACAATCATTACACTTTCACTGAATAGTTTGGGTGAGACAAACACCCAAAAGATGTCATATAGAAAAGCGCAACTTAGAAGTACTGTAGCAACCTGTAACCAACAAAAATACAAAATATTTCTAGTGATGCTTAAAATAAAATATAGCATAAACTTGCATGTAGAAACATGAAAAATACTGGTCTATAGCACAAATCTAGATTGAAGTCCAATTGAATGTCTGAAAATGTTGTACAAAAAAACAAATAGTAAAATACTATAAACTACAAAAAATGAAACATGAAGCATACCAATTGTTAGAATCAAGTAAAACATACCAGCACCCTTAATAGTCATTACATGAAACAATGTAATCGCTATATTAAATTTAATTTACTTGTCCACTTGAAGTGGTTTCTTAAGATATCAGGTTACCTGCTCTACGTTGCACAATATAACAACTTTTAACTCTCCACTGTTAGTAAGCTATTGGAAATAATGAAAATGTTCCTCAATATGTTTTGTGAATCCATGAAAACTAGACTCTTTGCCATTTTAAATTTTCTTTAACTATTAGAAAGAAGCAATATTGCCTCTAATTATCTAGGACTTAACAAGTAACCTCCTCAACCAAGATAATTCTGATATCCCCTCATGTGAAATAGATTTTAATATTAAATATTAAAAATAAAATTAAAGTATAAAAGTAAATAAATAAATAATGACAACTTATAAAATAATATAATGTAAATTCAAGACTTACAAATCAATGTAAGATTTTAAATTTTTAATTAATTATTAAAACTTATTAATATCAGTCTTCACCGCTTATTGACAAGCTTATAGTATTGGTATAGAAGAATTCATTAATGGCAACTATCAACATCCACTTACGCAGTGCTTGGTTTTTGAGAGAAAGTGATTAATAGATTAAGAGAGCGCAGTGATTAAAAATAGTATCCAGTGATTGAAGTAAATTAATGAAAAACAGATCGTAAGTGACTATATAGCAAACCATTCTATGATATGTGCTACAACCTTAACTATAACCGATTTCGTAATGTTGTCGTAAATTTTGTTTTAATGAAATTTACGTCAACTACACAGAAATTTAATCATGATTTCGATTATATTAAATTTGGTTTTTAAACTCTTAAGTATTTTTAATAAATAAATAAATTTATTTATTTATTTATTTAAAAGAGTTAAGCTGTTTAATGTTTATTTTTAATTTTTAATTTATTTTATTTTTCTTTTATTAGTGTTTAATAATATATTGATAATATATTATTAAAATTTCTAATTACCTTCTATCAGACTTTTAAAGTCAATTGCACAATAGGTAACATTCATTTTTATCGTGCAAAGTTTTTTGAAAACTTCAGAAATACATTACAGTCGGACATTTTTATCCATGTTACATGTTTCATTGCACGTCGAAGTCAATGAAATGTTATTTGCAATGACTATGAGAAGTCCCGATAATAATATAAGAAAGTCGGAATTTTGATCAATGTTACATTTAACATTGCATGTAAAAGTCGATGAAATATTATTTGTTAAGACTATGAAAAGTCCCGCTAATAATATGCAAGTCGGGCCATCTAATTATCATTGCAAAAGGAAATAATGCCGAGTCTTACGCATAGTAACTCTGAGTTCATAGAGACCACCGTTCAAGTCTATGGAGAACACCAAGCCTTAACTCAACCAAAATCTCAGTCCTTCAATGAAAAACACAGATTTATTAGGTTTAAAAGAACGAGTTTGTACATTCTTTCCTTCATCAAGTGCCTGGCTTTCTCTAATGTCTGCAGTCTTGGACGCCTCTCTACATCATTTTGAGATCACGTTTTGCATCCTCCTTACCAATTTGTGTGCTCTACCAGGTATATCTTCTATTTTTACAATCATTTTTACATATTCATAGACATTTTAGTCAAAAATGTGTTTCATCTGCAATGATTTTGGGTCATTGTTTTGGAGATGTGGCTGTATTTTCCCTTTTCATTGTTGTTTTTTGGCTTCTTTTGAGACATTTTTAGCTCTCCAGTGCGTATAGGATACCTTATGCTAGGTGTTTTCTGAGTTTTTCTTCATTTTTCAGCAAAGCCTAGGGTTTTTGTATGCTTTTGTTTAAAAACGGGATTGCATATTTGTTTTTGGTGTATTCTTGAAATCTATGTTTGAGGACTCTTATTTGTCCTTGTATTCTTCAAATTATATTTGATGTCTTAATCTGGTTATTTCCCAAATTCAAAATATCTTAAAGGAAAATTAAGTTTTTCATTTTGATTAAAGCTCCAAAAACATTGTAATACCAATTCAAAAATCAGAAGTATCCATCCACTGGCAGCCATAGTTAGAAATTTTACATGCTTACCTACAGCTTGAGAAATCGAAATTCCCTTTCATTTCCATGAGATAAGAAAATTGCAGCAATATTTGGAAACAGCTGCATATACCTTACAAAAATCAGTATTCTTCATATTTATCATGTAGTTGCAGCAGGTTTTGTGTCTTCGTATGCAGCTGTTGCCAAAAAATCCTAGTTGCAAAAACTACTACATGCAGCATTTCATGAAATTCAAAGTGTAATTCCCCCTAAAAGTTCCAATTCATGCTTACCCACATTTTGAATTTCGGGATTTTCCATACCCTTTGCATTTCCACTACATGACATTCAACGTGTAATGCAAAATGTAATCACCTCAAAAATCCCTGATTACATTTCTACCTTAATCCTTTTTGTTCCCAAATCAAGATTTTTAGCACTCATTACATGTTTTATTGCATGTAATCAAATATGCAATCACCTCAGAAATCCCCAACAAAAGTTTGTTCCAAATCCACTATAATTCCAAAATCGGGATTTTTGAGACCCATTACATGTACTCTTACATGTAATCAAAAGTTTAACTACCCCTAAAATCTCCATGCTAAGTGATGGAGCCCTGATTTTACATATCTAGGCCTCCGTTTATGCTTCTTTTTCTTTTCTCTTATTCTTGTAACTGATGTATATTTTATTTTTATATTTATGTTAATACAAGATTCAATGATTTTGACATATATATATCACCTCATCCTTAAGGCATATTAATTCATGATAAATAAAATCATCACCCAAATTATTAGAATCCTAAAGACATTATTGTTTTGACAGTCTGAATACTTACTCCGTATTTTTATCCTACAGATAATAATTCTGTGCAGAACATCATCGAGATTACAAAGGCACTCAAACTTGTTGTGTTGCATATGCTGTCAAGTATTAATGTTTATTGTGTGAGCTTGAAACAGGGCACCATTTTGACAAGACAATGACCGTGATATGATCTGGAATGATGTTCGAACATAGCTTGAACGGAGCCTGTCGAGTGTTGAAGATAGACAAAGTCTGGAGGTCTTGGAGTAGTCATACCTCTTGAGAGCATCAGATTACTATTGGATAATTGAAGCTATATCAGTTTGACCATTCCTTCGACAGAAATGTACCCAATGAAAACAAACTATAAGAAGCATCCATGTCGTCTTGTATGCAGTAATAGGTGAAACTTATTGGAGAGGATACCACTTTTCTGTAGGAACATAGGAGAATTAGGAATCATCCACATTCATAGTATGAATCTCTCAGTGGACAATCCCGACTGCAAGATTTGATAAATCAGTACCAGAAGGAGATTGAGTGACCTAAAGATATGTACAGAGACGTGGAGATTAGCGGGCATACAGGAGGTTGACATCGATGAAGAACATTTACGGCAGAAGGAAGGAGGCATCGCATGAAGTGATTCCACGTGACAAGAATGAAAGACCATGCTCCCAAGTAAATGCTCAGTCTTCAAAACCATCTCCAAGCACTCACGCCATGTCTGCATTAAGATACTCGAAAATCCTTTTACGGGAATCGTATTATGGATGTAAATGACAAAGTTGTGTCACGTAACAATAGCAATAAGTTAAGAATGGACGCAACACGCCATTTCAAAATCACATCTCCTACCTGTCTCGTTTGCAAAACCGTGCCCGTAAGAAGATAGTTGCAATATATTAAGTTTTGGTTATATTACAAGTTGATATAATATGCGGTTTTATTTATGAAGCGGTGTGTCTATTAAAGCATAACCGCATGACTCCTCCTTTTCATATAAATATAAGGTCCAAAATCAAATGTAACGGGACACAATAAGACCCTATTTTTTAAAATTGGCAAATACTATAGTATTATAAAAATAGCAATCTCTTCATTTGGAAACACTGGATTTTTGAACTAAGCTAGTGGCTATTGGAGCATTGGGCAACAAATTTTTATATGCAATTCTGGAATTGAACATCAATGAATAGAGCATCGGTAACGAGTGTCTTCATTGTATTTCCTTTTCTTGCATAACCAGTAAGAGATTTTGTTTTTGTTTTTCAAGGCCTTAGAAGCAAAATATTATATAGCTCTGTCCTTTATGATTATTTCTTATATTTCTGTAAATTATTTATTATCAGGGTAAGTGGACTGAATCAATTATAGCTTTTCAAACTTGATAATCACAGATATTGTGAAATACCAAATTGTTTCCATATTTGTGTCTATTTTGTCTCTATATGATTTAAAAACATTTTAGACTAGTTTGAATATGCATAAGTATAATTGATTCGTCACATCTTGATGATTAAAATTGCTTATAGTTTAAAATTATTAGATTTCATAAAGTTGTACGTAAAGGCTTGTAATTTTGACTCTATTGCCTCCTTTGAATTCTGGCACTGGTCATTATTTTGCTCATTGTTCCTAATCCATACGCTGGCAATAATTCTTTATCTTTCCTTTGAAAGTTGATATATCCACTCATTTTTTACAATTCATAATATTTTCAAATACTTTTACAAATTATATAATCATTTGTTTTATTTTCAATTCAGAATTTGCAAGTTTGAAAGCATTATAAGTTTTCTATAATCCTTGCCATTTGGGAAACTTCTGTTGCATTCGCATTCTAACCAATCTGCTATAAGTATTTGGATTCAAGTGATTTGTTCAGGATCAAATACACCCGCCTTGGCCTTGCAGAGCCAGAAGCGCGAGGGATCTGGATTGTATCGATCAATCCCGTCACGTTGGCCATAACCGGTTGGATATCCTAGCATCGAGTTGGCAAGACTTGTAGGATTCCAATCTGCGGTTTTGGGAACCAACACTAAGTTTACCCAAATCAGAGATTTTTACACCAACTACATGTACTGTTATATGTAGTCAAATGCACAGTCGCATCTAAAATCTCCTACAATATCCAAGTTTGCCCTTTTTGAAAAAGCAATTCCAAGTGCAATTCGGGGATTTTTGACCCGATTGCAACATGAACTACATATGCAACTATACATGCAATCCTAAGTGCAGTTGGGTCCAAAAACCCCAATTTCACTTAAAGTCTCGTGTTTTCCCCGTGTAGTAGGAAGTTTTTGGTCCGACTACGTAAACTATTACAAGTTGAACTACATGCAATCAAATCTGCAGTGCATCCCAAAATCACCGAATTGCATCCTTGGATCTCAAAAAACAACCTTTTCACTTCAGCCTTGTTTGAAGCATAGCTTGCAGACATGATCCACCAACATCTCAGTGCTATAGGTGCTCATCCAAGTCAGAAGGGCCAACCATCACGAATGAGAAAAAGATGAAACTCTAGTTCATAAATATTAGAATTCTTTCAAAACTGATTCCAAGCAGGTGGTAGCAGGACCAATAAGAGGAATCGTGAACAGTTTTCCACTCATGGTTGATAACGAAAAACAGTGAAATGTTGATGCCACCAAATGCAGCAGTCAAAGTGTTGATTTCTGCATAAGTTCCCACCCATGTACAAATTTGAAGGTTTCCAACACTTGGCAATTTGGTGATAGGAAGACCTCTTTGATAGAGGTTGATGGAATAGGAGTTGTGTCTTGTTAGACACTTAGTTTATTTTTCATCATGCATTTTGTTTTTAGTTTTAACAAGTTACACGTAAAGCATAAAATTGCAATTACATATCTAATGGCACATGTAAAGTAAAAATTTGCAATTACACATCTTGCTATATTACGGAGGACTATGATGTTGAATAAGTCAACCCTAGCTAGTTAGTTTTCTATATTTTTCTCATAGCCTCTCTCCTATAAATACAAGAGGGCTCATTGTAAATATTAAACTTTATGCATTGCAAGAAAACTCTGGTGAAATTGTGCAAGGTCAAACTTCGCTTTAATTTGTGCAAGTTGATTTTTGAGTGAATAAAAAGCGAGTATTTTCAATCTTTGAGATAAGGAGACTTGTGGAATTATTTGTGATGTTATAAGGAGAGTCTTAAATCTGATTTTGTACAAACTCTGTGCTATAATTGTCAATTTGAGTTAGTTAAGAGTGAATGCATAGACTTTGAGTTGTGATTCATATTGATATTAAAGATAGAAAGGAAGTCCCATGTGTTCAAGTCTTTGTGCTTATCATATTGTTGCTTCATAGTTTAAAACCATTTCAGGATAGTGTATAAGTCTATGAGCTTATATATAGTCCTTAGTCTATAGTCAACCAATACGCCTAACAAATAATCTTTCGGTTGATTTTGAGTTTATTGGTATTATTGCCCCAACTAGTACTTAGAGGTGAAATTGGAAAAAAGTCTTTAACTTGTAGAGTGCATCTTTATGAAAGTGAAATGCTTCCTAAAGAAAGAGGAAGTGATATGTTGTTGGCTAAAAATTTTGTAAGCCACTAAGATTACACCTTACAAAATTGTAACTTTAGGCAACGGTATAATGAGATAAATCTCTCATCTCAGCAATAGGGGAGGCTCCCTTCTTACCATAGGTGGCTTCAGTAGGATTTCAACTGAAATTGAATAAAGGGTGATTCTTCCAATCTTTTCTTCTTTTTTCAAGAAAAGATTCACAAGCAATAACAACTTACTAATTCTACAAAGATCTCCTACTGCTACGATAATACTGGTGACTCAGTAGCTGACGTAAGAATAACTCCTAAGGCAGTAGTTATAATTATATTTGGTAGATTAAGACAAGGGCCCAAAGTCTCTTGCAATTAATCCTATTTGAAGAATAACAAGAACTAATAGTGAGGCTCAAAGTCTCTCACTAATAATACTGAAATTAAAAGAAAACACTCAAAGCTCAAAGTCTTCAACTCCTAGTAATTGCAGCCACTATTAAACTATAGCAATCCTCCTCCTGTAGCTCAAAGTCTCTCAAAAAGTGAACCGAAACTCAAATGATTTACGCAAGTTAAACTATAAAGTGAACTCAAGAACAATTAAATAATGCAACATAAGAAAACATCATTCAATCACAAGACTTGCAACACAAAGTTTGGAAAATCTTGTTTCTTTCACTCAGTTCTGAAAATTTGCATAATGGAACACAAAATTTTCACCACACAGCTGTTCAAGCATAGCTTTCTTGCCTAAAACCAAAAGATCCCTATTTACAATGAGCTCTCTCATTTATATAGGAAAAAAGGAGAGAGAAAAGTGGAGAGAAAAGGGGAAAATCTCAACCACTTTCATTTATTCAAAAGCTAACTAACTAAACATCTTTGACTTATTCAAAATTGCATGCCTAATGTATGTGCAACTTGATTGTATGAAGCGGTTATATAGGTACATGTTTACCCTGTATTTACAAAAAGTTTTGCTTCTATATACAATCTGTCATATCTATTCTATTAAAGCATGAAGTATCTGAGACATTTTGAAAACATCTTCACAAAGTACCTACAAAATCTCCAAACGTTTGCAAGGATTCATGGACAACCACTTCATCTGGTGCTCATGTATGTTGTGCAATAACCATCACCTTTTGGATTAAGCTTACACTTTCAAAGATAACATTCTTATACTCAATCAAATGATTTTGTAGACTATCCAATGAAGTTTTGTAGCTTGTTAGCGTATTATTCATATTGAAGTCAAAGTTATCCGCCTCAAGCTATATGTGAATAACTCTTGTGAATGTTGCCAAAACATCTCTTTCTTCAATGAGTTCACCACCTTCAGTGATTATTTGGCACATCCGTTGTTGAAAGCAACCAGTGATCACGTGCTCATAGTTATCAAGACGTTGCATTGCTGCACATTACTTTTTGTCATCAGTCCTTGCGTAACCTTTTCCTTATTAACCATTAGATGCAAATAATTATAGTACATTTACGCTGAAGAAATGATCCAACAGTCACATAGGACATCCAGATCAACTTTTGTCATGCTCCTCCAAACATCAAGATCCGCATCTAGGAATTGGAGTTGTTGATTGAAGTAATGATCTCATTTAGCTTCGCCAAGACCTCTCTTCCCTGTTTGCAAATCTTCAAAACGTCTTGAATTACTTGTACGCCTTGTGATTCCAAATGGATGCCCCATTCATCTATGGCCTTTGCTTTCCTTTTTACTTGCCATGTAAGCTCAGGATTAACTGTGTAATGTCCCCTTTTTGGGGCACATTATTTCGTGCCATGTCATTAACCTTTTTACCATGGTCCAGGGGGCTAACCGAGGCTTGGCAGTGTTCAGGGAGATATTTGGCCTAGGTGATTTCAGTTTCAAGCCAATCGGAGCAGTTTCCACAGGTGTCCAAGGTACTTACTATTTATAGGAAGTCGGCAAGGTTCGGAATTCTTGACTTTTCAGTATTGGACTTGGAGCGTCTCGTCGAGAGCTTTCCGACAAGCTATCACATGTCGTCATCCGAGCTCATTTGGTCCTCCGTTTTAATACCGGAAGATTCCTCACTTTATTTATTATATCACTTTATAACTTAACAGTAATATTTATTTAAAAGTGACTTAAGGTGGAAATATAAAGAAACATAGTGGGAATATGAAGAGACAGAATGGGGAAACTGAAGTCACAGCTGCAGCCCTAAAAGAAGGCTTGGGGTCTCATTGATGCATGCTTCAATTTATGGAATTTATTTCTCATTGAGAATTCGGGAAGCTTCAACTTTTGAATCCGAAACCTGAGGACGAAAACCTTCAGGCTTTTCTCGGTGGATTGGACGGAAACCCAATTCATCTCCGGTGCGAATTCACATAGAAGTTCGCCATTGTTTTGTAGGTTCTTTATCATCCAGTCTTACTATATTTATGTATTTCAAATTGAGATGTTGTAATTCATGGTTATTGTATTGTTGTTGTATAATACAAAACCATTTTTCTAGGAAGTTTTATAAGAATATATTTGCTGGTTATTTGAATATATTTGCTGGTTATTGTTGTTGGATCAAACGGTTATTTGCATGTTTCTATTTGTTTCAATCTGTCTGAGATATATTTGTGAGAGTTTGGAAAATGGCCAGTTAGGGTCATTTCAGTGGTATCAGAGCTAAAAATCTTGCCAGCCTGTGGGGTTTTCTCTTTAGGAACAAATCATACAGTTTTCGCAATTGAGCTTCAATGTTTTGTAATGCTGAGGCCCAGCTTGTGAAAGATAACGTGAGCACTATTATTTGATATTCATATGTGGGAACTGGTTTTCGAAACTAGACATAGCATTGATGTTTGAGGTCTAGTAAAAAGGGAAGAACCGAATCACTGCTGGTGTGGGACCTCGCAACCGAGACTTCAGCTAGGTAGTATATCTGCACTGTTTCACATACATACCGTTTTCTTGAAATATCCAACGAAGGCACAGGTAGTCGCAGAGAACTAGAGGAGACGGGTGACGTCCATCGATCCCTTCATATGATCATGGTGACTGGTGATCACAGGACGAACAGTCACATGCGTGCAACTCCCTAAACGCGACTGTTGGCGAATGTTGGTGTGCGGACTAGGAGTAGTGTCCGTTTGAGATAGGGAAGCGGAAGTGTGTTTACTTGTGTTGCGGTATCTCCAGACAAGCTGTGAACACTCATGCTAGCTTCCGTGACAACAAAAGTTATACACAAGCTCACTGGGAAGTACCGACTTGGGATAGAGCACACGGTATTGAACAAACCGGGGGACGTGACCCAAAACAGGGATTGTTGCAACCTTACACAGGGTCGGCTATCCTCTCGACAACCTCAGCAAGAGGGTCTGTGCGTACTGGTGTGCGGAGTGGGAGCTCGACTGTTACCAACCTCTGTATGACGACTGGGATGGTTAACAACAGCAGAGGCGACTGTTAACATCCTACGCGGTTTAGATAACACCAATCCGCTAGCTTAAATGCCAGGCATGAGATATATTTGTAAACACAGGAGTCTGTGTATACAGGGCGGAAGTTAAGGTGTATATCGACACGGGTGACAGGAAGTCTACAGCTCGGGTGACAGGGGAGGCATATCTCTCAACGCGACTGGCATCATACACAACGCGCAAGGAAGACGGTGGGTTCTCTATTGTCACGTGACAGAGGAGGGATCCGACTAGTGAGAGGAGATTCATGCACGCACTAAGTGCGGCTGCTACATAGCGCACGGGACTTTGGGCCCAAACACCCGCTCACGTGATTGTTGGTATAGCTGTGAACACCCTCGAGCACCCAGACTGCACCAAGGGTCGTGTCTAACAAGGAGGAAGCGCCCCTTTACATGGTTGGTATCCGCCTTATAGTTTGCAGTTGTTTGGTATTGAAACAGTAAATTGAATATATGCTCTAGCTTCTTCATTCGTAGTGTTGAAAATTGTTTATTGTTGGAATTATTTCTTGCATGATTGTGAATGTATTACTTTGAATGAGTTGTATAAAGAGCACACCCTTCAAACAATCTGAATATACAGTCTACAACGGTGACTTTGTGATAGAAATTGTATGAGAATCCCAACACGCCACTGTTTCACATTGAGAAAGAAATTGCATGTCTGTTGTGATAGAGATTAAGTCAAAACAGTAGACTACAATAAACACCTATAATCAAATCAGAGTTAGACAGTAATTTCATAACTGAGATCAGCTTTGGATTGCCTATTAGTGTGTGTCGATTCAATGACAATGATCTTGCATTCAAACTATCCGGTTTACATTGAAACTTGTATGAGAGAACAAACAATTCAAAGAGAAATTATTGTACACTGATAAATTCCAAACAGTGAAACTATCAAGTTCTAGACAGCAATATATTGAAAACGACAACTCATACATTCAGAATTCGTAAACCTTACTGCACATTTACAGTCAACACAAATCAGAATTATTATTGTGATAACAGTTTTTCAGTCCTTGTGTGAAACTTGGAGATAATTAAATTATGGACTCATTGCAAAGCCCATCGTTCTCGCAGGAATTCAATGGCACGTTTTATGGGGTGCAGCTAAGAGATATTCGTAAGGAAATGGAGATAGGAAATGAGTTATGTTGCCTTGGATGGCAATTGGAGGAGCAGAAAATTATGAGAAGCATGCTTGCTAAACTCGATGAAATAAATTTGTATCTATCTAGGATAGATCAATCTGACTGCAGGCTTTTCAATTGGGCCATGCATCCCTCAATTGTTGCCTTGGTGCAACGTAGATTTATGAATCATCCACATCGAGATGTTAGGCTTGAAGTTGCCTCATGTCTCAGTGAGATCACTCTGATTACAACCCCTATTATTCCTTACACCGAGCACATTTGGAGACAGGTGTTACAGCTGATTGCAGATAGTTTAGACGGACTGAGATATGACAGAGATTCTACCTTTGGTAAACAAGTAGAAATCTTGGAGTTAATGGAAAGCACTAGAGTTTTCAGTCACATGTTGAATCTAGGTTATGATAAAATGATTCAGCAATTATTTCAGTGTCTCCTAAACAATTTCAGGGCGCGTCATCCAAATAAGGTAAAGACATGCATAAAGACTATCCTATCCTCGATCTTAGATGACGACTATGACATATCCAAACAATTACAATCAAAATTGTTGGCAATATGGAGAGGAGGAATAAGGTACGCATCCATGGCATGTGAACTCTCAGCTGAATTAATTAAGCTTCGGGCTGAAAAATTCAAGAGTTCATTGACTGAAAATGAACAAGGATCATTAGGCTTACAAGTTGCAAGATCTCCGGTGATGGGCCAGGATGTAGTGAGTGCAGGGCAAATTTGTTTCTTATGCCAAGAGGGCTGGTCACAGGGGCATGTTTGCAATACTAATCAAGGGGAAGATAAATGGCAGCCTAGTGATAGAGAGAATACAGTTGTGACTACACCTCTTTCAAGACTTAGTGGAGAGTGTTCTAAATTCTACTTCGGTGACTTGGTGGCTGAGTTTGATAAATCCACGGTTATAAGTTGTGGTAACCAGTTGGAGACCTTCAGCGATTCATGTAATGAGGAATTGTGTGACTTCTTTAGCAGCACTTCACTCATGCATCATACTGATATGGATAACCCATTTGGTAGTACATCCCACAATAACAATGATGAGAAGTGTGCCTTAAAAAGTTGGCTAAAAGTCAGTGACGACGCCATTATTGCAACCCTTGTTCACCATGATAGCATTCCCCAAATTATTGATGATCTATACAGGACAGCTCAGAGGGATAGAGGGCAAGACGGCATAAGGATTGGATCCTATATTGCAGAATTATAGGGGGTCAAAACAGCATTTGAGGATTGGAAGTCAAAATACCTGAGTTTACTTACAGACTGTGACCACCTGTTATAGGTTGCCAAGAAATATGTTGAGCAGTTGAGGGAGAAGGAGAACGATGTCGATAAGCTCAATAGGGAGCTTAGTGCTACTCATGGCACTTTGTAGCATACACGAATTGCTCTCCAGGAGGCAAGAAATCAGATTGTGGTCTCTAGCCAGTACAGGGAGCAGCATGACGAGGATAGGTCTGAATTCTTTCAAGAGGTGATTCAGGAGCTTGACAGCATACAGCAGACCTATGACTTGGACAGTTGTCCAAGAAGATCTTTGGGTCACCTAGAGTTTCTTGGTGAGTTAGATCACTTCCAGACGGTGGATAACTCCTTGTTTGAGATGGGTGCCAAGTTGACATTTGATAATCCCCTCTTTGAGATAGATGAGGGAGATACTTCCTATTCCCAAGATGAGGATGAGGTTGGTTGCAGGATTTGGGACCTAGGTTCAGTTATTAGAGATGAGTCTTGGTCACCAGGCTGGAGTAGCAGGGTGAGCTCAGTTGCTGAGTAGTGTGGATTTTACACCAACAATCCAGGATGGGCAGTTATGTCTTGTGGCATGATGGGTGATATGCCTTCCCTTGCACTACCACTCACTGATGATGAATGTCTCGTGTTGGTGAGCATCCCTTGGTTCACCCCTCTTTTCACACAGTTGCGGCTCCTCTACATTATCATACTGATACATCCAGAGCCTATGGTAATTCTATCATCACATATTCTAGGCATGATGATGATGATCAAGTAAAGCTTATTCAGTACGGGGTTATCGAGCTTGGTATGATGGTTATGCTGGTTGGTGTGAATTTTTTACACAATGGTATACATTGTATGACTCCAAGTATTGAGAGACAATCATGGAATCCTTGTGCCGGTTCAGGATTTCCAATAGAGTTGATCAGTGCATCGCATGCTGGCCTTATTGTATGGGATGCATGTTGTTTTCCATTCAGCCCACCTCCAGGGGATCTCTTCCGATTATTGGACAGGAGTGGGATGAGTGATTGGTTGGGTACGCTTCCCTGGTTGCAGGTGGAAGCCTTGTCCGGCAGTCTTGATAGCTTGCCTCTTCAGTGCAGTTTTTGATTCGGGCTATAGGCCAGAGGGGCAGTGTTATGGTAGTTGGACACTTTTGGTGTCTCACTCATTGTGGGTATAGAGCGTCACAATATTTCAGCTAGCTGGGGAGTTGGATGGCCCTTTTGCTTATGGGATCCAAGAGGGACATACTCGCGGTTGGTTTTCATTTTGGGAGCCGATCGATATGAGGTTTGGTTTTCCCCTGCATATGACCGTAGAGGCGCTAGTGATCCCAATTGGAGTGAGGTTCTCAGTTGAGTTGAGGACTTTCTCACAAATGATGGAAGCACAGGACAGATGGGTACGATTGATCCTGCAATGATTTGGGGTCCTGGCATTGGACTGGCTGTTGTTTTGTTGCTGTGTGGGTGGCTTCACAGGTCTAGACATAATGTTTGTTTCAGTTTTACACGACAGATTGGTGGACCAGCCACCCTGAGGTTGGTTTGGGTTCCAGGTATTATGATCTCAGCATGCAAATATCGATTGCTTGAAAGCAAGCAATCTCCGGGAAGGGATGATTTGTAATGTCCCCTTTTCGAGGCACATTATTTTGTCGTGTCATTAGCCTTTTTACCATGGTCCAGTGGGCTAACCAAGGCTTGGCAGTGTTTAAGGAGATTTGGCCTAGGTAATTTCAGTTTCAGGCCAATCAGAGCAATTTCCAAAGGTTTCCAGGGTACTTACTATTTATTGTAAGTCGACAGGGTTCAGAATTCTTGACTTTTCAGTAATAGACTTGGAGAGTCTCGTCGAGAGCTTTCTGGCAAGCTATCACATGTCGTCAGCCGAGCTCGTTTGGTCCTCCGTTTTAATACCAGAAGATTCCTCATTTTATTTTTATATCACTTTATAACTTAATGGTCATATTTATTTAAAAGTGACTTAAGGTGGAAATATAAAGAGACAAAGTGCGAATATGAAGAGACAGAATGGAAAAACTAAAAAGTCACAGTTGCAGCCTAAAAAGGAGGTTTGGGGTCTCATTGATGCATGCTTCAGTTTATGGAATTTATTTCTCATTGAGAATTCGGGAAGCTTCAGCTTTCAAATCTGAAACCTGAGGACGAAAACCTTCAGGCCTTTCTCAGTGGATTGGACGGAAACCCAGTTCATCTCCGGTTCGGATTCACATCAGAGTTCGTCATTGTTTTACAGGTTCTTTATCATCCAATCTTACTATATTTCTGTATTTCAGATTGGGATGTTGTAATTCATGGTTATTATATTGCTGTTGTATAATACAAAACCATTTTTCTAGGAATTTTTATAAGAATATATTTGCTGGTTATTTGAATATATCTCCTGGTTATTGTTGTTGGATCAAACGGTTATTTGAATGTTTCTATTTGTTTCAATCTGCCTGAGATATATTTGAGAGTTCGGAAAATGGCCGGTTAGGGTCATTTCAGTAACTGATAGAGAAGAAGACTTCATTTTTTCTATGATGTCTAGAACTTGTGCGTTCTCCTTCTTCAATCTATTCTTCTTTTCCCACAATTTATCATTCCTCAAAGTGAGTAGACTAACTGCATCTTGTTGACAACCCAGACGTGTTTGTTTTCCAAGTTCAATTCTGCTAAACTTGTAATTTGTGGCCTGCATCTCTTCTGTAGGTTTATCAACAAGAGGTTCAGCTACTTCTACATACTTGACTTCATTATTGTCAACCATGACCTTTGAAACCATTTTCGCTTTTTTGTTCTTAAGAGCCTTGGTCTTAACAACTTGCTTGTAATCATGATCTTCAAGTGGGATCTCCTCCTTTCTTTCCTGCGTGATTATGCTGAGCCATGGAGGAAGGAAGAAAGATGAAGATTTTGTTGCAGATGTAGTAACCAATGTGGTGACTGAGTTAACCAGTACAACTATGCCTGACAGTCTCAACCGGTGTTGAGAGGGGAGGGGTGAATCAGCACCTGTATACTACAACTGTAAGCAGAACAAATTCTAGCATAAAATATAGCATCAATCAATCAACAATAAGCAACACCAAATTTATCACGTGGAAACCGAAATTGGGAGAAAACCACGGTGTGAGAGAACCTCACAAATTCTGCCCTCTTCTGAAGTGCGCCCTGTTAGGAGCCTTCCCTATTAAAGGATTACAAACGCACTGTTAGATGCGACCCGATTAAAGGATTTGATACAATAAGGCATGTTAGAGTCTGCCTGGTTAGAGGACTTAGAACACCTAAACGGGATGTCACCCGGTTAAGTGATTTAGTACAAGGGACTTGTTAAAGTCCGCCCAAAATACTGAGATTTCGCTATTGTAATTGTTAACGAACAATAGAGGGTTTGATCTTTTAATAATGGCTTTGTTGAGCCTGATAAGATCGCTATTATACTTAACTGAGAAACATCACCAGTCATCGCAAGTATGTTCTCCTTTGCTGTTGTGCTTCTCTGCACACTCTTCTTTCTTCTCCTCTCTCTTCACCTTAGCTTCTTCAGCGTACATGTTCACTCTTTACTTTGGCAGAATGAGGGCAAACTATATTATTGTCAGACAGAGGAATATATAGACTTCTTGCCCTATTTGCTTTTTACATGCATGACCTGTTTAAAGATCACCTTTGGATCCATCTACCAGTGGAGTATTATTTCACTGAGGAAACATCTGATGCATGCTATGCTTTATCTACTTTATGAAAGAAAACAACAGATGCGTGTCAAAAGCTTTCCTTCACAAGAGATATCTCCATGATTTAATGCCACAGACTTCGGCATTAAAACCTTCAATCGCGCCTTATACCGATCGTTTTGATAACTCAAAGTCTTTCGGATTTAGTGCAGTAAATCTCGATCAATGAATTAGATAATTGATTGTCAACTATGACTTTCCCCAGTTCATCAATGATGATGAAATCTTCTCTTGATCGGTAAAGATCCTTAGGTTATGCACAGGTAAGAGCTTTGACCTATCACCTTCCCTTCCTCTGGCTATACCGGTTGCATCCTTTCCTCGGTTCCTATTACTAGTTACTTTGATGACCGGTTGCTCTGATGATTAGCAGTATTAGTAACAAATAGAGTCTCTTCTTATTTTCCAGTGTCACCGGTTGCCAAACCAGTCTCTCTTCGCACTTGTTGTCAGTGTCACCAATTGCCAAACCAGTCTCTCCTCACACTTGTTATTGTCAGTTGCACCTGTCCTTGCTTCACAAATCCAACACTGGTGTCCTTAGTCACAAATGTCAACACCTCTTTGCCAATCAATGACAATACTTCTTTGCCGAGTACTGGTTGCAATCTTGCCGGTTACCATCCCTTAATGCCAACAATCTCCCCCTTTGGCATTGATGACAAAAACCATAACAAATAATGACACTACCGGATCCTTATTTGTTACCGGTCATAATCTCCCCCTTTGACAATAATGCCAAAGGCTAGTCAAAAAGACTACCTTAATGAAATCTGCTCCCCCTTCGAGCAGCAGTCTTATTCATCAATCCAGTAAAGATGAGGTTGATTCCTCTGTTGAAGCATAATGAATTGAAGAACACATTTGCCTATTTACTGGTGATCAGGAAGGGGTATAACCCCTAATTTACCTCTGAGATACTCAAATGTACTCTTCGGTAATGGCTTTGTGAATATGTCAGTAATCTGTTCTTTTGTGGGAACATACTCCAATCTCACTTCTTTATTTTGTACCTGCTCTCTCAAGTAGTGATACTTGATAGCAATATGCTTTGTTTTTTAGTGCATGACAGGATTCTTGGATATGTTTATTGCACTTGTACTGTCACAATAAATTGCAATCGGTTTAGGTATCGGTTCTTGGATTTCTTCAAGTAGCTGTTTGATTCAAATTACCTGTGTGCAACTGATTGTTGCAGCAACATATTCAACTTTTGCTATGGACTATGAAATGCAGTTCTATTTCTTGCTTGTCTGAGACACAATTCTCTCTCCAAGAAAGAATGCACCACCACTTGTGCTTTTTCTGTCATCAATATTACCAGTGTTGGCATTAAAAGGAGGTAACCAGTAAGCCTTCTACCGGTACAAGTATTGTCATTGATTGGCAAAAGAGGATAGAGATTTGTCACCTCTCTAAAGTCTAAAGCTCTAAGGAGATCTGTATGAAAAGAGGCTGGTTTGGCACCTAGTGTCAACATGCAACAAAGGAATGACTATGATCTAGTGTAACCGGTCACTACACTAAGCATCAACAACCAGGTAATGCATACAATCAAGGAAAGCTAGATAACAACAGAGGACCAGGGAACAACCGGTGTAGACAAAGCACAGAGGAAGCCAACGTACAAACCGGTGTCAACAACACAACCGAGGAATGCACAACCGGTAAGCAAAGGAAAGGATAGTGACAGGTCTACAACTCTTACATGTTCACTACATGAGGATCTCAATCGATCTAGTAATGACTCCGGTATGAACCGAGGAAGTCAGTCAACTATCTGTTTCAATCAACTCTTTGAACGGGATTTATTGCAGTAAATTCGGATAACTTTGAGTTAACTTGGTGATCGGTTTGAGGCGTGTCTGAAGGTTTTAAAGCCGGAATCTATGGCTTTAAAACGAAGAGTTATCTCTTGTGAAGGAAAGGTGCTTGATACTCATCTATTGCTTTCTTCATAAAGTAGATAAAGCATAAGCATGCATTGGATGTTTCCTCGGTAAACTGGTACTCTACTGAGTGATGTATCCGAAAGGGATCTGAAATTAGGTCATGCATGAGAGGTGCAATTAGGGCAATAACTCTATATATTCTTATGCCTGTTGAGAATGAGTTGCCTTCATTCTGCCGAGTAAAAGAGTGAACCTGTATGTTGTAGAAGCCAGGGTAAAAAGAAGTTTGAAGAAGAGAGAAAGAAGAGTGTATAGAGAAGCACAACAGTAGAGGAGAACACACTTGCGGCGACCGATGATGCTTCTCAGTTGAGCACAAACAGAGATCTTATCAGGCTATGCAAAGTCATTTGTAAAAGGTCAATCTTTCTATTGTTTTCTAACAATTACAATAGTTAAATCTCAGTATTTGGGTGGACTCTAACAGGTCCCTTGTATCAAATCCCTTAACTGGGTGACATCTTTCAAGGTGTTTAAAATCCTCTAACCAGACAGGCACTAACCGGCCTTATTGTAACAAATCCCTTAACCGGGTCGCATCTAATAGTGCGTTTTGATCCTTTAACCAGGAAGGCTCCTAACAGGGCGTACTCCAGAAGAGTACAGAATTTGTGAGGTCTCCTCACACCGTGGTTTTCACCCTAATCGGGTTTCCACGTGATAAATTTGGTGTCACTGTGTGATTGTTTGCTTACTGTCATTATATGCTTGAATCTGTTTGGCTTACAATTATAAGTATACTTCACCAAAGTTAAAGAGAAAAGTTTTAGAGGTGTTGATTCACCCCTCCCCTCTCAGCACCGATTGGGACTATCAATTGGAATCAAAGCCTCATCTGTTTTCTTTACCGCTTAACCGCATAAAGAAAAAGTCAAGATGATGAGAAAGGAAGGACCAAAGTTTTCAAAAGAAAACTTTACTTTGTGGTGCAACAGAATGAAGCTGTATATGAAGACCATCGGAGATCAATACTGAAACCATGTAACCACTGATTACACTGAACTCTCCGGCATCCTAACACCTAATGAACAGAAGATCAAGTCTGAGCACAAGGCAGCTATGGATATGATAGCTAGCACACTACCGGATCATGTCTATGCTGAGATAGAACATCTAGAATCTGCCTTCAAGATGTGGGCCAAGTTGCAAGTGGTATATGGAGGAGACCCGAATGTTCAAAGAGCCAAGGTTGAAAGCCTAAGAGGAAAGTATGATGACATGAGGATGAATGAAGGAGAAGACATTGAGCAATACAGCAACCAGATCAAAGAGGTGATCAACTCCATCAAAAGCGCTGGAGGAAAGCTCAGTGAAGACGAAGTGGTTAGCAAAATACTGAGAACTCTTAGACCTCAGTATGCGATTAAGATCTCTGCCATTCAAGAGCTCAGATCAGTCACCACAGATCAAGTCACCCTAGACTCCCTAATTGGTAAGCTGGTTGCTTTTGAATTAAGTAATTTTGATAATAACTTACCCATTCAAGATGCAGCGTTTAAATCTTCTGTCAATATCTCTTCCACCAAAAAGGGAAGAGAAACCGATAACTGCTCTACCAGTAAGATTGGTAATTTTGTTGAAAATCTGCTCTCAGAAGAGATGGAGCAAGATGAGTTTGAAACACTCATCGCTAGAAGATTCCCCAGAGGGAAAGGGAAGTACAAAGGAAAACTTCCTTTGAAATGCTTCTCTTGCAACAAGATAGGACATATTGCTGCAAGATGTCCTGATAATGAAAATAAAGATAAGAGAAACCGGTTCAAGAGCGAACCAAAGAAGGAATGCTATCTTGTAGAGGAAGGAGTCACAAACAATGAATCTGAAGACTCTGAGGATCCAGAAATTGCATTTGTTGCAATAAAAGAGAGCCCAGTGGTAACTGAAATAGCACTTATATCAAGATCTCATCAGCATGGTGATTGGATCATTGACAGCGGTTGCACTCACCACATGACTGGTGATAAGAACAAACTTATCAGCTTGGAGCTCAATGACAGCGGATCAGTAACCTTTGGAAATAATGCTCCCTATGCCATTAAAGGAAAAGGTTCTATTGCACTCTGCAACAGTGTTGTCTGTGAAGATGTGTACTAGGTTGAAGGACTCAAGTACAATTTAATGAGTGTTGCACAATTGAATAACAAAGGTCTCCTGTTGGAATTCGAACAAAGTTTCTGTATAATCAAGAATAAGTCTGGAGCCCATGTTGCAACCGGTAGACAGAGCAAAGGTAATCTGTTCTACCTAGACTCAATCGAAGGAGCTTGTCTCATAGCTTCAGTCAAAGGAGAACCAAGCAAAATCTGTCTTATTTCCAAAGAAGACAATAGCTAGCTATGGCACAAGAGACTCTGCCACATAAACTTTGACAGTATTGTCAAGGTGAGCAAAAAGAAATTGGTTAGAAGTCTCCCTGAGATTACAAAACCCATCAAAGGTATTTGTAAAGATTGTCAGTTCGAAAAACTGACAAGAACAAGTTTCAACAGTAAGTCTTTTTCTGCTGAAAATGTTCTAGATCTTGTGCACACCGATTTGTGTGGACCAATGAAGACAAAGAGCTATTATGGAGACCGGTACTTCATGCTGTTTGTAGATGATTTTTCAAGAATGATGTGGACACTCTTTCTTAGAGAGAAATCAGCGGCCTTTCACATGTTTAAAATCTACAAGGCTAGAGTGGAAAAGGAAACCGATAAAAGCTTGAAGTGTCTTAGATCAGACAGAGGAGGTGAATATACCTCTCAAGAGTTCACTCACTATTGTGAGGAACATGGAATAAAGAGACAACTATCTACACCAAGGACTCCTCAACAAAATGGAGTTGCAGAAAGAAGAAATAGGACGTTGATCGACTATGCAAGAACCCTGTTGATTAAGAAGGATCTTCCTCATCACTTCTGGAGAGAAGCCATCAGCACTGCTGTCTACACACAGAACCAAGTTCAAGTCAAAAAGGGAACCGGTAAGACCCCCTATGAACTATGGTTCAAACATACTCCTAGTGTAGGCTACTTCAAAATCTTTGGTAGTAAATGTTACATCAAAAGAGATATGCACTTTGGGAAGTTTGATCCCAAGAGCAATGAAGGAACATTTTTGGGCTACTCTACCAAAAGCAAGGCCTACCGGTGTCTGAATAAGTTTTCTTCTTGACAATTTCATTCTTTGTTTTGAGTTTATCTATTTTTTGGATTTTGGTTTGCCACAATTATTGATAAATAGTTTTATGTACGATATTTTTGTTGATATTTTGGCCTTTACGGAAAATATCTAAATGACTTGGGAATTTCAATAAGTATAAATAATAATATTAAATATTGGAGAATATTTAATATTCATTGTTTATGAGGTAAATCAATTTGAGGGCCCAAAGTCGTCCCTTTTGGTTAAATATATTTATTATGTAGCCAGTTGGCCCCTTGAGGAAAATATACTTTCTCATATAAATCAAGATTGATTCTTGGGAGAAGAATACATCAAAAACATAACATGTTGTTCCCTCCTTCAAGAATCGAATAGCATGCTATGACCGAATTGTGTTCATCATGAGTATGAACTATCTCAGAATGCGAGCTGAGTGTGAATCGTATCCAGGGCAGATCTGAGACAAATTGGTGGCATGATGGAGCGAATTAGGGCAGTAATAATGGAGCAAATTAAGGGCAGTATATTGAAGAACAATATACTTTTGGAGGGCTAAACTTGCAGGGCCGATCTTGCTGCCCTAGATCTGAGATCCATGGCAGAACCATTAGAAGGCCGAATAAGGGCAATGTAGTATGAATAAAGTAATGATGTATTAATTTTAGTTATAACTTATTGGGAGGGTAGTTAGGAGCGAGGAAATCCTTTCTTCTTTTATTGATACCAAAGAACCACACCTCACATGAAAAATTAAAGTGTTTATAAAGTAGTCGGTTGGTTGGGACAACCAACGGACGCACCTCCTCACTCCTAACTACCCTCCCGATAAGGTATCGAAGTAACCAAACCAGTCGCCTTGGTGGTACACACTGATGGGAACAAGGACTCAGAAGAGGGCCTGACAGAAATACAGGAGAAGGATGTAGGAGAGGACAGAGTTTTGGAAGAGGCAGATCGACTGCTAGAGGAAGAAGGAATGGTCCTTCCACCTTCACCACCATCCAGGGAGGCGAGAGAGGAGGACCTAGGAGGAACCCAAAATCAGCCTCAGAGCAAGGACACAATCACACTAGAAGATAGGGCAGCCAAGTTCCTTAAGGAACTGACAGCTATGGAGCAAGCCACAAGGGAAATTTTAGAGCAGGCTAAGAGCCAGAATGAGGACGCCATAGTTGAGGCAGCTAAGTCCTTGGAGACCTTCGTAAAAGGAGCTTGTGAAACAGATTGGACCCTACTTCAGCAAGGGGGATATACACAGAGAGAAATTGAGGAAATCTGGGTGACCACAGGCATCATACCACAAGAACAGGGGCAGACACCACTCATGCACACTCTAGCAGAGATAGAGGGAGCCCTTAGGAAGACCTATTGGGATCTCAAACAGGAAAGGGAGCTGACTGGTAACATGAAGAAGGAGTGGATAGAAGAAAAGGCTGCATGGCAGAAGGAATGCAGGGACCTGGAAGAGAAAGTGGCACAAGCAGAAGCAAAGAAGATGGAGGCTTTGCGGGTTCTCCAAGGCGTTCGGGCCAAGCAGAAACTCGCAAAACGAGATCTAGCACGCATACGGGGGCAAACTTCGAAGCCAAGGATGCCTTCACAACCCAATTCCGAAGTTTAAGCTTGTTTTTTTTCTCTAGGCTGTGTTGTTGTCTGGAAGACGACTGTTTTTTTTGGGGGGGGGATAAATGTAGTATGAATAAAGTAATGATGTATTACTTTTAGTTATAACTTATCGGGAGGGTAGTTAGGAGCGAGGAGGTGCGTTCGTTGGTTGTCCCAACCAACCGACTACTTTATAAACACTTTAATCTTTCATGTAAGGTGTGGTTCTTTGGTATCAATAAAAGAAGAAAGCATTTCCTCGCCATTCTGGAACTGGTTATACTGGTATGGTGGATTAGCATTACATTACTCTATGAATGTTTAGTATGCTATGAATGTTTAGTATTGTAATGTCCCTTGTCAGGACCCTCTTAATTTTCTTTCCATATATTTCTAGATTAGGATTTTTGCAGACTAGTTCAATATAATTCCTTCTATATCCTATTTTCGGTGTTAACATTTCTCTATATACCTTGTCATTAGAAAAGGTGTCTTTTCATTTAATTAATTTTATTATCTTATTATTTATCAATATTAATATTATTATTATGTTATTATTTATTAATGTTAATATATGTAATGCATATTATATATACTTCAATATATATATTTTAATCATTATAAAAAAAAATTATATTTTATTATTTTATATGATAATATTTAATTATTATTTGATTAAATTTCATACTTGAACATTATTATTATAATGTAATATATTATAATATGATTATAATATTATATCATTATTTATATATTGTTCTCTCTCTTTATTATTATTATTATTATTATTAATTATTCATTTATATTTTATTTATATAAATCTTATTCATTTACGGGGATATCACAGTCCACCCCTCTCAAATTTTGCTTGTCCTCGAGCAAAAATCATTTATACATAATTTCTTGGAGAGCCAACTTACAAAGCATATAATTAGATGCAAGAAGACATAAGGGATCCATGGACTATACATCTTAATGCATGAAAACACAAAGCATACATGAAGTAAACACACAAGTGCATGAAAACACAAAGTAGACACAAGGTTATAAGTTCCCTTTTCATGTATTACCATTCTACAGGCAAGATCTTTGGATCGAAGAGCTGGAAACTACATGCAATCTGCAATATATACATGAGCAGCATTACATTGGATCTGCAAATTATATATTGGCAGAAATGTATAATTTGGCGCAATATATATGAATGGTTGCAATCTGGTCAGCAAACTTGTGTAGACATGAATAGTACACTTGGAGTAACTCATCCAGATTATTATATAGCATGGAAGGAAGAATCTAAAGTTCAAGATCAGCGATGACAGGATTTGCTTCGTGGATCGGGGATCCTCAGCAAATCATTGAGAAACAAAGGCATCATTTGCGGGTATTATTCATCACTCTTTATTATCCTGTGCTTAGTATTTGTTAGACCTCTATAGATTGTTATATTCCCTGTGACAATCTGAAATATACTAATAATTTTCTGCTTTCTAAATGCTTGATTACACTCAAATCTTTGCTTGTTCTTCATGGATTCACTATAAGTTTTCTCTTCACAATTTCATTCTTTGTTTTGAGTTTATCTATTTTTTGGATTTTGGTTTGCCACAATTATTGATTAACAGTTTTATGTACGATATTTTCAGCTTCTAGATTTCACAAGATTAAGAGTCATGGTCTCATCTTGTCACAAATGATCTTAGGAAAATTCTTATGCAAAGTATTAGGCTTATTTTGAGCTTGTTCCCCTAAAGTAGGCAATGCATGAGCATCCAAGAATTAAGAGCAATCTTGCATCAAACAAAAATATTTTCTTTCAGCATTTGTTTGTTTGCAGAGAATTTCCTAGTTTATCAAATATTGTTTGGTTGAGCATCTCAAGTTTGTGTGAGCACAACTCAATGCACTTCTGTCTAGTTTCATATCTATCATCACAGACCTAATCAACATTCAAGCAGCTATACAGAAGAAAATTGTTAAAATCTTTGACTTCAATTGGCAAAATAAATCTATCAAAGCATCCTACATATGCTAATAAATTTTCATGTCATTGTGATCACTTCACTCATGTTTTTATCTCAAAGAGTCTAGCTCGACCACTACCAGACTTCATGCTATAAAGGTTATTTATTTGAACAATGAGTCAAGTATTTGAAACTTGTGCCAATTCCTAGTGTTACCTACTTCATTATGTATGCCAATAGGGATCATGTATGGAACCGCATTGAATTTCAAGACTTGTAGTTCAAGGTAAATCTAAAATGGTAATTCTACACGTTGCCAGATAATACATATGCTACACAACAAAAATACCCAATTCCAAGACCGGAAAATGATCAAATCATTTAGTTTTCAGCCAACTGATCCTTATCACATTCACCTATGATGGTGTATCCTGCTTCCAGCCACATGTTCATTTCTATATCTTCTATGTAAGAAAAGTCCAATATCATCTGACAACAGTCAACGAGCGCAAAAAAGAGAGAATTTGAACGAATGACAAGAATTTTGACATCTCTTAGATCTATGTTGATGATTTCTGGCACTTTCATTCATGACATCAGAAAATAACATATGTTGCAAGTTTTGGCATTTGAAAGCTCAGTAACTTGATCAATAAGAAATTGACTTAGTTGGGTTGTGTTAACAAGATTATTGCAAGGAAAGTTCTGTTAGTGCCTGTTTCTGGTACCATATCTGCTGCACTGTTTCTGGTTAGTGCCTACATTCCAGACTAAATAGAAATGGTTCTGCAATATGGCAATAATTTCCCTGATTAAATTTGTGAACATGGAAAAATCAGGTAAAAGGCTGTCCCATGCTGCAAGACCAGAGTTTTGTAGCTTGTGAAGAGAATTCAGGTATCAGGAATGTTATTTTCATTCAAAAAATTTAAATTAACTATATGAATTAATGAAAGGTGACGAATATTGAATACCGAAATGCAAATCAAAAACTTAAAGAAGATATTTATTTGTAATGTTATACACACACACACACACACATATATATAATTCAGAAAACCAACCTGACTCCTAAAAAATCTTCATAAAATTGATCTATATTGCCCATTTTCAATAACAGATTCCAAATCCACATACCTTAATATTTGGAAGTCGCACTATTTGGAGAACAGTTATGATCAAAGTGATGCCCTGCAAATTATACAAACTCCATCAAAACTCAGCATATTCATTCAATTTTCTAATTTGTACTTAGCTACTATGTAATGCATCCCAGAAAACACCTAAGATAACTAGGAAACAAAGTGCCCCATGAGAACAAATAGTAGAAATACAATTAAACTAGAATAATACCCTACTTGATAAAAGTGCTTAAAACTATTTAAAAAAAACAAATTCAATATTGAGAATTTAAAGGATGATGAAGCAGCTGAAATAAAATTAATACAGTATATTTACATGCACTCCAAGCTTTCAAGTTTCAAGAATACACACCCAATCCTCAGTAATGAATTTACACCTTACAGAATTGTGCTATTTGAGCTCCTTTAGAGAATGTCTTTTAGCAAAAGAAAAATAAGAAAAATGGCTTTGTGTAAAACAAAATAGCCTAGCATTTGCAATATCATCCAGTCACACTTTGTAACGGCTTATTACAAGATTTTCCTTTAGCTAGCAAATGCCCTTGCCGATGTATACACAGACACCATCAAACGAGTTTCAGATGGGAATGAGAATGCTTTTGCTGTGAATATTGCTGTGTTTTACACACAAAAAACAAATAAAACCCTAATATGTTTTTACAACAATTGCACTGAAATCACGCCGGAATCACCTCAATACAGCTGGGATTGCCCCAAAATCACCTTTATGCAGCTAGAATCACCCAGGTAATTCAGGCATAACTCCAAACAAATCTATGTGAAAAAATGCTTCTTACTGTCTATGAAAAAGTGCATCATAGACAACACACTCGTGATTCTAGATGGAATCAGTAAATGTGCAACCTCCTTAACCTATTCAAGTTTTCCAATGTCCAGGTCAAGGCAATGTGCTACACACGGTCTAAAAAACATAGAAGGATACTTGTAACAAAAAAGTCTCCGAGTAGCAACACAAGCAACAATATTGTTTGTAATCAATTGAACCCCATTTAAGGCCCAAATCTATGATCACATTGTCCGACAATTTGAACAATGAGTTGTATATTTTATCCCATCTGATGCATACACAAATTTCAAAAAGATTGTGCCAATATTACAATAGATGAGGATATTGATGAGGGTTTGGTACCTTCTATTTGTCCACTCATTTAACATTGTCATGTATCCAATCTTTGCCCACTATAACCAATGATTATTAACACCATTTTCACATCTTGTACTTTATTATTGAGCGTACCAACCCTTAATGTCTCATAAAATAGGCCTTTGAACATAGTTGCTACAGCTGCAATAGCATCTGTCATACTTTGCTAGTATGGAGACCTAGAAACATGGGACAATAGACTAGATTAGTACTAGAAATTTGTAGTTGCCATCTATGCTTGTTCATGGAAGATCTTCCTCCATTTTATGCTCTCCAAACTGTTCTATGATCTTTGTGTGCTATGAGGTGCAAATAAAAACTCATATTTTCTCTACCTATATTTGGTCCATGCACTGTAGTTGTTGACTTAGATTCCTTGAAAGAATTCTTGCACCAGCAGCCTCATCCAAAGGATTCTTCTTAGCATCAGCACAATTAGAAGTCATTTTTGTCCTAATTCTTGCCCCTTTTTTCCTTGCCATTAGAAATTGCTTTAAGAGCTTGTTTTGCTTGATAAGCAACATCGGCAGGATGGGCTAGGCAAGTAGTGGTGCAGTGTCTTGCCTTCTTTCACAAATGCCAGTTGAAGTGATAACTGTCACCATTGATATCTTTCAAATACTAGTTATATTTGACCTTGGTTGTACCCAAGACTGATGTCTATGTGTCCACACAAAGTCTCTCTAACATGGCATTATGATCAAATTTGTAAAAGCATTTGAATTTAGTTTTTAATGATACTCAATGAACAAAATATGATTTTTTCAGCCGAATATATTGGACAACTTGCAAACATTAGCATTTTACTATTTTACAATGAAACCAAGTCAAGCACATACAAATTCCGGAGACAAATTTGACGAAAATAAGTTTTATTTTTTTTAGAATCAAAATCGATGGTCATTTAAATTGTTTGTCGTGGAGTTTGTACAGTGCAGTGATGGAATGACACATCCATGGCTTCTGGTAAGCCAAGCCTTGTGCTTTCTATGTAGATTTTGTGTAAATATTGTAAAAATGTTCAAGTTGACAATAATAGTAGTGAAAGAAGTCATTCTTAAGTGTTTGAGGATTAAAGGCCTGTATCTTGTTGATATGAAATGAATGAGTTATGCTTGTTTACCAGTCTTGTGAAGTTATTGTAATCATAGAGGTACTTCAGTAATTTGTGTTATGATTGCTTCATAATTACACGTCTTGTGAAGTTACATGTTGTACTAGACCTTCAGATTTTATTTTTATAACTACTTCACATGTGTCAAAAGTGTCATAGTTAAGTGTTGGAAAGTAGAGGTATATACTATATAGAGAGCTTGAGAATCCACTCTATAAGCCATTCTAGACAAAGAAGATAACTCAAGTTGTGCTCACATGACTCACTTCTAGGACTGAAGGAAAACATATGGTCATTTTGAAAATTTATAGTGATAATTTAGTCTATTATTCCATGTTGCTAGGGGAGCATACTAGCAAAGTATGACGAATGATATTGCAGCTGAAGCAACTACGTTCAAAGCCCTATTTTATGAGAAATTGAGGATTGGTATGCTCAATAATGTAGTATAAAATGCTGAAAATGTTGTTAATAAACACCGGTTATAGTGAGCAAAGAGCGGACACACAATAATGTCAAATGTGTATGCAAATACAAGGTTCCAAACCCTTGTCAACATCCTCATTTATTGTGATATAGGCATATAATCTTTTGAAATTTGTGGATGCATCAAATAGGATAAAATCTACAACTGCATTATTCAAAGTGTCTAACAATGTGATCATGAATGTAGGGCTCCCAAATGTGGTTCAAATTATTAGAAACTGTTAGAAAAGTTAATCTTTCCTTGGTTGTATTTATTTATTTATTTGAGAATAAACCAAAGTATCCTTCTTTTATTTAATTAGGAGATTCTATGGAATCCATACATGTATTTTGTCCTCTAGTCCAAGTGGGAGGACATGTCATATTTTGTAATTCCTTTAATAAAGAAATAGTTTATCCTCCTTAAGAGGATCTTGACACTTTGCACACACCAATTATGGATGATGGCATTCATAAATTGGTGAGTTACTTAGTAACTCCTCTCCTCATCTCTATAAAAGAGATGCTCTCCTCTCTCATTTTCACTCTATGAAGTTATTGTAAATGAGCTCCCTCTCTCTCTCTCTCTCTCTCTCTTAGGCTTTGCCATTTTCATAATATCACAAGGGATTTTTCTTTGCTTTTCCCCTTTCAAAAATCTTCTTGTCTCCTTGTGTTGGCTTTTGGATGCTCGCTCCTAGTTCATGGTTTTCTCATGGTAACATCTTCTTCTTTAACTATCTCTCTTGGATTACTTTCATTTCCTTGCTGTTGTTATTTTCTTTACAGAAACAATATTGTTGCTTTTGTTGCTACTAGGAGACTCTCGTAACAAGTATCCTACTATGTTTTCTTAGACCGTGTGTGACACAATATCTTGACCTAACCCTACAAGACATTGCAAAACATGAATACTTTAAGAAGGTATGGAAAAAGACTTGCACATTCACCAATTCCATCTACAATCACATGAGGGTGTTGTCTATGATGCACTCTTTCATAGACAGTAAGAAGCTAGTTCAATTAGGGGTGATGAAATTTGCCACACACTTCCTTGCACTGCAAATTCTTTGCTAGCAAAAATTATTTTGAAACAAACTATTCATTTCAAACAAATGGATGGAGTCTAACTTCACAAAACAAATGGATAGCATAGAAGCGATATAATAATTGACAAGTTTTTGAGATGCTATCGAACAAGTTGTAGAATATTCCTAACCCTCTATTAAAAATTTTTAGGTGAGTGGATGGGGAGAAATCCTCATGGGCCATTTGTATATCGCCATGGATACAACCATGGAGATAATATGTGGTAGGACAGAAAATAATAAGCACAAGTACATGCCATTATGGGACGTACTCAATAGGACACACGACCAAAAAATGCACTTCCCTCTCCATGTTATTGAATACTACCGAACTCCAACATTGTTCAGTAGCCCCTTATTCAAAAACGACAATGCTGAAGTCACAGAGGGCTTGTTCATTTACATGGAGAAAATGTTCCCTGCCCCAGAAAAGTAGCAAATAGTTATGGCAATATGTCCAATGTACAAATAGGAAGGGTTTTTTTCTCAAGTATGGCTATTGTGCAAGGCAAGAAGACCTTCAAAACAAGTAGACTCTATAAACATTGGTTAGTCTCTCTATATTTTGGAGATGTACATCAAAGGTATTAAACTTTTAAGATATCAAAACAATTTATGTTTTATAGTGGAATCCTGAGATTTTTGTGACCATGAAGCCAAAAATCTTAGATGGATGTCATGCCCCTGCCTAATACCTCCTAAAATCACTCTTAAAAGACCAAATATATAAAGTAAAACTAAAATCAATCAAACATGAAACTGTCTTTTTTATAAGACATCACAATTTTCTAGCTTCGAACCGGTAATCATTAAGAAACGATAACAAATGTGTCATACAATAGTATATCATAGGCTGTGATTCTAATTGGAGTGATGATTGGTATCAGTCAAAGATAGCAATGATCACCATTATGAACAAAGAGAGAGATCAGTATATAGATGGCAGCACTGAAGCCAACTCAAATTGACTAACTCCAAAATCATTGACACCTACAACTCATACAAAGATCTCAATATAGAAAGGCAAGCACATCCACAGCTATACAAAGACAACGTGGATGATGAATAAAGCAAGACTAAAGATAAAAATAATATTCAGATATGATAGCTTAAAACCAAGAAAAGTGATCAATTCATATTCTAGGAAATGGCAGCGACTTAATACAATATGGTTGAGCGATCCATGCATAAGAAATAGTAACCAAGCATGATTTCTTGAGTGGTTTTTAACGCGGTTGTTGGATAAGAATAAGCAAATAATAATAAATAAAATGAGAGCTGTGATTTTTCTGAAGGTATGATTTATTATTAGACACCTCCCTTGAAGAATGAAGAGTGATGCCTTCTGTAAACAGGCTCCCTTGGTAACAGTATAAATAGAGATATGTGAAGTACATTTGGAAAAAAAGGGAGATACATGGAAGAATAAAGCAAGCATGGAATCACAAACAAAAACATAAAACCTTCAGCAGATTGAATGTCCAGTACAAGGGACAGAATACAGAAATCAAATCTAAGTCTAGGGTGTTTATATTATTCAATTATCGGTAATGCAGAAACAATGACTAGCTTATTTATATGAACACATAATGTATATTTGTCTAATGTTAATTAACATTAAAACATGAATATAATCTTACAATTGTCTGTCACAAGAGAGTGCAAAAAAGAGTTTGCAATTAAGGGAGAACTGTTAAGGGCACCCTGTTGCAATGACAATTAAGGGAGAACATCTATGAAGGCACCCTATTCCACTATGAGAGGAAGGATCACTGAGGGAACCCTATTGCAAGTCCCTTTCCAACTCCTACGTCGGGGGAATATTGCTGAATGTTAGATAACTCCAACCATACAAGAATGGAGGACCATATGGAGGGAAAACCGTTGTTTTAGGGCACCCCACTTTGCCTCCTTACTCCACATCTTCTATAATTGAAATTCTCATACAACTTAAGTGTTGCATAATGATGAAGATATATTCCCTTTTTTGTAACCTTTGTTTTATTTATGACTAATGTTTGCAGTGTGATATAATCTTAATATGTGTGTGTGTGTGTGTGTGTCTGTTGGCATTTGTGTTAATGTGATGATTTCAAGATTCAAATCCAAGATTGCACTGTTTGAAGAGATTTATTATTTGGTAAGATGTAACCCTAGCCCTAATTTGTTATAAATTAGGAAGGGAACATTACAAATGGTATCAAAGCATAATCCTGCAATCGTGAGAGGCAAACCTACCTTAATCGTCATCTAATTAGGTTCAACTATCAAACCCTGTTCTTAAGTAGGTCAAGAATATAATCAACTAGACCAACATTACGCTTCTATATGTATGTGCCTTGAACAATTTTGTGTCTAACATAAACATGCTTACTCCAAATGTATTTTATATACGTGCTCTTCATATGCATACCTTTGTTTGCTTCAAAACTGTTGCACTTCATGCATGTTTACTGTAATGTCCCCATTTTTCTCAGGTCATTGATCTGATGGTGTCAGGTCATTATTGTGATCCTCATGGTCTGGCGAGGTGTTTAGAGGGTCTTTGGTGTGAACTTACTATTTATAGTAAGTCAGTGGATAGTTCCGATGAGCTCAAATGAGTTAGAGGAGTTGAATGATGCTCTCGGTTTTCATTTCTGGCTTCCAGTTTGGGCTCCAAGAATCTTGAGAGAGCGTCTATTTTTAGTAAGTCACCCCGTCAAGTTCATTCATCATCTTTCATCATCGGGATCAATCCTGTGCAGACAAATTCCGATTCGGACGCTTCTTCAGTTGTTTTCGCAAGACGGGTGGTTTATTATTATTATTATTAAATTAAATTTGCTAAGGTTGCCATTTTTGTTGGTATTATATGCTGGATACCTTAGTGTTATAGCTTGTTGGAACCGGGATGAAAAGTTTTAAATCTTGGGCACAAGAAACAAGGACTTTCCATGTCATAATTTCATGATATTGGTGAAAAGGTCTTTTTTGGAGCCAAATAAATTAATAAATTATATTATTCAATATGTGTCTAAGTATAAAAAGTGTTTTAAGTGAAAAGTGTGTGAGAGAAGACACTTTTTAATTATAAAAGCAACACTTTGTGAAAGGCAAATCATCCATTGTTGAATGATTATTTTATTGAAGTTGTGAGAGAGACTACCCAGCTAGGGTTTTGAGGACTGATTCCTCTTCTGGCAATTTGAACCATTACAGATTGATGGTGAATTTTGCAATTGTATCTGAGATCATAATCCAGTGCTGAGGTATACTGGAATTCTGAGAAGTTTTAATGTGCAAGCAGATCGATTTATTTTTCCTGGTGTTTGATTTGTCTTCTTGGTGAGGATTAGAATTGATTGGGGAAATCTGCAACGAATGCTACAGGTTGGGAGTTGAAAGACAAAGAATTTTGTTCCAGAATTCCTAAGCGCAGCCGTACGGAATTAAAGACTTCATATTTTTTTCCAGCCAGCGGTACGCCATCAATTCAGGCATGCTGCATGAGTTTTTTCCTTTGGTTGGATGGTCATGTCATGGCTTGCGTCCATTTCCAGATTTCATTATTTACAGCCGGGTTAAAAAATCAGACTTGTGATAATTCAGAGATTCCCATTTGTTACAGCCAACCGTAAGTTTCATACCCTTGCAGCTGGATTCATTTTAAAGTGCCAGGTTAATTTGTTAGTTGTAGTATGAAATCAGTTATAATAGTTGTTTTAATTCTGATATTTGTAAGCAATTCAGTGGTGTTATAATTTCTGATATCATTCTAATAAATGATGAAAATCTGAAAGTGTTCATTGAATTTCAAAATTATTGTTCATATATTCTGAAAGTTATTTTAAGTGCAATTAAATTAGAGAGAGCCAGGCAGGCTCTTCACAGTGGTATCAAAACTTTAATCCTATCATCCTGTGGGGTCTGGATTCATTTATTTTTTGAAGTATTTTAAAAGTGACCAGCACTTCCATTTTTTCCTAGCTATGGATAAATACAGGAGATCCAGTTCCGGAAGTCGTCATAGCAATAAGGGAAATAGAGCGGAATTAAATGCTTTAGTAGAAAGCATGGAGAGACTTAGACTACATCAACACAGATTGGCAGAGAGTTTGTCAGATCCAGTTACAATAGATAGGGCAGCGAGATATACGGTCTCTACCTTTAGAAGGCCAACATCGAGTTTGCAGGGGAGAAGGCTAGAGTTTTCTCCGACAGTTGTCCGTGATGTTGATGTTCCTACATCTAGTTCAACACCTGCGATTCCCATACGCAGTGCTAATGATGGATTTATTGCACCGAAACCAGTGGATGTTTCAGTGCCATTGGATGACAGCAGTGTTGAGCATCACCGGGTTGAGGCTCCTAGAGCAGTCACTATGGATTGTACAGAGGCAACTGATGTTGCAGTTATCACTGAGTGTTTAGACTCTTTCATGGAGAGAGTTATTATTGGAGATGTTTATGTCAGTTGTAGTAGTGTTGCTCCGGTTCAGGAGGCAGTTGCTTCCTCAGATAGGACCGAGGCATGTACAGAGTCTCCCAGTCGTGAGGTTGGTGATCTGGGCATTATAGCGGGGTCAGTTGATGACAGTTCGTGCTCTAGCATTATTGGTGCACAACTTGACGTTGAGTCATGTGTGCAGAGACACGTGTCCGCAGATGAGATTTCAACAGGAGATGTGGGAGCTGATAGTATAGACACATTTGATGACACTTTTGAGGATGCTGTGAGTTGCATTGGAGATGACACCCCCTGGGAGATGTTGGGTGATGACTACGAGGAGCGTATGAGCTCTGATAGCTCAGAGATTTATGATAGCAGTCGCAGTGTGGGATTAGCACAGGAGACAGTGGTTTCTTCTTGTGTTGAGGATGTGTGCATGGAGCTTTCTGGTGATGACACGCAGGATGGGAGTGTTGCAGTTGATTTGGGCGACGTAGTTTCATGCCACTGTATAGTTGATTCACATGACGACATTGAGTCGTGTTTGCAACCAGAGTTAGCAGAGGAGATGCAGATAGATGATGTGGACACTAGCATTGCAGATATCTCTAATGCTAAGAGCGAGGATGATGAGTGTTGTAGTGTTTCTGGCTTTCTATATCTGACTTTGGGTGTAGATTCAACGTTGTCATATGGTGATGGTGAGTTCCAGGATTCTGTGTTACAAGGATTCACAGATGAGGTCAGGGAAGCTTATGAGTGGCAAGAGTTTGTTATAGCCAGGGTTTCCACTTCTGGAGAGGGGGTTACTTCATCAGTGACTCATGTGGGTTTATCTTAGGATCTGGTCTGTCAGATAGTTGCAGAGGACGAGGGAGCTAGAAATTGTGATGAGTTAGATTCAGCAGCAGCTTCACCGGATTTAGAGGGGGATGTGTCCGATGCCTATACTCAGTTTGTAGATGTGTATTCAGATGTAAGTACACAGAGAGAGTGTGATCTTGAGGGGAGTTTGTTGGATACAGCTTCCTCTCATAGTGTAGACAGTGCATTTGAAGTTGTTCGTAGGAGGCCTGTTGTGCAGAGTCATCATGTGACTAGCCAGTTGCGAGTTGATGAGAGAGATATTACTTCTACTCTCGAGCATTTTGATGCCACTCGTCAATTCTTGGCTATTTATGGTTGGGGTTCTCCTATGACAGATGAGGCCAGAGGTGGTTACCTCTCATTGACAGAGATTCATACTTTGCGTGACGCTATCAAGATTTTGAGACATGACTACTTACAGATGGTAGCCGACCGAGATCACCTGGTGGAGTGGGGGAGTATAGCTTATGAGGCACTGATGGACAGAGAGGAGGAGGTGAGTGAGCTTACCCAAGAACTCACAACGACTACTAAGGTTTTAGAGGACACTCAGCGGCCCCTTCAGGAGTCGCAGATCCAGTTAGAGGAGGT
Organism: Chamaecyparis obtusa; assembly: GCA_027943335.1. NCBI lineage: Eukaryota > Viridiplantae > Streptophyta > Pinopsida > Cupressales > Cupressaceae > Chamaecyparis > Chamaecyparis obtusa. Next base: position 148,011 of record BSBK01002619.1, on the reverse strand, counting down.
GACCGTGGAGTTGGAGCATTTGCAGTCCACACCAGCCCCAGACCCAATTTGATTGCACATTGAGGTGGTTGGTGGTGAGTTTGCTCTTACAGGTGGTGATGAGGAACATGATGATGTGGCAGACACACATGTTCAGGATATCGAAGCTCTTGGTTCGGATGAGGTAGGAGTACCAGTGGAGTCGAGCTCTCAGGTTGATTTGCTTCCCTTAGCTGGGAGTGAATCTATTTCATCATCTCACATAGCTGATGGCATGGGACAATTGGCTGTGCCACATTTTCAGAGGGATCAACTGTGGATTGCGGGGGAGCAAGTTGACGCTTCCACGTATAATTTCTACTACATCGAGCCATTTATGGAGTATTTACTTGAGAGTGCAGATGTGCAACAGGATTCTTATAGAGTGTCTAAGGGTACTCTCATCCGAGGCTCTTGTGCTATCCGGAGGTTGGTAAGGAATATTGTGGAGACTCTATCTACAATACTTCCCCACAGGGATTTCGAGGTTGGGTTTGTTGAGAGAGTTGCTCAGGGGCCTACCAAGCCTACAGTTATGCGGAGTCAGAGATTGGAGCCATCTCATGACCCCCAGTTTGGTAATGATGAGCTATTGACAGAGATTGGGGTTTCCGACCGGCTGTATACGGTGGGGCATGTTCATCATTTGTTTTTTGACCCACAGGTAGGAGATTTCATCTCTCGCAAGGGTAGGTTGGCTCCTAGTCCTTATCATCCATTATGAGATGGGTTCTCGCCATCAGTAGTTGATGGGAGTTTTGGCTGCAAGTCAGTAGCAGGGGACTTGCAGAGTTATGGTGACTACAGAGATTATGCAGTGTGTGGATATCCGGGTCCTGGTACAACTTTGTGTAGGGGTATTCATCACTATTGTGCAAATGGTCTACACACTCAGTACAGGGCATTTGGGAGCACAGGGGGAGTTCAGTGTGTATGGGATCTAAGTCTCCCATATATCTTGGTTTTTGATGATCCTGAAGTTCACTTCTTTCGGGATCCGAGCAGAGACAGATTCAGTACAGGAGTTTGGGTGAGTGGTTGTTTTGGGTCTCTTTACAAAGTTATCCGATTTGTAATTTGGGTGATGTTACAGGAGCCTACAGTTGATGTCAATGGCACAGTATACTCTTTTCTATGGGATCCAGGTGGATTGTGATGTTTCTTGTTCTAGTGATTGCTTGGGGACAAGCAATCTTGGGGAGGGAGGACTGTAATGTCCCCATTTTTCGCAGGTCATTGATCTGATGGTGTCAGGTCATTATTGTGATCCTCGTGGTCTGGCGAGGTGTTTAGAGGGTCTTTGGTGTGAACTTACTATTTATAGTAAGTCAGTGGATAGTTCCGATGAGCTCAGATGAGTTAGAGGAGTTGAATGATGCTCTCGGTTTTCATTTCTGGCTTCCAGTTTGGGCTCCAAGAATCTTGGAGAGAGCGTCTATTTTTAGTAAATCACCCCGTCAAGTTCATTCATCATCTGGATCAATCCTGTGCAGACAGATTTCGATTCGGATGCTTCTTCAGTTGTTTTCGCAAGACGGGTGGTTTATTATTATTATTTAATTAAATTTGCTAAGGTTGCCATTTGTGTTGGTATTATATGCTAGATACCTTAGTGTTATAGCTCGTTGGAACCGGGATGAAAAGTTTTAAATCTTGGGCACAAGAAATAGGGACTTTGTGTGTCATAATTTCATGATATTGGTGAAAAGGTCTTTTTTGGAGCCAAATGAATTAATAAATTATATTATTCAATATGTGCCTAAGTATAAAAAGTGTTTTAAGTAAACAGTGTGTGAGAAAAGACACTTTTTAGTTATAAAAGCAACGCTTTGTGAAAGGCAAATCATCCATTGTTGAATGATTATTTTATTGAAATTGTGAGAGAGACTACCCGACTAGGGTTTTGAGGACTGATTCCTCTTCTGGCAATTTGAGCCATTACAAATTGATGGTGAATTTTGCAATTGTATCTGAGATCATAATCCAGTGCTGAGGTATACTGGAATTTTGAGAAGTTTTATTGTGCAGGCAGATCGATTTATTTTTCCTGGGGTTCGATTTGTCTTCTTGGTGAGGATTAGAATTGATTGGGGAAATCTGCAATGAATGCTACAGGTTGGGAGTTGAAAGACAAAGAATTTTGTTCCAAAATTCCTAAGTGCAGCCGTACGGAATTAAAGACTTCATATTTTTTTCCAGCCAGCCGTACGCCATCAATTCAGGCATGCTGTGTGAGTTTTTCCTTTGGTTGGATGGTCATGTCATGGCTTGCGTCCATTTCCAAATTTCATTATTTACAGCTGGGTTAAAAAATCAGACTTGTGATAATTCAGAGATTCCCATTTGTTACAGCAAACCGTAAGTTTCATACACCTGCAGCTGGATTCATTTTAAAGTGTCAGGTTAATTTGTTAGTTGTAGTATGAAATCAGTTATAATAGTTGCTTTAATTCTGATATTTGTAAGCAATTAAGTGGTGTTATAATTTCTAATATCATTCTAATAAATGATGAAAATCTGAAAGTGTTCATTGAATTTCAAAATTATTGTTCATATATTCTGAAAGTTATTTTAAGTGCAATTAAATTAGAGAGAGTTAGGCAGGCTCTTCACATTTACTCCATGAGAACATTCCCCATGTATGCTTTGGGTATTGCTTCACGCCTCACATGTTTGACGAGCATCTATTGCTTGCTTCATGCCTTACATGTCTAATGTGTACTTATGTATTGATCACACCTTACATGTCTAACGAGTATTTGTGTATTACTTCATACCTTACATGCTTGACGAGTATTTGTGTACCACTACATGCCTTACATGTCAGGCATGTATTTAAGTGTATTACTTCATGCTTTACGTGTTTGATGTGTATTTATTGCTTTATGCTTGACAAGTATACTTCATGCCTTGCGTGCATTTAGATGGCTTCATGCCTTAGATGTATTCATATGCACTCATGTATTCTTGTACTTATGACTTATGCCTTATGTGTACATCTATGTATGATTCATACGCGTACTCATATGTATACTTCATGGTTTGTGTGTTGCGTGTATTCATGTGTATGCTTAAATGAATTCATGTGTATGCTTCATGCCTTATGTGCTACATGTATTCACGTGTATGCTTCATGACTTAAGTGAATTTATGTGTATGCTTTATGCTACGTGTATTCCCGTGTATGCCTCATGACTTAAGTTAATTCATACCTCATGCGTTATGTGTTGTGTGTATTCATGTGTATGCCTCTTAAGTGAATTCATACTTCATGCTCTATGTGCTACGTGTATTCACATGTTACGTGTATGCTCCATGACTTAGGGGGATTCATGTGTATACTTCATGCTTTATGTGTTACATGTATTCACGTGTATGCTGCATGACATAAGTGAATTCATGTGTATAATTCATGCTTTATGTGTTACATGTATTCTCCATGAACTAATTGAATTCATGTATCATGTGCTTTGTTTATTCACGTACATGCTTCATGACTTAAGTGTATTCATGTGTATACTCCATGCTTTACACATTACGTGTATGTGATTCATGCCTTAAGTGTATTCATGTACTTTGTGACTTACATGTATTCAGGTGCATACCTAATGCTCTACATGTATTTGTGCATATGACTCGGCCCTTATGCGTATTCGGATGAATAATCCATGATTTACAGGTGTGATTCATGTTTGATTGCTTCATCAGTATATACGCCTTCCTGATGTGTAAACTTCCATGTTTGATGAGCCTCCAACAAGTTTATTCTACGAGTATTTATAAAACCTTCAAGACATATATTCTTGCATTCAAAATAGGGTGCATCTTTTAGCTAATCAAGGCACTTGTGTCTGCAAAAAAAGTTGATAAGACATTAGTAAAAACAGCATAGGGACTGTTAAACATGACAATAGAATATGTGTCAATGGATGTGAAGAAAAAATACATGAGCATGCAAATAAGTAATAATAGTAATCCTCTTCTCAATATCCACCTGACTGAATCCTTATTACACAAGTAAAACTTGTATTTATCATAGTGAGAATCTGTGGCCATTATTCTATAATCCTTCTAAAAATGAGTTAATAGGGAGCTTTTGGTGATGAGGAACACATTTAGTAAGATCTGGAAACAAGTTATCAAACAGATAAGAACCAATCTCAACAGTAAAATTGGTAAAATGCCAACTTGAAACCTCTCCATAAAATACCTAAGGTGCCTCAGGCAAATGAAGGGATAACATCTTTGTAGAACACTACATGGATGGGTGCCATGCTCCTAATCTTCACATAAAGTTCTTGCATTGACATTGTGAGACATTGATGGCACTGTGAAAAATGATGCAAAGTGAGGGTAAGAGAAAGTTGTGACCTTTGCTAATCTCCAACTCTAGATTGCGTTGTTGGAAGTTTGAGGTTTAAATGGCAAACTTAAGGTAAATGAGAAACAAATCACCTGACGGATCTGAGGGTAACAAATCTTCAAGGGTTACTTCAAGAACCTCACATTGATAAGATTTGGTTTAACAATCATTGCTTGTGGATAAGCAATTTCTTGAGATACCTATAAGGTTAAACTCTTGGGTGTGTTGTCGAGATACCTCAGTTTGGCGTAAAGACAAAAACAAATCTTGGTTCAAACTTGCAAATTGAGCAGAGTGTACAGAAGAAGCTAATTACATCCCAAAGAAAGATTACAAGTCCTCAAAGGTTGATTTGGAGGATCCCCATATTGGTAGATGCTTCAGTTTGAGAAAATTAAAATCGACATCGCTTGCGGACAAGAAATATCATGAAGGATGGATTGCCATGTCCCCCTCTGATACCTCCTAAAATCATTCTTAAAATGACAGAATATACGAAGTAAAACTAAAATGAATCAAACAGAAAACTGTCTTATTTATAAGACATCGCAATTTTCTAGTCTCCAGCCAGCAGTCATTACGAAACGATCAACAAATATGTCATGCAATAATATATCATAGGCTGTGGTTGGAATTGAAGGAGCAATGATTGGTATCGGTCAAAGATAGTAGTGATCATCATTATGAACAAGGACAGAGATCAGTAAAATCATGGCAGTGCTAAAATCATTGATAGCTACAACTATGATAGAGATCTCACTATAGAAAGGCAAGCACGTCTACAAGTATAGAAAGACAACTGGATGATGAATAAAGCAAGACTAAAGATTAGAATAATATTCAGCGATGATAGCATAAAACCAAAATAGTGATCAATTCATATACTAGGAAACGGTAGCAACTTAATACAATATGGTTGACCGATTTGTTGGTTCCCAAAATCACAGATTGGAAATCCAAGATGTTACAAGTAGTGGTTGTCGTTGCACCAAAAGATCGACCTGTTAATGCCCGATACAAATAGAAGACACAGGAGGCTGTTAAACCATGTCACAAATCCCGAGGGGAGCACTGACTATTTTCCAACAATCTCCCCCTCAGCGTTACCCGAGAGGATTTGAACCTGTGACCAAGCTCTGATACCACTTGTTACAAGTAGTGGTTGTCGTTGCACCAAAAGATCGACCTGTTAATGCCCGATACAACCACTAGACTTATAGAAGACATAGGAGGCTGTTAAACCATGTCACGAATCCCGAGGGGAGCGCTAACTATTTTCCAACACAAGAGCCTACCCATTCTCCAATAGGATTCCAAATTAGTTCTAGCCAACGAACAGGAATAATCCAAATTCCCCTGCACTTTAGGCTTCGCTACACCTAGGCAAGTAAACCTTCACCTCGAACCTAATCACTTTATTCAAGGCTTTTCTATAGCGAATTTAAGCTTACGAGTTCTCCGGTTGGCAAAAATCCTCAAACTCGATCAATATAAAGTTATGTGATTACTTGGAATGATTTGAATGTTTGTGTAAGGTTTATCAATAATTGATTAGATACTTGCAAGAAGGAAGTATATAAATTTATGACTTCAATTAATAACTCCAATAATTATATTCCAATAATTTTTAAATGACCAGTGCCTTTGTTTATCCGGGCGATAGAGTCAACTATAACAAGGATTATTACGTAAAACTTTATGAGACTATTTATTTAAATATCATCAATTACTCCTAAGCTCTACAAAAGACAAATCTTATATGCAATTCTCCGTTAGTCCAAAAGGAATTTACCTTCTCCGGCTGGAAGTCCGATTAGATAGAGATAAGGAAACACGTATATATTTCACACTATCCTGATTGTCGAACAAAGAATGCAGGAAAATATCCAATGCAACAATAAAACTCTATTGGAATAATTCAATAATCTATTTATTGATCACAAAGGATGAACCCACATTTTAACTGCAATCTCTTTGCCTTGAAAAAAAGACCTTTTATTTATTATTAAAATATAATATTGAAATTTTTATTAAAGTCATGCTTTAATATTTACATCTTCCCTTACAAATATTCTTCTTCTAATTGCTTATTCGAATATGTCCCTCTCTCTACATTTTACATTATGTATATATATGTGTTTGAGTGGCTTTCCCACCTCTTTAGGATGAAAAGACACAACCCTTATTACAAATTATTTTGAAAAACAATAAACTAACTAAAAAATAACTACCTAACTTTCGGATTTGGGTTTAGTCGAAAAACCAAAACACCTTGTGGAAAGCTAAGATTTTTACTGGAGATAGGAAATTTGATTTTCCGAGCTGGGTTGGTTTTAGATTTTTAAAATGAGACCATCTTCAGGATCGGTCGGCATCATCTTTGCAGCAGGTCGAAATTCCAGCATTTTCTGAAGGCTTCGATTAGTTAGTTCTATTTATTTGTGTCATAAAGCTTCCTTCCTTTGATTTTTTAGTATGGAGAAACTTGCTTATTGATAATGAATTTGGACTCTCAAAATTTAGGGTACCACCACGATCAATGATTAAGAAATAGTAATTAATAACCAAGCATGATTTCTTGAGAGGTCCATAACGCAGATGTTTGATTAGAATAAACAAACTACTAATAAACAAGTAATAACATACAAACCAAGAGCTGCGATTTTGCTAAATGTATGATTTATTATTAGATGCCTCCCTTGAAGAATGAAGAGTGATGTCTTTTGAAAATAGGCTCCCTTGGTAAGAGTATAAATGGAGATATGTGACGTACATTTGGAAAAAGGGGGGGATACATTGAAGAATAAAGCAAGCATGGAATCACAAACAAGAACATAAAACCTTCAGCAGATAGAATTTCCGGTTCCAAGGACATAATACAGAAATCAGATCTGAGTCTAGAGCGTTTATGTTATTCCACTGTCAGCAATGCAGATGATTAGCTTTATTATATGAACTCATAATACATCTTTGTCTAATGTTAATAAACATTAAAAATGAATATAATCTTGCAAGAGTCTGTCACAAGGGAGCGGAAAGAGAGTTTGCAATTAATAGAGAACTGCTAAGCGCACCGTGTTGCATTGACAGTTAAGGGAGAACAGCCATGAGCACACCTATTGCACTGTGGGAGGGAGAACTGCTAAGGGCACCCCTATAGCAAGTCACATTACAACTCCCACATCGGGGGACTATTGGCGAATATTAGATAACTCCAACCATACAAGAATAGAGGACTGTATGTAAGGAGAATTTTTGTTTTAGGGCACCCTGCTATGCCTCCTTACTCCACATCTTCTATAATTGAAATTCACATACAACTTAAGTGTTGCACAATGATGAAGATATCTTCTCTTTATTCTAACCCTTGATTTATTATAAATGTAACCCTAACCCTAACCCTAATTTGTTATAAATGTGATTTCTAGGGCAAATCCAAAGGCAAATTAGGAAGGGAACATTACAATGGATTTCAAGACGCATTTTGAGTCAACTAAAGATTTATCGACTTGTAAACATAATCAGTCTTTTTGAACACATACATTCTAACAAACGCAATCATTTAACACAAATAATGGATGACTTGGTGTCCGTTCACCACAACCTTTGCCTAAAGCTAAAGAAAGCCCAAGGTTAAGAACTTAAGCCTTTTAATATAATCCCAATCATAGTTATAATTGTATTCATTATATTTTTTACTTACGATTGTCAAGACTCGCTAGGGGTCTCTAAGCCTATGTGAATCCTGACCCAAAGACTCAATTGCTGCTCTATGGCAAAAAAGAAAAACAAAAATATAAAAAGAGCAACTCAACTTTTCTTTACTTATATTTGCTTCCTACACCCTAAAAGCAACTTCATTTCATTTACAACCCAAACGAGAAGGAAAAAAGAGAGTTTTGAGCTTAACTTGGATTGCATTATACAGAAATGAGCAATGAGATTGAGCAAAAATTAATGGTTGAATTACATTTGGTCAGGTCTATAGATATTTTGGTGCATCTAGGGGATTCTACAAACGATTGGGAAGAGCTCACTAGTGATTTCAAGCAAGATTTAAGAGCAAGGTTGCCCAAAGACAGGTACTTGGGTACTTTGGAGACGGGTACGGGTATTTTTTCAAAATAGTAGATGGGGGTACTTAGGCACGTAGAGTTTCTATTAATATAATTTAATATTTTATACAAAATTTGAAAATATAAAGACATTGAGTTTTCACAACAAGAACAGTGATAAAGTTTGCAGATGTAATGTATTGTTTTCAGTTTCAGATTTGCAATGTTTGTAATAATATATATGCTAAATGTTTAGATGCATAACAGAGAAGGTAAACTTTAAAAATGAACAAGAAGATCATAAATCATATAACAATGACATTTTGCAAATGATAAACTTCTAACTTGAACAGTGATAAAGTTTACTATTAATCAGTATTGTATCAAAGTGTCAAATTGATTACATATTGAAATAAGCTCGATAAACAGCAAGCTGATATGCAAACAAAAAGATGAAACAAAAATCAGAAATCTTAATCCATCATCTAGTCTTATACACCTTGATCATCGATATCAAGGTCCTCAACTATGATGCTCTCCAAATAGTCATCGCTCTCAAACTTTAGTTCATCTGTTGGTAGAATAACAAGGGGTAAGTCAGTAAGGCCATCTACTTCAACCTCTTCATTCACAAGGGCAGAAACTTCTCCATCATGTGGAATATGATATCATTTTATTGAAGGACCCTCATTGTATCTAGCATCTACACAAGAGAGAAGATGAAGTGAGCATTGAATGTACACCAGATTCCTTTGTTTCTTTGACCTTAATCGGTTCCTCTTTAGTGAATGAATGTAATGTCCCCACTTTTAGGCCGCCCCGTTTTTAGGCCCTTGGGATTAGCTTATTTCGGTGACCCTAATAAGCTAATCAGGTTGTTAGAGGGGATCGTTTGGTAGAGCCAGTGGTTGGTTTCCACTCTGGAGATCTCAGATGCCGGGATTGATCTTCGTTGGGGTCAGATTGGCAAACTTACTATTTATAGTAAGTGGTATTTTTGGGTATTGGTATGTTTGGCAAAGCGCCTATGCAATGGTTTCAGATGATTCAAAGCTTCTTATGCAGAATCTCCAGTTTGAGGGACTTACTATTTTTAGTAAGTCTCTTTTGGTCTGGTTGCTATTTCTAGTAGGGCAGTGTGAGCTCAGGATACTATTGTTAGAAAGTCAGTTTGTTGTGGTCAGAGAGATTCAGTTGCACCACGTTTTAATTAAGGTTATTAAATTAAGTTATTTTAATTTAATAACTTCATATACTTTAATGTTATAATTCAATGGTGTGTTGATAAAGTCTCTTTAATGAAAGGTGTATTAAAGAAGACTTCCAATTTGCATTATATAGCCAAGAGAGAAATCGAATTTCTCTACCATTTGATCATTTTATGAAATTGAAATTGTGCAGTTGTGTCTTGAAGAAGGATTTCGAAATTGGGAAGGATAGCTAGGGTTTGAAGAGTTTGGTCTTCATTTTGGAGAGAACTCTTCCAGACTTTGTTTATACAATCAGAATTGGAAGCTTTATGAAGGAAATGTGAGTGCAGATTTGTTAGTGCAAATAACAAATTCATACAAGACTTCCGTATGGAACTGTTTATAACAGATTGGCTGTCGTACGGAATTGCTGGTGACTGTTTTGTGTTGATGGCGGCACAAATATATAGAGGCCCTCAATAATATTATTGGTGCTGCATTAACTTTCAGGAGAGGGTAACGTTTAGCAATTTTGGGAGGTTGATACGGTTGGAAGAGGCTGCGTTACAAATTCCTAGATGCTGGGTTTCAATTTCTTGGTGCTATGTTTCAATCCAAGAAAGGGTGGTGTTACAAATATTGGAGCTGTTTATGAAAGTGTTGCATTTTAATTAATATTTGTAATGATTATAAATAAATTCAAGCATATGGATGAATTGTTGTTGAGCAATTGAATAATAATAATTTGTTATTCTTAATGCTTATGTTGAGAAAATTTATGAAAATTCATACATGTTTTGAAAACACGCAAAAACAATTACAATTAAGTTAGAAAAAGCCAGTTTAAAATTGAGAGCCAGTTGGGCTCATCACAATGAATGAACCTGTAAGTACTCAAATTTCTCTCACAAGATGCAGAGCTAGCTACTTGTGCGAGCATTCTTATTGCAAATAATTGCAATTCAATGGTTTCACCTCTGTGGTTCCACCACCACTCTATAGGGTCTTTCCTTATTTTGATATCATATAAAGCTTCCACTAAATAAAAATCACCTTGCCCACATGAAATCTTATTCCATTGACTACTCAAAATTGAAGCATCCTCACCTCGGCCATAAATCTTTTATTGCAGCCCAAAATCCTTATAGTACCTCTCTATCTTGATGTGGAGCCCTCTTCTTAGTCACCTATATATCATACCATTTAGGATTAAGGGCATCGACAGCACAATGAAGAGGTATGTTAACCTCGTTCCATCTTCCATGTAACTTCTCCTCGTTCCATCTTCCATGTTTTTATTGTCTTTGACTCTTTCACACATGGAATCTATTGCTTCATAGACTTCTCCCAAACATGCTTTATCTACATCTACAAATCTGATCAGCTCACATATGGGCTTAAATAGTCCACAACAAATTTTACATTGACCCAAAATTGCTCATCAAGGACCGTGTCTGTCATCTCAACTGCAGTATCTGAAGTAGATCATCTCCAAGCTGCCCATTCATCACTAAAAACCATGGAATGCAAAGCTCCTTTGACTTCATAAAGGTCGTCAAGAAGAGTGAAGTAAGAAGCAAAACAAGTATCAACAGGTTTGAGTAGTTCCACCTTGGCAAATTTACAATAAATGGCTTGTGTGCGGTGATGGTCGCATATTAACATCTGTATTTTGCTCCCCTTCTCTATGAGATCTGTAATACATTGGAACTTACCAATGTCTTTTAATTGCATTACTCAGTGAATGCACACAACATAGAATCCAAAATATATGCTTGTACTTTTTTTGCACCATGTCTGCTTCTTTACAAACAGGGGCACCATCAGTAACAACTTGGACCACGTGTGTAGCCCCCGTCTACTCAATGCCCTCACATAGTTGGTTATGTAGAAATTTTGCATTCTTCTCTTGCTCTAAACAGTCTATTGCCTTCAAACAATAAGCCCTTTACTGCATGTTACCATGATATTAAGTAGTGGATGATTTCTAGCATCTGTCCACCCATCCATCACAATACTACAACCCTCTATAGTCCATACTCTTTTCATTGATGAAGTTTGTTCCTCTAATAAAGTTTTTTCTTTATCAATTAGAGTAGTGCGAAACTTTTCATACCCGGGTGGTTTATAACCTACTGGTGCATTATCGATGGCATGGACCATCTCAATGTAGAAAGGTGAGCGAGCAACATTAAACACTATCCCATTTGCATACAAGAATTGTGCAATCACTGTATCAACTACATCTTGACCTTGCACATCAAACAATCTTCCAATGGGGTTTGAGTTGCCAATGTGTTGTCTCTTGCAAGCACATTCTATTGCTACATCTCTAGAAGAGACATCCACCTCTGACTCTCTATTTTGACTTTGAGATGGCCCTGTTGTTGATGCGTGAGAGCTCCAATTAGCAACTTCCCTCTCAACTCTTTCTTGATCCCTCACAACATCATATCATTCCTTCTCATTTTCACAAGGATCAACACCTACCCCTCTTCGGTGAAAGAAATGAGCCTTCACCCTCGTGTAACTACCTTTCCATGCCAACGAGTAAAGCTTACACTTGATCATGGTTGTTCCACCTGAACTCTTCAGCCCTGGGACACAATCAACATATTTCCACAGTGGATATAACCCTTGCTTTCCTCCGCCCGACATTCTACATGGAAAAATAAATAATTATTAGACTATTAGCATCAAACAATAAACTCAATAGAGAGCATATTGCATTTTTTAATTAAGCAAAAAAAAAAAAAATTTAAATAGCTTTGTATTGCATAGTTAGTCCATGACTCCATAGTACTAAGTAGTTGTATAACTATAAAAAATTTAAAATTCAGACACTAATGTTAGTAGCAGTGTCTGAATTTTTAAAAAAATTATATGCATTTTGTAACAGCTTAACAGGCAAACAATTTCTGAAATTTGAATTATAAAAAAGAAAAAAATAAATTAACCATTATGTAAAATTAATCAAACTAAGGCAAAGCCTAAACGTTTACTGCTTTATAATGTTATTTATTTATTTTTAAATTTTTATTATTAAATAATAAATAATATGAATTATTAAATATTAACTTATATGGAGATTCGAAACAGTTATATTCATATTGTATACAATATACAATATGAATATTAAATATAAAGTGTTTCGATGGAATTATGCTAACTATTTCAAAGCACTAAAACAGTAAAACTCGAAGTTTGAAAAAATGAAATCTGAAACCTATCTTTTTGCGTGCTCTATGCTTCAAAAGTGTGCTCCAAATTTGAAGAATGGCATTGGTTTTGTCTTCCATTGCTCCTATTGACTGAGAGAAGTCCAAACACAATCGTTTTTATCATGTTTTTGTTCTACCTCGAAAACCTTCCCTCATTTATTCCAGCTCAAACATTCTCCCCTTATCTATTTCGGGTTGTAATCATCATGTTGGCCATTATTCTCTTCCCTTCGTAGTGTTATTCAATATTAGGGTTTTTTTGTCGTTTAGTGACAGTGGATGTTATTTTTCGATTTTTTTGCTTATGTGGCATATCCAACTACGTGCATCCGTCCCCACTGCATATCGCGGGCGAGAGGCACGTCTCAGTACCCAGGTCGCATCCCAGGGGTCTGAGTACACATACCCTTGCAATCCAATTTAAAAGGTAATTTTGTATTTTGAATGTTATTTATATTCTTTTTTAAATCAAAATTCTCTTCCCCTTTACATTTCTTTATTCTTTTTTCAATTTTGTCTTTAGAGAACCAAAGAACAAACCCTAGGTGTGTTTAATTTTGTACTTGAACAATCCCTGGGTTTTTTCATTCAGATCTAGTTCTATAGTTGCAACTTGCAAGCCCTAGATTTTTTCATATTAATTTAACTATAAATCATAAATGCTTATTTTTTCTATTTATATATTATTGTAACATTCTTGAGATTTATAAATTGTCTTTATCACAATGTCCTGAACCCTAGATAGAAGGGACCCTTGTTGGAAGCATGCTATTATTACCCCTAGGCAAAAGAAAGGAGAGAACTCGTTTTAATTGCACATATACCATGCTGAGATTGAAATAACATCTTGCACATATACCATGCCAAGATGTTAATCTATGCCCACATGTGCCTCTAGAGATTGTGTTAAGTGCAAATTTAAGTACAAAAACTTTGAGCAGCAAAAAGAATTAAAAAAAATGCAAAGAGAAGAGATGGTTAGTATCGGTGGAAGTAGACAGACTTATTGTATTCCTCTATTTCTTCGATCTTTAGGTGTTAGTAGTGCTAGTGCTAGTAGCACTAGCAATGACAGTAATAGTGCATGCGTTGGGCCGAATTTGTGTATCTAAATTAGATTGATATATTTCACCACACTATTCCAAGTTCCCAACTATCACTTGAAAGCAAGGGCAAGAACGATGATAGACATGATGTAGCTAAAAGTGCAATTCGAGACTTTTCATTCTATTGTACCGTTCCTTTCGGAAACATCTAAACAGAAAACTAAAAAGCATATCTTACCACGGAGACACTTAGTTTTTTTTTTTAATTCTCTTTATATATTATGAGAAATAGTTTGTTGGAAAGCCACAGGTATTCCTTTCCACACAGCCAGATAATTCATTTTTTTTCTTTCTTTTAAAATATATATCTTTATTTTTTGACTCTTGAATTTATATATTTAGAGGCGTGTTAAATTCAAATTTAAACTTTTTTTTTTTTAATTCTCTTTATATATTATGAGAAATAGTTTGTTGGAAAGCCACAGGTATTCCTTTCCACACAGCCAGATAATTCATTTTTTTTCTTTCTTTTAAAATATATATCTTTATTTTTTGACTCTTGAATTTATATATTTAGAGGCGTGTCAAATTCAAATTTAAACTCTCCATTTTACAATGGTTTATGTCATTATTGTTTCAGGGGCGGGGTTCAAAGCCCTAATGATGAGGAGATAAAGGGCCCCATTTTGTCACAAAAGCTGGCTGCTATGAAAGCCACAAGAAAGGAGCAATTACAGATATGGAGGAAGAAGGGTTACACCATCATGAATGATGGTTGGACGAATAGAAGAAATAGAACAATGCTGACTTTTCTTGTTTCTTCCTCAGGTGATTGTACTTCCTAAAACACATTGATCTAGTGACTAATATTTTTAATTCATGTGTTATTTAATTCTTAATTTAGTTTGTTTCTCAAGTAGCACGATATTCATCAAATCTATTGATGCTTCATGAAACACCAAAAATGTTGAATTCATTTTGTGAAGCTTTGGAGGGAATCTTGGTTGAGGTGAGTGAGAAGAATGTGCTGCAAGTGGTTACAAATAATGTAGCAAATTATGTTGTTGCAAGTAGACTACTGATAGATAAGCACCCATCACAGTTTTCAACTAGGATCTTGGCAAAATTTCATGGACCAAACCATGTGTGGAGAGGGTAAAAAAAGGTTGTAAATTCATATACAATCGCACGTGGGTCCTCAACCTAATAAGACAATTCACATGGCAAAAGGAGTTGGCTCGTCCTAGAATAACCTGGTTTACGACCAATTTCATCACATTAAAATCCTTGCTTCAGGCAAAGAGAGTTTTGAGGAGCATGCTACTTAGTGAGGAATGGACTTCCTCTAAGACCAATTCCTCTAAGACCAATGACGAGGTTGATGTGGCAGATTGAATTTTTGATGAGCAAGGTTTCTAAGTACTGATTGCAGAGACCACACAACTAAATATAATCCTACATCATATTTTTCTTTTATTCACTTATTTTTGTTCACACTTACATTAATGTTTCACAATTATTGTAGTTAATAGAGCCTTTAGCGGTTCTCTTTCAGTTGCCAATGGAGAGAAGCCCGAAATGAGTTACATATATGAGGGTGTGGATAGGACCAAGGAGGCAGCCACTATATCCATTTATGCGGAGTTGAGGATAAGTATCGCCCCATTTGAAAAATCATCGATGAACGATGGCACGTCCAGCTTCATAGGCCCCTATAGGTCTCTATGCAATCATAGAGAAAATGTTGCCTAATTCTAGTGTTGGAGCACTAATAGTGACCAAGACTGAGATTTTTAGACATGCACAAGGAGATCTCTTTGCACAAGTTATATGCAAGGCCATTTAATTGACATTGTAGGCAGCTAAAAATCTATTAAGGGCATAATTTAGTTTGAAAATTAAATTTTTTCCTCTATTTATATTATTATTAAATATTGAAACTTAAAGTTATATAATGACATTTTCTTTCCCTGATCTCAGATGCATGGTGGGAAAGATTTGGTGCTAAGGTGCAAAATCTTCAAAGGATTACAATTTGAGTATTGAGCCAACAATGTAGTGCTTCAAACTATAAGCGCAATTGGAGTATGTTTGAGAACATACACTCCAAGAAGCACAATAGATTGTCAGTGAAGAAGTTGAATGATCTATTGAACCAAGGACTCACCGAGTTGTGAAAACTCGCCAAGTTTTCCAGCTCGACGAGTTTTTCGGCCATAAACTTGCGAGCTGAAACTCGCCGAGTTTTAGGTAAAAACTCGTCGATTTTTCGGCGAGTTTTTACCTCAAACTCGGCGAGTTTCACTAAAAAACTCGCCCGCATTAGCATATACAGCCGCATCAAAAAAACATAACTTTCATATTGCGTTTCGGATTTGCTGCTTCTTGGGCGACTAGGGGAGGAGACTGGGTTTCCAAGCCATTCTAAGGCAGATTCGAGTGGATTCAAGGCGGATTTCAACCATTTTTTGAAGAAAAAACACATTTCCAGGTAGGGTTGCTGAGATTGTTTTTATTTTTTATTTAAACATTCTATTTTGTTTTTGTTGAATCTAAATGAATACAAAATCATTTATAAGTAGTTCGAAATGATTTTGAATCATTAGAACAAGATTCAACACTGTTTTGGAGAAGTTTTTAAGAAAATGATGAATCTATCAAATTTTTTTTTAAGAATATCTAGGTTTTTTTAAATATCAAACCCTACCAGTTTGTTTAGTTTTTTTTTCTAACTTTGAATGATGTCTAAAAAGATTGTAACTAATTTAGATAGTTTCTAACTTTGTTTAATTTATTTTCTAAAATATTTATTTTATGTTTTGAATTTCTATGTGTAGGGCAGCAGTTAACCATTAAATCAGCATGGCAAATTCAGAAGAAGTGTGGCCACTAACACCATGCCCTTCTGGATTTATAGGCACCCGGCCTAAAAATGCTAAAGATAAAACATGGAGGTATGCCTCTGAAGTACCCAATGAGCCTGGGAAAGTGATTTGCATAAACAGTGAGAAAGTAGTTTATGGAGGCATAAACTGCCTCAAATACCATCTTGCAGGCATTAGTAAGCATGATACAAATCCATGTGAAAAAAATAAAGAAGAGATAAGAAGATTTGTTAATGCCCTACTTGCAGCCAGGGAAGAGAAAAAATTGCGAAGGGAGAGGAAAAGATTGGCTGTGAGGGCAACCATAGTTGAAACTCGAGGTGCTCCTATTAACATTCAGGAAGAAGAAGAAGCACTTGAGAGCATAGTGGGCTCTCTTCATGACCCACGCATCCACAAACAGAGTGCCTCTTTTACCACTTCTGCTTCCTCTAGTAGAGTGCCTAGTTCTTCACCACCATCAACATCAGGGATAGGCAATTTTTTTTGTGCCCGGGAATACACGTGGTGCACAACCATCATTAGAGGCCACTGGATGGAACAAGGAGGCACATGAGAAAACTGATATTGCATGTGCTGATTTTTGGTATTTCAACAATCTCACATTGAGTGTGATTGAGAGCCCCTATTGGCTCAATTTAGTGACCACAATGACAGTTTCGGAAAAAGGGTACAAGGCCCCTTCTCACAAGGATTTGAGTGGGAGGTAAGTAAATAATCGGAATCCACTTGGTTTCATTTTGAAATTTTAATTGTTATTTCTTGTTTATTAAATCAAAATTGAGTACTAAGACTTGATTTGACTTTGATTTTGTAGGTTGCTTGTAAATGTTGTTGATAGAGCAAGACTAGCGGTGGAGGGGCAAAAAAAAGAGTGGAGTAAATATGGCTGCACCATTCTTCGTGATGGGTGGACAGATGGAAAAAACCGAACCATTATTAATTTTTTGGTTGTTTACAGAGGATGGCATTGCTGATTTGAAGAGGCAGGCTATGGGGGAGGACGGGGGTGGATTTGGTTTCACATTGGATGACATTGAGGAGGATGATGAGGATTCAGACGAGGAGTCATTAGCAGTGCCAGTACCAAAAGATACATCCAGGATGGAGAGCGAGCCACACACATCAAGAGCTGGAGGGATACCGAGCGAGGAGGCACAGTCACGCTCAATGCAAGCTTCTACTTCTAGGACTAGGGCCTCTACTTCTAGCTCCTCTCCCTTATTTTCTCATAGATTTGGAAAGAGGAAGATGTAATTGTAATTTGTAATGATGTGTTTCCTTCTAGTTTTCTAGAACTAGAAACTATTTAACTTTACTATTTTGCTTCCAGTCATTAGCATTCCACATGAGAATGCAATTTTGTACCCACTTTGCATTTATATATATCTAAACTTAGCTTGTTTCTTTTGTTTTCTCATTAATTAACTCATTGGATGCATCTTCTCATAGAATTTTGCAAAAAAAAATACATTTTTAATTAAATTTTATGCTATTTTTTAGATCCCAAGTTTTTTGCCAAGTTTTTCCAAAAACTGGCCGATTTTTTCCCAAGTATTCTTTTTCAAGGCTTGGCAAGTTTTTGCCGAGTGAGAGTTTTCCATCTTTGATCTATTCTATGTTCATTAAAACCTTTTCCTTTGCACATACAAATTTTGGACACTAACTTATCATCCATCACACTAGAGGAGGTTGAATCACTATCTGAATGAATCACCTAGGTTAGGGATCCTATCTTTAATGATGAGGGCCTCAATGGATTGACCAGGTGGATGGAAAGTTAGATAGCAGCCAAGGTAGAGTATAAGGATGGAACATGAATAGACACCTTGGATGTTGGTGTGTGTTTCACTGAGAGACAAGCAGATATCATGGCTGCATCATCATTCAGAACCTATCTTAGATGCCCACACAAGAGGGGTGAGTGATGCAGGCTCCTTTGAGCCATAGACTTCTAGCTTTGGTTTTGATATTTGTTTTGAACTTTTGATGCCATGGATTTCATGCTACGTGAGTTTTGCATACATTTCACAATATTTATATATCTAAATGTGTTATTTATTTCAGCTAAAATTTGTGTTTATGCTTATGTGATTGATGTATACTTTTCATGTGATCAAAGTAGCTTTTGTTTGATGAGGTTATTGTGTCTTTAAGGTTTATTTATTGAAGGATGCATGAAACAAGTTTTAAATCCTTAAAAATCTCTGAATTTCTCGGGTTTCTCAATTTGTCGAGTCTTTGTCAAGTACGGGCTGAGTCTGGATGCCAAGTCCAAGTGCAAGTAAAAATCAGCTTGTCAAGTCTAAGGCAAGTCCAAGTCTTGTAACATTGATCTAGAGTCTAAATGGATTGCAAATGATGATCTTTTTCTTGATCTTGAGGATTTTGATATCCTAATGCAGGCAAAACTTGATAATGATTTGGTTTGACAACTTAGGAAAGACTCTAACCCAAGAGCTTGATCATTAGGACGTGCAGCCCTCTAATGTACTTTTTGTTTTAATAGCAGGAGTCATTGGCTATGCCTATTTTCTTGGGACTTGGCATTCCATTTATGGTTAACTTTGTACAAATAGATAGTAATTGAAATTTTGAAAACAGTCAACATCCAGTTATTATTTATGTAAAAGGAAGTATGCATTCGGCAATGCAATGTAATCAGTGATATGAAAATAAACAACAAAGATCTATATTCCACAATTCATGGGCTAAACTTTGAATTTTATTTGCTCTCTATATCTCTATACTATTGAAATGCTTTTAAATTCCAAAAAGATCAAGTTTTTGTCCCTTTTTCTACTTTTTTTTAATCCAATCGTTTCCCATTTAAGTCCCAATTTTTTTAAATAATCTTGTACTTTTGGTTTCACAATATTTTCCCTAGAAGTTTTTTGCTGCTATGGTTGATACTTGATGGTACCGAAGCTGACATGTTAGTTATCCTTCGTTATGTTAAAAGAGGACCCCACTATGACTATTATATTGCAACATTTACTCTTTCAAAAACATCCATTAATTTATAATTTGATAGATGCATACTTCTCTACAAACAAACAAATGGTTGACACAAAATTGCTTGACAATGGTTTGAATACAGTGCAATACAATCAGAAAAAATCTAAGAGAAATATGAGAAAGCGGTTTCAAATCATTACAATTTCTGAATTATGCATACTCTAAATAGTTTGAAACAAAATTAAACTACCAGTATATCTTGACCAATCCAAGCAAACGAGATGCGGCGATATACAGCCCAAACAACAGCAAATGTTATGCAGAATGGCAACACAGCCAAAGTAAGGGCCGATACTGCTCCGAAAAAGGGTATGCATATATATAGCCTTCCAACACGGGCGAACCACCTGTAGAGAAGATAAATCAATATTCTCAGAAGGCAGAAAAGAGAAATTACGATCAAATTAAACTTCGATTCTAGAAATCAATGTTAGTGAATGGTTACTAATTTAAATATGCAGTAACAGAGAATTACGTGCTATATTTGATGACCTATGATGCAAATATTTTGATACTATTACTGATTTTAAACAACAATATCATGCAGTTTCCAAACAGGCATTTTCTGTACAGAGGAAAGCACTTCTTAAACTTATGAGAGGGTCCTAATTTCTCATGCATAGTAGCAAAAGCCCACCTCTAAGGATATTTGAATGTAGCTATTTAGAGGAATCAGCAACTCAAAGCCAAGAAAAGGGAATGCCCAAGAATGAAGACAGATTATAGTATGATATGTTAAGTCTCCACAACCCACTATCTGACTTACTCGGTAGTGGCATTAACAATTCCATCTTTTAGCAATAAAACCACACCTCTCACATCAAACTCCTCTGCTACTATTCATTTGCCAAATGTAAAGTTTTACTTACTCGTATTTGGAAATGAGGCAAACGAAGCTATGAGCCCTCACTTCAGAACAAAATTAGGTGTTACAGTACCATTTTACTTATAAAGATATGTTGCAAAAGATTTCGTTTTTCGTTTTTATCGACATGAAGCCATACGTACACCTAGATTTGATGGAGTTCACCCAAGGTCTGCTCTAGGCAGCCTGAGTTCCCTACAAATCCTACTAAGAATCTATAGGGAGCTCGGAGTGGACCCTAGACAAACCCTAGATCATCCCATCCCTTACCTAAGCCTCAAACTGGACCCATACAAGTACGAGGGAGTCCAATAGAACCCTACAACATAGAAAAATCAGGAAATCACAGCTCCTTTCCATTAAGGATGTCATCACTAGGATTGCAAGAGACAACAAACAATATATTCAAACCACTTGGGTCTCCCCTATGAGTTGTTCAACCCCAAGATGGCATTCTATGCTAAGCATTTCTTAAATATCACAAATGGTCTATTCACTACCCTCACTATCTCCAACATCACTGATCCCACTACTTGAGGTTTCCCCTTGGCCAACAGTGTAACAAGCTAACGATCTCAAAATAAAATAACAGCCAATTTTTCACCATTAAATAATTTCAACTGATAAAATAAAACTTACACTTCACATTACTTCTAAAAGTTGAAATAGAAATGAAATCCTTTTCACAGGAACAAGAATATTACGGTTACCAAATAACAGATTCAATGGCTCCTTTCTTTCATAATGAAATGTAATAATGAGAGAGAGAGAGAGAGAGAGAGAGAGGAATTACTATTTCATTCCTCTATCCTGGAATCTATTTCAAGCCTCGGTATACTTCCTTTCAGTTTTACTCTATCTCTCTCTTTTGTTATTGTATTTCCTTTTATGAAAAGAAAAATAGCATTTGAATTTATTATTCGGTAATATTAATGCTCATGTGAGAAAGAATTTCATTTCCATTTCAGTTTTTAGAAGTAATGAATAGTGCATTTTTATTTTATCAGTTTGAAATTATCTTAATGGTGAGATTTGGCTGTTATTTTATTTTGAGATAGTTAGCATGTTACATAATTGATTAGTACAAGATGACATTGTCACGATTGCTACATCTTGAGAGCAATCTTTTGATCCCGGTACTCTTCATGTGGCTTCTTTCGTTCCTATTTCTCAAGGTAATTTGAGCTATCCTATTGCTGATGCAAGTGTTTGTGTGTGTTCTCATAAGATGGTATTCCTCTTGGTGTTGATCCTGGTGGAGGTGGTTCTTTTGCCAAGCCTCTTGCTCCAAATGCTTTTGTTATTTGTGATAAAGGAAACGATGATATTTCAGATGTTGTTGGCCTGTTAAATGTGTTCAATTTTCTTAGCTCTTTTTCTGAGAATGATTCTGATATGGATGTCTCCCTCTGTTGGTTGTTCCTACTAACATGTACCTAGAGTTTTAGCTTCACAAGTGTGTTCATTATAGAGTTAAGTCTTTGGAATGGTAACCTGGAGAAGCGTCCCCCACACCTTGAGATGCATCTCCGCAGCCTGAGACATGTCTTTGAGATGAAGTCGCATCGTTAATACCAGAAATTGGCATCTCCAGCCAAAAATCTTAAGCCAAAACACATTAAAAGTAAAAAAAAGGAAGGAAAATAAATAAAATATGCCTGCATAATGCTTTTATGATACAAAAATCCATGCAAAGTTATAGTGATCAAATCTTCTGACAGTGTAGACTTTTTGAGAGGGACAAACAGTTTAATGACTGATTTCCTGTCATTGTAATGCTCTTAAAAAAATTGTCTTTACTATTTACTGTTCTTGTATGACTGACTTACTGTTCTTGTTTTCAAAGTTATTTGTTATGATATTTTGTAATGTTCCCATTTTCTAGTTCTCTTGTAGTGCAGCTCATATTTCTAGGACTCTTTGTACTCGCCTCGGACTCGGAAAGACTCACAAGTCCGTAGGCAAGCCGAGTCAACTGACAACATACTTGCAAGCTGAGTCCGAGCAAGTCAAATGCTAAGACTCCCGAGCTTTGCAGCTGGACTGTGTGAGTCTCATGTCGGGACTCCCAAGTACTTTATCAAGACTCTCGCCATTCGTTGGTAACAGAGTCCCACTTAAAACATGTTTTTTTTTACTTTTGTCATTTGTTAGTGCTCAAAACAAGTATGTAGGGTTTGAAGAAAGTGAGGAAAGAATCAACTCATCATTTAAATACCTCAACACCTACTAGTTCTAGCCCTGAAAAATAAGTTATATTAGGAATTTAGGACAGGAAAGAGGAAGATGTAGTCTTTAGTTTGCTATTTTTCACATTTGGACATATCATTATATGTAATTTTGTAAACATCTATAAACTTATGTTGTTGTTGACATTTTCAAGTTTGAAACTATGAGTATGAATGATGAAATTTCAAATATTGAGAGTTTGGAGATCATATGACATGTGTAATGTTTCAATTATGGCTCTTATGTTCTCTAAATGCATAATTTCTTTTCGTTTTTTTGTGAACCTACGGTTTTTTTCTTTTGCCAAGTCTTTTCTCAATTTTTTGTCGAGTCCGAGTCTGAGTCCAATTTTTTGGGCTGCCATGTATGGTGCAGCTAGTGTTGGTCTTTTGGGTTGGTGTCAGTAGGATCAAAGGGTATTTTGATGTTGCCAGTGTGTTCACGCAGATCAATGGCGATGAACGACACTTTCTGGAGTGATTTCATACTTGTCCCAAATTTACTATTTTTTGTGTCAGTTTGGACACCGATTGGTTAGTTGAGAGATTTGGCTGACTAACTATTTTTATTAGTTGTTATTTTTAACAGTTACCATTTATAGTAACCTCTGATTTTGGTAGTTAGGCATAGCTTCAGCCTCCCTTCAGCTTCAACTTAGCAGCATCTTCAGTTTTAGAACTTTTGGGAAACATTTATAATTTTAGCATATTACTATTTTTAAAAAGTGCTATATCTGAGAGATCCCAACCATAGTTCCGCTTTTAGCTTTAGAGAGCGGTATCTTCAAATTCAAGGTTTGGATGGTTTTCACTATTTAGCATATTACTATTTATAATAATACATGCAATTTTGGGAAACTGGTCTCACTCCAAGCCTTTCCATCAAAGTGCAAAGTTTTCAATTTCAAGTTTTCCTAAGGCTGGGAATTTTTATTCTATAATTTCATTTAAATATTTTATAAAGTGACTTTATGATTTAAGTAAAATAAAGTGTACAAAAGACCCCCCTTAAGCCATGCCTAGAGAGTGACATGTATAAGTTGTTTTTAAGTGAAATATTAAAAGGGCTAAAGTTTATTATTTTATTATTGGAGTTGTCCTAATTTGGTGTTGCCATAACTTTTCATTGGCTCTCATTCATCTTATGTGAAAATAATGTTATGTTGATGGAATGAGCTCAAAGATTTCTTCTTTTCTGGTTGAGGACGAAAACCCTCTTCCTATCTTGTTGGTTTCAGTGTTGAGAGACCCACCCTAGCTGGATGGTGTTCGTGGCTCAAGATTTACAGTGATTTTGGCTTTGTGTGTGTTTTTGGATTTTAGAAAGATGAAGATATTCTTATGTTTCTAATGTGGGTTTCTTGGTTTTGGTGTAGTGAGTCTTTTTGGAGTGAATATTACACATGGGGAATTTAGCATTGAAGGTAAAAGTAATATTTGTATTGATTAATAAATCTTGATTAAATAAGACTATAGCTTGGAGGAAATTGTATTTTGTCAGGTTTTATATTTGTTTTAGGATTGAAGCCTAGAATTAACATTACCGAGTCTAAATTCATAGTAAAATATATGGGAGGTGATTATAGTTGGAATCGAGTATTTGATTAATGGAGCCTTCCTATTGGCTCAAACCATATTGGTGAAATTATTAACTTCACGGAGTCTTCAATGGAGACATTGTATGGAAAATGACATAGCGGTCTGACCGGCTACTGGATTGTGAGGGGCTCCAATCTGAGTACTATGTATTGATGCTACATGGAGAATATCATTTCAGGACTCTATAGCCGTAATGCTCATGGGAACGGATTCGTGAGTTTTCCTTGAAGTTGTATCACTTTTCTCTGAAAATATCAGTTCATACTGCTGTGCAAGTGAATATCCTTTCCATATGTTTTCCTGTTACTATAAGGTTCGGCAGGGTATGTATTTTTTCCTTCCGTGCTAATGATTCTCACATGGTATGCACATCAAGTGTTTAGAGATGTGTGACAGTTTTGGAGTAGGACAGACAACATACTAAACATTGTTACTCTCAGTGCTATAAAAAAATTGTTGGTATAACAGGGACACAGAAATAATAACGGCAATATTTGTGTCTGAAGCCATAATCACTTGTAG
This sequence comes from Chamaecyparis obtusa, assembly GCA_027943335.1. Lineage (NCBI taxonomy): Eukaryota > Viridiplantae > Streptophyta > Pinopsida > Cupressales > Cupressaceae > Chamaecyparis > Chamaecyparis obtusa. The sequence goes on along the minus strand of BSBK01002619.1, from coordinate 123,001 downwards.
CGCAACCATGTCTGGCATACAATATCTCCTCAACACACAAGTATTGGTTCAGTATCTCTTGGAGCTACGTTGTTTATTCTAGAAGAACAAACACAGAACTTATTTTAATTTGATGTCATATTTATCACCATTGTTTGCAAAAGACAAACTAGAGTTTGCCGAACACGGTGAGAGTGTTCAGCACTCTAAAAAGATTTGTCCTGATGTTGAATCTATCCAATAGCATGCAGTCACTTATTTTGATCGAATATCCCTTGTGGCCGGTGCGTTGGAGGCAAGGTGCAGTACATTTCCGTGTTTCTCTTCTTTTGAGATTGTTGGGATTATAATGTTTGTCAGAAATTAAGAGTAACATCTGTTTGAAATTATTTTGGAATTTGTGTAATGACATTACAATACTAAAGCAGAGCATTGTTTACCCTCGTGGGGTAACAAAGACTAATTGCATCCAGAAAGTAAAGTATTCAACAAGAAATGTAAAGAGAACATAGTAGTATTATATTCATATCATAATCATCAAGTACAAGTGTAAATTTGCATCACTATATTTGTGTCTTCCGCGAAGAGAAGAATGTATACATATATTGTCCGAGGGGATGCGAGGCGAACCATCACATCCGTGTAACTCCCTTGGACGAGCTATCCGTCTAACTACCCATTTTCCCAACAACGTCATCCCCCCCAAAAAGAAAGTCGTCTCCAGGCGACCACAACAAAACAGGAAAGATGATGATATACAATAACAAGATCAAAAAGACTAAGAGTTCGGAGGTGGCTGAGAATGCTTCCCTGAAAAAGCTGGTCCTGCTAACCGCACTAGCTGCTCTCGGAGGGCATACACCTGCTCCATCCTGGCCTTCAACTGGCTCTCGACCCTCAGCTCGTGTTCCAAGGAAGACTTCACAATAGCAACTACCTTCAGAAGTTCCTATTGTTTGGCATCCGTCAAGGCCTGTGCCAAATCCCTCTCCTAGGTAAGGACAGCCCGCTCTTTTGCAACCTGTGTCTCACGGTCACCCCTTTCCTTCCGCTGAGTCTCCACATACTCATCCATGGCAACTCTCTCCCTATCCCAAGCAGTCATCCTCGTAGTCCATTCCTTACACTGCTCCTCCAAGGACTGCTCCAAACTAACAATGCGAGTGTTCAGAACCCCTTGGGCTTCGGACGCCACCCTATGCTCCACCTCATAGGAGTGCTCTATCCGCCGGAATGCATAGTACTGACTTCGGAAGGCTCTCTCCAAATCAATCACCAAGGCTTCCACCCAATTGGCTACCACAGGTTTTGTCACCTGCCAAGCCTCCAACATAGTCGGTGTCTCGTGACTAAGCCAATCCCCACTGAAGCATGAAGCAAACTGAACAGGACACTTCGTCCTCACGAAGGTGAGAAGGCACTGCAAGTCCGCTGCCACATCCTCGAGTGCCTGCCCCTACACGCTCGCTACCATCTCCCGACCTCGAGTCACTACCTCTATCCAGAAAGCCTCCATGTCATTCCTCCGCTGTGGCTAACTAAAAGCTGCCATCTCGAGCCTAACCTCACTATCCCTAGTCCCCTCCTACTGTTCCTCGGAAGACAGCATGATGGATACCTCCACTAGTACCTCTTCGACTGCCAGAACTGTCTCCTTTGGTCAAGGGGAGAACCTGAGGTTCCTCTACCGGTGTCATGTCAAACATTGTAAGCCACTCCTTCATTGAAGCCTGTCGTGTGATGATGTTATCGGCCTCCTTGAACTAGTTGTCCATACTCTGCCCCACCCTCTCGTCTGGGTGCTCCAACTGGTCCTCCTCTACTATGTGGTCGGGTATCACTTCCAGCATAGGTAAATCAGCCAAAGCCATCGCCTCTGCATCCCCATCTATCCCGGCTGGGGGTACAACTAGACTTAACACCACTGGTGCCCTCGAGTGCCTGAACATCGAAATAGAAACCGTAGTAGGTAAGGCAGTGGTCAGGGGCGGTGTAAACAAAATATCTCCGAGCTGAGGTGGAGTGAACAGTACAGGTCGTCGTGCCGACTCCACCGCCAACTCCATAAAGCTATAGCTGCTAGTCTAAGAGGAACTGCTACCACCAGACGATGTTGGCTCCCGGCCACTGTCAACATCTTCAAACTCTGTTTCCAGCTGACGTTTCCTCTTTGATCCTGACGGGACCTCCCCAATATCCAAGTAGTGCCATACAAAAATCAGTGGTTCATCCAGAGATATGACACTCTTAGACTTCACCACTAACTTGTGATTTCTCTGCTATAGGATGTTGCAGTTTTGTTCTTAATATCAAACTGAGAGGACAAGGCTTTAATCTCTTCTGTTATCTTGGCAAACTTTTCAGACAGATCTTGCAAAAACACTTCAAAGTTTGATGTTCTGCTCATCAAACTTCCTACTTCTTGAAGTAGTTGTTGTAGAATTCTCAGGTCGGTTGTCACATTCACTTTTATATCTTCAACATGTTTGTGGAGTATCTCCACTCTTTTCTTCTCATAGTGGTTGATCGCCAATGTTTCCGGATCTGTGAGATCCTCACTGATTGCCTATGCTAAAACTTCTAGCTGATCGATGACCAGTTCATCGCTATGTCAGCATCAGGAACGAAGTTGCACAGAATGTTCTTTACAGTGGTCAGGACCATGTCCTATTTTCTTTTGGTCAACTCTTTGAGCTGCCTAGTTGACATCTTGCTAATGTCTACCACTATATCTGTAATTTTACTTCTTTTTGCTTCCTTTTCTTCGGCAAATGATAGCTTCCTTTTAGAACAGGAGCTTGGAATGTCTCCTTGTTATTGTTGTCCTTGCTCTTGCTCCGGTTTAAGTTGCTCGATGTGGACTGGGATGTCTTCTTCTTGTCCCTTATTATCTTATGTTCCTTGTTGAGCTCTGTTCTTCGGTTGAACTTCTCCTTCTGGTAGATTTTGTTCTGTAGGAGGTTTTTCCTCGGTTTGAGCTTCTTCTTCCGGTTGCTTATTGACTTCAGCATCTTGTTCTTGTTCTCCCAGTGGGACTTCTTTCTATTGCTGCTCCTTAGCTGTATGAAGTTCTCCCATGGGTATATCAATTTTTGCCTCTTGTTCTACATTTATTTGTGCATTAGTTATGAACTCTTTTGTTTGAACTTTTTCCTTTTCAGTAGAAGATGCTTCACCAGTTGTGGATCTGACCGGTGGTGCTTGCATTTGTGTAGTTTGATTCTGAGGACCTAGTTTATCCAATGCACTGAAGTTATACTTAAGCCAGTAGTCTAGAGTCGCTTTGTAGACTTGATTCTCTTAATATCTCTGCAACTCTGTCTGATGTCTTTAGGTTCATGGATGCTTCTTCTAATAGAAGCTTTATTCTCTCTTCGTTGAATTAAAAGTCTGACCTTAAGCAATGTTTCCCTAGTGATTCTGGTGTTTGTGCCTAGACCGGTTCGTCATTTTGATTGTAGCCTGTTGTTTAGTTCTGGTGGGAACTTGGACCTGTAGTCCCTTGGAGACCTATCATAATCAATGAAGGTTTCTACTATCCCTATAATTAGCTTTTGTTTGTCCTCTTCGTCTAGTACACTAAACCACTTTGCAGCATTGTCCACTTCTCCAAAGTCCATTACCTCAGTAATTATATCCTCAACATGCATAGGTTTAATGTTACCTTTGCCTGGAGAAATGAGAATTGTTGGGTTTGCTGCCTGATCTTTGGTTATGTCCACTAATACTGGTGCTTCTTCTCCAAGTACTCCTTTCCCTTTACCGGTGTCAGCTGCCGGTTTAGCTGTTGTTCTTTGAGCTACTTCTTGTTCTGCTTGCTGCTGGGTCTGAAGAAGTTTGGTCACAACTTCACTACTACAGAATGAAGGCGCCATGTTAAGAGCTTACAAAAGCACCGATTAAAGTGCTACCCGGTTAAGCGATTTTGTAAAAGATCTGTTAAGATTTGAGCCCTATTAGGAGCTACCTGGTTACAGGACTTTGAACATCAACAAAGATGCTACCCTATTAGGGGATTTTACAAAGAACCGATTAGGTTCACCCTAATAGAGGGATTTCAATATGCTTTCACTCCTTATAAAAGCAATGATCTATTTTGACACTGACTGTCTAATTAGATCATACCTGTTGATCTCTTCTCCGGTTTGCCCGGCTGTTGATCTCTCTTTCTTTCTTCACCTCTGTGCCTGTAGCACTCCTCAGAAGATATCTCTCCTCTGCTCTATGCAATCATCAACTATCAACAACATTCTTTGCGTCCTATAACCTATATTTATATGAGAGTTCATCGTAATGAAACCCTTAACTCATAGAACCGCCAGGCTACAAACTCCGCAATAAATCATGCAATCAGCAAAAAGCTATGCGCTTTGATCTAGAGTTTACCTTGCAAAACATCCGCAAGAATAAAGCTAACTCCTATTAAAAAGCTAACTCCACTTCTAAGCGGTGGATGTCCCGTATAATCCGGCTTTTAACTCAAACTAATCCACTAAATCCGGTGCGGATCTTTAGGCCGTTTTAGACCGGTATAACCTTATATCCGATTCAACTTATGCACACTAAGACTGGTGCGTGTTCTTAGATCAGTCTACCGGTGTTCTTTATCTACCAGTGTATACGTTATGTTGGTTGTCTACCGGTGTCTTCTAAGTGTTGTGAGTGACCCGTGACCCCTTACCGGCGCATAGTGTTTGTGGATGTACACTAATGACAACTTGAATTGCTAACATACTCAACTGAGAAACATCACCGGTCGCCGTTGGTATGTTCTCATTTCCTGTTGTGCTTCTCCGCACACTCTTCTCTCTTCTCTTTTCTATTCACCTCAACTTTTTCAACGTACAAGTTCACTCTTTATTTTGGCAGAATGAAGGCAAACTATATTCTTGATAGGCAGAGGAATATATAGTCATTGCCCTAATTGCTTTTCTCATGCATGACCTGTTTACAGATACCCTTCAGATTCATCACCCAGTGGAGTATTAGTTCACTGAGGAAAACATCTGATGCATGCTATGCTTTATCTGCTTTAACGAAAGAAAACAATAGATGCGTGTCAAAAAGCTTTCCTTCGCAAGAGATAACTCCATGTTTTAAAGCCATAAACTCCAACATTAAAACCTTCAATCGCGCCTTGTACCGATCGTCTTGGTAACTCAAAGTCTACCGGATTTAGTGCAGTAAATCCCGGTCAATGAGTTAGATAACAGACAGTTGACTATGACTTCCCCGGTTCATCTTATCATGACGAAGTCTTTACTCGATCGGTAAAAGATCTTTAAGTTGTGCACGGGTAAGAGCCTTGACTTGTCACCTTTCTTTCCTCTGTCTATACCGGTTGCATTCTTTCCTCGGTCTCTGTTACCAGTTACCGGTTGCTTTTCCCTTGGTGACCGGTTGCGTCTAATGAGCAAAAATAATCTCTTGTTCATTGCACATTGTCACCAGTTGTCAAACCAATCTCTCTACACACAGAATGCTGTCAGCTAACTGATAACTGTTTCGATTCACAGATCCAACACTGGCGTCCTTAGATTGAGATGTCAACACCTGTTTCCTCTTTCCTATTTTGCCAATCAATGACAATACTTAATTGTCATGTACCAGTAGCAAGCTTTACCGGTTACCATCCCTTAATGCCAACAATCTCCCCCTTTGGCATTGATGGCAAAACCTTAATAGGCAACCATGTCACCTTCCTTATTTACCATGCATCTACCAGTCTTACTGTGTCATATTCTCCCCCTTTTGAAATAATGCCAAAGGCTAGTCAAGCAGACTACCTTAATTAAATATGCTCCCCCTTCGAGCAGCACTCCTATTCATCAATCCAGGTAAGATGAGGTGAAGTCCTCCATTGAAGCATAGTGAATTGATGAACACCTGTGCAAGTTTACTGACGACTAGGAAGGGGTATCACCCCTAATTTACCTCTGAGATACTCAAATGTACTCTTCGGTAATGGCTTTGTGAAGATGTCAGCACTCTATTCTTTTGTGGGAACATACTCCAATCTTACTTCTTTATTTTGTACCAACTCTCTCACATACTAATACTTGATGTCAATATGCTTTGTTTTCGAGTGCATGACGGGATTCCTAGATATGTTAATTGCACTTGTACTGTCACAGTAAATTGCAATCGGTTCAGGTATCTGTTCTTGGATTCCTTCAAGTAGTTGTTTGATCCAGATTACCTGTGTGCAATTGATTGTTGCAGCAACATATTCAACTTCCGCTGTAGACTGTGAAATGCAATTTTGTTTCTTGCTTGTCAATGACACAATCCTTTCACCAAGATAGAATGCACCACCACTTGTGCTCTTTATGTCATCAATATTACGAGCCCAATCTGCATCAGTCTAAACCTTTACTTGGAAGCCTCCCTTGTGAGGAAACCACAAGCCATAGTCCTGAGTCCCCTTTAGATATCTGAAAATTCTCTTCACTGCTATTAGATGTGTCTGTTTAGGATTTGCAGAGAATCTTGCTACAATACCTACTGCATGTGCAATGTCCGGTCTACAGTGTACTGCATACTATAATTTGCGTATCATAGACCGATACAGTGTTTGATTCACTTCTTTTGCAACATCTTCCTTTGATAACTTGAGGTTAGTTATCATCGGTGTACCAACCAGTTTGGATTCTTCAAGTCCAAAAGTTTTAAGAATTTCTTTTACATACTTGGACAGAAAAATAAAGATACCTTCCTTTAGCTGATGGACCTGTAGTCCAATGAAGAATTTTATGGCTCCTATCATAGACATTTCAAATTCTTTCTTCATCTCTTCAGCAAAGGCTTTGTTCATCCTGTCATCTCCTCCAAAGATGATGTCATCCACAAAGATTTCAGCAATTAGGTTCCCATCTTTTCCAATCTTGAGATACATGTTGTTGCTGTCCCCGGTTCTTGTGAATCCTCTTGTCAGGAGGTATGAGTGCAACCTCTCATACCATGCCCTTGGAGCTTGCTTCAACCCATAAAGAGCCTTTTTGAGTTTACAAACCATACCACCCTTTTGTGTGGATGTGAAGCCTTCTGGTTGTTCAATGTAAACTTCCTCCTCCAGTATTTCATTCAGGAATACAAACTTTACATCCATCTGGTACACTTTGAACTTCTTGGGAGCAACATAAGCAAGAAAGATTCTTACTCCTTCCAATCTGGCCATAGGTACAAAGGTTTCCACATAATCTAGTCCAGCCTCCTAAGCATATCCTTTGCAGACCAATCTTGCTTTGTTCCTTATTACTTTTCCTTCTTCATTTAGCTTGTTCCTATAGACCCACTTTGTCCCAATGACATTCTTGTCCGGTGATCTAGGCACAAGCATCCATGTGTCATTCTTTTCTATTTGCTCAATCTCTTCCTCCATGGCCTTGACCCAATTTTCATCTTCCAAAGCTTCCCTGGTGGTTTTGGCCTCTATACAGAAAAACAAACAGACATTTTCTCTAGCCTTTTTCCTAGTCAAGACATTTGCATGTTTGTCACCAATTATATTATCAATTGAGTGATATGTGACATACCTTGGAAGAACCGGTCTTTGTTCCCGGTCAAGTTCTTCCGGTTGAGCAGTTTCTTCAGCATGGTCATGAACAACTTCTTGTTCATCATCTTGAGTTGGTCTGTCACCTTCAGGTACAACATCCTGCTCCAGATGTCTGTTCACATGTTCTTCTCTTTCATCTTCAGTTGTCATTTCATTGAACTCAGAAATTTCCTTCATTGTGACCCTACAGACTGTCATGTTCATTATGACCGATCTTCTTTCTTGGTTCTGAATATTCATCAACCTTTACATTGATGCTTTCAATTATTTTTCCTGTCCTTTTATTTAGACACCGGTAAGCTTTACTTTTGGTAGAGTAACCCAGAAATATCCATTCGTCACTCTTGGGCTCAAACTTCCCAGAGTACATATCTCTCTTAATGTAACAATTGCTACCAAAGATTCTAAAATAGCCTACACTAGGAGTATGACCGAACCATAGTTCATAGGGACTCTTTATCGGTTCCTTTCTTCACTTGAACTTGGTTCAGTGTATAGACATCAGTGTTGATAGCTTCTCTCCAGAAGTGATGAGGGAGATCCTTCTGAATCATTAGGGTTCTCGCACAGTCAATCAGCGCCCTATTTCTTCTTTCTGCTACTCCATTTTGCTGAGTCCTTGGCGCAGATAACTACCTTTTTATTCCCTGTTCCTCACAGTAGTGAGTGAACTCTTGAGAAGTGTATTCACCTCCTCTGTCTAATCTCAGACACTTTAGGGTTTTACCGGTCTCCTTCTCCACTTGAGCCTTGTAGATTTTCAACATGTGAAACGCCTCTGATTTTTCTCTGAGAAAGAGTGTCCACATCATTCTTGAGAAATCATCTACAAAAAGCATGAAGTACCGGTCTCCGTAGTAGCTCTTTGTTCTCATTGGTCCACACAAATCTGTGTGCACAAGATCTAGAACATTTTCAGCAGAAAAGGATTTACTACTGAAAATTGTTCCTATCAGTTTTCCTAACTGACAATCCTTACAAATACCTCTGTCAAGTTTTGTGATCTCAGGGAGTCCTCTTACTGATTTCTTCTTGCTCACCTTGACAATATTGTCAAAGTTTATGTGGCAAAGCCTCTTGTGCCACAACGAGCTATCGTCTTCTTTGGATACAAGACAAGTCTTGTTTGTTTCTCCTTTGACTGATACTATGAGACAGGCTCCTTCCATTGAGTCTAGGCAAAATAGGTTCCCTTTGCTCTGTCTACCAATTGCAACATGAGCTCTTGATAGGTTCTTGACAACACAAGAACATTGCCCGAATTCCAACAGGAATCCCTTGTTATTCAGTTGTGCAATGCTCATTAGGTTGTACTAAAGTCCTTCTACCCAATACACATCTTCACAAACAGCATTATTGCTGAGTGCTATAGAGCTTTTACATTTGATAGAGCAGGGAGCATTATTACCAAAAGTTACCGATCCACCATCATTGAGCTTTAAGCTGATGAACTTGTTCTTATCACCTGTCATGTGGTGAGTGCATCCGCTGTCGATGATCCAATCATCATGCTGATGAGATCCTGAGATAAGTGCCATTTCACTTACCACTGGGCTCTCTTCTTTTATTGCAACAAATGCAATTTTTGGATCTTCAGAGTCCTCAGATTCATTGTCTGTGACTCCTTCTGCAAGGTAGCTCTCCTTCTTTGCTTTATTCTTGAATCGGTTGCTCTTGTCTTTGTTGTCATTATCTGGATATCTTGCAGCAATATGTCCTAACTTATTACAAGAGAAACATTTCAGTGGAAGCTTTCCTTTGTGTTTCCCTTTTCCTCTGGAAAATCTCCTAGCAATGAGTGCTTCAAACTCATCTTGCTCCATCTCTTTTGAGAGCACATTCTCAACAAGACTTCCAATCTTACCGGTACAGCTATTACCGGTTTCTCTTCCTTTCTTGGTGGAAGAGGTATTCATAGAGGACTTAAAGGAGCTTCCTGCATGGGTAAGCTATTGTCAAAACTGCTCAATTCAAATGCAGACAACTTACTGATTAGGGAGTCTAAAGTGACTTGATCCGTTGTCACTGATCTGAGCTCTTGAATGGCTGAAATCTTGATGGCATACTGAGGTCTGAGTGTTCTCAGTATTTTGCTTACCACCTCCTATTCACTTAGTTTACCTCCAGCACTTGTGATGGAGTTAATCACTTCTTTGATTCTTGTGATGTATTGCTCAATGTCTTCTCCTTCAGTCATCCTCATGTCAGCATACTTTCCTCTTTGGCTCTAAACCTTAACTCTTTGTACGTTTAGGTCACCTCCATATACTAGTTCAGCTTGGCCCACATCTTGTGAGCAGTATCCAGATTTTCAATCTCAGCATAGACGTAGTCTGGTAGGGTATTGGCTATAATATCCATGGCAGTTGTGTGTTCTATCTTGATCTTTAAATCATCAGGAGTTAGGGAAACACTAGGTTTAGTGTAATCAGTGGTTACATGAGTCCAATAGTGATCTCTGATGATCTCCATGTACAGCATCATTCTGCTGCACCACAGAGTAAAGTTTTCCTTTGAAAACTTTGGTCCTTCCTTTCTCATCATCTTGACTTTTTTTTTTCTTTTTTTTGCGGTTAAGCAGTAAAGAAAAGGAACCGGGGCTCTGATACCAATTGACAGTCCCAACCGGTGCTGAGAGGGGAGGGGTGAATCAGCACCTATAAAACTTTAAAACAAATCTGATGTAGTATACTACAACTGTAAAAAAAACAAATTCTAGCATAAGAATAGCAACAAGCAATCAACCACAAAGCAACACTAGATTTATCATGTGGAAATCCAAATCAGGTGAAAACCATGGTGTGAGGAAACCTCACAAATTATTAACTCTTCTGAAGTGTGCCCTGTTAGGAGCCATCCATGTTAAAGGATTACAACGCACTGTTAGATGGGACACGGTTAAGGGATTTCATACAATAAGGCATGTTAGTGCCTGCATGGTTAGAGGACTTAGAACACCTAAATAGATGTCACCTGGTTAAGGGACTTATTACAACGGACCTGTTATTGTCCACCCAAAATAATGCGATTTAGCTATTGTAATTGTTGGAGAACAATAGAAGGATTGCCCTTTTAGAAATGGCTTTGCTTAGCCTGATAAGATCTTTGTTATACTCAACTGAGAAACATCACCAATCGGTGCTGGTATATTCTCCTTTCCTGTTGTGCTTCTCTGCACACTCTTCTCTTATCTCTTTTCTATTCACCTCTGCTTTTTCAGCATACAGGTTCACTCTTTACTTTGGCAAAATGAGGGTAAACTATATTCTTGACAGGCAAAGCAATATAGAGTCATTGCCCTAATTGCTTTTCTCATGCATGACCTGTTTACAGATCCCCTTCCGATTGATCACCCAGTGAAGTATTAGTTCACTGAGGAAAACATTTGATGCATGCTATGCTTTATCTACTTTAACGAAAGAAAACAATAGATGCGTGTCAAAAAGCTTTCCTTTGCAAGAGATAACTCCATGTTTTAAAGCCATAAACTCCGGCATTAAAACTTTCAATTGCGCCTTGTACCGATCGTCTTGGTAACTCAAAGTCTACCGGATTTAATGCAGTAAATCCCGGTCAAGGAGTTAGATAACAGACAGTTGACTATGACTTCCCCAGTCCATCTTATCATGATGAAGTCTTTACTCAATCAGTAAAAGATCCTTAAGTTGTACACAGGTAAGAGCCTTGACTTGTCACCTTTTCTACCTCTGTCTATACCAGTTGCATTCTTTCCTCGGTCTCTATTACCGGTTACCGGTTGCTTTTCCCTTGGTGACTGGTTGCGTCTAATGAGCAGAAATAATCTCTTGTTCATTGCACGGTGTCACCGGTTATCAAACCAATCTCTCTACACACAAAATGTTGTCAGCTATCTAATAACTGTTTTGATTCACAGATCGAACACTGTTGTCCTTAGATTGAGATGTCAGCACCTCTTTCCTCTTTCCTCTTTTGCCAATCAATGACAATACTTAACTGCCATGTACCGGTAGCAAGCTTTACCAGTTACCATCCCTTGATGCCAACACAATCTTCGGGGAGGGATGATTTGTAATGTCCCCCTTTTGGGGCACATTATTTCCTGTCGTGTCATTAGCCTTCTCATCATGGTCCAGTGGGCTAACCCAGGCTTGGCAGTGATCAATGGGATATTTGGCCTAGGTGATTTCAATTTCAAGCCAATCGGAGCAGTTTCAACAGGGTTTCCAAGGTACTTACTATTTATAGTAAGCCGGCACAACTCATTTTTCCTGGTATTTCAGTAGTGGCCTTGGAGCATCTCGTCGAGAGCTTTCCAACAAGCTATCACACATCATCATCCGAGTTCATTTGGTCCTCCGTTTTAATGCCAGAAGATCCCTTACTTTATTTATTATGTCACTTTATAACTTAACAGTTATATTTATTTAAAAGTGACTTTAAGTGGAATATGAAGAGAGAGTGGGGAAACTGAAGAGTCACAGCTGCAGCTTTAAAAGAAGGCTTGGAGTCTCATTTGAGTATGCTCAGTTTACGAATTCATATTTCTCTTGGAGAATTCAGGAATCTTCAACTTTTGGTTCTAAAACCTGAGGACGGAAACCTTCAGGATTTCTCGGTGGATTGGACGGAAACCCAATTCATCTCCAGTGCGGATTCACAACAGAGTTCGCCATTGGTTTACAGGTTCTTAATCATGCAATCTTGTTGTAGTACTCTGTATTTGAGATTGGATTCTTGTAGTTTCATTGCTTCGTATTGTTGTTCTATAATACAATAACAATTTTCTGAGTTATGTAATGGAATGTATTGTTGGTTATTGTGGTTGAATCAAATGGTTATTTGCATGTATTTATTTGTTTAAATCTGCATGAGATATATTTGTGAAAATTCGGGAAAAGACCGGTTCGGATCATTACATCCTTGGACTATCTCTGTTGCCTATTGTGCCAGTAATCGTTTCTCGTGGAGTTTATTAAGGTTATACAATCGTTCCTTCAAGCTTTCCATTTCCCCTAATCTGTTCTTAACGGCTATCCTCAGACTTGGTACCATAAATTCAGCAGGTAGGGCAGCCTCTTGTCCATACATCAGTTGAAATGGGGTTTGTCTAATAGTGACCTTATATGTCATACGGTATGCCCACAACACCGAGGGAAGTCTTTCTTCCCAATCTTCCCCTTCGACCCCACAAGATTTGTAGATGACTGATGCGAGTACCTTGTTAGTTGCTTCTGCTTGACCATTCACCCATGGGCAGTAGGGACTTGAAAATGAATGAAATATTTTAAACTCCGTCGTAAGCAGCCTTATTATGTGGTTGACTAAGTGTCCCCCTTGGTCGCTCGTAAGCTGGACAGGTATACCGTACCTGTGATTATTTGCTCATAAATGAACCGTGCGGTACTTACGGCTGAATTGTCTGGTAGGGCCCGTGCTTCAGCCCACTTCGTCAGGTATCTCGTGGCTACCACAATACACCTACATCTTCGTGCCTTGCTAGCCTTAAGGAGTCCCACGAAATCAAGTCCCTACCGTTCAAATAATTCTTGTGCCTGAGAGGGGTTGAGTGGTATGAAGTCCCTCTTCAATGGTTTTCCTGCCCTCTGGCACATATCGCAGCTTATCACCCATTCCCGCGCATCATTGCACAGTTTCGGCCACCATAATCCTACAAGCAATACCTTCCGAGCAGTTGTATCCGGACCCATGTGTCCTCCCGCAGGACCCTCATGGGCTTCCCGAAGTACTCTTGGGACTTCTTCCATCACACACCGCCAAAGGATCTGATCGGGTCCCATCTTATACAAAAGTCCATTGATGAGTTGAAATGTTTTGCTTTTCAAAACTATCTTCTGTCGTTCACTAGGTTGTATTGCCGGAGGAAACTGGCCTATGGATAAGTACTCTCAAATGCTTGTGTACCAGGACAATAAAACTGCTATTCTAAACATGTGGGCATCTTGAAAATCATCATCCACCCCTTCGGGTGGTTCCCCCGATTTAATCGGGGATAGATGGTCCACACTTACATGGCTCTTCCCAAGTTTAACTATGATATTGAAAGTGAACTCCTATAACAACAGTAGCCACCTACTCACCTGTCCTTGGATTATGGGTTTGTTTACCAGATACATCAAAGCCTGATGGTCCACGTAGAAGGTGAATGGGGTCACCAATAGATAGTGCCGGAACTTCTGCACCACATAGACCATTCCCAATGCTTCCCTTTCGATAGTGCTATAATTTTTCTCTGCTTTCTACAGAAGACTACTTGCAAAGTACACTAGGTAATCCCCTGTTTGTGCCAGTGTCGCCCAAATAGCAAAGTTTGAAGTGTCCACATGAATGTGGAATTCTTTATCCCAATTGGGATATGCCAAAATAGGTGCTGCCACCAATCGTGCCTTCAGTCCTTCGAAGGCCTCGCTTTGTTTCGTACCCCATACGTACGGTTTTGTCTTCCGGGTCAATTTGTCCATCGGGTAGGACACATGGGCATACCATTTGATTGAACCTCCAATAGTACCCAATATGTCCGAGAAATGTCTTTATGCCACTGACATCTGTGGGAGGTTCCATTCTAAGATCACCCTTACTTTCTCAGGGTCCGTTTTAAGTCATGCTTGGCACATAATGTGTCTGAGTAGTTTTCCCTGCAGTACCATGAAGCGACACTTCTTCGGATTCAACGCTAGTCGTACCCTTCTGCATCTTTCCGTGCACTCCACAAGGACTCTTATGCGGTTGTCCTCGGCGCTATAGATGGACCAATCGTCCAAGAAGGCTTTGAAATTTCCAGCCGACATTTGATCAAAGATATGAAGAATTATTCTTTGAAAAGTAGCTGGGGCGTTACACAACCCGAAAGGCATCTTGTTATAGGCATATACCCCATCTTCCACCACGAACGTTGTCTTCAACTTATCTTCCTTCGCAATGGATATCTGGTTATACCAGGAAAATCCATCCATAAATGAATAAATTTCGTGCCCAGCTACTTCCTCCAAGATACTGTCTGTGAATGGTATAGGAAATGGGTCCTTGATAGTTACTACGTTTAAACATCGGAAATAAACACATATCCTGATCTAGTTGGCTTCTTTCTTCAAGGAGATGACTATGGGAGATACCCATTCACTCATTTGTACTTTGAATATAATTCCTACCTCCAGCATTCGTTGGATCTCCTCATTTACCCATGTCGCATAGTTCTTGTTCATTCGGTAAGGATGCTTCCAGACGGGTACCGCTCCATCTACCCACTTTATTCTATGGATGCACAACTCCAGAGGTACCCCTTTTAAATCCTTGTAGGTCCACGCAAAAACATCTTTATATTCCATAAAGATCTTGAAAGCCGCTGCTTTAAGTACGGGAACGGGACTCCAATCATCGCCAACGAAGATGTTCTTTGGATTGGCCTCATCCCCTAGGTTCACAAATTTTAATGAAGGCTCCTCATATTTTATTGGCTTGTCTTTGTCAAATTTGCGTGTCGAATCCTCTGTCACCCGAGCGTCCCCCTCCTGGTACTCTAAAAATATATTCTGGCGGAAATGTTTGTTTTTCGTCCCCTTCATCTACCTGAAGCATGTTGCATGAAAATACCTCACAATCCTCCATTTGCCAGTGAAAGAGTCCATTTAGGGAATCCAGATCATCGTCGGAGTGTGTTTCAATCTGCAGGACTCCTTCCTTATTGGGTTCCATTCTTTGTTTTGCCTCATCTTCCTCCTCTCCTTTGGACTCCGAGGATGATGCTAGGTCCTCACTAACCAACTGTGTCTTCAGGTCAATGGTGAATCTTCCGCCACTCTTTTCTATAGAATGAGAATTTATCTTCCAGTCATGCTTGACCTTAGCCTCCACTAGCCACCCTCTCCTGAGAATGGCATTGTACCCTTTTTTTTCTAAAGGAATCACTGTGAAATCGAGCACAAATGGTTGGGTACTGACCATTACCTGTTGCGCCATTAACGTGCTGATGGGTTTAATCCCGTGTTGGTCCGCTCCCAGGAATTGAAAGGTCGGTGGCCACAATGTAGGTTTCCCCAATCTTTTCCAAGTTTCTTTTGGTAACACGTTGACCCCGGACCCTCCGTCTACTATGGTATCGGTTAAGACAGCTCCAAGGATTCGCATCTCTACTACAGCTGAGTGCCTTCCTGCGTTAAGCGCCAACACAATTGGGTCATGTGAAGATCCAAGAGGGTCTTCCTTCCCGAGGGAGTTTTTCCTCTTGTTGCTTGGTCCCCTTATTTCTGGCTCCCTTGTGGTCGTTGTATTTAAAAGACTCTCCCTCGGGTGGGGCATGGCCTCAAGGAGGTCTTTGAATTTCACCGGGATTTCCGTGTGCAGCATCTGCCAGATTATGCTTTGTTCAAGATTACTTTCCAAGGAGGTACTTGCCTTCCCATGCATTTCCCTCCTTTCGTTAGTCAATTCCTTTTCTATGGCGGCCTTGGCTTCTTGTAGCCGCTCCTTTGTCTTGGGGTTGGGGTACAGTTTTCTCTTTGCTTGTCTGCGGGTTAGCATCAATATTCCCTCTTCTACTATGCTTAGGAAGTTCAACCCCGGGCTTAGGACATTTAGTCTCATTGTGGTCTCCCAGACCACACCATCGGCAGAGGAATTGTGGTGCTTCCTTTGGACATTCTCTCGCGAAATGTCCCCACTAACTGCATGTATGACATTGTATCATAGGTCGGCCAGAGGTATCGTACTGAACACAACTTCGGCCTCCTCCACTGTTATTGTTATTATTGTTGCTTCCGTTACCCCTGCCCCCTCGCCTGTTGTTCCAAAAGCTGCCAGACGATGTCGTGTTGTTATTTTGGTTGTTTGTACCCGTCGTTGTTGGGGCGGATGCCTCCGGGGTTAATAGCACCTGGTGACTTCGACATTTCATGTTGTACAGGCATTCCCTCGTGGAATAACCCGTGATCTGGCAAATATCGCAAAGTTGTTTCTTCGGACATGCTCCTTTGGTGTGACCCTCCTCCTTACAGTTGGTACACCACAAGTCAGCTTTGTCGCTCTTGCTTGTGCTCGCCTTCATTGTGGTTTTGAATTCTTTCATCATCCTCATCATATCCTTCTGAAGGGCTTGTACCTTTTTATTTGAAACATCGTCGCTGCTTCCTTCGGAGTTGTCGTCATTAGAGGATCTGGCCTTCTTCTTCTTGGAGGTCTCGTTCTCACTCTCCAAGTCCATGGCTCTGTTGTAGGCATTATTGTAGGATGTTGGTGGGACCACCTTCATCTTCCTTCGGAGGGTAGGCTTCAACCCTTCAATAGACCACCGTTTCACAAGTCCGTCAGCCGGTTGGCTTTCCTTTTTCCCAACTAATTCTTTTAGCCTTCGTCCATAGCCTCGCACAGTTTCCTCTTTCCCTTGTTTTGTCGTATAAACCTCAGCCACTATTTCGTTATCATCCCTTAGCAATATGAATTCGGTCTGGAATTCCTTCTTCAGCTCTTGCCATGTAGCAATCTTTGTTGGGTCCATGTCTGAGAACGAGTCTATCGCCACTCCTCGCAACGTTGTTGGGAACTGCTTTACCCATTCGTCAACGTCGGTCACCTTGTTGACCGCCCAAATTGTTTCAGAGGTCTTGCAATGTCAGGTTAAGTCTTCCTTCCCATCAGCCGTGAACTTGGGAAACTTCGTCTTTTGTGCCATGTTTACCTTCGCTGGCGGTGTCGATAGAACAAGTTGTCACGATTTGTGTTGCTGGTTGTGTTACTAGTTGAAATGGTACTGCCGAGTTTGGTGTCTGGAAAGTGTTTGGTACCTCGCCACTTGATGTCCCTAATGTCCTAGAAATTTCAAAACCTGGTAGGCTATTGCGATCTCCATGCCCCTCTCACTCTGATAGTCTTGGCGGCAGCGGTCTCCTTAGCCTTCCTACACGCGGCTTCTTCTCTCTCCTTCCTTCGGGCTTCTTCTATTCGTGGGGTTAAGGTTAGGCTTCCCAACAAGCTTCTTGTTTCTTCTAACAACTCTTCATCACACCCGCCGTCGTGGTGGCCAGATCCCCCCACACCCACACCTTCACTTCCTCCCTTTGGTAGTCCCTCGGCACATCGTCGGAATCTTTCCCTTCTTTCGGCTTGCTATTGTGCGAATATAGCTTTTCTAGCGGCTTCCTCCCCTTCAAGTTCCTTCTGTAAATTTCTATTTTTATTTAATTGATTGGGCATAAATTCTTTCCTCAATTCTCCACAAGGCAATAATCAACACATCATTTTAAAAAACACTTTTATTTATTCATGTCATTTTATTACAACACTTTCAATCAATTGAATGATTTCCTCATTTAAATTGTTTAGTGTCCTTCCTTTCTTCCGTCTATCTCAAATTTTTAGAATTCCTAAGAGGTGCCATCACATTCCTCCTGGCGATGGATTTTCGCACGTTCCTGGAATGCACAGAGAATTTCCTGTCGGCATTCCTCACGAACAATCTCCTCTAGGCAAGTTTGTTGTGCCAATGATGCCTGTGCAAGCAACCGGGGGAGGTGGCTCATCAACCGGTTTACTGCGGGGCTTACTTCCAGTGCGGTCCACACAGCACTCGCTGGAACTTCAGCCTCCGTGGCCTCTTATCGGATGTAGGTTTCGATGGCCGCCTGCAGCAAGATTGAGAATTCCCTCGTTGCAACGTTTCCTCCTTCATAGAGCTCTGTACGTGCGTCGTCGGCCTCTGGGTTAATCTCACCAACTGGTAGGCCCATAGTGCCCGTACGCCATCCAGTCCTTCCCTTCCCGAGTATGTCTAGGCAACGGCGCCAAATGTTTACCCTCGTGTGGTAATAGAGACTAATTGCATCCAAAAAGTAAAGTATTCAACAGAAAATGTATATAGAACATAGAAGCATTATATTCATATCATAATCATCAAGTACAAGTGTAAATCTGCATCACTATATCCGTGTCTTCCTCGAAGAGAAGAATCTATACATATAATATCCATGGGGATGCGAGGCGAACCGTCCCATCCGTGTAACTCCCACGGACGGGCTAACCGTCTAACTACCCATTTTCCCGACAACAAGCATCACTTTTTCTGTTGTACAAATTGGTATTCATTACAACCAAATTACAAACACTATATGAACTCTATTCAAATAACCTTAATCTGAAATTGTGCATTCACAAGCAAATTGTTTGACAAAATTGCTCTAAAGTAGAAAAGTGAAAATTTTGGCAAAATCTAGGAGCTATTACACTTGGCACTTAGGTTAATGGTCAATTAGTGTGGTTGGCTAATATTAGTAAGTCTTTTTTGAATTTTAATCTAGTAAGGGTTATTACACTTGGCACTTAGGTTAATGGTCAATTAATGTGGTTGGCTACTATTAGTAACAGTCTCTTTTGAATTTTTGTTACAGTTGTTAGCAATCTTTGTATATCTTTGTACTCAGCTGCTCATATTAGCTATATTTCTAAACTATTTCCAATATTAAATGTAGCACGATTGAAATGATGTACAACACATACACTATTTAAGTCCACTATAATGAATATAATATGAATTGAATTTTGATTGCAGCTTTTTTGAGGTCTTGGAGATAGCATACAATAACAAGTTACGTACTGCAAGCACATTACTTGCCTACCAGTTGGTTTCTTCATTTAATAACCTTATCTTATTATACAGCAAGTCATTCACATTTAGTCTCTTTACTAATTGTTAATTTATTAGGATCGCTGCAAATGTATTAACATTGCCTCTTCGGTATATGTTTTCCAAGAGCAATGATCTCTCTTTTATATTGAGAAAGAGGCTAGGAGAGACATGTCCCTTCATGGGACGTGTCTATGCATTATAATGTTTCATTAATCAATCATATATATATATTAGAATAATATAAGTTTGCATAATATATAATAATAATAATATATATAATATAACATATATATATATATATCATATATATATATACAAATACAATATATTATTATTAATCAACATCTAAGTATTATATGTATTCTAAATGATTATACGACTGAAGCTACAAACATTAACACTCCCTCTTAGCTAGGGAGGATAAATATATTACCTCAATGTAATATGTGAGCATAGATAATCATTTAAAATTTATATCATTTTACTAATATCACAAGCAATGGTCCTCAAGTATCAAATCCATGATACTCACCAAGTACTCAGAGCAATGGTCTCCAAATATCAACTCACAAGATATTCACCAAGTGCTCAAAAATGATTATCATGAGTAATGGTCTCAAAGTATCAAATCCATGATACTCACCAAGTACTCAGAGTAATGGTCTTCAAATATCAAGTCCATGAAATTCACCAAGTACTCAAGATGTCTTGTATGATATGTGCACTAGTATCACATATATGATACTTACCATATAGACATGATATATCCATACAATAGAACTTGTAAGTAATTTAAACTATACCTTCTAGTCCATATTGATTTACAAGATATAAATTAGCATAATTTAAATATCATTCTCATGATATTTATTACAATAGATGAATGAGTTATTATAAGATCATCACCTTATAACAACTTCTACAACAATAAGTGAAAATCATTTGGAAGTCGTCACTTTCTTATGATACACAAAGAACACATGGTTATGAAATAACACTCATAACAAAGAATGCTTTATTAGTACAATAATCAAAAGATACTGAGATAAGTTCTCAGAAATTACAATCATACCAAGTTTATTATACTCTAATCCGTATATTGTAAGAACCCTGCTGGTTCTAACTTCTGAAACCCAATTTCAAACCTTTTGACATTGCGTCAAACGGTTGGCATGCAATATTTAAGTTCTGATTTTTTGAATGTGTATGCAAAAGTTTGTTTTGTAATTGAATAGTTTGCAATTTAAAATCATTTACCAATGCATAAAGTTGAATAACAATGCATGGAGGGCAATTTACAACAACAATTAAATTTCTAACTCCGAAGGCTCACCAACCTAACTAATTCAATTACTTGCAAAGTTCATTAAGTGATACATAAAACTAATTCAAAGTAGCACCTCTTAATCAAATGCAGCTGCCTGGATATGAACCACAGCCTCTAGGAAATGGCTCGCTTCAATCTGCAAATAAATGTCTTCAAATTGATCCCCAAATGATCAGATAAGACCCTTGTAAATGCACAAACCTCTGAAAGGTTGATGTAGAACAATGGCTAGCACAACCAGCAATCTCAGTGCAATCTTTCAGCACCTCAAAGCTGAGTAATAAAGGCTTCCAAACTTGCAATGGCTCCTTGAAACCCTTTTTGGACAAACTCATAAAATTCACCAAGTATCAAAGCAAAAAAATGATCAATTCCATATATGAGAATGAGCTCTTAAGTCCCTTTTTATTCTTTCTTGTGAGAGCTCAAACACATTCCTTACCAATGTGGGATAAAAGATTACTTTTTTTCTTTTAATAATTCATTTACTCCAATACTTTTGTTAGTACCTTGGCTTAAACTTCCATGAATTAATTGAATAATTGGCCCCTTCCAATGATGACTCAACCCTCAACTTAAGTGAAATTATAAAGTTAAATTATAGCTTTATAATAAGCCATTTAATGATTTAATAATAATTTGGCCACTAAAATAATAATAACTCCCAAAATACTTATCCTTTAAATATGTCGTCTGAAACAGGAGTCGCACATTAGTTCCCCACATGACCAAATGCACTTTCCAAAAATCGAAAGGGTCCTTCTCGAACAACATCAGGCTTACTATAAATAGTAAATGTGGCAAAACTATAGCAAATGAAGTCCAAATGACACCAAATGAAAGCCAAACCAAAGCATACTGAATCCTGAAGTAGATGCCCACTGAAAGAGACCCTCTGCCATCCCCATTAGCCTATGAGGGTCACATGATAGCCTAATCCATCCATAGTCATGGTCACGCTAAAAAGGGGACATTACATATATAAACGGATATAATATGCTCAAGAACATTGCATTCTCCTTATATACCCCTATCAAGGTATGTGCACTGACATTAAGTCACATAGTGTCTTCCATATGGATATTGTATCATGGCATGTCTACAGATATTACGTCACATAATACCCACCATGAAGATCTCTAAATCATCTATGGTTTATTTAATGATATCAGCCTTATGATATCTACCATGATGTCTAAGAGATCCTAACCATCATGACATGTCCACGGATATCAAGTCACATGATATCCATCATGATGGAGATGTTGCAAAGTCGTCACCTCACAACATCAATCAAATACAAGTGTTCATTGTCGAAAAGTCGTCACCTTTCTCCAATGTTCACAGGAGGGCCCATAAGTCTTGGAGTCACACACATGAAATCCACCTTGACTCATCTCAGAGGGTGGATCCATCATGGCTCATCCCAAAGGGTGGAAACAAGGGCTTTCACCTTAGACTTC
Organism: Chamaecyparis obtusa; assembly: GCA_027943335.1. Lineage (NCBI taxonomy): Eukaryota > Viridiplantae > Streptophyta > Pinopsida > Cupressales > Cupressaceae > Chamaecyparis > Chamaecyparis obtusa. Next base: position 101,060 of record BSBK01002619.1, on the reverse strand, counting down.
TCTCTCAAAGAGAAGAATGCAATAACATACAAGATAATAGATCACAGATGTTGAAACTCCTTTTCATCTAAGGGTTCATTCTCCAACATATCAAGTTTATCTCGAAGGTACACAACCTTCTCTCTAGCAAGAAACTTGGTGAGAATATTATCCATCTGTTTTGCAGTGATAATGTACCTTGAATAGCATACTTATGTACTATATCTCTTATATAGTTTGCATCACTCTTGGTGAACCCCAAGTTATGTAGGAGTTAGCATAAAGGCATTTCAGCTAGCACACATGGGACTCAATCTCATGATCATAGTCATCTGACTGCAAAAACCATCTCCACTGTTGACTCCCTCTGAACCAATATGACCAAATTCCTTGGATATCTATATGAATTGGGTCCTCTAGATGCTCCCTTTAAATTTTAAGGTCTTGCAACAACCTCCTAACCTCCTCATCCAAGGTTGTTTTTAGATGAACTATCAGACTCCCTCTAAATCTAAGATCAACCTTCTGCGAGCAAGTCGTGTCTTTGTTCTTTAGTCTGCATTAAGCTGTTTTCTTGAATGCCCAACCATCTATCTAGGAATATCATGACCTAGATATATGCATAAAAGCCTTCTAGCTCACATACATGGAACTACATTGCAATCCTTTGGCCTTTTATAGTTTCTTGGTCACTAGGGAAACTATCTCAATATGGCCTGCCCTTCTAAATCAGAATGATTAAGATCCTTGAAGATCAATTTTGGGAGAATCTCTAGTAGCTCCTGTATTACGGAAACATACATGGCCCCAATCATGAAAATATCTTGCTCCAAGAGACTCTCATCATCTAGTACATGATCATGTTGAAATTTTGATCATAACATTATTCGTAGGAGTAGTTTCTCGTACACAAATGTACTTGTCTGATTCCATAGTAACATGAGTGAATGTAATAAACTATGGATTTATCCCTAGGCTGGGCAACATCAAACATTCATGATAATTTGGCTTCCATCTGAAGCTCCAAGTACATGCATCAACCTTTTGACCTTCTCATTCAAGGTTGCTTCTAATAGATTGTTAGACTCCCTCAGAATCTGATAGCAATCCTCCTTTTCCTGCAAGAGCATCCTCGGAAAAGATCAAGGCAAATAGCTCTTATAGTACGTATTGAAATAAGAGAATAAGAGAGAGACTAACATAATACTCAAGGATAATTCTGCATAATGATATAAGATCATTCCAATGTAATATAGATAAAGATCTAGTTTAAATATATGCTTTGAATATATATGCACATATAGATATTCAATCTTCTAAGTATATAGCTTTAATCTATGATTTCACATATTATTATTTTATATACATATATAATCACCATATATGTACATTTATATATATCCATATAAATTAATAATAATTATAAACATTGTATAGTGAGGAACACACTCCTAGTACAATATTAATATATTATTGAAATAACATATTATACTTTCTTTTACCTTGTCACGTCGGGTCCTGTGATTGTCCCACTTTCTTTTATATTTTTGCATACCACTTGTTAAATCTCTCACATTATTCTTGTGGGGTCCAATCACTCACCACCTTAAAGCTTGTTCCATGTATCCTGCAATCAATCACTTCATATTTATTCTTTTCATCACCATGATATGCTTCTTCTAATGTGAGCTCTCATGGATAATGTTTTCCTTCCAAATATTTCATCCCACAATGACATTGAAACGACCACATCGATAGCGTATCAGATTCAATACAACCGCTGCATAGACACAACATTGTACATCCACGGTGCATCTGACAGGCAAGCTCGGTACCGACCTAGAGAGCCTACCAGAGATTTCTCCCAAGCACTCATCCAGACATTGGAAGAACTCATCCGGACAGTGCTCGACATAGCCCATCCAGTAGTTGCACATTATACATTGTGTCTGCATTCGATCTCACACCATTGAGCCAGTATTAACATCGTTTTATTGTTATCGATGATCTAACCAATTTCACTGGAGAAACATTCAATTCTAAGCCAACCAAACATTGCGGTGACATTGGATCGCATCTGGCATCATAGTCCAACTCAACAACACTACCTATATATCGTCTGTCCGACAAGTAAGGGACTCTCCATTCACCACAGTCGCCGAATGCAGTCAATCCTCCGCATACATCTGGACACAGGCAACGTTGACAGTTCAGTGATCAATCAAATCGGCGACGCAGAAAAGGTATGTCTTTGACTTTCTCTATTCTCCATTTGTAGCCTGGCCTGGCTCTAATACCGTGTTAATTTATTAGGATCGCTGCAAATGTATTAACATTGCCTCTTCGGTATATGTTTTCCAAGAGCAATGATCTCTCTTTTATAGTGAGAAAGAGGCTAGGAGAGACATGTCCCTTCATGGAACATGTCTATTCATTATAATGTTTCATTAATCAATCATATATATATTAGACTAATATAAGTTTGCATAATATATATTAATAATAATATATATAATATAACATATATATATATATATATATATATACAAATACAATATATTATTATTAATCAATATTTAAATATTATATGTATTCTAAATGATTATACAACTGAAGCTACAAACATTAACACTAATTTTGTGCACATGTGGAATATTGTACAGGTTTCTATCAATGTTACCATATCAATACTTTTTTGCTAACCCATATTTCTAATATGAATATTAATTTGATGGTTACTCTTTATGTTAACCACATGTGCATATTTGTTTCCAGCTTCTCTCACTTATATCTTGTGTAATGTCCCCTTCCTTAGTGTAGTCAATTCTCTTTCTTCTTGATGAACAAACCTTCAAAGACGTCCAATTTTTTACTAGGGGTTATAATATTGGACTTAGAATATCTTTTGTTCTTATCCTTATGTAATGACCCCTGTCTTAATATCCTGTAATTAAGGGACAATTACTTAAACTATTTATCCTTATTATGATGGACAATCTCAATCATCCCGTGAACCTGATTAATAAATTAGCTCAAATTGGAATTACTATATGTTGAGGCTTATGGGAGACAGTCTACTAACAATGTGTGTCTGCATTATACAAATCCAGTATATCTCAAATTAGGTGTACGTGCATCTCTGATATGAGGTCAAACTATATGCAACACCAAGGGTCCTTGTCTTTGTGTAAGGAATAGATGTCGTGTTTGGTTCTTCACTACATATATTGGATTGGAACCGTAATTCTTAACCAAGGCTAAGAGGATAATTGATCTTTCTTCATAATGTCTTCCTCTGATTACTGTTGGGTGTTAACGGAGTACAGAGTATTATTTCTTCCTTTTCTTGTTGACTGTGCAAACAAAAGTTGATGATGGTATATGTTTGAGACTTGTCTTTGTTCTATCTGGTCCGTATTACTATCTACACCGCTTTGCATTATTTTTTGCTACTTGGCAGTATTAGTGTCTTTGACTGTGGATTGGTGGATGTCTTTCTTTCCTCCTGACTAGACCCGGAAGAAAGCACGTTCGATGCTTTGTTGTTGGGCGAGAGTGTTGTTCCATCCCTTTCCTTCCTTATCGCTGACTACTCCAAACAAAGCTCAACACTTATACAATCGCGGGTGCAGTCTCTAGTTCCTAATACAAGCATGTAATCCCATTTGATGATTATATTCTGTCTTATATATATCACTCCTTATTCTTGTAGATGCCACTTTCCGTTTTTGGATCATATCAATAATGATATTAAAGCTGAGTGTAATTCATTGTTCAATCGCTATTCTCTTCCTATCCCTGTGTGTTCCCTTAGAAATATAAATCTCCTCCAAATAAATGTCTTACCCAGACATCGTGTCTCCAGTGTCTCAAGCCGTGTCTATTCAAGGAAGGCTCTTTCCCACAACTAGTGCATTGTTTACAGGAAACTTCATGTTTAGTTGTCGTTCAACGATATATATTAATATGTATGTTATTACATATCAAATATAATATTTGATATATTCGGTTTATTTGCAATAATTTTGGGTATTGAGTATTTATTTATAATTGTATTTTCTTATTTTTTATTTTTGTCAACCTTTATATTTTAATTATTATATATTTAATATTATTATTATATTATATTATTATTTTCATATCATAAATAATATATTATTATATTAAAATTAGATTATTTGATATTATTTTATTTTGATTACAATATATTCAATATTATTTTTATATTATATTATTATTAATTTATATTTTATTATTACTATTTATTGATTAATAATATTATTTATTTATAATATTATTATATTTATTTATTAATATTATTAATAATATGTTCTTCTGTTGTTATAATAATAATTTACTTAATTATATAGTTTATTATTATGATTTAATTATAATTATATTTATTTTTAATTAAATAATCTTATATTCGATTCTTATTATCATTAAATTTTGCTCTGGAAAGGGAACATTACAGTCCGCCCTTCCCAAAATTGCTTGTCCCCAAGCAATTACCACTTCAATGTGAGTGGTTTCTTCTGTGCTCCTTTGATATCATTTTGCTTTACCTATCTGTATTGAATGACCCTGAAACACAATTTTAACTTGAGGTTAGAACTGTAATATATATTCATAAATATAACCTTATCAACTTGAAAATATTTCATCATATTATTCACTTTAAGAACAATTCAAAAAGATAGAACTTATCTCGTTTTACGGTAGCACTTAGGTTCCCCTCCATTAAGTGTTGCTTTTCTCAATGATGAATAAACCAAGAATTTCTCTTGATCAAGCTTTGATGCTCACCAAGAATGTCTCTTTCGGCACTCACCAAGAACGCTCTCTGCCAAGAATGGCAGCGCTCACCAAGAACGCCGTCTGCCAAGCATGGTAACGCTCACCAAGAACGCCCTCTGCCAAGAATGGCGATGCTCACCAAGAGCATCCTCTACCAAGCATGGCGACGTTCACTAAGAACGCCCTCTATGGCCGACACTTACTAGCAATGCCCTCTATGACCGACATTCATTAAGAATGCCCTCTATGGTCGACATCCACTAGCAAAAGCCCTCTAAGGCCGAAATTCATCAAGAATGCCCTCTATGGCTAACATTCACTAGCAAAGCCCTCTATGGCCGATATTTACTAGCAATGCCCTCTATGGCCGATATTCACTAGGAGTGCCCTCTATGGACAACATTCATAAAAAATGTCCTCTATGGCCAACATTCACTAGGAATACCCTCTATGGCCGACATTCATTAAGAATGCCCTCTATGGCCGACATTCATCAAGAATGCCCTCTATAGCTGACATTTACTAAGAACGCCCTCTACCAAGAATATCTTGGATCTCAAGATTCCCTTTTGGAATCTCGACATTCATCATGAATGCCCTCTACCAATAAAATCTTGGATCTCTGGTTTGTCATTCACTAGGAATGTTCCTCTTTAATTCTACTATAAGTTTTCCATAATATTCTATTTACTATTTTGCTATAATGAAGTTCTTTATGCTCTCTTAAACCTGCTTTAAATCTGATCACATTTCTGCCATAATATGATCCATCAAGTTCTCTCGCAATATCTTCTATAACTCTTCTTCTCAAGCTGGTATTAGAGTGACAATAAATCTCTCACAACTGATTACGATCTTCTTTGTTTTATCAATGCCTGAATTCACTTGTCAGTTGAATGATCTTTTTTAATTGACGAGGGATTTGATATTCCTTGATTCCTTGTTTTGATGTTTTACCCAACGGGATGGCAGGATCATGCTCTGATACCACTGTAAAGTCCCCTCCCTTAGTGTAGTCAATTCTCTTTCTTCTTGATGAACAAACCTTCAAAGATGTCCAATTTTTTACTAGGGGTTATAATATTGGACTTAGAATATCTTTTGTTCTTATCCTTATGTAATGACCCCTGTCTTAATATCCTATAATTAAGGGACAATTACTTAAACTATTTATCCTTATTATGATGGACAATCTCAATCATCACGTGAACCTGATTAATAAATTAGCTCAAATTGGAATTACTATATGTTGAAGCTTATGGGAGACAGTCTACTAACAATGTGTGTCTGCATTATACAAATCCAATATATTCCAAATTAGGTGTACGTGCATCTCTGATATGAGGTCGAACTATATGCAACACCGAGGGTGTTTGTCTTTGTGTAAGGAATAGATGTCATGTCTGGTTCTTCACTACGTATATTGGATTGGAACCATAATTCTTAACCAAGGCTAAAAGGATAATTGATCTTTCTTCATAATGTCTTCCTCTGATTACTATTGGGTGTTAACGGAGTACAGAGTATTATTTCTTCCTTTTCTTGTTGACTGTGCAAACAAAAGTTGATGATGGTATATGTTTGAGACTTGTCTTTGTTCTATTTGGTCCGTATTACTATCTACACCGCTTTGCATTTTTTTTTGCTACTCGGCAGTATTAGTGTCTTTGACTATGGATTGGTGGATGTCTTTCTTTCCTACTGACTAGACCCGGAAGAAAGCACGTTCGATGCTTTGTTGTTGGGCGAGAGTGTTGTTCCATCCCTTTCCTTCCTTATCGCTGACTACTCCAAACAAAGCTCAACATTTATACAATCGCGGGTGCTGTCTATAGTTCCTAATACTGGCATGTAATCCCATTTGATGATTATATTCTGTCTTATATATATCACTCCTTATTCTTGTAGATGCCACTTTCCGTTTTTGGATCATATCAATAATGATATTAAAGCTGAGTGTAATTCATTGTTCAATCGCTATTCTCTTCCTATCCCTGTGTGTTCCCTTAGAAATATAAATCTCCTCCAAATAAATGTCTTGCCCAGACATCGTGTCTCCAGGGTCTCAAGTCGTGTCTATTCAAGGAAGGTTCTTTCCCACAACTAGTGCATTGTTTAGGGGAAACTTCATGTTTAGTTGCCGTTCAACAAATATATATTAATATGTATGTTATTACATATCAAATATAATATTTGATATATTTGGTTTATTTGCAATAATTTTGGGTAGAGTATTTATTTATAATTATATTTTCTTATTATTTATTTTTATCAACCTTTATATTTTAATTATTATATATTTAATATTATTATTATATTATATTATTATTTTCGTATCATAAATAATATATTATTATATTAAAATTAGATTATTTGATATTATTTTATTTTGATTACAATATATTCAATATTATTATTATATTATATTATTATTAATTTATATTTTATTATTACTATTTATTGATTAATAATATTATTTATTTATAATATTATTATATTTATGTATTAATAATATTATATATAATATTATTAATAATATGTTTTTATATTGTTATAATAATAATTTACTTAATTATATAATTTATTAGTATGATTTAATTATAATTATATTTATTTTTAATTATTTAATCTTATATTTGATTCTTATTATCATTAAATTTTGCTCTAGAAAGGGGGCATTACATCTTGCCTATGTCTAGAGTCCCTTTTGCCATAGTCCTTTCTTATTGTACCTATTGTATGCTTCAGTTGCTTTTATCTATTCTTGGTCATTCGTGACATCAATATAATTTAATACTTTAATCTTTCTACAAATACCATGTAGTTTTGTGCTTTTCTTGTGAAGAACTTTTAAGGTGCTTCTTCTCCTTTGCAATCGGCTTTTCCAGCATATGATGTTGGGAGGTAAATCCCATGGTTTCTTATGAATGTTCGATTAAATTTTATGATACGTCCAATGTAGACTTTGAAATCAGAATTAATGGAAACAATTAGTAGATTAACCCAGGCTATTTTGTCCAAGCAAAAAGACAATGAATGAAAAGAGGTGCTCAATTTTTTTATTGTGTCAAAGGACATCTGGTGTAATGGCACCTAAAAGGTGCTGAGTTCAAATCTTCTACAATACCAAAAAAAAAAGAAAAATTATTGCCAGATTGATGGCATCTGATTGGACCCACCCAGCCTCTTTTCTGGGAACAACCATTGTCAGAATACTTTGATTTTAGTCCGACCTTTCAGACCCCAAATCTTAGGCCAGCTGGCATCAAAAGGTTATTAAATTGCAAAAAATTCAAGCAAGCAGCCTTAATTGTGAGCTGGCTGGTAGCTTAAAACCAGCATTACAGTTTTACTGTTAAATAAGCGAATCCTTAAGCTTTGCAAAAGCTACAGTTTGTAATGTCCCCTTTATCTGGATATTAGGAATTAATTAAAATTTTAAAAATATGAATTTAATGTCAACTTAATTTAATTATTTAATGAAGTATTAAAGTAACTTTGTGGTGAGTAAAGCATAAATTTAATTAAGTTGCTTTATTATTATTTCCCATAAGTTAAAAATTAAATTTAAAGAGGGGGGAAATCAAAAGACACGAGAAAGGAATATCAAGATGCAAGCAGAAGGAAAGCCAAGAGTCACTGCTATGGGTTATAAAAGAACAGTGAGAGGTTCTTTCAGATGATGATTGGTTTTTAACATTTTCTCTTGGAGAATTTGAAAGCTTCAGGCTTTCAGTTCAAAGTTGCCAGTATGAAAACCCTTGGCGATTGGTCAATTGGACGGAAACCCAATTCGACTCCTGAGGTGGATTCACGACAGAATTCATAGTTGGACTAAATTTGTGAAGTCTCTATTAGAGACAAATTTAGAGTAAAAAAGGTATTTGCATATCCGAAGTATGTTAGATCTGATATTGTGGAATGAAGATTATTTATTTCAGAAAAATTATATTGGCGCTGACGTTTCTATTGTGCATTCTGTTTTAAATAATAATGTTTGTAGAGATTGAAGTTGACAGCATATAATCAGATGAGTTATTATTCTAATCACTTTTTCAATATTAGCGATGAATATTGTGCATTTTAATCAATTGGCTGAAGATGAAATATACAATGGTCTCTTTCTGAAGTTTGACGAAATATGTTGAGTGGGGCCTGATTCTTAGTTGAACGATTTTATGAAAGTATGGGGGCCAAAATTAATATTGCCGTGGGCATACTAGCATGGAGAAAAAATACATCGAAGGGACTTCAATACTTTAATGTTCCAGCAATAAATTCATATTCTGGCCTCTGCACAACTTTACAAATGTTGAGCTATTACAGGTTTAATTAAATATTATCGGCCAACTATAGGAGAACTATTTGATAAGAGCAGCAAGAGACTCTTCGGCATTTCTGGGCGGAGTGACATCTTGTTCATGCCGCAATTATCATTATATTTTGACCAAGCAAAGATCACTGTCCTTCGATTATATATTGGAAGCTGGCCGCATCTGTTCATTGGAGGTGTGGGAAGCTTCAACTTTGCTGGGCATTTATATTATTTGCTGTCGGTTCATTTCCTAGCTGTCACTTGGACTCTGGCATCTCATATTTTCTGATTGGGTGTGAAGAGAATAATGGAGTCCAATCATTCTGCAACTCACAGATTTAAAGTTCTCTGCATTATATGAAGGATTGAACAGTGAACATTTACTTAAGCACTGTTGGAAGAAGTACCATATGACAGTACATACTTCCCTTATATTCACAGTGATACGCCAAAAGTTGGCCCTGCTTGTATCAGGTTCATGCATCAGATTTTATTATCAATAAAGGTCAGTTATTTAGTCAAATCTCTGCTGTTCAATGTGAAGCTATTTATTTGTTAATACTGGATTGTATTTGGCTTTTCAAATGAGATATTCCTTGCATATTATTCCTGCAAACAAATTCTTTAAGCAAATCTGAAACAGCAATTGACTCCTCTTCATAGCAAGCCAACTGTTTGACAGAATGTCTTAGTAGTTAATCTGGTGAAAATGTTTGTAAAAAATTGGATCAAAACAGTGAGGGTTACAGTGGTCAGAAGGTCACAAATATTTGCAATCTAATCTGCTGTAAGTTTGGCGGCTGTTATAATTATCTATTGAGTTGATACTTTAAAACACATTGAAAAGAAATACGTATAACTGGAAGCAAACTCCTTTATGCTATATGCACGCAAACCGTTTGACAAAATACATCAGAGTACAAGGAAAAAAAAATGGTACAAAAAGGGGTAGCTTCTACACAGTTCCAACCATATGAATCATGCATGGAGTGCAATGGACAAGAACCACTTCTGCACCAAGAAAATCGAGGGGAAACCCACTACAAATCTGTCTCTTTCTGCCATTTCCAATGAGAATTACAAAGATAACTCAGTTTATCTGCCTATCTATCTATAGAGCATGTTTGTCTGTTCTCATCTCTCTGGGAACTTATTCTACCCCACATATATTCAAGTTCCTAGAATGAAACTATACCCAACAATGAAAGAAAGGAAATATTCAATATCAGGGTGCCTATCAATATAAAATTCATTAATACTCGAAACTATCACTTCAAGCATATGATGGATTGAGTGGCAAACCAATCTTATACCTTATTTACTGGTACAATGCCATAAAATAATAAATAGACGTAATCTTTCTTCAAGGAACAATCCTGTGTGATTTAAGAACAGCATAGTTGCCTTCTTAGCCTAAGCTTTCTAAGCCAACTCTTTAAGTTAGTAAATGAAAACGGTTTATCTATCAGTGACAGAAAAATGACAAAAAAGCTTACCTCGAAAGTAAAGCAACCAAACAAGTTTGCAGTCCCTGCAAACAGAAAAATCAACATTGTTACAATATGAATGGCGCAAAACATTGCTTATACAATGGGCTAAAAGAAATTCATTTATTTAAAATACTGGATTAACATCAATAAATCCTCATTTATGTTGTCAATGATGGAACGAATGTTTGATGCATACTGAAAATTAGAAGATATTATAGAAATATGACCGCCAACATCTCATCATAGAATAAACTCATCGAATTAAACAAATCAAAAGCACAGTGAACATTCATGATCATTACATCCAACTCCCCAAAAAAGCCAGAAAGACAAGAAATTTATTTTAATGGAAGTTAGCAAACTAAATTGCTTGACCTCAAAGACCATGACATTTGTTGTCTGTTTCCTAAGAAATAACAAATGAATATACATCACTATCAACAATTTTTAGGTTGTGTTATATGTAATGTCCCCGTTTTTCAGTCTCTTGAGATTAGCTTTGTTTGGCGACCCTCGCAAGCTAATCAGGTGATCAGGGGGGGTCAGTTGGCAGAGCCAATGATTGGATTCCATTCTGGAGGTTCTGGCTGTCAGGTTTGCTCTTCGTTTGGGCCAAATTGGATGACTTACTATTTATAGTAAGTGTTATTTTGGGCATAGCTTGGTATAGCAGAGCGTCTGCACAGTGTCTTCAAGTATTGCAGGATCGTTCAATGGGGATCTCCAGTTTGAAGGACTTACTATTTTTGGCAAGTCTATTTTTGGCAGATGGCTATTTCTGGCAGGGCAGTTTGAGCTCGGAGCTCTATTGTCAGAAATTAGTTTGTTGCAGTCAGATGGATTCAATGGCTTCATTTTTTAATTGTCATTATCAAATTAAGTTATTTTAATTTAATAACTTTACGACTTTATAACTTTAATGTTATAAAATGATGTTGTGTTGAAGAAGCCACTTAAGTGAAAAAAGTAAAGTTGAAGCTTTTTCAAAAAGCTTATATATTCAACTCGAAAAAGCACTTACTTATCCATTATTCATTTTGATGAAAAATTTTATGAAGTTTTTGGCTGTGAAAAATGGCTAGGGTTTGAGGACTGATTCCTCTCTGTGGCAATTTGAATCATCACTGATTGATGATGAATTTTGCAAATTGAATTCTGAAATTTCGTTCTGAATCTGTGGATATCATTCTTGATGCTGAAGTATACCAAGTGTGAGAAGTTTTAAGCAAATTCATCAGGCTGTGATTTATCATTGTCTGGAATTCGAAGTTCTCCATTAATAAATTTCTTGGAGGCTGGATTAACTCCTTTGGCTATCGAATTGATAGCAGTGCAGCGTATAAATTTCTGGAAGGCTGCATTTGATTATTAGTAGCAGCGTGTGAATTTTCTGGGAGGCTGTGTTTGATCATTAGTGCAGCGTTTGGCAAGATGACTGTGTTTTTTGTGTTAAGAGGGACTCACGTGAATGTAGAGAGGCTGCATTTTGCTAAGGAAAGCTCATGCTATCCTTCCTTGCACACTCACGTTATTTATTGAAGGTTCGGCCATCTTTCACCAGCACGGCACATTTATCCTGACTGCTGGATAATTCTTCTTTTGCGTGGAGGATCTCATTACAAGCTAAGGTGCTATTTGTTGTCATTTGAATTCATTACTTTCTTTACAACAGTTGGCAATTTGTAATTGGTTGAATGATTCTAAAGTTCGAATAAACATTTTAATTATTACTCATGCTGGAATCAATTCGATTTTATAAATAATTAATTCAAAACCAAACAAGAATTTGCAAGTCAATTGGTATAGAGTTATTCTTCAGCAAAGAGCCAGGCAGGCTCTTTACATTATATTTCTACGTGATTGCTGTAGACAAAGAGGATTTACAATAATTGTTTAATTAAATCTTAGCTATTAGGTTTTCACAATCCATATTGTATTATGTGCTTAAAATTTCTGGATTCGATTGTGTGAGCTATTTTAAATCAGAAATTTCAAGCACATAATAATCAGATCTTTCTTATTATTAAACTTATCCTTTAGGCTTGTGTGTTCATGTTGAGTTTTCTCCGTCACAAGGATTCAATACGTGCTTTCACACTTGAACTTATCCAATCGTGATAAGCATTTACTTCAAAACATTAGGAGGCAAAGGATTTGTGTCAATGTAATTTGTAACTTGACAATGCTAAAAGAACATTTAATATGTTCCTTGAGCTTAAGAAGATTCTCATGCACTGATTTCCTTTGCTATCCTGAATTTTCACCATTTTTCTTAACACTTCTCTCAAAAAAATCTTAAAACCAGGAGTATTTAAGTCACAAAACACCTGAAATTTTCCTAAGCAGTAACTTTTATCATAAGAGTATATCTTAAGCATCTCTGTCATGTTCATAATGCAGCCAAAAAGATGAAATCCTGTCCTTTCCTAAAAATTAATCCTAACTTTTTATCAGATAAGTGAAGTTCATATGTCCAAGAAATGAGTTAGCAAATATACAAGCAGGGGATGCATGTATAAGGGCACATATCCTCAAACATACCTTCTACAAAAGAATTGGGGTTATAAAAACAACTCCCTTTCAATTAAAGTTTTGTCCTAAAAGCACTGTAAGAAAAGGATGAACACCCACAAAGAAATGAATCCCTCAAATATTTTTCCATTTATTAGGTGTTTCTTAATTAAATTGGAGATTAAAGATCCGGCCTGTGTTTTCAAAATACATCAGCTTTCAAAAAGGTCTCTTCTTTATCCAAGATACAAAACTTGGACTAAATTTCAGAATGTGTTCCTAACTTTCTTGTTTTTGAGACAATTTTAAGAAATTTGGTCTGTACTTCCTTAATTGATAATGTGACACCCTTTTCAATACCATAAAGGTCTTGAGATCATATACTGTGTTCTTCATATTGCTCGGTCTGTCAGTCCCACTTTGGACTTAACAGAATAATTAGTCACGTGTGACCATCATTTCCTTCAAACTGACACAATAATGCATCCGATCAGTCTCTCAATTACTTGAAGAGGAACCTCAATAGCAATCAAAAGTATCAAAATTATCAATTTTAGCATCATAATATTTGCCTCAGGCTCCACTAAATAAATAGTCACTATAGAACAAGTTTCAGAAGACGTCTAAACATTAGATCATTAGCAGTGGTTAGGGGACTCAATAGGAAAAATGCACCAGTAGTAGATTCAAGGAATATATCCAGATTCTTGGCTTGTTTGACAATTCACCAGAGTCCTCTCAAAATATATTGTGAATTCATCCAGAATTTTTCAAAACATCATCATATAGCATTTCTAGTAGCTACTATGGCAGTAAGAATCTTATAGCAAAACACTTCTCTGATACTACAGATGAGAGCATTGAACTTATCTGGAACCTTGATTAGAAGTTCAAAATAAGATTGCATTAAATCAAATCTGATTTAAATATTGGCATACAATTTGTGATAATTGGATTGTATTCACTTTCATTAAGGCAATTTTTGGCAAAATGGAATCTATAAAATTGCTTTCAGCCTAAAGGATAAGAGTCTATTTTCCATGCAAAGTCTGCAAGGAGAATGGCCAATGTGGATGTTATGATTTAACACAAACCTTCCACCACACAATATGCAAAATACCCAGAGGAAGTCCAGCACTAAAAAATAGCTAAAATAATTTTTGTAAATCTTAACAAAAGAAACTTCAGCACATTCAATTAGCTAAACCCAAATCCACCACCAACAACAAATTTGATGTCATAAATGTGTGGAGCATTTTAATCATTTGCTTCAAAGAATGTCTTGTTCTATTTAAAAAAACCAATGTACAAACCATAAATAACCCACCTCAACGCCCCCAATGCAAAAGATAACCACCAAAAGTTCCAGAAACCATTCTGACATGCATTTGTATATGAGAACAAGAAAGCATGATGCTATCACAACAAAAAGTATTGCAGAGGTTGTGTTGATATCAACCACGCCCTTATCCCCACTACTTTCCTCCACAACAAAAGCATCTGGATCATCCTATACAGAGAAAAAAATACTTTATTATACAAAATATAGCATTCAGAGCAAAGACTTTCTTTGTCCAGAAAAGAAAGCATTCCAAAATTACTTGGTAATAATGAATCAAAGATTAACAAACATATAATAGATATTCGTATTTCTATGCACCTTGTTAATAACATTATTAATGTATTTCATAATGTGCATTTACCTTCAATGACTTGTAGTGTTCATTAGCCACCTCCCGAGCACTCCATGCTGACCAGAAGGATGCACACAAAATAGTACTGACAGCCATAAGCCACAGGAAAACTTCTGCTATATCTACCAAGGGGCGATCAGGTGAATAAATCACTACTCCAACTGAAATCAAAGATTTAAAAATTAGTGAGAAAATTTGAGGGAGGAGAAGAAACAGATTAAGAACAGTATCTTGTGAAGTTAGAAATTGCAAAAAAAATAATAATAATAATCTCAAATGAGAGAAATATTTCTAACAACAAAAAATTAAAAAAATCTGCCAGTCAAATTCTGGAGTGTTGTTTATAATATATATTGGATGCAATGTTACTTAAGCCTTATATTTTTTCTTTTATGACTTTTAATCTGTCTTCTGTATATATACTAGCAATTGCACCTCAATAAGGTGCAATGGTTACGCCGATAGGAACATATACCGGGGTAATATATTGAAGGGCAGTGAAAAAAATTTGAACTTAAAGTTTAGAAGACATATTAATCATTAGTCCATTGGTCATGTGTAATATATATTTGTTGGTGTTTGTTGTCATCAAAATCTTAAAAATAATAAGAAATGATGTCTTCATATTGCTTTTGATTGAATAGAAAGGAAAGGGCCCCGATCCTAGAGAACACAAGTTAGCACATTACAAAAATACCTTAGGCCATTAAGGTCTGAGGACTAAGAACACTGCAGTAATAAAAATCAAACAAAACCCAGAACACAACAAAAGCAATAAGAAATGATGTCTTCATATGGTTGAGTAGGAAAATGATGTATTTATATTGTTGAGTAGGAAAATGATGGCAATGTTGTTGATCAATATGCAAGTTGGATTCTACAAAAGAGAAATTTGTAACAATGGAATTAATGTTTCAATAATAATTGAGGTCTGAGGTTGTAGAGAGCTCTCAAGTATAGATCACAATAAGTAGTTTTGTTATCTGCTATTTCAAGAATATGGTCATCAACAATATGGTATGTTCTAGTTAAAGAATGTCTATATAGAAAAACGATCAAATACAAAATTCAAATCATAACTTAACCTTAACCCTCACCAAACCCTACTAGCACTAATTTAAACATAAACCTAATTTCCTATATTAAGAATTGTAGGGTGAGATGGTGAATGTTGTAAAAGCCAACTTAAGATTTGAAAGTTCAATTTGACAAATCCACATAATTAAATTAAAGATATAATCCATTTCATTGGAATAAAGTTTAGAAATTATAGTAAAATATAATTGATTTCATAAAAAATCATAATAAAAAAATAAGATAAATATGTATATTTTGATCATCTAGCTCAAATCAAGTGAACAAATATCTAAACAAAATGGTAAACCAGAATGCTTTACAAATTTAAATATATATATTGTAATAAAAAGTTAAATAATATTAATTTATATTTTATTTAATTCTCTTAACTTTATAAAGATACAACTTTTGTTAATCTTTATTTTCATAGTTATTGTACTACATATTTTTTATTGAAGTCAAACTATTATAATTTAGATTTAATATTAGGATTTATGTTTTCTATTTTTATATTCAATTTTGTAATTTATATTTTGTATTGTATGTTTTACAACTAAATTTGTATTTCCTATTTTATAAACTCGTTTTAAATTTTATGTTATTTTTCTTAAAATAGTAGTTAAATATAAAAAATTGTTATACAAGATGATATTAAATCTTAAATTTTATGATTTATATTATATATTATTTTTTATACTTTCTATTTTATATTAGGGTTAGATATAATACTTTAGATTTTTAAATTTAAACCAATATTAAGCATTTTACATAAAATCATATATCCTAAAATTAAATTATATATTCTACATTATGTTTGTAAGTAAATACAATTTTGATAATTTTGATATTTAATATTTTTCATTAAGTTATAATCTATATATAATTTTTTAAGTAAACTATTTATTTTCAATTGAAATATAAAATTTACTATCAATTTTATAATTATTTTTATTATTTAGTTAATGCACCAAACAATCTTTCACATGTAAAAATTTTATCACAAAAATATATATAAATATTAACAGTTTTCTTTGTCAGTCTTGAGATTTGATTGATGAGAGCAAAGACATAGGTACACCGATTTTTTATAATTCCTTTAAACTTTCAAAAACTATTATTTTTAAATTAGTGTCGGACAACTAACCGTTTTGGATATTTTTAATTCATTTTGTTTGAACTTTGGAAAGTAAAAATCTGCACTGCAATTGTTTTTCATAACTATAGTGCACTATTGTTGGATTTTCAATTTTATTTAGTAGGATGTTGACATTCATGACAAGTTGTGCACAGTGCGAACTTTACGGAAAGAGACAAAAATTTCTACCATTGAAATCCACGGGAGGTGTACGTGTCGATCAATAGAAGGCCGAAGAGTGGCTGGTCACTTTTGTAATTTTCTCACCAAAAAGAAATGCAGGGGAAATTGACAAGCTAACACGATAACATTATAAGAATAAGAAAAATAGTGCAAGTACGAATCACATCAAAGAAGAGCTGTAATACAGAGAGATGTAAGAGACGTGAGACGCAATCGACGGAGCAGAGTGATGGAGGGTTGAGATCGAACGGCAGAAAAGTGGCGGGCGCACTGGAGGCGGCCCTACAAACACAAATGTATAACACATACAGCCGTATAGAGAAACAGGAATGTGGGAATGTGTGCTTGTGGGGACGAGGGGGAATGGAGGCACCAAACGCATAGGAATGGTGGATAGTAAAAACGCACTAGTTTGGTAATCGGGAAATTGATTATGGATAGTAAAAAGGACATCAGACTTGACATTTCCGGTATGAGACAAATCCAGCATGACAAAAAATCCGGTTGTAAGCAACCTGATAGGAGAAGCCTATCGACTAATGACACTTAATATATTCTCTCCTGCATAACCATGATAGTTACACCTAATATTCCTAGTCCTATTCTACACATATATGGCCATCCTGTAAAATCTAGATGATGCCCGTTATCCCAACAATCCATGTACATTCTTTACCTAAAATGCAATTTTTGTGGATGGCAAATCGATAAATTTGAAGAAGAAAATTACTCCTAAAGAAATCATATTCCTGCAAGAATGAAAAGCTGAAATGCCTAGGCTTGTAGAGGGGATTTTCAGTTCCACGTAAGCATGTATCCCTTCTTGTGTTGGGCTCTCTAAAAGTTATGGAGGACAACATCTACAGGTAATCAATAAAAAAGTAAAGAACATCTTGTAATGCTGGTGAATGAGCCAATGGAGCTCAGAAGTACAACCAGGTACAATATCAAGAGGAAGTGAGTCAAAATAACTCCAACCCTAAAAGGAACTAGAGGCTACAAACTTAATGCTCTTGAATAATGGCTGCTGAGTAATATGAGTGTCCATAAATGACCAAAGGAGGTTGATGGGGCTTAAAAGTACATCCATTCACAGTGTCAAGAGAAACTCAGAAAATGATCTCACTCATCTAAAATTTTAAAACGCTACTAAAAATATAGATTAAGGCAATTAAAGAAAGAAAGAAGAAATATTTTATAATGTCAACAAATGATTAAAGCAGGTCGATGGAATTGGAAATTACAGCCACATAAAATTGCAGGCGGAAGTGACTTAAATTAAACACCAACCTTAAAAAGAAACTAGAGGCTACAAATTTAATGCTCTGGAAGGGTGACTGATGAAAAAATTGGATGTCTACAAGTGCCCAAATTATGTTAAATGAGGTTTGCAAGTACAGCCATTCACAATAGCAAGAGAAAGCCAGAAAATTATCTCCCTAATCTACCATATTTTAAAGGCTTCAAACAGAATTCTCTTGATGCATCTACTGTATTCATCATTCATATCTATCATATATAAGTTTATTGTTCCAGTGAAAAAACAGGTGAAAAAGTGTTGAACTACTTTGTACTGATATTTACAAGATGCATGGCAAAGTTATATTATAAAGGAAAACTCTTCATAACAAAAGTTATGTCATAATCCTTATTTTTTAAAAATAAATATATAAACAAAAAATAAATTAAACTAAATGTAAATAAATATATAAATATACAGTAATTTAATTTTCGAAGTCATAGTGCTTCAACTAAATTTTAATTGCAATGGAAATTTAAAATTGAAGAATCTTTTATTTAATGATTTTGGTTATTAGAAGTAGTGGGAGGTTGCAATTAACTAAGACTATGAGTAGTCTGTTAGTGGGAGTGGTGGACGAGAGGGATGGAGGAGTTGGAAAGAGTACGTGTGCAGACAAAGCTGATAGTTAAGGCAACACTTGTCCCAACAAAAAAAAAGTAGCAGCGATGTTCTACCATGTCAAGGAAACCTTTAGATCTTCATTTTACTTCATGAAGATAGCACAGCCAAGGGGCACCTGCCAGCCATCAAACATTCATTATTTTTTCTGGTTAAAATCCACAAGGCCATAACTGAATTAAGCTGACATGTGAGAGAAGAGGAAGGAGAAGGCCAATCCATCAATCGTTGGGGACAGTAGGCAAAAAATTTGGCAAAGAGATCGATTGAAGATCATAGCTGGAATGCTAGAATTACAAGGCTAGGAAAGTGAAAGGCATTCCCAGGTGTGCTAGCTGACACTCTTTCTCTCAACTCTATGAATGCCTGTGTTTGCCTTTTTCTTTAAACATCAAACTAGTATGACTCAAATTTCTGGTACTCTTTGATCCCCATGGATAATGATTTGTCGGTAGAATCATTTGTAGAAATCTAAAAGGGGAGTAGGCGTGGACAATACTGAGAGATGCAATAGAGAACTATCAAAACTTATGAGCCAGTAGATCTGCATAGATCAATAGTAGTAAGTTATTACTATTATGAATTAATTGGCTCCATGCAAGTGCGATGACAATTATTACCTCTCCCTTACTCTGATAAACCTGTACCCCAGGCACAGTTGAGCCATTGACTCATGTACAAGACAAACTCAATTAAAATCTGCAAGTGTCAATGGAAATTTTATTGAGCACTTAAAAATACAACTAAGTGTATCACGAGTCTAAATTTATAGAAAATAGAGGCATTCAAGTGTCTATTTTCACGCTAACATCTAAATGTAACAACTCACACTTATAGTTATAATGCATACCAAAGCTCGAACTACCTAAGATGAGCTTCCAGATTCAACAAGTTTAAATATTTGAGGATTTAATTCACTAGTAAATCCATTATAAAAACAAATATCCTCACCATCATCGAAAGGGGGTTTGTGCTAAACCATTGGAGCATTACCATGATAGATGGTGACAGGACTGCTATCTTTGCAAGAAATTGTAAATCATGATTTTCTGAGGGATCCTCTAATCTGAATGCAGGTTTTGATTGGTGCTACCTATTTTTTTCCCTTTGTGCGAAAAAAATAGCTTTGTAATGTGTCCTAGGTCATTTAAAGGTCTTTTACAATCTTTTAAAAGAGTATGTCAAGTGTTTTCAGGGCATAAAATGTTAAAGAGGCATGACAAAAGGCCTTAATGCTATTACAATGTGCATCGCTATGTGTTTTCCTTGGTCTTTTGCTTGTTGACTTGGTTCAAGTGTGTCAATCACTTAAGAGTTTCCAAAACATGAATTTGGAGGGAAAAGCAAAGTTAACTTTTCTTTGTTTTTATTGCCTTCCATGTCTAATCGGGCTTTAATTCACTATGAGTTAGCTTGAACTGATGGTTGAGATTGGGAGTCAGAGCAAAGAATGCTAACCATGCCCGTGCTTTTTCTGGGAGCCAACTGGAGTTAGAGCAAAGAAAAGTTCATTGCTACCAGTTGACGTAGGGCTGCAATCAATGGTGGCTATCATTTCATCAGCATTCCCATGATCACGAGTTCCTGTCACATGGAAATAATGAGACTCAATGCAGTTGTCCTCAAACAAGTCTGTCATAACCACATGCTCCTGGGAAGAGCCTCCATCATCACGCGTATAGGGACTAGTAACTGCCTCAGTGAGCAAAGGCTCCACTACCTGATGGTTGTTGGCTGCGGAAGCTACACCTGTACAATCCTCCGGATTCTCTTCTTGTTTTCTCTGTGAGGAAGACCTTTTTAAAATGGAAACCATATACCTTGCCACATTGTCTATGGTTGACGGATTTGAAAGCAAAGCACTCATCCTTTCCTGATTTTGTCTAAGTTTTTCCATACTTTCCATCATGGCATTTGTTTGCTTCCTGAGATTAACCATGCTATTGAACTACTTTCCATGTTTACTACCCTCTGGTGGGGGTGAAGCTCTACCCCTACGGACATAATGCATACCAGGCACAAACCTATATGTCATAACTAAGCCCTCATAACCTCTAGGCTGGCAAGATCAAAGCTCTGATACCACTGTAAAGAGCCCGCCTGGCTCTTTGCTAAAGATAATATTTATTTCTCAATTTGTTTGCAATGTTTTTGTTTTTGTTTGATAATATTTGACTTTTAAGAAATTTCCAGAATTAAATAACATTTAATAACAATTTATTCTAACTTCAGAACTTCACCAGAAATGATTACATTCATCAAGTTTCCAATTGTCAGACAACATAACAATAAACAAAGGTAAACTGGCACCTTTTTTCAGAAAACGTGGCCAGCTGGAGATGTAACTCAACCACTAAGAAATGTAACATGAACCTCCAGGAATGAAACGCAGGCTACCAAGGAGTAAACGCAGCTTTCCAGGAATGTGAAGTGGGCTGCCAGGAAGGGAACGCAGCGTTCGAGGAATGATACGTAGGCTGCTAGGAAGAAAACACAGCCTCCTTAAACCAATTTGCAGCCACCAGATAAATATTGTGGCTTCCTAATTGTTGATTGCACTCACAGGAAGTTACAACAGCCTTCCAAATAACAGGTAGCCTCAGGAATCAAATCGAACCAGCAGATGAATATCTCAATTTCAGCAGCAATCAAACAATTCTCCTCAAATTTGGTATACAGCAACACCAAATAATCATCCACGGAATCATAAATGAATTTCCAGTAACCAATAGCAAAATTCACCACCAACAAATGATGATTCAAATTGCAACAGAGAGGAATCAGTCTTCAAACCCTTGCAAACTTCTCCATATCAAAAACTTCAGAAAAATGCACAAGTCAAGAATGAATTGCTTTTGCCCAAAGCATTTCTTTTATAATAAAAGATATCTTCTCTCACACACTTTTCACTTAAAAAAGAATTTGCTTTATGTGCACATTTGAAATATAATAAACTATTATATTTCTTTCCACTTTAATGAAAAAAAAGACCATTTCATTAAAATAACCATATTCTAACACATAGGGTCCCTATTTTATGAGCCCAGAATTTAAAACTTTTCAACCCGGTTCCAACGAGCTATAATACTAAGAGTCCCAGAATACATTCCCAATAAAAATGGCAACCTTAGCCGATTTAATTAACTAATAATCATAATTCACCCATCTTGCGAAAATGACTGAAGAAACATCATAATCAAAATCTGACAGCACAAGAGTGATCCTGATGATGAAAGATGATGAATGAACCTAATGAGGTGACTTACTAAAAATAGACGCTCCCTCCAAAAATCTTGGAGTTCCAATCAAAAGCCGGAAATAAAATTTGAGAGCATCATATAACTCATCTAAATCATCTGAGCTCAGTGGAACCATAAGTTGACATACTATAAATAGTAAGTGCCTCAAAACGGGGCCAAAACCCACAACAGGGTCCTCTAATCACCAGTATTAGTCTACAAGGACCCAATGATAGGCTAAATCCACTAACTCCAATGCTCGCTCAAAATGTGGACATTACATAATGGGAGCCTATCATAAGTTGTTTCCATCCCAAGGGCAGTAATTCTATCGTCCATTGTAGGTAGGCATAATGGACTGGGAGTTTGTCGTGGATAGGAGCAATTCAACCACCCTAAGGCAAGGCCATAATGGAAACCTATGGTAGGTTGTTTCCATCCCAAGGGCGGTAATTCTACCATCCATTGTGGGTAGGAAAAGAGTTATGGGCACCCTATTATAAGTAGCTTTCCTACAGAGTCTACAATTAAGGGAGTACTACTAGGACAACCTATTGTAGTACTAGTTAAGGGAAAGACGGTAAGGGTAACCCATTGTAAGTAACTTTCCTACGCAGTCTGCAATTAAGGGAGAATTGCTAGGACACCCTATTACAGTACTAATTAAGGGAAAGGAGAGGGTACCCCACTGTAAGTAGCTTTCCTATGGAGTCTACAATCAAGGGAGAATTGCTAGGGCACCCTATTGTAGTACTAGTTAACGGAAAGACGCTAAGAGCACCTTTTCGCAAGAACCTTTTGACTTTTAGACAAAGGAGGTGAGGTATAAATAGATAAGCAAAACAATCATTCCACTAAGTAGACCACCTCGTGTGGATGGCTAACACTTGCCACCGAGGCACTTGCCACCGAGGCCAAGGGGGCCAAAGTTTCGCCTTTGGGCTTAGTATGGGCTTGGCTTGGACTAACTTATCATGAATCGATTTTCCTTTGAATCTTAAAAAAACATGTGTATGTACTTATGTTCACTTGGTGCTTGTAGGGTTCAAAATCGAAAGCATCATTAAGAAATAAATTTTGTAAATCATTACCCTAACCCTAGCTCATTGAAAATTGTATATTGTAGGGTTTAATCAAGAATACGTGTAATACATGTCTACATCATGTATGTTTCGTGTCTTCCTGCATTAATGTGGATACATTGTGTATTCTTTTTGTTTTCATGCATCATGTGTCTATTACGTGTATACTTTGTGTCTTCATGCATCAATGTGTATGCTCTGTGTCCTCATACATGTATTTCATATTTTTGGATGTATGATTGATCTAGAACAATTTAGCATAACAACGCTTGTTATCATACAAATGATGACTTTGTTAGACACCATTATGAAATAGTTTAATAAGGAAATTATGACAATAATTGCTTGAGGACAAGCAATTTTGGGAGAGGCGGTCTGTCATGAGCCATAATTGATGTGTGTGTGTGTATGTAAATTGGCTTGAATATTGCTAGGTCTTTACTTAAATAATCAACATTAAAAATATTATTTATCAATGTAATAATATTAATATAGTTCTTAATATTAGTACTAATAAATCAACATTAATAAATGTAATTATCAATATTAATAATAACAAAACAATATCACTAATATTAATAAATCAACATCAATAATATTAATATTAAATATTAAATCAACATTAATAACACTCAACTTGGAAAGTCGCAACCCTTTTGCAAAAATATTTAAATATCATGAAACTAGCAAAGAAAGACAGTGGTTTTACTCTCCATTTTTTTATTTTAAACAATAAAAAAGCACAGGAGAAAATATAGGAGAAAAAGGAGGAAGGATTTATTACATATGGAAAGGAGCAGCAAAAAGAAAACATGAAATAAGAAAAGTTCACGTGAAAAGTAAGAAGTTAATTTCCCTTTTTATAAGGAGTCCATATAAAAGGTATGTAACTTCATTTTAAGACTTTGATATATATATTTCTAAGACCTTTTCCGTATAAGGCAGCCCTACATGAAATAATTTGAACAAAATAATTTATGAAATATTTTAATGTTAATAAATAATAAGTAATAAACACTTATTACCTAATGAATATGAAATAAATTAAATAGGTAATTCATAGGTGTATATATATTCAATGTTTCCTTCCATCTCTAGACCTTTTTCTATTGAATTAAAATGTATGAGAATAAAGATAATTAAAATAATATATATATATATATATATATATATATATATATATATATATAGATTAGATATGAGTTAGAAATATATATATGGACTAATATATATAGCAATTAAATATTCTATGAAGAGCAAATTAAGTATTATATATGTATACGGAGAATATATTTTAAGCATATGTTAGAATTATATATGAACAATCTAATAGTTAGATATATTATATCTATATATATATAGATATATATATATATATATATATATATATATATATATATAATAATGAAAATCAACATTATATATTAATATTTGTAATGTATTTAAGATTATAACACTTGCTCAACTAATTCTTTAATCCCTCACTAATACGACTAAGTGGATAGGGAGTTTGTGAAGGGGAGAATAATCTGGTCATAGCAAGGAGAAGATTCCCAAAACAAGCTTTGTTCATGAGGGAGCCTCTTGGAGAATATTTCTACCCAAGCACAGTAATTCTACCATTTGCATTAGGGTTAGTGATTAGGAGAGGATTAAGCTATTAAGGCTTAAGTATGTATTGTTGCTAAATATGAATTAGATGCACAAGGACATGATAATTATTGGGAATTAACACTCTCCTAGTATGAAACATTATAAGATCCCATCCCCAAGTGTAATTCAAAACCCAATTGGAAATTTTAGAGAAAAATTAAGGTCCCAAAGGGATCATTACAGTGCATATGAGAAATAATGTAAAGTGCCAATTTAAAGGGTGATATAAGTGATTATTAAAATATACATTATATTGTTTCATTGGGCACCAAATGGAGGGAGATATAATTAAATATTATATTTCAAATACATCAAAAGCAACTGTTGGCTGCTCACCTGGTATAAACTATGGAAGCAAAGGTCTATCCATAGCAGGTATATTAGGTCATTCCCGCCTATGGGAATGAAGGGAGCTTCCCACTCATGCATGGGATCTATGACTATGCTAACTTCCTACAACTGAAACTGACATGCTCTGCCCTTGTCTGCCTCTATGTCTATCCAACTCCATCCGCTCCAAGGCATCCTGTAACCTGTCTAAGGTCTGAACTATCCTGGGCTGTGTAGTGATGAGAGTACGCATCAACTCTCTCTCTCTTCCTCCTCCTGTTGGTTCTGTCTAGCACCTCCCTATGCATCTGCCATAATGGGTTCCTGTTCTGGACCAAATTCTAACTACTAGCGAGCTCTCCTGCGAGTGCGAGTGTAATACCTGTGTATGTTTGATCTTCCCAAATGCATAGAAATTTTAATTAAATTCACAGGCTGGCAGAATCATGGCTTTGATACCACTGAAAGATCCCCAATCCCAGTGGCCTTGTAAATTACTATTTGTTTCACAATTTGAGACTTTGACCAGGGTTTATACCTCTGAATGGACTTTGTTGAATTCTGATTTTTTTTGGCTTTTTTTCTTGTTTTCAAGTTTTCTGGTGTTTTTGAAGATATATGCAAGTAAATGACAAATAACAAATAACTTCGAACTAGAAACGGTAAGTAGCATTCATATATTAAATTACTTAACAATTTGAGAATGATTCAAATCGTACTAGGCATAATATTCAGATTTTCGCATTCAAGGAATAAATATATCAAATGGATTTGTTGTTGTCCACAGAGAACTTGACGCCAGTTGTAGAAGTGTTTGGCAATCACCAAAGATGAAGAACTTGCTGCCACAAACCTCTATAATATCTCCAAACTACAATACGTTGGCTGCTAAGAAGGAATGGCGCCCAAAGCACAAGCCCGAGTTGTCTCTGGAAGAACGCCCAAACTCGAATAGGCTGGCCACCCAGCTGAATATGATATTTCCTTCTGATAAATGGTGTTATGAAGATTGTAGATCCTTGCCACAGAGAATAGCACTTCCCAATTCCAATACTGAATCACCAAATCCTTGTTGAGGTTTGCGTCCCAACAATCCAGACTTAGGGGTTTCGTCCCAAGCCTCTAAATCGCTCCACCCGAGCAACTTCAAGTTTTCACAAGTTTCAAATGTCAAAAGATGATCAGAAATTAGGTCTCCGTCTCCTTATACCCCCTTCCAAGTGCAATTCGAACCCTAAAGGGAAATTACACTTTGCACTTTAAATAAAATATAATAAAATAACATTTTCTCAATTAAAGTCGTCCAAACTCTAGAAAAAACATTACTTTATCAAAATATCATAACTCATGGCACCAAATAGCCTTCGGATAGTGAAAATAGTTTATAATAATTCAAGACCTTTCCAACGAGCCCCCATACATAGGTATATGTGCCCAAATCCATCAGATATCCCCTTATTACTCCGAAATGGCTATATAAATAGCCTTATTATAAATTATTTAATTACCAACTTAGGAAATATTTAAAATATTTCACTATATGCTTCCAAAAGTCCAAATCTACCAGATAATCACAAAACTAGTCATGTCATATGTCTGTGACTGATACCGGTCAAGGTGGTTCAATTGGCAATCCCTTCCCTAAAATCTAGGGATGCTCCTAGAAACTAGGGAACTCATCCTGTCGTCCCGAAACTGAAACGATGGACTAGTCCTAAGGAACCTCATATCTGGAAACTACCACATCCTCCTAAATTTTAGGGAAACCTCCTAAAATCAAGGAACTGCTCCAAACTAGCCCAAAAATTGCCTGAAATGCCATGCCCGACCACTGAAAATCATGTGTGAGTCTCTGTCCAACATTGCTAGCCTACGAGACTCCCATGATAGGCTAATGTAATGTCCCCTTTTCGGCAGTAGGCCATTTAGATACCTGATTAGTCTATCTATCTATCCGGATGGACTAATGGCCACATTTCGGAGGATGCCAGCCAGTCACAAGTTTGCACGGGCGAATATTTATATTCGGGCTCAGTTTCTATGGTCAGAATCACTTTATTTAATGAAGTGTGTTATAAAGTCACTTTATGTCTTATTATAAAGTCACTTTATTTTATAAAGTTACTTTAAGTTATAAAAGTGACTTAAGTGAGCTTTTATCCCACATGACTTAGTTCGTTGTACTTGCACTCACTTCGAGGTTATAAAAAGGAAAAGTACATCTCGGAAAAAGCACAATGAAAATATACAAAACAAGGAAAAGTAAACCTGGTTGCTTTTGTGACTAGTCTTTTCTCGAGGACGTAGCCCCTTGAGGAGGTTTAGACGCTGACGTAGCCCCAGCCATCTCATTGAGAGTGGAAGTCATTCAGACTTTCATACAGGAGTTAATCGTGTAAGTTCAGGGAACAGTGTTAATTTATGCTTTTAATATTCAGCTAGTAAGCAGGTTGATTCATTTCAAGAATAGATGCTACAGCATCATGTTTACAGCTCACGGATAGCTCACGCGAGTAAGCCTCCAGGCCACCACCCAAGCAACAATCGCAAATACAGTGTTTGAGTTTCGGGACAGTTCTGTTCAGGCAGGCAGGTGGAGACAGGTGTTTGAAAGAACACACACGGGCAGGAATAACCAGACACCTCAGGAGAATATCATATCGGGTGAATCGCACAGCTCACACAACTTCCCATACTCGCGTGTAGCCTGTATGAAGCGGGCCTGGTAGCATTTTCATTGCGGTTTGACTACCGTAACATGCCCAGCCGCGTGATGTTTCTTACCGGCGAGGAGCAGCTCAGTTGAATACCCGGGGTGGTGGCACACTTTGCAGGCGAGGAAGACGCTTCCATAAGGTGCTTCCTTTCTGGTCGAATGCACTTCACTCACGGCGTGTGGTAAGGAGTTTGGAGGTTGAAGGCGGGTTGAGAGAAGCACGGGCAGAATAAGCGTTAGAACTGGCACAGTTCAGTTGGTGGTAATATCTCACCGTAGCCTGTACATTCAGACCGGTTGGTGATGCTGCTAGAGACTTGCGGGTGGAGCTGTCAACTCCTCTTCCGCACTGAGATTTATGAATGATTGGTTGGTACCCGTTTTACATTTTCTGCAGTGTATTTTCATTATGAAATGGAAAGAATATAAAAATCGAGTTCTATTATACTGTTGAAGTCATTATTGTTGGAAACTTTGCATGTTTAAAAATACATCTGGTATCGAATTGGTTGATTGTCAGATCCTGCTTTTCCAAACAAACTGAATGCAAACCGGACCATGTGAAATTGCAATAAACTTCCATATACGGGTATCACCTATTGGATAAGGAAAATACCAGTGCACTTTCAGACCATAGCAAACAGTATCAGAATTTATTCAATCAGTTAGACTTAGTCAGGAAATTTTAGCAGAGGCTAAGTTAGGACATTTCAGCTAACTCTCATGATTCCGAAAGTCGAACTAAGGAGGGGACATGACATCTTGTGAATTATAAAAAGCCAACAGAGGAGGGATTGATTATTCATGACTTGTGCTTTTGCTTTTGTTTTTGCGGACAAGAAATTGAAACAAGGGTTTCAAAATATCAGCTTGCGAAATTGTAAATTCTTCAGAGTCTTGTGCACTTTGAATTAGTTGAGACTATACCAGTGAATTCTGCTAGTGGGTGGTATAATGCAGAGCTATCATTGTGCTTTGATCAGCAATTAGATTGAGTGGAGGATTCGGCGTTTTTTCTCAGAGAGTGTTTGCAAGTTAAAGAAATGATTTATTACTACAGATCGCAGCATTGATGGGACCTGCGTTTTAAATTAGTGCCCGCCGCAGGTTATATATTGCAGCGGCAGACTGTTAGAGAGCAGCGTTTGGGGTTTGGAGAGCCGCCAATTTCCTACAAGCAGCGGTTGGGTTTTTTAGTGACTGCATTTGATTATATGGAGCAGTGTTAGACTTCTTTGAGACACGGTTTGACCGTGATTGCACGTGTT
Source organism: Chamaecyparis obtusa (assembly GCA_027943335.1). Taxonomy (NCBI): domain Eukaryota; kingdom Viridiplantae; phylum Streptophyta; class Pinopsida; order Cupressales; family Cupressaceae; genus Chamaecyparis; species Chamaecyparis obtusa. Next base: position 71,670 of record BSBK01002619.1, on the reverse strand, counting down.
CAACTACAGGTTCCTCTCAATAAATTTAGATAAATTTCATATGCATTATATTGCCTTGGTAAATTATCTAGTTTTGAAAATAAGAATTTCAGTTTAGAGTTGGTAGAAAAATCAGAATACTGAGTTAATATAGATGCTGATCAAGTATTTCACGAAAAGTCAGATGTAATGCTTTAAACACCACCATAATATAATGGATGCCAAATGTTTGGTTTAATGCATGTCTCTTGTTCAGCGAAATTCATATTTTATAATTGTTACTAGTATGTTTCTCATGACACCATGATGACGTAATGTTCTTAATTAAGCTTGACAACTGTTTGATGAAATGTACATGATACAAAACTGAAGATTTACGAGCAAAATTGCAAAGGGTATTACAGTGGTAAAGTTAGAACTGGTTGGGGTTCTTACACTAACATCATGTCTCTATTTTATATATTTGAGCAAATTGAATTAACGTACACTTATTATATGTGCGAGTAATTGTATTTATGTATTTTAATATTTTATTTATATGCAAGTCCTTACAAGTTAAAGTTCCATCCTGACTTTGGTAACTACAAATTACAGCACTACTATCATATCTTGCAAGCGAGATATTCCATAAATGATGAACACAAGATGCTTATGACTAACGTGGAAACATTGCATTTTGCAAATAATAAAGATGAAACTTGACTAATATGTAGCGACTATTATGCACAAAATAATAAAATAAAATGCAAATATCATAAATACTTCAAATAAAATAAGAATCGGTTACCGTTTGAAAAAATTAGTAGAGTCTTGGCGTACTTGGCACAAAAAAAAAAGAAACAATCCTACATTCTGCTTCTATATCTCCAATAGAGTGCTGTTTTCTGTAATGTGACTTTTAGAACAAGTTCTCCTAATGTACAGTTTCAACAAATAAAACCAGCAAATATATTGATACTAAATTTTCTTAAGTATTCTTGCTACAAATAATGTTGAAGAACATACCTGCTGCACCTCTCAACAGATTCTGCTCCAAGCTTGCACCTGCAGTCTTTGGCAGCATAACAGCGGGAATTCTTATGTCCAATGTGGTTTCATTAGATGCACACACCATCTTATAAAGTTCTGCAAAATTAAGAAAATGGGAAATTGCTAAGCTCGATAGCAAGTAATAAACATAGATATATCATAAAAACAGTATATCTGAAACGTGTCACTAAGATGTACTAAAAAATTCTGACAGAACAAAAGAGCACCATGAAGTGAGGCATGACATCACTCAGAATAGGAGTTTCAAACCAATACTATTCATCTTGCCTGGAACACATATCTTCAGGCTTCCCTTGGGAACTGACATTGTTAAAAAAAAACTGTAGTCGGGAGTTATGCCATGTTCATAAATAATCATTGATAATGTTATAGTAGGCAGTGTAATGACAATTGTTTCCAAGTAGTTGTTCGTAGTTGCCAACAGTTGGTAATCTTAACCAGCCACCACATACTATATATGTACTTTGTTAAAAGATGAAGTAGCTGCGATAGAGCTCCTTCATACCCGAGATGATCTTCTGTGGGCTCCTCAGATTCATCTGTTGCTCCTTGTGTGAACATTTTGGGTCTGATGTTTGAGATTGTGTTCGTATTCTGTGGATATTGTTTCATTGCCTCTCTGTTTTGACACCGCCCAGCTAAAAGTATTTCTTATGAATTTCTATTGTGTTTCGTGCTTCTCTTCTTCATGTTCGAGCTGAAGGATCTATCGCATGGATTAATGGTCTTCTATTTGTCATTTATTGCCGCTTTGTGCCGTTATGAGATTCCAGCTGTTCATTTTGTTATCGAGCTATAGCTATGGTTAAGCCGTTTGGTTCATCTTCTCACTTGCTGTTCGTTCGTCTTTCCTTAGTGCTGACGGTGACATGGCAACGTCTCCATGATACTCAGCAGCTGAGTCATTCTTGTTTGTTTATATCGACTGTTCATATTTATTAAAGCCTGTCAGGCTTTGAATGGTTATGACGGTTCATGCTCGAAGGTCAGTGCTCAAGCCTTGTAACGGCATGGAGTTTGAGGGACGATTCAATGAATCTTGTTGTATCTTTGTAACCATCGTTACTTCTCATTTTAAAGAGTTTTGCTTCAGTTCGACGGTATTGTGTGATTATTCATTTTCCAGGAGATTTGGGTGTGCAGCTGTGTTTGTGAAAAATATTCAGTGTTTCTGTGGTTGAGTTTTCATCTTTTCTTAAGAGTATTTGTAAAGAGACATACAGATTGTATTGAAAAACGATCTGGGCATGATCGACAGTTTTGTTGTGTGATTCATTCTATTTGTATTCAGCTCTATGAGTTTCTAGAGGCTGTCATTATTTTGATTATAGTCATTGTGTTCAATCCGTAAAAGAAGTATTTCAAGCTTATTGATTGACTGTTTGAAGTCATCAATCATAAGCAATGAATTTGTATTTGTTTTGAGAACCAAATAAAGGCATCATCATTTTTGTGGGCTGGGTTTTTCACCCTCGAGTGGAGGGTTATCCCAGGATAAGATTTTGTGTCCTGTGTTCTTTGTGTTTTAGTTTCAGTTCTTTGTTCTTTTATACATTCTGGTTCAAAATTTAACTTACTTATAGTTGTCTCATTAGCTAAAATTGATTGTACACATTACATTCTGGAATAAATAATATATCTTCTTGGCCATAATGTTATCTTATTTTATTATGTTGTATTGTTGTATGGTATGATTCCATTTACTGTTTACTCTGCATAATTGAACAAGTTCTCTTTGCGAGTAGACTATGATACCTGCTTGTTTCTTGCAGTGAATGTGAAAGTCATTATAATAATATCGTTACATTTAGTATAACGGTGAAGTATGTCTTTTACGTAGTATTTGGAAACTTTCCTTGTTTCTTCCAGTTTAGTTTGCTTTGCTGAGTTGTAATCTCTTATTTAAGCAGTCTGTAATGTCCCCAAATTAGGAGAACCCACACTATGCCCTAGATGATAATTTCTATATAAAAACAAGTACGGTTTTAGGTGTACCTTTTGCTTTGGTTGAGATCTTGCAAGCAAGTTCGGAAACATTATAATCATAATTCATAATTAGACATTCTTGAGTTAGAAATAAACACATATCCAATTAATAGATTGCTTGAATCAGATTTAAGATATCTCAACCATAGGAGTAATGAGGTAAAGTGATTTGATGAGGTGCTCGAGAGACCCCTACCCTAGACCTAAGAGCGGATATACCATCCCTCTTGGCCTCATGTAGCCCTTCGCCATACATATGAGGTGGTGTATCTAGTGTGGTGTCCTATCACCATTTTCCTCATCCTTGTCATTTCTACCTTGCCTTTCAATGATTGAGTACCCACATGCATTGGTTTACCATGATAGAGATTGTGAGGAATGAGGATCATTCACAACAGGGTGCCCGGAAAGTCCCTCCTTCCTAAGCCCAAAGGCAGTCCGCTTGTCCCCATTTGGCCCCATCGAGCTCCTTAGTTATATGCCATAGGGTAGTGTTCTTAGAAGGTGATCTCATCACCATTTTTCCTCCTATAACTACCTCATTTCCCTATCATGTCTAGTTGTAGCAGACAGAAAAACATACGTGATACTTCACACATTAATTCTATATTACAGCATTCATAAGTTATCAGTAAAATGCATATTAAACCACTGGTATGCAGATGTATATATATAAGTCTATACATATCTACATATAAGCAAACACATACTAACATTATATCACTGAAATGCATACAGAATCTAAATAGAGAAAACTCGTCATATACATATCATGCAATACTCATACCAATGAATCACTGTTCTAAGTTATTATTAAAATATGTTCTTAATGTCTTCTTTCCTTCTCTTTTGATGATCATACACAGCTCAATGACTAATTTTGTCTCCCACACGTGACTTCCTATATTGTTTCAATATTATTTCCCATGCTGTGTCTAGTATTGTTGCTTGATTCCCCTCTCCTTATATATGACTTCTTATGAAAGAGACATAACTCTTCACTATTGAAGAGTAGCACCTCTTGAATTAACTCGGCTGACCGCCTCAACCACGTCAATAATATTTGAATCCGATTCATACAGTTAATCGCCCATACTCAATTATTAATATATTATCCTTTGACCAATACTTTCCGCCACAAGCATAAACCAATGGTTTCAATATTACGTAATATAGACTTTATATATGTTAATATATGCAATCTCCTTGAACTTGATATACTCAACATATAGAACGGGTCCCACCGCCAAGATATCTTCAAACATAATACCAACATCAATGATCAAAAAATCATTCTCATACATATGCCGCATGTTTATGACCAAGCATGTAATGTCCCCAACTCCAAGCAAGAAAATTAGCATTAGTTGGTCGTCCTTGTTTACCCACTGGGGTAGACTAGTTTACTCATGCATGGACATTATACAAGAAATGTAAATAACAGAAATAGATCAGAGAACACCAAAGCTTTCATTAATCATTCAAAATTTAGTACATTCAGAATAGCCACAATGATCATGATGCTTCGAAGAGCAAGTACAATGTTTATATACAATCCGAAGGGGTGCAACCAAATGTCGTCACCTATTCCCAACCGTCAGCAACTAACACCCAACGGCAACATAACTTTACGGCTAACATCATCCCCCCCTAAAGAAAAGTCATCTCCAGACGACAACAAAATGTCTGGGACAGAACAACAAAATAGGAATGACTAACCACCATAGACAAAAACTATGACTGTGAAGTAGAGTGAGGGAGAGGAAGCGTCCTTGATGAGGAAGCATGCTGCTCCATTGGAGGAACTGGTGCACTGGATGACCGCAACTAAGCCCGAAGCTCATACACCTATGTAGTTTTGGTCTGCAAGTGTGCTTCAACTACCATCTGCAAGTCCAAGGCGGACTTAACCATCAATGCAGCCTCCAAAAGTTCCTTCTCCTTGGCCTCATTCTCTGCATGTGCCGCTACCAACCATTGCTCCCAAGCCATGGTCTCCCTAGCCAGTCTCTCTTCCAGAACAACCCGTGTTGCTTGTTCAGCCACCAACTCCTAGGTACGCTGGAATAAGTCTCCCTCCACTGCCTCTAGTTTGGTGCCTAGCTCCTCCCGAGCTCTCTATGCGGTCACCAACGCAGTCTCACGGTCTGACGAGACATACTCAGATCGCCTCAATGCATAGTACCCATCCCAAATCGTCTGCTCAAGCTCTCGAACAAGAGATGCTACCTCACTCTCCACTACTGGCGTAGGAACAACCCATGCAGCCAACATCTCGGCAGTCACTTCAGCAGGCCACAACCCCTACTCAAAACACGCGGCAAATGCTACGCCACAGCCTACCCGAGCAAAGGCTAGGAAACACCTCAAATCCTGAACCACAGTTGCCACAACCTGGGACTTTGCTACAACCACCAATCGACGTCCTCGAGTGACCATGTCTGTCAAATAGGCCTCCACATCCTCTCCCTCCAATGGCCCAAATCAGGTAAGGGCTGTCGGGCGGGCCAACTCGAATCCACAAGGTTCCTCCCTTGCCACACCGCCCCCTGCTGTTGGCTGAACTACCATCAGAGCAACTATCTCCACAGCCCCATCCTCCTCAGATAAAGAGGGAATATCCGTGGCCATTGTGACATCCGCAAAGTCTATACCAATAATCTTTGGCGGGTCCTCCCGTCAAGTAGAAAGGACTGCTTGTGATGGTGGAGTAGGAACCAACTGAAACCATCGGCTAATCCAAGAACGCATGGCTCCAAACCGCCCATGGTCATGAGTCGGTGAGGAAGAATCTTGCAAAAGTGTCGTGTCCACTGTCAATACGGCATCCAATCCTACCACCTCCATCCAAACCTGACCGTCGCCAATATCCTGGGTGCCTCTAAGTACTTCCTCAACTACAACTGCTATTGCTACCTCCGTCGGAGGTTCAGGATCCCCCTCAGCTGGAATGTCTGTGGCTTCTTCCTCAGGTGGAAACTCGACTACAGGAACTATGTGACTCACCACCCGTGTGGAAGTCAAGTGGGCCGAGGTAGACAATACCGACGTGGAAAACTGGACCACTGGGGCTGCCTCGATGGACTCCCCTGCCTCCATGCGTACTGCCTCCTCCATATCACTATCCTCCTCCTCCGAGTCTATGTTGGAAGGCTCTGGAGTGGCTTCGCGACCACTATCAATATCGTCAGGGTCAGACTCTACAACTATTTGTCGACGTCCCTTCTGCCCACTAGTTGTACCTCCAATATCCAGATAGAGCCAATAAAACACAAGAGGGGCTCCCGCTGTGAGCTTTCCTTGTGGCTTGAGTTCCAACTCGTCCACGGGAATCTATCTGAGTGCGGCCTCCAGAAACAATCCGATGGCATAATGGGGCATGTAAAAAGTCCAATGTTGTAATGTCATAAACTCCAACATTCTGTCTGCCAACACCGAAGCCCAGTCATATACCACACCATTCATCAGTCCCTGCATGTAAACAATCTGTGGGAGGGCAATATCAGAGGCACGACTCGAACCCGTCAACCCGCTCTTGATGACGTCGAGAATGCAACGCTAGGAACCCTCTGCTACGAACTCCTTCCTAAGGCCTCTCGCTCTCGTTGCTTTTATCACAGTGTCCAACTCTACTAGAGTGAGAGGATGGCAAACACGTTTTATCCAAGATTCCTTCCTCTCTGCTGGCATTTTCTGCTTTGTGGTGTCCACCTTCCGCCCGTTGCGTCCCAGAATGCCAAAGACGCGTGTGAAGTCCTCGGCCCCACACGAGACTGAGTCAGTGGTTCCGATACACAAACATACTCTTCCTTGTCTGCTTATCGAAACTCTAAATCATTACCCTCAAAGTGTTCTCAAGGTTGCGCACAGGAAACAGGATCATTTGAATAGCCCAATGGACACCAGCGTGTCATAAGGATTTCTTCACTTCGTCGTCCTCTGGGGTTTCCTTCCACCATTTCCTACATTAAAGTCCATTAAGGCCTTCAAATGCTACCGTCTGGTAGGTGACGGCTTCTTTTTCCTCCTGCTGCGCAGACTTGAGCTTCTTCATGCTGCTCCCAGTTGCCTGTTTATGCCCTGCAACCTTCACTCCAGAAGGCAGTATGGCAGCTTTCTTGTTCATGGTTGTATTTCCTGAACTCCCTGCTTGTATTTGATTCTTTCAATTACTTCTCTTCCCTGCAGAATGCATAACTGTTTCCAAAAGCGGTTAGGTCTTCTCTTCTTCAATTTTCTCTCGCACAATCTGTCCCTTCAGTGGTTGTCATAAAACACTTGTGGCTGCCCCAATCTTTTCCTCCGTACAGCGGTGTTGTCTTCGAACGGCACACCCTTCACGGCCTCAGTAGCTAGTTTATAAAATAACAATGAACCCTCCATAGCTTGGATCCAACTTCTGGTGCTCCGCTGGTCCCGCGTAATTCTTCTCACACAGCTCGCGAAATGTAGCTCCGGTTTCAACAGAGCGTTGTGGGCATCAAAACTACAAAGTCTCTCTCCATCTTCATCCGTCCCTTGGCGGATAGTTTCCTTCGAGGCCCTTGCAAGGATTGAAAAATGACGGCCACGAGTGTTGGTAGTATCTCGGTTCAAAAGAACCTTGCGTGCAGTGATATCTCCTTTCCGCAGTGTTATTTTCCTTCTCCCCGCAGTATGTTTTCTGCCTCCGTTCGGTAATACCTCCTTCGCGCAACTGTGTTCTCCTCTAATAAGACCGACGGTGAAGTTCCACCGTTCGGTGATTCTTCATAATATGCTCTATGTATTCTCCTCGCTTCCTCCCATTTTCCCTCGTGCGTGGTCTGCTTTCCGCACGGTGATCTCTTCTTTTCCTTTGCTCGTGCGTGCTCTGCTCTCCGTTGTATTTGTTTTCACCCCGCGGGCGGGCAGGGTTATAAGGACGGTGGTTCCACCGTTCAGTGGTTCCCACCGTCAGGTGGTTCCACCCTCCAGGACTTACTTTTTTTCTTTTTCTTTTTGTTGCTCATTCGTTTACCTGGTGCTCACCCGACAATGCGTGGTGGGCCCAACGATCATGGTACAACTTCAACTTCGACCCGTTGACAACATCGGCTATGGGTTGCCCGTCTAAGGTGGACAACTTGATTGCTCCATTAGCATTGACTTCCCAAACTTGGTACGGGCCTAACCATTTGACCTTAAACTTGTCAGGTTTTATCTCCTTCCGCCCATTGTACTTCAGTACGAGTTGCCCTGGAGAGAATCGGGTGCGTCAAAGGTGCTTGTTGTGCCAATGCTTTCGACGCTGCTGGGCCACGTCCGTTGCCCACTGTGCCAACATCCGCCATTCGTCAAGTTTGTTAAGGGCATACAAGCGTTCCCAGAGGCTCTCCATGTCGCCCAGTTTGTTGTCAAGTGCTACTCGGAGATTGGGCACCATAAATTCTGTCGGGACGACGGCCTCTTGTCCGTACATCAACTGGAATGGAGTGTGTCCCGTGGTGACTTTATATGTTGTACGGTATGCCCATAGTACCGACTGAAGTCGCTCTTCCCAATCTTCGCCTTCTACTCCGCAGGACTTGTAAATTACTGACACGACTATCTTGTTGGTGGCTTCGGCCTGCCCATTTGCCCTCGGGTAGTAGGGGCTCAAGAGTGAGTGAAAAATTTTGAATTCCGTGGTGAGCAACCGTATCACATGGTTAACGAAATACCCTCCTCTGTCGCTAGTGAGCTGAATAGGTATGCTGTACCGTGTGATTATCTGTTCATAGATGAATTTCGTCGTGCTTAGTTGTCCGGCAGGGCTCTAGCTTCAACCCATTTGGTAAGGTATTTGGTTGCCACCACAATGTATCGACAACTGCGTCTCTTGCTTGCCTTTAGCAGTCCGACAAAATCTAGTCCCTATCGCTCGAACAACTCCTGAGCGTTGGATGGGTTTAATGGCATAAAGTCCTGCTTGAGTGGTTTCCCAGCTCTTTGACAAGTGTCGCAACTCATCACCCATTCTCGTGCGTCATTATACAATGTGGGCCACCATAGCCCTACGAGCAAAACCTTCCGTGTTGTTGTGTCTGATCACATATGCCCGCCAGCAAGACCTTCATGGGCCTCCCTCAGAACACCCTGTACTTCTTCTATCACACACCTCCGAAGTACTTGGTCGAGTCCCACTTTGTACAATAACCCATTAATGAGTTGGAAGGTCTTACTTCTGAGAACAAGTTTCCTTCTCTCTCCTGGCGGCATTCCCTCCGGGAATTGTCCTGTGGACAAGAACTCTCCAACATTTGCATACCACGGAGGAAGAACAGCAATACGAAAAAGATGGGCGTCAGGAAAGTCATCATTTACTCCCTCGGGTGGCTCCCCAAATTTGATGCGTGATAGGTGGTTTGCACACACGTGACTTTTTTCGAGTCGTACTATGATGTTAAAGTTGAACTCCTGCAACAGAAGCAGCCATCTGCTTACTCGGCCCTAAATAAGTGGTTTGTTCACCAGGTACATTAAGGCCTGATGATCCATGAAGAAGGTGAATGGGGTAGCGAGTAAGTAATGCCGGATTTTTTGCACAGAATACACCATCCCCAATGCTTCTCTCTCCGTCAAGCTGTAGTTCTTCTCTGCCTTTGAGAGGAGCCTGCTTGCGAAGTATATGGGGTGATCTAGCCCGTGATCACCCGTGATCTAGCCAACGTGGCTCCAATCGCAAAATTGGATGCATCCACATGCACGTGGAATTCTTTATCCCAGTTGGGGTACACTAGGATAGGTGCGGCTACCAACCTTGCCTTAAGGTCTTCAAAGGCTTCCCCTTGCTTTGTTCCCTAGTTGTAAGGTTCTCCCTTCCGAGTTAGTTGATCCATCGGATGAGATACATGAGCAAACTGTTTGATAAATCTCCGATAGTATCCTATATGTTCGAGGAATGATTTGAGTCCTCTAACATCCGTGGGTGGCTTCATCTCGAGAATCACCCTTATCTTGTCCGGGTCAGTTTTTAATCCAGCCTTACACACAATGTGTCCAAGTAGTTTCCCCTGTGGTACCATGAATCGGCATTTCTTAGGGTTGAGGGCCAACCGTGCCCATCGGCACCTTTCCATCCATTCCCGAAGGCTAACCAAATGGGTATCTTCGGCACTCAAAATAGACCAGTCGTCCAGAAAGGCTTTGAAGTTGCCTACGGCCATTTTGTCAAATATGTGCAAGATTATTCTTTGGAATGTCGCCGGGGCATTGCAAAGTTCGAACGGCATTCTGCTATAAGCATATACGCCATCCTCTACTATGAACGTTGTCTTCAACTTGTCTTCTTCGTCGATGGATATTTGATTGTATCCTAAGAATCCATCCATGAAGGAGTAAATTTTGTGACTGGTGACCTCCTCCAAGATAGTATCTGTGAAGGGAATTGGAAAGGGATCTTTGACTATAACTGCATTTAAACACCTAAAGTCCACACATATTCTTATTTAGCTGGTGTCCTTTTTCAGCGAGATCACGATCGGTGACACCCACTCGCTCATTTGCACCCGAAATATGATGCCTGCCTCAAGCATCCTTTCGATCTCTTCATTGACACGAGCTGCATAATTCTTATTCATTCTGTATGGACATTTCCGTACGGGTATAGCTCCTTCCACCAGTGGAATTCGGTGAGCACAGTTCCGGCAGTACCCCCTTTAAGTCTTTGTAGGTCCAGGCGAATACATCTTTGTATTCTGCGAAGATTTTAAATGCGGCGGTTTTCAAAATAGGGTTCCAGTCATCCCCTATAAAAATGTTCTTTGGGTTGGTCTCGTCTCCCAAATTCATGGTCTTCACTAACGGTTCTTCATACTTAATGGGTTTCTCCTTGTTGAATTGGTGTGCGGGGGTTTCCTGAATTCGAAGCTCCCCCACTTTGTACTCCCCGTACTGTGGCGGGAAGGTAGGCTCTTCCTCTTCATCCTCTATCTGCAACATGTTGCAGTGCCTTAACTCATAATCTTCCATCTGCCAATGGAAGAGCCCATTTAGTGAGTCAATGTCATCGTCGGAGTACCCCTCTATTTGCGGTACACCTTGTTTGTTCGACTCTTGTCTCCCTTCATCAACCTCTTCTTCTGTGTCCGATCCCAACGAAGATGCCAGGTCTTCATTAACCAATTAACTTCTCAAGTCGATCGTGAATTTTCGGCCATCCCTCTCCATCGAAATTACATTTCGTTTCCAGTCGTGCTTAGCTTTCGATTGCACAAGCCATCCTCTCCCTAGGAGAGCGTCATATCCTTTCTTTTTCACTGGAATGACGATAAAGTCCATCACGAACAGTTGAGTGCCAATCATCACCCTTTGTGCCATTAGTGTACCTATGGGTTTGATCCCATGCTGGTCTACTCCTACCAGTTGGAAGGTTGGCAGCTACAGTGTGGGTTGCTCGAGTTTCCTCCATGTCTCTTCGGGTAGAATGTTGACACCCGATCCTCCGTCGATGATAGTGTCGGTGAGTATTGTGTCGAGAATTCCCATCTCCACTACTGCAGGATGCCTTCCAGTGTTGAGTGCCAACAACATGGGGTCCTTAATAGACTTTCCCTTCCCGAGGGAGTTTGTCTTGGTCTCGGTCGCCTTCTGCACATTAGGAGATGGTACCATGTTAAGCAGGGTCGGCCTTAATTGTGGCATGGTTGTAAGGAGGTCTCCCAATTGTATTGGAATTTGTGTCTGCATTATTTGCCTTAGTATTTTATGTTCGGCGTGACCTCCTTCGGAGGTTCCTGCGGCATCGTGTGTTTCTTTCCGTTCGGCCATCATTTCTCTCTTCATGTCTTCTTTGGCCTCGCATATTCTTTTCTTCTCAATTTCTGGATGTGCGTAGGTGGCCTTCTTAGCTTGCTCTCGAGTGATTGCCAATACCTCCCCTTCATTGCCTTCAATATTCAGGAAGTTTACGCAGGGTTTTGGGCATTTTGCGTTGTCGTGGTCTCTGGGCCTACACCATTTGCAAAGGAATTGTGGCTTTTACCCCTTCGGACATTCCCTCGCAAAATGCCCCCACTGGTTGCATGTCCGACATTGAATCATTGGCCTTTCGTTGGCATCGTATTGGATGCGGCTTCGGCCTCCGTCGTTATTATTATTGTCGTTCCCCCTTCCTCCATGACGGTTATTCCTGTAGCCACCCGACGATGTTGTGTTATGTGCGTTCCTGGGTGCTATTGAGGCTAACGCTTCTTGTGTGAACATGACCTGCTGATGGCCTCGTGTCTTCATGTTGAACGGACATTCCTTTGTGGGATGGCCCGCCATCTGGCAAATATCACAAAACATTTTATTTGGGCATGCACCCTTTGTGTGGCCGGCCTCCTTGCAGTCGGTACACCACAAGTCTCCTTCGTTTTGGCTGATGCTTCCCTTCGTAGTTTTGAATTCTTTAATCATCCTTTCCATATCCTTTTGTAGTGCGGTGACTTTTTTCTTTGCTTCTCCGTCACTGCCGCTATCATCCCCTGAGTGTCGTCATCCCCCGAAGAGGACTAGTTTTTCTTCTTCTTCGACGTCTTTTGTTCACTCTCCAAGTCCATCGCCCAGTTGTATGCGTTGACGTACGAAGTGGGAGGAACTATCTGCATCTTCCTCCGGAGGTTTGATTTCAACCCTTCGACGAACCATCGCTTCTTCAAGCCGTCGACTGGCTGACTCTCCATCTTTCCCACAAATTCTTTTAGTCAGCGGCCGTAGGTCCGCACGGTCTCCTTTTTCCCTTGCTTGGTTCCATATATCTCAGAGACGATTTCATTGTCGTCTCGCCGGAGCCTAAACTATTTTTCGAATGCCTTCTTCAAATTGTCCAAGGTGGTCACTCCGCTTTTGTCTAAGTCAGAGTACCAATTGATTGCTACCCCTCGAAGGGTTGCGGGAAACTGCTTCATCCATTCTGCCTCGTTCGCAACTCCATTCGCGGACCAAATTGTCTCACATGTGTGGCAATGTCGAACAAGGTCTTTTTTTCCATCGCCATGGAACTTGGGTAACTTCTCCTTGTTAGCCGCCATATTCACCCTTGGGGGTGGAACAGTGGTATGTACCGCCTGTTGTGCTGGCGGTTGGGTTGCCTGGGTCGCTAGAAGTGTTTGCTGTACTCGTTGTATGACAGGTTGGGGTGGTCCTCCGGAATTGTTTTCTGGGTTAACCAATGTTCACGAACTACTTGGACTGATGTAATCCATGTGCCTTTCTATGACTTTGACACTTTCAGCGGCACCAGTGTTCTCCCTCCGCTCAGCTTCCTCTTCTGCCTTCCTTCGGGCTTCTGTTCTTGGTGTTAAAGTTAAGGTCCCGAACAAGTTCGTTGTTTCCTCTAACAGGTCCTCGTTGTCACTTTCGTCGTCCTCCTGGTTAGGTTCCTCTAGACCGTTGCCTTCACTTACTCCCTCCGGTAGTCTATCAGCACGTCTCCTGAACCTCTCCCTTCACTCGGCTTGCTATTTTTCGAGTATTGCTTTTCGCAGAACTTGTTCTCCCTCGGGTTCCTTCTTTGAATTCCTATTCTTATTCAACTGGTTGGACATAAATGCTTTTCCTTACACCAATAATCAACACAGAATTTTAAAAAAACAAAAGGACACTTTTATTTATTCATGTTTTATTACAATCTCTTCATGGAATGATCTTGTAATTCTTATTTTTACAGTGCCCTTCCTTCCGTCACCTTCAGACGTGACTATTCCTCATGCTGTTTCCAATCACATTCCTCCTCAAGTCTTTTGTTTTCCCGTTCATGGTACTCTCGAAGGATTTCTTTCCGTTGTTCCTCCTGAGCGATTTCTTCCTAGCGGAGTCGCTATGTGAGCGTCGCCTGCGCCAAAAGCCAAGGAAGTTGATGCAGAAGACGGTTAGCAGTCGGGCTCACATTAAGTGTGTCCCACACAATGTCTTCTTGTACGGTGGCCCACGTCGCCTCTCTCCGTACAAAAGTTTCAATGGCCGCACTGAGTGTGACTCGGAAGTCGATCGTCAGGCGGTCTTCCCCTTCAAAGAATTTGCCATTCTCGTCTATTTGCCTATTAACATCAATTAGTATTCCCATTTATGGACAATACTCCATCTTGCCTTCGTCCAGATTCGAAAGGCAACGGCGCCAAATGTTTGCCTACTGGGGTAGACTAGTTTACTCATGCATGGACATTATACAGGAAATGTAAATAACAGAAATAGATCAGAGAACACCAAAGCTTTCATTAATCATTCAGAACTTAAAACATTCACAATAGCCACAATGATCATGATGCTTCGAAGACCAAGTACAATGTTTATATACAATCCGAAGGGGTGCAACCAAATGTCGTCACCCGTTCCCAACTGTCAGCAACTAACTAACACCCGTCGGCAACTAACACCCAACGGCAACATAACTTCACGGCTAACAGTCCTTTCCTTGGATTACCCAAGAGGAAGAGGACATAGAACATCACTAGGTAAGAAATGAAGTACTTGGCTTGTTCTAAATTCTAATTTTAAGTTGAGAGCACGTCTTTCAATGCAACTTAAGTTATTTTAAGTTGGGCACGTCTTTTTAGGCAACTTTAAGTGACGCCTAGCCAAGGGACTTAAGTTGCCCCCTCTTTCATGTACTCAAGTAACTCAATTAAAACATGTGACAAAAGCCAAGGTGGGCGCCCAGCTTCAAGAAGTTTCATTGGTGCATAGTTTAAATTTTTATTTTGGAGCATTGAACTAAGAGGCCAACTATCAAGGGTGGAAATTGACTCACCTTTTTAGAAGTTGTTATAAAACACCCTAAGGACTCATTTAGAGCTCATTATGTGATGAAGATTTCTATTTAATGCTGCTGCAACTTTGCCTCAGGATTAAAACCCTTGAGTGTCCCTGATTTTGGTGAGACATACAGGCTCTCACTAATCAGAAAAGTGTCTTCTAGTGGAAGAGCTCCAGTTTGTGAAACCCTAGAGCATTGTTTATTCTAGGCTGCAAGAATTCATCAGGTTTGGAGGCCAAATTCAGGCTCTCAAGTCAATTGTAAATTTCCGACCATTTATTTCCATGGACAAGGTGATTCTCTTCCAATCATGGTTAACTTTAGCTTGTACTAGCCAACCCCTACCGAGGATGGCGTCATACACCTTCCTCTTCAATGGGATGACCACGAAATCCAATACAAAGGGTTAGTACCAATCATTACCCTCTATGCAATCAATGTGCCGATGGGTTTGATCTTGTGTTGGTCTGCGCCTACAAGTTGGAAAGTTGGCAGCCATAGTGTAGGTCACCCTATTCTCTTCCATGTCTCTTCAAGTAAGACATTGACACTCGACCCTCCGTCAACGATGGTGTCTATTAGAATAGTGCTGAGAATGCCCATCTCGACCATTGTTCGATATCTACCTATGTTCACTGCTAGCAACATCGGATCCTCTTCGAGGGAATTTTCTTTTCCAAGAGAATTTCGCTTTCCGAGAAAGTTTTCCTTTCCGAGGGGATCTTCCTTCCCTAGGGAGTTTTCCTTTGGTTCTGTCCTTGGAGGCAGTATCATATGTAGTAGAGTGGTTCGTAGTTTAGGCATGGCTACAAGGAAGTCCTTTAATTCTATTGGAATTTTTGTCTGCATCACTTGTCGCAGTATGTTTTGTGTCTCAGTGAGGTACTAGTGGTGCCATGTGTTTTTCTCCGTTCAGTTACCATTTCCTTCTCAATGTCCGCCTTCGCTTCACGCACCTTCTTTTTCTCGGTTTCTGGATCTAGGTAGGTGGCCTTCCTGGCTTGCCCACAGGTGACTACTAACACCCCCTCCTCATTGCCTTCGATGTTTAGCAAATTCACCCCAAGCTTTGGACATTTGGAGTCGTCATGGTCTCCTGGACCACACCACCTACAAAGGAATTGTGGTGCTTCCCTTCTCGAGCAATCCCTAGCAAAGTGCCCCTATTGGCTGCATGCACGGCATTGTATCATTGGCCGCCCACTAGCATCATACTAAATACAACTTTGGCCCCCGTTGTCGTTGTTGTTATTTGTATTGTTGTTACCATTACCTCTTCCTCCCCGTCGATTGTTCCGATAGCCATAGGATGATGTCGTGATGTTTTGTGTATTCCCCATGTTGTTGATGAGACAAACGGTTCCTATGTCAACAAGACCTACTGATGGCTTCGTGTCTTCATATTATACGGGCATTCCTTGGTGGAATGACCCGCTAGTTGGCAAATATCACAAAACAGTTTCTTCAGGCATGCACCTTTGGCATGGCCTTCCTCCTTGCAATTCGCGCACCATAGGTCTCCGTCTTCATTCCAGCTAGTGCTCCCCTTCATTGTTGTCTTAAATTCCCTCATGCGTAGCATATCTTTCTGGAGGGCTTGGATTCTCTTGTTTGATTTTTCCCTACTACCCTCCCCATCAGAAGAGTCCTCGTCGTTGTCAGACGATTTGTTCTTTTTCTTCGCCGTTTTGTTTTCGCTCTCTAGGTCTATTGCCCAGTTGTACGCATCGGCGTACGACGATGGTGGTACAATTTTCATTTTATTTTTTAACGAGGGCTTCAGTCCTTCAATGAACCACCGTTTTTTAAGTTTGTCAGTCGGTTGACTGTCCATCTTGCCTAGCAATTCCTTTAATCTTCGGTTGTAGGCTCTGACAGTCTCATCCTTGGCTTGCTTGGTGTTATAAATTTCGGCCACTATTTCGTTATCATCTCACAGTAATCTGAACTTTGTCTCGAATTCCTTCTTCAACAATATCCATGTGGCCACTTTAGCTTTATCGATGTCTGAATACCAATCAATTGCTACTCCCCTTAGTGTGGCTGGAAATTGTTTTGTCCACTCATCCTAGTCTGTCAACCCATTGGCAGACCAGATGGTTTCACATGTTTTACAATGGCGTGCGGGGTTCTCTTTCTCGTCACCTATAAACTTAGGTAATTTTTGCTTTTGAAACATTCTGACTTTTGTGGTTACTAGTTGTATTGGTACCGCCGAGCTTGGTATCCTTGAACTCGATATGTTTGGTATTCCCGAACTACTAGAAGTGTTCAAGCCTAGTAGGCTGCTTTGATTCTCATGCCCCTCTGTCCATCCAACACTCGTAGTGGCACTAGTATCTGTGGCTCCTCTACCCTCAACCTCTTCCCTTTCCTTCCTCCAGGTCTCCCTTGCCTCTATTCGCGGGGTTAAGGTTAAGTTCCCAAGCAGACTTCTCGTTTCCTCAATAAAATCCTCCTCTCTATTCACCTCGAGGTGAGGATCACCGTCCCCTCCTTCACAAAACTCCTCGTTGTTGTTGACGGCCTCGCCTTCACCATCCACCTCTTCAGTTAGTCCTTCCGCGAGTCTCTTCAACCGTCGTCTCCTTTCAATTTGTTGTTGTAACGCTAGTGCTTTCTGTACAGCCTTGCACCCTTCTACTTGTTCTTTCAAATTCTTATTTTTATTCAACTGGTTTGGCATAGATATGTTCCTTATACATTCACAAGAAAACAACACATGATAAAATCCAAAACACTTTATTAATTCATATTTTTTGTACAATATATGTCATCCTTTGGACATAATCATCTCACTCTGTGTTCTCCTTTATTTATATTTTGCTCTCGAACTTTACTTCATGCTTCCTTTATGCCAATTTTTCTCTTTCTTCTTCCTCCCTTCAGCTATGGTAGTCAGCCAGGATTTGTTGCCTTCGATTCTCCCGCTTCACCTCCTCTCGTTGGTTCTGGAGGGCAAGAAATGTTTGCGCCAGCAGCCGAGGTAGATGGCACATCAACCGATCCATAGCGGGACTAATTCCGAGGGTAGCCCACACCGCACTCTCCAGTACTTCCTCGCATGCAGCCTCCCTTCGGACGTGTGTTTCGATGGATGCCTAAAGTAGCGAGACGAAATCTATTGTCAGTGCCCATTCACCCTGGAATAGTTTTGCATTCTCTTCTTCCTCAGTGGTCCTTCCATCATCATCTATTGGTTGCCCCATTTTTCGTGTACCATCTGCACCTCATCACTTCCCGAGGTCGTAGAGGAAACGGCGCCAAATGTTTACCACCTACAGTAAACTGGATTTAACGCATACTAGTGAAGGAAATTATAACAAGATATTAGAGAACTGTCAGATATTCTATTAGTCATAACCCAGTCACATCCAATGCAAGCATAACATATTATGATATCAATTTTCCTCCCTTTCTCTTCCATCTGAGAGAATACATATATCACCTGAAGGGGTGCGACTGAACCGTCGCGACATAACCGCTTACCCTTCGGCCACTAACGACCCAGACTAACAACTTAATTAACATAACACTCCCATACATACAAGTCTACTGACAACATTAATAGTGTTTGAGATCTACAATTCTTCCTAGCATGGTGGGGACATGACTATGATGGTCTGCCTAGTTTGCTCTGATTTTAATGTATAGCTTATTGTGCTTTGTGTTAGTTTATCCAATCATTCAGATATACGAATACAGTCATAAATAGAAGCATTTCAATACATTAAAAACATGCATTTTTCAAAGAGTAACACATTAAAACTCAATCTTTGCTTCAATGAAAAGTGATTACAAAGTAGTTTTTAGACATACCCCTTAAGATGCACTACTAGTAATATTTTACTGAGCTATGATTTCAGTTCTTACATTAGCAATACATTCTTTCCCAATCCTTGGTGTGTATAAACAGCTCCAACCAAGTACAACTGTGTTGAATGATGCTAGGTATGGTCATAAACTCCTTCAATTTGCTGTTAGAAGACCTTTGAACCCAATGGCACCTCCTTAATACACCCACATTCAGCTTCCTCTGAGTTAGCAGCTCTATTGGATGAGAAAGTTATGGCTGCAACAGTAAAGTACAGCCCAGCAATTGCAAATAATACAGTCACAGCAAATATATATCACCAAACGCAGCATATAATAATGTCTTCAATCGCAGCCCAGTATATTATTTCAGGCGTAGCTTCTACCTGTCGATAAATGTCTCCAAATGCAACCTATATCTACCTCCAGCAATAGCAAATATATCCAAACTCTTCCTAAACTTCTCACAACATCTGATATAAGATCCTAAGTTCTTTACCAGCAAATAAACACATGTCGAATGATTTAATACCTAGTTACAATACTTGCCGACTCCCCTAATTGTGTCTTCAAACAGCAAAGAGATTGTTATTTGCGAGGGATTTCATCCTCACAAACCCTAGAAGAAAACTCTCCAATATTTCATTAATGTTTTAATTTCATCCAGCATGTTGAAAGTGAGCTCTCATCTCTTTTGTAACGCTTTCATAAGAGCTCATTCAGTCACCTTGACAATGTGGAATAAACAAAATCACTTTTTCCCCCTTTCCTATGATTTTGGGATTTTTGCTTTTTCACCCTTATTTTCTCATGGCTGTTTTTTCAGCCCCTATTTTATCAAGATTGTTTTTTCTTTAATATTTCCATGTCATATAACATGATTTTCCTTCACTTAAGTCTCCAATAACTTTTATTTATGCTTCCAAAGTATTATAGAATATAGGGGGACATTTAGTTAAATATTACCCACAAACTATAGACAATGCATTAATAAAGTTAATTAAACTTTATAAAATAATTTTATTAACGCATAATAAATTATGTCAATGATAAATAAATGATCTTGTTGATATTACCAATTTACCATCGACATGACACTGCAACCGGAAGTCCAACATGCCCATAATTACTTACTATAAATAGAAAGAGTGCCCAAAATGTCCTTAAAACACCTTAGAATGAACTACAACCAAAACTGCCTAGGCCAAAAGGCCTCTAAGTCCCTTTTATGTCCTGATTAGCCTACAAGGCCATGGGGAAATAGGAAAACGACAAACTCATACAACTTGTGCTATAAAGAGGACATTACAATCCGCTCTTCCCAAAGATTGATTGTCCTCAAGCAATGCCAATGCAATCCAAAATCAACTGACTGATACATATTGAAACCAAGAATAATCCCAAGGTCCCAAGTCAACCTACGAAATCTACAGCACCATCTACTATAGACATTGTCCTGCAAAGTGCCCAAACCAAAAGACCTCCCACCAATCTCCAGCAAGAAGAGCAATCAAGCACTGCATAAACTTAGTCATCTCGTCATGAAACTACTCTCAAAAGGACCAAACTGTTGAGCTGCTAACCAAAGCGATCTCAAGGTTTTGAATCGAACTCGGAACATAAAACCATGCTCACACTGTGCTACTCTAATCATAACTAATAAACCAACATACTCAAATTGTACTCTCCTCTCCTTGAAACCCATAAAGAAGGTAACTTAGAAAAAACCGCATCATCAAACCATACTCAACCATATAACATAATCCCAAGTATCACTCCATATGACATCATGAAAACGAAGATCAATCATTGTTACAACTCTATAATTTGTCAACCGAGTAATGCATCTTCTATCACAAATTGAAAACATAACATCGACACTTAATCTCCAAGTGTCAAGAGAAGGACCTTGATTACACCAGCCAATCCATCTCATTACAAACAACCAATCATCATCTGAAAGATTACCAACTAACACCATGAACTGACTGCAGTGTCCCAAACTATAGTAAGAGAAACTAGTGAATAACATAACTATGCCCACAAAACATCCCATAACTGGTTGTACTGAAGACTGTAAGTACTCAAAACCAAACGGTCCCAATACTGAGGTCGCCATCAACAGTGTGACAAAACTAAGACACCAGTGATCAATCAGAAAACTCATCGGATACATAGGAGTCGTGAAAATGGAAGTAGCCGAAAAACCATCTCCAATGAGAAAATCTCCTCTACCATCAATCCTCAACCATGTACTAATCATCTGCTGGACAGGAAATGCATACAAACTCATCTGCATGCTAAGAGCCGTAGTCCTGCATGTTGACTGGAAGGTGAACAGCGGAACCAACATTGAAATTTTGCCTACAACTCCAATCTTGAATCAACAACTCACTGCTAGAAATTGCACCTGGATCCAAAATCGTGTAATCAACCCTACTCCCGTAACTAAAAACAGGAAAAACTTCATCATCCAACTTGAAGAGTGGATTGTCAAAAGTCATATCAGCATCTACATCAAACAAGGGATTATCAATCAGTTGATTACTATCATAATCCTTATGCTCCACCCAAATATTTTGCTGCTCCAAACTCACTTTTTATGATCTTATGGGATGTAATGTCCCCTTTTCTAGTCCATTAATTCTTGATGCATCGTTAGCCCCTTTTGCCTTGGTCCCTTGGGCTAACAAAGACTATACAGGGATCAGAGAGAGATTTGGCCTAGGCAATCCCAAATTTAGGCCAATCGGAGTTGATTCAACAGGGTTTCCAAATAATTACTATTTATAGTAAGTCAGCAGGGTTCAATATTTTCAGCATTTCAGTATTTGGACATGGAGTGTCTCACCGAGACCTTTCCAACGAACTATCACACATGGTTTTCTGAGTTCGATTGGTTATTTATTTTAATGCCTGAAGATTAAATAGTTTATTAATAAAGTGACTATTAAAAATTAAGTACATATTAATATGTCACTTTATTATTAAAAGGTCATTTTAATTTAAAGTGGGTTAATAAAAGACTCAGAAAGAAAGATGAAGAGACAGGCTAAGGGAAAATGAAGAGTTACAGGGACGTGTTATAAAAGAACTTACAGAGGCTCATTCTCTTCATACTTGGTTTATGATTTGATTATTGTTCTCTTGAAAAATTTGGAAGCTTCAGCTTTCAATAGGTTTGAGGACAGAAACCCTTGAGCTTGGAGGCAGTGGACGGAAACTCATTGTCGGTTGGAGATATCATGCAAGTGTCTCACTTAGTGCTTCAAATGCATATTTTTGGTATCCAATCTTGCTGTAAGTTTTGTAACTACGATTGGACCTTGTTATTGCTTTACTGAAGATTTAAATGCAATATTCATTTCTGAGACTCTATTTCAGCTAGGTATTTTGTATTTTTGCTGGATAAATTGAAATCAATTGCATGCAAAATATTTGATTAAATTTCTGTGTTAAAATTTGGAGATAATATCCTACGGGGATATTACAGTTGTATCAGAGCAGTGTATTCTGCCAACCTGTGAGGTTTTATAAAAAACAGTGAAGTGCAGTTTGGTTACTTGGTTGGATTTTGGGGACGACTACATCAGATTATTATATTCACAATCATGAGGGAAAAGTGATTTTTAGCTTGGTTTTGGAGAGGTTCGGAATATTTATTGGCAAAATATTTCTGAATATTCTAATACAGGAAAGATTTAATTTCATTTGGATATTTTCTATTGCGGTGTCTCTCTTTAATTTGAGCGATTTGATTCTATTGAGGAAATATAAATAACCACAGAGACATATTATTGTGGGTTGGCATCATTTTGGTGTTATTTATTTCCTTGTTGGGCTAAACTATGAAGTCTATCTTCGAAGGTGAAAAATTGTCTAAAACTATTATTTCTGAATATTTTTTCCCTGACTATGCATTTTGAATGATATATTGGCTGAATATCAATATACATATATTTGTCATATGGAGCTTCCATTGATATGTGCGATTATTGAAGTTAGATTAATGTTTTCAGAATATTATGATTTCTTCCAACTGTCCTTGGGTGTTTAAAATATAAGCTGTGGGTCTGATTTATTATTTGGGCTTCTAAGGTGATATTCGAAAATCTTATAATGGCCAAGCTTATATCTTGCGGAGGGCTTGAATATATATCCCATGAATGAAATTTTGGATTGGTTAATTTTTCTTGAGCAATACTTTGGATGGAATAAGGTTCTGGGCGAAATATTTCAGGAAAATAGTGTTTCTATTGGCTGGCAAGTTACGGTGAATTCATATATATATTCTCGTGAAGGAAGAGGTCATACTCGCAGCTGTCTGGAGAAGAAACACAGTCAAGCAGAGTCAGACTCTTCATAGCCGATCTCATACCGTTTACTGTGTCAATTTGGAGGCTGCGGTGTTTATCTACATCATCGGGTGCTCATACATTCTCAGGACAAAGATAGTTTTCTTCAAGGATGACCATGTTAGTGCCTATATATGCTTCCAATCTATAGGAACAGAGATATTTTCCCAGGCTCCACATTTAGCATCATAACACTTATGAAAGTTTATGATTACCCAGCAGTGAAGACTCTGCTGTATTGATTCAACAAAGCATGTGATATCTATTTGTTGTGCGGTTACCTGTGCGTTGAAGAGATCATTGAAGTCATTAATGTTGGCTACATTATCAGGAAATGTGGCTGCTACTGTCTTCTCTGAAAAAACAGAGCACCAGATTATGGGAGGACCATTCCTCATAGTGCTACTACTGCTATTTCAAAGTTCAGATCATTCCCTGTTACGATCACTATTGAATTATTGATCAAAGGATTCTCAGTCTTTGCTATAATTCATCATCAAAGAGCTATTATAAAGGTCAGGCTTGCATCATTATCAGATTGTTGTTATGAAAGTAATTACCATGTTTGGGTTTGGAATAAGATTTGTTTTTGTAACTTCTAATATACTCAACAATCAGTTAATACTAGAGCTGCAGTTGTTCCGTGCCTAATGAAATTGAATAGGAATGAGAAAATATACATGTTATTCATGAACGGAAAGTATCCGAAATCCTTAGCCACAACAGCATTGAATCTGAACTCATAGACCTATTCTTTTACATGCATGCAAATTGTTTGGCATAATATCTCTACATATTCTGTGAAGAAATTCTGAATGTCTTGGCAGCCAAGTGTTTGTCAGAAGACTAAATACCGATTCATTGCGAAGCTCAGCCAAAAAATGCTATGTTCATAGTTATCAGATTTATTTGTGTTATTTCAATGGCAATGAACTATTTTGTAACGATGGATGAGCATTGAATAGCTAGATTGTGAGGTCATTCAAGATCACTATTCTGTAAACTTGACATACAAATTTGTATATCTGTTAGACAGTACCAGCAGAGAGATTTTCTGAATATGCTCACCAATAAAGATGCAATGATCCTTACTTCTAATGTGAAGCAAATAGTTATAAGATCAATCCCAAGAACAAGATTTCAAGCAGCAAGCTAAGTGTTTGTCAAACCTACAGATGATGTTCAACGACTAATTCTGAATATTAAATGCTTCCAAGTGTTTGACCAAATTAACTATGTGTTGTATATGTGTGGTGATAAAATTTGAGTCGAAACTAGTAAGGGTTATTACTGTGGTTCAGAACTGCACTATTGAAGGAGTAGATACTTCAGTTTGAAAAAGCAAAATGAAGACAATGGCAGATCTGAAAAGTGTTTTCTTCTCAAAAGAATTCAATGACACATTTAATGGTGAACAGCTAAGGGATTTGCAGATAGAAAAGGAAGTAGGAAATTGGCTCTATATGATTGGATTACAATTGAAGTCCATGAATTTTCTAGATGGTGTTCTTTCTAAATTAGAAGAATTAGATTCATATCTATCTTAAGTTGATCAATCAGATTGGAGGCTTCTGAATTGAGCCTTGCAGCCCTCAATGTTCACTTTGGTCCAGCACAGATTTATAGAACATTCACATAAAGATATCAGACTTGCAGTTCCTTCATGTCTCAGTGAGATTACACGAATAACAGCTCCTATAGCACTCTACAATGATGATGTACTGAGAAAGGTTTTGCAGTTGATTGTGAAGAGCTTTCAAGGGTTACATGATGACAAAGGCCCTACCTTTGTTAAGAAAGCTAAAATTTTAGAAATTATGTCAAAAGTCAGATCATTTGCCATTATGATTGATCTTGAATGTAATGATTTGATTTTTCAAATGTTTCAATGCTTTGTCACAAAAATCAAGAAACATCATCCAGACAATGTGAGGGCTTGTATGCATACTATTATATCCTTAATCTTAGATGAAGATGATGACATCTAATAAGTAGTTGGAATCATATTTGTTGGCTATTTGGAGAAAAGAGTATAAAATCTAACCTATGGGTTATGAGCTCTCAAAGGGGTTGATTGAGCATACAATTGAAAAGTTCAAGGAGCACATGATTGAAAATGAACTAATATCAATGGGCTTAGAGGTTGTAGGGTCTCCCGAAAAGAGTAAGAACCAAATGAGGAAGGAGCAGATTTGTTTTACATGCCAGAAGACTTGGACACCTTATCATATTTGTGAGGAAAGTAAGGATGATAAGTCAGCCAAAGAGGAATGGACCAGCAAAAAAGAAAAAAGGAATGCCACAGCTTTGTTCCAACAAAATATCACAAATGCTTGTAAAGGGATTGCTTGTGAGGGGATGGATTCAACTGTTGTTATTAATAAGGGATATACAAATCTCTATATTGGTAACTTGGAGGTTGTTATTGACAAACATTTTGATGAAGATGGTCTTACTCAAGGAGAGCACGTTGGAGTCTTCACATGATGAGAATTTACTTGAAAATGATGACATAGCAGCAGCCTTGACTTTGCATGCAGATCAGTCAAACAAGGATGTGGAGACCTATGATGACATTGATAACACCTGCGAAAGGTATGATGCATCATGTCTTCTTTATAGCAGTAGTTCACTTATGCATGATAGTGATTTAGAGGACCAATCAAAGAAAGAATTTCAGGATGATGGTGTCTTAGATGACCAATCAGAAAATACATTTCAAAATGACAATGATACTTTGAAGAATCAGCTGAAAGTTACTGATGATATAGTTGTTGCAGCTTTAGTACATCATGATGACACTCACAGGATCATTGAAGATCTGTACAGGAAGATTCAAATGGGAAAAAGACAAAGTGGTACGGAAGGTGATTCTTATGTTGCTGATTTGCAGGTGGTCAAAGTAGCCTTTGAATCTTTAAAATCAGATTATTTATGTCTACTTTTAGGCAGGGATTACATTTTAAAGATTGTTGAAATATATGTTGATAAATTGAGGAAAAAGGAGGATGAGGTTAATAAGCTCATTAGGGAGCTTAACGATACTCAAAAGACATTGGAGAATACACAAACTGCTCTTCAAGAAGCAGAAAATCAGATTTCGATCACTAATCAATTCAGGGAGCAAGAGAACAGAGAAAGGGCTGAGTTTTTCAGGGAGGTGATTAAGGAACTTGACATCATACAACAAACTTATGACTTGGATAGTTGTCCCAAAAAATCAAGTAAAAGATTTTTGGACCAGTCAGAACTTCAGTATAAGTTGGGAGTAAAGGATAATATTCAAGTTGTTGACAATCCTTTGTTTGACGTGGATGTTGATTGGACAATTGATAATCCACTCTTCGAGTTAGATGAGGGAGTTCTTTCTGACTCCAATGATGAGAATGAAATTGATTGCAGGATTTGGGACCCAGGTGCACTTTCTAGTGATGAGTTTTGGTCACAAGATTGTAGTAGATCAATTTCTAGAGTTAGTACTGCTGCTCATTCTTCGATCAGCTTACACATGGGTTCAGATTCTGACTTACATATAAGTTGGATAGATTCCATGTTTCAGCAGTTGAATAGTTCTTGGTTGAGGATTGATGGTAGTTATGGTTTGATCATAGGAGATAGATTTTCAGCCACTTCCATACTCATGATACCTATGTATCCAGTGGCATTTCAAATTGATGATTGTTGTATTAGCCCCAACCCCCCCCCCCCCCCCGCACCATAGGTGTTGACCTCAATTTTTGAGTAGATTGATTTTTACATCAATAGTTCAGCATGGGCAAACATGTTTTATTGTGTGCCTGTAATGGGTATTATGCATTTCAATGGGAGATCATTCACAGTTGGAGAGTTGTTCAGTGTTGATATCTCCTTGAGACACTACTATTTCCTCATGGCTGACAGTCATGACAGCATGATAATTTGGGATCCTGGTATTGGCATGTTTGGTGCATTACTTCAATGGGATTTTGCCGAATGGCTTCACAATTCCAAACATGTTATTTATATCAGAGTAGCTCAGCGGGAGGACTGCAATGTCCCCTTTTCTAGCCCATTAGTTCCTAATGCGTCGTTAGCCCCTTTTGCCTTCGTCACGTGGGCTAACCAGGACTATACAAGGATCAGAGAGAGATTTGGCTTAGGCAATCCCAGTTTCAGGCCAATCAGAGTTGACTCAGCAGGGTTTCCAGATACTTACTATTTATAGTAAGTTAGTAGGGTTCAGTATTTTTGGCATTTCAGTATTGGACTTGGACCATATTGCCGAGACCTTTCCAACGAGCTATCACACATGGTTTTCCGAGTTCGATTGATTATTAGTTTTAATGACTGAAAATTAAATAGTTTACTAATAAAGTGACTATTAAAAATTAAGTACATATTAATGTCACTTTATTATTAAAAGGTCATTTTAATTTAAGGTGGGTTAATAAAAGACTCAAAAAGAAAAATGAACAGACAGGCTGGGGAAAAATGAAGTCACAAAGATGTGTTATAAAAGAACTTTCAAAAGCTCATTCTCTTCATGCTTGGTTTATGATTTGATTATTGTTCTCTTGGAGAATTTGGAAGCTTCAGCTTTCAACAAGTTTTAGGAAGGAAACCCTCAAGCTTGGAGGCAATGGAGATATCACGCAGGTGTCTCATTTAGTGCTTCAGATTCATATTTCTGGTATTCAATCTTGCTATAAGTTCTGTAACTAAGATTGGACCTTATTATTGCTTTACCGAAGATTTAAATGCAATATTCTTTTTTGAAACTCTATTTCAACTGGGTATTTTGTATTTTTGCTGGATAAAATGAAATCAACTGCATGCAAAATATTTGTTTGAATTTATGTGTTAAAATCTGGAGATAATATCCTACGGGGATAAAGAGTAAGATCATATTCCTGAATGCAATCAAGCTCCTCCATTACCTGACCAAACTCCTTGACTATTTCTTTATTCACTCGTTCTCTAAAATGTTTGGTCTCATAAAGCTGATCATTTGCTTCAAGAGGTGCCTCTTGGGCACTCTTCAAAGCAAGCGTAGTGGAATCAAACTCAATGGTGAGCTCACTAACCTCTCCCCTCAACTGCTTAGTCAAAGACAAAGTGTCATCTACAAACTTGGTGGCAACATCCCTATCATGCATCAGGTGTAAGTAAGCTATTTTAATTTCTTCCATGGAGTTCTTTATTGCTTGCAAATCAGTAAGTAAAATATTAGGCTCATTTAGTTCTCTTGATGCACTGTGGATTATGGTTTCAACTTGCCTATGTGTGTCATGCAAACTCGATAAAACTTGCACTTCAGTTTCAATGGATACCAAGAATCGTCTTTTCAATCATGATCACACAAAGGTGACAAACTACTGTTATGTTGCATGTAAAAATCAGAATTAGACTCATACCTATCATCAAGATTTTCAAAGCTGTCACAAGTCACATGTGCCTCTCCCTAATCATTCTCAACAACGAATTGTGAATCCAAATCAACAAGGCCACTATAATCAGCATACTCGTCATGATTGGTTGCCCCTGTGAATAGATTACTCCGCAATTCATAAGTACCATCTTTAGCTTCAATTGTTCCCATGTCTTCAAGACAACATGCTTGCAATACTGGAAGCCTTTGTTCAATTTCAACTAGGGGTCTTAGGCTGTCACTTATTAAAAAAATTTATTTGCCTCCATCTGTAGGAACAATCTCACCATCTACATAAGTTGATTCACTAGTTGAAACTACACAATCTTTAACTCAAGGAAATGTGACAGCGTTATGATCAAATACAACATCATCAAGCGAATTCATCTCTTCATAATGATTATCAATGATGATCTCTAGGTCTCCAACATAGAGGCTTGTGTAACCCATACCTGTATCAACACATGATTGTTTTTCTTTATCCTCAAGAAGTGCATTTACTATTTCTAAATTTGTATCAACTTCTTGTGCAATCAAAGCTGTTGGTTTGACCATTTCATTGTACTCATTTCCAGCTTGTATTGATGAATGAACATCAGTACAAACATCTTCGAGAATTGTCACACTTCCATCATTAGGCAAAGTATTCTTTATGTTCTCTAAATTGAATCTTTCACCTTCTATTTTCTGCTCTTGTGTTTTTAAAATAGCCTTCAATTTTCCCTCACAAGAACTAAACACTCCTTTGACTAATTCACCTGCAGTGGAAGAGACAATGCATTCGTTTTTAAGAACAGCCATTAGCATCAATGTTAGGGGCTGAGATATAACATCACTCTCATTTATACACGACCATAATGCTTTCATAGCTGCAATAGTTTCTTTGTCATGTCTTCCATTGCCTGTGACCAAGAAATGAGAAAAGATATTGTAGATCAAGTCATGCAATTCCCATTCTATCAAAATGTTACTCAATCTGATTTTTGCAAAAAAAATCAATATAGCAACCCTTTCTGAATAACGAATATAGTTGATGTCATCAAGGTCCTAAAAAATATCCACAATTAGATACAATACCTCCTTCATTGTATCCTCATCATAAGGAACTTGAGGTGCCAAAATCCTCATAATCTCGCTCAAACAAGAAGTAACCATTACTCTTAAACCATCATTTGAATTTCTCAACCACTTATGTTGACTTAGGGAAGTCACTATTTGAACAAGAACTAGTTGTAACAAATTTGAAGGTGACTGCTCCACTATGCTCAAGCATCCATCTAATTAACTCAAGGTGATGAAAACCACATCTTTTGGTTGATGAGCATTCAGCTTTCTACTTGCCTCTTGTAGAACTTTCACCAACCAATGTCTCTCCTTTGACCCCATGTCTAGATCTGAAATTTTCCCCAATAGGCTGGCAGGAACTTTAGCTCTGATGGCACTGTAATAGGCTGCCTAGTTTGCTCTTTTATTTATTTTTTGATTTTAATGTATAGCTTATTGTGCTTGATGTTAGTTTATCCAGTCATTCAGATATACGAATCCAGTCATAAATAGAAGCATTTTAATACATCAAAAACATGCATTTTTCAAAGAGTAACACATTAATGCTTTTGTAGGTTCAAGGCAAATCTGGAAATTGCAATTTCTTCCTTAAAACTCAATCTTTGCTTCAATGAAAAGTGATTACAAA
This sequence comes from Chamaecyparis obtusa, assembly GCA_027943335.1. Lineage (NCBI taxonomy): Eukaryota > Viridiplantae > Streptophyta > Pinopsida > Cupressales > Cupressaceae > Chamaecyparis > Chamaecyparis obtusa. The sequence goes on along the minus strand of BSBK01002619.1, from coordinate 41,650 downwards.
GTAGTTTTCAGACATACCCCTTAAGATGCACTGCTCGTCATATTTTAGTAAGATATGATTTCAGTTCTTACATTAGCAATGCATACTTTCCCGATCCTTGGTGTGTATAAAAAATAAACAGCTCAAGCCAAGTACAATTGTGTTGAATATGCTAGGTATGGTCATAGACTCCTTCAATTTGCTGTTAGAAGATCTTTGAACCCGATAACACCTCCTTAATACACCCATGTTCAGCTTCCTCCAAGTTAGCAGCTCTATTGAATGAGAAAGGTATGCCAACAACAATAAAGTACGGCCCAACAATTGCAAATAATACAGTCACAGCAGATATATATCACCAAACGCAGCATATATTAATGTCTTCAATCGTAGCCCAGTATATTATTTCGGGCATATCTTCTACCTGTCAATACATGTCTCCAAATGCAGCCTATATCAACCTTCAGCAATAGCAAATATATCCAAACTCTTCCTAAACTTCTCACAACTTCTGATATAAAAATCAAAGTTATTTAAAAGCAAATAAACCAGTGGTGAATGATTTAATACCTTGTTACTAAGTTGCTGAATCGTCCAGTTTAACAGCAATTCCGGGTACGGTACGTACCGGAATCGGGTACTTCTTGGAATCCCTGCGGAATCTTAGTAATTTATTATTAAAGTTGTATTTATTTATTTTTTCAACTCAAATTGTTATATATTTTAATAGTAACATTATATAATATAGAATTGTTTAATTTATGTTTATTATTTCTAGTTATAATATTAATTTGTTAAATTGTATATGAAATAATTATTAATTTTTGTACGGATGTATCTAAACGTACCCAAACCCTTAAAAAAATTGTCGTGTCTACGTACTGTATCCACATACACGTACCCGTGTCCGTACCTATGTCTATATCTACATACTGTATCCACGTATCTCGCTCAAACAAGAAGTAACCATTACTCTTATACCTAGTTACAATACTTGCCGAATCCCTTGATTGTGTCTTCCAATTGATGGTGGTGGTGAAGAGTATACAGTTGTCGGAAAAGGCAATGTTTAGATAACTTCTAAAGGGACATATCTCGTTTTTCTCAATGTATACTTTGTTATGGGCATGGAGCTCAATTTGATCTCAGTGAGTCAAATTATGTGCCACTAGCCCAAGTTGGATGTCATTTTTAGTGTACATAAGTGTTATACTATTGACAAGGAGTCCAAGGAATCTATTACAGTTGGCATAAAAGATCATGGGTTGCATTATCTGGAGGATACTTGAGAAGTTCAAGAACATGCATTGGTTGCAAAGAGTTCATCTTCTATCAATAATCTTTGGCATCATCATTATGTGCATCTCAACCTATTTTATCTCTCTCAATTGGCTTGAGAAAATATAGTAGAAGGTTTACCTATGATCCAGCAACAAATACAAGGTATTTATGGACCTTTCCAAGCAAGGAAGCAACACAAAACTACATTTTTGAGAGGACAAGCTTGGAGATCATCAAAGGTCCTTCACCTAGTTCATGCAGATATTTGTGAACCAATGAATACTGCATCGGTCATTGGTGCTAGGTATTTTCTTTTGTTTGCTAATGATTTCAATAGGAATATGTGGGTGTTTGTCTTCAAGGTAAAATCAGATGTGCTTAATGAATTTTAGAAGTTTAAATCCTTAGTAGAAAACAATCAAGATGTCCAATCATCACTCTTTGGTCTAATAAAGGGGGTCAGTTCTATTCCAACAATTCACTAAATTTTGTTCTAAACACTAAATTGAACTTCAATTCACCACACCCTATACCCCTCAATAGGATGGTGTAGCTGAGAGGAGGAATCGTAGTATTACAGAAATGGCCCACTATATGTTAGAGAACAAGAATTTTCCCAAGAAGTTTTGGGTTGAGGCAGTTTACACTACAATGTACCTTCTCAACAGGTCTTTGACATAGGTCATCAAGAAGACACCAAAGGAAGCATGGTTTGAGAGGAAACCACCAATCAGCCATCTTAATCTTTTTTATTCTATTACATATGTTCAGATTCTAGATGCCAAGAGAACCAAACTTTGACTCCAAAAGTCAAAAGTTAATGCTTACAAGTCACAGTGACAATCATAAAGCCTACAGGCTAATTGATGTGGTCACTGATCGCCTAACATTCAGTAGGGATGTAGTCATTAATGAAGGTGGTCATTTTCAACTCTCTTCTCCCATCAATGGTAATAAAGATCAGCCTCTGAGGGCTTTAGATTTGGTTGTGTAGCTTCCATTTGCTTTACCTGACGGGGGATTCTGATGATGATTCCAAACTTGTGGAATCTCCTAGGCAAGTACCAGTACTAGATGATTTTCCTCAGGATAACATGGATCAATGTCCAAATGACATAGTTCAAGGCAGCCCAAGTCATTGTGATCATGCTGATTTGGATGAAGGTGTTTCTACATTGTGTCCTAAGTGGTGGACCGTGGGAGAAACTCATTGGTGATGTTTCGAATGATGAACTAGTTGAGGGTTGCTCACCCAAAGGTAAGAGTAAGCAGAACACAATAAACATTGCTCTTATGGCTAACATTTAGAGTGTTTATGAGCCCCAGACTTATTCAAAGGCGAAAGGCAAATCTAAATAGGAAACAACTATGGAATCCAAACATCAAAGTCTTTTGAAAAATACGACTTGGGTCCTTTCATATCTTCCACCGGGGAAGAAACCCATTGGTTGCAAATGGTTGTCCAAAGTCAAGTACAAAGATGATGGAACGCTTGACAAATAAAATGCACGGCTGGTAGCTAAAGGATTATAGCAAAGAGAAGGAATAGACTATGAGGAGACCTTTGCTCCTACAACAAAGATGAGCACCATCCATCTAGTTCTAGCCATGGTAGCTCAGTTTGGCTGGAAGTCCATCAAATGGACATAAAGAGTGCTTTCCTCAATGGCAATTTGGAGGGAGAAGTGTACATGACACAACCTCAAGGTTTACAAGTTGAGGGAAACGAGCATCAGGTATGCAAACTAATGAAGGCTCTTTATGTCCTGAAAGAGGCACCCAAGGCATGGTACATAAAGATTGATAGGTATTTTGATGACTAGGGTTTCAGAGAAGTCCTTCAGATCCCAATTTATATGTCAAAACCATAGGTAATTATATCAATCTTCTCGCCATTTATGTGGATGATATTATCATTATTGGTAGTGGGGCACATTTGCTTGAGCAAATCAAACTCAATTTGTGTCAGGCTTTTGATATGATAGCCTTAGGTCTTCATTATTGCCTGGGTGTCGAGGTTTGCCAAACAGGTGGTGGTATTTTTATTTCTTAATCTAAATATGTCAAGAGTTTGCTAGACAAGTTCATAATGATAGATTGTGAAATCTCGTCTACACCTATTGAGAAAGGGCTGAAGCTTTCAGCCAAATGAGACTCAAAGGCGATCAATGAGTCAACTTCCATGCAACTAGTAAGCAGCCTTATCTACCTTACAACCACTAGACCTGATTTGGTATGTTGTGAGTTACATTTCCCATTTCATGACTTCCCAAAGTCAGAACATTGGGCTGAAGTGAAGAGGGTACCGCGATGCATGAAAGCAGCACCTGACTTTACCATTTTGTATATCAATACCAAAGATCCTAGGCTGGTTGGGTTCACAAATTTAGATTGGGCAGGTTTTGTTAATGACAAGAAGCCTACTTCTAGATATGTTTTCAATCTTGGTTCGGGTGCAATCACATGGACCAGTAAGAAGCAACAGGGAGTAGCTCTCTCCTCAATAGAAGCAGAGTATCGAGGAACCATCAAAGCAGCATGTGAGATAGTGTGGCTTCGAAGGATGCTTTTTAACATGAAAATGTCTAAAGCAAGGCCTTCACCCTTGTTTTGTGACAACCAAGGGGTGCTAAAACTTGCCAAAAATTCAATCTTCCATAAGCGTACAAAACATGTGGAGTTTCATTGTCATTTCATATGCCAACTTGTAGAAGATGGATCAGTGATGTTACAGTATGTTCCAACTGAGGATCAGACTGTAGCCATTCTTACCAAATTCTTGAGTCCAGACAAATTTGTCAAATTTCAGGATAAACTTGGTGTAGTTAAGTAGATTGACCATTAAGGGCAGGTATTAAAATAATATTGTTATATTTAGTACAATGGTCGATTATGTCTTTTAGATAGCATTTAGAAACTTCCTTTTTTTCTTTGAGCTTAGTTTTCTTTGCTGAGTTGTCGATCGTTTTTGTTGATCTCTCTTGTAATCTCTTATTTAAGGAGTCTTACGCTCCGTTTAATATCGATTACTTCAATCATTTTAAGTCCCTCACATAGAGTGGAAGGAAGCTTCCAAGAAATTTCAATTGTGGAATCCAAAATTGTCTAAGTGATGGATTTGTTTATCAATAATTTTGTGCCAACTCCTAAGCTAAGTGGAAACGCAGGTAGACAAATTCTCCAGAAGTTTATACTAACTCCTAATATAGGTGGAACTGCTTTATAAATTCTGTCAAGCTTTTAATTAATAGTACTACTGGAAGCTGCAGGTTTATGTAAATCTGGCTAATTTCCTATTTGTCTTGAGTTTCTATCTGTTGAAATAGAGATTTGTGTCTATTAAGTGCAATTATCATCTCACACAATCAAGCAAAATAATACAGAGGATTCAAGATTTTTAATGATATCATGGCCTCAATTTTACAGATCATTGTTAAAAGGTTTCGTACCTACTGTGTTGACAATGAAAAAAGTAATGGTTTGATATTTCAACCTTACTTGAGTCCCACTGTTGGGCAGTTCTACATTTTATTACATTTAGTTGGAAAGACTTACTAGTGAAGAAGTATTTGTCACAATTTTATCATAAGAGAAAATGTATCTAGAATGGACAGTATATAGTCTGCATGATATGAATGGGGGTCTCAGTTCCACATTTGACCTGACACATGGTGTATATGAAGGTGCTGGCTTCCCTTAATCCCACTTGTAGAGGAGTTTGATTTATGTTAGTTTGGAAAAGCTTGCCAGTGGAGAAGCAGTGAAGAGGCATTCCTGCCACTTTGACATACTACGAGAACTGTGCATCTTAGGACAACTATTTAGAATAAAAAAACTATAATATGCATCATACGAGATAATACATATATGAATGGATTATCCTCTACCCTCGCACACGATGGTTGGGTATATAACATGTAATTAAAGAAACTGCTGACCGTAGCTTGGATAATTTTAAATAGCAGCCACTAAGCCAAATCAAATTTATCCCCAGTTCAAAATATGAATTCATAGTTTGTCAAAGAGTTTGACAACAGAGTATAAACACTCCTGAATTTTCATGTTTCCTGATATCAATCAATGCACCAAAAACTACAATTCAGATCATAAACATTAATTGCAGTAAATCTCATGTAAGCACTGTTAAATTATTTTCCAGATACAAGGAAAAACAATTTTTTCATTTTCCTTTTATTAATTGAAATTAAAAGGAAATGTGTTTGTAAAAGCTGATTAATACCTTCCCTATTATTTACAATAAGGATAGCCACTGCGCCAGCTTCCTGTGCAATTTTGGCTTTTTTTGTGAATGTACAATTGCCTCGATGCACCAAAGCAGCATCCCCAGTGAGCTAATATGTAAGATCACATTTGATATATTAAGAGAAAGAAGCCATGTTAAGTAAATAAACAATTTTCAATCCATATGACAACAGTGCTTGAGCAGAAGACTGGTAAGTGCTCACCTTTTCTGAAAGGCTGAAGCAGCTATCATAAGGTTCTGCAAGAACAAGATGTGATCTATTGGCATCTTTCTCCTTCGATTCCATTGGAGTACCAAACCTGGCACTAACCCCCACATATTCATCTGCCTTTACATCATTTACCCAGGTCTGAACTTTTACCTTTGGTGAATAAGCCAATTGAAAATTTTGTCAGGAGTCCATCAATCAAATGCATATAAGAAATGTAATTTAAAGAGGAATGATGATAGGAAAATTGACCAATTGCATTTATATTTTCTGCCAGTCTAAACACTTATATGCATTAGGAAAATGCTTAAGCAAAGAGTGACTGCTAAAGACTTTACAAAAGACCAAAATGAGAAAGAAAGATCTCAATTTGTCAAGAAGAACAAACAGGCAGAATCATAAATTTGTAGGAGAGCACAGAACCATTATAGCAGAATAAATTGCTAATCAAATCCAAGGCAAATTCACCCTTATTCATAAGCAAACACCTCATCATAGGACCACAAATTTCTTTAAACATAAAAAAGTGTTCTCCCATATTTGGGTGCTCTCCCTAGCAAGGGGAAACAAGTTTTTCAATACTAAAAAGTTGCAGCCAGATGGCCAGTCTTTCACTCCAACATAGAAATGCATGTTTTGCAAAGATCAGATTCAGCGCTACCCAGTAGCACTTATCTTCAAACTGATAAGAAAATTGAATATATTGCAACACTATACAACTGTGCATGTTCCACCAAACGCTGATTGACTTAAAAAATCAGAATATGTCAAGACAATAGAACAGCATGCACCTCATACAGGCTGACCAGATTTTTCAACATTCAAAGTTTATGTTTGATATGAATGTACAGTATTTTAGAGGAGGACAGATTTCACAATAACAAAAGAAAAAGTAGTGCTATTTATAGATGCAACCGGAGAGGAAAGAAGACCAAAAATAGAAGATCCTATGCTCATGAATACATCAGTCTTCTCTATCCTCCAATATTATGAATCTTGAAGGGTTTGCGAATTTCCAGATTGCAGTGAAAGATCTCAGCTAGGGAGACATCAACTTTTAATGGCTTTCATTGTTTTCAAGCAGGGTGCCCAGGGTTTGCAGGGGTATTAGTTCTACATTGCTGACCAAGGTTTTCAATCATCAAATTCAGAATTTTTGAAACTTTTTTCTGAGCGCCCAGGGTTTTGAAAGCAATTTTCAATCATTTCTATCATCAATATACAGCTGTTACCATTATTCCAGGCCGCTAGGGTTTAGTTGTGACAAATCAATTGCTTTGTGATCAATCTCAGACTGTGTCAAGCGTTTTTCATCATGTTTTAGTGAGTTTTCAATTGTCCAAAATCAGGATAACAGCAGTCATATTGGTGGGTTTAAAAGGTATTCTTCTATTTTCCTAACTTTCGAGCATCTTGACAGTTGTATTCCTCAAAGCCATTTTGTAATAGCTATAGAAAGGTTTTTGTTCAACAATTCAATCAGTATGTAGACAATTCAATAAGAATTTTCCTACAGCAATATCCCAAGATCTAGAGCCCAATGAATAGCACAAACAAGAGAGAGAAGATGGACAAGAATAAACTATATTCTCATCAATATGATCAAGCCAAAAAGATTACAATACCATAACCAATGGATTGACTCAACTAGAATTCAATGATATACAGTGTCGATGTGTCGGTTTATATAGGCAAGGCAATAGGAGTACATGATAAGAAGAAAAAATCTTATCACCCATACAAGGTGGAAGCACATGTCCACCAAAGACGGATCATCCTCCATTGTGCAATAAATTATGTGCAACAATGTAAGGATGATATGTGATAAGTGCACTAAAGATGGAGACAACACATAAAATGGAAATGTGATAACAACTATCACCACTAAAGTGGAATTTCTCCTACACCATCTGCAACTAAAGGTGCAAACTCCGAAGTGTCTCAAATGCAAACTACTATGTATGCATTATGCTAAGTAAACTTAAGTAAAATATAATTAAGAATATTTAATTACACCAACACCCCCCCTTAAGTGCAACTTGGAATGCACTTAAGCTCACAATGCAAGATGGGTCCCAGCTACTAGGCCATGTTAGGTACCCATGTAAAATATGCAAGTGCAAATGCAATGCAATGCAATCTCTCATAAAGCGGACAAAAGGAGAAAACCTTGTGGGACAAAACTACCCCCCAAAAGAGAGATGAATACATAAGAGAAATATCAAAGATGAATGAGAAGGAAAAAACCCCATGTGAGGAAAAAGTCCCCCCCATAAGAGAGAAGAAGATGGACAAAGTAGCCCCCCACCAATGTAGAATGTACATCAATGATAGATGCTCCAGGCTGAAAGTAGAAACTAGTCCATGAACACCGAACAACGTTCCTCCCCTTAGGAAGAAACAATACCATAGGTGTATGAGAGACGCCTCCCCAATCTGTAGGAAGAAACCTCAAGATGAATGGTATCTCTGAAAGTTGCTCAAGTGTCCTCATGTCAATACTGAAGGCTGGCCCTTCCAACTCAGGTGTACTAGTCCACTCTGTTGAAAAAGACAAGTCAAGATCTAATGAAGATGGATGTAGAACATGTTCCAAAGACCCAATTGGCTCCTATAAAGATAAAAAGACCTCCTCCAACTGTTGTACATAAGGATCCACAATCATTTCAACCTCAAAAGACTAATCATGTGGAGAATGGACAAGAGGGTCAGAGTGTTCCCTCGCAACAACTGAAGAAGGATCATCCTCATCAAAGAGAAGATGCATGCAATCAATGATGTCCCATATCTGCAATGTAGGATTCCACAAACAAGCCTGCAATGTCTGTCAAGTAGTCATCTCTTGAAGCTATATCTGGAAGACATGGTGTACTCAGCTATATTGAATTGCATGGAGCTATCACTGTAGCAATGTATGCATGCGGAAGCTACTGATGTTGTGACCTTGTCCTTCGACTGCCTGAAGGATCCCCCACAAGAGAACCTCCTGAATCAAGAGTTTCTCAATCCCAATGAGATCCAGTGGAAGAAGATGGAGTATCCTCAACTGTAACTGGACTCTGCGAAGGTGCAATCCTATGAATCAGGGTTGGGGTAGTATCATCATCTGAATCACTATCATCACTATCCACTATGTATGAAGGAAGAGTAGAGGCCAAGCTAGGAGAACTTTCCTCAAAGTGAAAACTCCTCTCTATGAATGTCTCATGTGTCTCAAGATCCATAAGTCTAATTGCCTTAACACCTTTAAGATATCCAACAAATAGGCAAGACCTACGTTGAGGTTCCAATGCCTTGCATTTCTGTGGAGATATGTGTGCCCAAGTAGGACAACCGAAGACTCTGAAGTGTTTCACAACCAATTTTATACCACACCGAGCCTCAAAAGGAGTGATTCTATCCAAGGCTTTATGAGGAACTTGATTTTGGATAAGATTGGCACAACTTATAGCTTTTGCCCAAAGAGATGGATCAAGAGATCTAGCATGAATCATGCAGCTAGCCATTTTGATGCAGAGACACTTGGCAAGGTGGAACAATTCACTCAAATTTGGTTACAAAGTTCACACATCCCTTCCTACTCATGGGGACATTCAACAACTAGGCCTTCATAGCAAGGTTTTGGACTCCAACATGACCTTTTGGCTCACAAGGTACTTGACTCATCACAACCTCTTGGCAACATATCAGGTCTCTGTCATATGATGCAAACATTCCAATCAGTGATTGTCAAACAGAAAATTAGGCCTCTCAGGGGTTCAACAGCAGCAACATATTTCCTCCATAACATTACATGTTTGGAATAACTCTCAAGGCTTCAAATAAGATTCATATGTTTCCACTACAATATTTCTACCATACGAGAGGTTTACCAATCCCTAGATGGAATATAAAGACACATTCTTAATCAGATTCATAATTATGACAGTCATAAATTCTTGTGACAAAACAGTGATCCAAAAGAGATTCAAAACTCCACACCTATGCATATCCCAAACACTATGAAGTATTCCAATGTTCCATAAGACAACATCTATCCTTTTCCACCATTACAAGTCCATGTTTCAATAAACAAATGTATTTAGCTCGGACTGTAACTGTCATACCCAGTTTTTGACATAACAGACCGACCTAGGGCTTCTACAAAATCATGGGCATTCACCTCCAACAAACCTGTCACTTAAGCATCTTTTAAAACATATCAAAACCAGTTGTTTCACCAATTTTTTAGGACATTCCATCAGTTGAACAATGAGAAACACAATTTTGAAGATCAATGTTTACCCTCATTGAAGGTTTTGACAGTTTTTGGGAAAATCATTGTAACTTCCACTAAATCTCATTAAAATGGTTGCAAAAGGATTCATTTGAAAGAAAAATCAGTAAACTATCATTCAAAAACACTTACATATTAAAGTTACATCAAATTTGAGCCTTCATGGCTCTGTAACTGTTACAGACCATCCAAAATGGTTTACCCAATCTTCTCCAAACCTGCCCGCACGCCTATCTTCGATCAAACATGACTTATAAACTATTAGCAACCTCCTATAACAGTTATAACTACCTTATGACCAATGGGTTACATATTAGCACTGTGTGCAACCTTTTTGCAATGTTGCAACTTTTACAATTTTTTTGCATTTTTTGACAAAACCTTATCAAATTTGACCATACCCTTCTTGGACACTCCCAACATGACAAAATGGACTTAATGTGACCAATTACAACTTTGTCAACCCTTTTTTTCGACATTTTGACCCTTTGACCGCAATTGACCTTGTCAGGACCTTATAGGTCTGTTTGAGCAAAATAACTCTTAAAGCCTTACAAGTGATTTGTTTCTTTACATAACATCAATAAAACATTACAAATAAGGACAAATGCAATTTGACCCCATAATACACCTCCATGGCTAGGTGCTCCTACACCATATTTCCTTAAGAGTTCTATTATTCCTTTCTGCAACACCATTTTGTTGTGGGGTGTATGCACTTGAATGCTGAAGATCAATCCTCTCAAGTGTACAAAAGTCCATAAGTCTTGAGTTCACATATTTCCTTCCATTATCTATTTGTAGAACCTTGATGGCCTTCCCTGATTGCTTCTCAACATGAGCCTTGAAGGTGAGAAACTTGTCAAACACTTTACTCTTGTGACCAAGAAAGTAGACCTGTGTAAAGCGAGAATAGTCATCAATAAAGGTGAGGACATAGCAAGCCTTGCTGAATGATGGCACTGGAAAGGGACCTGCTACATCACTGTGAACCAACTCAAGAACAATTGATGCTCTCCAAGACTTCCCTTTTTCAAACTTCTCTAATGGATACTTGCCCATAGAACAACCTGAACATACACCCTCAGAAAACTTGACTGTAGGTAGACCTTTGACGATGTTCTTGGTGCTAAGTTGTTGAAGATAGCGATAGTTGAGATGTCCAAACCACTCAAGCCATAACTTGCTTTGAGAATTCAAATGTGTCAACAATGCAATAGAGGGAGATTTAGGTACAAAGTGGGAGATTGAATAAAGCCTTGTGTGATAATTTGCTTTTCCCACTGCTACCAAAGCATCGTCATTAAGATTTGTTACCACAACTGAATCAGGAAGGAACTCCACCTTCATAGTGAGTGATTTGGTAAATTGAAAGGAGATTGTTGCTCAAGTTAGGAACATAGAGGACATCTTTGAATGTTCCATTATCCATCTCAATTGAATCTTTCCCTTCAACTTCCACTTGTGTATCATCTCCTACAAAGATGTGAGGTACCTTAGATGGCTCCAATCAAGAAAATTGCTCCTTTGAAGAACCCATATGATGAGTGGCACCTGAGTCAAGTATCCATTCCTCTGAAGAACTTGTAGTTGCCACAAATGCTAGCCCTTTTCCTTTTGAAGTGGAAGGTGATGAATCCTTCATGTTGGAAGCATTTGGCAAAGTGATGCTATTTTTCTTGAGTAAGCTTGTCAACTCATCAATCTGCTTAGTGTGACAATGATGCTCATCATCATTATTCCTCTTGCAATATGGACAAGGTGGTCTATCCTTCTTAAAATTATTTCCCCTCTGGTTGAAACAAGATGAAAAATTGCCTGGTTGTGAAGAGTAAAATTATATTCTCTTTGATTGTGATTTTGCCTTCTATTGCTTTTGCTTCTTGTTGGAACCTTTTCCACCTCGATTTCCTTGATTCCCATTATTAGCCACCAATGCCTTAGACCTTGAAGACTTGAGAATCCCCATACTCATCAATTTGGATTGCTCTAACATTAACAACTCTGCAAATGAATAAAATGAAGATTCAGTGTAGGACTTTCCCATAGTCAATTGATGAGACTAAAAACTTGAAACAAAAGCTACATATTCTAAAGGAAGCGTGTTCAACATGTTGTGGACTAATTGTGCATCCTTCATGTCAATACCACAATCTTTAAGTTGTGCCCTAAACTCGTTGACTTTGTTGACATAATCTTGAATTGTGTCAAAGACCTTAGGATCCAAGTTGAGAAGGTCTACCTGAATTGTATATCCCTTAGTCTCATCCACTTTATCATACAAATCTGCAAGTTTATCCCATGCTTCCTTGATATTCTTACACTTGGCAATATGAAAAATGAGATCAGGAGAAATATATTTTCTCAAAGTACCTAGAGCCATAGAACTTTTGATAAGCCAGCCATTTTTTACATTAGGATATGCCTTATGGTCTAATGGTTCAGCTATTGTTCCATCAGCATAATGATTTAAACCGTTTTCTATTAACTTACTCCATACATTATCTTTCCATGTGGCTGTAATGTCCCCGTCATAAAATAAATAAATTAATAATTTCTTGTATGCCAACCGATTGATTTAGCTTATCTCGGTCCCTTTTTTATTTTTTGTTCCGTAGGTGTTTGTCGCATTGGCTTCTTTTGTAAACCCTCGGGAGTTTCTCCGAAGGGGTATTTATGGCCAACGTGTAGGATGTATTTTTCATATTGAGATTTGATACTTTATTTTTATTTTTGCGAATTCTTGTTGGGATTCTGTTGTCCGCCATTTCGGAGGTGAAATATCCTCCCTATTTGGTATTTCCCAGTTTCGGTGGGATTCAACCCTCACCCTACTTTGCTTGTTCTTTGGTTCCGGATTTGGCAATCTAAAGCAATGTATATTTTAATATTTCCTCTTGCAAATCGTGTGATGGTTCTTAAGTTTCCTACGGAAATACATTGAATAGATTTGGAGCGTACTGAAGGCTGGAAATTCCCCTCGAACATCATTCTGCAGTGAATGACCCTCATCCCTCAGCGTACGGCCTGCTTTTTCCCTCCATACGGCCTACACTTCCTACCATACTGCAACACACTCCCGTACGACCTGCACTTCTCACCGTACGGTCCTCACACCAATCGTCGTACGGCCACAACACAACCATACGTCTCCCTGGCTACACCGTACGGACTGATAACACCACCGTACGCCCCCTGCTACTTCACCATACAGCTCACTCCATCCTCTGCAGCAACCGTACAGCATCACTGCCATCACCGTACGGCCCTCCTACAGTCCCTTTCCCTCGGTGTAGTCCAAACTGGTTGGGCATCTGTAAGCGTGTTCTCCATGAGATTGTGGTTGGGAACATTACAGTGGTATCAGAGCTTGAGATCTTGCTAGCCTGTGGACAGTGAATGAAAGTTTATAGCCGGAAACGAAGGAGATTCCACTCAGTTGATAGAATGGCAGATCAAGAACCCACTCCTACTGAATTCATGGCACTATTGAGGGATCTTTCGAGGAATCAGGCACAAATCAATGACACTCAACGCCTTATGGAGGAAGCTCTTCGGAAACTAGCAGACAATAAGATATCTGGCGAACAAAATGGTCACAGTGCCGACTCGTTTACGGGAAAAGCAAATCCTCGTCAGGCACGCTCCCGTCCTTCCATGCCAATTTTCCCTCCAAGGACGGAGGCACCACAAGGAGGAAGGCAATCGGCTTTTGAGAAAGTTTTAGAACAGTTGAAAGAAGACTAGAAGAATGCAAACTTGGAAGAGGATATATCCTACAAAGACTACGTGGAATTGAGAATGCGATATTCCGAAGGTGGAAGCCGGGATATTTTAACGATGATCTCAGAAGGAAGTTGAGTAAAGTAAATCTACCACCATTTGATGGATATGGACCCATATCTGCCCAGGCATGGGTAATGAAGGTTGATACTTACTTCCAACTCAATCCAATGCCAGAGGAGTAAGCAATTAAATTTGCAGCACTCCACTTGGAGGGAGTGGTGCATGAATGGTGGCATCATGGCACCATCACGTTGGGACATGACCAAGTAAGTACATATGCAAAATTCACTGAAAGATTGATAGATCGATTTGATGGTAAAGATCCAGAGCTTAATTTTAAAGAGCTAGTTCAGTTAAGGCAAACTGGATTGGTCAAACAATACATCACAGAGTTTCAAAAGCTCTTCGTGTTGGTTACAGACATTTTTGAAAGAAGACGGATAGTACTCTTCATGGACGGATTAATAGAACCACTGAGGGGATGGGTTAAGAGCTTCAATCCTGCCACCCTTGCGGAGGCTATCAAAGAGGCACGAAGCATGGCATCATCATCGACGTCCTCCTCTTGAGGCTACTCCCACTCCAAACTGTTGTTAATTGCAAGAGACAAAGATATCAAACCTTCGCTGAAGAAGCCTTCGTTGGATGAAGCCACCAGACAGGAGCTCCGAAGGAAGAAATTATGTTTTAATTGTAAGGAACCGTGGGAACCTGGGCACAAATGCCTCGGTAAAGGGAAAATACACTACATCGAGGTTGTGTCTAATGATGAGGACAATCAAGAGAAACTCCCCACAGAGGACGGTCAGGAGGGACCATTGCCTTGGTTGGGAGCCCGAGATGTACGGTATTCCGGGTACGGGGAACCCTTCAGGGACAAAGGGTCATTGTGATGCTCGATAGCGGAGCCACTCTTAACTTTATAAACTCATCCTTGGTGAAGAGAAGAGGTCTCCCTACAGAGGCTCACGTAGGTTTCCAAGTCAAGGTCACCAGAGGGACACTCTTACCTTGCACACACCTTGTTCCCCAACTTAGTATCACCATGGCTAATCACACTGTGATAGAGGATTTCTTTGTAGTAGATCTGGATGATATGGAAGTTATTCTAGGCATACAATGGATGGAGTCCCTGGATGAATACACACAGTTTCAAACGGATGGATTTTACTTTTGTGGCCAAAGGGAAGAAAATTGTTCTCAGAGGGATGGCGAATGAGGGTCCAAAGGAAGTTTCTGCACAACGGATGGAGGCCATTTTCCGGCATGATGACATAGCATGGGCTGCACATTGCTTTGTTTCGACAAAATCAATTAAAGGACAACGAACACACCCCCAGGATTTTGATCTACAGGCCATCTTGAGTACCCATGACAAAGTTTTTTCAAACATCCCTCCTGGCATACCAGTTATCACCACACCATACCACCATCCCAAAAAATTCAAAGATGAGATTGAGAAGATGATTCGGGAGCTACTCGAGAAGGGATGGATCTGTCCGAGCTCTAGCCCTTTTGCATCATCAGTAGTATTAGTGAAAAAGAAAGATGGAACGTTACGTATGTGTGTGGACTATCGTGCGTTGAATAAGAAAACAATAAAAAATAGATACCCTATTCCCAGGATCGATGAATTGTTAGATGAGTTGCATGGCGCAGTTTATTTTTCTAAAATAGATCTCCGTTTCGGATACCATCAGATCCGCATGCAGGAAGATGTGGAGAAGACGGCATTTCGTTGTCACTACGGGCATTATGAGTTCCTGGTCATGCCATTCGGACTAACAAACGGACCAGCTACTTTTCAATCTTACATGAATCGCATCTTCAACAAACAATTGCGTAAGTACTTGTTGGTATTCTTTGATGACATCCTTATTTACAGTAAAACCTGGGAAGAACACCTGAGACAATTGGATGAAGTCATTGGGATCATGGAGGCTCAGTCCTTGTTCGCCAAGCAATCCAAGTGTGAATTCGGAATGACAGAAATATTATACCTAGGGCATGTGGTCAGTAAACATGGAGTACAAGGTCCACCAGGAGAAGATTCAAGCTATACTTGACTGGCCTCCACCAAAATCACTCTCTGAGTTGCGAGGGTTCTTTGGGGTGTGCAGTTATTACCGGAGGTTTGTATAAGGATTCTCTCGGCTCAGTGCACCATTAACAAACCTAACTAAGAAGGGGTCCTTCCAATGGATTGAAAAGGCACAACACACTTTTGATAAGTTAAAAAAACCAATGAGCCCACCTAAAAATGGAAGAGCATAAGAGACAAAGAGAGAGAAGCAAAGAACACACGAGACACCCCCCCTCCCCAAATTCACTCAATCAAAGAACCCCCAATACAACACACTTTTGATAAGTTAAAAGAAGCAATGAGCACTTGCCCAGTCCTCGCCTTACCTGACTTCACTCAACCATTCATTCTGGAATGTGAAGCGTCCGGAGAGGGCATTGACGCGGTACTGATGCAGGAAAGACACCCTATAGCCTACGAGAATCGGAAGCTTACACAAGCTGAGCGCCTATATTCCATCTATGACAAAGAGATGTTGGCCATTGTGCATGCCCTGACCAAGCTTCGGCAATATCTAGTGGGTGCCAAGTTCACCGTCTGTACCGATCATAATAGCCTAAGATATTTTTTGGAGCAACGAGATCTGAACGAGAGGCAACAAAAATGGGTAAGTAAGATTTAGGCTTTTAATTTCGACATTGAATATGTAAAAGGGAAGAATAATGTAGATGCAGATGCTATGTCAAGAAAGCCTGCCATCTACTTGTTGTCACAGATCTCAGCTGACTGGAAAGCACACTTACTAGTGGAATATTCTAAAAACACATTTGCATGTAAGCTAATGGATGGCGACACTCAGGATGACCGTTACAAGGTGGTGGATGACATCATTTACTATAAGGATCGGATATACTTAATACCTGAGTCTAAAATGAAGCAGAAAATCCTGAAGGAAATACATACCTCACCATTGGTTGGACACCTCGGGTTTCTCAAAACCTATAGACAGCTCAGGGAGAGGTTCGCATGGAAGGGACTTAAAGATGATGTTTTGCAGTATGTGCGAGAATGTGTAGTATGCCAACAAAAAAAATCTGAACACACTTTACCCGTCAAACTATTACAACCCTTGCCCATACCTGAACAGAAGTGGGAAGGTATCTCCATGGACTTCATCACCAGACTTCCTAAGGTAAATGGAAGGGATTGTATCTTTGTAGTATTTGATAGACTGACGAAGTATGCACACTTCTTCGTTGTCTCCTCAGATTTCCAAGTTGCACAGGTAGCCGATTTATTTTTCAAAGAAGTTTTTCGTCTGCAAGGGTTACCCCGAAACATTGTTAGTAATAGGGATGGTCGGTTTCTCAGTATCTTCTGGATAGAATTGTTTCGGTTGGTAGGAACAAAATTATCACCAAGAACCAGCTACCACCCTCAGACCGACGAGCAGACGGAAATTGTGAACAAATGGGTAGAAGGCTACCTCCAGAACTACATTTCAGCATAGCAACGGGCATGGGTCAAATGGATGCATTTGGGAGAATATTGTTACAATACAACTTATCATATGTCTATTGGGATGGCACCCGTCAAAGCACTCTATGGGTACGAACCCCTTTCATTTATTGACATGGTTCTGGGTGACAGTCGTGCACCAAGGGCAAAGGATTGGCTTCAAGAAGGGCAAGACATTCTAAAAGTCTTGAAGGAAAACTTACAAAATGCACAGAATCAACAAAAGATCTATGCTGACAGGCACCGAATAGAGAGAAGTTTCGAGGTGGGTGACAGTATATCTCAGACTCTAGCCGTACAAGCAAACATCCTTGAAGGCAAAAGGGAAAGAAAAACTAAGGGCACGTTTTTATGGTCCTTATCGTATAACTCGCCGTATCAGTGAAGTTGCTTATGAACTTGAACTGCCAGAAGGGAGCCGCATCCACAACGTCTTTCATGTCTCCTGCCTAAAGAAAGCCATGGGACAGAACATTGTAGTAACCACAGATCTTCCACCACTCAATGAAGAAGGGAAGCTCATATTGGAACCAGTTGAGATCATTGATGTACGGGAGAAGACACTGCGCAACCGTACCCTGAAGGAATACTTGGTACGCTGGAAGCACTTGCCGCTGGACGACGCTACTTGGGAAGGTGAACACATTCTCCAACATTCTTACATTTGCTTGAGAACAAGTAAACTTTGGGACAGGAGGACTGTAATGTCCCCGTCATAAAATAAATAAATTAATAATTTCTTGTATGCCGACCGATTGATTTAGCTTATCTCGGTCCCTTTTTTATTTTTTGTTCCGTAGGTGTTTGTCGCGTCGGCTTCTTTTGTAAACCCTCCAGAGTTTCTCCGAAGGGGTATTTATGGCCGGCGTGTAGGATGTATTTTTCATATTGAGATTTGATACTTTATTTGTATTTTTGTGAATTCCTGTTAGAATTCTGTTGTCTGCCATTTCGGAGGTGAAATATCCTCCCTATTTGGTATTTCCCAGTTTCGGTGGGATTCAACCCTCACCCTACTCTGCTTGTTCTCTGGTTCCGGATTTGGCAATCTGAAGCAATATATATTTTAATATTTCCTCTTGCAAATCGTGTGATGGTTCTTAAGTTTCCTATGGAAATACATTGAATAGATTTGGAGCGTACTAAAGGCTGGAAATTCCCCTCGAACATCATTCTGCAATGAACGACCCTCATCCCTCAGTCTACGGTCTGCTTTTTCCCTTCGTACGGCCTGCACTTCCTACTGTACTACAACACACTCCCGTACGACCTGCACTTCTCACCGTACGGTCCTCACACCAACCATCGTACAGCCACAACACGACCGTACGTCTCCCTGGCTACACCGTACGGACTGATAACACCACCATACGCCCCCTGCTACTCCACCGTACGGCTCACTCCATCCTCTGCAGCAACCGTATGGCATCACTACCATCATCGTACGGCCCTCAACTACCTCCATACGGCATCTCCATTGTTTTGTGTGGCCTTTGATTAGCACCGTACGGCCCTCGTGCAATCCCTTTCCCTCGGTGCAATCCAAACTAGTTGGGCATCTGTAAGCTTGTTCTCCGTGAGACTATGGTTGGGAACATTGGAGTGGCATAGTTATGTGAAGTTAAAAGTGGAAATTTAGGAGAACCCATAATGCAAAAATGAAAGAGCATAAGAGACAAAGAGAGAGAGGCAAAGAACACACGAGACACCCCCCATCCCCAAATTCACTCAATCAAAGAACCCCCCACCCAAAAAAAAAACCTAATGATTTTGGCACTTTATATATAGCACACGTACAATAGCCACTTGCCAAAAAAAGTTAAGTGGACTTCTGATTTTGATGTATACAACTACCTTATTGAGGCCAAATCAGACTTAAAACAATATTGCCAAGGATCAAACTAAAATCCTAGCATTACAATGATCATAAATGGCCAAAAACGACATAGATCTGAAAGTGATATATCTGCCCACAATGGCAACAAATTGATAGCAGATCTGAAAAGTAGACAAAAAGTTAGTGAAATCCAAGGACACACACCCGGCCCAAAACCCAAGAGTACCCGGGACGAGTACTTGGAGTACCCAAGTACCCTTGTCGATGCCCCAAGCGTCGTCACATCGCTTGGGTGTTTGGGGACGTCAGGGGTACTTGGGTGCTTGGGTGCTTCATCCACTCTATTAAGAACATACTTACCTCGAAGAAAGCGGAGAAGCTAGTTGTTGTACACAGCATCTTGCGTATCATAGATCGCAAGACACACGTGTACAAAGAGAGCCCAGTAGCACAATGGGATGTAGAGCCAAAGGATCCATCTGAGATTGATGAGGACGAGATTGCAGCAGAAATAGTTGTAGGGTTGGTTGGTGTTCCTTTGGCAAAGCTTGAGCGTGAGGAGTCCAATAGTTCCAATGATGAGGACTTTGGCTTGGGGGATGATTGGAGGCCTCCCATCACTACATTTTGTCATTTTGACATGATTTTGTACTAATTTTGATATTGATCATGATTCATATCATGCATGATGCTAGTCATTGTAATCATCTTTATGATATAATTGATATTTGATAGAACTATTATAAATCCTATTTGTTGATGATTTGAAATTTTTTATTTTAGAATGTTACTTGGGTATGTGCTATGTTACTATGTTGAATGTTCAATGGCTCTGGTTCATGTTTGCAATTTTACTATGTTCAAGTATTTCAATTTGGTATGCTATACTGAAACATCTTTTCATAACTAGCATTTCAAGTTTTATATATATAGTATGCAGCACCCCTCCCCTTCTCCCCCCTGGCGTCGTCTCCAAATTATGGCCCTTTTTTTCCCATCACGACATCCCCCGCACCGGTTTTACACTGCAAAAAGTAATGCACTTCAAAAAAAACACCACCTAAATATGTGCCCGTATGAGCTTGAACAAGGGCTTGGAATTTGAAAACATCAGGATTGGACAAGTACAGTTGCCAAAAACTGAGAATTGTGAAAAATCTATCCACCAAAATCAGAAACTAACTACACTACTATGAAATTCACGAAATTTTACCCCAAAATTTTTTTAAAGAAATTGCTCGAAAAAAGAGTCAAAATGAGCAAGTTAGGAGCCTTCAAAGTTAAATTGCAAACCTGAAAACTCAAATGGTCAAGGGTCCAAATATTTTCAAATTTGAGGACATCAGCAATTTACTATGTTAAATTTGACGATCAACTAGTAGTCGCAGGACTTTTTCAGTCTAAATTTGAGGGCTAATTGGTCATCTCAGAAAACCAAAGAACTTAGAAATGATGTGCAAATGAGCGTCAATTTTAATGAATAGAATGACAAGTGTCTAAAACTTACTGGTGCTTTTCTGTCTGTGAATGTCACTGATGTTAGCAAGTACAAATGCTGACGCAAATCTGATGATGCAGGTGATGATGTGGTTGAGTGGCTGACACATGTCGCACTGCCATTGGTTCGTTTCGATGTTGTGGCAGTTGAGTGGTGGTCGCTGCCCCAAGTGGAGGGTCGTGGATTTTGGGCGGCATGGAGGAGGCCGTCAGCTTTGGTGGTGCGCCTTTTTATATATCCCACATTTGTGGGTTTAAAGTTTAAACAAATCTTTTGCCTTTTTATATAGAAAAATTCTACCCACAATGGCAACAAATTGATAGCAGATCTGAAAAATAGACAAAAAGTAATGCACTTAAAAAAAACCAGCACCTAAACATGTGTCTATATGAGCCTGAACGAAGCCTTGGAATTTGCAAAAATCAGGATTGGAC
Source organism: Chamaecyparis obtusa (assembly GCA_027943335.1). Classification (NCBI taxonomy): domain Eukaryota; kingdom Viridiplantae; phylum Streptophyta; class Pinopsida; order Cupressales; family Cupressaceae; genus Chamaecyparis; species Chamaecyparis obtusa. Next base: position 20,546 of record BSBK01002619.1, on the reverse strand, counting down.
AGGTACAGTTGCCAAAAACTGAGAATTGTGAAAAATCTATCCACCAAAATCAAAAACTAACTGCACCTATGAAATTCACCAAATTTTACCCCAAAATTTTAACAAAAAATTGCTTGAAAAAAGGAGTCAAAATGAGCAAGTTATGAGCCTCCAAAGTAGGACTGCAAATCTGAAAACTCAAATCGTGGGGGATCCAAATATTTTCAAAGATGATGACATCAACAATTTACTATGTTAAATTTGACGATCAACCGGAAGTCGCAAGATTTTTTCAACCTAAATTTGATGGCTAAATGGTCGTTTTAGAAAATCATTGACCTTAGAAATGACGTGCAAATGAAAGTCGATAGCTAACTATAATACATAGGTCTGGCCTAATAGTAGTAAGATAGATCAAACTACCTACCAGTTGTCTATAAATGGTCTCATCGGCCAAAGAGGAATTTCAATGGATTGACAACTTTAACCCAACTTCCATAGGTGTAACAAGAGGATTACAATCAAGCATTAGAAACTTCTCCAAAAGTGTTGTGGCATATTTGGCTTGAGAAATGAAAACCAGAGATCTACTCTACCAAAACTCTACACCTAGGTAATAATGAAGAAGCCCAAGATCTATCATTTCGAACATAGAACAAAAATCATTCTTAACCTTTTGAAGAAGTTAGGCTCCACTACCTATAATGATGGGGTCATCTACATATACGATGAGAATAACAATGTCCTCACCTGAAACTTGTACAAAGAGATTAGGATCCAAAGGACTTCTACTTAATCCAGAATTTGTAAGGTGAGTGTCAATCTTAAAATACCAAGCTCTAGGAGATTGCTTTAGTCAATACAAGGACTTGATTAACCTATGAACAAGATGCTCCTTCCTTGCTACTAGAAACACCTGTGGGTTGGACCATATAGACCTCTTCATTTAAGTCACCACTTGGGAATGCACTTTTGACATCCATTAGGTACAAAGGCCACCCAAATTGAGTTGCAAGAGAAGAAAGAAGACGAAGACATAGCATTTTAGCTTTAGGAGCAAATGTTTCTCATAGTCTATGCCTTCTTATTGTGCATATCCTTTGACAACAAGTTAAGCTTTGAACTTGTCAATGGACCCATCTGATTGATATTTCACCTTGTACACCCATTTGCAACCAATGGGTTTCTTGCCACGAGGTAATTCACACAATTCCATGTGTTTTTCTTTGTCAAGGCATCAAATTTTTACTTTCATATAGCTTCCCTTCCTGGCTTACCAAAGGCTTCTTCAAATCGAGTTTGTTCAAACTCTTGTGAGTCTTTCCCTTTCACAACTTGTCTCAATCGAGCATCTTTTTGTTCATCTTTCACATCCTTAATGGTCTTATTAAACCATTCTGGATGAGGTATGCTATCTATTGAGGATTGTCAAAAGGTCGACTTGGAGAAGAATTCATTTTATCCCAAAGGGGATTTTGTATAAACCAATATTGTTTATCCTCTTCCTAGTCATCTTCAAACTCTGAAAGTTGGCTACTAAATGAATCATCATCTATAGTTACAAACTCTTTCTTGTCAGATAATTCACTATTTGGAACCTCAATTGGGTCACCATCATCTATAAAGTAAAGTGTCTTTTCATGAACAATTACATCTCTACTAACAACTAATTTGTTAGTAATTGCATCAATTAACTGATATGCTTTTGATTTTTCACTATAGCCAATAAACATGAATTTCTGACATTTTGCATCTAGTTTATCTACATTGGTATGTTTAACTAGGGCAAAAGCAACACGCCCAAAAATGTGATTCTAATCAACATCAGGCGTCTATTTTTAGTAAGTCGCCCATTCAGGTCCGTTTATCATCTTTCATCATCAAGATCACTCCTACGCAATCAAATTTCAATTTTGATGCATTTCCACCATAGTCACTATTTGAGTGTATTATTGAGCTATATCTAATTAATTTCACTAAGGTTGTCATTTTAATTAAATATATTTACCAGGCACCTCAGTGTTATAGCTTGTTGGAAAGAGGACGGAAAATTTAAAATGATGGGATGCTTAGAAGTGACTTTAAGAGCCTGAAATGTTTTAAAAGTAAATTAAAACACCTTTTGGAGTTTAAAAGTCTAAAATATTAATAAGGTAGTTTACGTTAATGGATGGGTCTTTATCATTTAATGCTACATCAGGGATTTTGAAAAGGAAAAAACCATTCTTGAAAAAATAGCGAAAAAACAAAAAAGTGTTTTTTTCAAAAAAAAACACAGCCAAAAAACTATAAAAGGAGGACTAGGGCTCTCATTTGAGCATTGATGAGTTTATTATTTATGATATTTCTCTATGAGGAAACCCTATGTAGCTCTGGAGTTGGACTTGGTTCAGCTCAAGGTTTGTGAGGACAAAACTCGTTACAGGCAACATTTTCTATATTGTTGAGAGACGCAATCTGAAGAATAATCTTGGTGATTTCTTCATACAGATCACAATGCTTCAAAGGAAAGTGTTGTGTAAATTCTCAACCTCCTAACTCAAGTGCAATCAGTTCAAGAAGCCTTCACCTAGATCCACTTCTGGGTAAAACCTTGAATAGGAGGTATTCCAGTGTTCAGATTCCACCATGGTTCCCTTGCTCTAGAGAAGAGCTAAATTCAAACTGTGAAAGTGATGGATAGATCCTTAGAAAATTTACGGTTGGAAATCCCATTATTTTAACTAATGAGAACTGAAGGCAATTAAGCAGGGTCCACCTTAAGGGCATCTTTACTCTATCTTCCAGATTTGAAAGCGGGGCAATCAAGAGTCCCTAGAACGGAATGATTCCAAATCTACTCTACTCAACCCTCCGGTGTCTTGTATAGGTGACAACCTATACAAGACATATTCAAATATCCTCAATGAAGATCTTGCCCCGAGATGCAAAGGATAAAAAAGGCATATGAAATTTTAACAAGCTGAGCTAAATCTTTTCAAGAATCCTCCATCTTTTTCAGTCCTGGGATGAGATGAGACTCAGGATGCAGGATGTAGAAGAAGACAGATGAAGAATCCACCTCGAAGCAATTAATAAGGTCCAAAATTTTTAGTTGTCGAAGCTAAATAGTTTACACCCGTCTTCGGTTATGGTGTAGACATACAGAGTCATGGTATAAACTGGCAGTCGTACTTTCTACCTAGAAGTAAGCAATTTCTCTAAACGCTCGTGGTGTAAGCTTGGCATGGCTTGGAAAAATTAACCAGATGTAAAGATTCCCAAATGTCCAGGCCCGAATCGAACATCATCATAACGATGAAAGCTTCTAATCCCATGAGATCTACAAATCAGGGGTAACATATCGACACTTTTAAGAGGTTGTGCAAACGTCTGAATCATAGATACTGTAAAATTCGCACTATTCACATTATTTTCATAGATTACTAGTGTGTTACGTGAAAAAGCAAAGACTTCACAAACCCAGAGAAACTAAAACTGACTAATATGAAAACCATCTAGCAAATATTGGGGAAAAAATATGGGAAGCAGCATATGGGCGTCAGCAAAGACGTTTACTGATAATTTGGAAGGCAGGTGTAACATACCAGAACAAATTTATTTTCGCAACCGGGTTGTTTAGGGGCAATGTCGTCATCGTGAACGATGTCTCCACAAAGAGCGCATTCTACAAACATGAAAAATAGGAACAACGCAGGACAAAGACCTTGCTTAATCATCTTCATCGTCTTCCCCGCAACTTCAACACCTCTGAATTTTCATTTTCCTTTCCTTTTCCTCCTCCCTTTTCGTTAAAGTTAAAAAGCACAGACGGGTATTTAGGCCGTGTAATCACAGAAAAAGTATTCCTTGCCCGTACGGAGGAAATAAAGGGCGTAGATTAATTACAGGTCAACTAGGATGTGAGTTTCCGTACTCGTGTCGGGGCGCGCCACGCCCTTATGATCCGTACATTTTATCGACAATTCAACAACGCGGTTTCTACCATCGAAGCTCGCATGCCTTCCATATGCAAAACGACTTATTTACCTATTATCAAGAGTTAAGAGGACAAGGAAAGTATTACCACCAATTCCAATGGTTATCATGATAGGAATGAATGAAGGATTTTAATAATGTCTACGATGCCAAAGCAGCTTATGGGACCTGTCTGCTAACAACTAGTCTAATCTAGTTGTAACCCTTTGATTAACCCTTCTCTTCTTCTGTGCATTTTGATGATCATGTTTGCGGTCTTGTCCAGCTGCTTTTCTTCGAAGAGGTGGCTCATATTGTTGTTTTCTAACATCTCTGAGTACCCAGACCTGATGTCGCTAGATCTGATGTCATTGTATGTCGGGCATTCCATGACAAAGTGATGTTCTATTTCAATGGCTCCCGTGTCACAGAATAGGCAGGTCCTATTTTCCCATTCCTCTTTTGGTACTTTCCATCTACTTGTCTCGCATCTCAACTGGTGAGAGCTAGTTCTAAGTTGGGCTATAAGCATTTTAGCTTTCTCCTTAATAGCCGCTCCTAAATACGTTTTTTCCTCGTGGCAAGTGTTGGGGTTAAATTCCTTAACATAGTATGATTTTTTTCCTCCCCATGTGCCTTGTCCACATGATGGTACAGAATCTTTCGCGAACAAACTTCTTAATTTCTTCAGTACTATCCGGGCAGCTATGGATGTTGACGTCCCACTTTTGTATCCATTTGTTGTTTTGCTTCATCCATGTGTTTTTTCTCCTTTCTAGCTTTTCTTCAGTGACTAGCCTAGGTCAGCGATGGCTTCCCATATTCTGGGTTTTCTTTAAGTAGCATATCAGTCGGACCATTACCACAGCTTCTAAGGGAAAGGCACCCACTTCTACCAATAAGATCTCATAAAGCACCGTGGTTTTGATTTTAAGGTTGCTGATGATAAGGTGTTTCTGTATTCTTTCTACTTGTTTCCATTTTTTATTCGACAAGCTACTGCCCCAAATTTCACACCCATACAAAACCACAAGTGTGACAAGCAGCCCAAATAGCATTTTCTTTGTCTTTCAATCCCAGAGTTCAGTGTTCCTACACTTATTTTGTAAAGAATACAGCGCCTTCCAGCCCCCTTGAATTTTTTTAGATCTGCATGTTTCCCAGCTGAGTTTATTATGGAAGTCTATTACCAAGTATTTGTATTCGCTCACAATCTCTAGAGGGTTGCCCTCAAAGAGAAAAGTGTACGGGGGTCTCTTGTTTCTCTTCAACGAGAAGATCATAACTTTGGTTTTGTTGGTGTTAACTTCCATACCCACCTCCTGACAAAAGCTTTCCAATGCCTTCAGGTGCTCTCTCAAACCATTAGCCATCTTGGTGATAATGATGATGAAGATATGCTACGGCAATATATTAGAGGGTGAATTTTTGAGTAATTTTAATCTAATGTAAGAGGATAATTAACTTGAATCTTACAAGACACGTTAATCATTAATCTCACACTGATTATGTATAATATATTTGTTGGTGTTTGTGGACCGCCCTTGAATTTGTTTCTTCCATATTCCTTGCCACTACCTTGTACACACAATCTTTCTTGGCTTGGGACATTTATGACAATTTACTGCACACTCCTCTTTCTTTAGATTTTTACAAAATCTAAAACCACATATTGTCGCCCTATAAGACAACATGCCACCATCTACATGTTAAAGATAATATTTAGAAAATGAATCCATACTTTTCTTCTCTTGATGAAATCACATAAAGTTGCATGCATTTGAATTTTCTTCAGTGAACATGGATGTGTACTATTCATCTAGGCGGTTTGGGTTGGGCCCAATATTGTAAGACTTTGTCCTCACATACCTAGTTGGTGCTTTCTTGTCATATGTATGTGCATTCACAACAGGTTGTATTATAGAGATTTAGGGAACGTATAGCCAATCTCTACCTTTTTTCTCGTACCTTTCACTTTCTTCAGCACCTTAGTGGGTTCAACGTCCCCTATAACTATGACCTTCTGCATCTTTTTATTTACATATATTGTTTGCAAACATGTCCCAAACAAAACCAAGAGAAAAAACACAAAACCATGAGTATCATAAGAAAAAGTAAGAAGACTACAATTTTAAGGTTTTTGACCAGTGGAAAGCAAGATTGCACTTTTAATATGCAAAAGACTATAGTTTAAAGGATTTTAAACAATGAAAAGCAAAAACTACCCAAACATTTCATGACTGCAGATCCTGCAGTTTCAATCTTTGAGGAAGCACCTACTTTTCTAACAACAATGTTTGTAATGATTACCTGACATACACTCGACGACTTTCTACACTTTGAGCTCACACCCATCATGGCCTTCAACTCAACTATCTGTATTCCATTCAAGAACCCATTTTTAGTGATTGTCATGAACAAATATGCTTAACAAAACCATTGAAATTTATTTGAGGTAAATATAACGTACTATGTTTCACATACCTGTTTAAATCTACCTTAACCATAACATACTATATTTTGCATAACCATAGCAATTCGCATGATATTAGCTTTTTCACAATCTATAGTTTTCATCAATGTTTCTAAATTAGATTGTGTGACAATTGTTTATATCAGTGTTTCAGATCATGCTCTATAACAGAAGAGAATACCCATTTAAATTTCTCTGACACGCATAACATAATATTCTTTATAGTTCCGTTGGAATTTGTCTGATGTGAACGTACTATATAGACTTATTGAGATTTGTCTAAGATGAGCATACTACACTTTACAAATTTGCCTAAGATAAGCATAACATCTTATACCTCATAGGCCTATTGAACTTCGTCTGAGATAAACATAACATATCATAGACTTGTTTAAATGTATTTGTGATAAACACAACAAACTATACTCTAAAGACCCATTTGAGTTTATCTAAGATAAACATGCTAAAGAGAGAATATTTATTCTCTTCATCTCATATCCACAAACCCATCTAATAACCAAATATTTTAATAGAGAGAGAATATAATACCAAGAAACTATTAAAGAACGAAAAAAGTCTCAGTGTACTTCCAAAATCACAACAAATTGAAAAAAAAAACAAGTGTTATCTAGGTTGGGTAGGGATCTGGTTCCTAGGCTTCTTGGACGGTCTAAGAGTTCAAAGCCAGTCATGAGAAAACATGGACCGTCATTCTGGGCAATGTTGCTAAACATCAACATGAGGATCATTGAAAAGAAAATATTGTAAAACATCGGTCGCTTGCCCAAGAAGCTATACATGAACTCCAACTTGGTCGGTTTTACATCCATTCACCTCAAGCAAAAATAAGATCACCCAACAAGATTCAAAATAAAAGACCAACCAACCTTGGCATGATGAAACCCTAAGAAAGCCTCGAGTAGAATAGAGTTTGTGTTTTGCAGAATTAGATCAAGCAAAAGAAAGAGATCCACAAGAAGGCATATTTGAACTCTAGATGTATCATGTACAAAATCTTACAACAACATGCTTTCCACCCACTAGGAGCCCAAGCCTCTTGTTCAATTTTAGAGAAACATTAGAACCTCACCATTTCCACAACTTCCTTGCAATTTAAAGTTGTGCAATGAATACACACCAAGAAAACCTCATCAATTCCACAACAAAATTGCATATAATTGAAAGTTGCATGATGAATACACACCGAGATAACTACCAGAATAGTGGGAAACTACAAAAGAAAAATAAAAGTTGAAAAAATTAAAGCGAGCATGAAAGAAACCAGCAGACTTAAGAGAACTCCAACAAATAAGGCTCCTCCACATATGGGAACTTAAAAAATTCACGATTATCATGCCAAAACCCCTACATGGCAAAAAGAGAAGAAAAACCTAATACTTGAGGTCTATGTCTTTGAGCTTAGCATCGAGTTCTTGGAAAGTCGAGGGTTTATTCTGTGTTGCACGTTTTAGGGAAACCCGAAGACATTATGATCATGATCCAAGTATATCTTCCTATCAATGTAACCATTGCACCTTGTTGGGGTGCAATTGCTAGTTAAAAATTTTAAGAAATCATTTATCCAACAAATGCACCAGTCTATTTAGTGACCCTCTTTTGCCACGAGGTGTTCTCTTTATCGTCTATGGTGGTATCTTAATCAATTTATTAAACCTAACGGTGACAAAAATTCACCATAACAAGTAGACAACAAGACAAATAAATCATTATAACTATTAACTTCAAAATTTAATAAAATGCGAAGGCATCTCTCCGTAATATTTTTGTGATCCTTAAATAAGTTGATGAATTAATATATGGTTACCTTGCAAGCAGTACCCTTATGCGTATTTCATTTATATGAGAACTTATATTGGGTCTCAAATGACAAACTTATAAATGAATTCAACCATTATACTATTTCAAGTGATAGATTTTTATGTCACTTTTTGAATCTACTGTCAATATAATTACATCTCTCCACATTATTAAGAATAATATTTTAAATTTATTTTATTCAAATAACTAAAATAAATTATTTTATAAGTGTCACCCATTTCATTATATTATATATATGTTAATAGGCATAGAAAGTACATTAGATCAAATTATATCACCAGCTTTATCACAATAGCTCCATGTCTTCATAAATTTCAACAGTAATTTAATAACATGAACATTCAAATATTTACACGAACAAATAGATGCTAAAAATAAACTATACCTTCCACAAAGTTTCACCACTTCACATAACCCCTTACATCTAATACTATTGAATTTTTATTTCTATTAATTTATACTTCATTTTATTATAATTTACAATGGGTTGTTATGTTTATTTTAATATACTTTACAAATGAATTTAAAGATTTTTTTAAAGAAATGAATATGTATAAATTAAAAACATTGCATTGTCTAGCATTTTCTTTGTTTCAAGCTGAGAAATTTAGGTCTAAATTTGAATTGACCTTCAGAACATTCATAATATAATGAACTTAAAACTAACCTTATTTTGTAGGGATTCATTGTTCTCTAATATTTGAGTTGATTCTTAGTGAATCAAAATGCCTTGGAAAACATCATAGTCCCCTCTATATAGAGATTGAATTTCCCTAGAATATTATGATCTAAGAAATATAGAGTACAAATGAAAATAGCATACCAGCAAAGGTGGAAATCAACAAAAATACTTAAGTCTACACGTGGAGCAATGAATTGTGAAGACAAATTTTCTGCAATCAAATATTTGTCATTGGTACGCTTTTATTATCCAACTCAACGCAGTGCACACTAGTTGGTTTGTAACCTCATTCATGGTTGCATTTATCTCACTATGAAATAAGTTCATGACATTGTTGCACTCATCTTTCTGCTTTAGAATCTCAGATATTAGAATGATTTTTGTACATTTTTAAGTAATTACTCTAATCTTGTGGTCTTGTCCCTGTTGCAACTACATTCTAATTCTATGGCAATATTACACTAATTGAAGATTTCATATAGGCTTTTTCTAAGCCAAAGGTGAGTGGAAAGCCTTCATGTAATATGATCTATTGCGAGGACTTTAACTCCCCTTCCCTTTTGGAAAAAAGAAAATAGATTTTAAGATCTTCTTATAGTAATTCACATGTCATAGAAGCTAAGAAGACGTCACAATTAATTAGAGAACACCCTTACCAATGATTTTATGCACATGAAATTTGAGTAGGCTTACAATTGAATAAGGGGAGAATATGTATCATACTTTGTTTTTAAATTAAAATGGAAGAGGAGATTACCCGCTGAATTGTTTTTAACAGGGTAGAAATGTCTTACTAGACTCTCAAAGAATTCTTCCTTTTAGGAAATATTTCAAGATTCATCCTAGATGGTTGACTTGTATCTAGATTTCTAGAGATTTTGGCAATCTGAGAGGAAGTGGAAGGGAAAAAACTTACAATTTAGTTTGAAAACCTTGAGACTCGCATGATAGTGAAACTATCAAAGCTTTAGAACTTATAAATTTAACTCTATTCATTGGTGAATATCTTAGTGCACAATTCCTAATACCCTCTTAATATTTATCTTTCCATTGATTATTAGTGGTCACCAGTTGTACCTACTGAATTTTCTATTCATTGTAATAACCCTATTAAATTAACAATATCAAATTTCCACAATCAAAAACAATATCAGATTTCCACAATCCATTATTAATACAAGTAAGTTTCTGGATTCGTTCTCTCTCAACTGATGTTGCGGAAGAAATTAGGCAAGATTGTGTCGTTGCTCTTAGATGTGCCAAACCACCTAGACACAACATCCCTAGAGTAGAGACACTCACCTTCCATAATTTAATGAACAACAATGACATTGTTATCACCAAAGTTGACAAAGGTAATGCCACTGTCTTTATGAATAGGCAAGACTATGTCTCCAAGATGGTTGACTTACTTTCTGATCCCACTAACTATAGGGTCCTTTCTCGCAACCTATGCCCCAAGATCTTAAGGAAAGTCAAAAAAATTGTGTCCAATTACTCCTTTGATGATGCAACAAAGAAAAAAATGTTGCCTTCCAAAGAAGTAACCCCTCACATCTATGGTTCCAAAAATCCACAAAGGGGGCATTCCATTGAGACCCATTGGGTCACCCACTTATTTATTAGCCTCTCACCTTGCCAAGATTATCTCACCCTCGGTGGGCCATTCTGACTCTTTTGTTAAATATTCCAACCATTTTGTCCAATTTATTAAGCACACGAGGTTAGAGCACGATGATATCTTGGCAAGTTTTGATGCGGTCTCCCTCTTCACCAAGGTTACCATTCCTGACTCCCAAATCATCAAGCACAAGGTTGGTGATGAGATCACTGATTTGCTAGAGTTATGTCTTAGATCCACTTTCTTCTCCTTCCAAAATGTCATATATGAGTAGGTGGATGGGGTGCCTATGGGTTCCCCATGTCTCCTGTTATAGCGAACCTCTATATGGAGCATTTTGAGGAGATGGCCCTCCACTCCTTTCCCCTCAAGCCCAAATGGTGGAAGTGTTATGTTGATGATACCAATGCATGTTGGCCACATGGTCTTGACAAACTTGAAGAGTTTCACGAGCACATCAACAACTTGGCCCCCAACATTTACTTCACCAAGGAGCTTGAGTCTGACAACCAATTACCCTTCCTTGATGTTCTTCTCATCAAGAAGCTTGATGATTCCTTTGGTTGACGTGTGTATCACAAGGCCACCCACATCGACTTATACCTCCACTCATCTTCCCACCACCACCCTAGCCAAAAAGTTTGCATCCTTAAGACCCTTGCCCTTATAGCCCTTAGAATTTTTGATGATGACAATCTAAACTAAGAGCTTACCCATCTTTGCCAAGTCTTCAACTTAAATGGGTATTCTCACAAGAAAATTTCTAAGGATCTTAACCAAGCCAAGTCCTTCTTTCTTGCCAACACTAGTCCTCAACCTTCCATGTCCCCACCTCCCTTGTTTGCCTCCCTTCCTTTTGTGGATGGAATCTCCCAAAAAATTGCCAAAATCTTAACTAGAAAGGGCCTTCGTGTTGCTTTCAAACCCCTTTCTCAATTAAGGAATTGTGTCCCCCCTCTCAAGGACTCCAAAGACTCATTTCTAGACTATGGGGTCTATATAGGCGAAACAAGCTGCTCTTTCCACACTAGAATCCGAGAGCATAATGTTGACATTGAGCACAATAGGGTCCACAAATATTCTTTTGTTGAGCACTCATCTTCCACCATACATCATATTTGTTTGGATAGCGCCCAAATTCTTTCCAAGGAGTATAATTATTTCAAGAGAAAGCTCAAGGAGGCCATTGAAATTCACTACCATCCCATTAACCTCAACCAAGATGATGGGTGGTCTTTGATCCTTTATTGACAACCTATGTTAGGCATGCTTGATAGCCACCATCACCCATGATCCATTCTTGCCCTCCCCTCCTTTCATGGTTTTTCTCAAATTTTTTCTTTTATGTTCAGGTTGCTTCCCCTCAGTCCTCTTCTAGCCACCCCCCCCCCCCCCCCCCCCACCTTTTTTGGCTTTTTTGGAGTTTTTGTTCCTGTTTGGTGGTTATTTTTTGTTCTCTTAGGCTTTGTCTTATTTTCCTTCATGTATTTTGTGTCACACTCTCGCATAGACTTTTAATTTTTGCTCTTTTATCCTTTTTCTTATTTTTCTTATTTTAGTTTCTTGTTTTTATCTTTTTGATGCTCTTGTTTTACATATATACACATACACACATATAAATATGTATATATATACATATATATTTACACACACACACACACACACATATATTTAAACATGTATACATAATTACAAATATATATATATATATATATATATATATATACACACATATTTAAACATGTATATATATACATATTTAAATGTGTGTGTGTGTGTGTGTGTGTGTGTGTGTGTGTGTAATTTCATATTTAAATTTATGTATCTATGTTTACTTACATAAGTTTATATATATTTTTATTTTTATATATTCTTGCTTTTTTGTATTTAGATTTGTTTTGACTTTGTGCTTTAACATATGTATACATATTTTTTTCTTTTTCTACTTTTTTGCATTTGCTCTTTTTATATTTTTCTTACTTATTTTAATTACTCTTGCGTAATTTTTTATGCATCTATTTGCTTTTGACTTATTATATTTTGTGTGTTGACATTTGTACATAGATTTCATGTGTATACATATCTATTTAGTTTCCTGTCTTTTTGGTGTCCTTGTTATTTTTTGTTGCTTTTTTTTTAATAAATTGGTAGGTTTTTAGTCTTGCATAGATTTTTTGGGTTGTTTATTTTTTTGTCATTGGTTAGTGTTGGACTAACTTCCAACGTCTCCCTTCGGGATTTGTGACATGGTTTAACAACCTCCTATTTTCTATAAGTCTAGTGGTTGTATTGGGCATTAACAGGTCGATCTTTTGGTGCAACGACAACTACTACTTGTAACAAGTGGTATCAGAGCTTGGTCACAGGTTTGAATCCCCTCGGGTGACGCTGAGGGGGGATTGTTGGACTAACCGCCAACGTCTCCCTTTGGGATTTGTGACATGGTTTAACAACCTCCTATTTTCTATAAGTCTAGTGGTTGTATCAGGCATTAATAGGTCGATCTTTTGGTGCAACGACAACTACTACTTGTAACAGTTAGTCTTGTAATGTTTTGGTTTCTTTATATTTCTGGGTTGTCTCTTAAGTTTTTCCCCCTCCTCTTGGGTTTCCTTTTTTCGTTTCTTTATTTCTTTTCCTCTTGTTGCCTCTTTTTTTACTTCTCTTCTCTTCATTGGTTAGCATATTGGTTCTTCCCCTTCTCTTCTTATTTTTCTTGTGAGAGGTTGAGTCTGCATATTTTGCTTTCCATTCTTGCACTCTCTCATCCTGATGATGGATCATAGAGTGTGATCTGAAACATTGATGCTAAAAAACACACACAATCAAATCCATAAACTTACTTGTATTAACCCTATTAAAAGATAATCAAATCTATTAAATTTCTATAAAATATAATTTTGATATGTTAATGATTGTTTTTTTATTACTGGTAAAAACAGGTTTTAACTGGGACCCGAAACCCCTTATAAAAAGTTATAAAAGATAAAACATTAAAACCACCCAAGTAAAACATGGCTCAGAAAACCAACACGCTAGTAAACCAAACCACATAACAAAAAATCAGCCTATAACCAGTAAACAAAAAATATAACCCAGCGATGAAAACACAGAGAAAGCAGAAAATAGAAAAGGAAACTAGGCATACTCCAACAGAGTTGCCTCCATATCTTTTTTAACCTTAGACATTTTGGTGATGGCCGCATTGAGGTCTGAAAGCTCCATAATCCTCTCCTGGATCTTCTTCTTCTTAGACGACCTAGTGCATTTTCCTAGTCCAGACAGAGCCTCATCCACGTTGGAATCATCGATTTTAATAGGGGAACCATCATTTAACTAATAGGTTAATGATTGTTGATCATCCATTATCCACCCTTTAAAATATATTATGATGAGATGAAAGCAACTTGTCAAGAAAGTAGGCACATTCCATTAACCTACAAATGCCTAGTAAAAGTGATTGAATGTTTATGGAATTAATTATACATAAAATATACCTTATATTTATCAAGGAATGGTATACTAAAGTAGGTGTTACTGAATTGTCAAAATCTTCCAGAAACTAATAGTTTGAGAGCATCCTAGCAAACAATGATTCCTTAAAAATTATGCAAATATTTCAAACCAGTTGGCCATGTGTGAGCAACAAACTCTATCAAACAATACATGAATAATAATTTAACATCCACCACAAAATCTGCTCTCAATTAGTCTTTCGGTCTTTGCATCCTGTTCTGAGTTGCAATTGTGAGACAATGCAACTAAGCTACACTGATGCATATTGGTATAAAAAATAAAGTCATTTACACTTGTAAATGTACGTTATTGGTACAATTATGGTACTCATAATGTTTGGCCTCACTCATGCTGATTACATTTGCTTAAATTTTTATTTCTCATTACCAAGCCATTGAGTTTATATCTAGAGATGAATGTTGTTAATGGCACCACATTGTTGAGGCATCCTGTCAAACAATTTTTGTGCTCTACTCCAAAGTTCCTGTCGTGGCACAATCTGGTAAGTAAAGGATGCCAAATATGTCCTTACATTTTCCACTTATACTTTTCATGAAATCTCTAATGCATTACCCTCCCCTCAACCATATGTATCTTCATCGTCCTCAAAATTCTTGTCGATCTAAAGCATGATGCTTATCTCCCACAGGTAGTCTCCATTAACCCCTATTATTGATGCACCACAAAATTCTACGCCATTGACAAATGCAAGTTGTCTGATGCTCAAAGAATGATCAAGTGCCTTCCTCAAAAAATAGACATTAATTCTATGGTCAATTATGTGGTTGCAAAGATTGAGAAAATGGGCGTTCAAATTCTAGAGCAAGTACGAGAAAATCATCGAATGCAACTTTGAAACCCTAGCATGGATGATTCTTTTGGATGGTTATTTTCTACTGGAGCTTCTTAGGACAAGATCAATCTAATTCTTCAGACATCATGTATTACAAACCCCTTTTTGACGAGAGTCAAATTATGTTGGTAGGATTCGCCATTCTAGGGGACATTGTGAAGTCTGATAATCAGGTTCTGTTGCTCATCCTCGATAAGATTTTACAACTTAAGAGAGAATTTGAAAAAGAAGTAGAGGCCAAGTTGTTCAATTTTCTCTTAAATGCCACTTCTTCGATTTGCCCCTTCAAATATTTGCAGCTTTCAAAAGGGGAGCATTTTCTCGGTCCTTGCATGGGGGTAGGCAAGAGAGATAGAAGGTATGCACCCAAATATTTGTTTCCCTTCAACGCTGCCTAGTTGGCAACCCCAAATCAAAATGTATGGCATTGAGTCATATGTCTGCTACGTCAACATGCCCATTTCTAGTAATGTGTCAAAAAGACCCCCTTTCGGAGCCTTGATTGGGACGTGCGAGGGCCCACCACCTAGAAATGTTCTCCCTTCCATCTGTAGTGGACAAGGTGGCCTCATGGCCAGTGGCCACATGGCCTTCGAATCCACTTGTATGCATTATCTTATCTTGTCGTCAACACCTTACACTTCAATGTCCCACTACATTTAATACATGTCACCTCTCCTTAATTCCACCGCACTGCTTACGTTAAATAATGCATATATCATTTACTACACCCACCTCATTGTAGATTTCACCATCTTTCATCCATTTCTATCTCACATTTTCTAGAGAGTTCTATTTGTTTGGGATTGAAACATGACTACAACAACACCTTGCAACTTCATCATGGGAGCATTACCTTCTATCTTCGTCACCAGTATTTTTCACTTGCATGAAGGTATATGTATGGGTTCCTTTTAAATTTGTCAGTTTCATTAGATTTTTTGATTGCATGGAGGTATATGTATGGGTTCCTTTGACATTTGCAATGAATACTTCACATTTGCATTCAATCCTTCACTTTCGCAATGAATCCTTTCACATTTGTAGCTTGTTTTCAAGTTACTCAAATGTCTTTGTTGATAGTGAGCATGGGGAGTACAGACCAAACTTAAAATGGAAGGTCTTTGATCCAGGTGAGGATTATTTCCTCACTAAGGCCACCAATTAACAATAAATGGTAGTTATATTTGGGTTTCTTCTTTCCTTTCTTTGATTTTTCTATTATGCTATTTTGTTTGTTGATGGCTTATGTTTTGGGTCTTTGTGTTTATGAACACAATCTACAATGTTTATAAACACTTTCATATGAAAAAGGAAAACATACTCCTCTACTCTAATATCACAGTCATATTGGGTTTGCTCATTTTGCTAGTTTCACGCATGGAAGTTTCTATTCGGCTTCTGGTTTTAATGTTTCTTTAAGAGCGTCAATGAATGTTTACTTCTCCACACTCTATACCTATTTTGTTGCAAATTTGCAAAGAAATTTTATGTTTGAATCTTTTGTTAACTATGAAAAAATTGTGTTTTATTTCAGTACACTTGTCAATGTCATTTTTGTTCAAACAAAGTGTTCTTTCTATTTCTTCAAAATCCAGTTTGAGTTACTATGTTGGTTATGGTAATGGTTAAAGTTCAAACTATTAAGGTTATTATTTGTGGTTGTAACTAAAAGGTTATTAAAAGATTTGGTGTCAATAAAACCCTAGCTAGGTACTTGATTTTGTTAATAATTGTGTAGGATTACTAAAGACCAATTTGTCTATTATGTAAATAACAGTTGAAGATAACTATTTAGGATTACTAAACCCTAATTTGTGTATTATGTAAAAAGCATTTTTTTAAAGCTATCTTTCTATTTTGGGTCTGTGAAAAAGATGTATTTTGTTTTGAAAAATATAACCCTAGGTCGAGCTTTATGGTTGAGTTTGTATTTTCAAAACCCTTATGGGTCTGCAAATTGTGTTAAGGATTTGATTATAATAGCCCTAGTCTGGGTTGGTATTATACTAAGGATTAGTCTATTTTTAGATTGTTGGTTTGTACAATGATAATGTATTTGTATGAGGAGATGTCTTTCATTCCTCTACCTTTGAAAATTTTGTGTCATGGTTCTTAGATGAGGGTTTTTGGAGTCAAAATATGTTATATTATGTATGCACAGGTATTTTGGACATCCACATCATATTCTAAGATGTTTTGGTTGACATGCATTACTAGTCCTATCTTCTAGGGTTGACTTGAGTAGTTTAGGTTTGCACAATTGTGCACAGAGTTGGAGATGATGATTATGTACTATTGTACTAAATAAATGGATTTTATATGATGAATATTATTCTTTTAATCATTCCTGAGTTATCTTGGAGAACTTGGGTATCATTTGCTTTTGATTGTTAGCTTCTACAACAATGGCGAGAATAGTTAGCTTGTTTATTCAGTTACATTTATTGTTGGTTTTTTTAATATCAATTATAAAATAAATTAAGATAAATAAGCTCACTGTCACATTCATACAAATATGATAGCATCAACAAAAACAATCAGGTGAGCTTTCAATAGATATAAATGTATAACAATAAAATAAATAATAAAGAACCTAAAATTAAGTACAATTGAGAATTCTCCTTTGCATCAAACATGAAAAAATATTAATATGTGGAAGAGGAAAATAGTATCTATAACAATCAATTTTTTTTCTAGTGAATCGAGTATGCACTTTTTGTTAGTGAGCCTAGTAGTGGAAGTTTGGAAGTAAAGGTTTGGTTTACAAAAATATTTTCATTGTCTTTTGTTTCAACACTTTTTCAGGAAGTAGTCCACTATGATATACCTATGGATTGAAGATAGTTGCATCGAGATGAATATTTTTGAAATGAAAACCCATGGAGATAATTGAAAGAATTTAAGGGTTACCTAACAGATTGAAAAACATTAGTGTCAAATACCAAGCCCAATGTCACTTAGGTAGTTTTTTAAATGTTTTACTTGTACTTAGGGATCCACTTAGTTTGTCAAATAATTTTCTTGTAAATAAAGGATGAGACTGCGACTAAGCTTTAAAGAACTCTTCTAGAACAAATACCCCCTCAGCCCTTTTCTTTTAGCCTAAGATTCATGGTCTTTTCT